>OX465562.1:8298949-9546531 GCA_950022955.1 Xestia ashworthii | reverse complement strand
TTGTTTACATTTTCGCAAGCGACAACAAATCTGCGATGTATGGTACTATCTTATCATACTTTGTTTCTATTTGACAGACACAACGCTGAATCAGCACGTATAAATGCGCAGCAGCTGCTGGATATGTAGCGTGAAGCGCATGGTATGATTTGAACAATGTGTCAAAAGCTTTCATTGGCGAGGTAAACTTCCACATAAACTTGTCTATTACCAAATAATAGTTATCGTTACCATCATCGGCAGCACCACATTTAATTACGTACGGTTGAACACTTTGCTTCCTGCGTAGAGCCTTGTCTTTTACTTCATCAATTTTCGTTTGTATATCTCCAGGATTCTGAAAATAATAGCAAACATATAAAAATTGCAAAATTGATGAACATAAGTACCTTCAAAGCACGCGTGTTTACTACTAATATTATAAATGGGAAAGCTTGTGATTGAATCTGATCTGAAAATTTGGATGAAATTTGGTATGAATGTAAATTATACCCTGGTTAACAGATGTTACTCTTTATCAAGGAAGAAACCAAAACATACCATAAAATTACGTAACCGCGAGTGAGTCCGCGAGGTATAGATATTAAATACCATACCATTCAACTAAATAAAATAGTACCCCAATATATTTACCTGGACATAAATTATGAAGTTTTCGACGCATTCTAATGTAGAAAATTTTCTACGCTTGTTCAGTCTTCCTCTCGGGGGAATCAGGTAGGACAACAGTTTTATTTGATCTGGCACTTTTAGATCTGAAATCTATAAAATAGGTGATTTATTTTGAAGTAAGTACCATGCGAGCGGAGCCACGAGCGGATACTAGTAACGTAAATAATATAAATAAGAATAGTGACGGTGACGGTGACGCTGAAGGTAAACCTAATAAATGAAAATTAAACTGTTTATTACCATCATCAGGCTGCTCTTGAATACTTTCATATAAAGTACTCAATGTGTCATCTTTTGATTCTCCAAATTTGAGGCTGACTGCCGTAATGGTCTAATTGAAATAAATGCTTTGAGTTGGAGTTTTTGCCTGTAGATCGGCCTTGAGGTTTTAAACTTAGGTAGGTACTAAATTTGTTACAAAAAAAATAAACAAGAAAAAGCAAAGGACTCGGCTGACCAACTGAAAAAATACTTCTTGACCCCCCCCCATTATTAGTACAGTTAGAGTACTCACTTGATGGCCTTTTCCGGACAAAATGTTTATAAGTATAAACATTCACCTACCGTTGAAATTTGTAATTATATCCTGTGGGATATTCCATTCCCTAAGAAGCAACTCCATTTTAATATCCTCTATATTATTATGTTATTAAAGATAGGTATGGTATGCTGATACAGGTTTGGATTTAAATCTGCAAATAGACAGAACATAAATTAGTGATTATGTAAAAAAACAGCCAGGTAGGATAAACATTTAGCAGGTTTAGCATTGTAGCTACGGTAGCCTATATTAAAGTAACAATAACCTCATGCTCATTAAGTTAGGTAGTGATTACATTTTCCATCACCCAGAGACATAACGTGAAAGGCAGTCCAGCAGCCTTTTCCACCATGTTTGGTGAAGTTCACCAAGCTTAGACACCTCTGATTCTGACCTAACAGCTTGTCGCCTTGCCGCAAAATTAAAGACTGGTTGATTGGAATCAGAAGTTGCATATGCTCGGTGAACTTCACCAAACTTGGCGGTCAGGCGGCTGGTGGTATTTTCACCAGATATATGCCTACATCTACCGGCCGGGTCTGCCTAGATTCTGGACGTAATAAGCAGCTTCCTATCACAGTGAGAAGAGAATGCCGAGAATGCGGTTGCGTGGTAGGTACCTACCGGTAAATTTGAACATTGAAGCGCAAAGCATTTTTTTGAGCAGAATTCGTAAGGGAACCGCGAAATGAACCGCTTTGCATATCTACTACCAGCCTATCATTTCACAAGTGCAACCATAATCGAACCGAATAGATAGGTACATTGAGTTATATATCTATGGGTAGCTTCGATCAATAATAGTATTGATCGGAGATGGGTAGGTAACTAGGTAGGTAAAACCAGTAAGATGATTTTTGCTCACAACATGACGCCTAGCCGGCCCCGGTGCCGTCATTCATCGTGTGTTAGTCGATCAAAAAAAAATTAAAATGCAATAACTTAATTAGATGTATATTCCAATAATTAAACACTTACCTAAGCACACACAACACAGCACAATCTCCAACAACGCAAAAGAATCACTCGACAGAGTCACCACGAACTGACACTTGAAGACGTAATGCAGTGCACTGCGCCGGCACATCCAAGTCCAACAAAACAAGACAAAAAGTGTGTTGCCTGCTACGAAATGTTATTTACCAAAAATAAGGCCGAATCTGTCACGTCCACTATTTTTCCTGACATTGACTTACTACGAAATTTATTATTATTAATCATTATGCATGATAAAACCTTTTTCACGGTGTCTGAGTGACGTTAATCATACTCCACGTTTAATTTAAAAATTACTTTTAAAATAATGTTATGGCAAGATTGCTTGAAGTTTGGAAGTATAGCACCTACCAGCATTATTTTATTACCACAATGGGTAGAAGCCATTACTCTTGATTTCCATTTTGTAATAATTTATTTTTGTAATCGTGATAAAAAAATAGTTATACCTACTTAAGGTATAACTATTATGCTTTTATTGATAAAAAAACCTATGGTAGATAGGGGTAGGTAGAGTTTAATGATATTAAGTAACTTACGAAACTACTTATTATTGTTTTTTTTGTCCATGTGGTGTTTACCTTTAAGTAATTGTTGCACTTTGTAGAGTTTAAAGGCATGTTTTATTTTTGTTTGTAAATTAGTGTAAACAATTGTTGGTAGACCTAATAAATAAAATAAAAAAATAAAACCTATTTGGAGAACTTGGTGGAAAATACTAAGGTAAGTTCTCCAAATACTTAGTTTTTATATTATTTAAGTTCATTACAACCAAACGGAACGAATGGCTTTTGTACCTAAGTACTTTATTTCATACACTACTAATGAATCGAACAACGTGCAAACAGATTGGTATAAACACACTCCCAAAAATTGGGGAAACTATTTGTGAAATTGCAACCTTTTTGTTGACGACGCGCGACGGTTGTGACGTAGCATATTTAAAAAAAACGCGAATTTGGTTTAAGAATAACGAGTCTTAAATCAAATTCGTGATTCTTGAAAGATGTAGGTACTGGGCGACCACTAATTGGTCGCCCAGTTGTCGAATTTCGACCATAATTAATTTAAATTAAAAGTTTGAACATTGATATGGTTCTATTGTCAAAGACTATACCTACTTCTATGTACCTATAATCTCAGATTTCGTTTTTGTTTTTTTTTTTTTAAGTAGGTACATATCTTTACTTTATAAAAATATTAGCATTTTGCACTCCTTCTCTTTAAAAACTTTAACTCCTCCGTCCGCGCAATTTTCGTAAAAAGGGGTAGGTACCTATCTAACTAAGCAAATTTTTTGCTTCACGTAGGTAGGTATTAATAGGTATAGATTAAAAGTCTTGTATGAATTTGTTGTCTTTCCTACGACTTGTACCTACAAAATTTCGACAATATTACAGGGAATAAAATGAGGGTTTATTATAAACTTTAATACCTATTTCCGTTGTCTCCCTAAGTACCTTTATCATTAAGTTTTGGTCAGCAATCAGCCTTCACATTTGATAATCATTTTTATATTGTTATAAAATTAAATAGGTAGGTACCTACTTAGGTAGGTAGTTAGTTACCAACATACCATAGGTACTTAGCACTGCCATAGCAATAAATATTACGTAGGCTGTACATAATTTCAGATGTATAAGTAGGCCTAGCTGGTACCTAATTCTTTTTGGAATAGGAAAGGGAATAGCTACCTGCTATTAGGGTTTTTCGGTCCGTCCATTTGTCACAAATGTTACTCTCGAAAAATAGGTAATTATGTACCTAGATAGGCAGTGTAATAGTTCTATGTAGGATATTTATAGATACTCGTATCTTACTTGCACGTTATTGTAAAAATATTATTATTAAATAAAAATAAGTAAGCATGTACCTTTTGCTTTGGTACCTACATAGTATTAATTCTTCCTTACCTAATAGGTAGATAAAAAACTTTAGTAAAGCTGAAGCAACCTAAATACTCGTAGTGTTTATTATTTGTATCCTTACATCATGTAGGTAGGTACCTACTTAATTTAGATGTTTAAAAATTAGGTAATCAGCCTGCCTAGTCGGTGGCAAAAAAAAAAACTAAAAAAGATCAAAGATCCAATAAGGCACCGACGTGATTAGGTACCTAGTGTGTGCTCCCGAAAATAATTATTTTGCCGTGAATAACCACCATTTAAGTATGTTATTGTTCGTTTGTAAAGTGTGCTACTTATATTTGAATTACATGTAATTCTGTTTTAATTTAATGGTTCTGACTAATATTAAATTAAATTACTGAATAATGGTTGCAAGGATGTTGTTATATTTCCAGATGGTTGTACAGCACATAATAGAAATAATTTTGTAACGAAACTGATTTCGATAATAAATACATAATATTTTTGTTAGATTATATTGTTTTAGGTTTGATTATTCGAATAATAAATACAACACTCTTAAATTATTTTATTTCAAAACCACGTTACCTTCAATAAAAATCTACAGTTTATTTTGTAATCAGTTAAAAAAAACGCGTAAGTGACTTTACACAAAATGTAAGCCAACTACGAGTAAATTTACGTTATTTTCCAATAAAGAAAGTTGTAAAGAACTAGCTGTTAAGTTCAGTCGGTAATAAGATTTGAAATCGCTGAGATATTAAGTTTTTTCTTCCTCCTGTAAAATTACCATGGTCTTTACAAGTTGCTCTTACGCGGATTCGCAAGTGCAGCGACGAAAGGTGAAAACAACCCTAGAAGTTTTGTTGGCAATGCCATAGGCTACGGCTACAATTGAAAGGTCATTCAAAAGATGATCGAAAACAGATTAGATTAGGTATTATGGGCTTTCTTTGCTCACTGCCTTACTAATAAACGTTGTATAGCAGGTGAATTTATAGTTAGGTACACACTGATTTCTCTCTTTCAGTCGTCAGTAATTTGACATTCGAAAGAAGAAGACAAATCGTTGTGTAACTATACATACGCTATACCACGTGTATTAGTAGGTACGGCTGTCAGTGTAAAAACTTGACAGTAAGAATGAGACCCGGCATTAAAAAAATCTGATCAAAACATTATCGTACTAAAAAACGTTAGTAAGTATATCTTATTTTGAAACAATTTAGATTCCTAGTTCAACACCATACCTTATTTCCACAAAACAAAAGTGTCTTATTCGAAAACATTTGAGTACCTACCTTTACTTGAATAATTTAGATTCTTACGTCAATGCAACTATTTACTTAACCAGAAACAAACTTTTCTTAAACTAAACATATATTTTCATACCAAAAAAACGTTAGAATATCTTATTTTAAAACAATTTAGATTCCTAGTTCAACACCACAAATTATTTCTACAAAACAAGAATGTCTTTTTCGAAAACATTTGACTATCTTTACTTAAATAATTTAGATTCTTACGTCAATACAACTATTTACTTACCCAAAAACATTTTTTTCTCAAACCTAGCATATTTTTTCTTACTAAAACACGTTAGTATATCTTATTTTCAAACAATTTACATTCCTAGTTCAACACCATAACTTCTTTCCTCAAAACAAGAATGTCTTGTTCGAAAACATTTGACTACTTTTACGTGAATAATTTAGATTCTTACGCCAATGCAACTATTTACTTACCCCAAAACAAACTCTTCTGAAACCAAACTTATATTTTCTTACTAAAGCACGTTAGTATATCTTATTTTGAAACAATTTATATTCCTAGTTCAACACCATAACTTATTTCCACAAATCAAGAATGTCTTGTTCGAAAACATTTGACTGCCTTCACTTGAATAATTAAGATTATTACGTCAATACAACTATTTACTTACCCAAAAACAATTTTTTCTCAAACCAAGCATATATGTTCTTACTAAAACACGTTAGTATATTTTATTTTGAAACAATCTACATTCATAGTTCAACACCATAACTTCTTTCCACAAAACAAGAATGTCTTGTTCGAAAACATTTGACTACCTTTACCTGAATAATTTAGATTCTAACGTCAATGCAACTATATACTTACCCAAAAACAATTTTTTCTCAAACCAAGCATATATGTTCTTACTAAAATACGTTACTATATATTATTTTGAAACAATTTTGATTCTTAGTTCAACACCATAACTTATTTCCACAAAACAAACATGTCTTGTTGGAAAACATTTGACTACCTTTGCTTGAATAATTTAGATTCTTACGTCAATGCAACTATATACTTACCCAAAAAACAAACTCTTCATAAACCAAACATTTATTGTATTATTACAAAATGTAAGTCTTTCTTATTTCGAATCATTTTAGATTCTTCTTTCAAATCCGTTATTTTCTCACATTAAATGTAGTTTTTTCTTACTAAAACACGTTAGTATTATCTTATTTTGAAAAAAATTAGATTCTTAGTTCAACACCATAACTTATTTCCAAAAAGAAAAGGCCTTGTTCGAAAACGACTACCTTTACTTGAATAATTTAGATTCTTACGTCAATGCAACTATATTCTTACCCAAAAAACAAACTCTTCTTAAACCAAACATTTATTGTATTATTACCAAATGTAAGTCTTTCTTATTTCGAATCATTTTAGATTCTTCTTTCAAATCCGTTATTTTCTCACATTAAATGTAGTTTTTTCTTACTAAAACACGTTAGTATTATCTTATTTTGAAAAAATTTAGATTCTTAGTTCAACACCATAACTTATTTCCAAAAAAAAAGGCCTTGTTCGAAAACATTTGACTACCTTTACTTGAATAATTTAGATTCTTACGTCAATGCAATTATATTATACTTACCCAAAAAACAAACTCTTCTTAAAGCAAACATTTATTGTATTTTTATAAAATTTAAGTCTTTCTTATTTCGAATAATTTCAGATTCTTCTTTCAAATCCGTTATTTTCTCAAATTTAATGTTTTCTTCTTAGAACAAAAACTATTTTTCTCCATCGAAAACGTTCCTGCTTTCTGATTATGAGAATAGTCAATACTTCTATGAAGAGTTTAAAACTTTTGTCACAATAATATTATTGTTGAACGAATTTACACATTTTCTTGAACCAATAATTTATTTTTATTCTTGGCCCTAATCTCTGAGCTTCTTAGGCTAAATCCTTTTATATTCAGAGTAAGAATTCTTAATGACTTGTTTCAAAATGCAAATGTTTTCTACAGTCAAGAGTAAATATCGTCTTGATCCAAAAAAATATTCTTGACGTAAATAAATAAATGAAGAATAATATTTTATATCTAGAAGAATTCCATTTTATTTTATTCAAGATATTATTGTTACCTTGAGTAAATATATGCTTGAGATTAAACAATATACTTGAGAATAATTTTATTCTTGAATTAAAACTTTGCCAGACCCCATTTTTTTCCGTGCATTACACACAGCGCCATCTAGTGCCACACTAAGCAAGGCTTGTGTCGTGGTCACCAGACAGTTGATATACTACATATATGCTTTTTGTTAGTAAATACATACTTATTATACATATAAATAGCCATGACTCGGAAACAAAATTGTCCATGCTCATCACACAAACATTTGCTCCTACCGGGATTCGAACCCGGGACCCTAAGAACGTAAGGCAGCTTCACTACCGCTGCGCCATTCGTATCGTAATCGTCGAATGCAATCAAGTGACCCCACTCAACGTATGACCGAATTAATAAAGTTAATAAATAATAAAGTTAATTTGACGTGTTTTAAAGCATTCATAAACTTAAGTTATTTCTTTCAGAGAATATTTTGGACTAAAGAAAATAAAAACATTCAACGAAATCAACCCTCAGCTATTTGAGGATAATCCGGATCTCTTGCAGAAGTTGATTCAAGCTTACAATGGACGACTTGACAATATTGATGTTTATATCGGTAAGTTCAGGAAAACTCCTTTGCCCTAATTTAATAATACTCGTACATTTTACAACAAAGAGAAAACTAAATACCTACATGGTATTTTTCAGGCGGTATGTTGGAGTCCACTGGGCATCCTGGAGACTTATTTAGAGCCATCATTATAGATCAGTTCACCAGGATAAGAGACTCTGATAGATTCTGGTTTGAAAATGAACACAATGGGTAAGTTACTAATCATTATTTTCAACCATTAGCAATTGGTCTTCTTAACTAAAAACATTGTCTTGAGAACACCTCATATTGGTTCAGTAAACATGAGTTAGTACTCCATTAATGCGATTGCAGGTGCTCCTAATAATTTAGGAATCCCATCAAAAATCAACCAAGCACAAACAAACTAAGTAACTTTACGCAAGATTATTGCTGGGAAACGACTTTTTTTTTCAAAAACTCAAACTCAAAGCATTTATTTCAATTAGACCATTACGGCACTTTTGAATGTCAAAAGCTACAGTCACAAGGCATAATAACTTGTAAAAGTACTGTAGTTGCACATTCTCTAGCGTAGATCTCTATGGAGAAGAACGGGCAAGAAACTCCATGGACACTCTTTTCAATCAATCAGTATTGTTACAAAATCTTGGTTATGACGCATGTATCAGCACTATTCAACTCGACCATATTGAAGGGAACTAAATGACCCGACACACTCACCGAGACATTTGAGTGAGCATGACATTATTCTTTCCTTTCATTTTTGGGGTGAAAAATCATGTTTTGTGGTAGAACTCAATGTAACGCACTCAAAAGATTGTGCTGATGGATGGATTGAATAGTAGAGAGGTGTTTATAGTTAAAATCTTACCATAAAAAACTTGTCAAAAAGTTGGAACTTTGACCCTCAATATCTCAGTAACTAGAAGGTTCCCAAGTTAAATGGTCTAGAACAAAAAAATATCACAATGGTGGGGAGAACAAAGTGCCTTTCGGCTTCGTTAAGAGGTTTTTCACACCCTTTACATAAGTGAAACTCTAATCAAAGCTTTTCTTTGTTCCAGAATCTTCACAAAAGAAGAGATAGCCGAGCTGCGTCAGATCACGATGTGGGACATCATAGTGAACAGCACATCGGTGGGACCGCGCGACCTGCAGCGCGACGTGTTCCACTGGCGCGCCGGCGACCCCTGCCCGCAGCCCTACCAGCTCAACGCCTCCAAGCTGCCGCCCTGCAAGTACCTCAGGGGATACGACTACTTCGAGGTACCTTATGAACAACTTTATACTTGAACTTCACTGCTCTATCTATCATGGGGTTTTGGTTTCCGCACTTAGTCCTTGAGGTGGACCATTTTGTGTGAGCCATGGTGGCTGGTTACTCCAACCAGCCCACCTCCCTTCAGAAGCAGCTTCACTGCTCCTAAGGTTTCGATTTTAATCATGAACCTAAGTCAGCTCATCAGCTGACGTAACTGTGGCTCAGCCACCTGATCATATCCGTCCTCCTTACTGCATTATCTGTACCACCTCCAGGGACTCCATTCAGACAAGTGGCGGGACATAATGTTTTGTCGTCTACGTCCACATCGTCTATGACATAAAATTTTCAATATACTCCAAATCTTTAATACATTAATAATACGTCTTAATACATTTTTTTTTAAAAAACCGATTCATCTTCGACAGTAACCTACTTCTCTTTGTTTCAGGGCAATGAATTCGCATACATCTACATTTGCCTGATACTGGCTTTCGTTCCCATACTCTGCGCGGGCGCAGGGTATGGAGTGGTGAAGTTGCAGAATAGTCGTCGGAGGAAACTTAAGATCCAACAAGACATGAAGAATGCACAATATAAAGGTAAAAAACAGTTTCTCCTTTCTAAAATTCACCTTATATCTTAATAGACCGAGTCCCAAGCAAGTGAAAAGAAAAGTGATATTAACTAACAATCGGATAATAAGATGTCAGATTTAACAATAACCAAATAATATCAATTACTTTATAGGTTCTGTAGACAAAATGGTGTGTCGTGAATGGGTGCACGCGTCACACAAACGCCTAGTAAAGCTTCGGTTGGGACCCGAACCAGCATTGCACGTAACAGACCGCAAAGGAGACAAACTACGAACACTTCCACTGGATCATACTGATCAACTTACGGTTCTTGAAAGTCAGGTAAATGTCATTGATCTTTTTAACAATTTATTTATTTATTTACTTAGCTCCTTAATACACTTTAAACGGAATGTAAATAATAATTAAGAATTGCCCGAAGGTACTCCCCTGCAGAACTCTTAAGCTCACATATATTAACTTAGGTAGCAAGAAATTGTTTGCGTATTACTAATAAATAAAACACACTGCTTAAAACTGAAAATGAAACATATGCACAAAAAAAATATTCACCAAATAAATTAATATATTTATTACAGGAAGGCAGAACCAACAAGCGTCCGTTAGTCTTGATCCGTGCACCAAGAGAACACGACTTGGTTCTTGAAATGGATTCCGCTGCTTCACGCCGCAAGTTCCTAGTCAAACTGGACACGTTTTTAGCAAATCATAAGAAAGCACTCAATCTCACCCAGGTAAGAATTTCGACCAGTACACATTTTGCGAAAGAGATGTTTTGCAACTGAGCCGAAATCTGTCGGGGAATGTGTACCTTTGTACACGTATCTTTGCATACTTTTCGGTTCCAAGTAAGGCTTTTGACTGAGTATGTCACACATGAGTGCCTGGTTTTTACATCATTTTTGCTTAACTAACTAAGTCATCGCAAATATTCGAATGTTAGATACGCTTTTTGGAGTTTCTTAATAATTGTTTGGTCGCAGGGTCATCGTGAACAAATTCTGGCTACAGCGGAAACACGAGAACGTCGTCAACGTAAATTAGAACATTTCTTTAGAGAAGCTTACGCCATCACATTTGGTTTAGCACCCGGTGAGAAAAGGCACCGGAGGAATGAAGACGCAGATCCTGAAGTAAGTGACTAAGAAATTCAACTAGCTATTAGTACAATTTTGGAGGAAGAAAATATTAACAAATGTATTGTTTCAGTCTATTGTCATGAGGACCTCACTTTCAAAGAGCGAATTCGCCAGCGCGCTTGGAATGAAAGCTGATGCTGTATTTGTGAAGAAAATGTTCAACATCGTCGACAAAGACGGAGATGGCAGGATCTCTTTCCAGGTACACTTTGTTATATTTCATGACTATGATTCAATCACTGTAATACTTTATGTCAATTTAAAAAAAATATTCTAAAGGTTGCTCACACCTAAACATGACTTTCATCAAATAAAATTATTCAGCCTTTTGTAGCAATTAGTCGAACATTTACAGTATGAAAATGTTGTTGATGTGGCAAATCGAGTTTTGAAAGAAGCGGTCACAAAACCGAAGTAGGTCACAAACTCGATGTACCGTATCCGGGGCCAGTTCGGGGCAGTTCTTCATTAATATTTCGAGTGCCATCGATACGAAAGAAGAGGAATTAATGTTTTAGATTCTTCCAGGAATTTTTGGACACGGTAGTCCTATTCTCTCGAGGCGCGACAGAAGACAAGCTGCGCATCATCTTCGACATGTGCGACGACGACCGTAACGGCGTCATCGACAAGGGCGAGCTCAGCGAGATGCTGAGGTCTCTTGTCGAGATCGCACGGACCACATCGCTGCGAGACGAACATGTCACTGAACTTATTGATGGAATGTTTTCTGTGAGTATGAATAAAGCTCACTTGTTCTTCCTTTCGAGTTTTCTAAGCGAATTAATGTATTCAAATAATTTGCCCTATTTATGGTAAAGTTGCGTAAAATGATTGCGGCCGTGTCGTGTGGAATTGAGCATAATGTTCCCAACAAAAAAACTTTGAAAAGTTAGCAGAAATAAAAAAGTCTACCTACATCCCAAAACACGAAGAAATTGTGCTGAAATATTATTAATAATAAATAATAACAATAATCTTTCTAACTTATAAAACTATGAGTATTATTAGACACGTAACGTTGTCGGCGTCGTGTTTCGCTGCGTGGTGTCGCGTAACCGTCCACGGAAACGTCGATACACGACACCCATCGGCCAAAAGTCCTCCTACATGCAGGTCTGTAGATGGTCGGTTGGAACTCGCACCACGAATGATTTGAAGTTGATGTTGTGGCGCGATTCCAACCTTTCGACCCGCAGAATGAAATTGATCTTCACTTTCAAATACTGCACCACTTCCTCAGTTGTAGTGGAGTGATGCAGACGCGAAATGTACAGCTGCGTCGTAGGCACAGCAGGACGCAGCAGCATGAAAACACCGCCACCGCCACCGCTTTATTGTGTAACTACTATTTCACGAAAACACCGCGTACTTCACGAGTATGTAATAATGCAGAAACTGGGCATGGACAATGGACAAACAAGAAAATATCTTAATTTTCTGAATATGAGGATATTGGGTTTGATTAATTTTTTCCACTCTTTTATAGGACGCTGGTCTCCAACACAAAGATCACCTAACGTACTCGGACTTCAAGGTAATGATGAAGGAATACAAAGGTGAATTTGTAGCCATTGGCTTGGACTGCAAAGGTGCCAAGCAGAACTTCCTCGATACGTCCACAAACGTCGCGAGGATGACCAGCTTCCATATTGAACCTTCTATGGAGCAGTCCAGGTATGTCAAATCAGTCTACAAATGCTCCGGTACAAACTCAAACGAGATAAGATCGAATGACAAGAAGTAGTTTCAGTGTTGACAGACACTTAAGACGTTTCTTCTTCGCTAATTCTCAAAACTTTAGCTCCATGTGAGATATGGCTAGCTTTATGAACTACCTGCCCTCATCCCGATTTACTAGAAGTCCCTGCAGTTCTTCTTTATCTTAGATACCACTTTTAATTTTTATCACGGTAAATCTTTCTCTTTTGAACAATTTCATTTATTGATTAATATTATTAATCACTTATTAAGCATCAAAGTAATCGTTCAGATTTATAGTCGTACCTACTAACCATAATATGTTAAAATACTTGTAATATACTTCTTACTTTTGCTTACTTCTTGTTACATACTGTTTGTAATATACTTTGACCGTTTCCAGGCACTGCCTCCTCCTAAAATGGGACTACCTAACAACTTTCCTAGAAGAGAACAGACAGAACATATTCTACCTGTTCGTGTTCTACGTGGTGACGATCGGACTGTTCGTGGAAAGGTTCGCGCACTACTCCTTCATGTCGGAGCACCTGGACCTGCGCCACATCATGGGCGTCGGCATCGCCATCACCAGGGGCTCCGCTGCTTCCTTGTCTTTCTGCTACAGTCTGCTGCTGTTGACCATGTCGAGGAATCTGTTGACCAAATTAAAAGTAAGTACATGTTTACCTAAGAGCAGCGTCTCCATTATAAAGAAAAACCTAGTGATACTGTGACTGCGTTTTGTCGTGAGTTACAATCGAGTTCCAGTAGTGCGCGTAATAAAAGACTAAGAAAGTAGGGTAGACAGATTTGTCTGCTCATAATAAATAATTTTCATCCCACCCGCATATCTCTTCAGTATTCCCGCGATCATGATGCTTGCAACAGCGTCGAAATATCTGGAGCTCATAGCGTCAAAAGAAAATCACGGATATAATCCCGTAAGTACTTTAAGTATAGTGCAAAACCGTGAAGTCTAAAACAGTGCATCAGAAAAAAAAACTTTAAAAATCAAAAAAAAAAAGACGTATCCGGCGTCGTTTTGTTCGTGATCAGCTCGAACACATTTGGCGTTGTTATTTGTGGTCACTCTCTTTATGAGAGTGACCACAAACACACTGTCTTTTTTTTAGATTTTTAAAGTTTTTTTTTCTGATGCACTGTTTTAGACTTTCACGGTTTTGCACTATACTTAAAGTACTTACGGGAATATACCGGGATTTTCTTTTGACGCTATGAGCTCCAGATATTTCGACGCTGTTGCAAGCATCATGATCGCGGGAATACTGAAGAGATACCTATGCGGGTGGGATGAAAATTATTTATTATGAGGAGACAAATCTGTCTACTCTACTTTCTTAGTCTTTTATTACGCGCACTACTGGAACTCGATTGTAACTCACGACAAAACGCACTCCCAGTATCACTTGGTTTTTCTTTATAATGGAGACGAATTTTATTTTTTATTAGCTTTATCACTGGATTCCACGTACTTAATAGTTTAAAACCATCCTCACGATTGAATTTTTTATATTTTAAAGGCTTTTGAACTAAGATTTTAAACCAAAGGTAACTGAAAATTGTTTTTGTAATTTCGTCTTTGTTATTTTGTGAAACATTTACTGCCTCCGGAGCAACAGGACAGATTCACAACTGGACAGAAATTGTATAGTCCATGGCATAATCAAAGTGGAAGCCAAAAAA
The DNA here is from genome assembly GCA_950022955.1 of Xestia ashworthii. Taxonomy (NCBI): domain Eukaryota; kingdom Metazoa; phylum Arthropoda; class Insecta; order Lepidoptera; family Noctuidae; genus Xestia; species Xestia ashworthii. Next base: position 9,532,079 of record OX465562.1, on the reverse strand, counting down.
AAAAAATTGTTAACCTCATTGGTGTTTGCAAAAATGTACCTTTTCTCTATTGATTTCTGAATGGCTTCACACAAACTACATTTACCATGATTTAACAGGAATTCAGCATCCAACAATACATCCCACTAGACTCCAGCATCCAATTCCACAAGATCGTGGCGTGCACCGCCCTGTTCTTCTCCCTCCTGCACACGGCCGGTCACATGGTGAACTTCTACCACGTATCAACGCAGCCTGTGGAGAATCTTCGCTGTCTCACTAAAGAGGTTCATTTCACTTCGGACTTCAGACCTGGCATCACTTACTGGGTGTTCCAGACTGTTACAGGTGAGAACAACAATTATCCATCTTCTTAGATGTCCAATGCATAAACTCTGTTCATTTCATTGTTATTTTACCTCGGATTTTACCTTTATTGTCGAGGACATAAGGTTTATGACAGGTAAAACATCGTGATGTGAAAGGACAATATCTTGTGGTAGTTGATGATTTTTATGTAAATGAATACGATTTTTTTGTACATGTATTACCATGTTACCGGCCTCATAAATCTAGTTGCTTGCTCTGATTAAGGGTGATCCACCATACTAACACTGACAGAATATAATATGAAGTTAGACCCTGTTATCTTTTTATTGTCTCCCAGGTGTAACAGGCGTCCTACTCTTCGTGATAATGTGCATAATCTTCGTGTTCGCGCACCCAACAATCCGTAAGCGCGCATACCCGTGGTTCTGGCGCGCGCACTCGCTGCACGTGCTACTGTATGCCTTGTGTCTGGTGCACGGACTGGCGAGGTTAACTGGCGCCCCGAGGTTCTGGATCTTCTTCTTAGGACCGGCTGTCATATATACCCTTGATAAGGTAAGACATTTTGTATGGCACGTGTAACTGATGAGGACTGTATTATTAGTTAAATGCTCGATAACGTGACGGTCGTGTTTTCGTGGGTAACATTCTCAAAGCGGTCAGCGATAAGAAATAGTCCCTTACCAAGACTTCAAGACTTAAATTCATAATTATTATAAGTACTTTCCACATGTTTTACTATTTAATTTGTGTTTTTTCATCAGGTGGTGTCACTACGGACGAAATACCTTGCGCTAGACGTATTAGAAACGGAAATGTTGCCATCGGATGTAATCAAAATTAAGTTCTACAGGCCTCCTAATCTTAAATATTTATCAGGTAATTATGAAAAGCATTAACTTAAAATCGCATCCTCTATTCATCAAATAACATCTTATATGGAAGACATTTTAGAGATTATCTGATCAAAGATTGTTTTTTTTAGGTTTTTGTAGATGTAATAAAATTTTCTTTAGTTATTCAAAATCCGAAAGGCAATTAGCTAAACTACCTGAAATGCGGGGTCGTTCAGCAAAATTAGCGAAATCATTTTTGATTTCTCCCAGGTCAATGGGTGCGTCTCTCATGCACGGCGTTCAAGAAGGAAGAGTTCCACTCGTTCACGTTGACGTCAGCTCCCCACGAGAACTTCCTGTCGTGTCACATCAAGGCGCAGGGACCCTGGACGTGGAAGCTCAGGAACTACTTCGATCCCTGCAATTATAATACTGAGGATCATCCTAAAATAAGGTACAAGGAAACTAGTAAAAAATAACCTTTCATAAAATCTAATAATAATCAAGGTCTCATGATCTTTCGGGCAAAAAAAATTGACGTAGTTATGTTTTACCCTTTGCAAACTTTATTGATATGAAAAATGTTAACCCTCAGCTGCAGAAATGTAAATAGTATGAAAATATGAAAAAAAAAGTCTTTATTATTCATAATTTTGGCGAAAAAAAAGAACGTACGAGTTGCAAATGTTATAGACTACGGCTACTGCACGGCAAAATCAAGCGTATTTCATTAATCTATTATCCCTTTGCAATGGACAAAGTTACCTAGTAACTAGATATCAGATAAGCAGTCGTTTTAAATATCTGAAATACTAGCATTCAGCTGCATCCGTGTAGACTGGGAGCCGACTCCAACATGTTGATCACTTACTATTGCGCGGGAGAAATAAAACCATTTTAATTTTTACTTAGGATCCAGGGCCCGTTCGGGGGAGGAAACCAAGACTGGTACAAGTTCGAGGTGGCCGTGATGGTGGGCGGCGGCATCGGAGTCACTCCCTACGCCTCCATACTCAACGACCTCGTGTTCGGCACCTCCACCAACCGGTACTCCGGGGTCGCCTGCAAGAAGGTAAACTAGACTGCCTTTATGTACTCTGATTCATAGACTCTGGTTTCTGACATTTTTCGGGCCTAAAAGCATCAGGCAAATTCTTTACTTATTTGCATGCGTTAATGGAACATAATTTTTCTGTAAAATTTGTCTTCCTGTGACAAACCTGTTAGATTTAGGAAAACTCCCTCGTTATCGTAAAGTAGGTCAATGTTACTTTGATTAAAGTAAATCCTAAATCTAAATCTTGGTAACTTATTCAAAAAAGTCACCTAAATCTAGGGGAATAAAGTAAGATAACCCAAAAACATTTCAAGAAACATTACGAGATATTCAATTTAATTTCAACAATCAAGGAAATTCTTTTGTCAACAACTAATCCGTGAAATAACCCGAAAAGATTGTTTACTTACATTAACAAATAAAATCGTTGTTAAAAATTTCATAGCCATGTCATTATTTCTGATAGCCGTGAATATTAAATGAAATAATTTCATTGAGCAAATTCACGATTTCGTCAAATAGAAACTTATTCATTGGAATTGGGAACGGTTGACACTTGCTCACGACTCGCCGTGACTTAGCACGTGGCTTACCGTTCACAACATTGACCAATGACCCACTATGCCTGTTTAGTTCTTATGTAAAGTGATGACATAGACGCTAACTAGGGATTTACGGCTTTTGTGTAATACATAAATACATCGTGACGAAATAAGTGCCTAGCACTTGTGTACCTGATACCTTAGCCTCGTTTACCAAAATATCTTACCTAACTTAGTATCAAGACTGAAATCATCGAAGTGTTAAGTAGAAGTGTACCTATAGCAGATAATTGCCATCACATACAAATGCTCTCTCCGAGCCACTACTATTAAGAAATTCCTTATGGAAAAACCTAGGTTATCTATTTAAGACACATGGATATGCTCTTTAGTAACTAGTTAACTAATTTAGTTAGGTTTACCAACCAAAAAAATATGCATATTATGCATATGTGCATTTCTTTAAGTGCACTTCGATGTACACTGCTGACGTAAATGAAGTGATTACGAAATATCCGGTTACCGTTACCCTGTAAACGTTAATGACTCTGTCAAACATAATGTACAGGATGTGTTGCACTTAAAACCCAGTTTGATTAGATATATTCACTGAATGAAATGGTGCTGTTATTGTTCAAGTTCTATCGAACAAATGCATTTGTTCGAGCAAATGTTTGTGTGATGAGCATGGACATTTGTTTCCGAGTCATGGTTGTTTATATGTATAATAAGTATGTATTTACAAACAAAAAGTATCTATGTAGTATATCAACTATCTAGTGTCCACGACACAAGCTTTGCTTAGTGTGGCACTAGATGGCGCTGTGTGTAATGTCCAGCGATATTTTTTTTATTTATTTTTTTATCATGGTTTAATTGAGGCTGAAATAACTCTTTGCAGTCACCATTTAGAGTCTCTGGCAAAAGAAAATATTGCACGAACCGTACAAAATGTGTGAAACTCATAGATTCTTCAGACTGTGGAAACTTGGATTAAAATGTAGTGTAGAACACCACCATTGTATACTTCAGCTTCGGTATATCAACGGTGGGAATGTCGTAAAGGACATCAAAACGTATGGTCGAATTGGCAACCTTCGGCTCGGCGCCGAAAGCTGAAAATGCATGGTCGACACTATATCATACCGTAGTAAATTTAGTATTACTGTTAAACAGGTATACTTCCTGTGGATATGCCCGTCGCACAAGCACTTCGAGTGGTTCATCGACGTCCTTCGCGACGTGGAGCGCAAGGACGTCACCAACGTGCTCGAGATACACATCTTTATCACGCAGTTCTTCCACAAGTTCGATCTCAGGACTACTATGCTGGTGAGTAAATTTAACATAAACTCTGTCTGTTATATTCTGAAGTGTTTTTCTTCATAGTCGATGTCACTCTAAACCTTGACTCACGCTAGCTAGACCGTGTCGGGTCCGAGCCGAGTGTCGACCGAGCAATTTTATATGGACACACTCACGCTTCCGAGCCGCTACCGAGCTACGAACAATGGATTGTGCTACGGCCGACTCTCGGCTCGGACCCGGCATGGTCTTATAAGTCGAGACGGCCTAAAAATTGGTTACAAGTTTGGTGCCTTCAGAAGCTTCACCAGTTCCTTTAATGAACTACAACAGGTCATGCAGGCAGGGTAATAAGCGCCCTATCATTTTGGAATAGAACCACATTTACAATCACAAACGAAGTATTGATGGCTGGATTTTGTGACCACTAAGTCAAGCCTATTTAAATCGCCATAACAGCCATCCTATTTATATTTTCTGCTTCTACAGACCTATAACTTTAATTTGTTAAAAACTGCGAGAAAATTATCGAAGATAAAAGTGTGTTAAAGGTACCTACAACAAAACCGAATAATGGAGAACATTTCATGGTAATAATTACGTTAACCCCTAAATTAAGATTCTGTTATGTTTCTCGGAAAACTGCAGTCATAGGCCAAAGATAAGAGGAGAAGATAAGATCTTTATATAAGATTCACCAGACGCTTTGTTTCCCCCTACAGTACATCTGCGAGAATCACTTCCAGCGTCTCTCGCGCACATCGATGTTCACCGGCTTGAAGGCTGTGAACCACTTCGGAAGACCCGACATGTCTTCCTTCCTCAAGTTCGTACAGAAGAAACATAGCTATGTAAGTAATATGGGTTTTTATAGTCTAACTTTAAACATGACTAAAAATTTAATTTTAGCAAAAATAAATCTCTCTGCCTTCTAGTATAATAGTAGTAAAGTATCATTATTTAATTTTAAAGTTTTCAAAGTACGAGTACGTTATAAAAAAAAACCATAACCTATAGGTAATAAATAGTACATTGTGATACAAGGGGCACCGAGCTTTAGCGAGGTAGTAAATAGGAACCGAGTTATAATGGGATTTTAGCGCCGTGTGTTACACCGTACTTTTCACTACGATTGCGAGAAAATAAAATAACCTTAATTAATATGATACAGGACCTAGTTTATTTTATTAAAAATGAAATGTACAATTTGTACTGTTGTTCTAATGAGATGTTTTTTCCCGGCAACATAATCTCAGTTCTCTGTGAAGACGAATATAATATTGTGTCGTCTGTGAGGTAAACGTAGGAGATAGAAAGAAATTCAAATAAATAATACAGAAAAAAAAAAAATATTTCGCGCCAATGCCTTTTTTTATTTCTTCTGTAGCTGAAATGCAACGCACACATCCTGCCAAAGAGTTCGGCGCGTTTGGTTCCATTTTTAAAAAAAAATGTTTTTTTTTTTTACGGGACAGTAATAAGTCAATTCTTTATGAATTATGAGAAAGACTGCGTTTTCGAACAACGACGACGAAATTTAAAAAAAAAAATAACTTATTTTCCCTAGGGCGCTATTATGACGGTCTTTTCGAGCAAGAGGAGTGAAAAAAACTTTGTACTTTCCTTTATCCAAATTCTTTTCATCACATACATATTTTGTTTTTAACAACTGTCGTTATACCTCTACGTTTTCATCCTTAGCTCAAATTATTAGTATTCACAAACAAATAATATTTTTCCGCCAGGTCTCTAAAATCGGCGTGTTCTCATGTGGTCCTCGGCCACTCACCAAATCTGTGATGTCAGCGTGCGAGCAAGTGAACAGGACGAGACGTCTGCCTTACTTCATACACCACTTCGAGAACTTCGGATAAATATAATCATACACCCATAACATGTAACTTTTGTGAGAAGATGGTCTTATCTCAGCCATTAGAGATATATGTAGGGCGAAATGGACAAATCGTTGCATTGTATTTAAACAGGCATTACCGTTATTTCTCATGGGATTTCCCAAGTTACCAAAACAGCGGAATTGTACCAAAAGTTACCAACTTGTGTTATTGTTTAAAATGCATTATTTATTATTCATTTGTGTCACTGGCATGATGTAATCCATGAGCCCAATAAAATCCGTGACGAACATTATGAAAAGTTTCGAACTGTAAAACCTTATGGTTTTACAGTTCGAAACTTTTCATAATGTTCGTCACGGATTTACGGAAATAAAAAATAATGACAGGGTTTCGGAACTAAGTTATCTTAGTTCCGAAACCCTGTCATTATTTTTTCCCAAAAAATCGAAACCGCAGTTACGAGTATAAAGCGTTTATTTATGTAACGTATAACGTGCTCTTGAGTCAGGGGTTAGTCAATAAATTAATTGGCTATTTCGTCCTACATTGTGTTTAAATACAAAATTGCTTGTTAATCCGTGTTCTTACGCATACCTATTGATTTCAAATACAATATCGCTACTATTTGGTAATCAATAGAAATGCTAGCGATCACGGATACTTTAAACATTCCTGTATAATTTAGATTCACCTAACTTATTTATTTTTAGTTTTTTATGCTTTTATGAATCAGTTAACAATGATGTAGTACAAAAACATCAATCGCGCATTTCAATGTACAAAAGATCATTATGTAGAAATAACTTTAGAAATAAATTATAATACTCATTGAGATCTAAATTGTGTTATTTATACGACGGTGCTCCGAAGAGCTGTATTGTAAATAATGTATAAATTGTATTGGCTTGTAATTATATTTTTACGTTGAATCGATTGTAAATAAATATTTAAAGATACGTTTTGCATTTTATTTTTTCTTCTTTTGGATTTTGTGAGTCTGAGGCATTCTCTTATGGGTTTACATGCTTATCCCAAGAAAGTACTTACAGTCATCAACGAAAGTTGAACCTTCAGTTTATTTTATTATTGATCACAATATTCAATTACTGCCGAAACAGTGGTACGTATATATTTATTTCACTTTGCTGTTTTTTTTACACCACCAGAAAATAGAGATTTCAACGAAAAAAAAAGCTCACTGGACTTTAAAAAAAAGAACAGATATTTTGACGTGAGAATTTTCGAATGAAAATTAGGGTGCTTTTTCGATTTTAAGTCGAAATAAGGTGAAAAAACAAATATTTTAAATATAAAAAGGTAAGCTTACAAGAAATTTCGGGAAATAAAAATTTGTTTTGTAAAAGATACAATTATAAAATTAAATTACTTAATTAAAAAAAAACAAATACTTAGTTATTTAAATTTTTCACATTTTGAGGATAAGTGTGAAAATAAGTAATTCAACATTTGTAGATCTTTTTATTACCTACAACTTTGCCATTCAACTTTTGCATAGGACTTGTAGTTTGCCGGACATCGAGATAAACCGTTTTTAGGGTTCCGTAGACAAATGGCAAAAACGGAACCCTTATAGATTCGTCATGTCTGTCTATCTGTATGTCTGTCTGTCTGTCTGTCCGTCCGTATGTCACAGCCACTTTTTTCCGAAACTATAAGAACTATGCTGTTGAAACTTGGTAAGTAGGTGTATTCTGTGAACCGCATTAAGATTTTTACACAAAAATAGAAAAAAAAACAATAAATTTTGGGGGTTTCCTATACTTAGAAATGAAACTCAACAATTTTTTTTTCCTCAAACCCATAGGTCTTCAAAATTGGTATTGAGGTTTCTAATATATTTTTTTTCTAAACTGAATAGTTTGCGCGAGAGACACTTCCAAAGTGGAAAAACGAGTGTCCCCCCCCCCCCCCCCGTAACTTCTAAAATAAGAGACTGATAAAACTAAAAAAAATATATGATGTACATAACCATGTAAACTTCCACTGAAAATTGGTTTGAACGAGATCTAGTAAGTAGTTTTTTTTTTAATACGTCATAAATCGCATACCGCATGTATGCTCTTCACTATTTTGACCGATCCTTGTGCTCCTGATTATCTAAAAGAATATTTCAAAGTGTTGGGCAGTTCACATAGTCGTAACCTTAGAGCTTCCAAAAATCTACTCCTTGAAATTCCCTCACATCGCACTGGTTTTATGTCCGCTTCTTATGCTGTCTCAACTATAAAGCTATGGAACGCGTTACCCCTTGGCATTAAAAAAACTGAAAGCAAAATGGCTTTCAAACGAACAGTTCGGAAGTACTATTTGAAGTCAGACTAAATTACTCACAAGGTAGTCGTAGTTATTATTATGAGGTTTCTCGTATTTTGAACTATTTGTATGTATTTTAATATGTATTAGTTTATTTCATCTTATCTGTAATATATGTGTATTAGTATGTATACTATTTATGTACTTAATTCGATTTGTTAACAAAATGGCATTGTTCTCATTGATTTTTGTACTCTACCACAATGCTGTCATATTTGACCCAATGGTTGACTGGTAGAGAATGCCTTGTGGCATTAAGTCCGCCTATGTACCACTCTTGTACATGAAGTTTAAATAAATAAATACCGCAATTTACACAATTTAGATACGGAACCCTTCATGGGCGAGTCCGACTCGCACTTGGCCGGTTTTTTACCCTTTTTCCCCGCCCACTTCCCGACCTCAGATCGCCCGTAAATTATTTGTCCTTTCATTTTTGTTTTATTCTCTTACTTTTCCAATGGGTTTCATCCTACTATAATATCTTTTCGTCTTCAAAAATTATCTGCAGTGGTCTATTAAGTGAAAACAAGTTAATGTGCTATCTATCGTAATACATATCGAAAAAAAAAGGTTTTAAACCATCTCAGCTATAAATTTGCAAACCCATTTGAGAGTTGTTAACAAACTGCAAATTATCCCAAATATCAAAAGCATTAACTGAAATAGCACCGAACAGTAAATGCTTGATTGAACAGTAGTGCGTTACAATATTTAATAACAATTCCACTGTATGATTACTCCCAGGCCTTAAGAGTCGTTCTTGGATTATTTATGGATTGTAATTCGAGGCTCCTCGCTCTTAATTCAAAGTAAAAGGTGCAGACAATAATAGCCTTGCGGGCGCGTGACACACGACCGTACCGAACAGTGATCGTGCACTAGTTTTGATTGGACCAGTACACGGTATCAAGTTTATATTGACATCTTCGATTACATAATTTTGTGTTTCAGAAGCGAGTTGTTTTTGTTCGTTCATCTGCTTTGTCATAGTCTTGAGTAGTGCATTTGATACACAAGAAAATAGATAATATCGTTTGCTCTAGTTTAATCAGACTCTAATTGCACTTACGTTACATCAGGTAGACCAGCGTATCAGTAACACAAAGAAGAACTTATTTTCTGGTTTGTCACAATATACATTGCAGGATATTAATATTGTTTTAAAATGGACAAAGATCTGTAGTTATTACCACACTTGATCTATTGCTTACCACACTTGATCAAGGAGAATCTGTGTTTTCAGAAACAATGGTAGACGACAAAGTTTCGAACAAGTTCCGTCAGTTAGATTTTCAATAAATATTTGTCTCGTATTTTTCTTTTAAGTCACGCCTTGGTATAATTTTTAGCGAGTTCTGTCGTCACGAGCCCCCACTCCGTGCGTTTTAATACGTTTTATATTTGTCAATCTTCATTGATTTCCAAAAACAAGAAATACGTGTCCATTATTTTCCAATTCTCTGACTGACGGACCAAAGATTATAATTTATTAGATTTGTAATTTTTTGGTACTGTCGACATGCCTATTATACAGGGAAGGACTTGGTTTTCTCATGTTGTTCAGTTGTTCTTCCTTCACCAAGGTCCAAGACATTAATAAAAAACGCCTGTAATGTGAGCTCATTCTACCTGTTTGGTATTCACAAGTGCACAAAGCTAAAGCTCATGTTCTAATCGCATTCAAATCCAACTCGAGTCCTCAAGTTCTCCATCAAACACATCTGTATGTCCTCTATTATGGAACGGCGCGTGCGAACAAATCACTGAGGTTCGGCAATTAAGGCCATAACTTAGTGTTCAATATCATATTGCACAGAATCCGATCGCTCGAGTTTAGTTCAGTCAGGCTAACAAAATGTTGTTCTTGTACTGTTTCGCACTGAAGCAAGACCTGCCTTGAAGGGTACAATGTGTATAAATTCATGTCTCTTGTCGGCACGAGATGATCCGGTGACAGGGTTTTGTCACACATCTCATCATGTTCCGAGTCGTAGTGTGGCCATACTGCACGATACGCAGCCTTCATTCCCTCCCTTCGTACACTGCACTTCACTTAATACCAAAATAAAGTAGTTCATAAATTATTGTAAATGGAATAAAGTTCTAAACGTAAATTGCTGCCTTCAGAATAAAGTAGCAATCATCATCACCTATTTGAACTATAATTTATAATGTTTCTATTGAGGATCCCAATTGCAGGTTCTGTATTTACGTGAGTTATAGTAACTATTGCTGCACCTGTTTTGTTGTGGTTTCACTGTTAGTGCAGTTACTTAGATATTTCGTAACGAAAACGGATGCACTTTTGCCTGAGGTACCTATGTATATTACACTTATATTACCAAGACACTGGACTGAACTGATATTTGTTTATTACAAATTATTAGCTCAGAATCCTTTTCTCTTCCATTTGCCTAAAATGAAGCTCCATAGACTTAACGCCCCTAAAAAATAAAGTACGATATTTCGGAAAAGATTAATTTTCGGCCCAACGTGCGTCGTATCGGTATTTTTTACTTTTATAACACGTATCTTCTTACTGACCACTTTTCTGTGATTTTCAAATTACACCTATGGCCAAAAAAGGTTTATTATACCGTTATAAGATCAACCTGAACGAAACGCAGGTAATTATGCATATTATGTTTCCGGGCCTTACAGCACATGCAATAAAATTTCATTTTCATCCCCCCATCTCGGAAAGAGTATTTTTGCTCTTCGATATCTGAGTGCAAAAGCCGTTTTTATCGTCTTGAGGGTAAAGGAAATTTGAATTTAGAACATCGTGTGCACTAAGCATGTGAATTCAAAACATCATTAAACCTATTTACTTCTACCTCTATGGTGACGAATTTATCATACAATTTTGTTTAATTTGTTAAGAACTCAGACTCGGAACCTTATTGGTGTACTTTTTTAATATGTTTTGCGCGCGCCATTTTCTTTTCACGTCATATTGTTAACACCGTAAGTTAAAAAACAAGGAATTCAACTTGAAAACAAGGGAAAAACCTAAAATGACCACTCATTATCTAGCGACGAGGAAGTTTATTTGACGCCAACAGAATTAACTGAATTTGTTAATAATGCGCATTTTTTTGCGTTTATGCATTTCCTCGCTGAGGTGGGATGAAAAGTTACGTGTTGCACTCGAGTGCAAAGATTTTTCACCTCGTGCTCTTTTGATTCCCTCGCTAACGCTCAAGATTCTAAGTTTTGAATCACTCGCTGCGCTCGTGACTCAATTTTAGAATCTTTCGCTTGCTCGGTCATCAAAATTGAGCACGCGGTTAAAAAACAACTTTGCACTCTTTTAAAACAAATAACTATTTAACATCGTCACAGCAATATTAGATTTAGATGTATAGTTGATAAAATGTAGAAAGGCGTGTGTTATATGTATGTGAAAACATAATAATATTTGTATAACAGTTTATGATATCTATTATAAAATAACTCAGTAATGTGGTAATAAAGTAACTTGTAAGTATGGCTACTTTGTAAGCACTTAATCATGACCGGCAGTCGAGAGCAGTCCAACTTGCCAGGAAGTACCTAATTATCATGTCTTGATGTCATGATATATAAGTTATATCATACCGAAATATAAAAAGAACTCATTTTTATAACTACAAAATAAATAAGTCGGTGGCTACCAAAATATAAAGAAGCGGCCGATTTATTTCCCATGTAACTTGACTTTGTAAATCCAACATCAGGCACATTGCACTTATGACAAATATAAGGTAACTGCTCTTTGAATGATTAACGATTTAAAACTGGGTTAAAATATAAAAGAAGTTGAATACCACATTGGACAACAAGGGAATATTTACTACATTTGTCGCACGTCTCGAGCGCCTCAACTTCCGTGCAATAGAGTTCAACGCGCAAGGGTCTTTGGGCGAAGATTTCTCTCCGCAAATTCTCAAGTACACCGAATAATAACTTGGTAAATTAACATGACATGCACAATTTCATTCTTGTTGCTTCATTATTTATGGTAGTGGAGGTTCTCAGCGGTGCGTTATGTAGACAATATCTACATAATTGTTGTTAATTATGGTCGGAGTCACGTACCGCGCTCCAGCAGTTACCTAACCTCCACGCTGACAGTGCGCACCATAAACCTGACAGCACACCTAGAGGGGCTCACTAACTCAATCTATCATGACCACATTATTATAGTAACATGAATTAACTTACTTTCACAGCCTACGGGCTTCTCACACAAAAGGTTAGTAATAAAACTAATCAAACACAAGGTTCTTGATCTTAACAATAAACAGCTTGACCCCTGACCTAATAAAGTGCTATTTTTGAATAGAAACAGAACATGTTGCAAATAATTGGAACTGTCAATCAACTTCGACGCGAACATCCGGATGAGGCAGCTGAGACTGGTACATCCACGATTCTTCGAACTCCTTAACAAAGAACGAGACGGTCGGGTTTAATATATCAATGCCAAAGTACAGTTTCCTAACGTACTTTTGCTATTTGTTTGGTAAGCTAGTTTCACATCAATCATAATAATATAGTGAACACGTAAATGTGCCACGGATTGCGCCATACGTGAATAAGAGCAAACAAATGAAAGACGAAGGATAATAAATCGTACGTAAACCGAAAACATGATTTCTTTTCACGTTTTCCTTTGTCTGAAATATGCTACATCATTAAATGTACGTTTTAAGTACTTTAACTTGATTGATACATTAAATCTCTTGACACGGGCAAGATCTCTGTTGATTAAACTTTAATAAACTTGATTTCGTTGTCCGTTGGAACAAGAGGTGTGTTAATGGCAGGCTTGACAGTGGGCATAAACTTCTATAACAAACGAACTCAATTCAACACAGTTTCACAATGCATTATTTTATGCCAAAGTAATAAATTCAGCCAGTTAATCACATCACTTTTATCCTCGGGATCACGTTGAGGTACAATTTAGTCGGTTAATGTAATGTTCAAACAAAGTCAACGGTCCGTGTCTTCTCATAAGACCACACGCTCAACGCTCGCTCTGTTTCCCCTCACATAAAGTTATATAATTTAGACTCATTTGTGTTTAAAGTAATGCAAATTAATACGGGTCAATTAATAAGTTGTTTTTGCTGTGACCTTAACGCAGAATAAGAATTATGATCTCGGAAACTTTTTTGTTTGTTTCTGTAATATAAATAGTGAATTAATTACAAGTTCCTTTATTTGTATGTGCCGTATAAATAAAATAAAACGGCTATAGAAACACGAATTTAACTTACTCTTGTTTTTATTTCCTTCTAGGTCTACCTACCTAACTTAAACTGATTATAAAAACAAAACATCCAATATTTCAATTGAAAATCGGATTAAAAAGTCAAATAAGAGCATTAAAATGACGTAATCCATATTTAATCGTTTATTTACATAACCGGCACAATGTTGGCAGACTGAGCTGAAGTCTGACATCCGCGACCCGTTACGTGTGGTGAAAAGTTGGCGGAAAATCAGCGGTGCGTTCCGCACGGGTGCGCTTACGCTGGTAAACTTCGCCCGTTTCCTGATTATACGCTCTCTCGCGAGGAAGCTAATTGAAAATTACTGATTACACGCCACTGGAGATTTATTAAAGCTTCCCGTGAATGTGTTATGTATGAACGTAAATTATCAAAACGGATCCTTTTGCCCAGCTGTCCAATTCTTTCCACGAATACTACTTTATGGACTGACTATTTCAATATCGTTAATAATTAATCGGCTTCCTTAATTTAAATATTAGTTTTAAAAACATGTAAAACCAGCTCGCAGGTGCTCGCCGGCTCATTGGCTATCAGCCATCAATATGAAAGCTGCTATTTATTTATCGATGCCCGACTAAAACGAAAGAAATGACTAGTCGTCCCTTTCTAACGCGCTTTCGTCGCAGCGGCTCCAGCGCTGGTGACGCGGCGTGCTGCGCGGTAGTGAGCGCGGGTTTAGTTTTCAGTGATCGCGCGGCGAAGGCGCTCTCTGCCGGCGACCTCCGAAGTTTCGCAACTCGACACATTTCCTAGTGCTAGTGATGTGCTAAACTTGTCCGGTCGGAAGTCCACATAACGTGTGCCGCAGTGACGTCACCGGGAGACTCCGCAAGGGCATCGATTCGCCGATCTCGGCAGGTGAATACGATCAATTAAATCTGTGGATGGAGCCTGCGACCACAGTCGCACGCCGCGGCCCCAGCTCGACATCCTTGTCCTCAATTAAAACAATTTACGGCAGCTCTTGTTTGAATTTTACAATTGTTGTCCCGGTTCATATTATTGTGGCAATAAGCTTGTAATTTACGATTACTTGTACTTGAATCGGGTTACAATTATTTTTGATCCATTGCACTGCACTAAAATCTATAAAAGGAGATAATTATAGTAAGTAAAGTGCTCGAGAGTATTCGTTAAGCTTGTAGACGAAGTGATTTGGTACGATGTCGACTGCATAGATATGAATGTCCATTATAGTAAGGTCGTTGTGTCTCATTAGTAACAAATTTTAATTATTAGAATTAGTGCATGATCGACATTATGTATGACATTACACAAAGAAACTAATGAGAATTAGATGCTAATCAAACAAAATTCAATTCGAATAAATATGTACTTCGAAATATCGATACGGACATAAATAGGGCACTTGCGAGGGTACAAGTATATAAATCAATCAAGAATTGAGTTGCGCATTGTGTGAGGCGACATCCAATTTAGCTCGCATCAGCACCGTGTCAGCCATTCCAGGCTGACCGCAACCGAAGCTAATATGATTTAATCGAAGTGTAATGTTGTAACTTATGCGACGGACTTGAGATTAGATCTACTCAGTGGTTTGTTTTGTAAGAATGCTATCAGTTCGCCAGTTCGGCACTGTCGTAACTGGGCCCACGGGCTGCAGTGCGCAAGCGCAACGGTACACTTCGTCAGGGAGAAATGCGTACAAGCGCTAACACTGTCAGTCAGACATAGCCGTTAATTAGAACTCAGCTGAATTTGGCAAGTTTGCAGCCCATGTTTCTACTAAGTTGCGAGGGATTGCACAAAGATATTTGATTCTGTAGATATGAAATCTCCTATACCAGCTTTTTCGTCAGATTGTTAGAATACATTCACAACAGGCCTTTTTGAAAACTCAACGATTAAATCACGGAAAGTGATTTGCTCTAAAGTCACTGATATAATATTTTGTATAGATAAAAAAGCGAGGACAACCGGTAGTGGTCTAGTATGTAGTATGTCTACATTATTTACACACAGTTGATATTCAACTTTAAATATCATGTTCTGTGTCCACTTATTGAAATTGATCAACCACGGCAGTACAAACATCCGAAATATTTGTTGCAATTTTCAACTTTTGGCGAAAATGTTTGATGTTTGTCAAAAGAATTTGTATGTCATTTAACGAAGCTACTTTTGTATTCCAAGAGACCGTGAAGTAAGTTTTCGTAAAAAGACTTAGGAATAATAACGTTCAACTGTGTTAGTTAGTCAATACTAGCTAGTCTGGCTACTGGGTTTGCTAAACAAGTTTGATCTTCCGGTACTCAAGTAGATGGCAGGTACTTACATTATGTTTCCAGAAAAAGTATGAGTTAGTTACAAGATTCTTTGTAAAAACACTTCAAAAACCTTTAACAATTCGCTCCTTGGAACTTGAAAGTCTCTTTATTCGTCAGATAGAACGTGATTTTGATGTTGTTGGCTACCTACTGTTTATGTTTCCAATTTAAGTAACGACGAGACGATAAAAGATAAGGAACATTTCAGAATTAAGTGAAGTTCATAAGCCCATTAGGTTACCCAATGCACCTTGGAACAACTAATTGTAGATAACATACAAATGTCAGTCGTAACGAAAGATGTGGCAATATGTACATGAAAATATGTTGGGAAAATATGTGTGCGGATTTTACCTAGGTTACGATTACCATAATACAGTATTGTCATAACTTGATAAGAATGAAACCAGCATATTTCTAAATAAATAAAAAGGTTCGTCACTGAAGGCATAGAAAACTGTTTCTTTTTACCCAACTGCGCCAGAAGGAGGGTTGGTTTTTTTATTTTACTTACCATTGCACAAAGTTTCATTTTTGTACACAGTACTTTTAAAAATTGGCTTGCCCGGTTAAACTTCTTCCCTATTCTCTATTCTAGGTTCAAAATTATGTGAGTCTAAAGAAAAAGCATTGGAGAAATATTTAGCTGTGAATATCTTTCGCTAGAATGATGATGATGATGATGACGAAAGAAAAAGCTAATACCATTATCAATCCGTTTACGAAACGTGATGATTACGACTCGTAATCACCATGTCTAATAAACATCAGTGGTACCTATATGATGACCATGTTCAACAATAATGTCGTGAAAAATAGGGTAAATATTGATGAAATACATGGTGATTTTAGTTGAGTCGCAAATATTTGGTGAAAAAACAACTTAGATATTTCTGCAGTTGGGTAATGTTCAACAATAAACGAAGCCGAAAGGCACTTGTTCTCCCCGTCATTGCGATTTATTACCTAGGAACTAGATGGTTATGGAGATATTGGAGGTCAAAGTTCCAACTTACCCACAAGTTTTTATTTTAATACTAGCTTTTGAGGTAATAACTTTACTTTAACTACCCCCATAATCCGTTTTACTATTCTTTGCACCCATCAGTATAATTTTTTTAGGTGATGAATTGAATCTTACCGTAAAACGTGACTTTTCACCCCAAAAAAAAAGTCGTTTTCCAGCAATAATAATTTTTGCAAAGAGTTACTTGGTTCGATGTACAGAATGCTTGGTTGCCGGCTTCGTGAAGGGTTGTTTACACCCTGTATATGTTTCTAATACCGATATACGGGCTATTATTATGCATAAGCATGACTACTTTCATAACAATTGATTGGACAAAACACTCGCTCGTAAACAATACATTTTAACGTTTTGAGTTTAGTAGTGTGGTTAAAGGGTTACGTATAGCTATGTATGTATATGTTACCGGCCAAACCCGATTTCAGGACAAACTAGTTTAGCCTAGGCTAAACTGAAACTTGAGCTCGTTCTTGCATCCTAGTCGAGGGAGACCTGGTCGACGGAGCCCCGCTTCGCGGGGCACTTACTTCTGAATGGTTTATAAAAAAATAACCACGAAGGGTATGGCGGGCCTATTCGCTCACTTCCACCCTTCTAACCTAATCTGCCCGTGTCGGGGTGCCCCAAGTCGGTCTAGTTTAGCCTAGGCAAAACTAGTTTGTCCTGAAATCGGGTTTGGCCGGTAACATATATATAGGTTTGCGCCGCAAAATCTATTATGGCGTTCCCTCACTAGACCATTCGCCGGTAATGTAACAATCCAAGATCATGTACAGATTGTTACTTATTATGAATCTGAACTGTTTACATTGCAGGAGAATGCTCCCTGTGAGGTAGCGCTTTTCATGATCCGCCTTGCCTTTTTCCAGTATTTTTATATGAACCGACTGCCTATCTGACCACACCCACACACAACCCAGTTAGTACTGGGTAATACGATACTCCATAGTAACACTCATGGTTGCCAAACTTTCGGGCCACTGACCACATGTAACGACTATAAAAGATGTACAAATGACAGCCGGGATGTGCTTACTGAGGCACGGAGGAAACTCGGTATGTAATTTTCGGACACCCATCTACGAACCAACCTAGGCTAAGGCGGTTCACCCACTGAAGATGCGTCCCGCCGCGGTGCGAGGAGCGACCTGAAAAGATACCCGCGCATTTCCGTGTCGGCAGTGTGTTGTGCTAGGCGTGATTTCTATATAAATTGAGATACTTGCATACAATGGTAAAATCTGACATGCCGCGCTACGCGACGGGGCGCGATGCAGTGAGTGGAGCGCCTTAAGATTGACCCGAGCTGTTATTTAGCCACAAGATAGGAGCACCTTTAAAGGATTACAAAGACGATCATTGCAGATTTCAAAAGTTCTTAGCACATCTAAATCACAGGTCGTATATAACTCTTACATAGCATGCACAACAGTATATTTATATTAAAATTATATAAGCACACGTAACAGCAATAACACAAAAACCGTTATTGAAGCAAGTGAGCCGTTTACGTGGCGTTTCCTCACGCAACTGATATTTGAGCCGGATAATGGATACTAGACACGTATAAAACGTAAACATTACTAAGACATACGGAACATTGTTTACCAAATTGTACGAGTATTCGTAAAGACGTACTTACATGTACATGTTTTTTAATAGTGAAACAGTTTCAGTATGTGTGAAACAATAGCCACCACGACGACAATATACCTACATAATAATCTATACTTAGATATAATAAAATCGTTGAGACCAAAAAATGTGTAAATTGAAGATTTCAAAAAAACCGACCAGGGTGACTTAAAATGTAACTGAACCTACGAGTATTATAACCATTTTTAATTTTTTTGTTTGTTTGACGTTTTGTGTTTAAAATTAATTTAAAATTAATAGGTCGGAAACATTTTCTCTTACGTATAACGTTATATTTTATTCGTCCGATTTAGTGCGGATAAGTGTTAGAAGTTTTATAGGATTTCATACAACAATTTCTAAAATTAGATTCTTTCGGCTTTTTCGCCTCCTTCAACTCTGACAAGTGTGCGTCCACCTTAAAGAGTTTGTGCACTTTAGGACACGGCCTCGTAGGCACGTAGGGTTCGAAATTTGAAATGGTAAGCAGATGTAAGAGGTCCGCAACAGTTTACAGCAGCTATATCGTGTCGCGGCTGCGGTGGCTGCGGCGGCTAGCTCGAGTATGACTGTCATCGGGTGTCTAAGGATGAAAACGTAAGGCTGTCGAGACATGGTAATTTATCCTTATCAAATAGATAAGTTGTTAATCACAAGTATTTAATCTTTTAATTTTGAACATAATTGCTCTTGGGTACGTAATTTGATGTCAATGAATATCTTAGGAGATACACAGTTTTAAATAACTACGCAGCAAAATAATGATCATGTACCGGGCGCGCTTTTCATTATGCGGAACGATGTGTGTGATGTGATGTGCTCTTTGACAATTATATTAGAGGTGCTTACGACCCACTCTCTGTAACCCTTTATTTCTCTTATGTGTCGCAGACGAAGTTGCGCGGGTCAGCTAGTACCTATAAATAACTGTGCTATGATTCTTACTAATTATTTTATCTTGGTCTCGGAAGTTATGGTACTATTTGATGATTCAATTTAATTGTACACTAATCTCTATAAAAAATATGAGTGTTAGTAGACTAGACTACTTAGATAATTTACTCAATTACCTATTGCCGTCCACATCAAGTTATAGATTTATACAAGAAGTCTGTTTTTGGTAAACCGTTGTCCGCCCACAGGAACCGACTTTTTTGATTTGGTGTGAAAAATCTCGGTTTACGGTAGCGCAATATTGCACTCATAACATTTTGCTGATGAATGCATTGAATATAGGGGTCAAGCAGGTATTTAAAGTTAAGATAAAACATTTAAAAGTTGAAGTTTCTTAAACATTCTGAAAAAGTTGGAACATTTGACCTACAAAATCTCCGTCAGTAGAAGGAATCCAGTACAGTCTAGTACAAAAAAAACAGATTCCAAGGATGGGAAGAACAGTGCCCCTCGGCATCGTCAAGGGTTTTTATACACCTGTTAGTTGAAACAACCTCACTTTTAACATAAACCTCAAATCATAATCACTAGATAAGTTTGTGGTAATCGGATCGGCTCATACGAGCAAAATTTTTTACGAATATGACATACCAGCTTCTGCCAGCGGCTTCGCCAGCGTGAAGTTTGAAATTGTCTTATTACCGGGATAAAAAGTATCTTATGTGTTAATCCAGGTTTATAAACTATCTGTGTGCAAAATTTGATCCAAATCCGTTCAGTAGTTTTTGCGTGAAAGAGTAACAAACATCCATACTCACAAACGGTCGCCTTTATAATATTAGTAGGATAGAAGAATATAGGTAGTTTTATTATAATAATAAATCATATTTATAAACATAGATATTCGCACAAGTTTTTTCACGTGTGAAAGTCAATCTAAAGCTATCATTAACCGCGTCCACCTTTCTATACGACTAAATTGAAAATCAGCGTGACTATTAGTAGCTTGACTTGATGCCTTTCTATCGATCAATCACCGACCGACATTGAAGCTCCTACGTGGGAAGAACCATATAATTCGCGGGTGCTAGGTGTTATATGGTAATTTTTGGTCTGATTAGAAAGATATCCGAAACAAACCGAATCCGAAACAGTTTTTAAAAAGTGTGTTTCTGCTCACTGGCGAAAGCTATAATTCTATAAAGGGTGTAAAGTACCTCTTAATGAAGCCGAAAGGCACTTGGTCTCCTTGTCATTGCAATGATTTTTTTGTTCTTCACCGTACCTGGAAACCTTCTAGTTACGGAGATTTTGGGGGTCAAAGTTTCAACTTTTTTGACAAGTTTTTTTTTAATATAAGTTTTTATTATGAGATCTTAGTTTAAACGGTCTTAGTTTCTACGACCTCCATACTACTCAATCCATCCATCAGCACAATGTTTTGAGTGCACAAAACACAAATAAAAAGTAGTTTCCAAGCAATAATTTTTGCTAAAAGTTACTTAGTTTGGTGTACAGAATGCTTGATTGACAGCTTCGTGATGAGGTTGTTTACACCCTGTATAGATAGATTCAAGCTCCGTACGCAAAATACGCGCTTGGACGTGGAGTTGTGGACATCAGCCCGTTATTCAATACAAGACTCAAGTTGTGGCGAGAAAGCGTTTCCATACCCAACCCGTTTAAGCCACTTGCTGAGAATCTCCCACCTGGACGCGAGTTGCCGTAGCTGACCTGGAAGTCTTTGGGCAGACTCAGGACACATGTTGGCCGAAGTAAGGTGGAGATTCATAAATTACTCTGCTCTGGAGTTTGCCCCACAAACGATGAGCTGCTTGATTTCTTGTCAAATGATCATACCGAGTAACGAATTGTAATATGAATTGAATGCCTCTAATGGATTAAGGGTAGGCAACTTACAAATAGAATAGATTATCTTGCTTAGGAACCACCGAATTCTTAAAATTGTTAAGTCGCTATTGGAGGTGTAGCTATTTAGCAGGACTGTAGTACATGGCGTAAAGGTATATTTCACATCTTTAAGACTTCTTTATGAATTTGGAGGTAAGGAAAATGAAAAGCCGACAGACCATTGTCTGCAAACGTTGTTAAAATGTTTCTGTCATAGAATGACACCATTTAGGTCCATGTTCACCGAAAAGATAACAGCCTCATTAGCTAAAAACAGCTGTCACTGTGACATATTACCATACAAAAATGTGTTTTAAACAGCTGTTTTAGATAATCAGACTGTCATCTTGTTGGTGAACATGGACCTTAGTATTCTACGCACAGGCTTAAATACCATAAAAAATAAATAACCATAACAAAAATAATTAACATATTGTTATGACATGTGCCCTTGGTGACAAAATTGAATAGTCTCTAAACTTTCCATATGCGAGAGTTCAGTCAGTGTCCTGCATTACCTAACACCTTTTCCCTATCTTCTCTGGTAAGGAACTTTTTGATTCTTACTTAGTTAAACTTTAGTCTGATAACCAGTCTTACCAAAGGTATTACCCAGTACTAACTGGGTTGTAAAGGTCAGATAAACAGTCGCTCCATTTAGTAAAATACTGTTATTCAGCTACATCCGGCTAGACAGGGAGCCGATCACAACATAGTTAGGATTAAAAGGCTGGGCAGATGATGGTGCCCTAGTCAACTTTACCGGCTCAAACTAAACTTCTACTTAATAAGTTAGCTTCCTTATCATCGGCTATTACTGTGTGGTAAGTGTTGCTAGGTCCATTAAAGATTTCATAATTAAATCGTTCTAGGAGTAACATTTACGACGCCCGCACACTTAAATTCATAGATTAGCATTTTTAAAACTCTTTGGTGACTTGACAAATCAGTTGCCCGCCTACTAGCCGCTGCGTTGTACCAATGAAAAACGTTCTAAACAACTTTTTGTTCTTATAATAGCCTCTATTAACATTTGAAATGCCTATGGAAGCGCTTTGTTTTAGTAATGTCCAACGTTATTTTGTTAGGTGAAGGCCTGCCAATGTTTTAATGATTTCAAAAGGCGAATAGACTTGACGACCAGTAGGTGCCAAGTGGAACTTATCTAGTCTCGGAACCAATATTTTGCATTCCCCGCGGATAAATTGTCCCTTATCTAGATGTTTGCGATCTTAGATTTTCGCAACGCAATCGTTAAACATTAGAGAACATGTGCGAGGTTTCTTGAAAATTTATTTACTTTAAAATCGTGGACTGTGTCGTAGCTCTTGTTATTGCTGCTAAGCATGAAACCTTGGGTTCGATTCCCGGGTTTGGAAAGGTATTATTGAGTTTTTCTATCAGAAACTTCTCAGTAGCAGTCAAGTGGTCTGGATTTGGGTCTGAGTGATGGCAATAAGGTCGCCCTCTAATACACTGACGAGGTATACTAGTAATAGTGTACCTGGTCAGTTATGTCTCGTTAACGGTTAGTCTGTCTCCGTTCATTACAAAAAGTTACAGAAATGGAAAAATAATTCTTCTCTCACAACTTGTTTACCAAACAGCGAAAGAAAAATCTTCATTGTAACTGGTTAAGTAACTTTAGTTACCAAAATGGACGAAGTTTATCCCAATGTCTAAAATGTACAATTGTACATCTCGGTCATAAGATCACAAATGGAGGTCATGTTTAAATAACACGGACGTAGTCAAGAGGCGCACCAGTCGCGCCTAACTCTATAACATAAACAGGCGTCCTCGACAGCTGATTGTAAATTGTTTTTATGATCAAATCTCCTTAACAATAGTGTGGAGAGTAGCGCGTGACTCGAGCCAGCTATTGTGCAGGCGCAACCACAGACAGGCTGTTCACACAGAACCTCCGCATACATACACATACGTATGTACACAGTTTTATACATAATTGTGGTATAGTTTCACACGTACGCGACCGACTAGCGACGAATATCTACGAAGTTACCCGAGTCACTCATAGACTTGTGGCGTAAATCCGATTGTTTTTATTGACCCACGTGTCCACATTATCATCACGAAGCACCGCAGCAAAATGTCGTTTTATTAACAACCAACTGTTGCACATCTACGGTTGAAATAAAATACTATGTACGGAACTAATTACCACTATCCACAATGTTAGCAAAATATTCGTCTGTTATGAAATTTTACACAGGCATGTGCTGTTGCATCAACGTAACCGAAGAAGGTAAAAACATTTTTTACTAGAAAGAGCAATATATCACAGTCGTCGTAATCGGTAACTAGTTGCCAGACCATCTTGTCTTGACGGAGGTCAAAGTGAGAAAAGAAAATATATTAAATTGGCATAGGATGCCGAAAAGCTTATGTCAATCGTGTAGAAAATCGTTGTAGACAAAAAAACTTCTTTGAATGTGGAGTATCACTTGTATAGGCTCTCTCAATAAGATTGATACCTTTAATGTAATTCGCAGGTCTCACAATATTCCTGGTTGCGGGACTGTTCGAAAGAGATACCGTGGCCCCGGAACATAAAGGGTGAGGAAGGAACATGGATGGGTTTTAGTCAGTAAAAGTTTGTTACAAATGTTACAATAAAATACCTCCCCACATTCTACAACTGAATGAGACGAAATTTAAATCTTGTGTAACGCACACTATGTAGGCAAGCATATTATAAGCTGGGGGATTACATTGAGGATAAAAATGCTTGGCTAAATGCTGGTCATGCTCCGCAACCATAGATGCAAACTTATTGG
The DNA here is from genome assembly GCA_950022955.1 of Xestia ashworthii. Lineage (NCBI taxonomy): Eukaryota > Metazoa > Arthropoda > Insecta > Lepidoptera > Noctuidae > Xestia > Xestia ashworthii. Next base: position 9,507,999 of record OX465562.1, on the reverse strand, counting down.
ACAATTATTGTGGTAGCTGCAGAAGATTGTAAAAATATTCTTGCATTGTATAGATTCCATCTCTTAGTATTGTATAATTGTATAACACATGTGTGAGTACCATGTACCGTAAAGCTACCAGCTAGCTGGTGGCTGAGAGAATGTCATGCTCGCTTAAATGTCTTGCTGATGGTGGCGGGTGGGTCGGGTCATTTAGTTCCCTTCAATATGGTTGAATTGAATGGCGCTGATCCATGCGTCATGTTCGTGAACGGGCGCTGTCAGTCGGGACTGGTCATCTCTTAGCTGCCATGGATCATTTGAATTGCTTCATTTTTAATTGTTGATTTATTTTTTTTACTCTGGACGATCTTATTGTGCACGTCTTTCTACATCGTTCTCACATATATGTATAATCTCAACATGAAAGATGTAACCAAGATTTTGTAACAACATTTTTGATTGAAAAGAGTGTCCATGGAGTTTCTTGCCCGTTCTTCTCCATTGAGATCTACGCTAGGGAATGGGCAACTACAGTACTTTCTCAAGTTATTATGCCTTGTGTCTGTGACTGTACCTTCGCTTTATTTTTCGTTTTATCGACATTCAAAAGTGCCGTAATGGTCTAGTTGAAATAAATGATTTGAGTTTGAGTTTCACACTCCCTCCCGCTCCGCCCAGAGTGGGAGAGGTTATTTGATGATTTACCATTCTAAAAAAAAAAAATTCCATCTCTAAAAAAAAAAAAAAGGTCTCACAACATTGCACAATGCCTAGTTACGTGTGGAGTGGTCCCATATGCGACTGGTGATCATGAAGTACTAGGTTCGACTTCCGGGACGGGCAAAGTGTTATAAGGTTTTTGCATCCGGAACTTCTCAGCAGCAGTCACGGAATATGGATTTGTGCACGGTTGGCAATAGGCTCGCTCTAAATTACATAGGACTTAAACATAACTGGCGTAACGTGGGTGTACCATTTGGTACACCTTTGCCTAACCATTGACCCTTAACCAGCGTTAATGAACTAAAATGGGTATATGCCTGACGTAACATAAATAAATATTAAAATTTTGACCTAGTAACCCGAAAACAATTGATTAGAACTGCAACCAAATTCAAGACCAATATTTTATTAATAAAAATACTGCAAGTTATAATAATAACAGTCTTGGTCAGTGATACACAGACAATGTCATCGGTCGAGGTCGACTTTTTGCATAGAGTCAATGTATTCATACGTCTTCATAAATTATTATTCATCGCTTATCTACGTCAGTTAGGTAGTATCGTCAGAATACGTGACGTTATCAATTTTTCCGAATTAGTAAACACGTCCGCATGTGTAAAACCGTTATTAGTAAGATTTTCAACCGACTTCCAAAAAGAGGAGGTTATCAATTCGTCTGTATGTTTTTTTTTTTTTTTTTTTTTTTTTTTGTGTTTGTTACCTCATAACTTTCGACTGCGTGAACCGATTTTGATGATTCTTTTTTTAATTGAAAGCTGGTGCTTCCCATGTGGTCCCATTTTAATTTTCTGAAGATCTGATGCTGGTCTTAGGAGATATACAATGGAACTCTTCAAAAATGTACGGCAAATCTGCAGTGATTGCTGTTATCGCTTGTAGGTTTATTGTTTATACAACGTCATGACGTAATATCACGCCTGTATGCTCTGAGGGGGTACGCAGATGTGTACAATACACCCAGATTTCGACAGTGTTTGTTACCTCAGTACTTTCGACTGGGTGAACCGATTTTGATGATTCTTTTTTAATTTGAAAGCTGGTGCTTCCTGTGTGGTTATATTTTAATTTGCTGAAAATCTGATCCGGATCTTCGGAGATATACAATGGAACTCTTCAAATATACACGGCAAATCTGCAGTAACTGCTGCAATCGCTTGAATGTTTATTGTTTATACAACATCATGACGTAACATCACGCCTGTATGCTCTGAGGGGGTACGCAGATGTGTACAATATTCCCAGATTTCGACAGTTAGGTGTATTAAGTTCCATTTATTGGGGATAAGCCTATTACCTTGAAATGTATTGTTTTTTTTTTATTTTATTGGCAAGGGTACTTCAAGGGTAGTTTGATGAGAATTTGGTTAGGTTCTGATTATGGGATCCATGACAAAGGAACGGAACTCTTCAATTCTTAGAAGCAAATTAACGATACTCAGCCAAATATTTTAAAGGCTATCCGGATATTTGAGTCACGTACCATAACGTCGTTATTAACCGACTTCAAAAAGGAGGAGGTTCTCAATTCAATGTTCCCCGATTACTCGAAGATGACTGGACCGAATTTGTTTTTTAATTGTTTGAAGGGTATACTTCCCAGAAGGTCCCATAATCATCAAGTCAGGATCCCGATAATGTGATCCTGGAGAAATAGGGAGAACTCTTCAAATTTAATAGGCACACCAGAAGCGATTTGGGTAGTTTTTGAAAGAGTACTTTCTCGGAGTGATCCCATTTAAATTTGGTAAAGATCTGATGAAGAACTTCGGAGAAAGGCAACGGAACTCCTCATTAAATGTAGCAAATGTGTGTCTCTTACTGGGATTGCTGAAATCTCATGTCTGTCTATTGTTTACACCAGTTCATAACAAAAAATCACGCTGGTTCGCTGTGAAAGGGTATGCACATATTGTGAACCACTAAAAAGTGAAAAATAAAAACTTTTTTGCAAAAAATAAAACCGACTTCACACAAAAAAGTGAAAGATAACTTTAGCTTCTGAAGTCGGTGACAAAAAAATTAAATCAATCAAACAAAGGTCACCGACTTCAGAAGCTAAAGTTATCTTTCACTTTTTTGTGTGAAGTCGGTTTTATTTTTTGCAAAAAAGTTTTTATTTTTTATTAGAAATAAAAAACCGGCCAAGAGCGTGTCGGGCCACGCTCACTGTAGGGTTCCGTAGCTTCCCAGACCATTAAAAATACCAACATTTTTCGTCAGCAAAAATAACTTTGTTTTTCATAGTATTTGTATGAAAAACAAAGTTATCATTTGCGTTTTTTTGAAAAAGTGCTATATAACTCAAAAACTATTCAACTCATCAAGTTGAAAATAATTTTCCTAGAAAGTTCATATAAAGGTCTACTTCTGTGATTTTTTTCATATTTTTTAAACTTATGGTTCAAAAGTTAGAGGGGGGGGGACACATTGTTTTTGACTTTCGGAGCGATTATTTCCTAAAATATTAATATTATCAAAAAATGATTTTAGAAAACCCCTATTCATTTTTAAATACCTATCCAACAATATATCACACGTCAGGGTCAAAATTAAAAAAAAAATCGCTCCCCACTTTACGTCTGGGGGAGGTACCCTAATAAAAATGTTTTTTTAAATTTTTATTTTTGCACTTTGTCGGCATGATTGATATACATATTGGTACCAAATTTCAGCTTTCTGGTGCTAACGGTCACTGAGATTATCCGCGGACAGACAGACAGACAGACATGGCGAAACTATAAGGGTTCCGTTTTTTGCCATTTGGCTACGGAACCCTAAAAACCAACTTTTGCAAGTTGAGTGTATGAACGGCTTAAGAGTAGAGAAAAACCAAAAGAAACGATGGATGGACTGTGTGATGTGAATTATGATGTGGCAATAAGGAGGGCACTAAGATGACGAGTAATAGAGACTTATGGAAGACGAAATCATGCTGCGCAGACCCCAAGTAAATTGGGATAAACAATCTTTAGCACTCGGTTCCGCCCGTGTGGAGACTGGAGGTCGGAAATTATACGATGGGCCCGCTTAACCTGGATTAAAGAACCGTACTTGTAGGTAAGCCCCGACCGCGGTCCTGCGTGGCCATAAAAAAATATTTAAACCGTTAGACGTGAAAAGGTAACAGAGAGAAAGTTCCTTTTGCATTGCAAATATATACAAGATTTAATATTGATAGAGATACATTTATGCGAAACTTACTACAAGAAACACACTACAACATGGCAAACTTTGAACAAACCTCCAATAGCGAGACTACAGAACACACGTACTCTGCGGAATGTCGTTTTACTTCAATAGAGCCTACTGCCTAATGGAAAGGGTGACGCCAATGATCTAAGAAGAATTTCGGGCAAGGTCACCTGATGGATGTCTTGAACCACTCTTGCACAAACATGTCTCGTAGCGCCGTCGTGCGGGCTAGCAGAGATGTCACTATCACTAGTTAACATTTTGATTTTCCTCATATTTACATTAACAACATGTTAATTTCGGCGTCCTTCTCCGCAGATGCGTGTTTAAAGTAAGTAATCCTACTTAAAATGTTATGTAGTTAGGTGTTTCGAAAGATTTTAGTAATTTATTCCGCAGTCGTCAGCTCCATAAATGTTTATCTCGAGTAAAGCTTAGAATTTGATTTAAAGTCGTCACTCAAGGATTAGTATTTGTTGTTAGGAAATAGTCCTCATTTGTATTGTATCCTTGTTTGTTTTCCCTATCTCATTCAAGCTAACTTGGAATCTATCTTATGATTTGTTGGTGTCAGATCAGATGTAAGACTGCTTCGAATTCAACAGCAAAATTAAGCCTTTTTGCAGCATTATCTTGCGAAGCAACTGTTTATACATTAACCATTCAAAGAGCCACATTAAATCATACAGACAGACGCCACATAGTAATTTATTCTAAAGCTATTACTGCAATTTACTGTCTCGCATAACATAATTTAGAAATGTCATTTACCAAGACACTTGGGACCGGCGCTAAGCTCTTAGATCTCTTCTAGTCGTAAAATTACACCATTTAGATAGTACTGAGTTTCTTTTCAAGACATCTAGCTTGTTACTGCAATGTAATCTACACTTAGAAGATAATTATAATTACAGCGGAAATACTAAAACAAACTTTCCTTACGTCGTTTTAAACTGTCGCAGCTTTTTCAAGGCGTCGGTTATCGACACTTATCTTTGTTTAAATTACTTGCAATATACCTAAGTATCTATCACTTGAGAATCGGCCTAACATCTTAGTAGATTAGATACATACCAGTTTTAACTCGCCTCAGGAGCATAAGTTACATTGGTACATTTCCTTATTGTTGCCTGAAACATGCCCTATAACTGTAATACCATCAGCAATCCATCATAATCATCGTATCACACAAAACCCACCCATAAATCAAGATTCCCGTGCATACATCGTTTCCCTCAGTAAATCACGTGCAGACAAGAGCGATGGCGAGTCGTCGTGTGATCATGTCGTGACAAAGCACATAATGCCTCGATCGAACATCCATTAGCGTAATGAGTAATTATAGACATCGAGTGATTGTCCACAACAGGACTCAAACCGAAGGCCGGCTTGCAACACCACAGATAACATTTGAGCTATAAATAACTCAGGCAATTAGGATAAAGGATATATCTAGGTACACGTCAAGGATTAGAACGTAAAATACATACAATACTGACACTCAGTTTAGTTAATTATTTTATTAATTGGCGCTGTGGTATTAAATTTTATGCAGCAGGTTCATTTAAGTAGTAATAAATATTTGAATTATAGTGCTCATATACTTTAGCAGAAGGCTTCGTTAAAAGGATACTGTTAATTGCAAGTAGGTACAAGGGGGACCTATATTAAACTCTACGGAAGCAAATTTGAATCATTCGAAAACATACTTTTATTTATTTTCAGTAACTGTTATAATGTAACTCTGAAAAACTGTTGTTTCCTTTACCCTTCATGTACAATTTGCATGATATGTTCTAACACTATAGCCACAAAGAATTGCCTGTTGTCTGTGAAACAGTGCCGCATGCGCACATTTCTCACGATCTACTCTCAAACGTCAGCGGCGACGTGTTTTGCTCGTCGTCGTGATCTAGAATGATCGATAAAAAGTTCTACAACACAGGCATGGAACAAGCTGAGCTACGGTAGGTAGGTAGATACCTACCCATTTTGTAAACATCAGTGAACTTTGAACTGCTAGCGACGATACTGTGGATTTTTTTTGTGGAAATTTCTGCCAACTGATATTATGTATATGCTAGCGAAGAAAAGTAGAATATCCGTACATTATTTATTTACCACATCAAATCTTAAAATATCGAACAAACATCGGACAAAATGTGAAGGACACAAACGCCTATTTAATATCGAATGATTCGATAAAAACTAGCGCTGTTCCCCTTTTAACACGAGTTTGATTAATGAGACATAAGCTAATATTTGATTCTATAATGTTTAGTTAATTATACAGCATAGTCTTGCAATTTATCACCCTTCTAAATAAATAATAGTCGTCGGTTGCGAAAAACTAAACCATTGCAAAATGTACGACAATGATCTACGTTAACAACCTCTCGAATACCTTAATGTAATACAATATAATAAGATAATCGATTGATTTGCTATCCGAGAGCCATCGATCAACCTGATAGTGTACAAGTTGATTGGAGACATGTCATCAGACATAATAACAGTTCCAAACTGCATAAGCATATGATTTCGAAATTAGACCATTATATAAACTAACTTTTAGATTCAACATCATTCTGCAACGATGATATGGATTTATGATGATCATCAATACCTCAATCAAAAGCCTAAACTATTGAATTAAATCTAAAATGTTGTAACAGAGGAATGTTCTTTGAAAGACGTTTTATTACAATATTACCCAACTGCATTATACTTCATCTTTGTACACTATAACATCATCATGCTTAGCCTTTTCATAACAATGTCGGGGTCGGCTTTCAGTCTTACCGAATGCATCTGAATACCAGTCATCATCAACATCATCTTTTCAGTCGAAAGACGTCCACTGCTGGACATAGGCCTCAATCAAGTGTCGCCACATTGAGCGGTCCCATGCGACTCGCATGCAACGGATTCCCGCCACCTTCACCAGGTCATCGATCTACCTAGTGGGAGTTCTTCCAACGCATCGTCTTCCGGTTCGCGGTCGCCATTCCAGAACTTTTCGTCCCCATCGGCATTGACATCTGAATACCAGTATTTTACATTAACCTCCACACACCCCACATAGTACTGGGTAATACAATACCCCTTGGTAAGACTAATTACCCGACTTTCAGGCCACTGACTAGGCAAGGAAGAAACTCAGTATGTTATGGTGCAGACCAACCTAGGAAAATGACCCTTAACTTAAAAATCGACCCGAGCGGCTGTTATTATTTAACCACGAGCGCGCGAGCTCCTCATACACTAAAACATAAAATACCATTTAAAACGCAAAATTGAGGTTTTCCACCAAAACTGTTGCCTGCGGCCCACACTTTCGCGAGCCGACTCCCACAGCCGAACATAATAGTGTGTTCACGCGTCACTAATGTCCAATAATATCTTTGTTGCAGGTCACAGCGACATGGGACTGGCAGAATTAGTGAATCTGACGAAGTGATAATAAGAAGTGTTTATGTTATGAACTGTACAGTGTGTGCCGTGAGTGTAGTGACATGAACAGTAACTCACTATTCTGAACAAACGCGTGGAAATGAAAAGAGAAAAGTACAAGAAAACTATTCCGGAACACGGGTAAGTTCAACACTAAGTATTTTTTACATTTAACGAGGTTACAACACCGAGATTCCTAAGTTCTCTCTATAACTAGGAACTCATATTAACTTACGTCGAAGTAACACTTTAATTGTTATATTCTGGGTCACACCGCCGCCAGACAATAAAGAAAAGCCAGTATTAAATAATGTGCGTAATATTCAGTGAATCAAAATTTATTATGTTTCATGTTTGAAGCGTAATTATTGCAATACCTCACATTGTTTGGAAGCCTATAACTACGAAGTATTATAATATCTGTGCTATAACGTAATGGATTTGTGCAGTGACGTAACGGCTAGTAAACACCAACAGCTTACGATATAGTCCACGACAAGAGGTAACGCACGACTAGGTAAAGAGAAACCGCGAAAAAACAATGGCTGTGTACCCGCAACACAGAGATCTGTGTGTGTAATCAACATTACGGTATTGAAATATGTTCAGCAAACTTTACTATTGTTTCGCGCATATTGTTTAAATATTTTCAAATGTTAAAAGCCCTTTAGACTGACCGTGACCAGCCGCTCATGGTCACCAGATGAATAGGATATTTAACATTCATTAACGATAAAATATAGACAATATAATATTCGTTTATACTTTGAACAGCCATTATGGAATTCTATAATTACTAATACCAAGTCGACCAGCAAATAACTTGAGATAACATACACAAATGGTAAGGTTATTGTACAGCGAGTGCATGTTCGCGTGAATGTCATCAGACGTTACGGTTCTAGGTTACGGACGTGAACAATATTATTAATAGATCAGATTTTGACCATGGTTCAAGTATTTAACCCGACATTTTATACTGAAACAACTTCAATGAAATGTTTATGCAAAAAAGCTTTTAAAACAATTGCGTGCAAAAAGTAATTGCAATGAATGAAGACAAATAAATACAAAGTTACATATATATGAGTCGCTCAGCGGAAGAGTGGCCTAATTATGAACTTCTAAAAATAGAGACAAATAATTTTAAGCAAAATGTAGACAGGGTTTGACGTCTTCATGTTCAGACTAAACTTTTTTTTTCAGAATGTACGTAGGTAGGTACTCAGTTAAATGTAGTAACTAGATATCATATAGTTTATATAGGAGACTACCTGATTATATACCATTTAATACTGTGGTAACTTAAGTAATACATGATTCATAATAAAACCCACGTCTCAATTGCACACGTATGTAAGTATGTACGTGAGAAGGAAAACGCAATTGAAAATGTAAATCGCTTTCCTATTCATTATGAAACCTAATGACCGATAACGAGCATCGAAACTCTCCAAAATACAATAACTAAACAAAAGTGAGACTTGGGTTCAAAGCCCAGTGTGCCACTGTGCCACTTACTCAGCAGCTGATTTCGTGATGATATAATTGCGCCGGCGCAGCGGTGACGTAAATTCTGGTAAAGCCCGGAGTGAGGTGAAAGTGTAAATAGCCGCGGACCGCCACCTCGGAACCCTGACACCGCCGCGACCAGCGCACTCCACTCTATATCATATTACTGCGCTTGCACATGCCCTTTATGGGCAGCATTCGATCAATTGCGAACGAGTTTATGAGAGAGTATATTCGCCAAATCAACCGCGACGCGGAAGTTTAAAGTCGGTATTTTCAAAGTGAGTCAGACTTGACCTTTTGAGACGTCATCGAAATACAGTATGGCAATTTTGGAAACGCCAACACAAGTCCTTGCTATGTACGTGAAAGAAAGTGTGCTTTCTAGTGAAGTAGTGTTGCACAATCGCGCGACGCCGACTGCTAGCTCGGCGGGTCTCGGCGGTGCTCGGCTGAGGCGACAAGGTCGTTATTGTTGACGCACCTTTGTTTTATTTTTGCCGTGAATTGCGCGAAGCCGCAGCCGAGTGGTCATGACCATAACTAAATTATACTTCAACCTCAAACTATGAATTTAGAAATACGAATATTTTATACACTACGAAGCAAATTGAAGATGCTGCTGTATTTTAATGCTATCATATTAATTTACATACCATTTAATAAAGTGTTATATAATATCTAGACTGTATTCCGAAAGTAGATAGAAATAATGATTCGAAAGTGAACTTTAGCAGTGATTCGCGCCTGAGCCGCATCAGTCGTGACCGTTTTAATCACTCAACGGAACGCACTATAGCCTGTCCAATGTCATTTGATATAAACTGAGGAAAATACTTACACGGTAGGTTTAAGGTTTTACCACATTCATTCTTCTTGTATCCTGTTCACAATAGAGTCTTAAACATGGTAAAAAACAAGAACACGGAACAAATTACATCCTAATTTGATCCGTCTTCTTGAAATGAGGCTCATTATTATGATTACTTGGGTTTTGCCTGCCGGATCCGGAAGAGTGGTTATTAGGCGTGCTTCACACGAGCGCGGCGGCCGTGGGCGCTGCGTGCGCGCCGGCCTCCTTGGGAGGTTCGCCTCGATGCGCAGTGAGCCGCCGCGTCGCCCACCTCGCCCGCCCCGCGCAGGAAGCAATCACTGATAATCATCGAGCTGCTTACTGACATTAACATTCATCAACGAACACGGACGCACAGGCGAAACAATTGAGCATCCTGCGACCACTCCATAATCACTGACACCTATTATGTTAGAGGTTACGTGTATACATCCCATTGTTGAGATTTGATTCCATTCGTAATATGTATGAAAACATCCATCGGACACATTAAGATGTATTAAGACTTAATGCCTTTGCATTACCGATGGCAATTCTATTTGATGGTATTACGTCGCAAGACATTAATGATGTTATTCATGTCGTAAATTGTTTTATACGAATGTGAGGCACATGGACGAGATCCATTAGTTAAAGGATTATTTTTTTTTGTTGTGGAAACCCAAGCTCTTATGAGTTATTCCCCTCAGCCCTAAACAAAGATCACAAAGGTTTCGTGGTTGAATACGAGTATCATGTAAGCACCAAAATGTTATACAAAGTTTCATAAACATTTTCATTTATAATTTTGTAAACAGTATTATTAATTCGTTGACATCTACATAAGTTTTTGTCAACTAGTCTGGGTTATGGATTAAAGACCTCTAAAGATCAGGTGGATATTTTTTATACTAGGTGTTCCATTATTTACCTGAGCTGTTCGAATACTCGTATGAATGCAACTAAAGTATTATTAAAACTTCAGATAAAATAATTTTTCATGATTTTAGCCTTATCTAAGTCTCGTTTGGGACATTCGATGCGATTAATCCCATCAAACTCCAGCACATTAATCTCTTATGACCAAAAAACGTAACGGTCTCTAATTCAGTCCGGACAGATAACCACGAAGTCCTGAAAACTTTCTTAATGAAACATAGGGTTTAAAAACTCTTAACGAAGCTGGAAGCAAGTGCATGCCCACTTGTTCTCCCCATCTTTGCGATATTTTTTTTGACCATGCCTTCTAGTTGCAGAGATATTGGGGGTCAAAGTTACAACTTTTCCACAAGTTTTTTTAAGTGTATGTTTTAATGCATGATTTTTAAATCATTCGTCAATCCGTTCACCGGCACAATGTTTTGAGTGCCATACATTGAATTTTACCGATAAACGTGATTTTTCACTAAAAAAAAAGTCGTTACCCAGCAATAATTTTTGCGTAAAGTTACTTAGTATAATGTACAGAATGCTTGGATGACGGCTTCGTGTTATGTTTGTTTCCATCCTGTATGTGTGGGTGTGCGAGTAGTCTATGAAACATATTTCAATATCATTACAAATTACAATCCATGCTTCATACTGTAAGTATGGCCCACTCAGTATTGGCTATACGTACCACGGCGTGGAATGCCGCCGGCACCCTCACGTTTATATAATGAGGCATTTACGAAGAAAGTGTTGTCAACGTACCGACTCGTATGGTTACCGTCAACAGCTTACTTGCAGCCTGACATTACATGACGCCTTCATTTAGAATAGTTATCATACCGAGCCGAGAATGGGAAAGTAGCTCATTTCGTTCCAACGTATATCTGTTTAGCACCTAGGTTTTCAGCGTAATAATATGAATACTTGGTATATAGGTACTTCAAGTAAGTAGAACTTTTGAAACTAAGCGAGCAGCATATTAGCACAGTACTCTTTTTTAGGGTTCCGTAGCCAAATGGCAAAAAACGGAACCCTTATAGTTTCGCCATGTCTGTCTGTCTGTCTGTCCGCGGATAATCTCAGTGACCGTTAGCACCAGAAAGCTGAAATTTGGTACCAATATGTATATCAATCATGCCGACAAAGTGCAAAAATAAAAATTTAAAAAAACATTTTTATTAGGGTACCTCCCCCAGACGTAAAGTGGGGAGCGATTTTTTTTTTAATTTTGACCCTGACGTGTGATATATTGTTGGATAGGTATTTAAAAATGAATAGGGGTTTTCTAAAATCATTTTTTGATTATATTAATATTTTAGGAAATAATCGCTCCGAAAGTCAAAAACAATGTGTCCCCCCCCCTCTAACTTTTGAACCATAAGTTTAAAAAATATGAAAAAAATCACAGAAGTAGACCTTTATATGAACTTTCTAGGAAAATTATTTTCAACTTGATGAGTTGAATAGTTTTTGAGTTATATAGCACTTTTTCAAAAAAACGCAAATGATAACTTTGTTTTTCATACAAATACTATGAAAAACAAAGTTATTTTTGCTGACGAAAAATGTTGGTATTTTTAATGGTCTGGGAAGCTACGGAACCCTACAGTGAGCGTGGCCCGACACGCTCTTGGCCGGTTTTTTATGGGACAAGCCCGCCACACACGCCCAAACCACTGTAACTCCTGAAAGCCAGAATCAACAGTGGCGACCACCAGAAAAGCGCCGAGACAATGAAGCTCGACGAAGTCCCAGAGAATGAATTTAACTGTCTTGGATCCCGCAACGAAATTAATCAGAAAGTATAGCGGAGGAGTAGAAAAAAAAACTGAAATTTTCACTTCCCTCCATATACAGCACAGTACTCTATTCAACAACAATAGATAGGCTTATCTTGCACTTAATGTGGATATTGATATTTGAATATTTGAGGTCATGAAACACATGTTATGTGAGCTCCCAGATTTGGAAACCAATTTTTGCCTAATGACTTTAGACTAAGATTTTAACTTAAGACTGCCTTGTTGGTCTAGTAGTCCTAAGTGCGACTGCTGAGCATGAGGTCCTGGGTTGGATTCCCAGGTCGGGAAAAGTGCTTTTGGGTTTTTCCTTGAGGAATTTCATTAATTAGTATAGTTTTTAGTAGCAGCCACGAACTATATATTGGTGCGCGGTTGATGGCAATAGGCTCACCCCTACTATTACATGGGATTTAACCATAACTGGCGGAATTTTGGGTGTACAAGCGTGACCTTATGTTTCACTTAAAGCTTGTTCTCAGGCATATTAAGTCTACTTCTCAACGGAGATTAGGCAAGTATTGTATAGTATTGCTGTGCACAAGTCAAGTACAGTTGCACAGAAAGTATAAAACAGCGATATTTTATACAATTCACGACACCTGCGATAATGTTCAGGTTGAACATCGATTAACCTGTGAGGAACGCGTACACAATCAAAACGCACATTCCTGCGCGTCAGCATTCGATCTTGTGTGTAATTGATTTACCAGGCGTACATATTTTACAAAATTCGTGATAATTGATCGTTTTCTTAGGAAACCATGTAGTCTTGAGCATGTACTGGTCACGATTTTTCCTTATGTACTTAACAATAGGTTGGTCTAGACTTCAGATATCGCTCTATCTATTCACATTGTTACAAATAATGTTAGTGATGTGCTCATCCACGTACCAAAAGCAATTTATCTGAAAATTTTGAAACGGTCACGCTATCGTGACTCCAGATTAGAATGTATAATACTTAAAAGCGAAGGATTCAGACGAGTCTAACTATGAACAGTAGCTAGTACACTTACTTAATTTCAATTACTTTTAGATACTGTAAGGAGCTAGTTTTTTCAGGAGTTCATTTTCTCATGGTCAGGAAAAGATCAATGTTGGATTCCATAGCAAATCCATTTACGCACACCGGCTTCGCCAACTCATGAGTTAGACGAAAGTATTTTTTTATTTTTCATTCGAGTATGATAAGTTTTCTGAATCATTATTTTCAGTCAGAAACTCTTCATTTATGTTTTTTCGGTACGAATTTAAATGATTATTTGCAATAGTGAGTAATGACAGTCTACAGACGGCTTGCTCAATGCCGTCGATCAACTTAAGTTATGCATTTCCTCCGATTGACTTTTAAAACTAGATCAAGATAAATCGCCGAGGAGATATGGTCTGATTTCATTATTTCAAATTAAAACGTGTGTTGTGATTCGCTGCAAGATAATCCGATTTCTGAGGCTCCTTTCAAACACCTTTTATGATGTGAAATGAACAATACCGGGCATTACAACTTTCGACATTTGAAAAGATTCATTAGACTGTACCCATTATAAATATAGTACATTATATTTAGCATTGGAGGAGTTCGTGACTAAATAATATCAGCCGCTCGGGTCGATCTTTAGGTTAAGCCATGCTTGCCTAGGTTGGTCTGTGGATGGGTGACCACCCTTACATACCGTGTTTCCTCCGTGCCTCGAAAAGCACGTTAAGCTGTTGGTCCCGGCTGTCATTTGTCCATCTTTGACAGTCGTTACAGGTAGTCAGTGGCCCAAAAAGTCTGACACCAGTCTTACCAAGTGGTATCGTATTTCCCAGTATTAACTGGGTTGTGGAGGTCAGATAAGGTAGTCGCTCCATTTAAAATACTGGTATTCAGCTGCATCCGGTTAGACTGGAAGCCGACCCCAACATAGTTGGAAAAAGGCTAGGCACATGATGATATTTAGCATTGACTGCATGACAAAACTCCTCAGAATGCAGTTTATCCCTACAAGTCTACTGAATGCATAACTTTGGAACATATAAAGCTACACCCACGCGCCAAGCAAGATCAGCAAGATTATTAAATGCGTACTTAATAAATTATATTATTATACATATATGCGGCTCAGCTATTTAATTCGGGACCTGTTTAGTCAAAGGTCAGCTGTAATACCGACTGCCGACTACCGTCGTATAGACACCTCACACTCAATGAGTAATGTGACAGCTAATCCAAAGATCAGGTGATATTTATTATGTCATCACTATCATATTTTACAGTATCGAAATAGTAGTTTATTTAGGAGGCATTCATCATTTTAACAAAAATGTTTGAAGTTTCTTCTTCTTCGTGTCGATGATTCCCATTGTTGTTGATTTAAATTTGTTTCGACCAGAACTCAGCCACGTCGACGGCGCTGGTGGTGGCTTCGGACAGGTCCCTTAGAGTGCAGTTGGAGTTGCACAAAGAGCATGTCAGGAGGTGGGCCATGGTTTGAGACAAGGCTCCGCAGTCGCACTCAGCTTTATCGGAATACAAATAAGTTGAGTCAAGCTTGGTGGTAGCAAAGAATACATGCTATTATTAAGCAATCGGCCCCAGCACATAGTTGGAATGAAACGATAAGACCAAGACTATTAAGAGTCTAACACTCTAATACAAGAAAACATTGTGATATTTATTTAGACACTTCATAAATAGAATCAGAGAGAGATTAGACATATAAATTCTCATTTTTGATGTGTGATGAAGAAAAATGTGATAGCCCTCTTAAGAATTATAAACAGAACCAAAATCGTATTTTGAACCTTTTCGAAACTCATTAGAAGTAGTTACTGCCAGTAAGGAGCCAATTGTAAACACAGTTGTATCCGGAAGAAATTCTCGAAACCAATTACTATTCAATGTCTCTACGTATAGACAATCTTCCTTACATATTAAGTCTCAAGGCTTTACCTACAAATAACAGAAATTCCGTCCTGTTCCATCAATATGAAGTAATTAGAATATAAAGAAAAGTCTTTAGGTACTATATATAATTACAAAAATAAAACTAAACGTAAAATTAGTACCAATATAAATACAACAATGTCAATAGGACACTTAGGCGTCAAAATACTCCTCCGCATCGCTGTCATCGGGGAACGTGCCCAGAAGACTGAAGTAATTTAACATACGTATGAGTTGAAAGAATGCTAAACTCTGTTTCGACACGTTAGATACATACTTGCTATATGTGCGAAAAATAATGTCACGCGGTGTAACTATTGACGGGTTTTTCTTATGCATATTTGAAATGTGACTCAGCAATCAGTATGCACACGATTGGAAGGAAATTGCACAAATATTGAACTCGTTTGGGTTTTATTTCGTCACCACCATCGGACCAAAGTATAAGACAAAAGTTTCTCCTTTATACCTTTGCCCAATTTTGTTTTGGACCTTACTTCCAAACACAATCGTGCAACCTCCTTTTTTGTATAACTCTTTATTTTTTATTATGTTACATAAAACACATCAAGACTGTTTAAGTATATAGTACCTTAGCAAAGCAACGAAAAGAATAGAGTGATTTAGTGAACAAACAAGTAATTTACAACTACACCCTATGGTTACTTGGTAGTCTGCGAATCTGGCGCTGGTCGGAGAAACTCGCGTAGGTACCTAAGTACTTGCGCAAGCGCTGGTCGGGCGTTTGATTGTGTTGCACTTTCTTTATGCAGACGCTAGGAGTTAAATAAAGGCTGCAGTCTATTACATTGGCATTCCCGCTTGTTAGGTTACGGAGGTCATGACTGTTGCTCCTCATTATAACTACACTGCTGTTTTTCCGTGCCTAATTGGTTACTGGAAGCTGTGCTGGGATAAAACTAGGATGACAACAGTTTATTTGAGTGTGATCTTGGTTCAGGTACCTGATTTGTATCCTGTGTGATATTACACTGTTATTTTTAAACTAACCAAACTTTCACATTTCATAACTGCTTATTGCACTTTACGGGATATCCTCCTTAATTATATTGAACCGCAATTGAATAAAGAGTACGTCATCACTTTGAAATGGTTTTTTTTAAGTGATCTACGAAGCTTTTTGATCTTAAAAGATCGTTTTCTTTAAACTTTTAGGACATTTGCCACTTTACAAAAAACACAATATGACTAAAATTTAAGCGTATTTGACTTGATATTTTTAGAGGGTCCAATAACATGTCCTTTTAAAGTAACATCACTAAAGTTCAAACTAACATGAATGTAGTATAATCAGTGGGTTACAATTTGCTTGATTCTGGGACACCTTAACTACAGACGAACTAAATTTTCCCATATCTATTTGTGATCGTATGTCTCATTGTGTTCCTTTACGTAACGTTCATGTCATTTTGACCATAAAGCTTACAGAGCTATCCACAATTTATATGAGACTTGTGCCAAACGGGGTTAAAGATCATTTCTTTGCATATCTAGACAACAAGGGACTAGAGCATATGCATTGTGCATCACTAACGATGCACCGTAGAAAGAGCACTAAAATTGTTGAATATTGTTTCATCATCACCATCATCCACAGGTCGATATCCACAGCATCCTCTGCTCGGTATAAGCCTCTCTTTGCTTTTGCAAAAGCTACACGTTCGTGTGCCAGCCTCATCTAGGACATTCCCGAAAGGCGAACACTTTCCTTGGAAGCCACTCGGTCACACTTTAACTCTTGGATATTATTTAGCTGGAGAATTACCGGAAACGATCCACATTGGATCATGGTGGTAGATTACAGCTCACAGAAATTAGGACTGTGTCCCAGCAGTGGGAACCTTCATCATCATCATCATCATCATCATCCACAAACAACCCACTGCTGGGTATAGGCCTCTCTTCTCCTGTGCCAATCTCCACTCATCCAGGTTATTCCCCCGACGGCAACTGTGTCTGCCCATCTTGCCGCCGGACGACCCGCGTGCCTTTTTCCAGTTCTTTGGCGCCATTCGGTGGGAACATTACAGACTGATAAAGTGATAATGTGAATACTGAAAAATTCTGGGTGCTGGATAGTAAATTATTTGATTGACCTTTGATTACATTTGTTTATCCAAATAAATATCTGGAAGCGACAATATGATTAATTAAATACTAAATTATGTAATTACCTTTAAGCCAACCCTTTAATTATATATAATTTATGTACATACATAAAATTATTTTCAATATATTACAAATCTAATTTACGACTGTTTAATGAAGTGGACAGCGCTACCGTTAAAACAATAAAACACCATATTTCACAAGAATGTCATGTCAGTGTCGTAACATGAAAGTTTCGTAAATGAAAGCTGAATGACCCTCCTATGAATCACATACATATATGTAAATGTATATTTCCTAACACGCCCTTTAACAGCAAGAACCTGTAAATATTTCTTAATAAATTGTTTTCAATACCTGTTTATTTTGGTTATTTATTCGAATTTAATTACTCAATAGACTCATCTTACTTTGTCATCGAGAAACTTTGCCAGAAGTATGACAAAACTAGATGAACTTGAACTTTAATCGTTTGTATCATTTTTTGAATTGCTTCGTTTGAGTCTAGTGGTCGTAAGTGCGACAGCTTTGCATGAGGTCCTGAGTTCGATTCCCAGGTAGAGTGAGTATTACTGGGTTGTTCCATCAGAAATTTCTAAGTAGCAACAACGGAGTTCGGGTTTGCACCCGGTTGATGGCTTGCCCCCTTTTTACATGGGACTTAGTGGAAGTAGTATATTAATAATTATAATCGTTACACACAACACACACACATTTTGTTACTTAAACATAACTAACAAAATGTGGATGTACTGTAACTACTTTTAGGTACACTCTGCCTGCTGAGATTACAGGGGTGATGTTATCTTATGTGATGTTATGTAATATTACAAAATATCCCTGGATTTCCAGACATCAGAATTTGACTTTCTCTCCCACATAGCTTCCAATTTCTGATAGGTTAGGGACCTATTCTATTTGGTTGATGGTACTGTAGCTACGTTAATCTTACCATCAATAATTGTGTTCTTCAATTCTTAAATTGGGACACTCCAGCGAGATGAACACAGCATGTCTCCTCGGCAAACTATGCCCTTTACGATGATTTTCCTCGAGATATCGGCGATGTCTCGAACTTAGACACCATTGGTCATAATCAATCACTCTTGGTACCTCTAACTCCTAATAGACAGCCGACTATCGTGATCGCAGTCACGCATGGCATTTGAATCAGGAAAATATTCTCCTTATTAGTGATGATCATGATATTAACGGCTGCCAGTCATATGCACCCTTGTGCGCGTATTATGATATCATAGTGCGTGACCGGACGATGACGAACGAAGCCGAAGGAGTTCGAAGAAATAGTATCGGGTATACATTTTTTTGTACTTTATTAGTAAGAGTACTTTATCGTATATAAATGAGATTTACGATAATTTTCAATTACGGTTGCACAATTCTAGGAACAATACCGATGAGCTGTGTGACCCTAACTTTTCTGTGAGGTTTATATTTTGTTCTCGATACTTATTATGACTTTTTAAATGTTTCACAAAATACTTTTCACCGTTTTAATGATATCATTTCGTTAATTATTGTTTCATCAAAAACAACATGTAAATGTTTTAAAAGACCTAATCAACGGATAATAACGGATTTATTACTGTAAAATTTAAAACTCGTAAAAGTTACAAAATTGGCATAATTAAAACACACCTGGGCATAGATATTCAACTTGGCAAGTTCAATGTTCATCTAAGTCTTTTCATTAGTTTTTTTTTTTGTATAATAGAAATCGGACTCGTAAACTCAAGGGAAAAGTAAATGTCTAAAGTCATTAGTGACGCTCGTTAGACAAAATATTTCAGGTGTACGGAAGTGTACATTTTCCTGTACATTATGGTGTGTGAGGTCACGGCGGCGGTCGCGCGGAGGCCGCCTTGCGCCCGCGCACTCAAGGCAAGCGATCATAGACAGGGATAGTGAACCTATGGTAAGGGACCGAAACTTCTGGACTCTGCATTTTATGAAGTACAGTGCAATACAACTTTTATTTATTTACATAATATTAATTGTCTACATACTCGTATTATTTATAAGTCAACAGTGCACACTATAAAAAGCATGACGGCAATTGTCTTTTTTAAACTTTCACGATCAGAAAACAAAGGAAAAAAAGGTAAAAAATAAAGGTAAATTCGCGATAAATACCCGGATGTCATATGTTTTATAGCATGACGGCAGTACCAAAAATTACAAATTTATTTGGTCCGTCAGTTAGAATATTGGAAAATAATGGACACGTATTTTTTATTTAGATATGTAAGTCAATGAATATTGACAAATATAAAACGCATTATAACTCGGGAGTTGGGGCTATGCTCTGAGAATTTTAAAAGCGTCGTATCTTCATCAATTTTGATTTACGTAAGTTCAAAAGAAAAAATACGGGTCAAATATTTTTTGATGATGTAGCTGACAGACTAATTAGAGTTTTTTGTCGTCTACCCTATTCATTTTTAAAGCAGATTTTTGGCTTAATTCTTAATTTTTTGTCTCAGATGAAGTGACACGTTAGGGCACGTACTAGTTTTATTTTTTTCGTGAATTCGGCTAGAAATTACACAAGGTTTACCATCCCCGTTCTAGGTTGTCATTACGCGCTGACAATATTCAGAATGTTACAGTTTGACAAAGATAAATGTTGTTTCCATATGTGTTGAACGGTCAATATAGTAAGTTCTGCGGCTTACGTCACATATGCATGGTAATGCAACTTGTTGCTTGCAGCATCTCACATGTGTGATGGCTGTTCTTGACGACATGTGTCAATGATTCTTGATTGTCCCTATGGCCTTTATATTTTCTATTACACATGCATAATGTATAATTTATAAATGTCAACCGGACATAGCTTTATAATTGCTTGCCAAGGTAATTACATCTACGTGAGACAATTATTAGAAAAATCTTAACTGAGATCATTATATGCGATTGATATGTTCTGTTTTTTTTATTGAATAATAAATAATTGTAACTATGAGAATATGTTCTTGATTTATATGCAATTGTGCAACGTATAAGTAATTAAGAAAATAATAATGAACAGAATTTTACCCTTTGGGTGAGTTAAATGCGCGGATGTTATCGTTTCCTCGTTGTGAATAAATTGGTAATGGCTTGTGCATTTTAATATATACAATGGAAATTGGTTTACAAGCACACGCACATACAAATGGCACCGCCAACAAGGGTGTATGCACCAACAATGGGTAATTTGAACACTTTAATTACATAAACTTACACTCATGAACCGTCAATTGTTTTACCCTATTCATAATTCCGTCGTCGTTGTAGTGGTACGAAAATCCTGTTTAGTGACACAGGTTTAAAAACTATGCAATCTAGCAATCTTCTTACTACTATTAAAAATGCGAGTTTGTGAGGATCGATTTTTATTATTCTTTCACGCAGAAACTACTGAACCGATTCGCATGAAATTGCAAGCACATTAATTACAACCCTTTCGCAAGTATAATATAGTAGTAAGAAGATTTCTAGCCTGCATACCTAACTCTTTGTACATGAATATTCAGTGCGTTCATTTATGGTCCATATTAAGAGAAAAGGTTAGAAATTGTTATGGAATGCGGGTATTTCAAGGTAATCCAACAAGTCTACAATCCCTCGGCGTACAGGTAGGATCGTTATAAAAATTCCATTGAGATTTTTACCGTGGCAAAGTTCTCAGTACTTGGTGAAAATTAGCATATAGCACGCATAATAAAAAGCAACTCGTACCTATGCAGATGAGTTTAACATTTACTTCATCTGAGAATATGCCGTTGCCGCGTTTCGTGCAACTTGCGAAATGTATTAATATCATGACATATGTCATATGTTAGATGTCAAGAAACAAATAGATGTCAAAATATCTAGGATACAGTACCGCCAGTATTGTGTAGGTAGGTGTACTCTCTAAGAAATAGCTATCAATCTTCGGATTGATGCTTACATCGACTATTAACTATGCATTGTATTTAAATTGGCAAACGATATGCTCCTAATGAAATAAGTACAGTACCAGAAGCAAATAAATAAATAGTTTTAGCTTAAAGGCCGATTATTGCACTTTGCGATGCATCCAATTGTAACAAAAATTGTGTAACAACATTTGTGGGAACGTGCGTACCTTAGTAAGGTAAAATATGTCTTCATTAAGCCTCATTAATATTATAAATGATAACGTTTTGTCATAAATTTGTGGCTTTTCAAATGAACTTGTGAAAGAATATCAATTTACAACGTGCCAAACTATCGGCAAGTACCGTTACGTTTGAACACCTTACGAAATAATAATATGGTCTTTGCTTTGAGATAATTAATGTTGGATGCTTTTCAATAATATACGGCTATATTTATGGAAAGAGTAGAAATAGACACAGTAGAAACACACCCACGTTTCGTTTGATCTGCTAAAACTTAAGGATTTTGTTAAGGTGGCAGTGCCAGGGCCAGGGCAGTTCACGAAATTCAAATTTCACTATAATACAACCCCGCCCCCTCCCTCCTCCTCCTCCTCCTCCCTCGGGTGCTCGAAACAAAAGAAAATCACGGATATAATCCCGTAAGTACTTTAAGTGTTCAACCCTCCAAGTTCATTTTGAATCCCATTGAATGACTTTTTCATGAAACATTCCATGATGATTTTAATGATAAAAATCTGTAAATATGTTACGGTCTTACATACAGGGTGTAAACGACCTCATCACGAAGTCGTCAACCAGGCTTTCTGTACATCAAACTAAGTAACTTTACCCAAAAATTATTGCTGGGAAACTGCTTTTTTTTTGGGGGTGAAAAATCATGTTTTGTGGTAGAACTCAATGTGACGCATTTAAAGCATTGTGCTGGTGGATAGATTGAATAGAACGGGGTTCGCAAAGGTGTTTAAAGTAAAATTCTTACAACATGAACCTGTATTTTAAAAAAAAGTTGTAACTTTGACCCCCAATATCCCCATGGGAACCTTGTAGCTACGGACTACAAGGTTCCCATGTATGGTGTGGAACAAAAAAAAGATCGCAATGACGGGGAGAATAAATGCCTTTCTGCTTCATTAAGAGGTGTTTTACACCCTTTATTTTTCAATAGACAGCCTGACACTGACATATAAATTGTAAAAAAACTTTGACATTTTCCATGATATGAGTATTATGAAAATTTAATTATGGAAAAGCCAAAAATACTTCATCAACATTCGTCATTCATTACATCGAACAACAGACAAACAAAGCAGTAAAATTAAAATTAAAATCAATATAACAACAATGTAGATGTGCTATTTACTGCTACTCAATATATTTTAATGCTCAAGTATTATCTTAAAGTATTTAAGCTAGAGGCTGAGTTTATTTCACAAGAGCAACCTCGGTGAGTCGGTGCAGTGAGTCAACTTTAACGACATGCACTTTTAACACCTGATTGTTCAACGCCTTCCGATATGCGGGAACATTGTAACGAATTTCATTCGGTTTTCCGTGTTAAGGGCGACAGAATGAGATCATTGAACAAAGGTATTGACGTGGTTATGAATGACGCAATTTATTTGGCTCCTGGACAGGATTTTTTTAGCGCTACGAGGTGGTTGTATTATTCGCATTATTCAAGACCATTTTTTTAAGACTGTTTTTTATAATTTTAAATCAAATCAAATCAAAATCATTAGTTACTGCACAAAGTTTTAAAGTACCGATAGACTAATAACGTATTTTTTTTTTGATATCTCGTATGTCTCTATTTTACTTTGCTAAGACGAGTTTAAAGTGTTAAATTCAATTCTGTGGAGACCTAAGTTACTATGGAAGTATTTATGTAATGACACTCAAAGTACTCGTCGGAATAAAGCACCGTACCACGAGATCCTTGAAGCTAATTGATCTATTACTTGCTAGTACCTACTGCTGTGACACGAACAGAATAAAAACAAAAGACAACTGAGCACCTTGATGATTGACTAAGTATTTTATAATTGTTAATTCAAATAATTGTAAAGTAATTTACTGATAGCGACGGTACAGCGGTGAGGCCATTATTATGAGCCATCGAGCATTCAATGAAAATATCATTTGAATCGGTTAATGTTCGCTTTGGCCTCCGATGTTTTATGCGCAGTCGACTTTATAGGTTTATCCGTCTGAATACTAGTGCTCACTGACACGTATCATTTAAATCAATAACGTTGTATACCGTGAGACTGAGAATAGTGTAGTATTTGTGGTAGCCGTGAGATTATGTAAAGCGAGCGTTTCAAAACAAATGAAAGCGCCTACAGCATCGAGTGTTAATGTCTGAACGGCCCAAAAAAAATGTCTTTGTCCGAGCGGACATAAAAAAATCCCTTCAGCAAGCCGCAGGAGGAAGTTGGAAGAAGGATTCACCCATATTTACATTTGTAAATTTATATTTCTTTTTTTCAGGGTGGTCATTAATGGGGCCAATTTTTCATTATTTTTGCGATAGAATGGACCGTTTTCGAGATATAAGCAAATTAAGAATTAGAACCAGCTACGACTTCATGACGCGCTCGCTACGCTTGCATTTTACATTACACACCCACTTTCTGTCACAAATGTCGTCGTCGCTCCGGCCTTCGGCCTACGCTCCTCATGCTAGCTAGCAAGACCTTTAGAACAATTTATTTTCAAACAACTGCAGTCTGCAAGAAAACATCTGATGACTAACGCTGACGGCTGACAAACAGATGGCTTGGCGCACTTTCGGTGTCGCTTCACGTTCCGTTCCACAAAAAAAAATCGGTATGTTTTTGTAAAAATGTCAATGTATTCATTCTGTTAACGGCACGTGAAATGTCGACTTTGACGTCTACCATGTGGTTTCCTTTTTCCAATTAGTATAGAAACTTTAAATAGTTAAATCTCGTAAACCGTGGGCGTCCGACTATTGAAAATTTGTATAAAGAGTTGTACTTAATGTGTACAATCTACAAAAACATATGAATTTCGAAATCGTTGTCCTGTAATGGAAAGTTTACCCTTTTTAAATCCTTTCATAAGCGTTTAGCATAGCCCTTAACTTTTAGTTATAATTTATTATTTCGAAAACTATATTTTTTGTCGCTAAACTTTAAAGGTAACAATTTTAGAGTAAAAAGTTTACCGTTTCGGAGATATCATTTTTTTTGCAAAAATTTTGGAAATTTCAATCCCCTCCCCAATTTAGGTGTTGCATGAAAAAAGTTTTAATTTAAAGTTGTCCGTATTCTTACTCAGAATGATAAAAATGTAAAACAGTTCATAAATTTTCCATAGGAAAAGTTATGGCCAAAAAACTGATTTTAGATAAACCGGCACCCCGCCACCCCCCATGGATGAATTCCGCCCATTCACTAACGTAACCTAAGTTTTGACCTTTTCGAATTTTTGGGCCAAGTTTGAAAGCAATCGATTCATAATTGCGACCTGTAGAGTGTGGCTAAATTTTGCTTATCACCCACATACATATCTACGTATACATTATATATCCTCGTCTTTAGGTGAGAGATCAATAAGTAGCTTTTTCTTTTTTTTGACGAGATCTATCTAAAAAACAAATGCATAAACTTCATCAAGTACGGTCGAACAAGCTATTTGGCTTACAGTTTAACCCACCAATTACATTGTAAAATGTAAACTAAATAGCTTGTTCGACCGTAGGTACACTCGGGCGCAAAAGTTAAAAATATGAAAAAAAAACGCTACGCGCGTATCCCTAGACCCTAGTCGCGTCGCCGTAGAATTCCAATATAGTCTGTTAATTCAATATTGACGAGGATTCATTTTATTAAAGTCTATTTATAATATTAGTTCCCTATTGTCGAAATATGGTACCATGCACGTGTGGTCCCAACTACTGCTAGCCTGAACTTCTTGGTTCAATTCCCAGGTAGGACAACAAGGTGTTGTTGGGTTTTTCTACCAGGAATTGCTCATTAGCAGCTAAGAGACCAGAGTTTATTTATATGTTTATGGATCGATGATCGGCTCTTTGACATTCTTGAAAGTATGTTGACGCGGCGCAGGCGCAGTGACCAGTGACCAGTGACCCACATGTAAGCTAAACCGGCCCAAAGACTGGATCTGAAGACCAAATGCAACATCTAAGTAACGGTATCACGGTTGAAATAACTTTCGTAACTTAACGTTTCGATTAAAATATGCAAACCGACCGCTCCACTATTTGCGGTTAAAATGATTTATGAATATTTACGTCAATACATTAGATATTATTATACAACCAGATTTCCGGAATTGTAACGTTAGTTTTCAATTTGAACCACAACAATTTATGCGTTTGAAATAAATTATTTTGAATTTGAATTTCAGTAGTTCACGGCACTCTTAGAACTTAAGAAGCCACAAAAAATGCTTGCGGAAAACATTGTTTTTCGGAAGAAGAAGAAGTTTCCAAGGTCTGTTTTGCAAACGGAGGTCACTATTCAAGTCTTAAACACTTGTCAGTAGCTTGTATACCTATTGAAGTACGTAATTTTGTTTTACTCTGCTAACTTTAAGATAATAATGAAATTGTAACAATAGATATTACTCGTAATACTTTACCACTGACATAACATTGTGTATAGGCAGGCTCAAGTAGGCTACCAGTAGGAGAACGTGTCACAATTCTCACCGAAACTGGGACGCTAAATTAAATTAGACATGGTGGATGCGACACAGAACGAAATTCTATTAGTACGGTCATTATATAAACTGATTTTGTACAGACAGCAAACGAGTTAACTTGCAGGTCGACAAGAACTTTTCCAGTCAATCAATTTGAATTTTACCATTTCACATTTATAAAAAAATTGTGACATAATTAAAAAGAAGCGATCATTTTTTTTGGGTACGAAATTAAAAAAAAAGCGATAAATTTTAGGGTTCCGTACCCGAACCCAGTCAAAAAAAAAAGGGTTGGAAGTAAATATGTTTAATGATGTTTTGAATTCACATGCTTAGTGCACACGATGTTCTAAATTCAAATTTACTTTACCCTCAAGACGATTAAAACGGATTTTACACTCAGATATCGAAGAACAAAAATACTCTTTCCGAGATGGGAGGATGAAAAAAAAATTAAAGTGTTCTCCCCTATCACTATGGTACGGAACCCTTCATGCGTGACTCCGACTCGCATTTAACCGGCTTTTTATAGAATACACGTGTTTTGTTTATAGAATACACGTGTTTTTTTAAAGAATACACGTGTTTTTATAGAATATACGTGTTTTTTATAGAATACACGTATTTTTGGAATGACTAGGTAAATTAAGAGTATTTGCCAGACAGAGCCTACAAAATTTTCTTGATCATTGTTCTTGTTCATAAGACACGCCCAGTCATTGCCAACATATTTATTTTTCCGACCATACGCACAAAACATTAGAGTATATTATGCAAAACTAAAAGCGCCTCACAAAGAACCTCGCGATGCATGCAGTCAGCATGTTTGTTAATATAAATTTCAAAAGAATATCTCTTATATTACCATCACAATGCCGCGTCTAATTTCATTACAAGACATGGCGAATGACACATGTATCACTATTTCTACATACTAATTCTAACCTTCATTGTACTTCGAGTAATTTAATATTTGGTAAGACAAGGTATTCTAGTGTGGTTATTGAATGCACTGTCGCAGATTACCAGATACTACACTCCATGTACTTACACGCGCTAATCACCTACCGAGCGCCGGGTAACCGGTAACCCATAGCGCAGTGGGTTGTCAACAGCCGCGCGACGCGTACGTACCTACGCATATTCCCCAAAGATAACTTATTAAAAAAAATTGTCCGATTTCGAATATTCTCTACGTTAACAATCGGGAATTTAACGAAGGGAAAAAAATATTAATCATTACATCAAAATAAAACACCTCTACGCATTTTTTTTAACAATTCTTTTTATATATTTCGTTATTAAACTTATTTTTAAAACAATTATAAATTCTGATACATTATAAAACACGATACTAAAAATCCCTACTAACATCTTCGTCGACAGAGGCAGCCCTAGCAATCCGCAATATCCACGCGGCTGCGCGATCTACAAAGCAATATCCACTTTACGTTTGTAAGGTTAGGTACATTTTCGTTCGCAGCGTCTATTGATTTGAAAGTGTAGGCTATTATAGCGGTAGGTATTGAACATTTTGTATGGAGTGAGTTATCTGGTAATCTGTGGCACTGTTCCTAACAAGAAACTAACGAACTATGATTGGTGACCCCCTTCATTATCATTCTCATTTCGTATATGCTTGAACTTTGTAAAATACCTGCCTTGAACTGCTACTGACTGCCGATCTTGAGGTCCCGGATTGGATTCCCAGGTCGAGCAGTGTTATTAAGTTTTACCATCGAGAATTTCTCAGTAAAAAAAATGTCGCTGTACATTGCACACAGCGCCATCTAGTGCCACACTAAGCAAGGCTTGTGTCGTAGAGCACCCATGGAGTCTGGATTTGTGCCCGGTTGATGCCAATATGCTCGCTCCTATTACATGGGGCTTAAACATAACTGCCAAAAAACACATTAAAATAAATTAATATGGTTTATAATATTTTAGCAAAATGAAGTACCCTAAAACAAGTTTGCCGACACTGCAAAACCAGCCAAAATAGATTACTCACATTGCCATTAGCAAGTAAAGCGATTCCTTTTAAACATAGAAACGGAACATAAGAAACACAAATTAGTTCTCGTCATTATTATCTGTGAACACATCTACATATTTTGTTCGTCTATTAATAAATACAAACTAATACATAGAGGAAATAATACTCAATAACCTTGTGCGAGTAGGAAGTGATTTCTGATTTACTTCTTTACAAGTCGCTATTAAATATGCCAAATAGAAAGGTCAACCAGCCATTTATAATTCATTTCCGATACTCGCTATCTTAAGTCTACTACCTGCTTATTATCTCAACGTAAAATCAATATAATCATATATTATCTATATCTAATGTATCTAGAAAAAAATATTGACGGAACGCAACAACAGCAAATATTGTGCTATTTAACTTCTATATTTAGTAGTAAGTTTGTTTGTCGTTTTAATATTAACCTCCTAATTTTGAAAGAGTACTCACGATTTCACAAGAATCACGATAATATTTAGAAACTTCTTTGAAACGACATCATATTTCCGCGTAGCGCCACCCTCATCTTTTCGTAGCATTTGTCTACGTCCCTCTACGGCTACGCGCTACGGGCTACGAAATGCTACGAAAACGGGATAAATTAAAATTCTCACCTAGTTGTGTTTTAGGGAATATTTATAAAAGTTGTACGGATTATATCCGTGATTTTCTTTGGTTTCTACGATCACCCGATATTTCGAAGCTGTTGCAAGCATCATGATCGCAGGAATACTGGAGAGGTATGCAGGTGGGAAAATCACGGATTTAATCCCGTAAGTACTTTAAGTATTTATAAAACTTGTCATAGAAAACTTAATATTGAAAAACCAACTGATTTTGTTGTTTGTCTTTCTTTAATTCGTTGTGAATTAGTTATGCTGTTAACTATTTCATCATAATTTTAGGATTAATTTATTAAAAACGTGTTTTTATAGCCACTTGTTTCTAGACAAACGGAAATCCGATACCTACGAGAAATCTGCTTCATGATGGATGATTTCCAATAATATTTGAGTCATATTGGCTTCGACCAAAACTGTTCCACATACACAGCTTTGGCAGTAGCTTCGGACAAAATCCCAACCCCAATCCTCAATTCCCTCAAATTGAAGTAAGATTACACACAGATAAGGACATTAAATGAGGCATGACTTTTTAAAGAAAGCACTGCAATAGCACCCTGCTTCATCGGAATACCCTCACGAGGCCTGTCACCTGTATAGTTCGATATTTGTTATGATACGCATTCCTCTTCCATTACTCATCGCTTATTAAACCGCATACCTTGTGTTTATAACATTGGTTTAACTACAAATTAACGTATTAATTATTAATTCTGTAAACCAGACATTAAATTATTATATTCCAGTAAGATATTAAGAGTTGGCAGTAGAGATATTATGTTACTACCTGATTGGTCTTGGCATCTTGTAGTCACGAGTGCAACTGCTGAGTGTGACGTCCAAGGGTTTCCTTCTTAGATCGGGTAGGGGTTATAGGCATAGTCTGGATTAACTGGTTAACAAAACTGACCAATTACTTATAAACATAACTCCTCGGGATTCTAGGCCCGTTGTTACGAGTACGATATGAACATTTTCGACGCATACAACATCACTGTTCAGCGGTAGGATTACATTCAAATATTTCAATAAACAGGCTCTGCAGTGGCTTATGAAATTGGCGTTTTAAGATTATGTTGAAAGTTAGAGATGTGAAATTGGAACAGCTTTCTTCATCCCACAGGGAGTGGCAGAGATCAAAGACCCCTCTTGATCTCCTCTCACGAAACAGTCGCTTACCAAAATAGTCCAACGTGAAGATTTCTGTGCGATACGTGAACGTAACGAGACGACGCGAGCGAGTCGTGAGCGACAAAGGCGACGGCAGATAAGCGTCGCTACGTGCTGCGTGCGCGTGCGCCGGCCGCGGCCGGAACCTTGAATACAGCCGCGCTCCTTGCCGCGATATAATAATAAACCGCTCAGTCCGGCCCGAGCCTTTAACGATACAACACGACCGATATTTATGACAAGTTGTCCAACTTTACGCGACGCGATCTTACGACCCCTAGTGACATAACTCCCCAGTGCACCCCCGTCTAGTGACACGACTAGTATACGAATAGTGTATATTGTGATGTTTTGTGCCAACGCTCCTTGTGCCATATTAGGAGGTGTTAATTGTGTTCACAAGTGCAGTTGTATTAGGTGAGTGGGTAGCTGTAATTACACAGCGAGATGTGCTATCGTGTTAAGTGATAGCTGCATCTTTGCTTAGATCTAAGTTAAGTTTAAGTGATAAGACATGTATAAAATGATTGTGTCTTATGACTGTCGTACAACCGCAGATTACTTTACAGTCTGTCAATTTTATTGTTTTGTTTTATTACCAATTTAACTAAACAATTGCCACGCTTAATGACAAACATTATGACCAATTACTTTTCTTTGAGATTATCATTCGTGGTTTGAAGAGGTAGCACAGGTGTTTATCTTTATAACAAAGCAAAAGTTTACAACAATGCTTTCAATACACATCCATGATTTAAAATATTGATGTTCTGAAAACATGAGAAATTACCCAACAGCTACTTGTTCAACAAATTTTAAATATACCTATTACATCACATAAACCAACATATTATGCATTTATGAAACGCCATCGTTTATCTGTTATCATATTAAACATTAATGAGGTACAGTCAGCAAAACAGTTAGGTTTACAGGCTTCTTCTTACTACTATTATAAATGGAAAAGGGTTATAATCAATCTGTTTGCAATTTCATCCAAATCCTTTCAGTAGTTTCTGCGTGAAAGAATAACAAAAATCGATCTTAACAGACTTTTACATTTATAATAGTCGTAAGAAGATTGCTAGCCTGCATACCTAACTCTTTTGTACAATAAAATAAGTATTATAAAAGTTTAATATAATAATTGTAATTGTAACAGTCTATTCTGTAGATAATGCCTATATTGTATTGTCGGGCACATTATACCCGGATCACAAAGGTATTAGTTGATGTATCGTAAAACAAACAGGCCTCGTTGAATCATTCAACAAGCCATACAAGTACAATGACAACACGGGCCAACGTTCGTTTCTACTAAATGCATAATTGAATATGCGATAAAGTTTTCTATTTTCACTTTGAAGAATCGCTCCAAGTGACTAGACTGGGAGCGGACCCCAAAGTAGTAGTTCTTGATCTATTATGGCTCCTGATCTATGTATCTTTATTATAAAAGTTAACCGAGGTATAGCGTATCCTGTATGTTATAATATTGTGTGTGTATGGTCCTATAAAGATATTGCTAAGAATGCATAACACATGTTCAGACACCAGCACATTGGGTCCGGGCCCGTGCTTTACCTAGATTCTCGACCTGGGTAAAGCAGGCGACTTAGGGTGGTGAATTAGAGTCCTGTTTCCCTGTTTCATATAGGCGAAGCTGATCTAGGGCAGCGCTTTAACGTGGGCGTAGAGTTTAAGAAATGATTTGTGGCCGAAGTCGTGTATCTGAAATGGCATAACATAACCATTACACCAGAAATACAAACATTTCAATACTATGACACACCCAAAGTCCGCTGACATACGTCTGTGACGGCCATTCTATGTTTCTTTTGGCAGGGGGTGGTACTATTGCCTCATGTAGCACTACTCCAGGTCAATGACAAAGAAATTTGGTAAAAGATACGAAGTGTGACTACGCAGCCACACTAACGACGCGAGCCACGTCCTTTGTGACATTCCCGCTGTACTTTAAAGGGACCTGCCCGAATCCATTGCCAATACGCATTTGATATGCAGAGTTCTGGTCGATTTTAAGAATCATCAATACCACGAGAAATACTAACTTCGGCCCGTCTGAGGAAAGTGCCGGAAGGCAAAAGATGTAGCTACTTAGCAACTATTGTTTATTTCGTAAGCTATCGATGAGACGACAATATTGATGACAATAATAGTTTTCATAACCTACTCAGAATTCTATAGATACGCATGACAATCAATCACACATGTACAATATTTTCATAAATTATGTAACTCTAATCAACTATTTGAATTTCGTTATGAGCAGCCTTTAAGATTATTCTACGTGTGATTAATCATGTCCCATGAGGAAACACGCATGTAATTATTGTTAATGTAAATTACCTACGTGGTGGTGGCACCATATCCAAATTGTTTTGTTTTCAAACGACTCTATCTCAATAGCTGACTGCCTCACTGATCTAATGAATACAAGCGCAAATGCAAAGCATAGGATGTATCATCCATTTCGCAAGTCAGGCTAAATGTCACTGAATTTTTCTATTAAATTACTATAAATATAATAATTGTCTTTTCATCCCCCCATCTCGGAAAGCGTATTTTTGCTCTTCGATATCCGAGTGCAAAGCCGTTTTTATCCTCTAGACTCTAGAGGAATAAAGTAAATTTGAATTTAGAACATCGTGTGCACTAAGTTTGGGAATTAAAAACAACATTAAACCTATTTACTTCTACCTCCATGGTGCCGAATTTATTAAACAACCTTTTCAAATTTGTTAAAAACTCAGACTCGGAACCTTCTTGGGGTACTTTCTTTTTTTAAATTTGCTTTGCGCGCGCCATTTTCTTTACCTAAAATGAGTGGTTCTAGCGACGAGGAAGTTTATTTGACGCCAACAGAATTAACTGAAACTGTTTATAATGCGCAATTTTTATTTTTGCATTTAGTCATTTCCTCGCTAAGGTGGGATGAAAAGTTACGTGTTGCACTCGAGTGCAAAGATTTTTCACCTCGTGCTCTTTTGATTCCCTCGCTAACGCTAAAGATTCTAAGTTTTGAATCATTCGCATGCGCTCGTAATTCAATTTTAGAATCTTTCGCTTGCTCGGTCATCAAAATCAAGCACGCGGTTAAAAAGCAACTTTGCACTCTTGTATAACAAATAACTATTATCATTTTTGGGGTTGACGTATCCTTGTGGATAAAAAAAGTATCCTTAAACTAATTTATCATTCAAACTAAGCAGCGGTGGCACAGTGGTGGCGGCCCCAACTTACGGACAGTAATTCGTGGGTTCAAACCCAAACAGGCGCATTACGTTGTGTAATTTATTTCATCACCACTGTTCTCAAAACGGTGAAGGAAAACGTCGTGAGGAAACCGGCATGTCCTAGAACCAACAAATGCGAAAACATGTGACATCTACCAATCCGCACTGGGCCCGCGTGGTGGATTATTGCCCATTCCCTCTCACAGAGAGGAGGCCTGTGTCCCAGCTGTGGGAACATTAATAGGCTGATGATGATGATGACGATACGAAATGGCATACAAAAAATCTAGGAACATAATTATGAATTCACTACTGCCCAGAGTTATTTTGCTAAATCCGATTTGACAAAATTGTTTATTAAAAGCCCATATCTGTTCAATGATATGAAGCAGATTGGAGGTGTGGTGGCAAAGACTGGAGAATGTTGGCCTGAAATTAAGTAGAACCAAAACGGAATACTTGTTTTGTGATTTCGGCGGTCTCTCCAGTCCTGTGCCCATAACCCTTGCCGGAACGCCCATATCGGTCTGCTCCGATTTTCGGTACCTCGGGTCGCTTATTCAGGGAAATGGCGAAGTAGACCGGGACGTAACGCACCGGATCAACTCAGGATGGATGAAATGGCGACAGGTCACTGGAACAACTTGCGACCCACGGATGCCCCTCAAGTTAAAGGGGAAAATATACAAGTCCGTGATTAGACCTGTCGTATTGTATGGATCAGAATGCTGGGCTGTGAAGAAGATGGATGAAAAACGATTGCATGTAGCGGAGATGAGAATGTTGAGATGGATGTGTGGAGTGACAAGAAGGGATAAAGTAAGGAATGAATATATTAGAGGAAGTTTGAAAGTGGCACCCGTTACTGAAAAATTGAAAGGAAGTCGTTTGGCTTGGTATGGACATGTAATGAGGAGGGATGAAGCGCATGTGACTAAAAGAGTGATGGACATTAGTATTGATGGATGGAGAGGGAGAGGAAGGCCAAAGAAAAGATGGATGGATTGTGTAAAGACTGATATGAAAGAGAAAGGAGTAAATGAGGCCGGGACGTCTAACAGGGGAGAATGGAAGAAGAAAACGTGTTGCGCCGACCCCAAATAAAATGGGACAAGGGCAGGAAGATGATGATCTGTTCAATGAATGCTCTCTTTCCAATTCTTCTCTCTCTTTCTTATTTGTCCAGATTTGTACCTGTTTAATCGTAATATACTCACTCTACATTACATAAGAGTTAAGAGGCCTGCGGAGCATGCGAATTTCATACAAACGTAATACCAAAATAATTTGTAAATCAAAGATATTCTTAAGGTAGTGTGTATTTATTTTGATTGGATTACAGAATATATAGGTTCCCAAACACATATTTTGAATGTACACTGATTTAAACAAGAATTATGAGAAAAATAAATTTTCTATAGAAATTTTAAATTCCTCATATCTCGTCTTCACATTGTCTTTTCAAAATATTTATTTGGGAACACACATATTCTATAATACAATCGAAATATATACACACTACTTTAAGAATATGTTTAGTTTTCATATTATTTTGGTATTACGTTTGTATGAAAAACGCATACTCCGCCGGCCCCTTAAACATTTATACTGGCCTACTACGGGCGAAACCTACTAATCAAATCTGCATAACCTTTTTCATACTTAGTTCACAAAATGATTGGCCAATTCTTAATTACCTTAATTGTTACCACTTTGCCCGTAGGTATTTTAACACAACGCCTATTCAAAATCTAGTTTACAAAATTACTGAATTATGGGCGTCATTTAATTCCGCAATGCTGAAGTAGGTTAACAATTAAGTTAACATAATTAAGTAAGATTTGCTAAACGATTGTAATTTTTTACTGCATCTTCTGCATTTTAGCGTTGTTATTACTCTTGATTGCACTAATTATTTCTATACTTAAATGTTTCTTGTAATACGCCGACGATTTGTATTGTACTGACTAAATTATCCTTCGAAGAAACTTAAAAAAGGAATACTCGACAATTACTTAATGACTGCCTCGTAGGCCTCGTGGTAAGATAATAAGATCCCGATTTCGATTCCTAGGTCGAACAAAGCGTTATTGGAGTTTTCCATCAAAAAGTTGTCAATAGCAGTCACAGGGAGGGACACAGGGAGGGATGGGAGGGATCGCCCCCTATTAAATGGGACTTAAGGGGCCGGCGGAGCATGCGTATTTCATACAAACGTAATACCAAAATAATTTGTGAATCAAACATATTCTTAATGTAGTGTGTATTTATTTCGATTGGATTACAGAATATCTATGTTCCCAAATATATATTTTGAAAGGACAATGATACAAAGACGAGATTTATGAGGAATTTAAAATTTCTATAGAAAACTTATTTTTCTCATAACTCTTGTTTAAATCAGTGTCCAATCAAAATATATATTTGGGAACCTAGATATTCTGTAATCCAATCGAAATAAATACACACTGCCTTAGGAATATGTTTGATTTACAAATTATTTTGGTATTACGTTTGTATGAAAAACGCATGCTACGCAGGCCTCTTAAGCATAACTGGCGAAATGTGGATGTACCTAAGCACATCTGCGCCTAGTCTTTTGGGGATAACAGGCGCCATATTATGTTAATTACTGTCAGAACTTTAGATACGTATCCATCAAAACTACAACATAGTACCATATCTAAGCCGCGCTTCTGAACTTGCCAATTATTTTTATTGATAAACTCAACGTTACCATTTCAAATGAGCATTGTGTCTTATTATGATTATTCATAATCTCCACTGTCAAACGTGCAATTACCCTTGTTTTATATTGCCGCCTAAAAATCTTTAATTGTCTTCCTAAATTAGTATTTAAATTACTTAAAATTATCTTCAAATAGACACGATTTCGAAAATACGCCTGTTGAGTTTACATTTATTTTGTCAATTTTCCTCATCGTATTCGATAAAACCTACAACCAAATTAAACATAATTTAGGGAAACAATTTGAATGTCAAACATTAAGTTATAGCTTGAATAAGCTTATTGCTCAGGCTTGAACAATTTGCCGGTGTAATAAAACAGGTCTGTCGGTAAAACTGAAAGTGCACGGTAATTCCGGATTGTTTCCAAACCGATCTATTATTACAGGCGGGCTGGGCAGTGTAGGCAGTAGCATTTGACCGCTCCCTTCATCGACGATTTACACAAATTGCCAATATAAACAATAATCTAGTTATTTTGACTAATCTGAGTACTTTTTTAGGGTTCCGTAGCCAAATGGCAAAAAACGGAACCCTTATAGTTTCGCCATGTCTGTCTGTCTGTCTGTCTGTCTGTCTGTCTGTCTGTCCGCGGATAATCTCAGTGACCGTTAGCACCAGAAAGCTGAAATTTGGTACCAATATGTATATCAATCATGCCGACAAAGTGCAAAAATAAAAATTTAAAAAAACATTTTTATTAGGGTACCTCCCCCAGACGTAAAGTGGGGAGCGATTTTTTTTTTAATTTTGACCCTGACGTGTGATATATTGTTGGATAGGTATTTAAAAATGAATAGGGGTTTTCTAAAATCATTTTTTGATAATATTAATATTTTAGGAAATAATCGCTCCGAAAGTCAAAAACAATGTGTCCCCCCCCCCTCTAACTTTTGAACCATAAGTTTAAAAAATATGAAAAAAATCACAGAAGTAGACCTTTATATGAACTTTCTAGGAAAATTATTTTCAACTTGATGAGTTGAATAGTTTTTGAGTTATATAGCACTTTTTCAAAAAAACGCAAATGATAACTTTGTTTTTCATACAAATACTATGAAAAACAAAGTTATTTTTGCTGACGAAAAATGTTGGTATTTTTAATGGTCTGGGAAGCTACGGAACCCTACAGTGAGCGTGGCCCGACACGCTCTTGGCCGGTTTTATTGGTCTTTGTTTTTCGTGTGGTTAGTGCCTTAACTAGTGTCAGAGTTTTAATGCCGCCCATGGACTTGGCTATACATGCCATCGAGAAATATCTCTCAGGCATGCTGGTTTCCTAACGGATATTTTCATCATCATTCATCGAAGCAAGTGAGATATATACAATACGCACATAAATCCGAACAATCAGAGGTGCGTGTCTTGGGTTCGAACTTGGTAGTCCACCGATCTCACCACTAGGCTATCACTGCTTTGTATTTGGTTGTGACAACCCACGCAAAGGTAACGCAAACAAAATGTTCAAGAGAAGGTACCTAAATTGGTAAAATTAATTATTACAATGCAATTTGGATAAACTGAATTGAAAAGGACATGGTTTTTTTTTTTTAATAAAATTTTTGATTTTGCATTAGCAACATTACTACATCATACGTCTCCTTTTTAAAAATACAGAAACTGGTCGACTCTTCACGTGACCAGAGGCCAAAGAATCAGCATTGTCATCCACGCGCCCCCTAACCTGACGCCCTGTAACCTTTTTTGATACTTGTACATATTTTTGTTTCTATTATAGACTTAGCTTTACAAAAAAATAAGTATTAGTCTGTGTTTAATAAATAAATGATACAGAAACTTAACTCATAAGATTAATTAATTAATGATTGATAATAAGAGTTCCGATTTATACAGGGAAACATTGATCACAAGGATTTCGGTGACTTCCGGCTTCCTGAGATAGAGATAGAACTAAACTTGTAACTAATCGATAAACATGATTTATTTTAAAACCACAATTAATGCTCATCTTTTCTCTGGACGCTCTTAATGTGCACGTCTGTCTACATCGTTCTCACATATATGTATAATCACAACATGAATGATGTAACCAAGATTTTGTAACAATATTTTGATTTAAAAGAGTGTCCATGGAGTTTCTTGCCCGTTCTTCTCCATAGAGATCTACGCTAGGGAATGGGCATCTACAGTACTTTCTCAAGTTATTATGCCTTGTGACTGTGACTGTAGCTTTGATTTAGTTTTGTATTTTTGACATTCAAAAGTGCCGTAATGGTCTAATTGAAATAAATGATTTGAGTTTGAGTTTTGAGTTTGAGTTTGCAAAGAAACTAATTGAGATTTTAATGAATATTACACAAGTGGGTATGTCATACCACGTTACGTTAACTTATTACTTGCTATAATGAAGTGTTTATTTTTATATAAGAGAATATTGTAACTGACATACTTGTATCTTAATGCTTTTAGTAATAAAATTCTGTCACTTGTCAGAATTCCTCAGTGATAGCCTTGATTCTGGATTTGTATACGGTTGTGACCGGTTGATGACCGATATAGGGTCGCCGCTATTATAACAAAAAACAACATCCATTTATTTTCGGGATACTTTGGCCCATAGATACATATAATTACCTTACAGATAACATACTTAAGAGATATAAATACAAATTGTGTTAGGAAATAGAACCTTAAACCTATGTTAGTAACACTTCACTAACTTCACTTGTGCAGTAGGTCTATCACTGTGCGTTCATGTCGCATGTGTGATGTGTGAAGCTATGTCATAGAGTGATGCGTTTGTGTATATCCCTGATCAAGTTCTTTTCCTCAAAAGCAATCTTGATCCCTTATATATGTCAGCGTAAAATTGTCAAACACGTTAGATTGTAATATCTCTAGCAAAATTGTAAACTCTCGAAATATTGTCAACTGAACGTACTGCTTACAATATAACGTATTATTTTTCGGTAGATTGTAATCTATCAAAGTGAAACCGTAATATTGTAAAATGCATGCGACGGAATTTAAGTATCTCTGCATTTCACAATATTACGGTTTCACTTCGTTAGATTATAATCTACCGAAAAATAATGCGTAAGGTTGTAAGCAGTATGTTCGTTTGACAATCTTTCGAGAGTTTACAATCTCTCTAGTTATATTACAATCTAACGGTTTTTACAATGTGACAATGTATATAAACGCTACATTTGAAACAGTGTTGTCATGACTTCTGTGCTTTCTCTAATCGTCAC
Organism: Xestia ashworthii; assembly: GCA_950022955.1. NCBI lineage: Eukaryota > Metazoa > Arthropoda > Insecta > Lepidoptera > Noctuidae > Xestia > Xestia ashworthii. The sequence goes on along the minus strand of OX465562.1, from coordinate 9,468,830 downwards.
TCATTTACGATTTAGCTCAGATAATACATTTATCTACAACAAGTTATCTTCGTTATGTGTTCACAACATCGCCCATTCCCAACCATTGTTCTCAACGTTGCGACAACTCTTCCTACAAATTCGAGTGTCCCTTTAAATTGCACTAAAAACATCAACAGTTAAGTACATCAAATTCACACAGAACTATTAACAAGTACTTCTGATTGCGTCAAATCCAATTACTCAAGCCAAAGTCTTACATTTAGTGGTTTTATGTTAATTCCAAGGAGTTTTCGTGTGATCAAATCACAATTAATGTTACTTTTCTCGCTTTGCTGTTAATTTACCTTCACTTAAGGGGTAATGAATTATGAAATCAACTTCCTTTAAAAAAAGTTTCGACGCTAACATTCAAGAAACTGGTAAAAAATTAAGAAATGATTAGCATAGTTTATAAAGACCAAGAAGAAGAAAATAAATCGTTATTATATTATTAGTATATCAAGATATAAAAAGCCCGGTTTTAAATAATTACTTAGAAGCCAATTTAAAAAAAAGTCTAATCATCGTCAAATGTAAAAATAGACTGATGAGCAATTTAAAAAATATGTTCAAGTGAATTTAGAAAATTTATGGTTTCTGAGATCACGATCGATATTGATCCATAAAAACCAACTTATAAAAACTAAATTCTAATCAGCTTAGGTAGTCGTAATGGAAAACTTCGATCTAGTTAGGTACCTATGATATTAGACAAAAAACCAGACGCGGATCCCGGAACCTTCCGATCTATGTACCTATTTATATCGTCTGTGATGTGATTGACGGTACCATAAACGGATATCATGCTTGATTGATTCGCAAATAGCAACAACAATGTACGTTAAATAACTAACAAAAACTTCTGACAAATTGAAGTCAAATTCACACTTCGGCACTACAGTTCCGTATAAACTATTTAAGTATTCAAGATGGCTAAGTTCCAGGAATATCTCTAAAAATATTTTAATCATGAGTCATTTTCTTGTCTGATAATCTCAACATTATTGACTATTTTAGTCATTAAAATAATAGCCCAGCCATAATTAAGTGTTTTATCTCGTTCAAATTACACCGAAGAAGATTCAGGTAAGATTTTTTGCCTTTACAATAAAATTGGTATGGCAAATTGACGTAATACATCACCTGACGACCAAAAAAAAACGTTATTAATTGCACAATCAACGTAAAGTGATCCTAATGTGCATAATTGATCGTTAGCAAGAAGCATTGAACCCGGTATAACTTATGTTTAATTAAGAGTCGTCTCGAAGAGCTCCGTATAGTCTGTATAGTCCATATTCAATTATCATCAGCGTGATGGATGGTTTGGTTGATGTTTATGTACTGCTTTGTCATTTGAGTAAATGAGGTTCGTCTGTTGTGTAGGTGTACCTACCTACGTACTTGTATATACATAGTTCATGTAGCTTAGTAAAGACACATGACGATAATTTAGGCGCGGGACAAACACGAGTGGCGTATGGCGAATGGCGGTGACGCGGGTGCGCGGGAGGGCGAGGAAGTGGCGCCACTACCTCGCCCCCCGCGCACCCGCACACGCGCCAGCGCCGCGCCACCCCCATGCGCCACTTCTATATGACCCTCGCCTTACATGGGCAGAGTTAAGTTGCGTCAATAACCACCAGCTAAGAGGTTGTTATTCTAATTTAGACTTAAGGGAATAATTAATACTTACATTTTCAAACTAAACCAGACGCGGATCTTTCTAAACATTTTGTATGAAATATCAAAGAAGTGGCGCCACGCCACCACCTCGCCAGCGCCGCGCCACCGCCATACGCCACTTGTATATGACCCGCGCCTAACCCTAACGCTTTTACAATAAGTTATCTTACAAAGATCTTTAGTAATTAAATACCACTGCATTTTGGACTAGATTATTTACACTCCTTACATTTAGATGTAGGTATGTCCTCTCGAGTGAAATTGTACCGTTTATTGCCAATTTAATATAATATACCTGATTAAGGTAATGCAAGCCCTTTAGTGACTCAAACCACATAAATGACTATTACAAGCATTACAGTCCTTAATAGTTCGACTCAAAGTTCCTTGTAACTACTCATAATATAAAGCGACAATATTGATTCTGTGTTATTTAGAATTATTATGTTCTGACGCCATATAATCTTATGTAATGTTTGCTATTTGTTTACACATAGCTGCAGCTTCCTAACGAATAACAAAATACTAAAGTTTAGTTTTACATCGAGGAATTCGCTTCACAACCATGTTGAAATGTGTTTCGTCGTTTCAGATATAAAAATGTCGTAATTATATTTGTACATATTTAATATGCAACATGATCTTCTATGAGATAAGTGAGATAACTAATGTTTCCAAAATCACCAATCTTAGCTAGCTTGACTTAGATTTAGTTTTTTTGTAAGCACACAAAACTGCAGTCGGAAGGTCACATTTCTCTAAGCAGCCTATTTGACAAAGAAACGGGTAGCATTTCCTATGCATTGCCGAAAATGATAAAAACATTCTTATTTAATTTGCTGAACTATAAAATCATAAAACCATCGCAAACCTCAAAAATTGACCACAATTGGGAAACCATCCTTGGTTGCTTGCTACAGAAATCTAGGACAGCTAATTGTAACTTACAAAACACGTCCTATGAGCAAGACGAGTTTACTATTTACTTAATGACGGGATATCCCACACGTTGCCAAAACACAAGAACATTAAAATAAAATAAGTAACTCGCCAGAACTAACATTTACTACAAACGGATACATTCATAAAAACTACTTCATAAAACTATTTGTTATGCATTTATTGTGAGAATATGAAATAACAGTTATGAGCGTTATGTCATAAAGAAAAAAAGAACTAGTAAAACTTCTTTATAAGACAACATTCCAACACAATGGTTAGTTAGTAGGAATATGCAAATCTTTATAGTTCAGTGAAGCACCGAGCGACCTCACAATGGCCTCGGCCAACATGACGCAGCATCACACCGCAGAAACTTGACCAACTAGGAAGAGGAAAATTATCTAGCCACCACATTTTAAACATGCACGCTATAAATTCCACATTCTTTTATGTACTACTGTGAAATAAGAACTTAATTTGTTTGCAAGCATTAAGAAAGACTAATTCTCAAGCTGGTAATTAACGCCAGCTGTCATAATGTTCCATGTTTTCTCAGAAATATCATAATATATACGTCAAAGAGACGCGACTCGTGCCGCCTGGCTAGGAAGAAGAAGCCATTTACACAATATCTTCAACAATTTGATTATATCCTAAACGTAATAAACACAATTGGAGCGCGGTTGTAAAACAAGAGTGTATAATTCCTACATTAAATGAAACAACAACAAAGGAATTAGTCAGTCATATATTGTTCCTCGCAGTTTCATTGGACATGCTGCCTCGCCGGCCTACGATGGACGGATGAGATAAAAATAATAATTTCCCACGTTAATTGAGTGCACTGGGACCGACTACGTGTCTACGTGTCGCAATCACTTTATTGTTTCGGATCAACAGACAACAGCCGCTGAACCTATCTGCGATTCGCATCAACCTCGAATTATACAATTAATTAATATTACTCTATTAATATCGAATTCATAGCGATATCAATCATTAGGAGCCACTTAAAGGTTAATTAAACATTAATTCACCGCAGTCTTGTGTTGTGGCAACAAAAACAAAGAGGTACCTAGAGGTATACCTATAATAATAAAACACAGATATTAATCCTGTCATTAAGCTGCGGCCTTTACCATTCATTGTAATGAGTAACCGTCTGAGGTGCCTTCACAACCAGCACAATGCTGTTCACGCGGCGCGCGGTGTGTGCGCTCACGCATCTCGCTAATAACACCCTGCGCCTGCGCCGCCGCACAATATTAATTATTAAACCCAGCGAAGCTTTATCTGCTCGCCGGCGGAATTGTCTTAATTCTCTTAGCACAGCTATCTACCAACATATCTCATTACAGGACCTTGGCTCGAATACCAACTGTCCGTTGTTTTTATACGCCGCTGTCATTTGAGAAGGTTGTACCGGAGCTCGGAGCAGCACTCAATGCAAACATGTTATATGTTGTTCGATGCATGCGACTCATGTTCGCACCCGTCACTTGAAAAATTACTCGCAGCGGGTAGATGAACTATTTATGTCCTTACATGTTATCAATCAAAATTAATTATGGATCTTATTCAGATACTTGTGCAGATAATTTATCACCAAGTCTTAAACGCCCATGCACCTTGAATTTATATTTTGATCGCTCTTTACAATTCGCTGATAATTTATAATATTGCATTGATCTTTGATCTAGATACCTACAAAGGCAATGAATTGTGTACCAGCAATAAGCAACGATAATATCATGACTGAAATGTAACAATATTTCAGCTAGTAAAATAAAATATGATCGTTGCATTTGGTGCAAAATATAATGCATCGCGCATTAGATGTCGGTGGAGGCCGCCAGACGTTGCAACTAACTATTAAGTCGTAACTACGTCACGTTTACGCAAATTGCTAAATAACGAAAACAAACCGATTGAGAAGTAAATAGTCTCATAGTGAGCAGAAGCCGCCTACTCCTTTATATGCTTAAAATATAGACAAGAGGCAAATTAACACCAAATTCCAGCCGTATAGGCAACGACGTCGCGTCATCAAGGTTGTCAAACATTGGCATATCGCGAACTAATTCATTCGACAAACGCCGATTTCTGTTCAGTCAAAAGTTCCAAACAGAAAAATTAAGGCGTCGGTTCTTTACCTCCGTTTAACCTCTTGCAGTTCTTATTTGAAAAACAGAAACAAAACAAAACAGCTTTTACATATTAGTAGGTTTGGGACTCCAAAACGCCATTTTTGCGTGTTTACAGATCGATTGTGCAATCCACAGAGCTATTTAGTTTGAACATTCCTATTGTATAAGCCATTTATTCTATAATGAAATGAAAACACTCGAGCTTTAGCTTTTTCTCATATCTGGATCATCCAGGTGAGACTCATGAGAGTTTACTAGACTTTTGAGTAGACATGACCTAACAAAAGCAGGTTTTAATAATGTCAAACAGAACAAAACTCCCCACAGACCATACGCTCTAACATAAACTAATTCAATTAACCTTCTAAACACAGTATAGTGTAAAAAACCTCTTAAACACAACTATGTCGATCGAGTGATGGGCAGTAAATTGTTTGTGGAACAAGTCAAGGTCAAGTTCCGAGCACTTGGCTCTGGCCAGTGGCCACACGTCGGGTTATGTAACCTCAGCAACCGGCAACCGGCCGCACTCACGTACTAACAACCGCTGATTGATCTACTTTTAACCGACAATAAGTACAAAAAACGACCACAAAGTGGCCACTATAACTTGGCAGACGAAGAAGGGGAGAACTTATTTGATGCTAACTTTTACATACTTGCTTTGTAATGGATGCTCAAATGGAGGGTCAGGATAAAATGGTGGTTTTCTGTTGTTATTGTGTTCACTCTCACTGTGTACACAGACAACAACATTGTGATCATAAAAGGTATAATTTTGAACATTAATAACAGACGATTACTTGGTAGTTTATATGGTTTCGTCTGCAGAGACGCGACAAAACAAGAAAAGAAAAGTCTTTTGTTTCATGTAACTGCAGTGTAGGTTCTCGAGAGATCTATCTCATTGGGAGAATATAATGACACGTTCCTAAAGAACCACAGAAACCATGTTTGCTTGTGGTTTTTCTAGCAAACCGGCAAAAGCACGGTCTGAGGTTGTCACATCGCAAATTGTAATGACGCTTATTTAGCTAACTGGTCTAATTGTTATTAATGAAACCCGCAGAATAAACCAAAATACTTTCTGGCACTTAGTCACTGCAAATAAAAACCAGTACTACCTTTCTCTAGGACCACTAAAGAGCAGATTGGTTAGGCTATTTAATATTTTTTGCAAACTAGATATTGTGTGGGCAATCGTGCCAATTTTGATAGGCACTTGTAAGAAGTGTACTTAAAAAAGATACTTAGTAAAAACAAAAAATGCAGTTATTGACTTTGACTTTTGAGTTAGTCGAGTAAGACTGAATCACGAATCAAACACACTTGGGATGTGACGGTCACTATGGACTTAGCAAATACTTTTCTAAGGCTAAGTAAAGTCTAAGTTAGATGTCATTAATCATTATGAATATTTCAGAATACTTTTTATGGCAGTGTTGTCTTGAATATGTGGATGGGGAGATCAGCCTGTAAGTCTCAGGAATGGGATACCATAATCAGCATTTAACTTTCCCAGTGCTCGACTTGATCACAGACCTGCTCTCTGTGAAGGCTGGAATTTGAAGGTGAAGGTTGGAGGTTGTCACATGTCTTCGAAATTCTGGTTTCAAGACATCTCAGTTTTACCGCTTTGAGAGCAGTAGTGGTGATGAAAGTAATGTCTAGGTAGAAACCTACGACAGGTTAGTCGGAGCCATTATCACCGGTTCAACATTGCACCGGAATTGAATACAGGTATCGAATTATTTGACTCATACGGCAATTCCACTTAACAGTGATGGTGATCTGCAATAGCTTCCCAAAGCGAAGATGAATGAGTAATCATAGAAGCTTAACAATGTTTCACCTTCCTTTTGCGATCTGTATATCACAGGTACGTGACTAAAATCATGCGATCTCCCATTTGCAACATTTCCTTAAACGTTTCAATCTGAATAGTCAAAGTATGACACAGTACAAATGCCTATTCCATATTACGAAATATTTTGAGGATATGCCGTCATATTCTGCCGATCAAAGGGCCGTGCGTGCGCGCAGATCCCCCGAGCGTGCCAAAAGTCACGCATGCGTACTGCGCCTGCGGTCACGTATATACACTGACAAACTAATTCACGTACAAGAACAGAACGCACCTACGGCGGTTTGGCTTAAATGATAAATAGATAGAGATAATATTTAATAAGAATCACCATCAGAAATCGTTGTGAAACACAGCTCCTATAATAAAATCACCACTACTGGTTATCCAAATACGATGTAAGTAACCTACAGTATTGCTCGGTGGGTTTCTCATGGTCTCAATGATTTTACTGATCTCATGAAATTAATCTTTTTTGTGCTTTCCCATCTTTGCTCTTGAATCATTAACTTTATATTTGCTCGAAACGAGTATACGAATCATCATCTGCCTAGCCTTTTCCCAACTCTGTTGGGATCGGCTTCCAGTCTAACCGGATGCAGCTGAATACCAGTATTTTACATGGAGCGACTGGCTATCTGATCTCCACAACCCAGTTAATACTGGTTAGATAGGTTCATCTTTGTTCCACCATCATTCAGCCAGTTTTGCCCAATAGGAAATGTTAACAGGCTACTGATAATGATCTGCGACCTTTCGAACACAATGCCCATTTAAAAGCAAAGCTGAAAGGAGGTGATCGCGTGTTCTCTTGAGGCAAGTACGGGTTCTTATGCTAAGTAGTGGTTCATTAGAAACGTAACGATGGAAAATACAGATTATTTTCAACCATTTAGAAAAAGACTTGTACCTCTTTTAACTACCTAGACAGCCTTACTATTATGATCTTACCATTTTAACTTTGTAAGTTGCCTTCATTAACATAGGAATGTACAAAAACGTAGTGATGATGTTCATTATTCGTACAGTAATTTAATGGCATAGGCCCAACACAGTTAAAAAAAAGTAGTGAGATTTCCTATATTATTTATACCACACAGTCACAAGGTGACTTTTAAAGCTTTTCTTTCAACGTGACCGGCCAGAAACTAGAAAACACCATATGCTATAAATCGTATTCCATTGGTTTCGCCTAAGTTCATTTAAAACACCTTTGTACCTATAATAGGAATTTAAATATAATATACATAATGCGCACCTGTGAACGTCACATATTTCCAAATAATACTCAAGTGAGTAAGTACCGCTCATAACATTATCACTAAACAATTCTTTAGAAGCCTAAACATAAAGAATGTATTACGACAGTGTCCCTATGACCACTTGTTCGTATAGGTAGGTTTCTTGTGTAAGCTATTTGCCCAACCATTATAGTTTTACAAAGAAAATTGGTAAAGAACAATTAGCTGGCAGTGCAATCAAGTTATCAAGTGTCAAGCAAGGTTATCGTAACTCACAACTACATGTGTTTGGCACTTGAAGCATAATGTACTTAAGTAATGAACTTTGCGCATGCGGCTATAGAATTGTACAAACTTACTGAGTTAGGCGTAAGTAATTAATGAATGAATAGGAAGTTGCAAATGTCGAGATGATTGTTATTTATAAGGTCCTTGAAATAAATAAAGGTTAAGTGCAACCAAATCCAATTACGGACTATAAAAGTCGTTGAACACTTTACTTTGCCTCATGAACTACATTTCTTAACGCGTGAAATGTCAAAATCACAAAGATTGCGAGTTGAACGACATCAGACATGTCTCTGCCCTTTACAGCAACTATAATAACTAACATCACACATTTCGCAAACCCGTAACAAAATTGTACGACAGAACACATTAAAATGTTTAATATTCCACATTAAGGTACTCAAAAAATGGTCATCAAGAGGGTCAACCTATTCCAAAACTAAACAAATACGCAGGTATAAACGACAGAACATAAAAGAAACCATCTGCCAATTTAGATAAAGTCAACCATTGAACATAGACATTAACCACTGCTCACGGATAATTCAGAAAGCCTCTGGCTGGGCAAAGTTGATCCGTACAGGTAACATTTTCAAAGGTCAGTCACTTCCGTTCTAAGTGCCTCGACTTGAGTTGAAGAGCGGAAGATCAAGAACGTTTAGTACCGAATGAGTGGAGTGGAAAAATATAAAACCGACTTCAAAAAAAAAACAAAAAGGTTAAAAATAACTTTAGCTTCTGAAGTCGGTGACCTTTGTTTGATTGATTTAATTTTTTTGTCACCGACCAAGTCGGTTTTATTTTTTGCAAAAAAAGTTTTTATTTTTCACTTTTTAGTGGTTCACATGGAAAGTGCATACCGTTACAATCGCAACAAGCCCAAACACGACTAGGATACATTGTCTCATTATGGAGTTCCGTGACTCTTGGCTTCATCATCAGGGGGTCTAAAAAGGCCACTTTGTCAGAATCATAATTTGAATCACGTTAAAATTTAAAATTCTTAAAATGGACTTTATAGCTATGATTTTAAGGTCCATTTTACCAATTTAATTTTTTTAAGATGATTCAAATTATGATTCTTCAAAAGCGGCCATTTTAGGCCCGCAGATCTGATATGACATCATCAGATCCTGACTTGGTGGCTATGGGACCATTTGGAAAGTATACCCTTTCCAACAAAAAAAGAATTTTTCAAATCGGCTGACAAGCGACGAAGTTATGCGCGAACAAACATTTAAAAAAAAAAAATAGAAACAGCCGAATTGAGAACCTCCTCCTTATTTCGAAGTCGGTTAAAAAAAAAAGAAAATAGAAACATCCGAATTGAGAACCTCCTCCTTTTTTAGAAGTCGGTTAAAAAGCAATAGGAAACCTATTTTAACGATGGAATTTTTTGTTACGACGAACTATACGCTACTTTGTGAAAATATAATAAACGTTACGTGACACGCATCTGTTATGGGCTCATAAACTTCATAAGGTGCAAGGCTGAGTCACTGATGGAGGCAAGGCGCTTCGTCCCCTGTGCCCTCGACTTCGAACGACCGTGACAGGTCCATGACCACACTTGGAAGTCATCTGATATGGATGGGGAGGCATTTTCCTGATCAGAGAGCTTAAGATTAATGTGAAGTGCACGTAGACAGTGTTCCTTGATTTGATGATCTCTCAACAATGCTGTATGAGCCAAGGAAAATGAGGTTTTTATTTAAATTAGAAACACTACGTAATTAATCATTTTCGGAATGGTTGAATGTTGGTACCTACGTCCATAAATTGCAGTTTTGATCAAGGTAACACCTCTTCCCTTTAGATTGTTTGTCTAAACTATTAAATACGAGTTTAATAGCTAAAGTTCACAACAATAAGGTATACGCAATATATATGTATGAGAACGATTAGGTACCGTGACCTACCGATTGAAAATAAATCAATTGGTTGCAAACTTTGCATTCGTATGTATTAATTAATAATAACCCAACATAGGCTGTGCAAAATAAACGAACAGTTTGCAAAATGGTGGTTTATTAACATTAATTGTACGTGTTATTCAACATAGTATGTACGTTCGTGTAATGACGGTTGTGATCGCCCTTGCTATCACCGATGGGCATCCAAGGTTATTGGGGCGGCCTTCCTTTGAGCACAATGACCCAAGCTCGGCTTCCGGGAGGTACAGGGCAAGGTTTGTTAATAGGAGCTTAATTCTTAATAAATTGGTGTTACTAATGATGCTGTTCGTTTTGTGGGCGGACAAGTGACGTTTAGACGTTCTAAAGTTTGAAGTCTGATGGATATTCTTTTCTTGATTGCTTCTCAGCTGTCTTAAATTATCATCACTCATCACATTTAAATATTTTAACAGTCCAATCCAAAGACAAAATCTTCGCGTTTGCTTCTCGTATTAATAAAACCAAGGAAGATTTTCCTTATCATTATATCTTTTCATAAATCATTATTATGGGAATCATCGACACGAAGAAAAAGAAGACTAGGAAAAGTTGGCGCAGTCGGCTTATTTACTACAAAAAAAAAACGCTACAATATCAAGGTAGCACAAAAATACCTTAAATTTTAAACTTGACCATTAAAATTAACTCTACACTACTGTTTTATTTAAATATTATGTCATGTTGGCTCTATCATAACTTTTAAAATATAATATTTTCTAAAAATATAACATAACATTGAGATGTTATTTGACCATTATCAAAATAAATCTTATAATTAGTGTCGTAGATTTATATGCCAAATTGGCCTACAAGTTCTAAGTTATATGAATAAAACGATCATCAATAATTATAAACAGGGTAACGTAAGCTTTCCTACATAATACCAAGTAATTACATTCACTTAAATCTAAGCAACTAGACAACAACATTGCTGAAACTAAGACAACATAGTTGTTCTGCTAACATGACAAACTTCAACCTAAATACGGTTATTGTGAAACGGTATACTAACATGGGACACACAATCACACAATGGGCCAACATGGGCAATAAAGGATGAAGAGGTACTGCATCATTTGCTCGTACTCAAGAACCTCAACATCGTACATCACTCAGCTACACAAAGAGAAAGTCAAGCCAAATGTACGTAACTGTTGGCAACATATCATTCTGCCAATATCCATGAAACACTTCACATTAAACACACAAACTGCTGTATTTAATCACTATAAAAACATAAAGGAATTGCCATTTGTGGTCCAATAAACTTGAATCTACGGAACCATTGTTTGAGCACAATTATATGCATTTTGCATAATCTTAGTACAATTATATGCGGCATGCGGTAAATAGCTTTTATGTACAAGAATATTATTATCCCATTTATAGGCCAACAGGTTATTAACACGAGTTAAGGGACATAATTTGCAGTAAATGTACAAATAATGCATGTAATTTAGTGTTCAAGTGTTCACCCTTGAACTATGCAAACCACTTTATTTTAATAGAACCGGTATGCTGTCAGATACACAATAATTAATTATTAGACATAATATTGTATTGTATAACGGGCTGGTGTCCGCAACTCCACGCCAAAGCGCGTACTTTGCGTATGGAGACGTAAAATATTTCATGTTTACTTTGTTACCTTATGCTTTGTGTATCGTAGAAAGTTTGGAAAAAAACACAAGATTTGGATCAATGTCGTACGATCGATCTGGGATGCCCTGTGACAATCATGGGTTTTCCTACAAAATTCTGACCATTCAAAACAATATCTAAGTACTGAAGCGGCCAGCTTTTTAACCACTTCAGGAGATATTTTTAATTGAAAATCTGTAGTAAACTTGGCTAAGAACAAGTAACATGAAATTAAAAATAAACCACCGACCAACTTTTTGTATTTTTTTAGAACGAATTTCCTTAAGGCGTCTTACGGGTGTCAAGCCCTTTCATTTGACCATATTGAGGAAGTTGTGAAAAAAAAAATGTAATTCACCATTTTATACTAGCGGCCATCTTGGATTAGAAATTTATAATAACGCATAGTATTCTACTTGTCAAGCCTTTTCATTTGATACCCATATAGAGGAAGTTGTTGAAAAAATATGTGATCCGCCATTTTGTGGCGGCGCCCATCCTGAACTGATTTTTATAAAACATAGCTAAGAACACTCCCGACTAATTCCCTTTCAAACAAAACAAAATCAAAATCGGTTCATCCCTTCGGTTACTACGATGTCACAGACAGACACACACACACACAGACACGTCAAACTTATAACACTCCGTCATTTTTGCGTCGCGTCGGGGGTTAAAAACATAATAGTTCATTCATATTCGTCCTTGTGCTGTCAACACTGCAACAGGATAGCTAATCTAAGCATTGAAACAATTCAGTTCCGCTATCGATTCTGTCTAATCTATTCTGAGTGACCATCGACATTTTAACTTGAAAATTACCTATTAGTTTCAAAGACGCACATGTAATTGTAATAACTGTAACATTATGTTAAATAAGTTTTCTTTACAGCATGAAGGTCTCCTTCGAATGGTCCTAAAATAAATAAACACAACACATAGCAGTCAAATAGTACTCATAGAGCACGAAGTAAATATGTAGTATCGTGTGTAATTCGTACTTGAACTTCTTTATTTTATCGTAAAGAATAACGTCTCAATCAAAGATATTTACATCTGTTTGTTTATGTGTGAATGTGTATAGATGGACTATTAATCAACTGAAACTATAATAAATTCGTTGTCCTCTATATACTCAAATATAATTTCACATTGCTTAAGTATGTAGCAGAGAAGTTGGCAAATAGGGCCTTAATCGTAACCAGTTCTCCTCCACCAAAGGTTGAATATGTTCTGTATAATAAGAACTGAACCAACCTCGATGGAATACTTCGGAGACATTTCTTCCGGTAGTGCACCCACTGGCCGCTGGTTCTTATCATCGGGCATCTTAACACTTCCGGCAAACCACTCCACGTGTCTTAATTTATGTCAAGAACTTTATCTTGTTAGAGGTCAATATTTTTTTATTGATTGAACATTTTATTGTATTCAATTTGTCCAAATATCAATTAAATTTCCGAGAATTTTCCGACATCTCCGTTAAGTTCAAGGTTCTGAAGACCTTCAAGGTACAATGGACGGCTTAAGTCTATTTTTAGAACAAATTATCTTGTATGTTTCTTAAAATAAGAAAGAGGTTAAAAGAATGTAGGTGTACTTCGCGTCGGCCTCTATAGGACGAGTAAGACTTAAGTGGTATAATATTACTAGAAGTCATTCAACCCGACTTGGGTAGGAATATCGATTGGAGCTAAGTGTAACCTTAACGAGAGATAAGTGTAGTGAACGATAGTTATAAGTTTTTACCTACAGTTACCTACTTGTTCATGCGTGGAACGAAGGTCTCCCTTAGTTCTAGAATCCGCACCATCAATAAAAGACACCTAAGGAAACCTAAGGCCCGTAGGATAGGGGTAAAACGCCAGTGGGATAGCCCACTGGCGTTTTACGGGCGTGTCTCCAATGGCGTAAAATATCGTCGCACGTTGACTTCGCGAGTCTCCAGTGGCCAGCGCCGCCGTTGGAGAAACGCCAACACTCGTATAATGCCAGTGGGACAGGTAGGGGTCTAACAGTCGCCCACCTCATGGTGCATGGGTAATAGTTATTTTAGCAACTGTAGTGTAAAAAAGAAGGAAAAATCCAAACACAAACTCTTCTTGATGCAACTGTTTAACAAAATGCAGATACATTGCTGCAACGACTATCTGCATACGAATCACACAATCGCAGTCCTTGCAGCTTTTACTAAACGCGATGTGCTCCGCATTTCACACTCAGTGGGTTTGTTACTCAACGCACACAATCTCGGATTATCGCGAGTAGTTTATTATTTAATTAGTGGCTGAACTGAGTGCACCATGAGGCTTAAGGCAACCACATCCGTTTCCCGAAGGCGAAGCGACGCGGGAGCGTGTCGCAACTCCTGCGCCTGCGCATGCTGGCCGCGTCACTGCGCCGAGATACGATACCGCTTGGGACACTGTATTGTTTTCTGAATTATAAAAAGGGTTTTTTGAACATTCATGTGGAAGCTCCAGGGTTGCCCGCGAAATTATTTTTTTTCGTAAATTCAACGTTCAATTTGCAGGTCAGTGCTAGGTTGTATGTTAATGTAAATATGATTCGCGGCTGTAACACGTATGTTGTTACAGAATTATAATCATTAAAATCATCAATACAACCCTCCAAGTTCATGCAATTCCATCAAATGACTTTTTCATTAATTTGTCATTGATTGACTTTCGCGGGCCACCCTGGAACTTCCACCTAAATGCCATTCAGAACTACATTTAAAGTACTTACGGGAAAAACCGTGAAAGTCTAAAACAGTGAATTCAGAAGTTTTGCTAATATTATAGCTAGCTTTAAATTAGGAACCTCGAGTTTACTATACTGGAGATATGTTTCCTTTCAAAAACGTTCCTAACTTGGCTACATTATAAATCCATGGCCTTAATCACAACACCTGTTAAACTCATCAGTAGTCATAGATTGTACCTACCTACATAGTGCTGTTTATTAATCATTAGCTGCAGTGCAGTCACCTGTACCGCACAGATGGGTACCATCCATCTCGTTAAACTTGCGACTTGCGACAAGTCCCCTAACTAAAAAGGGAAGTGACGAGGTTTACCCATAAAATTAAAGTCTTATGCAGCCATAATTATAGTTTTATTAGGGACTTATATAATCAAAACTCGTTTTGTAAAATTAAATGCTAGTATAAATATCAACGGCGGCAGCACATAAATCTGCTGCACTGAATATTTGTGTCAAGTACGAAACTCGTCTTATTTACATAAAACAGTTAGGTCTGACACTCAGGGCGAGATCTACAAATGTTACTTAGGCCGTGCTTTGACTTACACCAGTACCTGTAGTCAAGCAAGTTAAAGAAATAAGTTTGTAATTAGGTACTTATGCAAACATTTTTTTGCAATACACAAGAATTTAAATAAAGTCAGAACTATAATTCGAACTTTTGACTGTTCTAACTTCAGGCAATTACTTAACTACATAATAAAAATCGTATCTTAAGTAATAACTTTATGCTCAAGCTCAAGTAATACTTTGTCTTGTTTACAGATACGGTATGTGAGACATGTTTCCTGTTTCTTGTAATTTGACAGTTGCACGATAATGACAAGGCTTAGCAAAAGTATGTCATAAGTAACGCTTATAGATTCCGGCCATAGCATTTCGCACCTACCCTTAATTAACCTAACTTGTCTTTGTTCTTTGTGTTGCATCCATACTGAATTAACATTATATGTAGTTATTATTTGCATGAACCGTATCATGATAATCTGAATGCTAATATCGTATGTATGTATGGAAATGGTATGTATCTCTAAAATGCCGACTAATGGCATTCGATAAACCGCTTCGTAGGTTATGTTTGATTTTAATTAATATTTAAGTTTCATTTGTATTTGCGTAACCAATTTATAAATTGGTAGGTTAATTAGAACTTCATTTATCTACACTAATATTATAAAGAGGTAATGAATAAACTCAAAAACTCCTGTGCCGATTAAAAAAAAATCTTTCAACATTGGAAAGCTACATTCACCCTGAGTAACATAGGCTACATTTACTCCCAGTACTCCCACAGGAACGGGAACTACGTGAGTGAAACCAAGTGACGTCCGCTAGTAATTAATATGATCAACAGATAACCAACATCAATTTTTATTAAACACGCTCCAATTTACCTCAGTACCTATTCCGTTAATCCTTTAAAGTATTTATCCTTATGATACGTTTCAGTTCCACATCCATAATTATAGTGACCTACATTTCAGTAATCACACATTACATCATACACATCATTATCTTAATAACTAGCTTCTGCCCGCGACTTCGTACGCGGATCCTGTTGCTTATGCCAGCGACAACGGGGTCGTCGAAGATCTGAAACGTCTGATGTCGAATTCTAAGAACCCGGGGACGGGAAAATAACGGATCTTTCCCACCTGAGCAACACATACCATTTGTTTCTTTTTGCCATTTAACAGCTTCACAAAAAGTACAATTTTTAGCCATACCTCCGATGGCGGAATATGTGGCGTATTCAATCATAGGAGACGTAAATGCACTCCGTGCCTTATCAACCCAAGGAAGGTCGCCATGCCCTTTTTTTTCGGTTGGGAAATAATCAAATAACTTCTCCAACTCTGGGCGGAGCGGGAGGGAGTGTCAGATTTTTACTGACTAAAACCCATCCATGTTCCTTCCTCGCCCTTTACGTTCCAGGGCCACGGTATCTCTTTCGAACACTCCCGCAGCCCCGGCAGGCTTCGACCTTTGCGGGCCCCTCCCCTTATGCTGACATCTCTTTGAGGCGCACGTGGAACACGAACGCGCCGTCGACATGGCAGGTCGCCATGCCCTACGGCTATATCTTGAGACACATCCGGTTTTTCAGATGATATCGACATTCTGTTCAGAGAATGTCGACGTCGATCAGAATTCAAACGTTCGTTCAATGAACGTGCATCGCGCATCACGCATCACGTTCATCACTCGTTTCAAAAGACCTGTTAGTAGATGTGCGAATACGCTGAAAACTCAAGCCTGATTCTGTATCGTTAAAAATTTCGGATTCGCTCACGATCAGCGGACAGTCGCGCATCACGTTCCGCACTTGTCTCTAAAGACCTAGAAGAAGCTATGCGTAGATACGCTGAGAACTCAAGCGCAATTCTCTATCCGTGAACGTCTCCGACTCGCGAGACAATGCGTGACGTTCACGATCAGCGGTCAGTCGCGCATCACGTTCCCTACTTGTCTCTAGAGATCTAGTAGTCGATGCGTAGATACGCTTGAAACTCAAGCGCAATTCTCTATCCGTGAACGGCTCCGACTCGCAAGACAATGCATGACGTTCACGATTAGCGGTCAGTCGCGCATCTATTCTTCACTGGTCTCTAGAGACCTGGATGTAGAAATACGCTGAGAACGCAGGCGTGCTTCGCGATCCGAAGAGGTTTCCACGGAGCAAGTTGCAGCCTGATGTTCTCGAACAGCATCAAGTCTCTCCTGACGCTCTTCGATAGATTCTTGGGATATTATGATCCTCAATCTTTTAGCTCCTTTGGAACATTGGGAAAGATTTGACCTCTTTCTAGGCATGGTTATAGTTTTGTTGTGAAGATACCTGATCAATTGAAATCTAAGTAACTGCTCCCCTGCGTTACCGGGTAGGCTACCGAGTCACGAAGATAACTGGAAAAGGAAATTAATTCTACAACAGGTGTCCGAGATCTTCGATTTTTATAAGTCAACAGAGAGTGCTCATCAGATTGAACAACTTTTGCTAAGACGTTATTCCTATATGTGTTATGGTGTAGCTGGGCTCTTGGAGTTCCACAACAGGTGTTCCAGATCTTCGATTTTTATAAACCAACAGAGAGTGCTCATAAAATTGAACAACTTTTGCTAAGACGTCATTCCTATATGTGTTATGGTGTAGCTGGGCTCTTGGAGTTCCACATCAGATGTTCCAGATCTTCAAACTTATACTCTCAGCAGAAAATGCTCATCATGTAGAACAATTTTTGCTATGGTGGCATTTTTGTATCTCTTATAGTTTAGCTGGTCTGTTGCGGTTCTGCATCAGGTGTTCAAGTTTCCAAGATAAATTATAGCCTCATAGCTTCTGCCCGCGACTTCGTTCGCGTGAAGTTTTGATATCGCAACGCATCGCCTACTCAACGGAAGTTTAAACTGCTTTGTTCCCGCTTGCAACATTTCCTATTGCTGCTCCGCTCCTATTGGTCATAGCGTGATGTTATATAGCCTATAGCCTTCCTCGATACATGGACTATCCAACGCAAAAAGAATTTTTCAATTCGAGCCAGTAGTTCCGGAGATTAGCGCGTTCAACCAAACAAACAAACAAACAAACAAACAAACTCTTCTGCTTTATAATATTAGTATAGATTAGTATAGATTTTACAATAATAAAACGTCTATTCAAGAATAGTAAGTAGAATTAGTCACACGGACTGCAATTCCAAAATTTATCTTAAATTTAAACTGGTAAATTACTGAACAACAAAAACTAAAAAAAAACCTGAAGTAGGTGTAAGAATATTTCAGAATTTCTGAAGTATTTCGTCAAGTTTCATCAAAATTTGTTCATAAAAAATACTCAGCCGGAACAGTTTTAGCAACTTTAATATTTATGATGACTAGTTGTAACATACTCACAATGCTCTGCTTTATATTTTTATGAAACCAAGGATCATAAATATGATGTGTGTAATTTATAATAGTTAAAACCTAATTGCCTTCTTTCTCATCGTTTGTGTTAGCAAAGCCTGCGTAAGGAAGTTCATAATAATATGTGTGGAGGCAATGGGAACCAAGTTTGCAGCAAGAATCCATCAAAGTGCATGGCCAATTCTGTACTTCGACCAGAATTCTCTGCAGTAGACTTTTAGGGTGAAAGCGAACGAATTTTCGGAATTTTACAAGGTCAAAGTTGTTTCTCGACCTTTGTGAGCTTGAGGGTTGTATTGATGATTTTGATAATTATAATTCTGTAACTACATACGTCTTACAGTCGCAAACGATATTTTCGTCAACATACAACCTAGCACTGCCCTGCAAATCGCAAAAATCGTAAGTAAATTATAATTTCGCGGGCGACCCTGGAGCATCAGCCTTAAATAAAAAGACTTTTGAGCGATTGACAAGGTCTTTAAATGTTTTTTTGCTAAAATCTTAAAAAGTTTATTCTTACGTTTTGAGTTAAGTTTCACGATTAAGACAGAAGAGGGTAGGTCCATTCAAATCATCTCAGACTCTACTCCGACCAAAACAATGTCTGGACATGGAGTTTGACGTCTGAGTTTGTTCCAGTGTTTCATTTAAGGTTAGATAGGAAACCTCGACATTTTAAAATATCTATCTCCTTCCACCAGCTAAGTACTAAGACTCCACCTTCATTGTTTCAGGCTGGGTGAGCGATGAAGGGGTGGTTCGACGCGTTCCGCGAGGAAGGCGGTCCGACCCTGTACGCGTACCACAACCGCACGGCTGTCGCGGCGGACGTGCCTGCGCTTGCGCTTCTCATCGCGGCGCTCACGCTCTACGTCGCCTTCCTCGCTGTATTCCCCGGCATCAGGAAAGAGGTTGTACTCCTTATATGTTACTTTTTTCAAGCCTTTAGACTAACTAAGACTTACTTCTTCCTCTAAAAGCAGTATTATTTGAATCTTTTTTCATTTCTCTCCAACAATGATGGTAGATGTTACTAACACACGATAATGTACCCTGAAGCTGGGATAAGGGCTTTTTTAGTAGATAGCTGTTGACAGAAGGTGACGACTATAGTTTACCTTGCAAAATACTATAGACCTTGTAGGCTACATTATCTAACATCAACAACAACTCGACAGCCACCGATACCTTTCATTTTTGAATAAATGTTCATTAGGCCCTCTGCACTGTGCAGTCCTGCATGTGCAAGGTTATATGGCCTCTGCAGTTTAAATATGACAATGCATCAGAAATGCCGAACCCTCACCTTCCTGAAGATTAACATTTGATAAGTTGAAGTAGTTTTGTTACCTCGGTTCGAGATAACAACGTGGTGTGATTTAGAGTTATATCTTACAAGTGATAGTTTCAGTAGTCAGACATAACTTACAGAATGTGTAGTTCTTATTCATATATCATAACTTATAGGTGGTTACCATAATTATAATTACATAAAGCAGCCCAACCAGTTCATAGGCAGCTGTTAAATAATAATTAAGCTGAAAACCATAATTATTACCTTCTCGAGACAGGGACAGACAAGCGTGTAATACTACGGTATGATTGCTTCATAAACACTCCATGACACCTTTCATCGCACAGTCCGCTTTTGTAGGCTCTCACTCATACAATGTACTAATAAAGCCTTATTACTTGACTATATCTATGAAAATTCTTGACAATCTAAAGGCCATTGTTTTGTTTAATATTCCACCTAACATAGTATTATCTCCACCTGATTGTACTACGGAGTGCGTTATTTACGAAACCTCTACAGAAATGACGATAATGACTAGGTATAACTCATAACAGCTACATTAAGACCTATCCATTGTTTGTTACAGAGATTCTCAACGTTCACGATAGTCACACTCAGTCTCTTCGTCGGCACCGTCATCCTAGGTAAGCATTATGGAATATACAACTTTCCACTTTCTTTGTTCATAATTAGTCAGACGTAACCTCACACTTTTTGCAGTACAACTCCACAATTTTAACACTACATTTAAAGCGTCAATCATTGCAGCAGACGTAACAGCCTTGACAACGATTTTAACGACTTAATTACTCTCATTTGCCATGAAAATTCTAATGGGCACTTAATTAAAATGCAAGTACGTTGCTTAAAAACAACAAGAAACAAGATTATTTATTAAATTCAGTAAAGTTTTATTTACTAAGATAAAACTAATAGTTGTGTTTCGTAAATGTCTACGAAATGGTGAGGAAATATAAATTATCGTACGATTTACAGAGACCTACTATAGATGACGAAAATAATTGTTGATAGATACTTTACAATAATTGACAAGATGATTGGGATGTTTATTTCTAAATCATGCTTGACGTGCGTGCCGCAGTGCAAATAGCATTTGGCGAACTGAACAATACGTATTTTAAAAGACATACACTTTGGGAGGGGGGGTACATAGTTGATGATGATAATAATAGATAAACCATATAGTGTAATAGGTGACTTGATGAACTTGTTATCATAACAATCATGGATACGGTTATATTTGCTTTTATGGTTTGTAGAGTAGTCCCATAATGTGAATGATGCCGTTCTGCCTACTCTCAGTGGTTGCAACTTAAAGTTATATAGCGCTTACAAGAGGTTTCATTGTATATTATAATAGCACTTGATGAGGATTACCAATATCTGGTTAAACTGGAAGCCAACCATAACGCGTTCACTAAAGAAAGGTTAATGATGTGCATGATGAAGATGAGGAAAAATTGCAAGATAAACTTGATAAATTATCCACGGTCATAGGAGTTAGAACTTTAGTTATACGTTTGTAGAAAAGTCAAAAACGTAATTTATGAAAATTTTATGGTCTCTTCATAAACAAATTAAAATAAGATCTGTTTAGTAAAGATTTTGTAAATATTTTCGTAATGAATCTGCCATTGTTTCGGGTGGCCGGTCGAGTGGTGAAATCAACTTGCCTTTTGCCATTGACCTCGATTTTCGTGTGTCAAATGCAGGTTTGGCTGCGCACCTCGTGCGACACGTCACTTCATCTCCTGTGGGCATGTGGACACATTTGTAGTACGTACAATAGAACGGGGTAAATAGGGATAAGATGGACTAAAGTTTAGACGAGATTACAACGTTAAAACAAATAATTTGTAAATAAAAGGTTATTGCAATGATAATTGATTTAATTTAAAAATCATGTGTCACTTTGTACATTCTAATCTCCAAAACCACCTATCCGATTTCAATTATTGTGAATGATGGTTGGTTCCAGCTTGATAGGAAAGTTTCGGACGCGGTAATTGGTGCCGTGGGAAGCAGAGTCAATAGTTTAATATGAAATAGAGTTCTTTTAAGCAAACAATAACATTAAATTAACATCAAAATAGTTTTTCAAACTTTCCTGTCCTGATTAACCCACGAGTCCCTATTTACCCCATTTTACCGATACCCAGTTCGCAGAATGCTAAATTCACTGTTCCAGATTACGCCCACTCATACCGACAGTCTGACACCGATTCATTACAAATTCAATGCAAGTACTGATATTCCGGTTGCGATAATTTTAATAACGGTACAAGGCAAAACCGTGTTGTATGCTAAGTTTACAAATGCCATTACTGGGACTGGACTGAATAAGTTGAGCTGGAAAGTTTCGATTGTCTGCAACAACTGTGATACTTAGTCAAACCACAACAAGTCTTTTCATTGCAGTTCTTACCAGTGGTGAAGGTTCCATACAACTCGATTCCTACCGGATTCCTTTTGAAAAATGACACAGTCAGTATTATAGGATTTAATCACATAAAAAATATATACTCCGGTTTACCTTTTACAAAAATTGACCCTTCGCTACTGGTTCTAACTTATTTTAACATAGTATAGAACAGTCGCTCCGGTTATTTGTGCGTTTAGATCTTTTAAGCTACGCTACGGATTTTAATGCAGGTTTTAAGCAATAGATACAGTGACTCAAGAGGAAGGTTTATATCTACATTCCTGCACCCGTATTACGAAGCCGGGGCGGGTCAGTAGCAGGGTTTATACAGTATGTTTCAGAAAGGGATGGTCATATTAAAGGATGGGATACGGGATAATCAATGGGGTATCGTATTACCCATTACTAACTGGGTTGTGGATGTCAGATAGGCAGTCGCTCCATGTAAAATACTGGTATTCAGCTGCATCCGGTTAGACTGGAAGCCTACCCCAACATAAGGCTAGGCAGATGATGATGAGGTAATCTATGGGTCAGCTGATAATTTTTTCGCGAGTCGTTATGTTATTCCAATAAAGAAAGTTGTTCAGTTTGATTGTTGTTGTTTTGTTTGAGAGTGTGGTATAGGCTTATACCGCACTCTTAAAAATATGGCCAAACACTTCCGATTCACGCTGCATAGTTACGCATTTTAGGTCAAAGTTGAGCCATTTTTTTTTTTTTGCTAATTTTTTGTGGTGTTGGTTCCAGTTTGTAAGCATGGCTCGTCGTGGCACGTGTCGGGGGCTCGCGTGTCCCGCGCTGCCTACCGCGCCTTCTCCGCCGAGCGCCTGGACTGCTGGCTGGCCGTGCACGTCGGCCTCGGACACGTCAACGTCACGCTCACAGGTATGATTTGTAGCATGTACAGTCAGCAAAACAGTTAGGTTTCAAGGCTAGCAATCTTTTTACTACTATTATAAATGGAAAAGGGTTATAATCAATGTGTTTGCAATTTCATCCAAATCCTTTCAGTAGTTCTGCGTGAAAGTATGACAAAATCGATCTTTACAGACTTTTACATTTATAATAGACGTAAGAAGATTGCTAGGCTGCATACCTAACTGTTTTGCTGACAGTACCTACTCGTAGAAGAAGAGCCAAATTTAAATTGCATCAGTAACGTTTAATACACTGGCTAATTTAACAGGGTTCGAAACCTGGATTTGGTGAGTAATACAAGTAGCCATTTTCATTACGCAGTCCTTTATTAAAGCAGTTTTTAGCATCCTTCTGAGCCTAAAATATTTTAGAAAATCTCTTTATTAAAGAGATTTTCTATCCATTTCGTCATTGTCCACCGAAATCTGAGACTCACACAAATCTTTTGATACCCAAAACACAACACAACATAACACAACAACATAACATTTTGATAGAAGCTCCAGCAACACAGAAGCACTCTTGTAAGAACTTTTAAATTGTGTGGTAATTTCCTAATTCCAGCCCTATCCTGGGGCAACACGAGCGTGGGCGACCCGGGCGTGGACTACAACGAGCAGTTCCGCTGGGAGGAGGCCGGGGCCATCCAGGAGTTCTACCGGGACGGCCTGGCTAGAGGCCTGCCCTTCCCTCTACTGTCCGTCGCAGAACACTTCGCGGTGCAGCACGAGGGCTTCGACTGGGGGGCTAAGTACCGCGCTGCGGGATATACTACATCTACGCTACTGTGGTATGGAGATGTTCCCTACTTTTAGTCTACGTATTATAATTATATGCTCACCCCTGTTATATTGAAGTTTATCATTAAATGATCATCTTTGAAAAGACGCATAGCAGAACTTGATGCATCATTGAGGATGGAGCCCAAATATGAAAGCGCCCATTCTTTAGTAACAACTATCTATCTCTGCTTTACCTTTGAGAAATACAGATGTGATGTTATGTTTCCGTTCTAGGTCATAAAACTTTAACATAATAGAATGAGATATTAAGGGGCCGGCGGAGCAAGCGTATTTCATACAAACGTAATACCAAAATAATTTGTAAATCAAACATATTCTCAAGGTAGTGTGTATTTATTTCGATTGGATTACAGAATATCTATGTTCCCAAATATATTTTTTGAGAGGACAATGATACAAAGACGAGATATGAGGAATTTAAAATTTCAATAGAAAACTTATTTTTCTTATAACTCTTGTTAAAATCAGTGGCCAATCAAAATATATATTTGGGAACCTAGATATTCTGTAATTCAATCGAAATAAATACACAATACCTTAGGAATATGTTTAATTTACAAATTATTTTGGTATTACGTTTGTATGAAATACGCATGCTCCGCAGGCGTCTTAACGCCAATCGTATTTTTCTGAGATTTATTCAACAAAAAATCATCTATCATTAAAACAGATTCTAACCAGTTCATAATAATGTTCCAGGACGGCGCTAGCTCTATGGTTACTGATGAACCTGCTACTTGTGGTGGTACCGCGATACGGCGCGTACGCAATGGCCACGCTCGGCGTGACGCTATGCGCAGCCGCGGGAGGCTACTGGGCGTCCCTGCCTCACACGCCCCTAGTCGTGCGCCTCGACGGAGCCATGCTGTTCTTCTCGCTAGGATGGTGCTTCTGGCTTGTGTTAATAGCAGGTAAGGTTTGTGAAGTTGTGTCATTAATAACGAAAATGCTTCCATTGAAACGGTACGAAACATACTTTAAAGATACTATCAAGTGATTTGGCCGCTGATGTGGTTACATCTTATGGCTAAATTGGATTCGTTTTCTTACATCTTTATTTCGCAAATACGATCTCAAAGTCTACCACGTCCAGACATTCGCAATACAACCGGGGTAATAAGAGGTAAGATAGGGTTGCAGAATGCAGAGCCACGACGATGATGATCATCGGCTAGAGGCTAAACAACCCCAGGTAGGCCTTTAGCCTTGTCGAGTATATTAAATACCTAAATGATGTGATAAAATAAAAATTGTACCAAATTTTCATTGTTCACTCCCATAGCATTGTTATCAATGATCTAATATGTTTGTGTTACGTTCCAGGCTGTGTATGTGTAGCAGTGGGACTAATAATCGCAATCCTGGACCTGGTGTGGCCTCACAAGTTCTCCACCGTGCTGGAGGTGGACTACGACACGCCGTACGACAGACACGTACTCATCGTCGACAGCCGACAGCGAGCCAGGCCGCAGATACAAGCCTCGTTACCTACTAGGATACTAAGGTGGGTTGTGGACAGAACAGATTTTGCCAAGCCCAACCAAAGAAGTCGAAATAAGTATGCAGGCTTTGGCTAAATTTAAATTTGCTAATTCCCCACCTTACCAATCCGCTTCGCTGATCTTTCATTGGTTATGGTCCTGACACACGCGTGTCGCAGCCGCTGAAAGCTAGGTCCTGGGTTTTGTGCCATGTACCCTACAGTTTTATAGATTGAATAAAATTGCCCTATTCCTTCTAGAACCCTCAGCCGCCGCCATTTTTTTTTAAAGTGTTTAGGTAATATATAATAGGCTTGTTTCCACCATCAATAAATTGCAAATCTATTTAGTCCGTCAATTAGAGTATTGGAAAATAATGGACACGTATTTTTTGTTTTTGTAAATCAACGAATATTGACAAAGATAAAACGCATCAAAACTCGGAGTGGGGGCTCGTGACGTCACTGTTCGGTATCAACTCACTAAGAATGATACCGAACAGTGACGTATTGGGAATTTTAAAAGCGTCGTATCTTCGTCAATTTTGGTTTATGTGACAAAAGAAAAAATACGGGTCAAATATTTTTTGATAATCTAAGTGACGGACTAATTAGATTTTTTCAGTTAACAAGCCTATTAGGTGTGTTTATGGAGGAACCCTTATCTAATCTAACACGTAGATGGTAGGTAGACGACACAACACCGCTACCTGCATAAAAAAACCCAACTTTTCTGTCCCTAATACGTAGCGCTTCTGAACATTGCAGAAGACTGTCATCTAAGACCCGGGAGACGGACGGGCAGGTCTCAATGACAGTGGTTAGTGAGAGGGGTCGGGACAACCCCGGCTACCAGCACGAGCAGAGGAAACCGAACTCACCGTGGAGGTACCCGCTCTTCAGGAGACAGATTGACAGGTATTTATTTACCTGAATTGAGAGAACTTACAAATGTGGAGATACAGCTGAATATTTATATTCATGAAAAACAGGCCTACCTCAAAATTACTCAAAACTTCAATCAATTAATAACCTTAACGATTCAGAGACATGCGACGAACCATACACCATGTTTTATTGTCATTACTTTTATGGACGTTCATGAATGCCCCGGAGCATGAACAGGCGTTTGTACGAAATGACAGGGGAAACAAGCTCGGCAGTTGAAATAAGAAATACTGCGTCTAAATCAAAGATTCAATAAACTATAACAAAGATAATATAATTATGTTATGTTTCAGAGCGGACTCAGCGTCAAGCCTGGGCTCCAGCATAAACGGTAACAGTTCCAGCATCAAGATGTCGCCACTGGCCGCGGGGGCGCTGCCGGCGTCGCCGCCTGTCCTCCCTGCGCATAGGTACATTACGAGAACTTCTCAGTCTTGTCGCTATGTTAAATAAGTGCTGCTTGCTGACATTATTTCATGAAGTGAGTATTGATGCAAATCCAGAGGTGTCGCCGTAGGATTACAATAGTTTAATTTTTTAACAGCTATCATGGACAAAATGTTTGACGATTTCGCTAAGAACTTATTTTCATTATTCATGGAAATTATTCAAAACAGATACTTACACAAGGTGAAATTAAATTAGCTAGCGAGACTCCGCAGACGAGGTTTGATGCGTACCTATCGTAGTTGCCAGCACATCAAGTTTTCACAAGCCGTCAAATCTCTTCAAATGCTTTTAAACCATAAAATGTTGACGGTTACGTTCAAAATCGAATGTATTAAACGTATCTTGATGCGCTGGGTCTACTGTACAAAGATATGTTGACTTTTTGGTTGGGCCGATCGCTGGCAGTAGGTTTAGTTACTTGCATGTGTAGTAGAAAAACGTGTTTTTTTTACTATATTTAGATGTCTAAATCCACTACTTCTATAGAGTTTCGCTGGCTTTAATGATTCTGAGTCTTCTTTCATTCGTCACACATAGCTATTTCGGCATATTAACCGTCACACAAAAACACATTCACAATACGGACATTATTAAAAGCGTGTGTCTCCACTTTCCAGGTACCGACCCCAAATACCGGCGGCAGAGCGAGTGAAGGACATGTGGTGATTAGTGTAATAGTAGCATAATTTAATTACACTCAAAATAAAAGGTGTTGTTGGCGGTTCGTCATCTAAAGTTACTGATCTCTAAGGACCTCCACACACGGTGAATAGACGAACCCACGAGTTGAAGAAAAACTTTATAGTGATATAGAAGTAGGAAATTAATAATCTAAAAACACTGCAAATACCTACGATCAAATAAGTACACACGGCGATACATTAACCTATACATTTCCAGTACAACATGGCCTCGCTTTGTATAGATTGCCCGTACAATGAGAGATCTGTATAAACTAGTTTTGTACAGCATGATTGGTCGCCGTGCGTACCATACTTATTGTACTAAAGAATTGGTTACCGGCTACAATGAAAATATGAAACGTCTCGTGAAAAGTTTGCAAGCAAATAAACTAAATACCTTAATCAAAACTTCATGTTTCATATTTTTAAAGGAAACCAACAACTTCAAAGCCAATTGACAACACTGTTTTAAATAAAAGAAAATTGTAAATATGTAAATTATAGTTAGGTAGGTATCTAAATTATGTATAACGAATCCGTCCAGTGTCATAAATTAAATGCCTAGGAGATAATGTTGTGTACCTCTTGTAAGATATGAGTGACGTAAATGTACGACTGCATCGACACAAGTGAATGCTTTGTGCCATGTAATGAAACTAAAGACAAGAAGTGTGGAATAAGTAAACATTTCTAGGGAAGACAAAAAAGAAAAAACAAATGAATGAATTCTCGGAAAATCAAAGCTAAAATGACATGACATTGAGTTCAATTACAAAAATTCTACAATTATATTATTACAGACATGAACGTTGAGGTTAATAGCGACATATCAATTAAAATAAATGACATCGAATCAATTAAAATAATTCGGTATTCTATTACTAGAACGAAGTCATTTAGGTGTACGTTTAGATTAAGTTATTTATTTCTTATTTTCAGTTCTAGTTTGATGAATGAATGTGGTGTGTAGCCATTTGTAATAACAATCACAATAATTTCTACGTCACTTTAGTCCTAACTACTTACATCACGTCATAATGTTCAATGTTGTGAAGATGTGTTTGCAACAGTGAATGTGTATTGTACCTATGATATCTATTTTAATTGTACTATAGTGAGAATACCAGAGTGAATGATTTAAATCGTATTTATTGTGATCGAAAAAATAATTATACAAATTCGAAACATGGACGCTGTGTATTTATTTGTGACTTATTACATCTCAACCTTTTCAGAAATTCTCATTGCATTACTGTTTCACAATTTCCTTGTGAGAAAGAACTTGGTTTGTAATTATTAGGAAAAAAAAAGAATGAAATCGCAAAATACAATATTTATTCATACACGCACACAAAACCTCAATAGTCAAACGTACAGAATTGCTGAAATCAGGAAAATACTAACTACCTGTTTCAAAGTTTAAAAACCAGCATTTTGTTTAATGCACGAGTACATACAATAATGTATATTATGAATACACAGATATGAAAAATGGATTAGCTGATGGTGAATCTTAAAAGTCCTATGAAAATATAAATCAGGTATCCTATATGAATCTCTGCTTACATAATTACATATTTTGACAAAAGTTCTACATTTTTTTAGTATATAGCAAGAGTTATGAAATGTTTCTAGTTATCCTAAGTTTCAAAGGTTACACGAAAGCACCGAATATGAATGTACTTTAATATTTAAATAACTGCAGTTACTCTATTTTCAAATACTTATATTTTGTACGACGCATTTATGAAACCTTTGATAATAGTCTTAGACCAGCTGATGGAACCACTTGCAAGGAAAGAAGAAAAGAGAGAGAGAGAGTTTTAATAAATAAATAAATCATAGTAGGTACGTAGGTACATTTACGTAACGTTAGGAACGTTTAAAAATAATGATTTAATCAGGATGTATTTAAGAAAATAAAAGTACATATATATCTATGCTCAATTTCAATCATTAAGGGGCCGGTGGAGCGTGCATCGTTCATACAAACGTAGTACCAAAATAATTCGTAAACTAAACATATTCTTGAAGAAGTGTGTATTTATTTCGATTGGATTACATAATATCTAGGTTCCCAAATATACATTTTGAAAGGACAATGATATTTAGACGAGATATGAGGAATTTAAAATTTCTATAGAAAACGTATTTTTCTCATAACTCTTGTTTAAATCAATGTCCATTCATAAAATATATTTGGGAACCTAGATATTATGTAATCCAATCGAAATAAATACACACTTCCTTAAGAATATGTTTTGTTTACGAATTATTTTGGTATTACGTTTGTATGAACAACGCACGCTCCGCCGGACCCTTAAGCGAAATTATACAGACGTGATGAATATCGATATTTTATCAAGATAAAAACAAAAGCTATTTGATGTTTTCCTTGAGGTCATTGACCCATCACATCTGGACTTTCGCTAACTATTTAAAGTTGCTACATCTGCCTATGACATTGAAACAGAGTATATACTCGTACCTACACGTTATTTTTTAGTAGTTTTAATTACTTTAGGGTAGACAGTACTCATGATAATGAACACCTTTTACTATGGGACCGACTATATATGACATCTCGAAAACAATGTCAGCTGCTTCATAAATATGTCGCGTAACTCGGAAAAATGTTTGAAGCAGCTGATATTTTTTTCGCGATTTAAAAGTCCTTCCCATACTAAACGTTATTAATTTTCATGAGTACCTACCTACTATCCGCCCTTAAAACGACTACAAAACAACGGTGTATAAACGACGAATCAAGCTACGTAAAACCAGTATACGCTGATCTTTTTTTGTACGGGAAGTTCATACAAAGCGATATTATTCTGGTTATGCATAGCTTGATATGTCGCCGTATGTACTACTTAACTGACATCAATATATCCTGATTTATTGTAGCTATTATTAACTTCGAGGCTTCCAAGTGAGATTACCTACCGAGTCTGTTCCTTGACAAGGTGATCGAGGTTCAGCTGACAAAGGAACGCGCTCCAGTTCACAAATCCAACTTGAATCTCCAGCTCGTGCTCACTCCACAACTTGCACTATAAAATGTCAAATAATTAGTACAACAGCAACATACAACACAACAGCTTATAATAAAGTCGCAGGCGGACGGCTCTTGACTCTTCGTCCAGCAGTGGGTCAGCAATAAGCATGAGCTAAACAAAAAAAATCTGTAGTAAAGCTTACCTCTGTGTCCTTCAGAGGAGGCGCATGACGCACGACTTTATCGTAGTCTGATTCAGTGAGGTTAACCACCGGCCGAGTCTTGAAGTCCAGGAAGTTCATCAAATCTTCGTAATGGATGTTGCAGTTCTCGTCTTTGAGCAACCTGTAACGAAAATGATGGGTGTGTTGTTAGGGGTGCTAACCCCGAACAAAGACGAAAGGCACTAGTGTTCTTTCAAGATTGCTATCGGTCCAACCGTCTCAGAAATTAGCCGGAACAAACAGACAGATAGACATAAATGTTTAATCAGAAAAAAAAAACATGTGTTTTTGTTATAAGTAGGTACCTACCGTATATACTTTCAATTTAATTAATTTGCATATATGTTCTTCTTGCAAGAAGGAGGCAACACAACAGAAACGGTTCAATTTAATTGAGGAACTAGGGACTCTTCATAAATACTTTTCAGAAACCTTCGAGTTTAATCACTATAGATTGCAGTACATCACTCACACTTGCAGCATGCAGTCCAAGAGATCGACGTTCATCGGCAGGCGGTGGGCTTTCAGTAGTTGACGCATGCGCTCTATGGACACGAGGCCTGAGCCCGTGGTGTCTGCGTGCATCAGACCCTCGCGAAGACGGTCCCGGTCGTCCCACAAACCACGCGTCAGCGACGTGAACACGAGAGACCTGTTAACCAACCATAATTAATTCATTAACCTGACTGCTCCCTTGACACACTATTGTATTATTAGATCATATTACAAAACGCCTATACTGAATCTAGGTTTAAAGGTCACATGTGCCCGGATTCAAATTCGTGATGGAAAACTCAATAACATTTTTTGGAATTTTTTGTAGCAGCCCAGAATCTGTATTTTGTAGCAGCCCGGAATCTGTATTTCCGCACCTATTATAATATGGGACTCAAATATTACTGGCTGGTATTGCTGCTGATATACAGGCCTGATGTTATATCATAATTATGTAACTAGAACGTACCTGACCATTTCCCTGCGTGGTGAGTGTTCCTTCCCAGGATCGCCTCGAAAGAATCTTATCAGAGTCACGAACTCATGCTCGGTCATCTTCTCGCACATTATTTCTTTCAACGCCTGTCTGTATTGATTAATTGCTGTTCATTGAAGCCACTAACACTTGATTATTTTCAATAACGTCAACCAAGCATTCTGTACATCAAACTAAGTAACTTTACGCAAAAATTGTTGCTGGGAAACAACTGTTTTTTTTTGGGGTGAAAAATCATGTTTTGTGGTAGAACTCAATGTAACGCACTCAACACATTGTGCCGATGGATGGATTGAATAGTATTTTTTTTTTATATTGGGACAAGCCCGCCACACACGCCCAAACCACTGTAACTCCTGAAAGCCAGAATCAACAGTGGCGACCACCAGAAAAGCGCCGAGACAATGAAGCTCGACGAAGTCCCAGAGAATGAATTTAACTGTCTTGGATCCCGCAACGAAATTAATCAGAAAGTATAGCGGAGGAGTAGGAAAGAACTGTAATTTCCACTTCCGGATTGAATAGTATGGAGGTCGTAGAGGTGTTTAAAGTAAAAATCTTATAGTAAAAACTTGTATTAAAAAAAAAAAAAACGAAAAGTTGGAAGTTTGACCCCCGATATCTCTGTAACTAGATGGTTCCCAGGTATGGTGTAGAACAAAAACATTATCGCAATGACGTGGAGAGCAATTGCTTTTTGTCTTCGTTAAGAGGTTTTACACCCTTTATGAATAAAATATAAAAAAAAAACACGGAAACTACAAAACCAAAACTTTCATGCATAAATATAAATAAGTTATGCATGGTATTTATATTTTACTGCGAAAGTTTGTGAGGATGTATGGACGTATTGATGTCTGGATGAATTTTACTCTGTCATGTAATAACGACAAACCGGATTTGGAAGAAAGTTGGCCCACAGATAGTTTATAACCTGGATACCTGGATTATCCCAGTAGTGAGATCTTGTGGGACAATTACCGAACTCTATACGCTGGTAAAGCCACGGGCATTAGCTAGTTCTAAATAAGTTTACTTGAACTACTTTTAATGTTTGTGTAGTATTAGCAATACATCACTGACTACACGCAGTTTGTATTTTAGGTCTGTAGTATAAAGGGTGTAAAACACCTCTTCACGAAGCCGAAAGGCACTTGTTGTCCTCGTCATTGCGATCCTTTTTTTTTGTTCAACACCATACCTGGGAACCGTCTAGTTACGGAGATATTGGGGGTCAAAGTTTCAACTATTTTACAACTTTTTTTTAAAATACAAGTTTTTATTGTAAGATTTTAACTTTAAACACCTCTACGACCCCCGTACTATTCAATCCATCAATCAGCACAAAGTAGGTTACATCGAGTTCTTCCACGAAATATGATTTTTCACCCCAAAAATAAAGTCGTTTCCCAGCATCAACTTTTTTACATAAAGTAACTTAGTATGATGTACAGAATGCTTGGTTGACGGCTTCGTGATGAGGTTTTTTTCACCCTGTATCTTCAAAACAAAGTTTGAATGGCCAAATGTTGTCTGGAAGAGATCACTATCAGCGATAAGACCGCTATTGTAAATAAAATATTTGGTTATTAAGTAATAAATCGCTGAACTTACTTGAAACATGTAACGGACATAAGATCTTTGTTTTCCGGTATTACAGCTTCCATATATTTCGCTACAAAGTTCTTATAGCCATTTTCTTGGGTAGCCAGGGTGCGACGAATTTTATCCATTATCAAAGCTATGTTCGCCATTGGGTACTAGTGGATAGAATAGATGTTCTTATTGCTTGAATTACGGATAAGATAAATGGAGAACGGTCATTTGTGACCCAGACCCGACACAAACTAGACATATCTCAGATTTTTTTTTATTTTAAATACAGCAAAAAAAAAAATTTTATATTCGATTTCAATTGCTAACACCAAAATATTGCCTTGTGTTTTTGTTCAGGAGACATAAAAACAAAAACAAAATTCGAACTCAACGACGATACAATAATTATGGAATTACCCAAGTGATGGAGCTGGATTATGTGAAGGAAAACATCGTGAGGAAACCGGCATGTCCTAGAACCAGACATTCGAAGACATGTGATATCTACCAACCCGCACTGGCCCATACGCAAAATACGCGCTTTGACGTGGAGTTGCGGACACCAACCCGTTGTACAATACAATACAATACAATACCCAGGTGATGGAGCTGGATTATGTAATTTTTGAACTTCTAGTTCTAGTTTAACAATCAAGTTAAAGTTCATTAAAATCGTCTTAATCGGTGATCATTGCAGATTATAGATAAGGCCGGGATCATTTAGAAGCTGGTAACATAGTGGAATATTTGGAAGCTAGGTACTGAACACACATTCCGTCGTGTGATCGGGGACTACCTGACGGACAGGGCCGTCATCTACCCCAGTCGCTGCGGAGATTGGAACCGGCGAGAGATGTCGTGCGGTGTCCCACAGGGATCGGTTCTGGGACCGCCCCTGTGGAACATCGGTTACGACTGGGTGCTGCGCGCCGACCTCCCTAGTGGTGTCAGCGTCGTTTGCTACGCAGACGACACCCTGGTGCTGGCACAGGGGAGGTCGCACGAGGCGGCGGCCGAAGTGATGACACGCGGGGTTGCGATAGTCGTTGAGAGGATCCGGCAACTGGGTCTCGAGGTGGCATTGCACAAGTCCGAGGCCATGTGCTTTCATGGGCCTCGGAACGCGCCACCGTCGGGATCCACACTGACGGTAAGAGGGGTATCCATCAGCGTCGAGTCGACGTTGAAGTACCTAGGACTCGTCCTCGACAGCCGGTGGAACTTCGTGGAGCATTTCCGACGTTTGGCCCCCAGGCTGGAACGGACCGGGGCTGCCTTCAGGCGGCTCCTGCCCAACCTTGGGGGGCCAAACGCCTCCTGCCGCAGGCTCTATGCGGGGGTCGTGCGGTCCATGGCCCTCTACGGGGCCCCAGTGTGGGCGCGTTCCTTGAAGCGGCGTGCCGCTCATTATCTGAACGCGCCCCAAAAAGTGGTGGCCGTAAGGATGGTCCGTGGGTACCGCACGATCTCCCGCGAGGCGGCGGGCCTGCTTGCCGGATTGCCGCCATGGGATCTGGAGGCGATAGTCCTCGCGCGCCTACACGATTGGCGCGCGGAGGTACTACGCCGGGGGGAAACTCCGCTGCCGCGGCAAATTGCCGCTCAGCGGACTGACCTCCGGCGCGATCTCATGGCGACATGGAGAGAGCGACTGTCGCAACCCCGTGCAGGGCACGCCACGATAGTGGCGGTAAGTCCCCTCTTTGAGGAGTGGCTAGAGAGGCGCCACGGCGTCCTCACCTTCCGCCTGACGCAGGTCCTCACCGGACACGGATGTTTCGGGAGGTACCTGCACCGAATCGGGCGGGAGGAAACGCCCGGGTGTCTTCACTGCGAGGATCGACCGGAGGACACGGTGGAGCACACGGTGGAGGTCTGCCCCGCGTGGGCGGAGCACCGCCGTGTCCTCGAAGCGGCGATCGGCGGCGGCGACCTCTCGCGTCCGGCCCTGGTTCAATCCATGGTCCGGAGCGAGACGGAATGGGAAGCCGTCACCTCCTTCTGCGAAGCAGTCATGCTAGCGAAGGAGGTGGCGGAACGAGAGAGGGAGAGATCCTCACTTCCCGGCCGCCGCGGGAGACGCACCGGGCGTCGGGGGCCACGTGGTGGCTACCGGCCACCGTAGATGCGGGCCTGTGGACGGTTGGCTATGGGCTAGCTAGCCGTCCGTCCGTCTAACGACGACAGGCCGTGTCGACGGCGCGTTCGTGTTCCACGCGCGCCTCAAAGAGATGTCAGCATAAGAGAGGGGCCCGCAAGGGCCGAAGCCTGCCGGGGTTGCGGGACTGTTCGAAAGAGATACCGCGGCCCCGGAAAGTAAAGGGCGAGGAAGGAACATGGATGGGTTTTAGTCAGTAAGAGTCTGACACTCCCTCCCGCTCCGCCCAGAGTGGGAGAAGTCATTTGATGATTTCCCATCCTAAAAAAAAGGTACTGAACACACCGAGTTTTCATTGAGAACGTATCGACGATGACGACGCGCGAACGTTGTACGTTCACACGCAGCATAATATTATCGTCAGCCGTATATTATCAACGAACCACTCACAGCGCCAATATTCAAGTTCGGTAAAAGAAAGCCAAAACATTGCCGTAACATAAAATATCAAAAACTTGAGAGGTGTCAAGGGACACCCGGATGGAACGAAGTTCTTTCGATTAACTAGTGAAGGAATTGTAATAATTTTTTTTTTTTTAAGTTATAATAATATTTTTTTTATTATTAACAAATACAATGTTCACTCAACAAAAATGATCGTCGCGACACCACACTGTTCAATGCGAAATAGAAATGAAACAAACGCATTGCAACCTTCATTTATTTTTAAAAGTGTCGTGACAACTTTTTCGTAAGAATTTTTTCCGTCTAGCCCCCTTTCACAACGCGCGATAAGGAACTTCGTTCCAATAAAAACGCACAGATCTCAACATAATAAACGTGCGCGTTCAGCACTTTTTGGGTGAACTAAGTCATGGAATTCGCTCGACCATCACCTCATGCTTCGTAGCACTCGTAGCTGATCCGCTACGGCGTAGCACTATTTAGGCGTGCGCGGAGCACAACCCGTGGCAGTTAAAGATTACTTAGTTTTCACTTTTATCGGCAGACTGCCCGCAAGTTCTTTTTTTAATGGCAATCCGCTTGTTGTAGTCTGCTTAACCGGTGTTTCTATCTTAAATGGAATTGTGATTTGAAATAGATATAATTGCTATTATTAACACGACGCCGACAACGTTGCGTGTATAGTTATAGTGTAAGGTTTAAAATATGTTTTTGATTATTATTGCGTTAAATGTTACTTTATGTATTTTATCTGTGGGCCTTAGTTGCCTGGTAATAAAATGATTATTATTAAAAAAAGGATTTTGAAATATTTTAACTGAACGACTGAACTAAATCAAATGGCAGTATGAAGGTGTTATTATAGCCACTGATATTCAAAATTGTGTATTTATATTTCTGTTTTTAATATTGCAAAATAACTGAGATACGTTGCCTTAATGTCGGGCCTGGGTAAACTTATGACTCGTGACCGTTCTTCTTTAAGAAGAAAAAAAGATATTCGTACAACATGAAAAAAAATTACGCTGTTAGGCACAAGAGATCAAAGACACAACCACAGCTGAAAGAATATTAACTAAAGGTATATTTACTAATAATTTTCTCTTATCAAAGTCATCAAGACTCACCTGCTCGGCATTCAGCTCCATGTATCGTAAAGCATACTCATCAGCACCGACAAGACGAAACCGGTGCTTTCTGACGACCAGCTCATTTCCAATCCACATGTCTTTATCAGTATAAGCCGGAGGTTCTTTAGGCACAAAGAAATTGACGTCTGGTAGATACATTTTATCGCGCCTGAAGAATGTGCCACCCTGTTGATAACAACGTCTATGACAGCTTAATACACAAACAAGTTATGAAAAGCCGGTCAAGTGCGAATCGGACTCAGCGTATGAAGGGTTCCGCACGATCATAGTAGATTAGAGGAGACCCCTTTAATTTTAAATGTTATTATTTGTTGTTATAGCGGCACCTGCGAGGAGTCGCAGGTGCCGCTACTCTCGTAGAAACCGCGTAAACACTCGTTGAAGCCACGAAGGCCACCCTAGGAGAAAACAAAATTGTGTGGCTTTTCGCCAGCTCTGCGTAAAACATATAATGTAAATCACTGGTCACCTTCTTTGACCAGCACTTAAAGCAAATTAGACACAAATTTATCATCACAATTTCTTACCAGATAACCAGAATTACGCTCGCCGAGTTCAAAAACACCAAGTGTATCATCACATAAGAAATATTTGACGATGAAATAACGCCGAAGATCGTCGGGGTTGTCAGTAATCAGCCGAGCCGAAAAACGTAGCACGTGCGAATCAAATCCAACTCTGCGGAAAGTTAAATTATTTAGAATCATTTTTCTGATGTAGGTAATTGTTATAATTTACTAGTTTGTTACCCTTAATAGGTAACGTTCACATGTTGTGTAGGTGTTCGTCGAACGTATATAAGTATGCGTTGCTCTATCCGTCGATCGTGACGTCTACCAACACGTCTACCGCAAAGGCGTACGAATATTATAATTTTCGGACTAAACAAGTACCTTACCTGTCTTTATTTAGGAACTTGAGGAAGTCTCTATGCGGAGCTTTAGGTTCAACGGTGCGACAGTTTTCAGCCGAGTCTTCATAACTACCGTATCCATTCCAGGGAGGCAGCTCACGGTCCGCCATCTCGGCGCTGAGGCATTCCTTGGCGTCGTCGTGGGGTGGGTCCAATGTCGTGAACGTATCTAAAAAATAACTGTAGTTATACTTACACCTGTTATCCACAAAAGGTTAGGCAGAAGTATAGCTAATACTACACTCACATGTCGTAAGTTATGTTTTAAGTCCCATGGAATAGGGACGAGCCTATTGATATCAACCGTGGTCAAATCCAGACTCCGTGGCTGCTACTGAAAATTCCTGATGAAAAAACCCTATAAAACTTTACCCGACCTGGAATCGATCCCTTGTTGCTTGTTCGCAAGAACGTATCCAGACTTTTGGTCGGGGGGGGGGGGACAAACATTAAAACACCCATGAGAACTGTGCATGGGCGCCGGCGCAATTTTTTCCAGGGAGGTGTACCTTCAACTCCATGAAAACAGCTCGAAATTTTGTGCACTCCGAATCGGATAACTATGTTAGATTCAAGGAGTAACTTGGCTGATCTATCCAGAAAAGCTCAACAATGAAGTAAATAGGATTCGAAAAGCGAGCGCAACGAGCTTGAAAATTTTTGCATCTGCCTCTAATTTGATAAATTTTCTTTTGTCCTTTAATTAAAGAAATACGCCATTCTGCCTATTTATAAAGAAAAGCTTGTGAACGCAAACGACATAATATGAGCACGCTCGTATATTTTGTGACAAATTAAGTTAATTTTGTTAGGGACACTCAGAAAGAAAATAGGAGCACGAGCGAGCGAAGCGAGCTGGAACATTTTTGTTTTCTGGTTCGGATGGTTGGTTTTTCTATGTGTTTTCTTTTCCGTTATGGCACCTTACACCCTGTGGCCGGCGCCCATGGAACTGTATAAAAAATCGCTGTAACCAATCACTGTACGATAATTTACGTACTTCGCTGTGTAAGATTTCGGGGGGGGGGATAATCCCAACTGTCCCCCCTTGTATGCATGCCTGCTTGTTCGCTATGATATTCCTTTTTCTAAGAATTCCCGAATAGACGGAAATAAAATTTAGAAGTTGCCGCCAAAAACGTTATTTCTTTATTAGGTTCATAAATTTACTCAACAAACTTACCAAATCCATACGTGACACGGTAATACTCCTTAGTGTTCGGATCGCAGTCAGTGAGAACCACATTGCGTCCAAATACGTTGAGTATGGCTCCAATGCTCAGATCCGCGGGGCTGTAGGAGGGTATCGGAGGCCCACCAGTCATTTCTATCTTGGGTGGTATTTTCTAGAACGTCGTTAAAACTAGACATTAAGCACCTCAAGTTACCACTAAAACTAAATTAACGCTTTTTGGCTACATGTGTTTAATATTTGTTATATGCAGGATTCGAACCTGTGACACGCAGCGCAGCAGCCAATTGCTCAGCCACTGCGCCAACCGTGTCGTCAAATCAAAAGTAATCGTACTCGCAGAAAAGGAATGCGATTCTATTCTGCGAAACGCGAACGCGAAAAGGGTCTTCTTCTTTATCGTGTGGTTTATATGCTGTCGAGAAATATCTCTCAGGTATGCTGGTTTTCTCACGATGTTTCCGTTCACCAAAGCAAGTGGTAATAATTATACAATAAATCCGAAAAATCAGAGTTATGTGTCTGGGGTTCGAACTTGAGACCTTTGAATTGGCAGTCTGAAGATCACACCACTGTGCTATCACTGCTTATATTGAACAGGGAAAAGGAAAATAAGGTTTAATCAACTCAGTCTATTGCAGACCACTGCTGGACCCACTGCTGCTCTCCCAAGCTGTGCCAGAGCACCATGTCCATCACTATCCGCTTCTGTGACCCAGCAGGCTTGTTTTTGGTCGTCTGTACCTACACTTAATTGTAGATTATACCAAGCTATAAGTACTCCTCCCCAAAAACGTGATTCACTTACACGAGGAAGACGCATTCTCTTCAGAAACATCGGCCCGGCCTCCCTGCCCGCATTATGACCTACCGATTCTTTAATCTCTATAGTGTCGTCTGCTAAAAAATAGTGGATCTCCAGGTGATGTAATGTACCAAATTCTGAATCACGATCATCCCAGTAACCATAAAACCTAAAAAAAGAAGCAAATTAAATGAGTGGAACTTGGTATTGATAAATGTAAGAGAAAAGAAACACCAATATCATTTAGCTTGAATAACGGGACTACGATACGTCTAGATGGTTTTCTTTTGTCAAAAAGTCCGTAGACCTAGAAACTCTTCGTGTCTATCGGAAACTGTCCCCTATATACCAACCTTAAAACTTGTCTATCAAATTCCAAAAATTGTTTGAAAGGTCTATGTTTTGGGGGCTTTCTGGTATCCAGTGCTCTCTAAAACATAAGAATTCATTGTAATATTACAGGCAAACATCATGTTTCAATGTATTATTAAACTTTCATAAAGAAAAAGGTAAGTAAGTTCTCCTTACTTCGATCGTGTCTGGATATGGTATCGGATCCGGCACATTGATGCCCAGACGATTTAGAAACAATCTCGTAAAGTTGTCACAATTTACGATCTGTAGGAAAACCATAACTAGTTATTATTTAGAAGATGAATCATGGAAATAATTTAAGAAGGAAGTTTACTCACCATGAAGTTTTTGCCAAAGAACGTAACTTCCCGCCCAATATTGAGATCTAGTACGTCGTAATACAAATCGTAGGTGTATGGGAGGCGAATTCTTTGACGACTGATCATTGTTCCTGAACAATTAGTAATAGCCATTGTTACCAGTTATTTAATTATTTAACCGTAATTATGTTATTTCGGTCCTAAAATCTGAAACTAGGTAAAAAAAGTTAATAGTACATTGTTATCCAAGGGGTGAAAGTAACTTATTTAGTCCCGAGACGGGGTTTAGCGCCCAAGCTTAGCGCGGGCGCTAATAGCTCGAGGGACTAAAGAAGTCTTTAACCCGAGGTAAACACTGTGCTTTTCATTACGAATACAAGGAAAATAAAAACAAAAACACGAAACCACTCAAAAAAAAAAATGAAGATCGGATTGCCGCTTTCCCGCCTATTTTGTTTTTTTTTCTGTGGCCGGCTATTCAGCCTTTATTTTCACTATATTCACTGAAAAAATAGTAAATATTTTGCCCTAATTTTAGTTATTTTAAAGAAATATTTGTAACTAAATTATAACTAAGTTATTAAATAATTATATTCTTTAATTAATACTGAATTTTATGTTATTTCAATTTTACATCGCGCTGTAATTTACAAGCTGTATAGAAGTCGGAACATGGTTCAATAGAAATGTGAAAATAGAACTAGATTTTTTTTTAATAATGTGACAGCTGTCAGTTGAAAGTGATTCTCCCTAGGGCTGAAAAGTATTACTTTCAGCCCGCTCCTCAGGCAACTTCAGACCTACTTTCCGAGTATGAGTAATGAAAAGGTACTTAGTTACCTTGTGGCATTCCACTGTTTTCCGTCTTCGGTTCCATTACTTTTATAGTGCCATCTTCAAGATAGAAAAAAATCTCAACCTTCCGCAGTATGTGAGAGCCAGAACGGAATTCGTGCAACGTTTGTTGGAAAAAACCTTGGAAGCGTAGAATCTATTCATACGAAAAAATTGTAAATAATAAGTAGAAACACAATCTGTTACAAGCAAGTTACAAGCTAAGCTTTGGCGTCAACAATGTTTGTCGAGCTACCCAAAAGGTAACTTCTTCGCCAGTCAATCTGCTTCCTTATAAGCCACAACTTGTGATTGAAAACTTATACAAGTACCAAAACTTCATTATACATTCCTGACTGCCTCGTTGGTCTAGTAGTCGCAAGCGCGACTGCTGAGCTTGAAGTCCTAGGTTTGATTCTCGGGTCGGACAAAGTGTAATTAGGATTTACACAGTACGGTTGGTGGCAATAGGCTCTACCCTTATTTCATGGAACTTAAATCTCTTACTTAAATTAGCTGGCGAAATGGTTTCACCCATAGCTGTCGACTTCACCCATAGCTGTCGACTTCACCCGTTGCTGTCGACATCACCCGTAGCTGTCGACTTCACCCATAGCTGTCGACTTCACCCATAGCTGTCGACTTCACCCATAGCTTCCTTCTAGATGAAGGCCTCTTTTTTTATTGTCCGACTCCACGCTCATGCGATAGTCTCATTCAGGTTATATTTGCGAAGGCAAAGAACTACTTATGCCCCATGTCTGTCTCCCTTCCAGAAGATCGACATTCTGTTTTTTAACCTTGTTTAATTTTTATCATTTGTAGGTACTGATAATTCTACCATTTTATTTTGTGTGTTTTGTCATGTGCGGGCTAATAAATGCTTTTTCTTTCTTTCTTTCATCCCTAATACCAGTTTTTGCTCTATTTTACAGGTTTTGTATGCCTACTTGAGAATTGGGAGATAGTTTTGTGGAGGCAAATGTATTCTTATAAAAGATCTTACGTTCTTGTCATACATGATCCAGGTTGGTAGATCGGGCGCTTGTTTGCGAC
Source organism: Xestia ashworthii (assembly GCA_950022955.1). Classification (NCBI taxonomy): domain Eukaryota; kingdom Metazoa; phylum Arthropoda; class Insecta; order Lepidoptera; family Noctuidae; genus Xestia; species Xestia ashworthii. Next base: position 9,426,348 of record OX465562.1, on the reverse strand, counting down.
AATACAACGACGGGACTCTGTTGCCCTCCTCTGCCTTATCGACCAACATGTTGATTTTGTCGACTGACGTGAATACAGGCCGGACTCCGAAGTTTGTCTTCCCTATCTAAAATGGAGAAAAAATATCACAGGCACAGATCCAAGGTAGAGGGATTACCATGATTAGTACCAATATCTTCACCCAAATACGAGTATCTTCCCCATGCTAACGCTGCTGGTTCCTTGTTCATGTTCACCATAATTATATTAACTCTGTTTAATATTTTTAGTCATAAATGAACTACGGTCCTTTCAAGTTATTTTACGTCTGCGCAACCCATTTCAACAGTAACCTTATTTTTAAAACAATTAAATTCACTCTAATTTTGACAGACATTCAGTGACGGCCACTTTATTATATACATATCGTTAAATGGTCAGCGTGTCGTGCTGGCGCTGCTGTGTCGTGCCAGCGCTGCTGTGGCAGCTGCGAAGAACCTCAACGCGTAAATATGTACGCTTGCGGGTAACTATAGTTTCGAGCCTTTTGGCCTTCACCGCTCTCAGGATTCTAGAACTTAGAGCACCCTCGCTATGCTCTGGAACCGTAATATCCCTCGCTACGTTCGGGATTCAAATTAGCACCCGTGACATGAGACACTATTTAACTTGTGCTTACACGTTAAACGTTCGAATTGCATTGATCGTTTTTTTTTTAATAAATTATTGAATGTCCCATTGAAGAAGACTCGATGGACGAGTATCGAAACTATGATAACGAGTAACTAGTCTTGGGAGTACGCCCTTCTGACAATTCTCTCATTGTTTATAAGAATACGATCCCAAGATATACATCGATACAAATGGTCCATCATCATCTGCCTAGCCTTTGCCCAACTATGTTGGGGTCGGCTTCCAGTCTTACCGGATGCAGCTGAATACCAGTATTTTACATAAAGCGACTGCCTATCTGACCTCCACAACCCAGCTAGTACCGGGTAACACGGTAACCCTTGATGAGACTGGTTGTCAGACTTTTTGGGCCACTGACTACCAAACGACTGTCAAAGATCTACAAATAGCCGGGACCAACGGCTTAACTTGCTTTCCGATACAAGGAGGAAACTCGGTAGGTATGTAATGGGTGGTCGCCCATCCACAGACCAACCTAGGCAAGCACGACTAATTATTAAGCCACGAGCTTCTCATAAAAGAGGTACACTGCGTGAAAATCGGAGCACAAAATACTGATAGGGTGCGTCTTCTGCATTCGGATTTTGCATCGGCAATCGGTATTTTCAAAGCAATCGGGTTCGCCTGTGCACGAGTATTCACGTAGCGAGGATATTGTAATTTGTTTATCATCAGCAAAGAAGAAGAAAAACAAAAGGAAACGAAATTCAGAAGCTTATAGGTACTCTGTTCCGTTTACATAAACGGAACAGAGTATAAGCTACTTAAGATCGTGCAAAATTGTTAGCTATTTTGGTAGGGTTCTCACAATAAGTGACACTAGATGGCGCTGTGTGTTAATGTCCAGCGATATTTATTTATTTATTATTTACTTACCTACCTCCTTGGGATGGTTAAAGTATGACATTTTTTTTATAGTATTATTCATACACACAGTACAATAAACAACCATTATTAATGAATATCACGTTAATACATTCAAATATTCAAACCTGTCAAAACAAACAACGTGTGTTCCCCTGACAACCCTGAGATTGTCAACTGGCTGTGACAGCGTAAACCGATTAATTCCACTCTCGCCGCATACGTGACATGCAGCCAGTGGTCACGCACACCTGCTCCGCGTGCTTGTAGTAGGAGCAACCGATTCGTGCGGTTGTATGCTGTTCCGTTTACTTACTTCGGTTTAGCGTCGCAAACACGTGAAAACCAGAAGCAATTGCAATTCGAATGCGCGTTTACTGCGGATGATGTCATCGGCAGAAATACCAATCTCTGGAGCAGTTACGCCGATCCAGTGCATGCTGTACCATTAAAATTAACACAAAGCAACGAATCCTTTCGCTCCGTATGCTCCGACTCCGTCCCAGTGGACGCTTAGCTTAAGGATGCCTACAACGTACAAACTATTTACAGACTCACCATTGTGTTTTGACCAAAGCCTGGTAAAAGCGGTAGCCTTGGATTTCGAATCGACATGATTGTAGCTTGAAGTCAATGCAACAAACCCAAATAATAAGTATGTATTAATTATTTAATAAAAACCTTAGTACAAGCACTTCAAAATGAAAACAATTTAAACTAAAACAAACTAGATCGCTATGGTAACGGTTTTCAGTTCTCACAGAACTCAGAGAAAGATAAGCAATACAAGTCACAATCGACTTTTCATACATATCTATGACTTTTATACAAAAAAAGTATGTTAAAATCTGATGCACATTTATATCTTTTTTTTATATAAAACGAATTAAGAAATAGAAATAATGCTCCTCAGTACGAAAAAACTTTAAAGTGTTAACAACAACCGAAACGCAACGTTACTTAGAGTCTGTTAAACGTAGTGATTATATACTCTGTGATATACTCTGTGTAGTCTGTGGCTATCTTCTTGACAATTATTCTTTCTGATTCTGTTACGACATTGACAGATTTTGGATTTGACTTTGACAATTTGTGGTCAATAATCAGTATATATTTTTAATTTGATGATAAATTCTTTTAAGACATCTACATTCTATACAATGATTGATGTAAAAGCTAAAATTAATTCTTTCTTTATCTTCAACTCAAGTTTTGGTCCCAGGGAAGGCGATGTAAGTATTATCAACAGAGCTTTATTTCCAATCCCAATCCTTGTAATTTTGATCTTTTACAGCTCAAACATAAATTACAATTTGGCCGTAGTAGAAAAAAGTCGTTCAATTGATTCAATTTATGTGCTTGAACCCGTCTTCATATTACCTAGCTGTGTTTGCTTAAAACCAAAAATTCTTCAGTTTGTTACCACAAGTTTGTTGCCACCCAGTTTTTTTTGTAATTTTTGTATTTATGCTCCTCTAATATAAAACAAAACATCAATATATTCTTACCTTTTCAGGAACTACAAAGGATATTATTCTATCACCCTAGTCAAACAAGTGCTGATGCACAGAAAATGCAAGTTGGCTTATGTGAAGCTGTTGTCAAATTCATGTCGTAAGTTGTTTTCTGTGAATGCTTATTATTATGTACCACATCTACATACATGTAAGGCATTTAACTCCAGCAAAACCAATTAAAGCCCATAATAGGTTCCTCAAGATGAAGACCAATGTTTATTTTATGTGCAGAATAAAACAAAGCACTAAACACCAATTGCCAACAAACTCATGTAACAACCCATTACTTCTTTTTTTCCAGAACATTCTCATCAGAGCCATGTGAAGCTTTACAAACGCAGACAAAAAGATATATTTTCTATCAACCAGAAAAAGGATATTGGATGGTATTGGTAATATGACTGAAATAATTAACCTTTATTTATACTATTAAGATCAAGTGTCCAAGGATCTTCTTTTTGAAAATAGAATACAGTGCTATGTAAACTGGAAACTATTCTGAACTACTTGTAAACTGAAATGAATTTCAGAAAAAACCTAAAGCTAAAAACCTTGACATGACACCCTAACCTTTCAGGTTGTCAGAATACCTTATACCACAAAAGCATTGTCCGCTATTGGGGAAAGTCGAGGAGGTGATGTTGTAAGTAGTATTTACTTTATTTACTTAAATAAATTATGCCATCCATATTAATTATCAGCTGATAAACCTCATTCATCTATCAAGCTTCCAACATCCACAGTATTAATGCTATTTTTAACCCCCAACGCAAAAACGACAGGGTGTTATAAGTTTGACCTGTCTGTGGCCGCCGCCACAAAATGGCAGATTTGATATTTATTCAACAACTCCCTCAATATGTACTGTTTTAGACTTCCACGGTTTTTCAGTACACTTATAGTACTTACGGACATAACGGGTCCGGGGCTACGGGTTACTTTCGGATAAAATCCCGTAAGTACTTTTAGTATAGGATCCCGTTAAAAACGACCTTCACCGAGATTGATAAAACTTATTTTAAATTCAATTTAATATGTCAATAAATATATTGCATATGGGTTGGCTAACTAATTTCAGTCCAGGATATGATTAATTAATAATTATAAAAAAAAAAAATAACATTTCACCGGTTTCATTATTAGACAATTTCTATACCAATCGAAAGTATGAAACCCACAGATTATGCAAACGTTAGGTTGTCTATTTTTTTCTGGTCACAACTCTCGGGTAACCAGGTATAAACAGGAAAATCTATACTACCATTTTGCACCGGTCTAATTATTGAATTAAAATTAAATGAAATTGAAGATTATTTCATTATGAACACAGTGGTATAGGGTTGTCAGCGAAAAATCAGTCCCGAATTCCAGTTGTCGCCGCCTGAAGGCAGCCCCGGTCCGTTCCAGCCTGGGGACCAAACGTCGGAAATGCTCGAGTTTCATCGGCTGTCGAGTACGAGTCCCAGGTACTTCAACGTAGACTCGACGCCGATGGATACCCCTCCTACCGTCAGTGTGGATCCCGACGGTGGCGCTTTTCGAGGCCCATGAAAGCACATGGCCTCGGACTTGTGCAGTGCCACCTCGAGACCCAGTTGCCGGATCCTCTCTACGACTATCGCAACCCCGCGTGTCATATTATCGGCCGCCGCCTCGTGTGACCTCCCCTGTGCCAGCACCAGGGTGTCGTCTGCGTAGCAAACGACGCTGACACCACTAGGGAGGTCCGCGCGCAGCACCCAGTCGTAACCAATGTTCCACAGGCCGGTCCCAGAACCGATCCCTGTGGGACACCGCACGACATCTCTCGCCGGTTCCATTCTCCGCTGCGACTGGGGTAGATGACGACCCTGTCCGTCAGGTAGTCCCCGACCACATGACGGAGGTAGGTCGGCACCTGGTGATACCGGAGTGCCTCCCTGATGCAGCTCCAGGGCATGGAGTTGCAGGCGTTGGCGATATCGAGAGACACCGCCAAGACGACTCCGCCCCGGGATATCGCATCCCCCGTCGTGAGGGCTCTCACGCGCATGATGGCGTCTACCGTAGAGCGCCCCTTACGGAAACCGAACTGGTTCTCCACAAGATTCGGCCCCATACCCTCAAGGTGCTCGGCGAGGCGGTTTGCAATTACTCTCTCAAAGAGCTTGCCCACCTCGTCGAGCAGCACGATGGGCCAAAATGCGGACGGAGAGACCGCAGGGCGCCCCGGTTTCTGGATGAGGACCAGTTTCCCCGTCTTCCAACGAAGCGGGAACTGGCCTCTCTCCAAGCATGCGCTTAGGAGCCCTTCCAGTCGGGGCCCGAGAGCCTCCGTCTCCGAGGCCAGGAGTCAGGCTTTGCCAGGCAAGCCATCGGGTCCTGGCTTGAGCCTGCCTACCGCCACTCTCAGGTCTACCCCAGTCACTATCGGAGTGTCGTCGTCGTCGCTTCGGTCCTACCTGCGGTGCCGGAGCCATAGGCGGGGTGGATGTTCCCCCCCGCGAAGGGAACAGAGCGCTCACCACGTCCTCCACGAGCTCAGGCCGGAAACTGCGTCAGCGGGGGGGCCCAGGTGCGGAGTTTATTCCGCACCATCTTGTAAGGGCGCACCCACGGATCTCTGTCGAGTCTCCAGCATCTCCAAGCGGGCCAGTTCCCTGGATCCCGGATGGCGGTCTTCGCCGCTCTGTATCCCTCGTACAGCTCCGCCTCAATGGCTGCAAACGCTCCGCATGTCTCCGCATCCGGCGGGCGGATGCGGAGAAGTCTTCCCGCCTTCCATGCGTTTACAGGTTGCGACTACACGGCAGCACATACAAACCATAGTAGTAGTAGCTTCTGAGAAGCATGGTCCTACGACGCATTATCTCCGAGTTAGGAGCTTTTTCATTATTGCTAGTTTTTTGAAAAACCCTCTACATTTCCAAAATGGTAGCTCGGATGAAAAACTTTTCGGGAAATAATTTGTTGCTCTAGTCGTCAACCATGAAAAGATGTAAAAAAAACCGCCAAAAGTCCCTGCCCATAAGAATACTCAAGCTGTGTCTCACTCGCATCAATATGTCACTTTTCAAAATTCGACAACTGGAATTCAGGACTGATTTTTCGCTGACAACCCTATACCACCGTGTTCGTAATGAAATAATCTTCAATTTCATTTAATTTTAATTCAATAATCAGACCGGTGCAAAATGCTAGTATCGTTTTACCTGTTTATACTCGTACCTGGCTACCCGAGAGTTGTGACCGGAAAAAAATAGACAACCTAACGTTTGCATAATCTGTGGGCTTCATACTTTCGATTGGTATAGAAATTGTCTACTAATCAAACCGGTGAAATGTTTAAAAAAAATGTTTTTTTTAAATTATTAATTAATCTTATCCTGGACTGAAATTAGTCAGCCAACCCATAAGCAATATATTTATTGACATATTAAATTGAATATAAAATACGTTTTATCAAATAAACATCTCGGTGAAGGTCGTTTTTAACGGGATCTTAGACTATTTTAGTCCCTTAATATGGGTATCAAATGAAAGGGCTTGACTAGTAGAATACTATACACTATGATAAATTAAATCGAATCCAAGATAGCCGCCACCAAAAAAAATGAACGAATTATTTTCTTTTTAGGTTTTAGTACATTACCGTCTGGGGTTTTTAAATTTACTTGTAGTTAACTCTAACCTCCTGCCTCCGGCCTGTTTGAACTGCCTCATTGGTCTAGTGGTTGTATGTTTGACTGCTGGCCAATGTTATTGGTTTCAATCATCAGGAATTTCTCAGTAGCAGCTACAAAGTCTAGTTTTGTGCCTAATTGATTGTCCCCTATTACTTAGGACTTAAACCAAACTGGTGAAAAATTAAATTAACAAAAAGAAAAAGTGAAAAATAACTTTAGCTTCTGAAGTCGGTGACGTTTGTATGATTGATTTAATTTTTTTTGTCACCGACTTCAGAAGCTAAAGTTATTTTTCACTTTTTCTTTTTGAAGTCGGTTTTATTTTTTGCAAAAAAGTTTTTATTTTTCACTTTTTAGTGGTTCACATGGAAAGTGCATACCGTTACAATTACAACAAGCCCAAACACGACTAGGATACATTGTCTCATTATGGAGTTCCGTGACTCTTGGCTTCATCATCAGATCTGATGGTAGAATGGTTCTTATCAAACGCAAATGCTTCACTTGTTGTAGAAAATATAAAAATTGCTGTACGTTATCCTATAAAACTTGAAAAAAAAAAAAAAAAAAAAAAATACATACAGTCGAATAGAGAACCTCCTCCTTTTTGGAAGTCGGTTAAAAATTATAAAAACCCCCGACACATAATATTTTAGTACTTATTGTACTAAATTTAAATGAAAAATAATTTGTTATTAGGGGTACTCCCTTGATTTTCCTAAATTTTTTTGTCCGAAAATCATTATCCATAACACGTTTGCTATAAACTTCAGTAACCATAATGTTCAAAACACCGAAATTATGTTTTACATAACTAACTTTACTTCGAATACTATTTTGTCATAATATCGAATACTATAATAATTGAATCTCCTAATTTTACATGACATAAAGTCGTATGTCCTAAGTATTGTATCACATAATGTGTATGATTCCGAATGGTCATTTATAAACCTAACTTTTAGGGATTTTTTTAGGGACTAACAGTCGCTAAAAATCCCTAAAAGTTAGGTTTTAGTGACAGAAACGAATTGCTGTAAATCCGACTCCACGCAGTCTTGTCTGCCCTACCCCAAGAGTGTTATTTAAAATCGCGTAGGCGCGGAGGGGTGAGGCGGGCCGCGAGTTGAGGAGCAGGTGGTTGTAACTCTCGCCGCCGCGGCTGAGGCTGGCCGGCTTCGCCGGCCAGCAAGCCGAAGCTGCGGTGGTGAGCGTTAAACCCATCTGCGACGATAAGCTCGCGTGAGGCCGCCGGAGCCCCGCAGCGCCGGAGCCGTGACAGAAACCATGCCTGCTGCATGATGCTTGCTCGTTTGCATGCTACATGCTTGCTTGCATGCTGCACGCTTGCATGCATGCTTGCTTGCTTGTTGCATGCTTGCTTGCTTGCTGTATGCTTGCCGCATGCTTGCTGCATGATTGCTGCATGCTTGCTTGCATTACATGCTTGCTACATGCGTGCTGCATGCTTGCTGCATGCTTGCTGCATGCTTGCTTGCATTGCATGCTTGATTGCATTGCATGCTTGCTTGCATGGCATGCTTGCTTGCTTCATGCTTGCTTGCTTCATGCTTGCTTACTGTATGCTTGCCGCATGCTTGCTACATGCGTGCCGCATGCTTGCTACATGCGTGCCGCATGCTTGCTGCATGCTTGCTTGTATTGCAGGTCAACGCCTACATATGATTAAACATTTACTTAGAATAGGACTTATGATTTTATTGAAAACGATTTTATGTCTTTTGTATATTATTGATTGTAATACTTATGACAAACGGATTTAGGGCTTATTATATTTAGGGATTTCACTTTTATGGCATATGATATTATGTGATTTAAAGTTCGGATAAATTATCATTCGGACGAATGATGATTATGACAAAAAAGATTATGTCATTTTAGATTATGGATTAAAAAGTTAGGTAATACGATAGAGAACCGTTATTAGGTCCTAGGTACCAGCCATCACTCCACTTTCTTCATCTCATTTCGTTAGTTAGTATTCCTCATTCCCTTTCAATATACTTGGTGTACATTATTCTACTAGTCAAGCCCTTTCATTTGATTACATATTTTTTCACAACTCGCTCAATATGAGTAAGTATACTTATTGAGCAAATGGAGAAAAAATATACAATCCGCCATTTTGGATCGATTTTCATCAAACATAGCTAAGGAAGCTCCCAACTAATTCACCATTCAAACAAAAAAAAAAACAAAATCAAAATCGATTCATCCGTTTGCGAGCTACGATGCCACATACAGACACACACACACACACACACACACACAGACAGACACGTTAAACTTATAACATCCCGTCGTTTTTGCGTCGGGGGTTAAAAAATGGGTGTACTATTAGGTAGGCCTCTGCCTAGCCCTAAGGGGATTACAGTCGAGTCGTGATGTTATGTTATATCCAGTTTTCTCTCTGTTTCATTTATTAAATCTATAACTACACTTCCAGGTGAATCCATCTGTGATGTATGATTTAATAAAGTCCGCATACAAGATGTTCAGAATGTTCAGAGGACCCTTCAAAAACTATCCAATAGAAGAAATATACACAATATGTGACCAGTTCTTCACACCAGTAAGATTTTTAGTAAATATTTCTTAAGGTGGATGCTTCAGGGTAGCCTGCAAAAATCAAATTTTCTTACATTTTTGCAATTTGCGGGAGGCCAGTGCTAGGTTGCATGTTAATGAAAATATCGTTCGCGACTGTAAAACGTATCTAGTTACAGAATTATAATCATCAATATAACCCTCCAAGTTTATAAAAGTCGAGGAACGACTTTTTCAAGGTCAAATACATTCTTTGACCTTTAAGAGCTACCTGAACTTTACGAAACATAAGAACATTTGAATTTCGCTTCAGCGTCCACCTTAATATATATGTAGTTCAACTCCAGGAAGAATTATTCATCTAATTACCTACATACTTTTCAGTTCATATCTTCAAAGAATCTCTCAAATGATATTACAGACGTGATTCAAGGAATCAACTATTTGCCACTGGATAAGAATTCGTTCTTCAAAGTGCTATGCTTCATTGACCTTTTAGAAGTCAACTACCCACATTTCAAGTGTGTTTCTTTTATTTACAACGAACAACTAATTTGGTAAGTTTGTTATAGATGTATTAACCAGTTTTTTATACACTACTTCCTCATTTTATTGCCCTTATCCCAATTAAATTGGGTTCGACGCAGCGTGTCTTTTTTTATTCAATTCCTGCAATCACTAAACATCGTCAAATCATTTGTTTTACCATAATTTAGAGTACCCATCACGTCTGGAGTTTCACTAGCTAATTTAATTCGACTCTGTATGTACGTATTTGACACTAATAACCTTCTGTTCACCCACAGGAATGGCCTCGCTACTCATGACATGTTAACATTGTACCAATATTTGGTACAATCACTTCTACCGAAACAAGTAGAAAAGGAGATCCAAGGGGGTGCCGTGGCTGCCGCCCAGAAACATGGCCGTTTCATCCACCCCCCTGACGGCATTCATAACCAGGAGGACTTGCAAAAACTAGTGAAGGTTCACCTCATGAGAGAGGATGACGTGGAAACTAAACAGTATTATTTAGTTGTTTATAGAACTATGAGCGCCACTGTCTGCTTCACTGTTGATGGTAAGTTGCAGTCTTAAGAGTTTTCACCACCCGACTCGATTAGTTTCGGGGTAATCATATTTATCGACAAAAAATCTCAGGCCAGAAAGAAGTTCATGCCCATGCCCGGATTAGTACTTGGTGTTGACTCGCATTGTCTGAAGAAAGACGAGGCAAACAACCCTGTTTCGTTCTTATTGAATGAACATAAATAAATCTCTTTTGCTCAAGCCGATTCAGCGTCGATAAGTGTGTTCACTCCCAACTTTGAAATGTCGCCACTGATCGGCATAACGACAGTATAAAAAAAATTGCAAATATATTAAGTCCGTCAGTTAGAGTAGGTACTTACCTATTGAAAAATAATGGACCGTTATTTTTTGTTTTTATGATTATTGACAAAGACGAAGTACTGAGAATTTTAAAAGCGTCGTATCTTCGTAATTTTGGTTTACGTAACAACAGAAAAAAATACGGGTCAAATATTTTTTGATAGTCTGACGGACTAATTATTTTTTTTTTTTTGTCGTCTACCTTATTGATGAAGAAGCATCTTTACAACCACAAAGAGGTTCTTACCGTATAACAAACTTAGCTACTTAATTTCCTTTACAGTTAGTGTGGACCTACAATTCGAGATGTTCAGATCGTTAGACGCATTTATTGGTCCTCAACTATCAGCCATAGCGTCGACAATCAGTGAGCAATGTACATTACATGCACTGCACACTGCACAGCTTGCTGTCTCCGAGCACAAGTTTGTGTACTTCAATAGATTGAATTTAGCATTTAAAACTTCTGTAAGTAATGTATATTTACGAGTATGTAGTCACTGTCCTGCATTATCGGACCCTTCATACCTGTGCTTGATATAAAGAAAAGGTGGACTCAAGTAATGTAAGGCACTGACTAACTTCATTTGTGTACTAGACTTTACCATTCATACTTGACAGTTGACTCGGATGATGACGTTATCATTTATGTTTCAGCCAACAATTAATAAACTGCACCCTTCTACCACAATTAAACCTGAAGTTTTAAGTATAATAGCAAGTATACATTCCGACAAGAAAAGGTGAGTATCACAACACCTTGTTTTTAACCCCCGACGCAAAAACGACGGGGTGTTATAAGTTTGACGTGTCTGTGTGTCTGTCTGTGGCATCTTATACTCAATACTCAATACTTTATTGCGTTCCATAATGTGTACATGTAACAGATGGTATGTTAAAATATAGAATCAATTATGGACCCTGTCGGGCACAGCAAAGTTAATTTTTAATAGGAGAGAGGATGAAGGCGCTGTTTGTTAAGAAACAAATTATTTAAATATTAAACTAAAATAGTATTTGCTTGGATGGCATTTAAATAAGTATTCATATATTTGATTTTTAGTTTCATTTTTTATATTATATATTATTATTATTATTTATTTATTCATCAAACAATTTTCACTGTGTTGGAATTATACAACAAATAATATTTAAAATCATAACAGAAGCAGTAATCGAGTACAAGCAAAACAAAATATAAATCATTATTAGAATGTCATCAGTAAACAGCATTAAAATCATTAAAAAGTCAAACCATATAACAAAAGCAGAAATACAAAATCTCTATATCATTTACGAACAATTAAATCCCTGTTTATATCTCCAACCATAAGCAGCTCTAACAAAAACCATGTCAACTACGTTCATATTAGTTAAACTTCATAAGAATTAAATGTAAATTAAATGCCTGTCAAATGAGAATTAAATGTAAATTAAATTAAATTAAATGAAGAAAAAAAATATAATTAAGTGAAAAATAAACCAAGTGAAACAGATATAAATTAAATGTCAATTACATTACCCAACTACCTAAGCTCAAAACCAGCCATGTCTATTCCATGTTGTGAAATTAAATGAAAGAGAATTAGATGTAAATTAAATGTCAGTTAAAATCAAATAAATTTCAATCAAAAACAATTTATATGTCAATCAAAATCAAATGTCAATCAAATTAAATGTCAAATTATTAATATGTCAATTAAAATATTGCGCGAATTACGTTATTAACAATTATAATTAATTAAAAATGTTTTTTTTTTTTGTTTAGTTTTCATTGTTTTTGAAATTTATCGCTAAAATATTCGTCAATTGTATAATAGCTTTTGGTTAATAGAAATTGTTTTAATTTAATGATGAAGATATTATTTTTATTTTTATTTTTGATGTATTCCGGTAACTTATTGTATATTTTAATGGACATAACAAATGTACTAGAAGAGTGCATTTTTAATCGTGAAGTGGGTATGTTTAATCTGCTTTCATGTCTAAGTGCAATTTTAGTTTGGATTCTCCCCAACGGATGAACCGACTTCGATTTTGTTTTTTTTTTTGTTTGAAATTTGAATTAGTCGGGACTGTTCTTAGCTATGTTTGATGAAAATCAGTTGAAGATGGCTGCCGCCACAAAATGGCAGATTACATATTTATTTAACAACTCCCTCAATATGGGTATCAAATGAAAAGGCTTGACTGGTAGAATACTCTACGCTATAATAAATTTCAAATCCAAAATACCACCAAAAATTAGTGAATTTAATTTATTTTTCAAAACTCCCTCAATATGGTGGGTGGGAGGGAAGGGCCAACACCAAAAACCGGGGATACCCTGAAATAATGACCCTGTTTGTCGGGTTTTTTAAATTTTTAATTTAATTTAATGTAACTTGTTTAAATAAAAAATAAAAGCTTTTTGGCTTTTTATTTTCCTTATGTTTTTATGTTTCTTGTTACTGCGTAATACTCGTAGCTTGGATTTGTTTGTAATAATTATTATACTTACATAGTTTGCTCAAATAAATTAATTAATTAAGTAAGTAAGTATACTTAAACTATAATGCAGAATAGTGAACACACATGTATACTTACATAAACTTAATAATTTATTTTTTATCAGCAGCCTTGGAAACTATGGGGAAATTATAATCAAAACACCCGATGAATACTGGATTACAGGGAAGTCTTCCAATGAAAGAGAGTTTTATGTTATCATTCAAGAGAAAAATGCTAATCTCAAAGAAATAGCAGGTATGTTTTAATAAATTATACATTTAAGTACAATTTAATGAGTAGGTTGTTAACTCAAGTTGGGTCGTCTAGTCGTACGCATAAATTAGCGAGGCGGGCGTCAAGTGCACATTGCATGCCCTTGATACACTTCGCCGCTATCAGCGTGATTATGGATTTTTTCCTGTTAAACCGCTTGCCACAGAGTTATAATACTGATAAAATATAACTCATTAAATAAGTAAATATGAAAATAGAAAGACACACAAAAGCTAATCTTTCAAATGTTTTTATTTTCAGATGAAGTAAGACGGATATGTGAAGCCCAAATGAAGGGTATTTTTTTTTACCCCATGTAAACAATCTATTTATAAGAAATAGTTGGAAACCAATAATGAATTAATCATGCAATAGCTCAATCATCTGACGACAGCGCAGGGGGCGTGGATACGTATTGATTGAACAAATGCAATGTATAGAATGTTATCTAGTTAATTTTATGTTACAAAAATAAAACAACTTTATCATATTATAACATGTCTATATTATTCATTATAACACTGGTAATTAATACTCATAATAGCTTAACAATAATTGAATGCTAGTCAAGAGAAACTTTGTCTTCTTTCTTCCAAACTTTTTTATACATTTTAATAACAAGTTCTCTATTCTCATATCCCCACGCTAGTAGGACACAAAATAACGATATAGCTCCAATAAATATATGCAGAATTACTGAATCTCGTGACAATTTGTTTTCTGAGAGTTTACAAACACAACCAGAAACAAATAAAGTCAACAAAAAGAATTTACCTACATAAAGCCCATCTAAAGGCTTGTAATCTGTATCCTTGTATTTATTACTGATAAAATGAACACTATGGACTATCCTAGCAAACATGTTAATACAATTTGATATAATAAAACCTACAGGCCCAAAAATATATGTTAATACATATGATAGTAGAAGAAAACTTATTGAAAATAGTACCATTAAATAATTGTAACTGTTTAACTGGGCACTAGTCATTGTGGCAAATGCGTAACATTCAGTCACTCCATTAATTGCTAACAATACAATTGCTAGACAATGGCTTTTTAGTAACTGCACGGGCAGCCCACTTGCAACAAATGATTCGCCACCATACAATAAAAGTAAAGTTCTTGCATAGCTTTGTCCAAATACTAAAACAATTAAACCAATAGAACTAACTGTTTTACAAACTTGTGATAGTACTGTACATGATTCTTGAATTTTATTTTGATCTTGTTTTTGAAGGGGTAATTCTCTGCTTACCATTTGGGTAAAATAGAAGTAGCTACTGTCTTCAATAGGTCTGAAGACAAACCTGGCTGCCAGACTACCTAAGTTGTTGACAACATCATAAGTGGCCTGCTCTCTGAAGGTCATGACTGGGCTGACTGACATCACATACTTTTCTCCTTCTGTTAGAAGCTGTTTGACAACACCTTGTTTAGCAAAACTAAATGTGAGAGTACTTAATTTTTTATTAAAATTTGTATTTACTGGACCAATGTATTTTGGTAAGAAATCCTTTAGTGATGTAAATTGAAAGTCATCCATATTATCATACAAACTAAACAAAACTGATACAGGAACTATTTTACTTTTGAGAGCTCCTTTTGCATAGAGTGGCTTATTTTTAATATACCAATAAAAGAATATGTAGTAACAAACCACGATAGTTCCTATACTACCAACTTGTGCCACAGAAAATGCAATAAGTGCAAGAGATCTATCATATATTACAATAGACAAGAATAATAAAGTTCTTATAAAAATATGCAAAGTATCTAGGGCAACTTTTAATTTAATGAAACAGTATAGTTGTGACACTAAAGCAACATTAGCAGAACATAATTCTAATACACATGAAAAGGCTACACTCCAGCAACCAAATGTGTATTGAAAGGCATGCTCAGGATGACCCAGGGGTAGCCAGTTTAACCAAATGTAAACAAAAACAATGGATAGAACACAACTTACAGGTACAGACAGCCAGATTTGGTTGATTAGTTGCCTCCAGCTGAACTCATCTTTTTGTCCTAGACAAGCTCTGTTAAATGGTTCTCGGCTAAGAAAAAGTATAGTACTCTCCAACAGCAGCAGCCGCACATTCATAATACCAAGAACTTCATGCCCAACGTTCCTAATAACCCATGCATTGATCACAAATGTAACACATCTAAATAGAATTTGAAATATAATGTTAAACGATGCATTCTCAAGGCTACTCATTAACAAGTTTCGTCCCATGGTTCTTTAGTTGTAAATCTCACACATTTACTGCATTCCCTTCACTAATGCTAGGTTGTATACTGCGTTTCACCACATATATCTTCTTATTGGAAAGACATATTACAAACCAATGGTCATCGTATGTTATTGATATTTTCTTGAATTGTTCATTAGGACCAAAAGCTAAGGGGTCGACCCTGAAATTATCAAAACAATCAGTTAATTTCAAGATAATAGTATCAAGCGAATCCGGAACACGTTGTGTCTATTGCGGTGTGAGTCAGGACGGATACAAAACACGTAATTAAAATGTGCTTACTTGTTTGATAAGGAGATGAGATCAGTTATTATTGTAGCAACACGTTCGTCGTTTTCTAATTCTCCGCCAGATTCAAGGACAGCTCCATCCTCTGTTAAAACCAAGTAACCGATCTGATCAGGAATCTTTTCCATTATAACTGCAATACCAATACAATATGATAACAATAACTTAAATAATAGAGAAAGATGACTTGAAATGTTTTAATTTACCTCACACAGTCACACCACAGAGTATATAATCACTACATTTAAGTCAGACGTCTTTTACAGATGGTATATATGTTAGAGATGGGTAGCTATTCCAATAACTAGCCAAATAGCGGCTATGAATGAAATAGCCACAGCTATGATATCCGTCAATACGATAGCTAGCTATTGGCTACTGGCTGGCTAGATAGTCGCCACAGAGTATAACATAACCATTACGTTTTGCAGCCGTCCCGATATTCGGTTATCGGTAGCCGGCTAGCCGGAGTAGCCGTTGGCTGACTAGCTGTGTGCGTGCTCACTGCGCTGAGTAGGTAGTGACGTAGTGTGAGACGCGAGTGCGAACTTCATTCGCATCGCACATCTCTTTCTCACAATAGTCACAAAATATAATAGAAAAAAAGAGAGGGCATTATACTTAGTAATTTCGTTCGTTTAGTGTGTGATTTTACGAAATACGATGCCGATGTTAGAAAGGTAGTAGTTAGTTACAGTCCAGTCAGATGTTAAGGGAACAAGAAATAAAATATTTGATAATAAAATTATACTTCACTGCTTCGTCCTTCGAGATTAAGGTATTAATGTAGTAATAAGTCTGAGTCGATTTAAGTACGTGAAGTAAAAAGTTTTTAGTTCATTATAAATAGAGATGACGGTATTGTAGATTTTCGTTTTCTTATAATAATAATACGTACGACCTACGAGGGAAAGTCAATTATTTTCAAAAGATTATGAAATAAAATTAAAAGCAAATGAAAAACGAAATCATGACATTACCTAACCTAGTAATATCTATAGACTTGTAGCCGCGGCGCGGATCGAACTCGAATCGCAGGGCAGTTGACCGTTATTCCGCTGCTAGCCACATTTAGCCAGCGCTAGTCGCTATTGTTCAATAGCCAAATAGCCAAATAGCTGGCTAGCTAGCTGGCTATTCAACCACAAATAGCCGGCTAGCTAAGCTATTGAAATTTCGGCTAGTTACCCATCTCTAATATATGTGACAGATGACAGCAGTGTCAGCCACAGATTAGATATTATTAGCTAGAGCGTGTTAGCAGTCATCATCATTGAGGTAGGAAAACTGTGGAGACGCCGCGACGGCATATTCTACTATAAGAAGGATAGAATATCTATCATATCGACGCCAGTATCAAAAAATTACACATCTATTTAGTCCGTCAGTTAGATTATTGAAAAATAAATGTTCACGTATGTTTTGTTTTTGAAAATCAATGAATATTGACAAAGATAAAACGCATCAAAACTCGGGAGTGGGGGCTCGTGACGTCAGAACTAGCTAAAAATTATACCTAGGCGTGACGTATTTTAAAAGCGTCGTATCTTCGTCAATTTTGATTTACGTAACAAAAGAAAAAATACGGGTCAAATATTTTTTAATAATCTACCTGACGGACTAATTCGATTTTTTTCGTCGTCTACCCTATTATTGCATTGCCAAAAGTACTCTGTGGTTTCGTGGTAGTTGTGCTGTCAAATAATTACTTGTTCGAAATGTTTTTGTTTTTAAGAAAAATAACTCTAGAAATAAGGTATTTTGATTTTGGACGTAGGAAAATCATGCCCTCATCTATATATCTATATATATATATATATATCTATATATATATAAAAGAAAGTCGTGTTAGTTACACTATTTATAACTCAAGAACGGCTGAACCGATTCGGCTGAAAATTGGTGGAGAGGTAGCTTAGAACCGGGAGACGGACATAGGATTTATTTTTTATTTTTTTTCGTCGGTAGGTAGTGGGTAGGTAGTGGTAGGTAGGTAGTGGGTAGTTGGTAGGTAGGTTGTAGGTAGGTAGTGGGTAGGTGGTGGGTAGGTAGTGGGGAGGTAATGGGTAGGTAGTAGGTAGTGGGTAGTTAGTATGTAGGTAGTGGGTAGGTGGTAGGTAGGTAGTAGGTAGGTAGGTAGTAGGTAGGTAGGTAGTGGGTGGTAGGTAGGTAGTAGTTAGGTAGGTAGTGGGTAGTTGGTAGGTAGGTAGTGGGTAGGTGGTAGGTAGGTAGTGGGTAGGTGGTAGGTAGGTAGTGGGTAGGTGATAGATAGTAGGTCAATTCGAATTAAATATTCATAGTTGACAGGACAACGTCTGTCGGGTCGGCTAGTAATCTATAAAACAGTGTGGTGCAAGAAAAAACAATAATGTTTAAAAATATCATCTTGTAACAATACATTACACAAAATTCCACAATATTCGACTGGAATACTGAAAATTAGTAACTAACCTAAGCAGAGTCAAATTAGGCTGATTTTTGTTTTTTCTTGCACCACACTGTTTTATAGATTACTAGCCGACCCGACAGACGTTGTCCTGTCAACTATGAATATTTAATTCGAATTGACCTACTATCTATCACCTACCCATTACTTACCTACCACCTACCCACTACCTACCTACCACCTACCCACTACCTACCTACCGACTACCCACTACCTACCTAACTACTACCTACCTACCACCCACTACCTACCTACCTAATACCTACCTACCACCTACCCACTACCTACATACTAACTACCCACTACCTACTACCTACCCATTACCTCCCCACTACCTACCCACCACCTACCCACTACCTACCTACAACCTACCTAAATCAATGTCAACATTAAAATAAACACATCTTTTTATTATCCGCCCCATCAAGTAATAATCATTATTCAGAAAGTCCAGTCAATTTCATTATTTCAATATTTTTTAACAAATTGCCTATGAATAATGCCGGATTAATCACTTGGTCCATAACAGACAATTTGTATTCAAGGTTTAAATTCTCTATTTTAAAATGTAGTTTTTTTTTCACAGAGAGCGTCTAGCACTTTTGTTTTCATAAATATATTACTTTTAAAACCAAGTTTATTGTAATCGATAGTTTAGTAAATGCTAAATTTTAGATAGATTATACTAAAAGTAATCTTCTTTTCTACATAGGAGAGAGTCTGTCTTTCCTATTTCTTTCCGACAGAAAGAATTCACTGTTGTCTTTCGGTTTGAAGGGAAAGAGCCAGTGTAAGAACAGGCTATGATGAAACATGAAATACTCAGAACTTCTTTTACGAGGCTAATAATATTAAAATCATCAAAAAGTTCGATTTCGATATCGGCTGCGCATATTGCTCGCAGTTGCAGCCATTTTATTCGCCCGATTTTTGTAGGTATGCACGCTAATTTCATAGATAAGGCTGGTCCATAGGTTTCTAAGTCAGTGGTCCATCATCATCATGGACTTATTATCATCATTAAACAGTTGACATTGACAGATTGATTGCGCCAGAGTGGCAACATTAAAGAATATTTCCAAATCCCTTAGTAGAATCGTAATCAATTTCTTTTATTTTTATACTGCTCTCGGATCAATTAAAAAACCAAGACCAGCGCTGCGAACAACAGAGTGGAGCTCAGCTCCACTCAGCTCTGTACGTACACGCTCACACTCCATTTACATCAAACTACAATATTTTAACTAAGCTCAAAAAATGCACACATGTTTACGAAACTGGCTTCACTTTTTTGTTTGCAGCGCTGTGTTGGTTGGTTTTTTATTTGGTCTGAGATACTGCTATTTGATTGATAAGTATAATATTATACGGTGATCGATAGTTAGCTAATTTGCTACTTGGTGTATAGGCTTAAAGTGCCGATCCACTATAACAAAGCTCCTTAGCAAAACTCACTACTCACTCCTCATCATATCAGCCTAAAATCACTCACTGCTGGAATTAGGCCTCCCCTTTATCTGCCACACTTCTCGGTTCTGTGCCTTTAATGGTCTGGAAGTCCGGACGCAGAAACGCAGAAGCGCAAGCGTCCTACTTCTGTTGCGGCGATAATGAAGCTGGGACGCTTACGTTTATGCATCCTACGTTATTGCAATATGAGTCAAATATCCCGCGATAATAAACGCGCCTGTGAAACGCGAAAACGGAAAAACGCGCCTGTGTGGTCCAGACTTTAATCGGGGACACGATTAGTTTAAACTTATCTGTGGTTCAAGCACTTCGTTCCATCATTCATTTCATTCATGTATTGAACTATTGATATAAAAATGAATGAATAATAAAATAAAATACAGCACAGGTTGTAAAGAGAAAATACCTATTTTAATTCTGTGTTTATGCATTTTTCGTAGTGTTTGTGGAAAAATTGATAAAATAATAGAATCGCACTGAAACAGGCAAGTAACCTTGTGAGTTTTTAGTAATTAAGCAGTCTTTGGGTAATTTAATTAGGATGGGCGAAATTTGTTACGTACTTAGACTTATGCGCGATAGTAATATTTTGTAGCTGTAGGATCAGTAGGATGCATTCACTGCATTAAGCAATATTTGATAGCAAGAGAGCATAATTATAGATTATAATTATATTAGAGTTTTTATTTTTTCAAACTGTTATGAGCCATCGTCCCAAACTTTCCATTTTTTTAAAGTATGTTTTGTGTATCCTCCCTTCATGTTAAGTTGTTAATAATTATTGCACTAAATTCCTTGTTTGGTTGTTGTAAGGGAAATCAAGGAATTCATATAAGTAAAGAAACATTCCCCTTCTCCCCAATGTGGACAAATATGGGAAAGCAATCAAAATATTGAAGATAAATCTGTCAAGTAGGTATTTTGATATGTGAAGAATTACAACAATTTATTACCCTTATCATCATCATTGATGGCTGATAAGTTCAGTGTCTGACTGATTGCCTTCTAAGCAATAATAGGGGTTTTATGCTGACTAAGTTTATGACCATGATGTTCTCTGTGACTAAACAAAATATTTTTTTCAAGTCTGACTGACCCACTTAGAAGAAAGATTCACAGCATGAGTCAGACATGTTAACATTACCTAAATTAAACATAAAAGAAAACCTTTTTTTTTTAATAGGTACCTACCTATTAATCGTTTTTAAGAAATTGATACACAAATTCAATGATTTGCCTTATGGATCTCTACTAAGTAACAAAAATAACTAGAAATAAAACCAACCTAATCATGTATTTTTATGTAATTAAAAAACATTGATGATTCATACATGTCCAATACATACACAGCATTTAATTGCTTACATGCTGTAAGGCTGTAACTGGATTTGATATCAAATTGATTAATACTATGTTTACGCAACCTTGCAAATACTTGTGAAATGAGACTGTTTGTTTTCCACTTAAAATATACCTAAAATGTTACAATAATATATAATTCTTGCTCTGTTTGTATTTTTGAATATTGATTTTGAGAGTCTGCAATATAATAGATACCTAATGGGTATCATATAGCAGATCCATAAGTAGAATTTAGGTTAATAATTCTGAATGGCAGAGCTCATGAACAGAGATTTGTTTTGATAAAATTGTTGCCTATGGATCCATTGATAGCAATTTTATTATTGTAAGTAAACAAAGTAGATCATGATGTGAAAGGTTGATACGGCATTGAGGACAGGCACATTAATCAATATTGAATTTTATTTAAAACTGAAACCAAAGCAAGATCTTTTATGAAGATTGGTTTGTGATCCGCTTGCTGGGTAGTTTTTTTTATTGTTGGTAAAGCGGTTGTTGTTTAACCTTTTGGATGCCATTGTCACATAAACGTGACAAGCAAGCGCGTGCCCTGTATGCCAAACGACACAAATATGTGACAAAATAGTAGATGAAATTGTGGCTTGGCGTGGAGGGCACATGCAAGCGTTTATGCTGTGGCGGTTAAAAGGTTAATGAAAGTCAAGTTAGCAGAAAGCTTAAATGTAGGAATATTGTAACATATATATAATGTACTTTTTGCCTTCCTTAACTACTTAATATTATGTAACAGAGTCAATAGTGTCAAGTATCATATTCATTAGACACTGAAACAATTGCCTGATTGAAAGATTTGCTAGTGCGGCAATTTCTTGAGCTACACCAAGGCAATATTAATTAACAATTTGAACGATTGATCTTAAAAGTGTCTTATCTTCATGCTTGTTTTTATTATAATATAAACCTAAGGCATAAAAAAATCAGTACCTATTATGTTCAGTCAACCAACATCTTGGTAGTAAAATTTGAATTACGAAAATCGCATTTACTGCTACTTAATAAAGGCGCAGTCGAAGTTTGCTAGTGTAGCTAAAGTACCTACTTTTTTGTAAATAATTTTCATGACAAAATAATGAATACTGCCTTACAAAAAAAATACAATTTGAGGAAGTTGAATAATGCAATCAATAACATACTTATTTAGTGTTTTTTATCTTTTTACTAACAGGAAAAATGTTAAGGTTTCGTCCCAAGCTGGGGAGCGAGCGCAACAGCGAATGGCGCTGTTGCTTTTGTCTCCATGTGCGCACAGGGACCATCCTGCTGGGGACATGGCACCTAGTAAGTATGAAATCTATTTGTTATTTTGTTTTGCTAACCATACCTAGAGACAGCAGACCCCTCGTTGGCGCGGAAAACAAGTTAAGCATTGCATCCACATGCAGTCGCTCCATGTAAAATACTGGTCTTCAGCTGCACCCACTTAGAGCCAACCTCAACATAGGTAGTTAAATAGAAAAAGGCTAGGCTAAATAGAACATATAGGTACCTACCTAAACCTTTATAGATTTAAACAGCATTAATATGTTGTAAGTAGTTGGAAACCACATACCTACATACCAATACACCTAAATGTCGGTTTTTATAATTAGTTAACTGTTATAGTAGCAAATTAATTACCTGGTTTTCCTTGTTGTTTTTTTATTTGCCAAAAATAGACATGGCTGGCTTACGACGCGGAAAAATATATAATTATTTTACTACAATGTACTTATGTTAATTAGTTTTCATAGTATTAATACCTATTATTTTTCATCCAGACAATGCAAGTTTCAGGTAAATATCATGAGATACTAAGTCTATGCGCCGTTTTCCCATAGGGTGTGTGTCACCGGCCAAACCCGATTTCAGGACAAACTCCACTCGGCAGATTTCAGCACAAAAATCGCACCTCTTTAAGAATTCCCTTCAAAGTCATTTTAACCCTATTAATCAATGGTAGACATATGACTCTATGGTATCGTTTCAGAAATAACAAATAAAAATAAAATTAAAAATAAAAATTGACTTATTTCAGAAAAAATCAATAGGTTTGGTTTTTTGTTTACCAGATAAAAAAAGCAAGCTAATACAAATGATTAAAAAGTTAAATTTTATTTTATCAGCAAAAATTACAACAAAGTCCTTAAAAACAACTTAAAACCAAGTGTTACCCCCCTACTCCTGATGACTGCTTCCATGCGTTCTCTCATGAATCTAATTAATGTGACAACAGTCTCTTGTGGAATGTTGTCCCATTATGCAACGATGGCATCTTGGAGGTCTTGGAGAGTGGAAGGGGCAGGATCACGTGCCCGTACTCGCCGTTTCAGATCTGGACTTCGCGCCTGCCAGCGCATAACAGGGATCCCAAACAACGCTTACAATTAAAGCGGTGTGACAGCGGGCGTTATCGTACATTAACGTGAACCCACTGCCAACAAAACCCGCATAAGGGACAACCTGCTCCTCTAAGATCTCTGTTATGTACCAAGGAGCAGTCAGTGACCCTTGCCCGCGAGCACTTCCAGTCCGAGAAACACACACAAGGTTCGTTTTGTCGTCGATTGACATGCCGCCTCAGAACATGCACGAGCCACCCCCGTATTTCACTGTCTCTTGAATACAGGCTTGTGCGAATCGTTCCTCTTGCCTCCTGTACACTTCGACGCCTGTCGTTGCAGAAAAGACACACCCCTGTCTCATCCGAGAAAAGCACAGCCCTCCATTGGTCTATTGTCCAATCCACATGGTCACGGGCAAATTGCAACCGGTCTCTCCTATGTTTGCAGTCAATTTTGGCCCTGTAGCAGCCCTGTGAGCTGCAATTTTCTTCTCCCGCATTCTTCTAATCGTGGAGACGCTTACAGAAGTTCTGCGAGCTGATCGCAGTTGTTGTTGCAGCTCAACAGCATTGGAGACCCGATTACGTAAAGACGTCGAAACAATGAAGCGATCGTCTCTTTCGGATGTGCACCGTTGTCTTCCAGATCCACGTCTTTGGATATAGCCACCAGTCTCTTGGAAACTTTGGAACACTCATCGAACGGAAAAACGACTCAAGTTCAGTTGCCGAGACACATCACATTGCCGCATCCCAGATTGCAGTAGTGCAATGACTTGAGCGGCTTCATCTACAGTGGTATCCATCTTCTGGGGTATTTTTTTTGCTGTAGCTGTTCACGTGTGTTCACTTCAAAGGTTGAATAGCGAATGACCCAAGACCCACATTTAACCCGAGGCGCCCGTTTTATACTCTTGTAGGTGCAATTAGTCGCCGTTGTAATGCGTATTTTGACAACATTTTTTTTTAACGTGCTAATGAGATCTGTTGTGTTTAGGAATTCTAACTGTTGTTAATTTAAAGGTCGTTAAACACACTTTCAATTGATATCAATATTAATTGGGTTTAATGTATGCGTTGCTGGCGCGGGACATGCTTGAAATTAATTTTCGAAGTGGTGCGATTTTTGTGACGCCGAGTGTAGTTTTGCCTAAGCTAAACTATACCGACGTGGTGCATCCCGACACGGATAGATTAGGTTAGAATAGTATTAAATATTTAACGCCATACCCTTCCTGGTTATTTTTTCATAAACCATTATGAAGTAGAAGCTCCGCGAAGCGGGGTTCCGTCGACCGGGACTCCATCGACTCTGATGCCCACGGATGCCGATAAACCGGTTTGGCCTAGGACAAACTGGTTTGTCCTGAAATTGGGTTTGGCCGGTAACGGCGGTAACGTATGCAAATTCTGCATCCTTTGGCTGACACACCTACTTATAACTTCTTCTTACAACTACTTTATCAAGAATACATGAGTGTAGGTATATTCTTATGTACCTACGTACATATATAGGTAATAGGGAGGTAAATGATATTATCAAACATCACGCACACCGGCTGTGTGACTGTAAGTACTACGCCTACGACCTTTACCACAATGCGGTGTGACTAAATTATGTTTCAGTTATTACTACCTATGCGTATACCTGCCTGCTTCATCAAATATTACTTTACTGAAATAAATATGAGAATGAAATTATTCACATCTATATTCTCCATAGTTGGGGGCGGCATGTAGAAGTCGTGCCCAATATTTATCGATGATTGAGTCCTTCAGTCGTGAATTAATTGAACAATGGGCACTAATTTAATCTTGGCGTTGGTTCTTAGCTACCAAGGCCAAGATTAAATTAGTAATCACGTTAAAGAAAGACCGAACGGTTTCCCGTTCCCAAGACCAAAATCTCACGACATAATTCTCCGCAGATGCTGCACCTCATAGCGTTGGGCTTCCTGGCGGCTATAGTTCGCGATCCCCGACTCCTGGACGAGTTGGAGCGCGACTCTGCCCCTGTCCCGAACTGGAGTGACGTGGCGCGAGGCAACGAAGCCATCCCCACGCCTCTGTCCAACGTGGAGCCGCCTCCGAGCTCGTTCCCGCAACATGTCGGACAGCCAAGAGATCGAGATCATAGCCTGATATATCGTAAGTATACCTTATACTCCTATTTTTATTTAAATAAGATTTTGCAAGCGAAGGTAGCTTCGAACAGAGTAGAAAGTAAATGCGTATGCAGGCGGACAGCAGCAGAATAAACATAATTAAAATTTCGTTTGCTAACTGTTTAGTGTTCTCTCATAGGGGTATTGATTTAGGTGTGTTTGCCAGAAACCCACTTTCACTAGTTACATCACATAATAAGATATAGGGCGGAAGAAAATTTTTTTCGCGATGACCGAGTTGTTTGACATAATAGTTTATGATAGCCCGGCTCTATTGTGTAAAACAGCAGCTGTGACCTTGCACATAATATACAGCAAAAATGAAATATGATGTATGCAAAGTTGCACGCCTTTTTATACAGAACATCAATAACATAATTACTCATTCGTGTACGTACGTGCCTATAACTGTGGTATTTTATGCTTAACGGCATTAGTTGTTATTAATTAAATACAAATGTCTACGACCAGAAAATAATGCTTTTAATACAATTATAATATTTATAGTCCTTTCATATTATACAGGGTGGAATTTTTCAATGCCACCTGGAGGGAAAGTACTAATACGGGAGATAGCAAATATTACTCAAAGGATAAAATTCCTTTATTTTAAAAAATAAACAAATCTGGGTTCATAGATTTTCAAAAATTCGTTTGCCACACTCGGGAATCGAACCGACTAAAATTCGAAAATGTTTATTTTTAGAATTTAAAAAAAAACAGGTGTTTGTCCTGTATTTTTTTACATCAATCGATAGGGTCAATCATATGGATCAAATCTCTCTAAATGATAAATTAAATGAAAGGAAAATCATTACATCTAAAGTTATAAATTCAATAAGATAATGCACTTTTATTCTAAGGATGGACCTTTACAAAGACCTTTACACCTTTTGTGGCGTCAAAGATATTGATAACGTAAGTAATCGGATGAACCTAAGTGAAAGTGCTTTTTCTTATTCCATCATATGATTGACCCTATCGATTGATTTGAAAAAAGTACAGATTGTTTTTTTCGAAATTTAGTCGGTTCGATTCCTAAGAGTGGCAAACGAATTTTCGAAAATCTGTGAATAGAGATTTGTTTCTTTTTAAAAATAAAGGAATGTTTCCTTTGAGTAAAATTTGCGATCTCCAGTATTTAGAGTACTTTCCCTCCAGGTGGCATTGAAAAATTCCACCCTGTATATTTGTATAAAGAAATGATCAATTATTTTAGCATAAGCATCATTTTGAAATCAAATTAAAATACATAAAAACATCTTTTAAACTATTATAGTTAATAATAGCTGTACCATTATTATACAAAATTGCTTGAAATCAGCAACACTAGAGCACCGGAAACGGGCAAAATGAATGAACAATAATTATAATCTAATAGATTGGACTGTGTGTGTGTTCAAGATGATGTGGATGTGGGCGCACTGGTTACAGTGTGCACCCTGGCCATCACGTTCATGCTGATCTACGGAGCTGCACTCGGAAAACCTGCCCACCTCTTGCCATTCTTCTGCCTCCAGATATTTGACTTTGCAATCACCGTGTAAGTATATTTAGAAGTATTATCACGTAAGTACTCATGCCGAGTTGACGACCAATCAAGCTATGTAAAACCAGTACACGCGCATCTCTCATTGTAAAGAAACTACAAAGTGAGGGCATGTAATACTAGGAATGTATGGCTTGATTTATGTCTTCTTTTTAAAGAAAATTTCCTGCACGTAGGAAAGTACTACCACCCTCATTTCTGCCGCCAAGAGGCGTGTTTTAAATTATAGGCTCATAAGACATTTCAGCTTTGTCTCTCGGATGGGAACGCATCTGTGATTCCTCCAGTAAAGTCCAGTATTTCAGATGTCCTCATGTCCATAGGTGGTAGTGCCACTTACCATCGCCATGTGAGCCATCCAATAACAATAAAAACAAAACAAGCTTCGTCTTAGACGGGATCGCCAATGATTACGCAATATTATGCGTTTATTATACAATGGCATCAGACGTTTTTTTCTGAACTCAAGTGACGTCTACAATAATGCCTCTGATTATTAAATCATTGGAAGTGGAACATTATGTGTCACATTCATACAGCAACAATAATTATACATATTGTTTGCTGTTGTTGAATTGATTGATCTGGCTACTGAACTATCTTACTGAAAAGACAGGTATTAGTTCTCCCATAAGAAGTCTAAGTCTAAACTGTATCTTTCTATGACCAAAGAGCTTTGTAAATGAAGCAGGAAATGCCATTAGCTTTGCACCTTCTCGTGAAACCTCACGTGACAGCAGAAATTATGAAAATTGGGCCCAGGGTTCTTACAAAAGTGCCCATGGTCCTTTGTCTTTTCAAATAATAAAAAACATCGCCTTTCCCCATCAGCCTGACCGCTACCGGGTACCTATGCTACCTGCGCTCGATACACCGGCTGGTCGCGGAGACGCGCCGCGTGCCGTGGAGAGCCCAACTGCTTCAGCTACCGGCGCCTGCCTTAGCGCTCGTCGTACTTTCAGCATTCCTAGTCGCCGTACTGCTCAAGGTAACGTGTCCTGTCCTTACTTACATAATATCGACATACACAACGACAACGTAATGGTAGTCCGTAGTAGTACATCTTTGTATTTTCTTATGTATCGACGGTGGAGATTTGAAATGACCTGAGCCGTAAATGCGTTTTTTAGTCCGTTATTGGGGCTATTTTCGCCAATATCCTTTCCGCCGTCGATAAGACATATTAATTCAGAATAACGCATTCAAAGAACAAAGTTTAAAAGTTCACTACCAAAACGCTTTGCCCTTATAATTTTTTCGTTCTATGACTGGCCCTTTACTTCAAATACTCATATGTTGAAGTAAAATAGTGTATATTTGTGACAATCTCATATTGTTGTATTATCGTTTGGGACCAACATCCGCATATTGTTAATTTGTTACCATATTATTATGCATTGTGTGAACTTAACAAGACTGCCCAAACTGGTCTTAATAAACAGGAAAATGAATGCAAAATACGTCAAAGCTCACATTCACGTCACTCCTTTTTAGGGTTCCGTAGCCAAATGGCAAAAAACGGAACCCTTATAGTTTCGCCATGTCTGTCTGTCTGTCTGTCCGCGGATAATCTCAGTGACCGTTAGCACCAGAAAGCTGAAATTTGGTACCAATATGTATATCAATCATGCCGACAAAGTGCAAAAATAAAAATTTAAAAAAACATTTTTATTAGGGTACCTCCCCCAGACGTAAAGTGGGGAGCGATTTTTTTTTTAATTTTGACCCTGACGTGTGATATATTGTTGGATAGGTATTTAAAAATGAATAGGGGTTTTCTAAAATCATTTTTTGATAATATTAATATTTTAGGAAATAATCGCTCCGAAAGTCAAAAACAATGTGTCCCCCCCCCCTCTAACTTTTGAACCATAAGTTTAAAAAATATGAAAAAAATCACAGAAGTAGACCTTTATATGAACTTTCTAGGAAAATTATTTTCAACTTGATGAGTTGAATAGTTTTTGAGTTATATAGCACTTTTTCAAAAAAACGCAAATGATAACTTTGTTTTTCATACAAATACTATGAAAAACAAAGTTATTTTTGCTGACGAAAAATGTTGGTATTTTTAATGGTCTGGGAAGCTACGGAACCCTACAGTGAGCGTGGCCCGACACGCTCTTGGCCGGTTTTTTTATTATTTTGTATTAACGAGTTTAATTTAATTACCGATAAGATACACCTATATTTAATAATCAGACGTAATAAAGTGTTTGACTTTCATTCAGTTTAAGGTAAGTTCCTATTTAAACAAATGCAGGTACTTGGTTGTGCAGGTGTTAGTAATGTTCTAGACTCATCTATAGCATTTCTCAACTCGTTCACATTACCTAACTATAACCGAAATGGAGTAGCTTCGAGTTTTAACATTATATTTAATAGATCATCCACTAAATGCTGTTGGTGTCTTACTGCTAACGCTGTGTAGTCCGTACTTTAACACCACTAGCATTTTGAAACGAAGTATTATAATATCTGTGATTTTGAATGAATTTCCAACTAACAAAATGTAGTAGACAAATATTTGTATCTATCTCTTTTATTTGATTGAAAGGAACAGTTAAAGGATAACCATTATAACCAATTCTAACAAGTCTAACAAATCCATTTTTTAGTACTAAATAGAATAGAAAGTTTTTATTTCAATCCAGAGTCGGAATCTATGGGGTTGGTAACAATTTTTCTTAACCTCTAGTGTTAGTGGGTAACAGGCACAGAACTGATGAACTTAAGTATACTATTAAAATAACCAACAATGCTGTCGAGAGGTAGACAAAAAGAGTACCTAAACGCTAAGATATAAACATTATAATATGTTTATATTACAAATGGGATGCCTCGATACGCCTTTTTGCCGATACGATACCGATACTGTTATAAAAATTTGCGTTTATGCTGTGGCGGTCTAAAGGTTAATATACATAATATACTTAGTTCAAATTGGTTCAATTCCTATAGTCAGAGGTAAATGTTTTTTTTTTAATCGCGCAAAGCAATATACGTGTTTACGGTTACGGTGTGCGCATTTTTTGAATATTCAAATTGTATTTATAAATAGAATATCACAGACATGATGATGACATAATTATTATCACAAATTAACATTTATTTGTATTCTAAATTTAAAATATAATTCTTCTTCATACCTTTGCTTCTCCTTCAACCTGGCGAAAGCAAAGCGCGGAAAAAAAAGAAAATTTAAATCATAGTTTCATAATAATTAATAAATATTTTTTCAAAAGCGTATTGAAAAACGTCGTTTGATACACGTGGACATTTGTTATTGCAGTTCTCGGCTCAAAAACACCCTCGCCTACGGCTCGTGTGTTGATTCCACCTCGAATACAATTCTTAACAAACTTTCTCCACTTGTATCAAAATGAGACATTACAAGGCATTTTTAAGGAATCTTATATATATATATATTTTTAATGTCTTTCAAATTCCCAGTTGGAGAAGGTTAATACTTTAATATTATTAAATTTACCTTAATAGGTAAAGAAAGCTTCAATTTAGTTTTTAATTTCCTAAACTAAAGTTCAATTCACCATACAGGGCTACTGCATCAGCGTAGTATGGCGCTGCTACAAGTACCTGACGATGCGCGCGCACGCACTGCAGACTCCGTTCGTGATCTCGAGCGACGACGTGGTGTCGTCCGGGCAGCTGGCGCCGTACGCGGCCGCGCCCACGCCGGACTACTCCAGCCTGCTGCCGGACTACGAGGAGGCCGTCAAGCAGACGCCGCCGCCCTCCTACCGCGCCGCCACGCTCATGGCTGCCGCTGACCCCTCGCTTACAACCGTTGTTAGTATTCATAAACACTTTTACTGACTAGTATCTTTGAAATAAAATCATTATCAACTTCCTGCCCTTGTCTCATGTAACTTGGGGTTTAGTCACGTATGCGATTCCTGCATTGCATGTACCCAAATTATAAAAGTATTCTTAATTTTAATCTAGGGCAAATTCTGCCTTTTTACACAGTATCATGGAGTAATAAACATACAAACTTCCAATAAAAATTCTAATATTAGTAGAACGTAACGTAGAATTAGAACTGGCCCAGCAATGTTGCTGCTAATAGGCTGATGATGTTTACCAAATATAATCGTGGTACTGTGTTGTGTGCTATATCAGCACCAGGCCGGGCCGACAGAGATAACAGAAAAATAAGCAATAACGATGCTTGCGAATAATGAAAGTCTACAACCTAGATGCGTTTCATTGCAACCGAATTATTTCGTTAGTAATTAGCAATCTGAAGTTAGCGATTCTGTCGTTATCTCTGTCGAGAGTGCCGACCCAGCCCATAAGTTAAACTAACTATTGTTGCAATCACAAGCCACAAATCTGTTAGGATTCAGAAGGTTTTCTACCTACTTCTTTATCTTGTACGTAAAACTGACGAAGTTTTTGTCTCATTCAACAGCAGGAGAGGGCACAAAACGAGCCGGCACCGCCGCAGCCGCAGCCGACCAACACCATGGTGGTGCTGCCGCAGAATGGCACGCAGGCACGCGTCTGAATCTCATACTAAACTGACAGCGCCGAGGATTACTCTCACCACATAAGGGCACTGCTCATTTAAGCGATTGTTTCTTCCTATTAGCGGCTGCAGTGCTGCCTACCACATAAAAATTGAGTACAGTATCTTAAATTCTTCTCTTCCTAAACGACTTGATCGTCTTTGACTTTTTTTATTGCTTATGTACCTGGATGGTTATTAGCTATAGTTGGACCCGGTAAGTAGCGCTCTTGTTGCAGGACAACTTCTGCGTTCCGAGTCCTCTATTTTAAATATTATATTTAAAAAAAAATGATTTTCTGATCGTAATTTCGGTTGCGCAAAGGCTACGTATTTTTTTCTGAAATCACGCCCTCGTGACGCTAGCGTAACGTCTACGTGACTACTACTACGTCAATGCTAAGGGTAAGCACCCTAGATAACGTGCAACCGCTTGAATGGTAGCCGTCCTTATTCTACACCAATCATCTTCAACGCTCAATACGGAAGTAACTGCACTTTGTGTGTTTAAAACTGAAGTAGACATCTTCCAAAGAACTATTTAATATTCACAAGTGCAAGGAAAACGGCCCTCATAATTATAATTAATTTCATAATCCTCGTTGCTTTCATGTAAAAACATGTCTTCTATGTCTAAAATTATTTCTTAACTCTTCGTCTTTCACTTTCACATAGTTGTATTTATTTTTAGACAAGCCACTGAGATGATTTTTGTATTATTTATTTTGTAAAATAAATGCTGTTGTTATTGTAACTCTTGTGCTTGACTCTTTGTGGACTAGTTAGATTAGTTCGTCTGGTCGTAAATGCCACAGATTTCAATCTAGATTTGTCATACCATGAGTATAGTGCCATTGCGTTGATTGTAATAAATTTTATTTTTGTACTTCATAAAATCATTAGAATTATATTCCCTATCCAATCATAAATAAAATCCACCATTAAGTACACCTTTCGAGGCACCTAAAGAGGTCTCTAATTTGTGTTGAAGAGTTTTCTGTACTTAGTTTATTTTACTATGTTGATTTTATTTTGTGATAATTTTATTTTAATAGCGTCTTGTGTATCTGACTCGATATCAAGTAATTCAGATAGACGTAAATTAGCAAATGAAATATATAACCAACATTCCTAAATAATGTATTCTAAAATCTTTTAAAAACATGTCTGGCATCGTTTTGCGACATAAAGTCCATGTTGGTTTGACGGTAGGGAGAAAATGAACTCCCTCCCTGACATTGGTTGGGGCTGGTAACCCCTCAAACCCTGACATTGACATGCTAAACTGGAAAAAAATCACTTGAATATGGATATGCATCAATTAGCTGATGCAGTATACTGTAGTTAAATACTTGATGTAATTAATACTGATCATTAAAATTAAATACAAAAAGTTGTATTGAAATAGGTGGAAAAGAGATTTATCGATACTTGAGAATAGAAGCAGTTACATATGTGTGGTTTGTAACTACTCAGGGTTAATAGTAATTTGAGCTTGCAATAGCCTTCCTCATGAGAACTATAATTATATCTAATTAGTATGATACGAGAGTAGAAACAATCAAATGTAATAGTTATTCACGTTGTGTATGTTTTCAAAACTTTATTATGTGACGCGTGTTCCTTTTTATTGCAGTCTTTAAGTAAAAAAATGGGCAGAATAAATGCATACCACTCATTGGTGCCTTATATCGTTGGCAAAGATGTTTGTAGTACCTAATCTTCTTAACAATCATTCTAAATATATTA
This sequence comes from Xestia ashworthii, assembly GCA_950022955.1. Classification (NCBI taxonomy): domain Eukaryota; kingdom Metazoa; phylum Arthropoda; class Insecta; order Lepidoptera; family Noctuidae; genus Xestia; species Xestia ashworthii. The sequence goes on along the minus strand of OX465562.1, from coordinate 9,392,748 downwards.
GGTACAAACTATGTATTAAATGTAACTGTAGTACCTAGATAGGGTTCGGTGTGACGTCATAGTCTGCTATTCGTCGTTGCTTTATGTGGTACCTTGGTAAGACACCGTAAGTAGTTTCGTATTGGCCTAAATTGTAAAAAAAAAATGTCATCAGTGTGTCCTAGTACTGTTGCTTTCGTGTATCTTCGTTGTTTGAGTCTCGCCCAAAAATAAATACGCTATATATATGAAAATAAAATAACAAGTGTTGGATGTAAAGTAATTACGAATATTATAAATGTGGAGTAGATTAAATAAGTATATGTAACTATAAAATTAGCAAGTCAGGGCGAGATAATCAAAGTAAAAATTGATCGCTGATCATTTGCTCAGTTGATGAACTTGTAAAACATTGATTTGTTTATGAAAATTTTCGTTACTTTGTCTATGTTTAGTACCTAATTTGCAAATACACTACAGTCCTTTCAAAATTATTGTACCTCTCAGTTTGCACCACTGTCATTATCAGAGTGATTTTTTTTCTCGTGATTTATAATTTTTGTGAGGACTGTAACGATAAATTGACGTGTATAACTTATTACTACTTACTAAATTACTTAATGTAAAATATTCTTGAAATAAATCATACATAAAATGAAGCTAGAATGCTTTTATTTTTTGACTTGTTATATGGAACCTTCTAAAAAGGTAGGTTTGTATTTTTACTAAAGGCAGAATTAAACTCTGCCCTTATATTGCTTAAAATGTTTTACAGACTAGAACTCCCTGTTATAACAGTGTTTTAATGTTATAAAATCTTGCTTATATAAGTATTTAAAAGTTATTTATTTTTGAAAGATGCTTTATACAATTATAAATTAAAAATAAACTAAACTAACTTAAACTATAAACTTAAAAAATGGCGTCAAAAAACTCCTCAACGCTGTCAACTGGTAAAGTCCCCAGGAGACTGGCGGCGTTACCGCACTGTATGGCAATGCTTAAGCCTTTGGCCAATTTAAAAGCCAGCCCTAGGGTCACGGGAAGTGTCAACTAAGCGTTTAGAAATTTCTTTAAAAAGGCTGTGAGCACTCGGACCCCACGGTCCTAGAGTTTCAACCCCAAACGGCTCGAAAATATAGTTACCAATAAGGTTACTATATTTACGCCGCTTGAGGTTCTCCGCAGCCGCAGCGGCAGCCCCTGCACAGCACGATGAACTAGGAAGATGGGAAGGTTGCGTCCCACACTAGAGGCCTACCCATCTTCCATGGAAACAAAGACATGCCGTCTGGTCTCTTGCCATCGTCGCGTGCCAAACCATTCTTATATTGTTCGTGTTGTCATTTCGAACAATTTTTGCGTTATCTGAAACTTAGGAGACTCCGGTTGGTACTGCTTGTAGCCAGTATCGTTATGAATTGATGGATTAATATGACCTACCGACAGTTAACAGAGAACAATTTTAGTGTAGTTAAAGAATTAGGTGGGTAGCATTACCTATGGTGGGTAGCTTAGAACAGCTTGATCCATGCACGCTCTGATTGTACTACAACCACCCTGCACATTGTGGAGAGGCTGAGTTGCTTATTCTTAAAACAAAATACGCAATTCATACAGTTTTTTCTATGATTTCTTTGATTGGTAATCTAGTCTGTCAACCTATAACAGTAGCATCCCTGATATGACTTTCCATAGTTAATTATTACTAAGTTCAGTGTTTACGTAAGAATGAGACAGATCCTTGGAACTTCGTCGACAGCTTTAAAGGTCACGTTGAGGGACAAACATGATTTACAAACAATGGGCTGCATCTGCGCGCGCAGCACACCGCCGCGCGCCGCCGGCAGGGTTCAGTGATAGTGAGGGTCGCGCTCGCTCGACGCCGGCCGTCGGGACGCGCGCCGTCGCCTGCATTCTCTATTTATATCGACAATTCACCCCCCGCCTCACTTCGCGCCTGCGCAAAACGCATCTGAAAACTACGAAAGTGAAATCGCACATCATGGTAGCGACGGTGCACAGCGCCGCTACACAGGACTATTGCGACGAGCGATCCGCTAATTAGTAAGTCGAGGACACGGAGCGAGGCGGCGTGTAGTGCGCCGCGAGGATGGACGCGAGGCGCACGGCGACGGACCCCATCAGCACTGCGGCACTTCTGCGTCACATGTCAGCTGTTTCGCCGGCGAGGGGCGCGCGCTCGTGACGTTTCTGGCGAGTCGCGTGCCGCAGGCCGGCGGCGCGATGGCGTCCACCATGCAGCTCGAGTTCACACAGGCGATGACCGACTTCAAGACGATGTTCCCGGACATGGACGACGATGTTATTGAAGCCGTATTACGCGCTAACCAGGGTGCGGTTGATGCGACCATTGACCAACTTCTAGCTATGAGTACTGATAACCAAAACGAACGTTTGCGGCTCGAAATGGAGCGCGTGGAAGGCAGCACACCGTCCCGTCGCAAAGATCGCCGCTCGGGCTGCAGGGCTACAGACAACGGCGATGACAGCGACACCACAGCACTTGTGTAAGTAAATTAATATAACTACTGATGAATAATGAAACCGTTTGAGTTCATTCGGAAACCAATGCACAGTAAGTATATAACAATACTTAGATCCTCTCGCCGCTGCGACACAAACAAACCCCGTCAGGTTATATTGTGTGTCCATCAAAATGATTACGTCTTCCGTTCATTGCTCGCCGTGTGATGTTGTCATCTACACCGGCAGGTCAACCAACAATTGGGGCAACAGGTTAGCATGACTAGCAGATATGTTCTGATTTGACGCAATATAGAGCACCCTCTCTATTTTGTAGTAAACTATATTAGACCACTGAGCGGCATGCGTGCACTATTGCTCATAAAAATTTCCCCTAAGGAGTCTTCTCTACTATTTTATCGTAATCCTCAAATTAAAATGATAAGTATATATTTACAATTGGTACTCATCCATCTATACCTACATAAGTAAGTTAAAGAACATTTAATACATGTCGTTGTTGTTACCTACGACTATCAGAAGAAATAAAAAAGTACCTATCCGTACCCTACCTACCTAGGTAACAAAGTTGATCACTGTAAGCTGTTCTAGGTAGGTACTTGTCGACAGGTCCATTTGCGATAATATCTTACTCTCCAACTTGCCATATATCCCACTTGGCTTATTGCCCAGTCGAATTTTACTTAGGTCAGTGTGATAAGGCCCAAATCCATCGTATGAACTAGGTACTGCAATGCAATAAAATCTCCACTTTTATGTGAAAATCTAGAAATAGTGAGTCATTCGTGAAGCTTGCTGATGTATTTTATTATCATCTTCCGCTACCCGACTTCACCACTTACCTACTGCGGGGTATATCTATACAAGCCTCTATTTACTTGTTCCAATCACTATGTGCAATCCTCTACATAGCAGGAATCAGGATCCGATCAGTCAATAAGGCGTCATACACCTTGGAACTTCTAACGACATAAAAACCTGCTTTTAGAGTAAGTAGATACGTACTTAGTCCTAACTTTAATTAAACATTTTTTACTTGCAGAGACGTTGACGACGAATCAATACCTTTAGCCGTACGAAGAAAATGGGTGCCAAGAATGTTGGGCCCTTTACCTCCGATGTTTCTGCGAATACCGCCAGGGACAGACGCACGAATAGATCTGAGTCTAGAGATGGATGACGACCGCATCGCTACCTTCCTTCAAAACGAGGAGTTTATGGCGGAGTTGCGTTGGAACCAGGAGTTCATGGCAGCACTAGACAGCGAGCAAGGGCAGAAGACTAAGGCCCATGATGACGAGGCCGCGTTCAAGGAGAGACTGAAGAATATGGGCAAATGTGAGTAACTGTTTTTAACCCATAAACATGATAACTGTGAATGAAAAATTTTTTTTTCGAATTTCGCTTTGTAATAGCAGGGAAAGTTGCTTGATAAAAAAACGAATAACATCGCTTAATTTGGCTGTTCCAGCTTGGGATCTTGAGCGGGGGCTCAACATTTGTGGCGGGGGCCAGAGATTTGAAATTTCGCCTTATAAGTTTTTATAGACATTTCCTATGTACACTCTTAAACTACAAGTTACATTAAATTAAAAATTTAAAAACCCCCAACACGTAGGGTCATAATATCAAGGTTTTTTTTTTTTTTTTTGAACGAAGTACGACGTATGCTGTGTGTTGTGTGTAGTATAACAATATAATATTCCTCATTCCCATTCAATATAGTGTACATTATTCTACTAGTCAAGCCCTTTCATTTGATATCCATATTGAGGGAGTTGTGAAAAAAAAATGTAATTCACCATTTCGTGGTGGCGACCATCTTGGATTTGAAATTTATTATAGCGTATAGTATTCTACTAGTCAAGCCCTTTCGTTTGATACCCATATTGAGCCATTTTGTGGCGGCGGCCATCTCAGACTTATTTTTTCAAACCTAGCTAAGAACACTCCCGACTCATTCACCTTTCAAACAAAAGAAACGAAATCAAAATCGGTTCATCCGTTCGGGAGCTACGATGCCACAGACAGACACACACAGACACTTCAAACTTATAACACCCCGTCGTTTTTGCGTCGGGGGTTAAAAATGGTAACTGAACATGAAATATTGTGACTGTAAAGATGAAAATGAACCTATATTCTAATTAACAAAATTGTTAATATACCTACATAAGAAAAAAATACAGCTTCAGAAATTGAAACAAAAATAAAAAACACTATTTTCTGTAGTAAAAAAAACTTTTTCGTCTCGAAGTTTGGAATGAACTTTCAACAGGCTCATTTATATTTTTGGAACCCCTCTCTTCTAGACATGTCGTATACCTACAATTAGAGCTGCTTTTGTAACCACTTTGACGAATCTCTTGGGTTTGGCGAGGCAGTAGCATAACTCCAAAACAGCATCTGCTCCATTTTTTTAAGGTTTTTTTATGAGGCCTGGTTTCTCCTCTTTGGTAAAAAAACTGTGGATACTTCGTTCAATAATTTTTACTCTGCCAAATGCTGGAACAACATACCCAACATAAACTGTTTCTTTTAAAATCCATATTTTATGTCACTTAAAATACGTAACTCTTGATTCCTAAAAAAAACTTTTTTACAAAAAATAAAACCCACTTCAGAGAAAACAAATAAAGTGAAAAATAACTTCAGAAAAAACGCTTCAGAAGTCGGTGACCTTTGTTTGATTGATTTAGTTTTTTTTTTCACAGACTTCTGAAGCGTTTTTTCTGAAGTTATTTTTCACTTTTTTGTGGTTCACATGTGCTTACTTACCCCTTCACAGCGTACCGGCGTGATTTTCGATTATGAACTGGTGTAAACAATAGACAGATATAAGATTTCAGCAATCCCAGTAAATTTGCTATCATTTATTGAGGAGTTCCGTTGCCTATCTCCGAAGTTCTTCATCAGATCTTCATCAAATTGAAATGGGATCACTTCGAGAAAGTACACTTCCTAAAACTACCCAAATCGCTTCTAGTGTGCCTATAAAATGTGAAGAGTTCTCTCTATTCCTCCAGGATTCCATCATCAGATCCTGATTTGATGATTATGGGACAACCTGAGAAGTATATACTTTCAAACAATTTAAAAAAAAAAACAAAATCGGTCCAGCCATCTTCGAGTAATCGGGGAACATTGAATTGAGAACCTCCTTATTTTTGAAGTCGGTTAATAACGACGTTATGGTAGGTGACTCAAATATCCGGATAGCCTAATATAAGATTCGGCCGAGTATCGTTACTTTGCTCTTAAGGATTTAAGAGGTCCGTTCTTTTGTCATGGATCCCATAATCAGAAGTAATCAGAACCTAACCAAATTCTCATCAATTTACCCTTGAAGTACATCCTTTCCAATAAAATAAAATAAACAATACATATCACGGTAATAGGGCTTATCCCCAATAAATAGAACTTAACACACCTATAAACTGTCGAAATCTGGGTGTATTATACACTTCTGATTACCCCCTCAAAGCATACAGGCGTGATGTTACGTCGTGATATTGTATAAACAATTAACAACCAATCATTCGCAGCAATCACTGCAGCTTTGCCGTGTATTTTTGAAGAGTTCCATTTATATCTCTGAAGATCAGCATCAGATCTTCAGCAAATTAAAATGGAAGCACATGAGAAGCACCAGCTTTCAAATAAAAAAGAACCATCAAAATCGGTTCACCCAATCGAAAGTTCTGAGGTAACAAACACTGTCGAAATATGGGTGTATTGTACACATCTGCGTACCCCCTCAGAGCATACAGGCGTGATGTTACGTCATGATATAGTACAAACAATGAACCTACAAGCGATTGCAGCAATCACTGCAGATTTGCTGTGTATTTTTGAAGAGTTCTATTGTATATCTCCGAAGATCAGCATCAGGTCTTCAGCAAAGCACCAGCTTTCAAACAAAAAAAGAACCATCAAAATCGGTTCACCCAGTAGAAAGTTCTGAGGTAACAAACACAAAAAAAAATACAGACGAATTGAGAACCTCCTTGAGAAGTCGGTTGAAAAATAATTTTATTTTTGTCTGTTGTCTTCTCTTCCACCGAAATATAATGCAGAAATATCTGTAACTTTCTCTTTATTTTGTTAAGATTTGCCCTTGTATTTGTTGTTTTTTTTTTTTTTATAATTTGTTATCTACCGCAGACGTGGGGGTCCGCGCTCTTGTTTACATTTTATTAATTGTTTGATGAATTTAAAAGAAAAAATTAAAACTACGATCGTGCTCCATCATTGGACACGTTACATTAAACTAGGCTTATTATTAGTAACTTATGATCTACGTGAGTCCACCCAATTTTTTTTTTTTTTTTTTTAACCTTTACAGTCGTTGATGTTTCCTTAACCACTAATTAAAATTAACAAAAATCTACACCAAGCTATTTTGACTGCATGGCAATGTGAGTCGACCGGCAGCAACCGTCGGCACCCGTTCACGGACATGACCTGCACATCCGCGCCGCTTAGCTCAACCATTTTGTAGGGAACTTTGCGACCGGATGTGCAACGCCACCATCGGCACTGTTTTTACGTGAGTATGACAGACTCACCCTGCCATGCAGTTTTACATAATCTATTTTTGGTAACAGAGTTGTTTGGGAGTGGGATGTATTGGCTTTGGGTTTTGGGGTTAGGATGGGGGTTTTTTTTTTGTTAATGACGTCGTCTGATCAGGGACTTCGCTAGCCTGAGCAAAGCTTCCACAACGACTGCGTCTCGATGCTGCATGGCCGTCTTCAGGTTGTACTCAACGACCGTTTTAGTTGGCGCATCAGCATGTATTTGTTGTTTTATTCTTCCCAACTTCATCTTGTCCACGACTTTAGTCGTATGCGCCTCAGAGTTGATATCAGAAGTGAAAACAGAACTGACAACACGATAGCTGCCGTAGCCCGGTCTGATGCTCCGTATCTAACGCAGACAGTCATCAAACTACGGATACAGACTTCGGTGAGCTTAGTAGGCTATTATAGTAGCAGTGTCAAGACCATCTGCTGTCAAAGAACAGGAAGGAAGGTAGACCTTAAAACTAAATCCAGATCCGATACGAAGAAGAGGAAAGTTCTTCGTTTAATGAATGTGATTGAATTATGCCTGATTTCTTGTTTGAGCGCACGTAATCGACTATTACGCATTTTTTTACACTGCAGAAGATCCCTTTTTCCAATAACCATTCATTTGTTGACATTGGTCTTCTAAAAATATTTCTTCTTCTTTTGGTACTCGTTTTTCGCTCAAAAAAGTTTATCTTACAAATTCTTTCTTGCAGCAATGTAAAACCGGTCTACTCTGTACTCTAAACTCTTCCGACTTTTTCTGTAGTTGTGGCTTTCCTAACTTTTAAGTCTTTTAATTCTTTTTCTTCGAATTTTATCACATTTTCAACCGACTTCTAAAAAGAGGAGGTTCTCAATTCGTCTGTATTTTTTTTTTTTTTTTTTTGTGTTTGTTACCTCAGAACTTTCGACTGGGTGAACCGATTTTGATGATTCTTTTTTTATTTGAAAGCTGGTGCTTCCCGTTGGGTCCCATTTTAATTTGTTGAAGATCTGATGCTGATCTTCGGAGATATACAATGGAACTCTTCAAAAATAGACGGCAAATCTGCAGTGATTGCTGCATCCGCTTGTAGGTTCATTGTATATACTACATCATGACTTAACATCACGCCTGTATGCTCTGAGGGGGTACGCAGATGTGTACAATATACCCAGATTTCGACAATGTTTGTTACGTCAGAACTTTCGACTGGGTGAACCGATTTTGATGATTCTTCTTTTATTTGAAAGCTGGTGCTTTCCGTGTGGTTCCATGTCAATTTGGTTAAGATCTTACGCTGATCTTCGGAGATATAAATGGATCTCTTCAAAAATACACGGCAAAGCTGCAGTAATTGCTGCAATCGCTTGGTTGTTTATTGTTTATACAACATCATGACGTAACATCACACCTGTATGCTCTGAGGGGGTACGCAGATGTGTACAATATACCCAGATTTCGACAATGTTTGTTACGTCAGAACTTTCGACTGGGTGAACCGATTTTGATGATTCTTCTTTTATTTGAAAGCTGGTGCTTTCCGTGTGGTTCCATGTCAATTTGGTTAAGATCTTACGCTGATCTTCGGAGATATAAATGGATCTCTTCAAAAATACACGGCAAAGCTGCAGTAATTGCTGCAATCGCTTGGTTGTTTATTGTTTATACAACATCATGACGTAACATCACGCCTGTATGCTCTGAGGGAGTATGCAGAAGTGTACAATACACCCACGACAGACGTTTAAAGTTCCATTTAATGGGATCCCGGAGAAATAGAGGTAACTCCTTTAATTTATAGGCACACCAGAAGCGGTTTGGGTAGTTTTAGGAAGAGTACTTTCTCGGAGTGATCCCATTTCAATTTGATAAAGATCTGGTGACTTCGGAAGATAGGCAACGGAACTCCTTAATAAATGATAGCAAATGTACTGGGATCGCTGTAATCTCACGTCTGTCTATTGTTTACAGTTCATAACAAAAAATCACACCGATACGCTGTGAAAGGGTAAGCACATGTGAACCACTAAAAAGTGAAAAATAAAAACTCGGACACAGAAGTCGGTGACAAAAAAAAACGAAATGAATCAAACAAAGGTCACCGACTTCTGAAGCTAAAGTTATTTTTCACTTTTTTGTGTGAAGGCGGTTACATTTTTTGCAAAAAGTTTTTATTTTTCACTTGACTTTATATTTTTTTTCAAAGAAATCATGATAAAATACATAAATCCGTAAACCAACACGAACAAGTTTCTAAAATAATTTAACCTTTTACATGAGACCACAGCTGAAACAAACACTACAGTTCGTAGTTACTTTCAGTGCGTGCGTTTTGTACTAATTTGTACCTCTCCGTTACACCAATATAATGATATGTATACCTAGTATGACTTTTTTTTTTGGGACAAGCCCTCTATTTCCAAACCGCTGTAACTCCTGAAAGCCAGAATCAACAGTGGCGACCACCACGTAATTTCCACTTCCCTCCATATCAGCATGAGACAGAACGAAATAAGGCCAATATAATAGGCACAAAGGGACGTTTACAACTGGGATAGGCCCAGTTGCCTAGCACCACGGATGGGTCCTAAGTTGTTATATTTGATTCCAATAATAGGTATGGCATAAATGCTTGAACGCACGGCAATTTGTTCTAGTTTCTACAAGGTCCGTATAGTATAGTAAATAACTCCGGATGTAACCTGTACATTATTCAACATAATATTGCGTTCATTTTGCCAAAGACTGCTGAACTCCCATAAAATGTGATGTGCAGATTGTTCATATTCGCAGTCAGATGTGAAATATTGACAAAAAGGCGAGTCAACAAGCTTGAAGGAAAATAATTTACTCTTAATTTACTGTGAGAAATTGGGCAACACAGTGATCAACCTCCAGCCATGTCCTGGCCAGCCGCTCACGAACGGATGGAAAGAACTGGTGGAGGTGTCGGACTTTGATGGAATTATCCCACCTACTTTGCCATTCAGACAAAAGTTCCTCCCAGACATCGGTCTGTGGTTTGAATAATCTAGAAATTCTAGCACGGTCACGTATGGTTTAAAAGTCTGCGTCCATGGTCTCACGTGCACCTCAAGATAGACTGGAAGTACACCTGCAAGCACCGGTAAGGCTTCAGTACTAACCGTTCTATACGCTTTGCATAAAAATATCAAAGCCAAACGCTGGCTTTGAAGTAATTTACCTCGCACCGCTCCTATGGTGGCCCTATCGGCCCAAACAGGTACCCCGTAGCACATACAACCCAAGTAATAAGTAGCCACATAGATGGTCTTTAAAGTTATAAATTACAGACCCCACGTAGATTTGGATATTCTCGTTAAGGCATAAAGGTTTTAGCTTTTCCACCGACAGTTTTTATGTGATCTATGAACGAAAATTTCCTCTCTAAGACTAAACTTAGGTAGCACACGGACTGCTTTCTTTTCATGGGAACGTTATTAAATTTAATGCTCGGCCACGATTTAAGATCACCTTTTAAAATTAGTTGATGAGTTTTTTGCGGTGCAAAAGTCATACGGTTTCGATCGCCCCACTGAGATATTAATCGTAGGCAAGTGTCAGCTAAATTCTCGAGTCCAGCCGTATACTCGACTGAATGAGCAGCAGGCCGTCGTCCGCGTAACCTGTTAATGAACAGCCGGGTGTAAGGGGAATCGCGAGGTAATCATCAAAATCTAAATTCCATATAAGTATTCGGAAAGATTACCCGAGCCCTGAGGACATCCCATGGTAAGTGACTTTGATATAGAATGATGTCCGAGTTTGAGTATCGCGGAACCATTTAAAAAGAATGAATATATAAGATCATATATGTTTTTATAGCAGCCACGATTTTTCATTTTAAGTAGTAGCATCGGCCACCATGCGTTATCAAAAGCCCCGGAAATATCTAAAAAGATTCCAACTACGTACTTGTGTTCCGAGTTATTAACAATTTTTCTAACAGAAAATGCCGCGTCAACGCGGTAGATTTTCCCACGGTGAAACCGAATTGGTTGTTATGAAACTTTGGCCCGTCTGGCAGAAAACGTGGAATGATAAGGCGCTCCAGGAGTTGTCCCAAAGATGGTAGTAGGGTTAAGGCCCTGTACGACTTAGGGTCGTAATATAACTATGAAATATTAAATTGCAACAGTTAAAAACAACAGTTTTAAAATGTGTGTTAAAATAAAACAACCTTATTTTAATTAAAACTGTACTACTCTGTAAGCCTTGAAAATACCCCCAAAATTAACATTTTTGTAAATCTTCGATGTCTTGGCGGGGCTCTTACCATTGTCTGATATTATTTTTATATTTTTATGCAAGTAACTGGTGGCATTTGGCAACTTTTTATCACTATTACATATCAAGATTCGAAAGAATAGTACATTGTAACACAAGGGGCTAAAATTACCCATTATAGACGAGGTAGTAAATAGGAACCGAGTTATAATGGGATTTTAGCGCCGTGTGTTACACCGTACTTTTCACTACGATTGCGAGAAAATAAAATAACCATATTTAATATGATACTCGTAGTTTATTTTATTAAAAATTAAATGTACAATTTGTACTGTTGTTCAAAAAATGAGATGTTTTTTCCCGCAACATAATTTCAGTTCTCTGTGAACTGAAGACGAATATAATATTGTGTCGTCTGTGGGGTAAACGTAGGAGATAAAAAGGAATCCTACTTATAATTCAAATAAATAATACAGAAAAAATCATAAAATTTCGCGCCAATGCCTTTTTTTATTTCTTCTGTAGCTGGAATGCATTCTGCCAAAGAGTTCGGCGTTCGGCGCGTTTGGTTCCATTTTTTAAATAAAATGTTTTTTTTTTAATGGAACAGTAATAAGTCAATTCTTTATGAATTATGAGTAAAGACTTTGCGTTTTCGAACACCGACGCCGACGACGAAAATTAAAAAAAAAAGCTTATTTTCCCTAGGGCTATATTATGCAATTTTACGCTCCCTCTGGTACGCTTTATGACGGTCTTTTCGAGCAAGACTATAAGTTAGTTAAAATCTCATATTAGTCTTTACCTTGAGCTTCCTTATGACTTACTGGAATGTAAATTAACATTAGTTATTCGTCGTTGAAAAATCATACCTAAAATAATAGTCACTTTATTTAATAAATGCAGTAGGAATGTAATAGCATTTTAATTGCAATATTTTACGCGTGTATCCTGCATACCAAAATTGATGTGAGCGCCAATGTTAATTGTTTTTATCGTGAAGCAACGGATTCTGTCGCATAGAATGTTTCAGTAGTAGCCCGGACTCCTCGACTCTCGATGTTTTTGTCCGGTTGTTAGATATAAGCTCACTACTTCCGATGTGACGACTGTGTGTGACTGAATGCCCACTTGCCCAGGGTGCGCTGCACGCACATTTACGTGCCAACACTCTTGATGGCTAACCTTTACCATTAACGGTTACGTGATTAAGATTAGACGCTAATTTCGTATTCCCTTCGCAGCGTCCCGCAAAAAGTTCGCCCAGCTGTCGAAGATGTTCAGCCGGGGAGGGTCGCGGCGCTCAGGCAGCGCTCGCGCCCCCCCGCGAGGTCCTCCCGACAGTCTGCTGCTCCAGGAAGAACACAGCGATGACGACGACCGCCCACAACACCACGTCAAAATATAACCACACCCTGTACTCCACTACCTGCAAGGTACAGCTTTAAACAAAGAGAGAGCCTTAAAGGAAGTTACAAGGTTACGGATAAGACTGGGTCTGTTTTGTATATTTAGAAAAGGAATACGATTGATATTTTTATGTTATAAGCACTTTAAGATCAGCCGGCACTAACAGATACATAACGCATTTCAAGGATCAGATATCGTCGCAGTAAGGTGGCGTAAACGTATATTGTTAAAAGCAATAATTATGTAAAAAATTAGTAAGTAGTTCATGGCTTTTACTGCATCCGTCAAAATTGTAAATAGGAACTAGAGGTTCGTTTAGATAGAAGGGTCGTCTACTCTCATGCTAACAGGCTAGAGATAGCAGATTTTCGATTAAATTCTCGTCAAATATAGCTGTGTTAGATAAATTACATAAATTCTGCATTCCCAAACTTTCTGCTATATGCACGGAAAGCGTCTGTATCGGGCATGATACACGAAGTTCCATACCCGGCTATAGGTTAAAGACGGTCCTGGCCTTTGTCTCTTTGACAGGTTTATAGAAATAGTATTCTTATGGCATTGCTCCTATTCTAAGAACTTAAATATTTTCACATAAATCTTCCAATAGTTCCATTAAAGTCATGTGTGAGTGGTCTATGGTATAGACATGGCATTAATATAATAGTACATTATGGTCTAAGTGTGTACCTAATGTTGGTGATTACCGCCGAGGCGCCATTGAGAACCGAGCCGTGAGGCGAGGTTCTTAAGAGAGCCGAGACGGTAATCATCAACACACACGTGTATCATACGACGTTTTTCAACACACTTGAGAATAAAATAATACTAAAAATAACTATAATTTCAACAGTGAAAACAAGTTGTGAATTTTTTTTCGCAATGGCGGGAATAATTTATCAGTTTTCCTATGCGCGCGCATCTAACAATGGCGATCGCCCATAGACTAAAAGAATGAGGTTCCTTTTTTTTTGGCTTTTCGCGGATAGCGTTTCAGCCACGTACGAAATGGGGAATTCGAAGTTTTATATTTAAAAAAAAAGTAAAAAAAAAGAAAACAAAAGTTGCATTTCAGTGAAAGTTTTATTTATTAAAAACTTATAAGTTGAAATTATCTATGTAGATACGAAGTTGTATGAAATGAGCAAGCAATAGGTACATTAATTTATTTGTACTTTTGAACACGATCTTTTTTGTATCGAAACTTTTTTAAGAACAAAGCAATTCAACCAATAAAATAAAAAAAAAACCCTATAACTCACTTGTGAATAATAGCAATGAAAAAGTCACAGTTTGATTACAGGTGTCATTATGTGCCTAATTGCGGTGAAATTAGAGCCACTTTATGAGCAAGTGTGTTGAAAAAGTATACGAAGTCACATCAAGAACATGATAAAGAGTAAATTTGCATAGAGATGGTACTCGACTACTCGTAACAGAGTGCTCGACTCTCCGATAACTTAATTATCTATGCACAAACATCTGTGTAGAAGGACTTGAAAGCTGATACTGGGCATGGATACGTTTTCAAAGAAAGGCTGATAAAAAGAAACAAATGTTAAGTAAATAATAAACGAACCACTTCATAGCTAGGTAATGTAAATAACTGTTTTAATAGATAAGTAGTAGCTTTGTTGCGATCCACGAAATGTAGTGCCGTTAGAGTTGCTCATTTATTAGATCGTCTCCTTGATCGAAATCTGTAAGATGATAGGTCGTTAGATTATGCACTGACTGTACTTTTGCCTGCACGATTGACCATGACAATGCGGCTTAACTGGAACCTGAATAATAGGTGCCTATACTGCGCATTAATTCCATTGAAGCGAGCTTTACATTTCTGCCATCTATATGGAATGTCTGGGCCAAGTCGTGTTGGCAGGAAAGAGGAATCAAATAATGTAGTACTAAGTACCTAAGTCTAAGTTATGTAGCTTTTGTAGTGACCGTCAGGATAGGCTTACTCTGGTCAGATTGTTAACTATTTAATTTTCACATTTTTCAAGAATCTACACCGTCACCACTAAAATAAAAATATGTAAGTAATTTATATCGTCACAAAATAGACTCATAAAAAATAATAGTTGATATTTCAAAACACCGTTGTCACGATCTCGAATTATTCATACTTAATGTTAATAACCGCATGCATTTGTCGTCCTAACTCAAAGGTAGTTTTGTATTTTGAACGAGCATCCGTTGCAGCTGATTTCGCCCATGGGTCGATCATAATGATAAGCCATCCATTCGACATCGAGAACCCCTCGTGCCCTGGAATCTGACACTCATTGCGAGTAGTCGCGCGATAGAGTTTGACGCCTTGTAACAAGAGATATAGGTAGGTAGGTACCTATCGTATTATAATCAGCCACTGTGTTTTGGAGCTCAGATTGGCAAACTAATGGGTTAGGGAGGTCAGATATCAGTCGCTCCATGTCAACTACCGATAATCAAGGCACCACACCTACTCCAATATCGTAATCTGCCTAGCCTTTTCCCAACTACCTATATTGGGCTTGGCTTCCGGTCTAACTGGATGCAGCTGAATACCAATATTTTACATGAAGCAACTGCCTGTCTGACCTCCCCAACTCAGTACAGGACAATACCAAAACTGCTTGGTAAGACTGATCGTTAGGTCTATACCTAAATGACAGCCGAGAGCAGCGGATTAACGTGTTTTTCGAGGCAAGGATGTAATGGATGGTCACCCATCTACGTATCGACCTTGGCAAGAATTGCTTAACCTTGAATATCGCCCAAGGTTTGCTTTCCAGGTTTTAAATATCTACTTTATACTTATGTTACAAGAATTCAAGAAAATTCGCTGCAGCCTTTTCATTTTAAAATAATGAATTCACGAAATGCAGTGCAATTAGGTAAGTATTAAAATATTTAAAACTACTCCAAAAAACTCCTAGCTAGCAAGACTGTATGTTTTGGTATTTGCGGTTTATTATGTAAATAAGTCGTTGAAATTGTTGAATGTTTTTTTTTGTTGTATTTAAATGTTCTTGAACAAACAACTTCACCGGACTGTGCTGCAGGCTGCAGGGAAACTACTTACCTATAGTAAAAATCGTATCGTAAGCAACAGAAACAACGAAAGGCACTTTGTGTACGAACATAGTAAATTACCTATGTACTCTACATTCTAAATAATATAGAGCTTTGTGTCTACGAGAATCACGCGAGTTGGGAAAGTGTAGAGCCTAGAGACCTATGTATCTTTCTGACGACAATGGTGTAATTAATTGCATAAGCTTACTACAAATAAAATACATTATTTATCAAATTGAATTCGTTTTGAAGTTTTATTTCAATCAATCACGCTACGTACCTAGTCAGATCAAGAACCCAATAATATACGAACTCGTTAAATATGGATAACCATTGCAATAAATAAGTTTTTCAATACACTTCCTCGAAAACTGGTTCTTTTTGCACTACGATTAGGTTCAAAATGCAGTGTATTTCACACACGTGCGTTTTTCATGTTTTTTCTACACATGTGCAGAAAGCAACATTGCCACAGATAACTATACCTATACTTAGTCAAAACTGGTCAATGCATAATTAAAAAAAAACTATAGAGCGCTTTGACTATAGAGTCAGAGGTGAATGTTTTTTTTTCAAGCTCGGATAAGCGATATCTACGTCTTTACGGCCGGCGGCGTAATCATTTTTTGATTATTCAAATTGTGTTTATAAATTCAATATCATAGATAAACACGATTATTTAAATCTAATATTTTCTTTTATAAACAAATTAACATTTATTTGTGTTCTAAATTCAAAAATTGTATATCTTAAGTAAAAAACTATTTTTTATATTAGGCCGTACCTATAATAGCTTCATACCTTTTTGCTTCTCCTTCAACCTGGCGAAAGCAAAGCGCGACTACATTGTAATACAAGGGGCTAAAATGACCCATTATAGACGAGGTAGTAAATAGGAACCGAGATAATGTAATGGGATTTTAGCGCCGTGTGTTACACCGTACTTTTCACTACGATTGCGAGAAAATAAAATAACCATATTTAATACGTTAGTTTATTTTATTAAAAAATAAATGTACAATTTGTACTGTTGTTCAAATTTAATGAGATGTTTTTTCCCGGCACCATAATTTCAGTTCTCTGTGAAGCTGAATATAATATTGTGTCGTCTGTGGGGTAAACGTAGGAGATAAAAAGGAATCCTACTTATAAGAGTAATTCAAATAAATAATACAGAAATAATCATAAAATTTCGCGCCAATGCCTTTTTTTATTTCTTCTGTAGCTGGAATGCAACGCACACATTCTGCCAAAGGGTTCGGCGTTCGGCGCGTTTGGTTCCATTTTTAAAATAAAATGTTTTTGCTTTTTTATTGGAACAGTAATAAGTCAATTCTTTATGAATTATGAGTAAAGACTGCGTTTTCGAACACCGAAGACAAAAATTTAAAAAAAAACGTTATTTTCCCTAGGGCTATACTATGCAATTTTACGCCCCCTCTGGTAGGTACGCTATTATGACGGTCTTTTCGAGCAAGAGGAGTGAAAAATAAATAAATCATAGTCTCGTAATAATTCATTCAGACACAAATATTTTAAGTAGGTATGTACATTCTTTTATTTTATTTCTTCAAAAGTGTATTGAAAAACGTCGTTTGATACACGTGGACATTTGTTATTGCCACTTGTATCAAAATGTAGGTACTATAGAGTGGCTGATAACTCTTTTCCAAATACCTTACAGCACCATGAACAATCGAACTCGAAGAGACAAGAAATTACCTTCCTTTGACGGAGTGGGGCAAAAACAAAATCGATTCGAAGAACATGTCTTAATGTCCTAAAAATCTCCAATCAACTTTATATCTGCAAGATTTTTATTATATGTTGCAATACTACTATCTCACCTATACAGGTGCCACAATATAGTCAAAACAGGGTAGGACTGGTCATACATAATATATATATAGTCAGAGTGTTGGCGTTTGCCAGCCGGGCCCCAGCCTGCGCGGGCCCCCCACCGGCTTGGCTTGCGTTGCAGTTGCTTGCCGGAGGCCAAGCGGTAGGTAAGGCCCGTGACTGCTTCGCAGAAGAAGGTGACGGCTTCCCATTCCGTCTCCGCGGCCCCGGAACATAAAGGGCGAGGAAGGAACATGGAAATAAAAAAAAAAAAAGGTAAGGCCCGCGACTCATGATTTTAAAAGTTTTTAAAATGTATTCTGCTGTGATTCTGCCTACTACAGAATTAATAAGTACCTACTTATCGGTTAATAATTGTATATTTTTAAGGCGCGTTGCTTAAAAATCTTTTCACCCCTCTTGCTCGAAAAGGCCGTCATAATAGAGTACCAGAGGGGCCGTAAAATTGCTCATTATAGCCCTAGGGAAAATAAGCTTTTTTTTTTTTAATTTCGTCGTCAGTGTTCGAAAACGCAAAGTCTTTACTCATAATTCATAAAAAATTGACTAATTACTGTTCCATAAAAAAAAAAAAAACATTTGATTTTAAAAATGGAACCAAACGCGCCGAACGCCGAACTCTTTGGCAGGATGTGTGCGTTGCATTCCAGCTACAGAAGAAATAAAAAAAGGCATTGGCGCGAAATTTTAAGATATTTTCTGTATTATTTATTTGAATTATAAGTAGGATTCCTTTTTATCTCCTACGTTTACCCCACAGACAACACAATATTATATTCGTCTTCACAGAGAACTGAGATTATGTTGCCGGGAAAAAACATCTCACTAGAACAACAGTACAAATTGTACATTTCATTTTTAATAAAATAAACTATCATATTAAATATGGTTATTTTATTTTCTCGCAATCGTAGTGAAAAGTACGGTGTAACACACGGCGCTAAAATCCCATTATAACTCGGTTCCTATTTACTACCTCGCTAAAGCTCGGTAGTAAAAACTACCTCGTCTATAATGGGTCACTTTAGCCCCTTGTATCACAATGTACTATTTTATCACAAAGGCTCTTTTTCAACCGACTTCCAAAAAGAGTATTGAGAGTTACCTCAGAACTTTCGACTGGGTAAACCGATTTTGATGGTTCTTTTTTTATTTGAAAGCTGGTGCTTCCCGTTTGGTCCCATTTTAATTTGCTGAAGATCTGATACTGATCTTCGGAGATATACAATGGAACTTTTCAAAAATAGACAGCTTATCTGCAGTGATTGCTGCAATCGCTTGTAGGTTCATTTTTTATACTATATCATGACGAAACATCACGCCTGTATGCTCTGAGGGGGTACGCAGATGTGTACAATACACCCAGATTTCGACAGTATTTGTTACCTCAGAACTTTCGACTAGGTGAACCGATTTTGATGGTTCTTTTTTTATTTGAAAGCTGGTGCTTCCCGTGTGAATTTGCTGAAAATCTGATGCTGATCTTCGGAGATATAAACGGAACTCTTCAAACATACACGGCAAAGCTGCAGTGATTGCTGCAGACGCTTGGTTGTTTATTGTTTCTACAATATCATGACGTAACATCACGCCTGTATGCTTTGAGGGGGTACTCAGAAGTGTATAATACCTACACCCAGATTTCGACAGTTAGGTGAGTTAAGTTCCATTTATACCGTGACATGTACCTATTGTTTTTTTTTTTATTATTGGAAAGGATGTACTTCAAGGGTACATTGATGAGAATCTGGTGAGGTTCTGATGACTTCTGATTATGGGATCCATAACAAAGGAACGGAATTAACTCTTAAATTCTTAAGAGCAAATTAACGATACTCGGCCGAATCTTATATTAGGCTATCCGGATATTTGAGTCACCTACCATAACGTCGTTATTAACCGACTTCAAAAATAAGGAGGTTCTCAATTCAATGTTCCCCGATTACTCGAAGATGGCTGGACCGATATTGTATTTTTAAATTGTTTGAAAGGTTATACTTCCCAGGTTGTCCCATAATTATCAAATCAGGATCTGATGATGGAATCCTGAAGAAATAAAGAGAGAACTCTTCACATTTTATAGGCACACTAGAAGCGATTTGGGTAGTTTTAGGAAGTGAACTTTCTCAAAGTGATCCCAATTCAATTTGATGAAGATCTGATGAAAAACTTCGGAGATAGGCAACGGAACTCCTCAATAAATGATAGCAAATGTACTGAGATTGCTGAAATCTCATGTCTGTCTATTGTTTACACCAGTTCATATAAAAAAATCACGCCGGTGCGCTGTGAAAGGGTAAGCACATGTGAAACACTAAAAAGTGAAAAATAAAAACTTTTTTGCAAAAAAATAAAACCGACTTCACACAAAAAAGTGAAAAATAACTTTAGCTTCAGAAGTCGGGGACAAAAAAACTAAATCAATCAAACAAAGGTCACCGACTTCTGAAGCTAAAGTTATTTTTCACTTTTTTTAGTTTTTTGTGTGAAGTCGATTTTATTTTTTTGCAAAGATGTTTTTTCTGCCTGTGGATTCGCACTCGCTATTGGATCGACCGGTAAAGACAGAGGCTGAAATAAGTTAGGAGCCCTGCACATTTTGATCTCGAATTACTTAATTTATACCTATCTGAAATTATTCGAGGCAAAATTTGAAAACCCACTTCATTTTGAATCCTCATTTTGTCTACAAGTCGCCCAAGTGACTCCGGTGGGTCAAAATAATTTATTCTAACCTGTCCAAGATAGGTAGAGTGATCAAAATTTCGAGCTCGCTACGCTCGCTTTTCTACTTCGCTTCTGTCTTTTAAATCTTGATTTTGTCTAAAACTCGACCAATTATGTCCTGTATGAAGGATTGAAACAATTCTCACCTGCCCAAGCAAGGTGTCCAAAATTTGCGAACTCGCTGCGTTATTTCCTTTTGCATCTTGTCTATAAGCCGACCGTGTACCTAATTCCTGTAAGACGGGTTGAAACAATTCTAACGTCGGGTGGTAAAATTTCCGAGCTCACTACGCTCGCTCTTAGAGGCTGTATATAATTATGTTCTTTACATTGTGTCCCTAAGTCAATTTAATAAAATCTATTTCTTATAATTCATTAATATAATAAGAACTAAAGAAAAGCTAACTTGTCTGGCTACATAGTCTATACCTATATGTTTATTTGAAATTGTTTCAGAGATACCTACCTATTAAAAAAATTACGATTGTTTTGATTGATATATTTAGAACTGCACTAATAATAGGTTGATAATTGGTAATTTGCATATCTCATTATTTTCAGATTTTATCCCAGCTACCATTATCTAGTCTCGGGCCGTGGGCTTGTGGGGCTGGAGAGCCACCCGGGGCCTTCCGGCCCAGTCCGACCCTGACAAAGAATGTTGGAAATAAACTGTCGATCTGTCCGTGGCTAAAGATCGGAGAAGCTAGAGGTTCTGAGCACCGATACAAAAAGAAAAGTGAAGAAAATTACTTACTGAGAATTAGGCCGCTAGAGGACCCTGGCCCTTGTTAATTTCCTTATTAAATATTGCAGATAATTTTATGACGTAGTATAATATTTATGCCTTCCGGAGAAATGCTTTTAATCAAGCTTTTAAATGTGCATTTGATTGAGCATTGGGCTAAGGTCCATGTTCACCAAAAAGATGATGGTCTGATTACCTAAAAAGCACATTTTTGTAGGGGAACATGCCCCTTAAACAGCTGCTTTTAGATAATCAGACCGTTATCTTTTCGGTGAACATGGAACTAAATATCCTCATTCTCCATCCCGCATTAGAAAACAGGTTGCACGTATTATATCAACGACCATACAGCCTCTAGACTCCTAATAACAGGCGACCGATGTCTGTCAACACATAAGGGGTATAAATCTTATAGCCGTCGTCACTCACCGAGTCTAGTCCGATAACCATGTTCGGCAAGCCGATCCCCTGGGAGAAGCATGCCAGATACTTAGGAGTCATTCTCGATAGGCGGTTAAGATTCGGTGAGCACATCAAGACGGTACGTTCGCGTGCCGCCTTCGCTCTCGGTAGGCTCCACTGCTTGCTGAATGCGCGTAGCAAATTGTCACTTAAGTGCAAATTGCGCATTTACATCGCGTGCATTCGGCCCATCATGACGTAGGTACGCGTGCCCCGTGTTCGCGCACGCCAAACCCCATCTCCTTCATAGGATGCAGACCCTCCAAAACCGATTTTTACGTAAGGCCACGGGAGCCCCATGGTACGTTAGGAATGAGCAACTTCACGTTGACCTCAAGATCCCCACCATCCAGCAGTGTATGAAGCGACTCACTAAGGGTTTTTTCGATAGGGCCGAAAAACACCCTAACCCGTTAGTCGTTTCAGCAGCTAGTTATGTCCCCTCCGCGATATCTAGGATCCGACGCCCGAGGTCCACCCTCCTCCAGCCCGATGACCCCATCACTCTCTTGCAGGAAAGTCGTAGGGAAACCAGCACTCTCAGAAAGCACACAAGACGACACACATACAAACCCCGAATCCGGTCTCGCCGCCGAGGCACGCCGCGACCTCCCAGTAATATCATTACTCCCCGACCCTTGCTCGACGAGCCAGCCCGCGACGCTGAGCATGTAACGATGATAAACTCCCCAATTAATAATCCGACCCAGCCTGTCCCTTGCTGCCCTCCCGATAATGACGCACTAAGTCGAGGCCCGAACCCCACAGGGGGTGCCCTTAGTGATCGTCATTTAAATGTAAATATTTTTAGTTTGTAAGCCCTGGCTGGGGGCCTTAAAGTAATTTTTGGCCACCCACAGGATAGTTCGGTTAAGTAGTTAAGCAACCTTATCGAGTTGCAACTACGAGTGGTCATTCCTAAAAAAAAAAAAAAAAAAAAACACTCACCGAGTTCGAATTAGTTTCGACCACTCCTGTGAGCCGCAAACACTTCCGCATTACTCCTTTAAAAAATCGAGAAAATAGACATAAATATGGCCCCGTGTATAATACGTTGGTGTCATAAAGAAAGCCGAACTTCAAGTTTCCTGAAAGACGGTATCACATTTCATCGGTAATTTAAAAGTTCCATAATCTAAATTAGATTAAATTTCTGACAATATTTATCGGAGTTCATCTTGTACTGGTCATACTTGATGTCTTTTATGACTGCGTCCCTTTCTTTTGAAAGTATTTTTTTCTCCATCTCTTTTCCTCGATGTTACGTTAACATAATTAGTGATGTTCCAAATCGTACGACCACCTCTGTTATCGATAAAGCAAAAAATAAAACCTATAACTATTTATTTATGCAAAAAATATATATTTTTAAAAATAAAAAATTACAAGATTTATTTATTTATTAATATGTTCACGTCATTTTACCGAAGATTGTTTTATCCCTATGAAAAACCGTCGCCGCCTACTAACTTCATATAAGTTCAGATATTTTACCTACATGATTCAATCGTAATTAGAATAAAGGAGGTAATTTAATGCAAGTAAAGTATGTAAAACATATTTTATTATGCCAACAGTTA
The DNA here is from genome assembly GCA_950022955.1 of Xestia ashworthii. Lineage (NCBI taxonomy): Eukaryota > Metazoa > Arthropoda > Insecta > Lepidoptera > Noctuidae > Xestia > Xestia ashworthii. The sequence goes on along the minus strand of OX465562.1, from coordinate 9,369,609 downwards.
AAAAATATCGATACTTTCTTGTTTGATTGAAAACTGTCCCATCCTTAGTGAAATGCAATGACCTTGAATTGGCCAATCAGAACGCAGTACCCCGTCCCCCTCGCGTACCTCGTACCTCAGCGAGTTGACAGAATAGTTTTCGTGCGTTAGATCGTGTATTAGGCGTCTATAGGCTGTATGGTCGTTGTATTATATTCACCCATAATTAACTCACAATAATTTCTTCAATGCAACCTGGTATTAGTACCTACTACCTAGGTACCGCCTGGCAAAAGGAGGCATAGCGCGGTTTACACACGATCGACGCCGACGCATATCAACAGTCATCAAATAGTTCGACGAAGCAGAACGGGAAAGTCGTAAGCATCGAGACGATTGACGACGCCGACGTGCATGCGACGCAACGGACAGACACGACGAAAATGGCAAAATTTATAATTGGAGTAGCTATTTGACTCAGTCAAATTTACAGAGCTAGAACCCTACTCTTATCCCTTCGTCCTGGCTGAGAGGTCAGCAGTGAAGGTGAAATAAAACAAATTCTTACATTTCCTTCACAGTACAGAATCAAAGAATTTCTCTGCTTTGTTTCTGCTAATGTTTATTGTTTAGACAAAATGCCTTTAAGAAACTGGTCATTGCTATAGTTATTTGTGCAACAAGAGAGCAAAGTGGGTTTTTGCTGCGAGTGATGATTTTAAATCCCGAGTAAGCGAAGGATTCTATTGTTGAATCACGAGCGTAGCGAACGATTAATTTAACTTTTCTTCTTTTGTAATTAGGTACTTACATGATAATTTTCAAGTGCAGTGTGATGGTTACCTAATCTGATATAGGAGGTGGTCATGCACCAATCCAAAATATTCAATCCATGTTTAAATATGCCTACTGACCGCTTTTGCATAAATAACACATAACTTTCAAGAATTACTTAAATATACCAGTGATAGTACCTTCTACTGCTGGGCAAAGGCCTGCCCCATTTCTTTCCAACTCTCTCGGTCTTTCGCCTGCTCCGGCCAATAAGTCAGGAACGAGTCTAAATCGTCACACCAGTTTTGCTTTGCGAATTGACTTCAAATATAGTTATGGACATCAGTAGACACTGTTCTCAGACCACAGACATGAATTGGTGGCTTGGTCATTAATAATGTTTCCAGTTAGATAGATCGAGTGTATCAGAAGAAAGTGCAGGCAAACTCAACAAAGTTCGGAAAAACTGTGATGTGGCACTACCGACGCTTACCATGCCATGGTTCAACCACCCGCCACCCGGGCCGTTACTAAAAGTATTGTCTTAAGATATGCGCATAATGATCACTCGGTCACTGGTCAACCTATTATAACCAACTTTATGGTATTCATGAGACTCATTATATTAACAAATGTGTGCTCAGATAACTTAAATTTTTAAACTTCCGTGGAATTCTTGTTGAATAAGTTTTTCAGTACGCGACGTTTGGAACTTTTCGTCATGGAGACGCTGAGTCACTGAGCTAGTTTTAATAAAATAATATTAAATACAATTATCTACTATTACAATAACTTTCAAATGATCTTGTAACACGCTAAAGAAAGTCACGTTACTCATACGCGTAGAATCGTCTCAAGCAGCATTGTTGGTGGTACACCACTACTATGACACACATTTTCCATTGTAATGGTTGGCCAAGTGAATGAATGGTACTCTGTTAAGTAAGTCTCATACGCATGCACACAGGGTACAATTAAAAATATTACAAGAGTTTCTCATCCGGAAAACACTGAGCGAAACTCGGAATATACATGTATAAAGACTTTCATGAAATAATACAGTTGCCATGAATAAAACATAATAGCCGTCTGTTAGGTGGCATTATATATGGTAGAGTTGGGTAGAGTCAGCTATGTTAACGAATTATAGCCCTCTTAATGGCCATTCTGCAAGTGCCTAAAAATCATCTGTTTATTAATTCCCAACATAAACTTGATGTGGTTGTCGTCAAAACGGCGAAACGTCTGATGACGGCACACGCGCTACCAGTCCGACCACTTGATTAGGGAACTTACACAAACTTCATAACGTGAGGAACGGACGGGCGCATCCAAGTGAAGTACTATCAGTGAACAATTCAAACAATAAAAAATAAGCTGAATTCCGTCTTTAAAAAATTGGCAGCTCCTAATGCTGCCATGAATGAATTATACTTAATACTAATTTGTTTTTATAACAGTCTTACTCTAAGCAAAATTCTGTGTGGACGTAATTATGTTGTATGTTTCAAACACCAGCACGGCCGCGGCCGCAGCGCGACTCACCGCGCGCCTCTGCAGTCTGCACATGACAGTGTATAGCCTCCGGTAAAATGCGTCTGCGCATCGAGCACGTGCACCCGTCACGCATCACGGACACCCAGAAATTCGCTTAGTTTGTCCTGAGACTCCATGCTACTCGCACGCATGGAGGCCCGGTGCTTTTCCCGCGCAAGTGACTATGAAAAAGCAACCTGATATTCATGACGTGGGCCTGGCCGTTGTGTTCTCGATAGCAGATCTTACAAGAGGTAGCAGCACTGAAGAAATATTTTCGTGAGTATTTTCTTTTAAGGGCCGGTTAGGGCTTTGACCGTGTCGCCGGCGCATCGGCTAGCGGCTCCTCGGGGCTAAAAGAGTTAAGTCGATCTATACTGAACCTGTTGTTCACCTTGTTAAGATCGACGAACTTCTTTTGCTAGAATGATTTGCACTTTGAATTTTTTTTCCGTAAAAAAATAACAATGTTGTCTGAACTTAATAACAATATTACGTGCCCATCGTCTCTATTATGAAACTTATCTAATTATTTCGAATGATCGTCTGAGGTGTTTTTCAATAATTTTCCACATATTCATGAATTCGTCATATTTCACGTGTGATTGTAGAAAAATTTTCTTTCAAAGAGCTATTTTCCTAATGCTGGCTGCCTTCTCGATACAGTTTTTAACAACCAGCCACATAAACAAATACTGAATTAAATATAAAGGGTGTAAAACACCTCTTCACGAAGCCGAAAGACACTTGTTCTCCTCATTCTTGCGATCATTTTTTTGTTAAACACCATACCTGGGAACCTTCTAGTTACGGAGATATGGGGGGTCAAAGTTACAACTTTTTGACAAGTTTTTTTTTAAATACATGTTTCGTTTGTAAGATTTTAACTTTTAACACCTCCACGACCCCCGTACTATTCAATCCATCCATCAGCACAATGTTTTAAGTGCGTTACATTGAGTTCTACCACAAAACATGATTAGTAACCTCAAAAAAAAAAGTTGTTTCCCAGCAATATTTTTTGCGTAAAGTTACTTAGTTTGATGTACAGAATGCTTGGTTAGCGGCTTTGTGATGAGGTGGTTTACACCCTGTATAGACTGCCCATAAATGTTTAATACTGAATCAGAACGAGTTCTGCTAGATGTTATGTACTATCGTCAACAGGCAAGATACTACTTTCGTGTCGTACTTTATTATTTTGAAAGACAATTACCTGAATACTTTCGTCTGGACGAGCTCATCATTTTGCTTTATGGGCCCATAATTACAACAGGCTGCATTAAACATCGCCAATTGATTCAAGGTAAAACTTTTATAAAAACATAGCGTGGAAAGAAGGATCATTATGTATTTTACATTATGTATGCAATAGACATTATCCCGGCTCGAGCCGGTGGTGCATCCGTTGTCCATAAACGCATAGTTGCTAGCTGAACAACTTTACTTTCATTTACATAATGCGAACGATTACATATTATCGGGTTGAGGGCTTTATTTTATGATGCGTGCGAAAAAATGCAAATAAACCATTCATAAGTAGGTACCTTTTGCATTATGTTTATGAAGAAGAACGAGGAAAAAAGATTAAAGCTACATCTATATCATATAAGTGGCATGATCCAGCAAGGGCTGTGTCCAAAAACTGATGAGTAGGTAGAGCTAGTGTCGATTTAGGAGCAGGTTTAGTAATTGCGCGAAAGGACACCACACCCACGCTGGTTAATCATAACCAGTTAATAAGATAATGGCTAACTGTATGTTAAAATATCACCTACATACTTACATACAATTGTAATATGTTTGCTAATTTCATTACATAAGACGTTAACTAGATCACACACAAAATTACAAAACATTACCTACTTGATGTAATCTTCTAATCTTAAATAATGATGCTTTACTTACCTACTTGTTTCTTTGGTTCAGTTAAATCTCTATCAGTGATTTTGTCTATCACTAGCTGTTGCCCGCGACTTCGTCCGCGTGAACCACCTTTGTCACCTAGGCGTATAAAAGTAGCCTACGACTTGTTTTCTAACCTACCGAATAGACATAATTTTTATTTTATTTTATTTTTAAAGATGATGATGGTGGTGATTTATTTATTTATTCTACTATGATGATGTTATGCTGACTCTACAGGGTAAACCTTAGTTGCCATTAAATCGCGCATTTGTCCTGATACCCCAATAAACCTATACAGAAGTCGAATCCGCCATCTTCTGGATGTCATAATAAATACCATATTCGTAATCAGCACTCCTGATAATCTCGGAAGCGACACCCATAATGATTTTTAATTTTTCATTCCAACCCCATTGCAACCCAAATGGGGATGATGGAATTTCAGGTCCGCCACATTAAATCTTAAAATCATTGTTTTTGTAATACACCCAACCCGATACACAATACAAACAACACCCATGTTGATTTTCAGACTTTGTCACGCCATTTCTCCATATTAGAGGTTGAATTCTGAACAAAACTGAAACAAATGTTCATTTATCGATAGGAGTACTCCTGTTAATTCAAATAAAATAGACTAACTAATCTTGTTTCCCCATTCAAAGTTTGGAGCACCGTTTCACCCCTTTGGAGGACGAATTTTGTAAATTATTTCTAACTGCACCCCAAGAGTACATAGGAAACCTATTTGCCAATTTTGGAATCTGTAGACCCAGCGGTTTGGGCTGTGCATTGATTTTTAGACTTGGTTACCCCATTTCCCCCTCTTAGGGTTTGAATTTTGAAAAAACCTGAAACCCGTTTCTCCTCATTTATCAATAAGAGTACTCCTGTGAAGTTTCGAATGAAATAGTCTAACTAATCTGGTTTCCCCATACAAACTTTGGATCCCCGTTTCACCCCTTTAGATGGTGAATTTTGAAAAATCCTTTCTTAGTGCACCCTAAGACCAAATAAGGAACCTACTTGCCAATTTTGGAATCTGTAGACCCAGCAGTTTGGGCTGTGCGTTGATATATCACCCAGTCAGTCATAAAGATTCACAGCTCCTCCCCCGTAGGTGATAGCGTGATAATATGTAGCCTATATGTTGACTCGACCTCTTAGTAATATTCATTCAAAATTTGAAGTAAATCCATCCAGTGCATTTTGAGTTTAGCCCGGACATACATACAGACAAACAGACAAACATACAAAAATTCTAAAAACTTTATTTTTGGCTTCGATATCGATTGTAGATCACGCCCCAAGTATTCTTTTTAAAAAATTTTCAATGTACAGTTTTGACTTTCCTACGATTTTATTACATGTAAAGATAAAGATACGATACCAAACACAAAATACACACAAGTTCACACAACACACAACACAATTTGGCTCCAAAGGTTTAAATGTACTTATTCGTTGTAAATATTTTCAGTGTTGGGCATTCTGCCCCAGTCGAGTCGATCCTAAGTATATTATTGGGCATTCAGTCACGCGGAGCGAAGGCGAACTTGTTCGACTACGCGAAGTGGGACAGAATGCCCATTAATATACTACTTTACTCTACAGATTAAACCTCAGTGGCCATTAAGTCGCGCATTTGTCCTGATAACCTGTACAGAAGTCAAATCCGCGATCTTCTGGATCTCAAAATAAATACCATATTCGTAATCAGCACCCCTGATAATCTCGGAAGCGACACCCATATTGATTTTTACTTTTTCATTCCAACCCTATCGATTCCCAACAGGGGATGATGGAATTTTAGGTCCGCCACATTTAATCATAAAATCGTTATTTTTGAAGTAGGTAAACCCAACCCGATACACCATACAAACAATACCCCTGTTGATTTTCAGACTTTGTCACGCCATCTCCCCCTTTTAGGGGTTGGTTTCTGAAAAAACCTGAAAGAACCTGAGCCTACTTGCCAAATTTGGAATCTGTAGACCCAGCGGTTTGGGCTGTGCATCGATTTTTAGACTTTTTCACCCCATTTCCCCCTCTTAGGGGTTGAATTCTGAAAATACCTGAAACCCGTTTCTACTCATTTATCAATAGGAGTGCTCCTGTGAAGTTTCGAATGAAATAGTATAACTAATCTTGTTACCCCATACAAACTTTGGAGGCCCGTTTCACCCCCTTAGAGGGTGAATTTTGAAAAAAAAATCTTAGTGCATTCCTAAACTACATAAGAAACCTATTTGCGGAATTTGAAATCTGTAGACCCAGCGGTTTGGGCTGTGCGTTGATTTTTAGACTTTGTCACCCCATTTACCCCTCTTAGGGGTTGAAATTTGAAAAAAACTGAAACCCGTTTCTTCTCATTTATCAATAGGAGTACTCTTGTGAAGTTTCGAATAAAATAGTCTAACTAATCTTGTTTCCCCATACAAACTTTGGGGGCCCTTTTCACCCCCTTAGAGGGTGAATTTTGAAAAGTCCTTTCTTAGTGCACCCCTAGACCACATAAGGAACCTTCATGCCAAATTTGGAATCTGTAGACCCAGCGGTTTGGGCTGTGCGTTGATATATCACCCAGTCAGTCAGTCAGTCAGTTTACCATTTTAGATATATCTATCATTAAATTGCCTCGATGTTAACGTTTCATTCGTGGTCATTTCTTCCAGGAAACCATTAAATTACTAACTATAGTACTGTCCTAGTTATACTACTGTGTTAAAAAAAACCTTCAAATTACGTTTGAACACAATATTTCAAGGAAATGTCCCAATGATATTGCATCATCTTCATTTCTTATTTCATTTTGGTTTAAAGTCATTCTTGTTTAAATTTTTTCTTACTCTTGATCTTACTTCTCCTCGCGACTGTACGTAAGCCCTTGTAGGATTATTGAAATACTACATTTCTATCTATCTATCAACTACATGAGACAACTAGGCGTAGAGAAACAGCGAGGCGGAACTCGCTGTTTCTCTACGCCTAGTTGTCTCAACAAGCAACGTGTTTTGCTCGACGACGGTAGTGCGTGAAACCAAAATGTTAACATGCTCATCGCTCCTCGTCCTCATCGTTGTCATTGCGGTGAAGTTGTCAATAGCCTCGGACACCACGGGCTGTCATACAGCCGAAGCGCGGGTCGTTTTGCAAAGCACGCGAACTTAATGGCATCATCCGACGATCCGTTGTCACCATCGGCGTCCTAGCTTTATGAGAACCCAATGGTTTGGCACGCGACGATGCAAGAGACCGGACGGCATGTCTTTGTTACCACGGAAGTTGGGTAGGCCTTTAGCGTGGGTGTGGGATGCAACATATGTTGAGACTCTTGCACCTTCCCATCTTCCTAGGTCATCGTTCTGCTGAGACCGCCGCTGAGGCTGCGGTTAACCTCAAGCGGCGTAAATATCGTTACCTTATTGGTAACTATATTTTCGAGCCGTTTGGGGTAGAAATCCGAGTCCGAGTGTTCACAGCCTCTTCAAGGATATTTTAAACGCTTATTTGACATTTCCCCTGACACTTCCCAAGGGCTGGCTCTTACCTTGGCCAAAAGCCACTGCAAGACCGCTGTATGGCGTTGCCTTATAGCCTGGTAACGCCGCCAGTCTCTTGAGGTAAATACCAGTTGACAGCGTTGAGGTGTTTTTCAACCGACTTCCAAAAAGAAGAGGTTCTCAATTCCGTAAAATTGTCAAACACGTTATATTGTAATCTCTCTAGCGATATTGTAAACTCTCGAAATATTGTCAAACGAACATACTGCTTACAATAAAACGCATTATTTTTCGTGAAATGCATGCAATGGTAGTCAACTCACGCGGTGTGGAGGGAAGGAGGGGTCCCCCTTGCCCAGTGGTTGGTACCACTCATCATCTCATGAAAAGATAATGTACCATTCCTGAGAAATACCGATTAATATAACCTAACCTTAAAACACTTTATATTCCCCTAAAAAGCGTAGCCGACGGAGCCCCGCTTCGCGGGGCCCCTATTTCCGGGTGCAGGGTTTAAAGGAACCTAACTAACCTAACGGGGGGGTGCCCCAAGTCCCGATTATGGGGGCAGAGATACTTCCGTATGTTCAGTTGACAATATTTCGAGAGTTTACAATATCGCCAGAGAGAAACACGTTATATTGTAATATATAACGTGTTTGACAATTTTACGGTGACAGATACACGCGGACGTAGGTCGCGGCGGGCAACAGCATGCATACCTACATTTAGTTGCTATAACTATAATTACAAAACTAAACAAGTCCACACACCACGGGATTAGGTAGCGAAATCACGTTTATGTTCAATGCCCTGGACACCTACTGCATTGCTTCTACATCCTTAGGTTATTATTTCTCGGCACGATCTTTTAATTTACGTACAGAGAGGAAATCAAAATAAAATAAAAACCAGCTATGTCTGCCAGCCTTTCGAACGCAAAGCATTAATCTCGATAGGTTGTTAAACCCATCGCAGCGAAGTGACTTAAAGTGATCATTAATTCTTATTCGCAACTCAATAGTAAGGCCCTAGGACAGCATGTAAATTATCTTCACCTGGTAGTTACATAAATTACATGAGAAATTATGTATTATGGGGTCACAACCTCTATACAACAAAAGCATATCTTCGAAGACTTCCTTGTCCGCAAAACGATCTCGTAATAGCGCTCGCGAAGGCTCTGGGCAATGAAAATCAAAATAAATGTCGAGCCACAAAATAGCTCAACGGTCATAAATCAAAGTGTTTACGACGACGCGACACCTCGCCTTGTAATCCTGCGGGATGGCCAATGGGCCTGGAGCCCTGAGACACGCAAAATGTGCCTTCTATAATGGGAAAAATAATGCCCTCATGGGGCAATAAATCATTGTAATTTAGAGCATACTAACATTACCTATAACTCTTAGATAGAAGACGGCCAACGCAAACATTCATAGGTTTTGAACTAGTCATTTCTGGAGTTTGTGGTATAATAATTCAGACTTGAATCCTGTTTTAATGGGATATCCACCTGAAAAATGACTATGTATTTACTCAGTTCGTAGGTAGGTACTAAAGTTTCTATAGGCCCCTTTTACATAATGAACAAAAGAAGCATGAGGGTAATACAACTCTGCAGAGCGGCTCGTCCCACCGTCTCTGGGAAAACGGGTAATCGGGTTCTTCAGAGTTCGGGCAAGCGAGTTTCCAAGAGTTTATAGCCTCGGCGAAGCACGGCACATCAAAATCAACCAGTGTGGAAGCCAGGATTTTCCTGATTAATTTCTCAGTGCCATGAACCGAGGATATATAAGCCGGTAAACTAATACTAGAAATTTTACGGACGCCGAGCCCTCCCATACGAATGGGTAGAGTAGAGTAGCTTGGGTCCAGGCCCGGTCGTCCAAGGCCACATTTAAAATGGATGATAAAGAATTTCTTATGATTAGATCGATTTTGTCTAAAAGATGAGTGTGCTTCCATAAAGGAGAAACACGTAAGAAATATGTTACTTTAGGGCCGAAACAGCAATAATGGATAATGGTGATGGCCGAATGCATGTTAATTTGGAGCAACCTTTCCAAAATATCATTGTAATTCTGAATTTTTTCCTCGATGAAATCGGGAAAGGAATTTTCGAAAATTGGAGACCCAAGGAGACGAAGAGAACTTTTGTCAATAATTTTGATGTTAGGAGCTACTTACTGCGTTAAATTTAGGAATTGTCAGTTGTCGGTCGGTATGGTCCGCTAAAAACAGTTCACATTTTGCAAGGTTTAGGTCAAGGCCAATGAAATGAAGATTATTTTTTAAGAAAATTAAATCATTTAAAACTGTATCTACATCGCCGCCCAAGGTTCCATCATCAAGATACCAAACGTTAAATTTTGAATTTAGCTGCTGAACAATAGGGTCAATAGCTAAGCTAAAAATCACTGGCCCGAGGGGGTCACTTTGTTGACAGCCAACAGCAGATTCCAGAAGGTTGTGAAGAAAAAAAAGAAAACTATAAAGAGGTAATTCTATAACTGAATTGAAGGCATTCTTAATATCAACCTTCAGGATGACCTCACCATTGCCAGAATTTAGGTAGGTCGACAAAGCGTGTACGGCAGCCTCGCAGCCCCTTTTGGAACCATAACCTAGCTGCAGGGGCTGAAATTTTTCCGAAACAGCCTCACCATAAAATAATTACAATGAGACCTTGCTGTAACGTCACGTAACTCAAGTGACTAATAATCTACATAATATTACATAACATAGGTACCTAATTAATCTACTTCGATCTACTTTTCCTCGTCCGTCTCTCACCAACAATAATTTAGAAAGCTTATATAGTATACCTATATTACCGAGCGCCTGGGTTAAGGCTTAAGACCCAAATAGAATAAAAGGGATGACCTGCTCACTTTGACTTCTCAGACTCGACAGGTAATGTCGAGCAAGGTTAATGGACCATAATAGACATTCTCTTTAGACTGCCGATACCGGCGAAGAGATTAATAGCATTTAATAATCGTTCTTGATTATGGATCTTAAATAATTTACAGACTACGCAGACAGCAACTAAAGTCTGTGTCATTTATGATAGGTACCTAATTGTAATCAATGTCCACATTTAGACCGCCACGCGGCTGTAGAATAAAGCTCGACTTTGTCTTCTTTCTGCAATACCTACATTGTATTAGGTAATTAGCAGACGTTATGCTTAGGAATGCGCATCATTAACTAATGAATCGAAATGCTCTACAGAATTTTCCGTGACCTGGAAAATAAGTTTCATGATTTCATCATCTCCAAAGCAACAATGGGTTTTTGTAATCTTCGTTGCTCGCACCCAGCGGGTTCCCGCAGTCATTAGTTAAAGGTCGCTGGCCCATCATATGACTCTCTACCTAGCCTAAATCAACTAATGAATAATTAGGTAGTGGAGATTCATGATAGAGTCACTAGCTCCGTCCACAACTCCTTTTCACCCTCCATCATCCCTGGCGTAGGTGTCGTCGAGTCCTGAGATAGATATTCATTTTATGTGATTACTCCAAGTGGTTTAAGTACGTTAAGAGTGTCTTCGTAGGTGAATTTTCAGCAGAAAACGCTTAGTAACAACGTACTTAATTTCACTGAAATAGAACATCACACAAGCATACTTTACTGGCAGGCAAGTACATAATACGTATTACCTATGTAGGTAGGTACTAACATTTCAATCATTGTATGCACGCACTGCTACTGCAACGGTTTCTGCTCTTCAATTTCACCCAGAACGTAGACAGGTAGTTAATACCTGCCTCATGCCTCACGTCGTTACAATGCACTCACATTTATTGCAGATACGTGCATAACTAAATTGTTATGCTGTAATTTAAGGCTAGCGTACAATTACGTTTCATGTAATTGATAGATAATAACAGACAAAAAGTGCTCATGACACGAAAAAATCAACTTAATAATTATCCGTGGCTTGAAATTCATAAAAAAAAAACTAAGTACAATAAAGTGGTAAACCTACCTAGTCAATCAATTAGATCGGAATATACGCTCTAGGAATGTACGCAGAAATGTGTTTTAATTCCACAAAGTGTTTTTAATCACGCTTGTATTTTCGTATTGGTTTCTTATGATTTATGAGCATAAATGAAGTTTCAATTACCTACTTAAATTGTGTCGAGATATCTCCATGTGGCGTGTTCAATGAACTTTGATGAAAATGGTCGACAACAAGAAATTAAAACTTACAACCCACCGCTGCTTGCTGAACATAGTGCATAGAACTCACCCAAAATAGAGCTCTACAATCGCCACACTGAACAAGTGGGTTACATGTGTGACCGTGACGTCTACATTTAAGTTGCTGTCAATTTTGGTTCAAAACATACTATTTGCACCTAATTACTTCTTCATTAAAATTGCGCTTGGTTCTTCATTAAAATTGCGCTTGCTTTTAAAGAAAAATAAACAAAACACCCAAGTTTAGCAACTTAACACCTAAGAAGGCGTTAAGCTAATTCTCGTTGTATCATCCACTCATCACATCACAATGAATGAGCGATGCAAGTGAAATATCAGTTAAATAATTGTCTGTAATGGAGGAATGTGACGTGGCAGATGCTCGCAAGTCGCAGCACTCAGCAGTGTTGGTGTCTCCGCCTCACAATCAGTTCAGGCGAGTTTCACTCCGAGTATTCGTGCTGTTACTTTTACAACGCGCTGGCGCACACGAACAACGCTCTGTTTCCCTAAGTCTCATTGTTTCTACTTTGCGCACTGTCAAAGGAAAACTTTGACTTTCCACTGTGTCACCGTGAACAGCGGTGATACAACTTAGCAAATTTACATAGTTAACGACTCTTGATCTTTCCCAATTGCGTCGGGACCTCTACCTAGTCACCTGTGAAATCATAGATTTGCTTTGATCTCTGCGCTCACGTCATGTCCAACTTCGTCAAGCTGCGATGGGAGCGAAGTTTTGTTAATATTTCCCTAATTAAACAAAAGAACAATGCACATAGTTTTCGGCTAACCAACGATATCATAGTTTACTATGAGTTATTATTATTACACAAATATCAAAACAATGTTATAAATAAAGTGCACTATTTTTAAACACGGGGTATCTGAGCAGTATCTACGTTGCTAGTTTAGACTAATGCGCTAATACCTGCTCGTTTAGATGACTATCTATTTTTATTGACGAGATAGTTCGATTACGAAAGCGCTCGCGGCACGTTCACACTGACTGAATAAAACAAAGTAAGTATGAAGCAATCATTGGATACGGTTCGCGCGGAGATTTGGAGGTGATTTAAGATAACACTACTCAGTCCCGTTGGCTGCAGAGATCGTTTGCTCCTACGATTGTCGGATGGGCCGAGAGCCGAGTCCACACACCGTTACTTTCGCACCAAATCTGCCTACAATACGTTGTTCAGTGTACTTTGATTCGGATAATAAGTTTAAAGTCACGATCCGGTCCGTGAAGCTGTCTACGTAATCTCTCGGCTGAATTAGAGGCTTCCTTGTAAGGAGAGATGCATATTTTATATTGAAGCTATCGCGGAGACGAATTGCGGTCACCGTGGATTTATTTTCTTAGAGCGCATGTTAGGAGATAATACTGTTATTGTATTTCCAGATCATGGAGCTATTGTTTACTTTGAGCTTTACACGAGTTAGGGTCTGATCGGAACCGCGTAGCTCGCAATTAGCTGTAGTACTTACTGTAACAACAATAACTAACTAGTAGTACATGTGACTGTTCCTAAATTACCCTAGGCTGATAAAATTTTCGTTTTTCCTAAATCAAGCTATTTATTAGTATTAATAGTCAGCTCCCCCCTAAGGGGGAGGGGCCGCGCCCCACCCCGCGCGACCCGGTAGGACTCGTCTCCAGACTGGTCACCTTCCGATTTTAGATGTACTTTATTAGAGTCTTGGATGTTTCAGATTAGTTATTGATCACACCCTATCTTAAACTATTAAATGAGTAATATTTGTATTATAATCACTTTCTTGAAAACGACTCTAACGGTTTTGATGAAATTTGAAATATACTTAATTATAGGGGTCTATGGTGGTGAAAAATCGATCTAGCTAGGTCTCATATCTGGGTAACTTAAGTGAGCATATAGGTATGCTAAGTTTTACATGGCTTTGTCTGTTGTCGTATTTCATTGTAGAATTCTACATACAGATTTTCATGCGCACCATACCTACACCAATAAATTGAACAACATTAATCGTTCACGCTTTCGCTAGCGGAAAGGCGAGCTCCCAGTGGCCGCTCAGACAATAGCGTTAATTGTTGATAATGCTGCACAGCTCAGTACACATATATTAGAATTGCTTATAAACTGCTTCATATCTACTAACTACTGGATCGCTCATCTTATTATCTGTATGCTTAGTACAAGTTTCATACTAAAATTCGAATAACGTCTGTATCGTGTAGATCGAGTTTACGTCGTCGATAGTGACAATCCAGTGCCTCTAAGAAAGTAAGGACCGTTTCGAGCACTTTGCTAACATTTGCATGTATAACGCGAGTGCAAGTTACAATTTCGACAGTTTTGACAGCTTGAATACGAAACACAGTCACTTGCGAGCGTGAAGGTTGTCACTTAAGATTTTGTGGTGAGAGCATCGTGAGAGTGGTCATATAACAAAATTAATTTACTTTCATATTGTGAATAAAACTTACAATGGAATCTCGTATTATCTCGTTTGGAGAATGTTTGAGACCGCAAAAGCACAAGATAAGCGTATTTAACGCCACAAAAAAAAACACGTAAACACGTTCACGTAAACACGGTCACGTAAACAATGATAGAGTGCTCCACTACAAGCCACTCGGGCATTATTAGATCATTTGCTTAGATCTCCATGCCTAAAAAGTAACAAACTTACATTTACAAACTTCACAGATGGATCAAGGTCACTCACTACACACCAAAAGATATAAATTAAACTAACTGCTTCGTTTATGTTACCAACATTTCAAATTAGGACGGGCTAGTCGTTCATCAAAAATATTCAAAACTGTATGCAAATCACAACACAAACTTTCGTAAACACATACAAAACTAATGACCACTGACCACAGATAATCCGCCCCTAAGACGACCCTCTGACCAAATAATGTCGTCTAACTTGTATAACCACAACTAGTTGAATAGGCAGTCGCTTCTGTTATGAACACAAAATACGACTGTCAATTTATTTTGGCCGGTTACTAATGTACGCGTCACTTCTTGCAGTGAATTAACGCGAAACGAACGAACGTATTCTAGAATCTCACACTCGCAAGTTAACAATTGTCGATGCGTTTAGAATTAGCACTCACAATATGTAGTTCTCACGTATTATGCTAGGTGGCGCTTACTCAGCGCCGTACAAAGCGTTAAACGTTGACACGGTCGATACGTACAAAAAACTCGCACTACATAACCATACTGGGCCCAACGTATGAATCACGTCTATTAGTGAACAGTGAACACATGCCTAGATAGGTCCTTATAGGTGCATAGGCCAGATTTGTTAGGTTTTGCAGAAGTGAACTCGTTTTCTACTTCTATCCCTCATGACGAAGAACGACAAAAGAGTATAGGTATTGGATCTTCGAAAATCTGTAGCACCTTTAGTACTTACTTAAAACAAAAGCGATTCCAGTTATTAGGTACATAAGTAGGTACTTAAAGTAATATATAGGTAATTCCCATAATGTAAAAGTTCTTTAGAAAAATAATAAATAGCGCACATAAAATGGCTTTCGACTTAAACAGAACAATATAATATATTATGGGTCTATACATTCGTGATCACGTTCTCCCTGTATATGCAAGTGAGCATTCAGAATGTAAGCGTTTCCTCGGCTTTTTCAATCTTAACGACCTAAAATAAAACGACAAAGAATACCAAATCGGTTAAGTTAGGGCTCCTAGGAGGTGCAAGGCGACTGTCGAACCGGTTTGGCCGGGAGATTCTTTGTTTGGTTATCTCCGAGTCGAAACGTCGCGACTCGAGTCGAGACAGACATCGCCTGGCAAACTGACGCCTCATTTATTTGTTACAGAGATAAGAGGACGAGAGCGGATGTGTCTGCAGCGAGACTCGGGCAGCTGAGGGCCCCGGCGCCCTGATGGCGAGCGGAGTGGTGCGCGCGCTGCTCGTGGCGGCGGCGCTGGCGACGCTAGGCGCGCATGCGGCGCGCTTCGGAGACCGCCTAGCGCCGCGCGTGCCGGCTGCCTACTCGCCGCGCAACGCCCCATCCGCACATCACTACGTCGAGAATGAATATGACGACATGTACGAGCAGGACTACGAGGAGCAGAACCTCTCCGTCGAGGAAGAGGAGACGCCAGAGCCGGCCCCAGCCCTGCGCCGTCCCGCGCGCACTGAAGCTCATCGATTGGAAATGAGCACTGAATACTTCGTTATACCAGAACGACTGTCATCGCCAACGCCACCTTCGACATCAACAACTGTCACACCGGAACCACAACCGAACTTGACCATCGTATTAGCACCGCCGACCCCGCAAATTTTGGGCGCACTCAGAACCGAGTCTTGGGCAGTCCCTATATTAGCTCTCGCTTGTGTTAGTATGGTGACTCTCGGCGGATTTGAAGCGTTTGTGATATGGGGAGCGAGTCGCAAAGCGCCCAGCCATCGCCACCTGCTCCTTGGACAGACGCTACTGTTCGGGTTGTTCTCGTGCGCCGCTACAGCTGCATTGTTTGCGACTACGCCGACTGCGTTCACATGTGGTGCTGTCCGTTTCGGAACGGGTGTTGCGTATGTAATCGTTTTCGCGTCACTTCTAGTGAAGTGTGTTTTTTTGCTTAGTTTAAATGGTGGAGTATATTTACCTGCAGCGTACCAAGGACTCTTATTGTTTTTCGCTGTAATGATACAAGTAGCGATCGGTGCACAGTGGCTCGGTGGTTCTCCTCCACGAGTGATAAGCGGCGGCGGGCGGTGCGACGTGCACATGTCAGACATGCTGCTGTCGCTGTGTTATGCGGCCTTCCTGATCGCGGTGGTGTGCGGAGTGGCGCTGCGGTCGCGCGGCATTCGTGACAACTATCGCGAGGCGACGCACATCGCGGGCGCAGGCGGCGCCACGGCCGCAGTGTGGGTGTGCTGGGTGGCGGCGGCCCTGGGCGCGCCCGAGCGCCACCGCGACGCGTGCGTGGCCGCGGGCCTGCTCGCCACGTGCGCGGTGGTGTTCGCGCTCATGTTCGCGCCGAAGGGCCGGCGCCTGGCAGCGCTGGGCCGAGAGGGCCGCTGGGACGCGGACCGCGACGAGGGCCTCAGCTCGCTGGGCGCCGGCGGCTCCGGCTACTCGCCCTCGTTCTTCCACTTCAAGCCGGTCAAGTACGGCATGGTGTCGGCGGCGGCGCCGGCGCCCGTGCCGCCTCCCGTGCTGGACCGTAAGGAGCCGCCCGCTCAGCCAGCCGGTTAGTTAAGTATCTAAAATGCGCTACTAGTGAGGACTAGCGCTTCCACGCACAGATTGACCGCAGATCGCGACCTTCTTTTCGCAGATCCGTACGGAGGCCTGTTCGCGAACTCGCCGCACCCGCACTCACGCGCCCTGTACACCCCGCCACACTACACCATGCACCCCCTTATGCTAAACTATCACTACAATTACCCGCCCTATCCTTACTTGCTGCCGCCAGGTAACTACTCATACCTACACTCGCTTGTAATAAAATGCACTCTCACTTCACTTCTTCAATGGCAAACAAGATAGTTCGGTTTTGATAAGATTATTTTATATTTTCTTCAGAGATCACTTTCCATCCGGTTAATCTCAGATTCAGGTCTTCATGTACGAGACTATACATACTTACAGTTATTGTAGCAGGTAAGCTAAGCCGTACTGATTGTATCGTGTTGTGTGCAGGCGTGATGGTGCGTCCGGAGGAGGGCAACGTGTACACGAGCGTGGAGCCCACCTTCAGCAGCAACCCCAACGTGTACTTCCAGCGCACGGAGCCGTTGCACGTCGGCATGATGTACTGAGCCCCTGACAAACCACAAGTTCCGAAGTGAACACTGGGATTTGCAGCGCGACGCCATTGTCACTTGCCAAACGGCAATCTGTGACACACCTACGAATATTGTGACGACACGTTCCCACTGCTGCGTGAAGCACTCCTGCACTTATCTTTAAATACCCCACAGAATTATATAATTTAATTAATTAAATTATTTCAAAATTCAAACTGACACAATCTTATGCAGATAATTAGTTTAATGAAGAAACCGATTACATTATTTTGTTTGGCCCTATTTCTGAAAGCAATAATTTTCTAGTCAAAAAATCAGATAAAATATGTTAATGCATATTCTTGTCATTTCTTTGAAGAAAGAATCGACAAAACGACACATTTGTTATGTTCTTCTATCATTTTGTCGATTCTTCGTCGACAAAACCCGTTTCCACGGCGGTCATGCTACGCGGGCTGTTCTTCATTCAAATTCTAATCTTGTATGTGCATTATCCAGCAGTGGTAACAACTTATGTGTGACATTACGGACATGTGAAAAGACTTTTATGAACTTTGTGTGGAAAGAAAGCTGTTTGTGATTTTAAACTATACTAAACCCACCCTGAAGAATATGAAGAACAGCTGTTAGAATAATTTTAGGTAACTTACTACTAAGAATAGAGAAAAACCATATAATTGTAAGTTTTCCTTATGCAAATTTGTAAATAAAACTAAAGACTGTTTTCGGTTATTTTATTTTATTTAAGTTATAAAATTATTCTATATTTATTCAATGTAAACACATAAATAACTGTGCAAAGTTTAGTACACATACCTCATCAAAACAGAGGCAGTTATGCTTAACTTTTGTAACAATCTCACTCACTCACAATGTTGCCACTTTCAGTTCTTCAGACAAAAACAGATGTAATTTATTTTGTTCTGTTGGCAACACTATTCACATGCAGTTCATTACTTGGTTCCAGTGGAGAGCAGGGCCAGGAGTCCTGAGGCAGCCGAGAGAGACACAATGTAGTTACTGTGGTCAAAGAGTTAAGGATTTTTTTTCTAGACAAAATATTAATATCTCATCCATTCACATCATTAATATCCATCAGATAATTCAAATATGTACTTCAAAGATTTTTCTGGTAGTATTTAATTAATATTTGATCAACTTTCATAATATAGCTCACTGTTAAATAGCCATCATAATAAGAGAATGAATTAATAAATTTCAAATCAATAGCGTAATGCTGCTTTCAGTAGCTATTCACTTTTAAAATAAATCAAAATTGAATTATAAAATAGTACCAAATAGCCTTCAGCTAGACTGTTAAACCTTGGTGAATCTATCATACTTGTTGAAGTATATAATGTTCATTGTACTCATTCAGCGGGCCTAAAATGGCCGCTTTAGCAGAACATAATAAGAATCATGTTAAAATGTTAAATTCTACAAATTTTTTAGATTTTTTATGATTCTTATTATTTTCTGCGAAAGGGGCCATTTTAGACTCCCAGGTGGGTAGTTGTATATTGTTTGTAAAAGGATACACAGTGGGTGTGAAAGTGCGCAGAAGGTAGAAGCTGCTGAGGATGACGATGGTCAGGAACAGAGCGTTGTTGTAGAAGATGGAGTAGGTGGTAGCCTCATAGTCAGCCACTTCATTCTTTTTCCATAGGATCCTGAAAACATGATATATGATTAATAAGTTGTTTTCCAGCTACTGCTTGATTTTCAGTATTATCTTTACTAATATTATAAAGAGAAAAGATTAGTTTTTTTGTTTGTAACGATTTAACTCTAAAACTACTCAACCAATTTAAAAAATTCTTTCACGATTAGAAAGCCACATTTTCAATGAGTAACATAGGCTATATTTTTCCCCATACTTCCACGGAAATGGAAACTATGCGGGTGAAACCAAGTGACATCCATTAGTAAGCTTATAATCTAAACTAAAATATATTTTTTTATCAGTACCCTGGGTAAGCAGGTTGAAAACATAAGAGAATATGGGAAAGGCAATTAAGTTAGGTCAATATTCATCCTATAATAATTATTAGATTAGACTAGTTGATGCACGCGGCTTCACCCGCATACAAATTATTTACAAAATTGTCTTCCAGAACCACTCTATCCACTGGTGAAAACAGCATGAAAATCGGTGCAGTAGTGTTTGAGTTTATAGTGAAGACAGACAGTCACGGTGGAGGACTTTATTTTATAATATCTAGTGAAAGTCAAGTAAGAAACCGGCTAATTTACGAAATTTTAAGTTACACTCATTGCATTCTAACTAGTTTCAAACTTATATGTAAAAGTGATTATGTCGATGAAACTTCATCAACGTTATTATACCTGGGTTGATAGCATTGATGCTACTAAGCAAAAATAAGTTTTATATCCACTGATAAGGTATCTGATAAACCAAAGATCAATCATTTATACAAGATGAGGATTGAGGATTTGAACTGAGAAGTCTCATCCTGCATTCCTAGTGGTGAAACACTCACATAAATAATGTTGAAATCTATATTTTCAGCTCATCTATTCTCTGTTGGACAATGGTGTTGATTCTGTTGTGCACAAACTAAAGTTAATTTAGACTATTGCTATCTTTTACTAAAAGGCAGTGCGAGAAAAGGACGGCTATAGCTATGCACTAAGTTAGAAATGTCAAACTAGTTTATGCCTTGCGCTTCCCCGTGTTTTTAGTCGACATGTTTTTACGTGCACCCTTCATTTGTATGGAAATATTAGTTCGAATTAAATTTGACAGCTCTAAATTACGTCCGTCTCTTTCTCGTTTTATTAGTGAGAAAAAGATAGTAATAGCCTAAATTAAGTTTAGTTTGTGCACAACAGAATCGACACCAATATGTAATAATGTGAATATTTTTACTGAGAGTAAGTGGGACTCCAAAAACAAAACAGAACTAATGAGAATACCTCTCGTCCTTCTCCTTCCTGCTCATCTTCTTGTCGTCAGCCAGCTTGCGAGCCATCTCGCGCGCCACGGCGTCTTCTCTGCGCACCGCTACACGGTGCTTCAGCTGGAACTTGGTGTTCCTGTATGCCAGGGCCAGCAGCCAGGTGCTCGCTGTCGTTACCATCGCGAACCACGCCAAGGACGAGCTCACCTCCAGGGCATGCACCCTCCAGAACAACCCTGAAAGAGTGTCATACCTACATCAAAATCGAACGGTACTTTCACTACACCGTAACCTAAGATTTATGTATAAAACTATACGTTTTAACGACATGGTAATGTCGGAACAGTATTGCGGTAATACTTACATATGGGAATTGCGGATACGATGAAAGCATTCCCGTAAAAGAGGGCTGAAGACTTCGTCGACACATTCCGGCTGAAATCTTGAAGCAGTAACTCTTCTTCTTTAGTGAAAGCCTTGTTTGCCTTGCCCGACATGATTGTTTATTTAATATTGATCTTAAATTAACTAATACTTATCGCGCACTACGTGTAGCAAAAATACAAAGATAGCTCGATATTGTGCCACCACTTCAGCTGGCTTGTGCGCTGGCGAGCGAAAGTCAAACGTCAAATGACATGTAAGCAACGTGTCAAAAATATTACCATCTTTCAAAAATATTTGTTTCAAATTCCTGGAACTTGTAATATATTCGCATAAAAGAAACATAAACCAGATTTGTTAAAATTAGCACTGAAAGTTCGAAGAAACGAAGAAACAGTGTTGCTAATAAATTCCTAATCATATTTCTGCACCCCATCAGGGTTGCCACATAACTCGGTTTGTTGGCGTAAAAACCGTAAAAACCACCTTTGTTAAAGCTACCCTAAGCAGCACGAGTCACTTCGCCATAGTGGAGATGCAGCTTTAGACGATCAAGATTCTATAGTTGCAAGAAAATGTTATGATGATATTTTGAGCCTGTCTCTAACTTAATTTTACCACTAACATGTCAAATTGTCTGTTGTCTATAAAAAGCTGGGATTCAAAAGACGGAGTTGGTGGAATGCAAAGGTTACAACAGATTTTTGAGAATTTCGTCTAAATCGATATTCAGTTCAAAATGGTTTTATTGCAGAATTGACTTCAATTTGACAGCCGCTGTCATATTCTGAATTTTCAATTCAAAAATAAACGTTTCATGCCGCGAAACGCTTGTTATTGTTGTGGAAAAAACTGAATATTAACTTCGTTAATTCCTCGAAAGGTCAAAGGATAAGGAATTAATGATCTGATACAAAATGAGCCACTTTGAATTTGCTATACCACTTCAGAAGGACGAATTACTAGAATCTCACGCAGGGCAGTATCATGTTGAAGACGTCGTACAACCGCGCGTACTTTTGTCCAAATTACAAGGTAATTTCGTGCCAGTTTTTTCATCAATAACTACGTCCTCGATAACAACTAATAAAGCTTCCTATCTACAGATGCCGCGCGAGCTTTTAATGCTGAAGGAGTGGAATATATATTGGAACACTTTGATACTTATTTTGCCATCATAGTTCATGGAAACAAACTAGAATGGAATGTTATAAACAAAGGTAAACTTATCATAACCCTACGTTTAAATATTATTTTTACATTTACACTTATTTAACATTTGCAACTTAATTTAAACAGTCTATGCGGCATTTTTAATATGGAATCAACAAACAACAACAACGTAAGTTTTAATCAACTTTTTAGGTTTCGAACACATCATACGAGCAAGCAAAAGTCTCTGCAACCACCTAGAACCCATAGTACAAGAGCAAGAGATAGACCCTGATGTCAGAACCAAGAACTTGAATATTTTGAAAATGATGATGTATCTCTTCACTCAGATCATGAAGACTAAGGACACTAAGCTTGCTGCAGATGTAAGTATAATCATGTCTTATACTGAAAAATAATGTTCTAGAAGAATTTAGAACTCTCAGGAGTATTAACACCACTGAATATTGTGCTTTAAGTTTCTTTCCCAGATGTAGCAAACATTTTCTTATTAGTAGAAGCCTGGAGTATAAACTTTTACCTTCTAATTGACAGTTATTGGCTGCTGTAGCTTACATGAGTTTTTTAGATTGCCTCCTAATAGTAATAACTAACTACTTAATAAATAAAAGTTTTGTAACTGATTGATCCAAAAACTTTTTGAAACTTACATTTACTATTAAAATTCAGAACTCCACAAAGCTGACATTAGGCAAAAAGGGCAAGAAGGCGACAGATGATGAAGAGTTCTGTGGTTGGACCGAGTCAGACAAGCAGGCAGCGCTAGTTACACTAAACTTGGTGCTTCAGCAACCCTTGTCTAAGCTGTGGGACCCGCCCCTGGCTGAAGATAACTTTGTTTCGTAAGTTATTTCAAAGATTTTTTACTGACTTGTGCATTTCATCAAAGTAATTTTGTCTTGAACATGTTACTTTGTGTTCTGGTTTACAGATTTTCTAGTTGTAAGTTTTAATAAAACATAGTTGATTTTGTTTTATTTCAATGTATCAATAATATCAGTTTAATAAAAAAATCTTATTTCTAGAATGGTTGCAGACCCTTGCTATAAAGCGTTAGAAGAACAAATAATAAAGAACAAATCTGTCAGAGAAACTGTGTTCCAAGTGCTTGGGGTGCTGATCAAGAAGTACAACCATGGCACCTCCTGTCTCATCAAGTTGGTTCAGGTAGACCCACACCCTTCCAGTAGTACTTACAGAAGTAGACACAAAAGTTAAACAATGGCATCAGACCAATTTGGTCGAGCTTCACAGACAAAGGCAAGTAAGACTGGTCTTGCTCATACTGTTACACATTGTATAATAATAATATGAGCAAGACCAGTCTTACTTGCAGATGATGTAATTGAAATATGTAACTGACCTAGTGTGGCTTAATTTAAAGAAAGAAAAAATGTCCGCATTGACCATGATTTAAAGCCTAAGTTACTCATACATTGTGTACCTTTACCTCTTTGTCTGATGCCAGTTATGCTGTGTGTAGTCATTGATATGTATTCTTTATTCCAGGTTCTTCAAATGGTAGAACATGCAGTCTCGCCAATAGTTGCGGGAGTAGTGCAACTAACCAAAGAATTTGGCCTTGGAACATTTGGACCTCAAATGGTATTATTTTACTAAATTTTAAATACATCTAAAACTAGTAAGAGCAGATGGTATTTATTACTCCCTTGTTGGTCTAGTGGCCACATACGTTATTTATTTATTTATTTATTTATAGCCTCTTTTCAGACAAGACAGCATTTCTTTATTTTCCGTAGATTTCCCATTTCTTCCACTTTTGCGTGTCCGTTTGCCAGGTGGCAAAGGCCTCCTCCAATCTTCTCCATTCTGGCCTTTCTATGGCCACTCTACCCCATGTTGTTCCCGCGACCTGCCTAATGTCGTCGTCCCACCTTTTTTGTGGTCTACCTCTCTTTCTCTTTCCATCTCTTGGGTACCATTGTGTGACCATTTTACTCCATTTATCCTTTCCTCTGATCATGTGGCCTGCCCATTTCCACTTTTGTCTCCTTATTTTCAAAGTTATGTCCTGTACCTTAGTCTTTCTTCTGATGTTGCTACTCCTTACTTTGTCTTTTCTTTTGATCCCAGTCATACTCCTTTCCATGGCATGTTGACATACGGAGAGTTTGTTTGTTACATTTTTTGTTAAAGCCCATGTTTCGCTCCCGTATGCCAGCACTGGCATGACACATGTGTCAAATAATTTGCTTTTCGTTGACGTGTGTAGGGTCTTGTCTTTCATTATTTCTTTTAGGCCCCAATATTTTTTCCAGCTATTCGCAACTCTTCTTTCGACTTCTTTGATTTCGTTGTCGTCTGGAGACATCAGTTGACCGAGGTAAATGTATTCTTCGATGTAGGAGATTTGGTTCCGTTCCACTATTACAGGGTCTTTGTTGCCATTGGTCATGATTTTTGTTTTTTCCGGGTTTAGCTTCAATCCGGCCTTTGCACTTTCCGATGCTAGATCATTTATCATCTTGCTTAGATCAGCTGGTGTTTTTGCAAATAGTACAATATCATCAGCGAATCGTAGGTGCGTTAGCGTTCGGCCATTAATAGTTATGCCCATGTCTCTCCATTCCAGATTCCTGAAAATCATTTCTAATACGGCCAGAAAGAGTGTTGGTGAGAGGGGGTCCCCCTGTCTCACGCCTTTTTGTATTTGAAACTTATTTCCTTCTTTTTCTAGACGGATACAAGCCGAGCTGTGTTTATAAATATTCTTTATAATTCTTATATATTTTTGCTCTATACCCAGTTCCTTTAAAGCTTCCCAGATTTTTGAGTGTATCAAAGAATCGAAAGCTTTACTGTAATCAATAAAAGCTATGTAGTATGTAAGCTGGTACTCATTGTATTTTTCTATAATTTGTCTTACAGTGTGGATGTGGTCTAGTACCGAGAAATCTTTACGGAATCCTGCCTGTTCTATCGGTTGTTGCTCATCCAACTTCCTTCCTATTCTTCCCAGTATGATCTTTGCAAAGATTTTATAAATGTTAGACATTAGACTGATGGGTCGGTAGTTTCCAATATCGTAGTGATTCCCTTTCTTGAATATAAGTATTATGATGGATTCAGTCCATTGTTTTGGGATGATTTCTGTGTTGATCACGCAGTTGAAAATTTCTGTAAGTATCGGTGACACTGCTACTTTCGTTTTCTTTAGTATCTCATTGCTTATGCCGTCTGGCCCTGGAGCTTTATCGTTTTTCTGTGTGTCAATAGCTTTTTCCGTTTCTTCCTGCATGATGTAAGGTACCATTTCGTTCTCTGGTAAGTCTATTTCCCTTTTATTTGTGTTATTTTTGTATAGTTCGGTGTAGTAGTCAGTAGCAATCTTGAGTATTTCCTGTCTACCAATTTTCTTCGTTCCACTTCTATCTTCCATCTTTACAATCCATTCTTTCTTGTTAGTTAATTCTTTGTACGCCTTCTTTATTCCTCCTGTCTGCCTAATATGTCTCTCTATTGTTTCCATGCGATGTTGTCTCCCATCTTTCCTTATGTTTTCTTTTATTTCTTTGCTAATTCTTGATATTTCTTTCCTATTTTTATCTGTATTTTTCGCACCTATTAGGACTGCTCTTTGGCTAATGAGGTTGACAGTTTTTTCTGACATCCTGTTGTTTAGGTTCACTTCTCTTTTGCTCACATACGTAACTACTGAAAATTCTCGGGTTTGGCAAAGTGTTATTAGATTTCGTGAAAGTTTTTTCAGCAGCCAACATGGATTTGTGCCTCGTTGATCGCGACGATAGGTCGTGGTGGAACAAAATGAAATGTGTAGTGGACTGTATAACATGAATATATAGAAGAAAAGAATTAAAATAAATAAATAAATACAGTGGTCGATTGGAATAGTAAACAAGAAATAAGACGCTAAGAAAACGCGTAAGCGCAGCTGTGCGTGGAGGCGTGCAACAGCTGACTGGTGTGGCGCGGGCGGGGGCCGTCGGCCGGCTGACTCCCCGCTGTCCCCGCACCCCTCGTTCACTGCCGCTGGCGCGCGGCGACGTTGAGAGTAGCGGTCTCAACACTCGTTGATTTATTTATTTAATATAGGTCTACCAACAATAGGCTAGTTTCCACCATCAATAAATTGCAAAACTAATTAGTCCGTCAGTTAGAGTATTGGAAAATAATGGACACGTATTTTTGTTTTTGTAAATCACTGAGTACTGACAAAGATAAAACGCATCAAAACTCGGGAGCGGGGGCTCGTGACGTCACAACGCACTAAAAACTATAGCACGGCGTGACGTATTGCGAATTTTAAAAGCGTCGTATCGCGTCAATTTTGGTTTATGTAACAAAAGAAAAAATACGGGTCAAATATTTTTTTATAATCTAACTGACGGACTAATTAGATTTTTTTAGGACACAAGCCTATTGTTTCCACTGGATACAGGGACATAATTCATTCATAAAATTACTTATAGGTAAACACCACATGTACATGAGGTCAAAAGCTCGCCCCCTTTTCATGGTACTTAGCCATAACTGGCAAAATGTGGCGTTAAGTGCAGTTCTGCGCAACCATTCGCGCATTACACGCGTGATGTTATATGTATGTTATGATTTCTTGTAGGTGCGAGAAATAGCAGAAGCTTTAGCGTCATCCGACGATG
This sequence comes from Xestia ashworthii, assembly GCA_950022955.1. NCBI lineage: Eukaryota > Metazoa > Arthropoda > Insecta > Lepidoptera > Noctuidae > Xestia > Xestia ashworthii. Next base: position 9,342,789 of record OX465562.1, on the reverse strand, counting down.
AGAATGCCGGTGCTGGCACTGAGCAAGGGGCGGCGAGAAACTGTGGCGCATTCTTAATGGAGCTCACTAAGGAACTGCCAAAAGAGATGACCAATGCTATTGCAACCATACAGCCATATCTGGAGAGTGATGAGGTAAGCGTTTATTTTATCTTTTCCAGAACTATGTTTTGGCCACAGCTTGTGACAGTTAACCTGGACTTAACACCAAAAACGTCCATAGTGATAATGAATTTTTAGCTCCGTATCACGTTAATTTTATCTACGGCGAATTTCAGGCTACAAATAGTTGGTATCCATCAGGATCTGCCTAGTAGCCTTTTTCCAACTATGTTGAGGTTGGCTTCCAGTCTGACCGGATGCAGCTGAATACCAGTATTTCACATGGAGCGACTGCCTATCTGACCTCCACAACCCAGTTAATACTGGGTAATACGATAAGACTTGTTAAGACTGGTTGTCAGACTTTTTTGGGCCACTGACTACCACCACCAAAAAATTATTTTGATCTTACCCTACTCAGCTTGTTGAGAAGCACAACCATTTCATACTATTTACTTGTAATTAATAAATGAATCTAGCCTTAATCTAATACCTAGGACATAGCAAAGTCCATAATATTGATTGGTTGCCTTGTAAAGACCAAACTTTGAATACTTTAAAGCCAGTAGGTTAAGATTTAATAGGTACAGATGGCTTTTTTGATGATTCCTATCATAAATCGGGACTTAATGATGTTGATAAGTACCCCAATAGGTAGCCTGAACCTAAAGACAACATAATCCAATAATATGAAGTCAGAATATAGCCCAGAAATACGAATTAAACTCAATAATTTAGTAATATAATGGAAAAACACCGCAAGTTTGTGTGACAAGGTACTAACTTGAGAGTAAACAAAGAAGCTGATTGGTCGAGAAACCCCATTGTATTCTACATCCGGGTTCTTTGGGCGAGTCCATTCGTATTTGGGTCACAGGGGTGAGGAGCGGGGAGTCGAGGGGCGAGGTTTTCCCGGCTTCCTCGCTATAGATAGGCGAGTGGACGACGACAAAAATTGACACCACCATTACGTGCGCTTATGTGTAACAATATAAATAGAGGCGCTCTAGGGTGTTACGGACAGTCTTCGCGCTAACTCCGTCAGAGTAACACCTAGTGGTTACTATATTTGTCGTCGTCGTAATTTTCGAGTAAAAGTCTTTCCTTCAGTTGTAATTATAGTCTATAAAGTTTGTAATAGTAATTTAAAGTTTGTGTTAAAGTTAAGTAATCAGTGTAAATAAGTTCTCAAATATAATTATCTACAGTTCATCTTCAAGTTGTGTTTATATTTCAACCCTCGCGTCCTGAGACACACAGCTACTCTTATCTGTTTATATTTTTTTAATATCAGTGTTATTTCAGTCATACACCCTCCGTATAAGCGTGCTGGGCATGATGTGCGAGGTGCTGAGCGTGGAGCTGCGCGGCGAGGGCCTCACAGACGAGCAGCGCATACAGCGAGATGACTTCCTAGACGATCTGTACGAACACCTGCATGACCTGTCCGCGTATGTGCGACATAAGGTAACGCACCGCATCTTTAAATCCTAAGAACCCCACAGAAGATCGGATCCATTATCAAAGAGCGTGGCGCTTGCCGTTTTAGGATGGTTCTGAGCCACAACGGGATTGGGAAGCTGCTATACAACAACAACATCCAGTCATTTACAGGCAACTTTGGCCCATAGATCTTACAGACTTACGTTCGTTTGGGTTTGTATTTATCATAATGTATAGCATGCATAATTATGATATATACGATCCGAAATTAGTATATCCGGTCAGGTAGTTCTGGCTTGACCTATTATGAGTGTACTCTTGATAGTCTTGATCATCAACATATTAAACATGCAACAGGTTCTCCAGTTCTGGTGTCGCCTACAGAGAGAGAACTGCGTGCCTGTAACTCGACAGCGCACTGTTTTCGAGCGATCCATCGGACGCCTGCGGGACAAGGCCGCGCTCGTCAGGAAAGCCGCTATTCAACTACTCAAGGTATAACAAATCAGCATATAAATACTAAGCTACATTTCTCATCCGACAGACATTTTCACCTTACACACAATATTTTATTGTGACTTTCCAGATATTCTTAGAATGCAATCCATTTTCCGCGCAACTTAAACTAGAAGTACTTGAAGAACAATTGAAAACTGAAACAGAAATCATGGAAGATCTGCAAAAGAAGTTGAATCCTGGACCCGACCCTGAATTGGTCAAGAAATGGGAGAGCATAGAAGAAGAAGTAATTTCCTCTATAAAGAAAGGAATGGATATACTCACACAAGATGAGCCGGAACTCTCCCAAGCTTCACTGGAGAACTTGTATGATGCGATCCGCAAACATTTACGGGAAAAGAACTATTACAAGGCATACCTTATTGTTAAGCACACTGAGAGACAGTATCCTGAAGCTAAGTTACTTAGATGTGACATGGATAAAAGTGATCAGGTAAGAACTTTCCAAAATATTTGTTTCTATCAGTGGGGTAGGTTCCATACAACTCGATTCCTGCCATACTCGAATTTGACAAAATATGTACTCTGTCTTTTTACGTCTTACAAAAATTGACCCCTTCTTCCTGACGATCTGAAACTTGAATCAGGGCCAAGCTTGCGAATAATAATGCATAAAACTTAAAATACTATCAACTCATTACAGATCGCATACTTCGTAGCGTTACTCCGCAACATATTCGTAATACCAGACCGAACGGTATCTCTAACACAGCAGTGTGAACAAGAACTGGCCATGTACAAACGGTTAGAAGAAAAAGAAAACATAGTCGCCTTTCTCCAAGAGTCAGTACACTTCAGTCGCATGGTGTCTGAAGCCGTACCGCTTATAAACGCCTTGTTGATGTCCAAGCAAGCCGGTGACGTCAGCGAGGCCATAGACTTCTTTACGACGGCGCATCATTTTAATATTGAGTCTGCTAAGATGGGAGTTGCGAATATGTTGCTGCTTGTGTGGTCGCCGGATCAGGTAAGCCTTTTAAGCAGCTTTCAGACTACGCTATAATATAATAGCATATAGTATACATATAGCTCCGTTGGATGCGAGTCGCAAGGGATCGGTCAATGTGGCGACACTTGGGGGAGGCCTATGTCCAGCAGTGGACGTCTTTCGGCTGAAATGATGATGATGATGATACATAAATCTCATAGCACAACAATATAGCTCACCATACATTTGTTATGGACACGTTCACACTGTACTATACTATATATTATTGGCTTACTATAATAATGCTATAAAATGGTGCGATACGCTAAGTTCATGCTATGCTATATCACGCGCCGCCCTCTTCCTCCTCCCTCACCCCCGGCTCCCGCAAGCGAATGTTTTCTCCACTTATTTGAACTCTTTCTGAGATTGCTATATACTATAAATGCTTGCGATAACATTGCGTAATGTGAACGCCATGCTATAATATAGTATAGCATTAGGTCCTGCTTTGCTATACTATATAGCAGAATAGTATAGCGTAGTCTGAAACCAGCTTGATCCTTCGTGGAGGATATGCCTTAAGGGTCAAGCATTCAATTGTTTAAATGTACAATCGTACATGTAATGCTATCCTCTCAATTCTTGAATAATTTAGTTGACCTGTTTGGTTTTCATTTTCCAAGTAAATCTTCCACACTTCATAATTATGTAATTCCAACCTGCAAATTGCACATTCACATCATTAATTTCAAAATATTCAGGAGAAACGCGAGGCAGTAGAGCGAGCATATCGCGACATGTACCTTGAGTGCGACAACAAGGTCGAACGCGCGCGTTCCTTCACCATTGCCAAGAACCTGGTGTCCCTCATGATGCACATCGACCGCGGCAGTGCGCTCGCGCTAGAACATCTCGTGGACAAGTGGGTCGAGAAGGGAGACATCAGTCCCGCTATTATACAGGTACATTACTAAATAAAGACATATTACTCAGGAAAATACGGCCTATCGAGTGTAAAGAGAAAAGCTCGATTCTGTCCGATATTAATCTTTGTGAAACTGACACAAAAAGCTCTGTTTTAGGGAGATAATACACCACGACGACCGGTTTCACAAGTACCGGTTTATTATTTTAATTTTTTTAATGAATGAAACACTTTTGTTACTGGTGATGCTTTTTTTTTCAATAACAAGAGACATGCAGGTTCGGGGTTCAATAAAGTAAAGCATAATTTTTATTCACAGGTTTTCTGGGAAATGTTCCTAAAGAAAATTGACGGAACTACGGACATGGACAGCTACGCCGCACTAACACTTCTAGTCATGGTCGCTAAGGCGAAACCTTCAGTAGCGGTCGCCAACCTCGACGTCATACAATCGCACGGATTAACTGCAGACTACAACTCGAGGAACTTGAGTGTACAACTGTTGCTACCGTTGACGAAAAAGACTCAAAGATATCCCGTCGACCATGCCATTTTCACCTCTATTTTCGACAGTCTGATGGAAACATTCTCTAAGTTCGATAGATTCACAGCCTTCGCTGCTAACTCTATAGATCTCATATACGCGATCTGTGATACACCCGAAGTTGTCTGTGGTAAGATTCTTGCGGAGATGTACAGGAGGGTGGAGGAGACGATGGTGAATGATAGCGAAAACGAGGAGGAGGTCAGCTTGCCGGTGGAGATGTTGACTCGGTTCGTGTTTGTGTTGGGACAAGTGGCGCTGCAACAACTCATATACCTTGACATAAACGTGTACAGCGAGCTCAGAAGAAGGAATCAGGTAATTCAATTGTAAAAACCAGTGCATACCTCTTTTTCATTGCAAAACACATAAAACAATTTCGCATATAAATTCTTTGCATCACTTAAACCAATGGGGAAGGCAACTGTAAATCTAATGGCATTGACATTGACAGATTTTCAACTGCTTGGTACAAGCTATGCTAGCGCCATTAGATTTACAGTTGCCTTCCCCATAGATTTACAGTTGCCTCCCCTCCATTTTTATATTTCAAAATAGCTTTACCTCATTGGTCAGATTGCGACTAAGCTGTGGGTGGACACGCCATCTACAATCAGCTTTGACCAGTCTTCCCTATTAAGCTTCGATTCAGACATCACAATTTTCGAACTTCTTTTCGTCAGGTCCGCGAAGACCGCAAGGTGGAAGAGAAACGCAAGAAGAAAGCGGGCGCGTTCGCGACGCCGGGCAAGCGCGGCCGCGTGGACGATCTGCGCCGACAGACTCTCATGAACGTCAGCAACGCCAGCGCCTCCTCGCGGCAACAGCGCTCCGCTAGCGTCACCTCCAACAAGGGACCCTCGGTATGTACGAATTTTAAGAAAGTAATTAAGGTTGCCGATACTTTTTAGGCAATAAAACCATAGTCATGCCATGCCTAAAAATTATCGCCAGGTGGAGGCATACAGATTCGCTGCGTTTAGGGTCTTTTACCCAAAAATTCACTTGTATAAATGTATGCGTCAAATGACATTAACATACTTTCAACATGCAAACAGGTAAACACAACAATGACAGAAGATGAAGCAGGCCTCGAGGGCGCCGTAGCCGACGACGCGGATGCAGAATACGTGCGCGGAGTGTGCGAGCGCGACATCGTGGGCGCCGGCACTAGCCTCGCTCGCTACGTGCCGCTGCTGCGCTGGCTCCTGTCCAACCCGGCGCGCGCCACGTCCGCGCTGCAGGCGGCAGCGGCGCTCAGCTTCACTAGGTAACGCTACTCGTGTGATAGTGTGCGAGCGCGACATCGTGGGCGCCGGCACTAGCCTCGCTCGCTACGTGCCGCTACTGCGCTGGCTCCTGTCCAACCCGGCGCGCGCCACGTCCGCGCTGCAGGCGGCAGCGGCGCTCAGCTTCACTAGGTAACGCTACTCGTGTGATAGTGTGCGAGCGCGACATCGTGGGCGCCGGCACTAGCCTCGCTCGCTACGTGCCGCTACTGCGCTGGCTCCTGTCCAACCCGGCGCGCGCCACGTCCGCGCTGCAGGCGGCAGCGGCGCTCAGCTTCACTAGGTAACGCTACTCGTGTCGAGGACAGATAAAGTGTGAGCGAAACATCATAGTATAAGTCAACCTATAAAGGTCACTGCCGGTATACATGACCTCTTTTCCGTGAGATGGATAAGGTTGATCGACCACCCTTTTCCGCCGGTTGCACAAAACTTTTGTCAATATTTTAATCTGTGTAATCTTTAAAATGTTTCATAATAAAATATTATTTAAATTGTAGGTTCATGCTGGTTTCCAACGCGGTATGCGAAGACGGCCTTCAGCTGATGGTGACAGTCCTCAAGAAGTCCAAGAATGTGTCTCTGAGGACCAACTTGACTATCGCTTTCGCTGACCTTACCTTGCGATTCCCCAATCTAACACAACCCTGGACTCATCATATTTATCACATGTAAGTACAGTTAAACCAGAATAGACATGCTTATGCGGTATACATTATAGCCTTGGTAATCTTCGTGTTTCGGAATTGAGCTGTATTTTCACGTTTCTGCGTTTTCCCAATATCAAAAGTTCTAAGAACTCATATCACAGTATCGCAGGACATAGAAACGAAAAATGTGCCTGTATGTTCGAGGCTTTAACACAGACGTCGCGCCACAGAGACAAACCTCCCAAGTTTTGTATTGCCGATAATCTCTAAAGGGCCGTCTACATCCTGCCGGGGTTGCGGGCCTGTTTGAAAGAGATACCGCGGCCCCGAAACAAAAAGGGCGTGGAAGGAACATGAATGGGTTTTAGTCAGTAAAAGTCTGACACTCCCTCCCGCTCCGCCCAGAGTGGGAGAAGTTATTTGATGATTTCCCATCCTAAAAAAAAGGGGCCGTCTACACAGAGAGAGCGGAAATATTATCGTCGTGACGTCGTGTCACGTATTTTTTAGGGTTCCGTAGTCAACTAGGAACCCTTATAGTTTCGCCATGTCTGTCTGTCCGTCCGTCCTCGCTTAATCTCTGTGACCGTTAGCACTAGAAAGCTGAAATTTGGTACCAATATGTGTATCAATCACGCCGACAAAGTGGTAAAATAAAAATTGGAAAATATTTTTTATTAGGGTAAAGTGGAAAGTGATTTTTTTTTAAATTCAACCCTAACGTGTGATATATTGTTGGAAAGGTATTTAAAAATGAATAATGGTTTACTCAAATCATTTTTTTATAATGTCAATAATTTCGGAAATAATCGCTCCAAAAGTAAAAACCCCCCTCCCCCCCCCCCCTCCTCCCCCCCTCTAACTTTTGAACCATAAGGACTTTCTAGGAAAATTATTTTGAACTTGGATGGAAACAAGTTTTTGTACAAAAAGTTGTGCAAAATAATCTCTGGACTAAGTATAATCGTATATGCAAGATTTTTTTTTTAACTTCGTTTAAGTACATATTTTATTATCCTGAACGGTATCTTTTTTCAAACAAAAAAATAATTATTAAAATCGGATTGGATTGAACCAACGACCATACAGCCTCTAGACTCCTAATAACAGGCGACCGATGTCTGTCAACACATAAGGGGTATAAATCTTATAGCCGTCGTCACTCACCGAGTTCGAATTAGTTTCGACCACTCCTGTGAGCCGCAAACACTTCCGCATTACTCCTTTAAAAAATCGAGAAAATAGACATAATATGGCCCCGTGTTTAATACGTTGGTGTGATAAAGAAAGCCATACTTCAAGTTTCCTGAAAGACGGTATCACATTTCATGGGTAATTTAAAAGTTACTTAATCTAAATTAGATTAAATTTCTGACAATATTTATCGGAGTTCATCTTATACTGGTCATACTTGATGTCTTTTATGATTGCGTCCCTTTCTTTTGAAAGTACTTTTTTCTCTATCTCTTTTCCTCGATGTTACGTTAACATTATTAGTGATGTTCCAAATCGTACGACCACCTATGTTGTCGATAAAGCAAAAAATAAAACCTATAACTATTTATTTATGCAAAAAATATATTTTTAATAATTAAAAATTACAACATTTATTTATTTATTAATATGTTCACGTCATTTTACCGAAGATTGTTTTATCCCTATGAAAAACCGTCGCCGCCTACCTACTAAGTTCATATAAGTTCAGATATTTTACCTACATGATTCAATCGTAATTAGAATAAAGGAGGTAATTTAATGCAAGTAAAGTATGTAAAACATATTTTATTATGCCTTCAGTTAAAAAATATCGATACTTTCTTGTTTGATTTAAAACTGTCCCATCCCTAGTGAAATGCAATGACCTTGAATTGGCCAATCAGAAAACAGTACCCCGTCCCCCTCGCGTACCTCGTACCTCAGCGAGTTGACAGAATAGTTTTCGTGCGTTAGATCGTGTATTAGGCGTCTATAGGCTGTATGGTCGTTGGATTGAACACTTATTGTGACGGACGGGAAACTACGGAACCCTACACTGAGCGTGGCCCGACACGCTCTTGGCCGGTTTTTTTTACAGTATACACTCTCAGGGCATGTCTCCAAGGGCGAGAGCGATTCTCTCGCCTGATAATCACTCTCGCCCGAGTGGCGATAATATACGATAACATGCCGCGATTCTCACTTGTGGAGACTACCTATAAGGATCTGTTTCACCACCTCAGTATGTAACATATAAACAACACAAAAAAAAACTTATTCATAATCTAGATAGTGCCTGTCCGTTTATTACGAAACTGGCTTAAAAACACTTATCTTTAATATTCTATACCATTTCAGATTAAGCGACGAAGAGTTAGAAGTCCGACAATGTGCAGTGAAAATGCTCTCCTTCCTCGTTCTCCACGAGATGGTTCGAGTGAAAGGACAGATCGCCGACATGGCGCTATGTTGTGCGGACAAAGACTCGCGAGTCGCGTCTATGACGAAACTGTTTTTCAAACAACTTTCGCAGAAAGGCAACGCGCTGTATAACGTCATGCCTGACATTATATCGAGGCTCAGCGACCCCGAGTTGAACGTCGCTGAAGATCAATACAGAGTTATTATGAAGTGAGTATAAAAAAGTAAAAGCTACGGAAGTGACTTTTAGAATGTTATTCTAAAGCCAACTAAGTCTTTTAGTCAGCCTGTCTAGCTAAAGAAATGTATTCCCTTTCTAGGTATATAACATCTCTCATACAAAAAGACCGTCAAATGGAAGCCTTAGTAGAGAAGCTTTGCCAAAGATTTAAACTATCGACCGAGGAGCGACAGTGGAGGGACCTAGCGTACTGCCTGTCTCTATTTTCGTACAATGAGAGATCTCTACGCAAGCTGATTGAGAATCTCGACTGCTACAAAGATAAACTACACTGTAATGGAGTCATGGAATGCTTTAATACTATAATGAATAACACATCCAAAATGGCCAAAAATGAAATTAAGGTAGGTCTAAAATAAACACTTCTCTACTTACCATCTCTACTTACTTACTATCTTAATTGATTTACCAACTACTGTGTAGTAGTGGCGACCAAATCTAAAACGTAAACTATTACAGACTCTTGTCACGGAGTTGGGCGACAAGATAGAAGAATGTTTCGCCGTTCGCGACGGTGAAGAAGGCGAAGGGAATACAGAAGAGAACAGCGAGGGCGGTGCTGCCAGTGGCTCCTCGCCGCGGAGGAACGAGCCCGTGAAGGCCACACCGCGACGCAAGCCCGCATCCCGACGGAACAGAAGACGATCCTCTTCAAGCCCTGACGAGGTAGTTCCTTATATTTTTTCGAGCCCAATTTATTTAAAACTAATAGCAGATTTCATTGAAATGGAAATTTCACATATTACCATATTTAAGTATTTGAAGTACTAAAAAATTATATACTTTATCGCAGAATGAACCTCCGAGCAACCAAAAGACCCCACAAAGTGTGAGACGGACGAATCGTAGAGCGGCGACGAGGAATAATAAAGCATCGGCGAATGCTTCAGATGACTCTGGTAAGCTTTATTACAATTTCCACAAAAAAAAAACACAAAAATGTAAAACTCTGACTACCAAATAAAGCTACAATTTATAAAGCTCGATTTTTTAGCGAGAATAATGTAATTCATTTATTACAGATGAAGACTTCCAGAAAAAGGATGATGATGAGGTATTCAAAAAACCCACAGTTAAGAAAATTACCCGAAGAAGAAAGTTATAATAGTAACTAATTATTAATATTATGTTATGTCAATGCTTTGTAATACAGAAAATACAATAATTGAGTTGATTCATATTTTGTTTTATTTTAATGTATTTATTATCTACACTAATATTATAAAGAGGAAAAAAAATGTTTTTGTGTGTGTATGTTTGTAATGAATAAACTCAAAAACTACTGTGCCGATTTTAACCATTCTTTCTTTCACCATTGGAAAGCTACATTCACTCTGAGTAACATAGGCTATATTTTATCTCCGTACTCCCAGGGGAAGAACGGGAACAACGCGGGTGAAACCGCGTGACATCCGCTAGTTATTTAGACATTAATTTTAATACATTGCAACATTAGTCCTACAGCTGGTCCCTGAAAGTCGAAGTCGTGCATGCTTCTTTTGGCGCCTAAATAACAAGAGCAAAAAAAAAGGAATGCGCTATTGTTTCGTTTTGAGATGGTTTTGGGCATTTTGTTAAAAAAAAAATAGAAAACTTGTTCCTTTAGGTACAAGTAGTCCACACCATAGATACATTAAATCGACACTGGGAATGATGATGATTTTATTTTTTTTTGAAAGATGATTATGTCAAAATCCCGGGAAACACCTGGATAAGGGACGCATAGAACCAGGAACTGGCAGAAAAAAGGGGAGACATACCCAGCAGTGGGTGGTTACGTGCCGATAAAATGATGATGGCAACCCTGATAAGAAGTTCAGTCAGCGTCAACTGAGGCCGCGTTCCGAATTAGTCTGTTAATGATTTGAGCGTCCAAAAACTCGTTCCGAATTACCGTGAACGCGAGATCGATGTCCCTTGAATCGTCATAGATGACATCATGACTTGCTCCATCTTGCGATTACACCGACCACGCCCCAAATAAATATTACCGTGAGCGCTGTCAAATGACCTGATGACAGCTTTTTAGCTGTCATAATCGTGAAATCTAAATCGGAACATAAAATATTGATGTGAGCGCCGTGAGCGATTATTTACTAATACGGAACGCAGCCTGACTCACAGCTGTCACTGTCACTGTTGACAATTACAGTTGTTTACTTCAAAGAGTAGAATAATAGACCAAACGGAAGTTTACTTCCACTTTATTGCTGAAAGGTATGCGAAATTATGAAAATAAGATCCACCGGCTGTAGGTTATTTACATTTCTTTTAATACTATTAAGTGTTTTAATGATTCGATCTAGCATCATTATGATAACCACTCACATTAAATGTCGTGGAGGGCTTTATCCTCGTTCTAACATTGAAAGATTCCCTGTGCCTGACGAAAAGGTCAGCTGGTCTTCAGAATATGGGGAATATCAACCACATAATTATACTTCATCAGGCATACATGGAAAGCCATGGGCAGATCCTAATATTGGTAAGAAATTGTTTATTTCCTAACACTTTAGAAGTAAATAATGTACAAAGGTGGACATAACACCTTAGGCATTTTCTACCAGTTGACCTTAGATAGACCGATACGGCGACTATACACACTAGGTGCAATAGCAGAAAAAAAATACTAGAAAATATTTAACTAAATTATTTTTAATTAAATTAAAACAAGACATACTTATGAACAAAATATAGTAAGTTAGGAATGATAAACAAGAAAAACTACTCACAACTTAATTTTGAGATGAATCTGCCAACATCTTGTGCATGTGTTCTTAACCTTTTGTTTGATAATCTCAAATAAATGGATATTTACAATAAAACCTGGTGGAAGATATAAGGCGAGATTAGTGGCAAGAGGTTTTCTTCAAAAGCATAATGTTGACTATAAAGAAACATATAGTCCAGTAGTTAATACTACTAGTGTAAGATTGTTGTTGGCTATTGCAGCACAAAAAGGTTTAAAAATAAAGCAATTTGATGTGAAGACAGCATTTTTATATGGAGAGTTATATGAAGAAATTTCAGGCCACAGCTTATACGCATGCGCGTGCCCTCCACGCCAAGCCACAATTTCATCTACTATTTTGTCACATATTTGTGTCGTGAGTACAGGGCAAGCGCTTGCTTGTCACGTATATGTGACAATGGTGTCCAAAAGGTTAAACTTTCACTTTGAATGTGAACTGCCTTGATATTTCTAAAATTATGTTGTAACAAAGAGCATTGGTTGTACCTATATGGCTAAGCCTTAATTCAAATAAGGTTCTTACATACCAACCTATTAGGGGAAGCTTTATTTAATCATTTCTTCTTATGTGTCTAGGAGACCCTGATTTCAATCCTCAATGGAACAGCGTGGATGGTAATGTGAGCAGAATCAGCTATATGAGCCAATACAAAATAGAGAATGGATACCCTCTAAATCCCATAGGAAGGACAGGTATATCTGGTCGAGGGGTTCTTGGGAGATGGGGCCCAAACCATGCTTCTGACCCAGTTGTTACTCGTTGGAAGAGACTTGAGAATGGTGAAATTGAAAAGGATAAATCTCATAATAAGTAAATTTCTTTATTAATGTGATTATTACTATTTTTGTTTAACTTTAGATACCTATTTGCTTAACAAGAATACTGATTTCAGGCCTATTCTGCAATTTGTTGCAGTGAAAAGAAGGGACACTGGAGAATGGGCACTGCCAGGTGGAATGGTAGACCCTGGCGAGAAAGTAAGTGCTACAGCTGCCAGAGAATTTCAGGAAGAAGCCATAAACTCTTTAGTTATGAGTGAAGGTTAGTTATTTTTATTAAATATTAGCACTTCGCCTTCAACTTCGTCTGTGAAAATTGTGATCGCTCAGCTAATTTGCATGATATTATCAATATAATTTATAGCCATGTTACTTGGTGAAGATGTAGCTTTCTAATGGTGAAAGAATTTTTTTAATTGGTTGAGTAGTTCTTGAGTTAAATCGTAACAAAAAAACAATCAAATCTTTCCTCTTTTTAATACTAGTTTAGATTCCTGAACATGAGATATAATTATATTTTTTTTATATCTACTGGTACTCAAACACTGTTTTAAGTTTTCACGGTTTATAACTAGACTTAAAATGTAGTCTACTCACGTTTATATAAAAAAATATTTCCAGATCAAAAAAAGGATTGGCTCCAAAGGTTCGAAAAATTCTTCAATGAGGGAGAAGAGGTGTATAAGGGATACATTGACGATCCTCGCAATACAGACAATGCTTGGATGGAAAGTGTAGCATACAATTTTCATGACGACAATGAAAATGAAAATTTATTTTGAAAAATGAAAAATTTATTTATTGTTTTTGTCAAGTTTTTCTTACAATCTAGTGATTGGAGTTTCCTTTTAGGTGTCTAAGGCCTGTGTTAGGAAACTCCACTCTTCCATAACATATAAACATTAACAAACTTGTTTTTTGTTTACAATATTAGAAAAATACAAAAAAATAAAATCAAACAAAATGAAATATACAAAATGAAAAATACAAAATTAAGATAAACAAAAGTGAGAAAGTGAATATGCTTGTCACGAGACGGTGTGTATGGAGAGGGGTGTGTGAGTGAGTGTATGATGTAATCCTATGTGGGGGGGGGGGGTGTGTTGTGTGGGTGTGGGGTGAGTGGATGAGTGAGTGAGTGTTGAGAGTGTAAGCGTTGATATGTGAAAGGGTGTGCCTTGCGTATGGCTGTGTGGGTGTATGGGATAGAAAATGATCTCGGTTTGTGTTTTATTTTAACAGCGCCTCCGTGTCCTCGTAGGAAAGAGGTTTAATCCAACCAGTTACTATTTTTTTACATTCATGTAGTTTCTTGTTATGTACATAAATCTCTCTATTAAATCTATTGTATAGCTGAGCTGAGCGTTTTTTATATTGTATGCTGGCGAACTTTGTTTTCGTCTGGGGAACTTCTGCTATTATGTCTTTTCTTCTTTTCAAGGTTTGGCCAGGGACATAAGGTAGGGTTTTGTGTGACTTTAGAATAGATTTGACTACATATAATTTTCTCGCTGTGAGTAAGTCGCTAATTTGGAAAAGACTTTGTGTAGGATATCTAATCCTCTTAAAATACATTATTTTTATCAGAGCACGTTGTGCCCGCTCAAGGTTAATAAATTTAGTCTTAGCCGCTCCTCCCCATATGGGGATGCAGTACACTAAGACAGATTGTACCAAAGCCAAGTATATTTCGTTGAGGAGATGTCTGGGGGTTTTTGAGTTTGAGGGAACATTTTTTGGTACAATATGTCTCAGAGTCCTGAAGATCCAGCTCAGTTTTCTAACCCTATTAGTAACTTGTTCAAGCTGGGGGTACCAGGAGAGTCTATGGTCAACAACAACACCCAAATATTTGGTCTGTGACACTCTGTCTAGTGTTGGACATGAACAATTCTGTGTATCGTCACATGTATGCACTCTTATACTAAAATCTGTACTTGGTTGTGTACGATTTGATATACTAAAGCATATATAATTTGTTTTAGCTGTGTTTAATGTGAGTAGGTTAGTTGTGAGCCATCTAGCTATTTGGGTCATGCCAGTTTCAGCACTTAAGGCAACCTCACGCCAGGTACACCCAGTAAAGACGACAGCAGTGTCGTCGGCATACGAAAAAACTTTTGCCTTATTAATTTTAAGATTGCAGAGGTCATTGATATAGAGCAGGAAAAGCGTAGGCCCAATCACGCTTCCCTGGGGGACTCCAAATGTGACATCCGCGTCCAAACTTACATGGTCTCCCACTTTAACCCTCTGCTTCCTGTTTGAGAGGTAGTCTCTAAAAAGTTTGAGCGGGATTCCCCTCACCCCTGCAGTTTCCAATTTGTTTATTAGGATGGGAACAGACACGGTGTCAAAAGCCTTTTTTAAGTCCAGAAACAAAGTCAGACATTTACTACCCCTATCCAGATTATCAGCTACTAGAGAGCTAAGGGCAGCAACCGCATCTTCGGTTGACCTACCCTGTCTAAATCCAAATTGTGTGTTACTTAGAATATTCAAGTTGTGTAGATATTTTAAGAGTCTATTATTTATTAGTTTTTCTATTATTTTAGATATAGCTGGTAAAATGGATATGGGCCTGTAGTTGTTGACATCGTCTCCGTCCCCACCCTTGTGAACCGGAATGATGATGGATTGCTTAAGAGGCGCAGGGAAGATACCCTTTGCGAAGCAGAGGTTAGTTAAGTGGGCTATGATTGGAACCACTTCATGGCCTATGTATTTCAAGAATCTAGTTGTCACATTGTCCCAGCCAGGTGCACTGTCAGATTTTAAGCTCATCAAAATCCCGCCCACTTCGTTGGGATCAGTATCTAAAAGAGCAAACGAGTTTGGCTGTGATGGTAGATTTTCTGAATGGAAAGTATTAGAGTTATTCAGAGGTTTAATTTTTTGGGCTAGCTCTTTACCAATGTTTGCAAAATAATCATTTAGGAAATTTACGGATTCAGCTGGGCTTGGTCTAATGTGTAGTAGTTCCGTGTTTAAGTTTTTAAAATTATTTGTGTAGGTTAATGTTTTAATATTTTTCCATAATAATTTACTATTTGTTACTGATTTTGAAAGTAGTTCTCTTTCAAACTTCCTTTTTAATTTTTTAATTAGATTATTACAAAAGTTGCGGTATCGCCGATAAGTTAATTTTAGAACTTCATTAAAAGGATCATTGCGGGTTTGTTTTTGAAGTTTATTGCGATTCCTAATGCATCTTAGTATACCAGTGGTTATCCAGGGTTTAATGGTACGCTTGCTATTAGGAATTAATTGGATTACAGTGCTATGATTGATGGATTCAGTCAATTTATATAATAGTAGGTCAGTAAGTCGGTCCGGGTCGTTACAGAATAGCAGCTCAGCAATGTTATTTTCTCTAAGGTGTATTAAGGCCTGTTCAAAGTCAATAGATGATGTAGTTTTATTATTATTTTGTTTGATTTTTAGCTTTGATAATGACAAAAATGTGGTATAATGGTCGGTGATAGTCGTATGTAGAATAGCAATAGATGCTGATACCTTTTTTTTGTTAATTTTAATCATGAAGTGGTCCAAACAGTTCGATTCTCGAGTAGGTAGGGTATGTCCAGGTAGAATGCCGTATAGTGATAACATGTTAAGGTAGTTTGTCCTATTTTTATATTCATGCGGCGGCTCAATGTCTTTAGTTGTAAGGTTAATATTAATGTCTCCTGCTATAACAATACTTTGCTGGGAGTTTAAACTATTGAGGTGTGTGCTTAAAGAATCTACAAAACAGTCTGCGTTTGTGTTAGACGGAGACCGGTATACACACAGAATAATATTATTAAGTATATCCAGTTGAAGACAAGATGCCTGTGCCAGACTTATTTCTTTAACTTTTGGTTTTAAAGACTTTTTTATGTAAACAACTACTCCGTCATTTTGATTAAGTTGGCGTGTAGTATAGAAGAAAAGGTAGTTACTCAGTTGCGGGATTGGTTTATTAGATTGTAGCCTACATTCAGTTAAAATTATGATGTCGGTTTCAAATTTAAATGTGGATAATAATCATCAAAGTTGCAGTAGATACTCCGTATATTTGCATATTTACAATGGCTCCACTGTTGGTGCGTTGAAACTACATGCTGGCGATGATGCGGTTGGGGTACGCTGGGTGGATGTCACGCCAGACATTGTGTTATATGCAAGTCACAAAGATATTGTAATGGCAGTGTTTGACAAACATCAGCTGTCTAACTTTACCCAATAAAAAATAACTTTGTGAGAGTATGATTAATTGTTTCAAATTTGCAATAGCTTGTCTGATGTTAGTGTGATACAGGAATAAATAAGTGAAACTGTGATTTACCAAAACAACTAGATTTTTATTTTTCTTGTCCATAAGCATAGAGAAATATAAAATAATAATGTTTGTATTATCTCTAACCTCGCATACAGTATTTGTACATTATCACACGACCTATTGCACCCCCAAGCAACTAAAACTTAAATGCAATGATTTTTTACGAAAGTTGTTAACTTATTTACTTCAGTCAGCATTGACAAGTTTGACAAAAAAGAAATGGCCAGCTCATTATTTTTTATAAGCTTTTAATCAAATTGCCTTGTTTAACATCTGTTTGACAACATTTTCTGAACACTGTAGTAGGTAATTAATGTGATTATACATAGCTACTATAAACTTGTTTTTTCTTAAAAAAAACTTTTACAGCAGATTTTGCTTCTGATATTTGCCTACAATAGTTGAGTAAGCTGTCCATATTGTCACATTTTCAAATGAACGTACACCATGCCTCTTTACAAATCTTTCCAATGACTAGTTCCACTATTTCCGAAAACCGCCTCAAGCTGATTCACAATATTATTTTATAAATGCAGTTAAATGATTTCATCTTTCTTTCTAGAATCATCGCAAAGACGATTCTACAGTTCGACCAGGCATCATAAAATAAAAAGGTGTTTTAATATATAGAAATAAAATCGAATGAATATATTTACAGTCTTATACGCCAAATTCGGTCACGAACTTGATTTGTCTTAGTAAAATTTAGTAAACTACTACCTACCTAGTGATAAAAACGAAATATAGAAACTATGTTTATGTACTAAATTAAGGATTGGTCATCCACTACACCATACCTAATAGGAAGTGCCCTAAAACTACCAACAAAAATATACCACCATAATAAAATACCTATATTAAGGGGCCGGCGGAGCATGCGTTTTTCATACAAACGTAATACCAAAATAATATGAAAATCAAACATATTCTTAAGGTAGTGTGTATTTATTTCGATTGGATTACAGAATATCTATGTTCCCAAATGTATTTTTTGAGAGGACAATGATACAAAGACGAGATATGGGGAATTTAAAATTTCTATAGAAAACTTATTTTTCTTATAACTCTTGTTAAAATGAGTATCTAATCAAAATATATATTTGGGAACCTAGATATTCTGTAATTCAATCGAAATAAATATACACTACCTTAGGAATATGTTTAATTTACAAATTATTTTGGTATTACGTTTGTATGAAATACGCATGCTCCGCAGGCGTCTTAATCCAGTTTAAAAGCAACAAATAGTTATTGCTTGTCAAAATATAAAGAAGAGACAGAGACATAACATAAGCAACAACAAGAGCCTAGCCTAACAGATACATAGATTTCCTTTACCCTTGAACCCACTCACACATTGGAAAATGAAGCAACTCATTTAGTTTTTTTTCTACTTCACTTCAGTACAAAAATATTACTAATCCTGGTAATTCACATATTATGCACAACATACCTACATATGGGAAACTATACGCTATGATTTTCATGATGACCACGTCATTCTGATTCTTTCCAGAAAGTATGCAAATATTCTCATCAACTTTTGCGTGCTAGGTGGACTAATAATAAAAACTGAAGT
Source organism: Xestia ashworthii (assembly GCA_950022955.1). Taxonomy (NCBI): domain Eukaryota; kingdom Metazoa; phylum Arthropoda; class Insecta; order Lepidoptera; family Noctuidae; genus Xestia; species Xestia ashworthii. The sequence goes on along the minus strand of OX465562.1, from coordinate 9,324,314 downwards.
ATGTATGTATCATAATATTATGACAGATTATTTCCACTCTCCGTAAAAGATAATATAGGTACTTGTGCCGGGGTATATGGGCAACCAGATCATTTAAAAAAAAATCACAATTTCAAAGCAATCGTTCAGCATGTCGAAGAGCTCATTACATAAATGATCTGCTTTTCTTGTAGAAATGTTGGGGTCAAAACTAATTCGGTGCCGCATCGATTACATCCAAGTAGTCAACTGGCAGCGACCGTTCAACGTTTACAATATAAAGATAATTTTACAGTATACAATTTTGATTTACAATTTTGCCTTGATTGACGCTTAAAAAACACTATCCGAAAAACGTTACTTAAATATTCGAACATCGTAAAACATAGCGTTCTCACTTTTGACATCTTTACCGACGTTACTCATCGAATCATTCCCATGATTGCATTTTATCCACTATTTACTGCACAATTTGCAAATGTACGTAGAGCTAGAAATGTATTATTTATCACAAGTGTTCCAATATCACCGCGTCATGTGAAGCTGGAGGCGATGCTAGGAGGCCATCCCGACGGGAGCAAGCGAGCTGTACGCGCGATAACAGTTCACGTCGTTCATGAGGCGCTGGATGTTCTGCGTGAACGTTGGTAAGTCCTGCGAACAAATCACAAAAAGTTGTGTTTCAATTTATAATGTTTCATCATCATCATTCGTCATTGAACGACGTTTACTGCTCGCATGAAGATGATTTCCGCAACCTTCCCCAATCGCCAATTCAATTTCTGTGAGACCATAACGTCATTAGCATTTATGCACCACAACAGTGCCATCACTGATATTATAAATCTATTGGATTGCATTGAAGAACATGATTTCATATGCATAAGTATGTAAATACCGTGTCCGGTGGGAACTGCGCCAGATGGTGCTGATGTTCGGGCGAGAGGCCGGGCAGCGAGGCCAGGAAGTGCGGCAGGAAGGCGGCGCGGAAGGCCGCGAAGTCTACCAGCGCCATGGCGTGCACGGCCGCCGTGACCTCGTCGCGCGCCAGCGCCCGCCAGCCTCCCTCCGCCAGCCCTAGCAGCAGTACCGACAGGAACTCGCCCAGGAACTCCGTGCGGAACATCACCTGGACACAAATTCGTTGTTAGTTTGTCGGGGTAGTCTTGTCTCAATTTAGAAATAAACTGACCGAAAATTCCAAAAAAAAAAACTCTAAATCCCTATGCTTTTAAATTTTATTTATTTGCTTATAGTTAATTAAAACGGTAAACACCAATTACAATAATTAACATAGAAACACCAGTTACAATAATTTACAAAACAAAAGTAGAAATACAATACAATGGTTTGAATTAAATTAATTACTAAAACTAACCTGGAACAGTGGACACTCTTGCATACTTTCTTACTTACCTTACCGTTACCGTTCTGTGGCGCCACTGGCAACATAAACAATGTCTCCGTAATAAAAAATCTTTAAAATAGTCATTTTAACTATAATTGGCTAAAGTTGAGTGTAAAGTGAGTGTCAATAAGCAATAAGTATTACAAATCGTTTGTGAAAAGAACTATGACGGTGTGAATGTGAAAAACATTAAAAACAAGCTACTCAAACATCTTGACAAACTTTCATAACAAAAACTTTTATTTCTCAAGTAAAAAGTGCAAAACGCAGTATACATACTAATAATAACTATGAATATAGTGCAGTGTCATTCTACAATTCATATTTCTACGTAAAAACAGTAAAAACTTTAATCTAAACAAATAAACTTTTAACTGTTTGTCTTGAAAATTTGAATTCTGGCGTCCTTTAATATAAACCTCTGTTCCACGAAATAAATATGTCAAAATATCTAAAGACAGCGCCATCTAGTATCAAGTAGCGATAATACTCATGACAAGATTTTTTGACAAGCAGCAAACCACTGTTCCACAAGAAATATTATGATTGCCATATAAAAAAAAAAATGCACTTTTGGTTCGCGTACCATTCCATTGTATTCAACGTTGCTGGAAAGTTTGCTTGTTAATTACAACTACAAGAATTACTCATTTGACGATAACTACAATTATATATAACTACCAAAATGGGGTCCGAAGAAAAGAATGTAACATTACGTTGCAAACATAATGTTGTGAGAACTTTGTCATACGAATCACTTTTTATAAGACGCAACTCAGTATCTTCATCTTTCATCGATGACAAAATTATACATTTCAATGATATTTCGGATAGACTCTCCAAAATAAATTTACATGCGGCATTCACCATTATCAGATATTGCTGTTTTGGTCCAAATTTTATGTATTTTCTCCGTTGTTCTCCTCTTTGGAAGAAACCACAACTTTTGGACAAAATTGATCAAATAATTCGCAACACATTAACATCCATTCTTAATGTGGCCCTGGACGACCGAGCGTGGCTACAAGCCACCCTACCAATTCGTTTTGGTGGCCTCGGCGTCCGCAAAATTTCTAGTATAAGCTTACCGGCGTTCCTGTCTTCTGTTCACAGCACTGAAAAGCTAACCAGGAAAATTTTAAGCCTTTCCCTGGTTGACTCGGAAGTGCCGTGCTTGACCGATGCAGAGGACGCCTGGAAATTGACTTGCCCGGACACGGATCGGCCCGAGAACCCGTTTTCCCAGAGACAGTGGGATGAGCCGCTCTGCAGGTTGGTACGGAATAAACTTATTAATACGTCTACCAATACTGCTGAGCGTGCCCGCCTGCTGGCTGTGGGTGAGTGGGAGTCGGGTCTCTGGCTTCAGGCACTACCGTCACCTAATATAGGGACTTTGTTAGGTGACACGACCTTCCGGCTCGCTACATGTTTGCGTTTGGGCGCTCCTTGTGGGGCTCCACATCGCTGTCAATGTGGTGAAGTAGTCGACTGCCTCGGACACCATGGCCTTTCTTGCATTAAGAGTGCCGGTCGGATAGCGCGGCACGCCAGCATTAATGATCTCATCCGTCGTGCTCTTGCCACCGCCGGGGTGCCAGCTGTATTAGAACCTACTGGCTTGGCACGCGTCGATGGCAAGAGACCAGATGGTATGACCATAATGCCATGGAAGTTGGGTAGGCCTTTGGTGTGGGATGCAACTTGCGTCGACACCCTTGCGCCATCCCATCTTCCTAGCACGGTTTGCTGCGCTGGGGCGGCTGCTGCAGGTGCTGAAAACCTCAAACGGCGCAAATACAATAATTTAATTGGTAATTATGTGTTTGAGCCGTTTGGGGTTGAAACACTAGGGCCATGGGGTCCGAGTGCCCACCTGATATTTCGGGAAATCGCCAAACGATTGGTCGACTCTTCACGTGACCAAAGGGCGGGCCTATTTTTTGGCCAAAGAATCAGCATTGCCATCCAACGTGGCAATGCTGCCAGCCTTCTGGGCACTTTTCCTGTTGGCAGCGATGTGGACGAATTTTTCGATGCCCTGTAACCCCTTTTTGATACTTGTACATATTTTTATTTCTATTATAGTGTTAGTGTGTATATATTGTAAATAAATACGTATCGACTCAGTAGATTCTATTAACTCTGAAATAAATACGACGGCATTAAGTATGTTCGATCTATCTACAAGCGCTCCGTCGAATGACATCACTAAGTTGAGACAGGAATTAGAAGAAAAGCAAATATTATTGGATAATGCAAAAACGGAAATTGATAAATTATCCCTAGAAAATATTCATCTACGCAAGAAAATTCAAGAATTATCTACGTCTAAACTACTACTTGAAACAGTATCTACTGAAACCTTAAATACCCCAAAAGCGTATGAAATACAAAACGCATGCAACGACAATTTTGTTAATAAAACAAAAAAGTCAATAAGCCTACAACCTAGAGAAACAAACAACTTTACTACTGAGGATTACTCGAAAGTACTCCCAACCACAATAACGAGCTCTCCAAATAAAGATGCACCAAAGAAAAAAGAGGATTACAATATTACACAAAATATTACACCAAATCTGAAAAGCGAAGAAGAAAAAGACGGGATGACTAATAAACAGAAATGCATTTACATATTTGGTGCTCAACAATGTGTAGGATTAGCATCTAAGTTAGCTCATTCCAGAACTAACACCAGGTATGAAAAATACAAAGTTGAATCTACTACTAAACCGCAAGCATCAGCAAGTGACGTGCTTAGCAGTTGCGAACGCATGAACGTAACATGCGATGATAAAATAATTATAAGTGTTGGTCAAAACGACAACAATCCTATAAAATTGTTATACAATTTATCATATGTACTCAAAAAATTTGAAGATACCAATATCATCGTTCTTGGTCCAAACAAAACTTATCATCTGAAGGAAAAGACACTGAATGAAACTCTGAAAAACTTTTGTAATAATATTGTTAACTGTACCTTTATAAATTGCTATAAGTTATCTGTTAATACTCTTTGTAAGAAAATTAATTATACTATTGACAATTTAGATTATAACGCAAAATATTTAAATTTCAAGTCAAAAATTAGTGAAACATACAATAAAAATAAGATTGTATCTAAAGAATATGCTCTTACACTTAAAAAAACACTATCTGATAATGAAAATACCCCGAAAAAAGTTCAAATTAAAATAAATAATAAATGCAACAATAGAAAAAACCACGTAATAGGAACAATACCATATTATTTTGATTTAATGAAGAAAAAATCTTTAGAAAAAGCTAAAAACAAATCAGTTCAACAAGAAAGTACGTTTTTTCTCTAATACTAAATCAAAAAATGATCTCCTTATCGACAACAACACAATTACAGACACAATTACACTGTTCCATCAGAATATAGCAGGCCTTTTAAACAAACAAGACAATTTAGAATTATGCGTAGACGATTTTTATATAAAAAATAAGTACATAGATGTAATATGTCTCTCAGAAACTTTTATCAAAAGAGGGAACGAAAATAACGTAACTTTGAAAAACTTTAAACTAGTTACCTCATACTCTAGAATAAAAGAAAAAAGAGGTGGTGTTTGCATTCTTGCAAGAGATTCTATAGATTATAAAGTTTTACCTATTTGTAACACCATGTCCGTGGATAAAGTATTTGAATGCTGCGGAGTAGAATTTGCCGCACTCAATTGTATTATAATTTGCTTATATAGAACCCCAGACAGCAACATAAACTCATTTTTTGACAAATTTGAATTACTACTACATAAGATTTGTAATAAAACCAACAAAAAAATTATTCTAACAGGCGATTTAAATATAGACACACTCAAAAGCAATAAAATAGCATCACGTCTTAAAAACACTCTAGTTAATTTTGGTCTCTTCCTACACATAGATCAACCAACAAGACAAAAGGCATGCATCGATCACTTCATAAGTAACATCAAAGATGCAAACGGTAAAGTTCACGAATTATTCCTCTCTGACCACAACACAGGCCAAACATTAGAATTTCCTATTATTAATAAACCAAAACGACTAAAAAGTTGGTATATATACAGAAGAGACTACAGTAAAGATAATTTAGACAAATTTACAAATTGTTTATCCGCTCTAAGTTGGTCAGAAGTATTTGACCAAGAAAACTTAAATTCAGCTTTTAATACATTTCACGAAAATTTTTGCTTATTTTATAATCTCTGCTTTCCGTTTAACAAAGTAAGAATAAATTCAAACTGTAAATCACCAAGGTGGATAACAACAGGAATCAGGAAATCAAGCAAACAAAAAAGAAAGTTAAGATTTCACCAATATATATCAAAATCTGAAAATGAATTAACAAGCTTAAAAAAATATAATTCTGTTTTCAAAGAATGTGTCAGTCGATCAAAACACCTCATTAACTCTAAAATAATTACAGCAGCAAAAAACAAAGGCAAAGCAGCATGGCAGATTATCAAAAACAAAACAGATTACGCTAACACTCAAACAAATATAGATAGTATTAAAATCAACAATAACCTTGTAGACAAACCATTAGAAATTGCCGAAACTTTCAATGACTATTTCATTAATGTTGCCAAAGAATTCCATAGCAACAAAAATAAGCCGCCACAAGGTAAGGAACCTAAAATAGATGTACCAAATATGGCTCAAACCATGTTCTTACATCCATGTTATGAGAACGAAGTAAAAAATGTCATAATGTCCCTCAACAACACCAAATCGGTTGGATATGATGGTATTGCAACTCACATTCTTAAATCCTGTGCATCCATTATATCCCCAATTATTGAACATTTAGTAAATCTCTCATTCTGGCAAGGAATTTTTCCAGAAAAACTTAAGCAATCGATTGTTAAACCATTATTTAAAAAAGGTGATATCAAAGAATTGTCTAATTACCGGCCTATTACACTAATATCAAACTTATCAAAAATCTTTGAGAAAGTCATGCATCGTCGACTAACGAATTATTTAGAAAAATTCCATATTATAAAAGAAGAACAAAATGGCTTTCAAAGGGGTAAATCGACAACTTTAGCAGCATTTACTTTAGTAAAAAGTGTAATTGAAAAACTAGATAAACGTATTCCAGTTTCTGTCATCTTCTTTGACATGAGCAAAGCTTTCGATTTTGTCAACCACGATTTGCTCATAAAAAAATGCAGTAACTACGGAATCAGGGGGATAGTTATTGACTGGATCACTAGCTACTTATCTTGCCGACAACAAAGAGTCGAAATAAGCTCAATGAACGAAAATAACGAGTCCACATCTTTCAGTTCTAAATATAGTCAAACCAAATCAGGTGTACCTCAAGGAAGCATACTGGGTCCATTACTTTTCCTTATTTATATCAACGACTTGCCCACTTTTTTACAACAACAGTGCGTACTTTTCGCTGACGATATCTCTGTAATAGTTACTAATGACAAGAAATCAGACATAGATCACGAAAACAATCTTAATACAATAATAAAGCAAGTTTTAAAATGGCTAGAAAATAATTATCTCTGTGCAAACCTAAGTAAAACCAAATACATAAATTTTCAAAATTACATTTCAAAACCAAAAACATTTAAAGTTAGTTGTCAAGGACAACAAATTAGCGAAGTTAGTGAATACAAATTTCTTGGACTTAATCTTGATCAGCATTGTAACTGGAAATCACATATAGAATACGTTTGCAAGAAACTCAACAAATTTGTATTTGCTCTTAAAAGTTTAAGACGTACAGCTAGTGAAGCCGTCGCTCTTACTGCTTACCACGGTTATGTAGCCTCTTTACTCAGGTATGGACTCCTACTCTGGGGGAACTCTACAAATGTGAGTGAAGCATTTATTGTCCAAAAAAAATGCCTAAGAGCAATTTGCGGTATCAGCCCATTAACATCCTGTAGACCACTATTTAAAAAATTAAAACTGCTAACCCTGACAGGTCTTTTCATAATGCAGGCTGGAATTTTTGTGAAAGAGCACGCTAAATTTTTTATAGCATGTGACCTGCACTCCAAATACACTCGTCGAGATCCCACAAGATTAAGAATACCTTCCCATCAAAGCACATTATGCCAAAAAAATAGTTTAATCACAGCAATAAAAATCTTTAATAACATACCCAAAGAAATAAGAGAACTCCCCTTAAGATACTTTAAATCCAAATTACATAAATGGCTTACAGATAATTGTTTTTATAGTGTAAAAGAATTTATTGACAAAAAAATTACTGATAAGTATGGCTACTGAGTACTAGTAAGTGTTTTAAGTTATTTTTTTTTCTTAACTATAAGCGTTTGTAATTGTTAAAATTTCGATATATGAATCTTAAATAATTGTTAAGTTCTAATATTTGTATGCCTCTAAATGGCGAAACATGTGAGCTCAAAACCCTATTTTATAAGACCTTAAATGTACCATGTTTTTACACAAATAAAAATTATTCTATTCTATTCTATTCTATTCTCTCACAGAAAATCAGACATAACCGCATAACCGTACTCCATTCATCCGCAAACACATCACATTCAGGGTTGGCAATCAGAAGGGCGTTGCGCGTCTTAAGAGTACGACACACCGGAGATTCAGCTCTGGCGACAGTTTTAGATGACGGCGGGGCGAACCGATTATGCCGGCGGCACTGGTGGTGTCCGATATATTTATCGGGCACGAATAGCCGACAGAAAAGGCTGTGGAGCTCAGGGCAGTCGATTAGTCCCCGTAGGGTTTTACAGGCTACCTTGAGCTGCTCAGCACCTCTTCTCACCTCCAAGGAGTTAAAGCCCAACGCTCCTATCAAATAGTTGGTAGGGTACAGGAAAGGAAAATAGTTAAATAACCTTTGGAAAAAGCCACTTAGAAAGGTTTTCTGCACCTTTTCGAGCATCAGTGTCTGGGAGCGGTGTAAGGGTGCCAGACACAGGCACTAGACTCAAGTTTGCTTCGAACCAGAGTGATGTATAATAAACGAAGAACATTAGGGTTGCGGAAGTCACGAGCATTTCGCATCACAAAGCCGAGACGTCTGAAAGACTCTCGCAAGGGTAGAAATGTGGTCTTTAAATGTCAGACAGCGGTCGAAAGTCATTCCCAAATCCTTTACGCTGGTCACTCGAGAAATTACATCACCACCCAATCTGTAGTTGAAATGGATTGGTCGCAACCCTCTACCGTATGTCATGACGTGGCACTTGCTTGTGTCGAAAGGAAGTTTATTTACAACTAGCTGACCCGCGCAACTTCGTCTGCGACATATAAGTGAAAGACAGGGAGGGTTACAGAGACTGGGTCGTAAGCACCTCTAATACAATTGTCAAAGAGCACATCACATCACACACATCATTCCGCATAATGAAAAGCGCGTCCGGTACATGATCATTATTTTGCTGCTGAGTTATTTAAAACGGTGTATCTCTGATATTCATTGAAATCAAATTACGTATCCAAGGGCAATTATGTTTAAAATTAAATACTTGTGATTAACAACGTATTTATTTTGATAAGGATAAATTACCATGTCTATAAAAACAGTTTAAAGGGCTTCTCTCGACGTCCTAACGTTTTCATCCTTAGACACTCGATGACAGTCTCATACTCCAGCTAGGTCTGAAGTTCTCATCAACGTGTATGAAATGAACATTTTTGTATGGGAGCATGTCACAGGGACAGCGGTTTTTAGAAAATCAGACCGATATCTCTTCGGTGAACATGGACCTAAGGAGTGTTGATATCAAATTCGAAACAAATCACCGCCAAAATAACTTTCTACCCCTTTTTTCATCAATTCAATTTAAATTAAACACGTCTTCCATCAATTCTGTTAAAAATTTGAAATAGATTGGACCAGTAGTTCGTTGTATTATTTTATTTGTAATATGTAATAAACAGGGTGGAAACGGTTAACGGGGCAGTAAAGGGAGCTACCTTAACCGTTGAGTATAAGAAACAGGATCGATTGGCATCAAAAAAATGTTGTGTAAAATAGCAATTTTCTTGCTCGGGTGTACGTTTTTTTTTTAATCTGTGAATGGGGATCAAAATTTCACGAAAAACTTCGGATGGTTTTCTAAGACCATTTTCATGTAGCTGCAGTGACTTTTTGAGTACTCTAACCTGGGTTGGTCTGGAAGAACTTTTTGATCAGTGTCGGAAAGAAGATCGATTGGCAACCAAAAAATTGTTTTATATAAAATGGCAATTTTCTTGCTAACTGTATTTTACTTTTTTATTAAATCTGTGAACAACATTTCTCGAAAAAAATACGGGTTGTTTTCTAAAACCATTTTCGTGTAGTTGCAGCTCCCCTTACTTCCCCGTTTACCGTTTCCATCCTGTATTACCAACTACTTATACCGAGGAAAGCCGATTTTCTTGAGTTCCGCTATTTTGGGCGTATTCACTTCAAAAATCTAATTTAAAAAAAATGAGAAATTATATTTACCTGTATTAGATTTGAAGTATTTACAACAACTTTTAAAGGTTAACACTTAATTGGATTTTATTCTATAGGTGTATGAAGTTAGTTAATTTTAAACACAAAACCCTCTTTTTTACGTCTCTGGATGAGATTTTAAAAAAATGCTGAAACAGGTATTTCTTTATTTTTAATAATAAGTATTTACTCTGAGTTTTATGATTCTAGAACAATCTAAAAAAAAATTTCATACAAACTTTACCCCCCCTTTTCACCCCCTTTTTTCAAAATTTTCCATAATTTCTATAGCCTAAATGTTATTCTGAGTTTATTTAAATAGAATAGTGAAGTTTTCATCAAAATCCGTCCAGCAGTTTTTACGTGATGCGCGTTCAAACAAACAAACAAAAATTTTAAAAATGGTTTTAATATGTTCAGTTACTTATTTTAAGTCACCCTGATCGGGTTTTTTTTTGAAATCTTCAATGTACAGATTTTTTGGTCTCAACGATTTTATTATATGTATAGATGCTCCACCTATAAACGGCATCAATGTCCCTTTGTAGGAGTTTACAGTCCTCGTCCGATCTGATTTGTGCTACCAGTTTTAGATCATCAGCGTATAGCAAGCACCTGGCAAACTTAACCTCCGTTACCAAATCATTTATCATGATCAGGAACAGAGGTGGCCCCAATACTGACCCCTGGCTCACGCCCGAGCGGGTGTTATAAGGTTTAGATTCAAAGCAACCATGTCTGACAAACTGCTTGCGATCTCGAAGGTAGTCGGCAAAGAAGCTGAGAAATCCGGACGAGAAACCTATGGCCTCTAGTTTTGTCAAGAGTACATCGTTGTCAACTGTATCGAAGGCTTTTTAGAAAACAAAATATAGAGCGTCGACCTGTAGTCAACATCGATGAGCAAATTTGAGTCTACGGAGCGACCCCGTCGAAAACCGTGTTGGGCATCAGAGAATAGCTTATTAACGTGTTTGTAAATCACGGTGTGGAGAATATGCCAAGGTGTCATTACATAACTTAAGGACAAAGGCTGGAATATTGTCAGGGCCAACTGAGCTAGAGGGTCTTAGTTTGGCAATCCCTTTTACTACGTAAAAACAAATGTTCTCCCTTACATCTTTCTACATCACGGTCGATGAAACTGTAAGATAGTAACATGTTTCTTATGTTGGGAACGTAGCAGGTTTGTTTGGACACGCTAATCTCTGAAAATTCGGCGTTAAATTTGATAAAGTATTTTTGCATTGTATAGCAACATTCTTGAGGAAAGGTACTTGAGGCTATTTTACGTCACGCTACGACACAAGATTATCAAATTCGTCCTCACTGCGACATGGACATAAAGAAGCAGCGTGGGTCACCTTGTGGTAGAGCTTGCACTTGGTGTTGAGCGAGTCGAGCGTGTCGATGTTGAGGCGCAGCAGCTCGATGTCGGGCTGCAGCAGCGCGCGGCCCAGCGCCGCCAGCGCGCCGCGCAGCTCGTCCGTGCGCGCGCTACTCTCCGCCTCCTCGCACGCGTGAGGGAAGAAGTACCGCCAGCGGTGGATCAGTACGCTGTAACAATGTCATCATGGTGATCACACGCTCGAAAGACGTCTACTACTGACCATATATAGCTTTACCACAAAAACCAAAATCAAATGGGGATAATAGATCAATCAGCCTTACGGAGTGTAAATGTGGTATTTCACAAACGTTGCACTTTATTATCGTGTCCTGTTGTCTGCACATTGCATTTAAAACCGTAAAACCTGTCTCCTGCGCACTGGATGATCTTGAGACTACTTCAATAAGTGGTGTTTGCGCAGTTAGTGGCAGATTACCTGGCTAGCAGCCTGTAGGCGGCGTGCGCGAGGTCGGGCGCGTCCAGCCCGGCGCGCGGCAGTACGTGACGCTGCAGCAGCGCCAGCACGGAGCGCACCAGCATGCCGCGCCGACAGATTACCTGGCTAGCAGCCTGTAGGCGGCGCGCGCGAGGTCGGGCGCGTCCAGCCCGGCGCGCGGCAGTACGTGACGCTGCAGCAGCGCCAGCACGGAGCGCACCAGCATGCCGCCGCCGCCTGCCTCGATGCCGAGCCGCACGCACTCCACGAGCCGCTCCAGCCCGCTTTCACCGCCGCCCCTACAACACAACGATACAATATAACATTGCTTCTGAAGGAAAACTCAATTCTGAACAGAAGCAAAGAATTGGAAATCTCTGCCGAAAAGTTAGACATGGTGTTTCTCAATTAGCTGTCCAATACCAGTCGCTGAAATCAAGAGCCCTACAAACCAATGCCGCCTTAAAAACTATGATCGAAGCTCGACACCTAGTGGACTGTCTAGCAGAGATGAACCGCCCGATTCAGGAGTCCTGTACGAGGCAGGGAGCAGCATCTACATCTTTTGCAGATATGGTCAAGAAGGGATCTAGCAGTTTTATTCGCCCTAATAATCTTAGCTCTGTGGCGATTTTTCCATGCGACAATACCAAGACCAGTGACGAAACCAATAACATGGTACAAAAAAATCGTATGCCTTGGAGAAATGAAGCTGAAAGTACGAGCGTACGTAAAATAGGAAAAGGAGGACTTATTATCAGCACTGAGACCAAGGATGACCTAGATAAACTGAAGCAAACAGTCCAAATCGCTTCGTCAGGCCTTAGGCCTCTGCCTCGAATCTTGCGGGCGGCGCGGCGCGGGAGCGGGGCGGGCATCGCAGACCCGTTCTCGAAACTAGCGGGAAGATCGCGCGTAGTGTTGTTTTCGTGATTGTGTCGTCGAGATATTTGTTTATATTCGCGAACGAAATGTCTGAACAATGGCGGCAACATCTTTTTGATTCAAATTTATTCCTAACGCTCGATTTATTGTGGGCAAAAGAAGAAGTAAATCCCTACTATAAGCAAGGAAAATAAAAGGCGAGTTTTATCGAAATTATGAAGAACAGAGACAATGTCCCGACAAATCTACGACTACACCAGAATCAGTGAATCAGAATTCAGTTTGTTTTTAATTTCTTCCCATAACTGGTTAATTACTCTTCTGTTTTTATGGTTCACATCTTTGCTGTTCCATATCGGTGTCCTCTCAAAAAATGTCAAAATAATTTGCTCTAGCACGTCCGAGGACATTTCGACACGTCACAAAAATAAATTGCACAACACTGCAACGCAGACGCGCGGGCGGTCACCGCTTGACTAAAGTACAAATCTGGTAGGAAAGACGCTGAGACCTGTAATTATATTATCGAAGTTTCAGCCATCATTCGCAAGGCCCTCATCACGCAGGACAGATTATTTATAAATTGGACGTCCTGCCCGGTACGAGACTTCACTCTAGTAACGAGATGTTACAAGTGCCAGCAGTACGGTCATGCATCTAAGACATGCAAGGTCACTGTCTCGACTTGTGGCCATTGCGGTGAAGAAGGACACTCCAGTCAAGACTGCGCAAAACAAGCCGATGATCCAAAATGTGCTACATGCATATATGCGCTTTAAAAAACAAGCCAACCACAAGACGGGAGACGCAGCATGTCCAGCTAAACTTGGAGCCGAAACAGGTATATCAACTCGATTGATTATGAAGGCGCCTAAGAGCGCCACATATTTGTTTACTTAAATCTTAGATGTAATTTATTGTTTGTTATTTTTAAGTAGAATGGATATTAATTTAATTACCGAAATGGATAACTCATTTTTAACATGAGGTTGAGGAATGCAATCAATATCTTTCCCAGTAGGTATCAAAAGTCACTAACCATACTAACCCAAAACATACGAAGTATTTATAAGAACATAGATAGCTTTAACATTTTTCTTCATAGACTTAAGTTTAATTGTGATAATTATTATGGTCCTAACAGAATGCTGGCTATCAAAGCACCACGATAACCTCCCAGTAATACTCGTACCAGGATACAACTTATTGTACACTAAAATTAACCACACTCAAAATGATGGTGTCGTTGTATTTGCTAAGGAATCATTAAAGGTCAAAGTCGAAGAACCTGATCTACAAAATTGTATGAGTAACTGCCTTATCATCAAAATTGGTACAACCACAGCGATAATTTCTTTGTATAGATCCCCTTCCGCAAGAAACCTAACCTCTTTCCACAGTTCCCTAAACCAGATCTTTCAATCACTTAGCCCATTTAATAATGTAATACTAACAGGTGATATTAATATTAGCTCTGAAAACTGCGACGCAGGGACACAAGATTACCTAAACATCTGCTCATACCATGGTTTTCTGCCTGCTCACACATTGCCTACTCATCAGAGCGGTTCTTGCCTCGACCACATGATGATCAAAACCACTTATTCATTTATTACGCTTGTTACTAACTCAACAATAACCGACCACCCTTCTGTCTTACTAGCCGTAAATTTAACGCTGCCTAAGCAAAACCGCCCCCAAACAAAATCAAAATTAAACATAAAAAAACTCGAATATGATTTACGCAACATTGATTATAGCCTAGTTTACAATACTGCTGACGCTAATTCGACTTTATCGTACTTAATAAAGCATGTCCAGCAAGCAATATTGCGTAATACGACAGTTGTGTCCATAAATAATCTTCTTCATAATATTAAACCTTGGATTACTCCTGGACTAATTCGGTGCATAAGGCACAGAGATAAACTTCATCAGAGAACTAAGGAATTCCCTGATAATTTAATCATTCTAAACACCTTTAAAAGATACAGGAATTTCTGTAACAATCTCTTAAAAAAGCTTAAAAATAATTACAATAAAAATGAATTAAATAAAGCAGGCAACAATACCAAGCAAAGGACATTGTCAAAAATAGCCTATGAATCAACACACATGAAACATTTACTATAATTCATAATTCTTTTAATAGTATACATTACAAATATTTCAATAGAACGGACACTTTTTAATTTCGAAAACATTTTAAAAAGTATTAACTTCCGTCATAATCCTCGAACATAAGATGTTATTATTTTTTGGTTCAATTTGGGGTTTTTAATAGGCAAAGGTATTATAGCTCATACAGCCTAGGCTTTGTACAGCACTCTTAATAAGAGTTTGACATAGACAAGCGTCAGTATTCTCAACACTTGATATACGATAATGGTTTTTAGTTACAAACAGTCCGCTATGATTTCGCGGAATAATACGGCTTACCAAAGAACTTGGTTGAAAGCGCTGTTTGAAACGAGCAATAAGAAAGAAAAAGCATTTATTAGCCCGTGCAGGACAAAACACATAAAAAGTAACATTATTTCAACTATTGTAAACAAAACATAGATAATAAATTAAAAATAAAAAGAAACGAAAGGTCCTGACCGAGGCCAAAAGACCCCTATACCAGTTGTTACATTCAGTAATAAATGCTAAGTTATTTATTGCTACATACCGAATGTTTTTATTGACGTAAATATAACCTCAAAATCCGAAAGTTTTTTGATTTTTTCCGAATTCTCAAAAGTGTCCGTTGTTTTAATTTAGGTTCATTCGAATATATACATTATCTAAAACCCAAAAAGTGAATACACCTCCCTGTTGGATCTTAGGCGAGCCATGTATGGACGACGAGCAATGTCCTTTGGAAGCATATTAAAAATGTTACATACAATACATGACTAAACAACGTGAATCAAATTCGAGGTTACTGCATACTAATCCTTCACCACTCTTATCAGCTAACAAAGTAAATAACTTTTTTGTTAATGTTGGGAAAACTTTGGCCGAACAGATTCCGAAACATTGCGCCCATCATTCTTTCCAAAAACTGAACAACAGCTACAACCTGAAGTCATTTGCTATGCTGGATACTGACGAAAACGAAATATCCCGAATAATTTCTAGTCTTAAAGATGAATGTGCAGTTGGATGGGATAATATAAGCAATAGGATCCTTAAACTCTTTAAGCATGTATTAGCACCTCCCTTAACGCATATTTTTCGAATCTGTCTTTCCAAAGGAATTTTCCCTAACTGTCTAAAAAAGTCTGTTGTTATCCCTATCTATAAATCTGGAGACCGGGACTTGGTTAATAACTATAGGCCAATATCATTACTCCCCTCAATCTCAAAAAATCTAGAGAAAATTATAAACAGCAGACTAGTTAGCTTCCTGGAAAAAAACAACATCTTGTCACCAGCGCAATTTGGTTTTAGAGCCAAATTATCCACAGCCGATGCATTGCCTTACCAATTATGTCTCAGAAGAGCTGGGCAAAGGCAACCAGGTCATGGGAGTCTTCCTTGATTTAGCGAAAGCTTTTGTCACTGTCTCTGTTTCTGTGCTTCTGAGGAAATTAGAGGCCATAGGAATAAGGGGCACGCCTCTGACATTACTTGCTGACTATTTAAACGATCGATACCAGTGTGTTAGGATCGACAATTTTACAAGCGATGAGCAGAAAAATACTGGATTTGGTGTTCCCCAGGGGAGTATCTTGGGCCCTACCCTTTTCCTGGTTTATATTAACGACCTGTGTAACCTAAATATCAAGCACGGCAAAATCATATCATATGCTGACGACACGGCGCTAATATTTTCTGCTGAAAACAGTAGCGAACTGGTTGAAAACGCTCAACTTGGCTTTAAAACTGTGACTAATTGGCTTCAAAGCAATTTACCTACTAACACTAAATGCTGACAAGACAAAATACATCCACTTCTCCATGCGCAAGCCTCACACAGCTAACTGCCATGTATATGCCCATCAATGTGATAATTGGTCAGTCAACATGTGCAATTGTCCTTCTATCCTCAAAACCAGTAATATTAAATACTTAGGGGTTATAATAGACGACACACTCTCTTTTAGGTATCATATTGAAAGTCTAGTTAAAAGAGTGCGCAAATTAATATTTGTATTTTAAAAAATACGAACTTTTGCAGATCCTAAATTAATCACACAAGTTTATTTCGCGCTATGTCAATCTTTAATTAATTACTGTTCTATTTCATGGGGAGCCGCATCAAAAACTATCCTGCTCCCCCTCGAAAGAGCTCAAAGAGCAATTTTAAAGGTAGCGAATTTCCATCCCTTTTACTTTCCCACAGATCAGCTGTATAAATCCTGCAACGTGCTGACTGTGCGCCAGCTATTCATTATGCACTTAGTATTAAAACAGCACACCATGCTCACGTACAATGCTGACAATACTAACAAGAGACGGAATGATTTACTATGCATTTCTAAAGCAACCTCCAAACGTGTCTTCGTGGAAAGATTCTTTACATGTTTAGGCCCATTTCTGTACAATAGATTAAATAGAAAACTCGTAATTTTAGTAATTTACTTTTACATTTCTTTTAATGTTAATTTCTTTATTTTAAGTAGGTATAAAGGCACTTTCTAACCTGAAACACAGTTTCCACCTAGTTCAGGCAAGAAGCAACAGTGCTTTATTGTACTTGTTTTGATACTTAATTGTAAATAATAAAACAACCTTTTGATAAATACTTAAACGATTATTATTAAAAAAAAACATCATGCCATGTGTGCGCCATGCGCTTATCGCAGAACATGTGTGCGGGTCAATGACTTTTCTAGGTATAATCCATTTTCCCTTCATACTTTAACCGTACATTCCGAGATACGATATAATCACTCACAGCGCACACAGCAGTATTTTGCGTTCCGTTTTAGTTTTCACGATTATGACAGATAAGATCTGTCATTAGGTGATTTGACAGTGCTCACGGTGATATTTCTTTGGGGCATGGTCGGTGTAATCGCAAGATGGCGCGTGTCATGACGTCATCTATGACGACTCAAGGAACATCGATATCGCGCTTATGATCGCGCTCACGGTATCTCGGAACGGGTTTATGGACGCTCATAGCGTTTACAGTCTATCTCGGAACGCACTGTAAATCTGGCTTTAGACAGGCAAATATCTAGGTAACTAGGTACTGGCCGAATGTTCGCAGTCGTTGATTGACACCTTGCATAATAATTAACGGTTCCTCGCATAACATCACTAGATAACACTTAAGCACGAACCATAATCCCAATATTCTTCACTGGAATGATGATAAGACGTAATTTTTTGTTATTCAAGAACACGTTTACAGGACACTCTTAATATCGCGAAGTAAGCGGGGTTGTTTGTTAAATGCGATAAGAGGAAACGCAATATTAAACATGCGGAAGTAACGGCGCTCGCGCATACACTGAGGTCAGCGCGGCGTGGCGCGGGGGTGTGCCCTGTTGGTGCATCGGGGATATTACAAACGAAAGGGGCGGAGTTTGCGCACGGAGCTCAAGACCAGCACGTGTTTTGCCGCGTGACACCTACTTACGCGCTCAGTGTCCATGAGTAATGTATTTAATTAGACAATCATGTCAAAAATTATCGAATACTGAATACCTTCCCTCAATATGTCCCCCCTCGTATAACCTAACACGCTGTATGTAATTTCGCAAGTTGTCATTGAGACAAGTAGACTTTTAGCGTCTGGTTGTCATTACGACCTGAAGCGATACGGGCGAGCTTATTGTATAATTTAATTATTAAATCCAAACGTTATGCTCTTGTGACATGACTCAAATATGAATGCGAAGCCTCACTGGCCGAAGCTTATTATATCACTTAAGGAATCATCGACGTCGACACGACGAAAAAGAAGAATATTTACAGTTAATATGAAAACAGTAGTAGTTGAAGTAATTACCTCTGTGCAACCTCCAAGAACACGTCGATGGCGTTGTAGGCGAAGTTACCAAGTTGCGGCAGCAGCGCCGTGAACAGTGCGAGGAAAAAGTCCGTGATCTCCGCCTCAGCTGAAGCAAATGAAGGCTCGCACAGCATTCGTAACGCAGTCTCTGCTGAGCTCTGAATACCTTCCGCTATCACCTGGCATGTCAAGGGTGGAGTGAACACACGAATGGTTATTCATACAGAGCGTTTTTTGGCCCGGATGACCAAGGCACAGTATAAATATGGACAGTACCGAAACTAGGCCTAGTTGATGCTCTAATTACCTACGCTCCATTGAAGCCATAGGGTTGTCCTTTTTATTGTTGTTGGTATTGTTTCATTTTATTAAAACATTTTTATTCTGTTGTGATCAATCGATCGAATTATAATAACTAGCTTTCAAATACAATTTACATAGGTTACCTTATGGCGTCGATTAATCTCAACAAAAGTCACGATAGTTTAAACACGGAAAACCGTTCAATATTAACACACAACAACTTGTAAAACTACAGATCTTTAATTTTGTCATTACAGCGTACCTAACCTTTTACAAGTTTTGGCGGGAGCGAGCCGCGGTTGGACGATAACGATAACCCGAAATTATGCGTGTGATACCTAGGAATTATAAAATGACATTACATTAAAATAGTAGATTGTATCATAAGGGAGCAAAATAATATTTTTACGGCGAGGGCGCTTTTTTGAATCCAGAGCGAAGTGAGGGATTCTAGAGTAGAATCCCGAGCGTAGCGAGGGATTCTTTAGTAGAATCCTGAACGTAGCGAGGGATTCAAAGTACGTCGCCCGAGCCAAAAATATATTTTGCGCCCGAGTGATACACTCTACTTTTCATCACCCACTATGAGAAAATAAAAGGCGCCTCATATTTTATTGTAATATTGATATTTAATGAAACAGGGTAACAACTAAATTGAAATTAAGTAGTATCTAATAATAAAACAACTAAAAACTTATATTTACATTTGAGACATTTTCACAATTTTGAAAATTAATTGTTACAGTTTTATTAGGAATAGAGATTGTTGTAGATTTAATTTTATTCTGCGTGTTTGAAATAATGTCAGAATGTGGCTCATTTTGAGGAAAATGTGACGGTGAATCTCTTTGTTTGGATGTAGATGGGCGCGGCGACAGTGGCATGGATGGATTAACTGAAGGTTGCAATTTAATGTTTTCCACGATGCGTTCACATGTTTTCGCCTTGTTCTCAATGGAATCTTCTATATATCCCTCTGCTACAGCACTCGACTTCCATCCTCCATGTCGCTTGAGAACAGTTAAGTCCGCTCCAGAATCTGCCAACAGGGTAGCAGAAGTGCGACGAAAACAATGTCCTGTATATAGCTTGATATCTGGTAACTTCAAATAAGTAGCGATTTCTTGTGGCATATAAGAAATTTTATTTTTTCCCATAACTTGTTTGAAGCACTTGCCATTTTGATAACGGATGAAAAACCGATTGGTCTTTATATCAGCAGGACGCAGGTCCAGGTATTTCTGTACAATAGTTTTGTATTCTCCTCGGATTACGAAGGATCGGTCAATTTTTGTTTTTGTGTCTGTCAGCTTTACTAACAGTAAATTATCCGAGTGATTTTCGACATCATCAACAGTTATTTTTAAAAGTTCATTGCCACGACAAGCTCCATGTACTCCGAAAATTAAAGCCACCTGTAACAAAACCGAATGTGAATAAGACAAGTACCTATCTATCGAAGTACAGGTTACAATAAAATGCGCATTTTAAAACACTGGTTATACTTTACTAATCCACCATATATACATACATAGTTACTTACTTTTACGGCAAGAAAGATGTTGTCGGGTGCCTCATTAAGGAAAGTCTCCACGTTTTTGACTGAGAACACTTTGGATTTTTTAGGTTTAAATCCATCAGACATCCTCTTCAGATACGCTATTAATTTCGAATATGTGTCCAGTTTTACGTCGTTATTAGAACTGACTGTTGATTTTAGCATTGAGTAGGTACTCCAAAGTGTGGAAGGTTGTTTAGTTTTGGCTAAGTACTGGAAGTAGGCCAAAAACACAGATTCTGAAAAATTCTTGGCGCCTCTTGAATTTCTCCATTCAATAAAATTACCATAAGCTTTCATATATTTCTCCCGGGATTTTGCAGGTAGTAGATTATCCATCACATTTCTTGCGTCAGTTCTAATACTATCAGGAGTTAATTCTATACTTTCACTGTCACTTGAAGAACTCATTTTTCAAAACAAAATCATGAATTTCTATCAATCCGTGAAAATTGACGAAAACGCGGGCTATAGTTCGCGCGTTTTTAATTTTATTTCTTTTTTTTTTGTATTCAGCCGGCGCGCGGCGCTACTATGGGCCGTCGCACCAGCCAGTCTTTATTCAAACAATATTTGCGTTCGATTTCTTGGGCGCTGAACACAAGATGTTCCAAATTCAAAAAGTGCGCGGCAAAGATAATTGCGGCGCACTTATAAAGAGGATTAAAAACTCATTACTGCCCGCTAAAAGTTTCTTATAGAAAACACCACCTTTGGGTGCACTTAAAGGCGAACCAAGTCGTCTTTTTCGAATAGATGGGATGAAAATACCTTTTCACACCACCTGCTCGAAAATGTCAAATTATATGTCAAGCAACCTTAACCTAAAATGAGCCATTAGTGGCCGGGGGCACAGCCGGTCAATAATGTTGTACTGCATTTCATTATGACCCGCTGGTCAATAATGTGATTTGAATTTGGAATCTCACATGCTCAGCTATAGTACTAACAAACACCCTTTGGTGCCAGAAAGAGGAAAGCTATTCTCGATACCTTTACTACGCGTGGATGATATTCTCGATTTCCTACAAAATCATAACGACTGCTTCTTCATATCGTTGCCATGTTTTCGAAGACATAAATTGTAAGAATAATTAGATAACTACGAACCATTTTTTAAAAGGAATGGAACTATAAAACTGACATTAATAATAACAAATACCGTACCGCGCCGTATTGTAGTGTATTGTATTGTACAACGGGCAGGTGTCCGCAACTCCACGTCAAAGCGCGTATTTTGCGTATGGGCTATAATCCACCACGCGGGCCCAGTGCGGGTTGGTAGATGTCACATGTCTTCGAATTTTTACCGCGCCGTAATACCGTAATAGTAATTGGCTGTAAGTAACATTAGTTAATTAATTTATTGTTACTGTTGTTTATTTAATAAATACTTTGTTTTTCGTACTATGGCTATTATTTTCTTAGCTAGTAGGTGTAAAAAGTAGAGTATCCTCCTTTGGGCTAAAGGTGTCTTTGCCTTGGGCTAGCTTGAATCCCTCGCTGCATTCAGGATTCTCTTAACTACCTCGCTGCGCTCGGGAGTTAAATCCCGAATCCTTCATTGCGCTCGAGATTCAATATGACGCGCGTGACATAAGACACAACTTTAGCCCCTTAGTGCATAATCTACTATTATTTATTGAAAAAAAATCTTCTTTATTACAAAAGCAGAAGAAAGTATTTTTCTGTAAATAAGAAAAATACTTTCTTCTGCTACGACACACGTCAAGAATTCTTTACTATGAATCTGGGGGCACGGCAGTGCCCCCGCCAAGTCGAGCGCGAAGCAAACACTGCCGTACCATCCTTTACTGGAACCATTTCGCCGCATTTTCAGGCCCCTATTTGAGAACCTCTGGATAAGACCAGAACGCAGAAATTTTCGTCATCCAGTAAACTATAATCACATACATAAAATCCAAAATTTCAAGTCTGTAGGTCATTTAGTTCCGAAGTTAGGCGAAAGCAAAGTTTCGCATTTATGACACTCACTCACTCACTCACTCATGATCATCAAAATAGAACTAGTACTTTCCATAAACTCAGAGAGCTGAAATTTGGTACAGACCCAACTAGCAAAATTTAAACTTACAAGTGTCCTAAGACCAACATTTTTTACTCTTTTAGCATACTTACAAACAACTGTAAGTGTCGATTTAGGCGCACTTTATAAGAGAATTCTCACTTAGAGTCAACTTATAACGCTCTAATTGAAGATTACTTTACCCTTATAATAATCTTGTTACTGCTGTTTTAATACCAAAATAACTTATGATGGTTTTATAATGGCATGGTTTGAGGGAAAATAGGACTTAGAGCGATCTTACGGCTGCTCTTATAAGTGTAATTCCCCTTATATTGCTCTCTGGAAGCTCAATAAAGGAGTTTTATCACAACGGCCGAAAGAGTGCCGCTGGAATAAAAACAAAAACAAGTTTAAGTGTCAATTCATGTCTTTTATTATTTGTATTTTTATTTCCTGTAATCATTTACTTAATAATTTGGTTGATAGTTATGTCTATGAACTTAAAAGAGTTGCGGTGTACATTTCTTCGAATGTTTTGTGAAATAAAGTGAAATATTTTCACAGGCCCACTTCATTATGTATTTAGAACAATAGTAAAAAAATATTAATTAATTGTAAAAATAAAAACTGACGCCATTACAGATTGATAGGACCAATTACTCTTCTCTAAGATAAGCTTAATACTAAAATGTCTTATTTTACACTACCTAAGTTAATTTTAAACCTTTTGGTCTTAATGAGCACTTACATAAGGTATAACTACTTGCAGCCATTTAATAAATTTAGGGTTCCTTTGAAAATAATATGTAAACACTTTTTAAATTTTTTAAATTGTTTTTCTCCTAATGTACTGATTAAAATTTAATGTTATTACGTACATAGTATTCTGGAACTCATATTTTTATGGAAAAGATCCAATCTCCTAGTTACAATCGTGATTTCTCGCGAAAATTGCTAAAATATTAAGGAAAGTCTGGTATACTATTCTGAACCGCCCACATTTTGATTTCTTCACGAATTTGTATATTTTTTTCGTTATCCGTTGTAACTTTTTCACATTCAACAGTCAGAACCAGAATTAAGACTAGAATCTGCCAGGTCAAAGTGTTCAGAGCTGCTAAATTCTTGGTTTTGTACGAAACCATCGAACGATTTTCTGGCGCCATCTTTTTCTATCGTAGTTCTACTAGTACCAAGTAGCTTTTTTGTGAGATTCTTAATAAAGTGTTCACAAGTCTTTTAAAAGACAAAATATTCTGATAGAGCTCTACAATTATTCGTCTTCTCTTTAATTTGACTCAGAGAAGTCCATTCACACTTACAACGTGTTGGTTTTATAGTAGTTTTATGCAAAAGTTTATTAAGGTCATAAGTGTTATAAAACACTCAATGCAGACTCTACTAAGAAATAATGTACTTTTAGGATGCTTTCTTAAATGCAAATAATATTCAAGAGCAATTGCTCTTTAAAAATGCACCTGTAAGACAACTGTGCTGATAAATGCGTTACAACGATTCTTTATACACATCTATAAGAGCACGTACTAAGTGTTAGTATTCTTTTAGTACAAAACGCCTTAAATCATGCTTTTATGAGAGGTATTGTCATTGTCTAGACACATGTAAGTCTGCTGTAACACCTTGGTTCTTAAATCAGTATATACGCACGAGAAAATTGCTAGTTGGATAATGGCCGACATTCTTAATAAAGTGTTCACAAGTCTTCCATAAGACCAAATAGTCTGATAGAGCTCTACTATTATTCGCTTTCTCTTTAATTTGACTCAGAGAAGACAATTTACACTTAGAACGAGTTGGTTTCATAGTAGTTTTATGCAAAAGTTTATTAAGATCATAAGTGTTATAAACCACTCAATGCAGACTCTACTAAGAAAGAATGTACTTTTAAGATGCTTTTTTAAGTGTAAATAATATTCAAGAGCAATTGCTCTGTAAAAATGCGCTTGTAAGACAACTGTACTGATAGATGTGTTACAACGATTCTTTATATACATCTATAAGAGCACGTACTAAGTGTTAGTACTCTTTAAGTACAAAACGTCTTGAATCATGCTTTTATAAGATGTTCTGTCATAGTCAAGACACATGTAAGTCAGTTGTAACACCTTAGTTCTTAAATCAGCACATCTACAAGAGAAAATTGCTAGTTGGGGAGTTAGGGTTTAATGGCCACATAAAGGGAAAACTATAAAAACTAGGATAGTCGAAGATCTGGAGTACCTGGTGAAGTGGTGACCCTGATTAGAAAACACAAGAGCCCAACCAAACTATTAGAGAGATCGACATACCGCCTTTACAAAAAATATTCAACTTGGTTGGCCGCTTCATTTGATGTCAAAAATCGAAGGTCTGAAGTATCTGATGAAGAACCCTCAGCTGGTCTCAGCTGTATTAGAGACTAGCTTCTGCCCGCGACTACGTTCGCGTGAATTTCCCGCTTGCAACATTTCTTATTGCTGCTCCGCTCCTATTGGTCACAGCGTGATGTTATATAACCTGTAACCTTCCTCGATAAATGGACTATCCAACGCAAAAGAATTTTTCAATTCGAGCTAGTAGTTCCTGAGATTAGCGCGTTCAACCAAACAAACAAACAAACAAACTCTTCTGCTTAATAATATTAGTAGTAGTGGTAATGCCCCCTTCTACTATTGGTACATAAAAAAAATCAACTGTCATTGCAAAAATCCAGCGTAGTGGGACACATCTTCTAATTTAATCTACCGCGAATCTATAGCGTCCCACTGCTGGGCGAATGCCTCCTGCTTTTGCTTTTTTAATACGCATATAAATAAAATTAAAGGAAAACTCTGGATAAGACTAGACTGGCTTTTGTACTTATACTTACAAGTTTACAAGAAGAAATAGTCGAACGATTAACTTTATTCTACTCGAACATTAAACAAATTAAATAAACAAATTACACTAAAATATTAATTTCGTATAGAGAGGAGGCCTGTGTCCCAGCAGTGGGAATATTAATATTATGATGATGATTAAAAACGCTCAAAATTTTGTCAAAATATAATGCATTGGACTAAGAGTGGCGGTGATACCCGCAAACGTCGCTAGATGGCGCTGACTGTATTTTAAAACGCGCTTACGTTTGTTTTTCCGATAACCTTATATGGCGAAGTGGCAACCGGCCGCGTTACAGTCGTTTACGACATTCTTCTACTGCACTTGAAAACGTTTGCTAGGGATTAGGAGAGATTATTTGCATTTCATTGATTTCGCTTATTATGTCGTGAGGTTTGCTAAGGTTAGCAAGTTGTTATTATAACAATTCGAAGATTTGAATAGGTTAGGAATTTTTTGAAGAAACAGTACTTCGAAAATTCTCTAATAATTTGATTCACGAATTATTGCCTATTAAGTCAAAATTTGAGATCATACCTCGGGCCTACGTGTACAGAGAACAATTCCCAATCTGTGTAGCGTATGCTCTAACAATTCACAAGAGCCAAGGTCTAAGTCTAAAAAATGCCCTCATGGAAATTGGCACCTCCATATTCTCTTGTGGAAAAGCCTACGTGGCGCTTTCACGAGTAACCAATCTTCATGTGGTTCACCTCATAAATGTTGACTTCAAGAGTATAAAAGCTCAAGCTTCAGCGATCACCGAATACAACCGGCTTAGGCGTAAATACCGCGCTGATCTTTCAGAAATTAAACCGTCTAAAATAATAAATAATGAACGCGAATGGGCCATACGAAAATCTGTTGCTACTATATATAATAATCTGAACCGGAAAAAAAGAAAAGAAAGATTTGTAATAATAAAAAAACTACTCCTAAAAAGAAAAAAAACTGTGTCAAATAAGAAAATCTAATAAAATAAATCAATATGCCCCTCGTTTCTACAAAAAGAAGTGAAATCCCACCAAAAACATTCTGTAAAAAACTAGCCAAGTCTCGATGGAGCTGCTTTTTTATCTCTAAAAAGTAATGAAATCTAGACAAAGTCGTGCCATGTCTAAGGTTCCTTACTGCAATTTCTTTATTATTATAATTAATGTTGTGTGACTTGGCCGTTGAACATTCTTTATACGTTAGTGGGTACCTACAAGTCAATTTTGTAGTGACAATAGATATGACATTACGTGTAAAAAAAATTAATGTTCAACGGCCAAGTCACACAACATTAATTATAATAATAAAGAAATTGCAGTAAGGAACCTTAGACATGGCACGACTTTGTCTAGATTTCATTACTTTTTAGAGATAAAAAAGCAGCTCCATCGAGACTTGGCTAGTTTTTTACAGAATGTTTTTGGTGGGATTTAATTGTGTAAATAAACCGTTATACCGTATATCGCGCAATACGTTCGTGACATTTTTAAAAAGATTGGGAGATAATAATAAACTGATACATGACAACTCGTCTCGGCGTGGCACGCGCTACTGACTGCACTACGACAACCGCTTAGGGGCCGTGTCGATGCGCATGTTTGTGTGAGTGTGCGGTATCGAGCGTTTGTAGGTAGTTTCCGTACTGTCCATATTTATATTGTGACCAAGGTCATCGGGGCCTACACGGACAGCTCGACAGACGAAATCGGCGGGTCGCCGTCTTTAGTCACACATACCTTCTTAGCTTGCGTGGGCGCGTCCGAGAAGGCGTGCAGCAGCGCCGTGAGCGGCGGCAGCGCGTGCGCCGGGCCCTGCGCCCCCAGCGCCGCCCCCCACGCCGCCAGCAGCGCGCGCGCCGCGCCCCCCACGCCCCCACTACCTGCAGCCCCCGCGCCCCCGCCGCCCCCACCGCCCCCACCGCCCCCACGCAGCGCCAGCGACACCAGCGCCTCGCGGACGACAGCTGCCGTCTGACACACGTTACACATACAACTTCCTTTATTGTACACTGATTAAATGAAACAAGACAGTCCAAAAACGTAAATGTGTGCTCAAACCAGCCGGACCGGACTTTAACAAATATTACAGTTCCGGTCCGGTCAGCAAAGAACATTTGTGATGTATTCCTACCTTAGACGGGAGATACTGTAGAGATCTTTGCGCATGTTCATACAAGTCCCCAGACAGCACTACAGGATCGCAGTTAAATTTCACGTTTTTCGCGAGACTCAATAGGAGATGCGCTGCAGCATGGCACAATAATTGTGGTTCCTACAAAATACAAACGATTAATAACCATACATCCAAACCAAGCTATCGATAAAAAACATCATCACCACCAGCCTATCCTTTTCCCAACTATGTTGGAGTTGGCTTCCAGTCTAACCGGATGCAACTATGTTGGAGTCGGCTTCCAGTCTAACCGGATGCAACTATGTTGGAGTCGGCTTCCAGTCTAACCGGATGCAACTATGTTGGAGTCGGCTTCCAGTCTAACCGGATGCAACTATGTTGGAGTCGGCTTCCAGTCTAACCGGATGCAACTCAATACTTTTTTGGGCAACCTGTAAAGACTGTTAAAGATCTACACATGACAGCCGGGACCAACAGCTTAACGTGCTTTCCGAGACACAGAGGAAACGCGGTATGTAATGGTTTATCACCCATCCACAGACCAACCTAGGCAAGCACGGCTTAACCTGAAGATCGACCCGAGCGGCTGTGACTATTTAGCCACGAGGTCCTAAAAAAAAGTATCGAAAAAAAAATTGCATTCAAATAGACAAAAGTTGAATCTAACCGGTATTTCATGTGGAAGTAAGAAGGGTATCGCAGAAGAGAACAGTCCCTCCATAGTCTGGACTGGGACGCCGCATTCGTTCGCGTAGCAGCACCACGCGCCCATACACGCGAACATCTCCGCATGCCTGGATAACAAGATACTCTTTTAGCCTTCCTCTGTTTACTGCAATCCAATAGCAACCTTATTGCAACGAAGATCTGTGGTTTTGATAGTGTAATGTAGCGTATTGAACTTCACTGTTAGCGTATGTACTTACACCTGCACGTGCGCGTGCGCGAGGTGTGCGAGCTGCGCGGAGCGGTGCGGGCGGGTCAGCGCGGCGCCGGCCAGGGCGCCCGCCATGCGCTCTACTAGCGTCGCGCCCAGAGCCCAGCCTGTCGCACGCCGACTGCTTTCCGTCTCTAAACATAAATATAAAATTAAAATGCACTTTATTCTTTCTCATGTAAGCATTAGGAAATGTTGAGTACCTGCTAGTAAGGCAGGCGCGAGGCGGCCTAGCACGCGACTGAGCGTGGCCAGGTCCAGCAGCGCGGCCAGCAGACGCTCGCCCTCACCGCCGCGCGACGCCGCGCGCGCGTGTACGCCCGCCAGGCACTGCCAGCGCTCTAGCTGCAAACCCACACATTACAGACTCCTTTACACTAGTAAACACTTTGGGTCCGATTCTACTAATTGGGCGGCGGGCGCTTGCGCATATTCGAGCACGCACGAATTTTATACTTAAAGGCAATATTTACAGGACGGTATTCAGTGACATCAAGACAGTGCGCGATCCACTTGGAGGAAACGGAAACCCACCCATGAGAGAAGAGGGAATTTACTCTTGAGATTCGTTAGGCACGTTCGCCAAGCGATTTATCACTCATTTGTTCAAATATACAGGGTGAAATTAAATATAAGGACCCCAAAATAGAAAACAATCTGTGGAATTTCACTAGCTTTTTAACTTGACCTTTTGTAGTAGGTACTTAAAATGTGTGGCATTACATTGGCTGACGGCACCACTTGTGCCTACTTACCACTGCAGTGAAGACGTCAAGCGGCGCCAATTCGGCGACGCGAGCTATGCATTCTATACAATGTTTCAGGAATGTGTGCCACTCGGTCTGGCCCTGAAATATAAAGATTATCTGATGATTCAGGAAGTCGAGCATTTTAGTGATCCCTATGCAAAGAATTTTGAATACTTAGTTCGTTTTTATGTTGGATTATGAACCTAAACACGAAGCATTAATTAAGTTAAAAATAACTTGCACTCACGTCATCATCACGAATGTCGTTGTCGAGGTGTTGTAACTGCGCTTTATTGTGTTGAAACTGTATTTTGTTCAACACGCCATTCACAAGCGCCTGTAACGCTTCCCAATATCTGAAATAATACAACACAAGTTATCTGGCTGCTTATTTCATTGCCAAATCGAAACATAACAGATAGGTTTATTTTTTCATACTTTGGTGTGTCTTCTGGCTTCAAAATGTCGATAAATTGTATCCATATATCTAAACAGTTTACAAAAATAGCACACGTGGGCACCTGAAAACAAAATTAAGTTATTTTGTATGTTGATACACGAAATATCATTGCTTTTTGGAACAAAACATACCTGGAATGTATATTGGAATAGATATGACAAAAATTCGATGGCATCAAATTCTGGCTCCGCCTCCAACCTCTTGAAATGCAATGACACAAACAGTTTTAGGAACTCCGCTAACTTGTTAAGGTAACTGAAATGGACACAATGTTCAATGATCACTAATGAGAATTTATAAGTTTGATTAGTCACACACAGTGATATTATAAGTAAAAAGGCGTAGATATGTTACCTACACAAAATTCGATCTTCAAAAACGGCACACTAACTCACACATGAGTACCTAAATATTGTCATAGCACACTACATTACGATTACAAGTCAAAGTAGGATGGCATGATTCAATTATCGCGAGCGGAAAAGAGTCATATTATTATACTAGCTGACCCGCGCAACTTCGTCTGCGTCACATAAGAGAAAGAGAGGGTTACCGAGATTGGGTCGTAAGCACCTTTAATACAATTTTCAAAGAGCACATGATACACATCCTTCCGCATAATGAAAATGCGCGCCCGGTACATGATCATTATTTTGCTGCGGGAGTTATTTAAAACGGTGTATCTCCTAAGATATGCATTGAAATCAATTTACGTGCAATACGAAACGCG
Source organism: Xestia ashworthii (assembly GCA_950022955.1). Lineage (NCBI taxonomy): Eukaryota > Metazoa > Arthropoda > Insecta > Lepidoptera > Noctuidae > Xestia > Xestia ashworthii. The sequence continues at coordinate 9,294,041 of OX465562.1, read as the reverse complement.
TCCATCAATTCTGTTAATATTGTTGATAGCAAAATTTGAAGTAGATTGGACCAAGGAATCACATTTTCCCATACAAACTTTGCCCCACACCTTTTCACCCCCTTAGGGGTATAATTTCAGAAAATCCTTTCTTATCGTATTATAGGCATACGATAAGAAATGATTTTCTGAAATTATTATCCAAAAAATACACCCTCCAAGCTTCAGGTTTCTACAATCTGCGGTAAAGGCTGTGCGTTGATCCATCACAGTCCTTTAGGGCAAGCATTTTTATTATTTGTGAATACAGGGTGGAAACGATTAACCGGGCAGAAAGGGGAGCTACCTTAACCGTTGAGTATTAGAAACAGGATCGATTGGCATCAAAAAATGTTTTGTGTAAAATAGCAATTTTCTTGCTAACTGTACTTTTTTTAAATCTGTGGATGGGGATCAAAATTTCACGAAAAATTACGGATGGTTTCCTAAGACCATTTTCATGTAGCTGCAACGGTTAAGGTTTATCATTATTGGCATCAAAAAAATTGTTTTACTGTACTTTATTTTTTAATTAAATCTGTGAATGGGGATCAACATTTAGCGAAAAAATTATGGATGTTTCTAAGACATTTTTCGTGTAGCTGCAGTTCCCCTTACTGCCCCGTTTACCGTTTCCACCCTGTATTACCAAGTACTTATACCGAGGAAAGCCGATTTTCTTGAGTTCCGCTATTTTGGGCGTATTCACTTCAAAAATCAAATTTCAAGAAAGTTGAGAAATTATATTTACCTGTATTAGATTTGAAGTATTTACAGCAACTTTTAAAGGTTTATACTTCATTGGATTTTGTTCTATAGGTGTATGAAGTTTATTAATTTTAAACACAAAACCCTCTTTTTTACGTCTCCGGATTTAATTTTTTATAAATGCTGAAACAGGTATTTCTTTATTTTTAATAATAAGTATTTACTCTGAGTTTCATGATTCTAGAACAATCTAAAAAAAAAAATTCATACAAACTTTACCCCCCCTTTTCACCCCCTTTTTCAAAAAAATTCCAAAATTTCTATAGCCTAAATGTTATTCTGAGTTTATTTAAATAGATTAGTGAAGTTTTCATCAAAATCCGTTCAGCAGTTTTTACGTGATTCGCGTTCAAACAAACAAACAAACAAACAAACAAACAAAAATTTTAAAAATGGTTTTAATATGTTCAGTTACTTATTTTAAGTCACCCTGATCGGTTTTTTTTTTGAAATCTTCAATGTACAGATTTTTTGGTCTCAACGATTTTATTATATGTATAGATAACTTGCGATAAAGCTTTGTCTCGTGTAGTAGAAACGTAGAATATATTAATCAGATATGACATTTTACCTTTCACCATTTATGCCTAAAAATGCAATTCACCCATGAGTAAGTTCATGTAGTATAAGTAATAAAGTAGTAAAAATGCATTAAAAGTAAGTAAATAAAAGTATAGGTAATTGATTTATTAATAAAAATAATATCAAATAAAGGGTTGTAATAAACTTATTTCTAATAGCACCAGTGACCTTCACATAAATTTAGTTTATTTATTTTCTGTGTTTTTAATTTTTTACTGAACTTGGGGTTTTTTATATTCATAGTGAAGATGGACGGACGGTATTAAATTCTATAACAGCTTTCAATAAAAGCATACACTGGTTTAAAGTGTGTGTTGGTATCACGGCATGATCATTCAATTAACTAAAATAAATATACCTACTCGTAATAAAGTCGACAAAAATGAATTTAGAATTTTTTTTACATAAAAAATTTCCTCATTTCTCTGTTTGCGGACAATATCCATCTATCACTACACTGGATGCACTTAAGTTCAATTGTTGAAAATCTAGATATCTATACTAATATATAATATAGGGTGTAAAACACGTCTTCACGAAGCCGAAAGGCACTTATTCTCCCCATCATTGCGATCATTTTTTTGTTCTACACCATACCTGGGAACCTTCTAGTTGCGGAGATATGGGGGGTCAAAGTTACAACTTTTTGACAAGTTTTTTTTGTAAGGTTTTGACTTTTACCACCTCTACCACCCCCGTACAATCCATCCATCAGCACAATGTTTTAAGTGCGTTTCATTGAGTTCTACCAGAAAACATGATTTATAACCTCAAAAAAAAAGTTGTTTCCCAGCAGTAATTTTTGCGTAAAGTTACTTAGTTTGATGTACAGAATGCTTGGTTAACGGCTTTGTGATGAGGTGGTTTACTAATATTATAAAGCAGAAGAGTTTGTTTGTTTGTTTGGTTGAATGCGCTAATCTCAGGAACTACTGGTTCGAATTGAAAAATTATTTTTGTGTTGGATAGTCCATTAATCGAGGAAGGTTTTAGGCTATGTAACATCACGCTACGATTATTAGGAGCAGAGCAGGAATGAAAAATGTTGCAAAAACGAGGATTTTTTTCCCTTTCTTTTTTCTCTCTTATGTGACGCAGACGAAGTTGCGCGGGTCAGCTAGTATATTATAAAGCAGAAGAGTTTGTTTGTTTGTTTGGTTGAATGCGCTAATCTCAGGAACTACTGGCTCGAATTGAAAAATTCTTTTTGTGTTGGATAGTCCATTTACCGAGGAAGGCTTTAGGCTATATAACATCACGATACGATAATTAAGAGCGGAGCAGGAATGAAAAATGTTGCAAAAACGGGGATTTTTTTTTCGTTTCGTTTTTCTCTCTTATGTGACGCAGACGAAGTTGCGTGGGTCAGCTAGTAAAAAATAATTTATTACCTACACCTAAAGAACAACATTATGTTTTACGAGACTAAAAAAATATATTTTTTATTTCAATGTAGTAGTAAAATATTTAATGTATCCGCTCTCATCATAACAAAAATCTGGATAAATAATGTGCCACCATTTGTACCTACTGTTAAGCAACTGACTTGTCTGTTTCTATATTGTTTGATTTGTGAAAATATTAAGATAAATAGTATATTTGAATGATATGTGAGTTTTAGATGTTTTGTTTGAATAATTTGTGCAATATCTCATAAAAACACGACGGCATTTTCGGTGATTTTGTATCAATTTTACATAAAGGTGCGTGACTTGCGTCCGTTGACGCCGTCAAAGTGACGCCGAGGTCAAGGTTGGCTAATTAGCCACATTTTAACATGCCGCTTTCTGAGCGCTTATAACCTATCTACACCTTTTTACTTATAATATCATTGGTCACACATATGTAAATAAATACACGTCCGTACTGTGTTCTGAAAATCATTTCATTCGAATTGAAGTGATCAAAAAGAATCGATTTACTTTACTAAAACAAACCTAATCTTTCTGTAATTCACTATCATTCTTTTAGGTAATTTGTAGGCATTCTGTTCATCCAGTTTGGGATAACTTTTTTTTTAAACGGCCGTCAATAATAATAACACATGTTTAAAGCACACCTAAAACTCATTATTTTATACTATGGAGTATGGCGTCAATTTGGGTTCGGAGATATACAGGATGACGTTTCCAAGTGGGTGTGGATGGCCAAATCCGAAACCATGAGCAATAGCGACAAATGCTCAAAAGAGTCTCGAATCTGATTTTGATGAAAACTAAAACTCTATCATTAGATTTTTGAAAAAAAAACTATATTCCTACCCAGGAAGCGATCCGATTGATTTTGGAAAAAAAACACACTGTATTATTAGACCATTCCATAGTGCCGCTAGCTAATAAGGATCAATTTCTGGGAAGTAATAACATACAGGAAATTAAAGGAAAGAATTCAGTTTTCATAAAAGAAATAGCGGGAAACAATTTGTATTAGGGGTTTTAAGAATTACATCGTTATATATCTTTGTTCCCCAATTCATTACAGCATTGCTGCAATAAAAAAAAAGTGATTCCACTCCTGCCGGCATTTAAATAAAATATAATTCATTCGCGGCCGCTTTTTTTTTGTCCCAAATCATCGAACAAAGTGAGTGATCTCCTTTCAAGGGTCATGTTGATGCAAAGAGATGCTGGAGTAGGACAAACGTCCGCTCAAGTTAGCGGACGGCCGCCGAGTGTACTAACTCGTGATGCGCGTGCATGATGGCGTGCTGCGTGTGCGTGAGGTGGCGCAGCAGGCGCAGCGCGCAGTGCTGCAGGCGCAGCGCCGTGGCGGCCGACGACGGCGGCGCGTACCGCCGGTACAGCAGCTCGCACACGCCGCCCAGCCCGCAAAGTGCCGCCTCCACGCTCTGTGCCAACACGACCAACGATTAGGGCATGCAATTATCCGCTCATTTTAGTATCCGGATAATACGGATAATTCGGATAGGAGAGATAAAAATTAAATTTAAGCACAATATCAGTAATCAGTATAACGAACCATGGCAAACATAAAATAATCTAAGCTAAGTAGGCAACAAAATAATCCATAAAATAGCAAACATAACTGACAGCTTGTGACATTTTTTATAAGTTTCACGTTTCAGTTTTAAACTGGCAGTAAGCCCTACCAAAATCGAAATCGTACTTTTCACAAAGAAAAGAAAGTTGGAAAGTTAAATCCTAAAATTACCAAGATTCTTCGTGACCACCCTTATGTATGCATGTGGGGATCTGTTTGGATAAACAGCTGAACTGGGCAAAACACACCGATTACTTCACTACAAAAACCAGCATAGCACTATGGCAATGCAAAGGACTGCTCGGAGGAATTTGGGCATAAGCTCCAAAATCACCTACTGGCCATACACTACAGTCGACCGACCAATCATCACATACGGCTCTTTAGTTTAGTGGCACCAGGAACAACCTGAGCACAGCCCAAAAGGACCTCGAGAAGCTACAAAGATTTACCTGAGTGGCCATCGCCAGTAGCATAAGAACATCACCCATTGCCACACTACAGGTGATGCTGGGGTTAGCACCTGGCGTCAATTAGGCTCGAAGTATCCGGCACCCAAATTAAATATTCCAGAATCAAACATACACGCAAAAAAGGGGATGCTATGAAACAACAGCCCATGTTGGCATGTTGGCATCACCCAGCGAGAGAACTCTGAATACCCATTGCTTTCAAAAACACTACAACATAGAGCTCATAGTGGAGACGTGCGACTACTCAGGTCCAAATTAGCTAAGGATCTACACTGATGGATCAAATACCGACGACTGCACAGGTGTCGAAGTCTTCTCCGACGACCTAAACATTATAATATACAGACCCCTTATATTGCTCAACTCTGTCTACCAAGCTAAGTGCGTACGTATCAAAGGTCACAGTGAAACGATGCAGCTTATGAGATCGCCAGAGGGGAATCCAGCGCAAACGCCAACGGACTCGAGCCCATTGTGCTAATTCCTTTCAAGCAAATAAGAAGTTGGTTAAAGAATCACACTCAAATACAAGCGGAGAAATGGTGGACCTCGACACCAGGGTGTTGGCAAACTAAACAAAGCTGACTAATCGCCTTCTGCGCCTGGATCGTGAAAATAATAATAATTAAATGATATATAATAATAATATATCATTTAATTCAGGTAAAAAAAGACGCATATTACATATACCTAGACTGACATACATATTTATAAAAAAAAACCGGCCAAGAGCGTGTCGGGCCACGCTCACTGTAGGGTTCCGTAGCTTCCCAGACCATTAAAAATACCAACATTTTTCGTCAGCAAAAATAACTTTGTTTTTCATAGTATTTGTATGAAAAACAAAGTTATCATTTGCGTTTTTTTGAAAAAGTGCTATATAACTCAAAAACTATTCAACTCATCAAGTTGAAAATAATTTTCCTAGAAAGTTCATATAAAGGTCTACTTCTGTGATTTTTTTCATATTTTTTAAACTTATGGTTCAAAAGTTAGAGGGGGGGGGGGACACATTGTTTTTGACTTTCGGAGCGATTATTTCCTAAAATATTAATATTATCAAAAAATGATTTTAGAAAACCCCTATTCATTTTTAAATACCTATCCAACAATATATCACACGTCAGGGTCAAAATTAAAAAAAAAATCGCTCCCCACTTTACGTCTGGGGGAGGTACCCTAATAAAAATGTTTTTTTTAATTTTTATTTTTGCACTTTGTCGGCATGATTGATATACATATTGGTACCAAATTTCAGCTTTCTGGTGCTAACGGTCACTGAGATTATCCGCGGACAGACAGACAGACAGACAGACATGGCGAAACTATAAGGGTTCCGTTTTTTGCCATTTGGCTACGGAACCCTAAAAACCACTAAACATTAATAAACTATTACACATGAGGAGACGGCGGCGGCGGTGGCGGGGACCATCACTGGACACTGCTCACTAAACAAACGCTCCCACACCCTAGGTATCACTGACAGTCCCCTGTGTGCATGTGCTCTTTGAGTGCACTGGTGTTACCCAGATCCGCGAGGAGACTCTTGGAACACCAGGATCCCTTGCGAATGTCCTGAGAAGTTCAGGAAGTTTGATCTCTTCCTGGAGGGCGCTGGTTGGAATAACGTCCACCATGGTTCACGCACAATAGTCCATTTTAAGAGTAAAATTTGGAAACCAAACCCTCAAGGTTGGACCTCGAGAATGGTCCAGGGTAGCCCGCGAAATTCATTCAATTTTTTTGCAATTTGCAAGCAACCGCGCTAGGTTGCATGTTGATTAAAATATGATTCGCAACTGTAAAACGTATGTAGTTACAGAATTATAATCATCAAAACCATCATCATGTCGATTGAATGAGTATTTCATGACTATTTTACACGTAAAAATACGAAAATTTATAAATAAAAAAATATCCGTTTTATTCGTATTATTCGGATAGCAATGCAATTAGTATCCTTTAAATCACGGATATCCGGATAATTCGGATAGTATGCTTTAACCACGATATTACAGATCGAGAAAGACCTAATTATCGTACAAGTTAAAACTATGCGGAACATTTTTAGCACATGACATACCTGTGATTGTGTTGCTATGCTGCCCCAATAGAATACTGTGGTGACTAATGATGGTGGTACGTGAGAAGATAATGGCAACCACGAGAATAGATGCTGAAGAGTCATAAGACACTTTACCACTATCTCCATATTCAGAGCCCTGAAACAAATAGAACAAAATTGTTTATGCATCACTGGCATTAGGTAAAAATTGCACTAGCTGGAGTACAGTTGTGTATCTCTCTCTATATGTATATCATTTTTCTACTTTTGGTGAGTAAATTTCTTGGCTGTGAAGCACTTAGTTTCAGTCTGTAGTATTTCTAAGGACATTTGGATGGACTTGTATGAAATATTGTAGTATTTATATACGTTAAAATTCAGTTTTGAATTAACTTACTTATCTGTATTACTGACATCATGTGCATTTGCCAAAAGGTCTGGTAGTGCAGATGTTTGTGGAACACCATTAGTTGGTGATGGAGGTGGATTGGACTGTCCTTCTTTCTGGGCATTCTTTTCCAAAATATCTGAAAGAAATATTGATACGGATTATGTTTGATAAGTTTAAGATGCAGAAAACAGTGGTAGGTAGTTAGTATATCTGATAGTAATAGTATATATCTGTCATCGTTGTGGTACTGATGTACCACAACAAAAACAGACACTCGTATTCCTGGTACTACGAGTACGGGTCTTGACCTGTGTTACGTCAATTTCTCAGTTCAGTTACACTCAGTCGTCATGACAATGGTTTAAAACGTCCACCATATCGTATTCCTGGCCGCAATTGGCGGATCCGCAAATATGATCCTTGATTTCTTATGAAAACTCCGATTGTGGGCATTTATGTCAATTTGTAAACAAACCTAGCTGTCAACGGTTTAATAGGGAGTGTCGAGTTAGGCTTGAGCTGAGTCAGCAAATAAGAATTTCAGTATAAGATCGAGAGTGCTACTTGTGGAGTCATTCAAAATATCGAAGTTAGTAACGACGCACACTAACCAACGCGCAATCTGCTAGAACCACTCAGAAGGTGATTTATATTTTTGCAATAAAAGCGAAAATGTTGCAGTTCGGCCGACGCGACTATCCGCCTTTATTGCTTAAATCGCTTTCTGACTGGGAATTTACCATCTTTGTTAATTGATAATCTTACCACTAAGAGCACTTAACAGCTGTGGCATCCCCTTGAGCATGAGACGTTCTAGCTGGTTCCTACGCGCGGAAGGCAGTAGGACGCCAGTATCACGTGCCGCTCCAAGCTCTTCACTTGCAGCCTGTGCTAGGACCAGGCCCAACAGACAGCGAGGCCCATCACTTCTGATCAACTGGAAATGTAAAAGGATTTGATTTTTATTAAGATCAAGAATTGGTTAGTAAGTAAAACTGTGTTTTCATGGTAAAAAAAAAAGGTAACAATGTGTTGCTGACATCCTTTCATAGTTTGTCTGTTAATCTCTATTTCCAACAACATAACTTTCTACAACTTACCATAAACAAGGTCATTTACATCTTGCAATAGTATAATAACAATGAGTTCTTGAAAATTGTCATGAAAGGTATTTATAATATTTTGACCTCCTTTTATTTAATTATTTAAACTTCATTTATGTACTGATACTGATACTGTATAGGTATACAAACTTTTTACAGAGAAAAATTGACAATAGTAGCATTTGAATTGTAAGATGTTATTTATACAGAGTAAGTTGATTTTGCAGCTATGCCAAGTGCTTAAGATATGATAATCAAACTCCATATTGTATGAAAAAGGTTCAGCATGGACAAAACTTATATTACATTATGTATTGTTCCTTCAAATTATTTCATTGATCTGTGATCTTACCCTGTATTACAAAGTAAGAACACAGATCAATAAATTAGTAGTTGTTGATCAACATGTCCATTACATCATTTTTATTTTTATACCTACATATATTATATTATGTGACTGTGAAAGAAACATTACCTCAACAATGTTACTGAAGAAGTCATCATACAAATGTGGCCAGTCATAGCGGGCAATGGACACCATCAGGGCTGCAAGCTTGTTTCTTATAAAATACACCATAACTTCATGTTTGGCCAACAATTCATTCCATAATGTCAGCCGAATTTCTGTTTTCTCATTATCTGACAGACTGATCCACTGGCGGTTGATAATATTCTACAAGATATTTACAAAATACAGAGCTAAACTTATCTGTTTTTTTTATTGCTGGACATTACACACAGCCCCATCTAGTGCCACACTAAGCAACGAGGCTTGTGTTGTGGACACCAGAGATAGTTGATATCCTACATAGATCCATTTTTTTATACATTACCCAAACCAAGAATAAGTTGTATCCTAAGGCTTCCCTAGGATACAATTTATTCTTGGTTTAGGTTCCAACCCAAGTTGTTAAGGTTATATTTACTTTCTCATTAATACATAAATTTATGAGGAAAATTTATGTGAGGATGACAATGAGGATACTTTTGTTTATGATATAATATATAATTTAAAATTTTACAGTGTAAATTTGAACTTGGTTTTACCTCTAATGTGGTCAAAGAGAACATCAAAACATACTGATTTTGTGATTTTTGTAGGAATAGCAAACAATGTTTCCAGGAATCACTCCTATTAGAGAAATTTTCCAGCATGCTCTCAATCTCTCTTTTCCTGAAGTTACTTGTAGCTGGTGCAAAGAACTCTGACATGAGAACATCTAATGAGGCTAAAGCCTCATCTATCTCATTTTCGGCCTGTAAATTGAACACTCATTTAGAATAAGTAATACAGATCATGTGTTACAACTGTTATAATTATTTTTATGGTTCCACTCACCATCATTTTGTAAATAATTATGTTTTTTTACATAATATTACAAAAATAACCTTTGCAACCACACTTAACATTAAATTACATTATAAAGGAATGAATGATACTGAATCTACACAATTAGTAGGAAGATAAAACAATATTTTGTGTCCAATGTGATTCTTTTAATATTTTTTTGGACATAAATTACAAAACATATGACATATCTGATAACCACTCTTTCGTCTTTGACATTTTGGCAACAATACATCCGTCGTTGAGCTATAACGAAACGTCTCAAACCCTACGTTTTATTTGTCGCCCTGTTCCACGTTTTGCAACAAGAAGATTGGAATACACCGAGAAAGACCAAGGAAACGAAGGATGGATTGTGTGATGAATGATGTAAAAGAACAAGTGCGAGTCGGACTCACCCATGAAGGGTTCCGTAGCAGATTGAATGAAAGGTTAATTGCTGTTTACGATTTATGACGTATTAAAAAAAAAACTACTAACTAGATCTCGTTCAAACCAATTTTCGGTGGTAGTTTACATGATAATGTACTTCACATATTTTTTTTAGTTTTATCATTCTCTTATTTTAGAAGTTACAGGGGGGGAACTAACTAAGAGAATGATAAAGATAACGGACACATTTTACAACTTTGGAAGTGTCTCTCGCGCAAACTATTCAGTTTAGAAAAAACCTATCCATACCCCACACGTTTGGGTTTGATGAAAAAAAAATTTTTGAGTTTCAGTTCTATGTATGGGAAACCCCCTAGATTTATTGTTTTTTTTTTTCTATTTTTGAGTGAAAATCTTAATGCGGTTTACAGAATACATCTACTTACCAAGTTTCAACAGCGTATACAACTCTTAACATTTACCATTCTCCTCTTCCTCTGTCAACCGTCGCTAGTCGCGCTATTTACTCCTTTTTAGGGTTCCGTAGCCAAATGGCAAAAACGGAAGCCTTATAGATTCGTCACGTCTGTCTGTCTATCTGTCTGTCCGTCCGTATGTCACAGCCACTTTTTTCCGAAACTATAAGAACTATTCTTCGAAGGTGAAGCTACATTTATGGAACCTTCATGAGTAGAATGATTAGTGGCAAGCATTAAAAAAGTACTCTGTGGTGGCAAGCTTCAAGAAAAAGAATAAGATGTCAGTCGCTCCTCTATAAAAATGTGTAAAATATAGTTGTTTTTATGTTGTTTATGCTCCCGTAAACATAGATGCTCTGTGGTTTTTGCCTCTCTTGGTTGGTAAAAATGTGCTGCGCCGACCCCAAGTGTAACATGGAGTGCAGGAAGATGATGATGAACGAAAATTTATAGACTGTGAATAGAATAACCAACTTTGGTTTTCGTTTTGAAAAAAAGTTTGACTGGCTGTGTTGGTTGTATTATAAATGTGGTCAAATGTGGTCAATTGGTCATAGAGTAAAGTAATTTAGCTGGCTGTGGTTGTGCTGGCTGCTGCTCACGTAGCTTAGTGATTATATACTCTGTGCTCATAGAGTATAGATGGAGTATAGTAACTGCTGCTGTTATGTCATCTGTCTGTCAGGTCAGTCAATAACTTTTGTGTATTATTTTTCGCGCGTTTTTGTTTTGTGTGTGTCCCGCGACTACCGCATTTGCCATTTGCCTCGCCTCTTGTTTTACATTTACTATGTATTTTTGTTTTCCATGAGTTTCTCCTCGTTTATGTGTTTAATTGTAAGTATTTTGGACATTATCTTGTTAACGATGAGATTCCCGATCTCAACACGGCTTGGAAATCGTACATTTGTGATCAAAGCAGAAGCTTTCGTTTCAAAGAAATGCTTGGCTGTCAGTTGTTGTTAGAAGTTTTTTATCTACACTGCTTATTGCCTATCATTGCTAAAGCATAGCATGATTTATAAAATTAATAAAAGAAAAGAGATGATGTGGACTGGCATTACGAAAGCTGGATAATGTGACGAAAAGAGAATACCTGGAAGGATATGGGGAAGTCTTAGCCCACTTTGTGGCAGTGGAACATTTAAGGCTACTAAAAAGAAATACAAAATGTACTCTTCCAATTTGTGCCATGTTTATGAGTGGAAATTCATTTTATTCTTTGCTTTCCAGAGTTTTTTTTTACTTTTGGGTTCAGCTGAATATGAATGCAATAACCTCAAAAAGAAGCTGGTCTGGTGATATGGATGACCTTCGAGATAGTGAGTATAGTTTGTACTTAAGAGAATTTGTAAAACTTCAAATTATTTCTTCATTTTTCAAGGTATACTTTGATATTATCTTGTGTATTTAGTTGGATTGACAATAATAATCATTATTTTTACCTGTTCCAACTAAGCATAAACTCTTCAAATGAAGAAAATATCACTGTTTTTTTTTTTTTTTCAGATATTAAACCCTCAAAAGGAAAAACAGATGGCAGCAGGGAAAGTTCAAACAGCAGGAAAAAGTCAAAACCAAACAATAAGAATGATACAGATACTAAACCATGGTATTTATTTGTAATACTATCACACATAACTGTTTTCTCCAGTTGCAAGTCTATTTCTATCAACATACAATCATAGACCACATGATGATGATGCTATCTAGCCGATGTCGGCTACAGCAACTGCATTTGATGGCTTCCTAGTGTGTTTGTAGAGAGCTTTGTTGTGCTGCTCTTTCATGTGCTCTCAATTGGCTAGCTTATCCAACTTTGGCTGAAAAACTCGGAGCACAAAGTGGACATGTTAGAACACCATTAACAAAATTGTAGCTGTAGGTGGTCTAGCTTTAAGGGCATCACCCATTAAGTCCAGTTGTCATCTTCTCTCTTCAAAGGCATTGACCTGTCAATGCACTGACAATGCTGCTTTTCCCACACTAAGGGGTCAATTTCGTATCTTTTGTGTCTGTTCTGAACATCCCTGAAACATAAAAACTGACCATAAACTTTCCGTTATCTGTTTTGGAGTTCAGAATAGAAGATGTGCTACGCCAGTCTGTCTTCCTGCATCCTAGAGACAAGCCCACACCATCTTAGCTCACTCGTCTCATCAAGTAGGCCTCTATGCCAAGCACCTTGGCTTGCCTTAAAATGTTTGTGATTTTAACACAGTCCGACCGTCTGATGTTTATTATGTTTCAGAGGCATTTGAGATGGAATTCTTTACATTATATGTCTACGATACAGGCACAATGTTTCCAACGAGTACAAGAGATTTGGAAGTACTATTGCCATGTATCTATCTGTCATGGGGTTAAGGTTTCTGCACTTAGTCCTTGAAGTGGACCATTGTGTGTGAGCCATGGTGGCCGATTACTCCCTCCAGAAGCAGATCAAACTTCCCGGCCTCCTCAGGGCATCCGCAAGTAATCTTGGCGTTCCCAGGGTCTCCCCGCGACTTGGTAACGCCTGTGCACTCAAGGAGCACATGCGCCACCATTTCCTCCACCTCCATGCACGCTCTGCACAGGGAACTGTCAGTGATTCTTAGGGTGTGGAAGTGTTTATTCAGTGATTAGTGTCCAGTGATGGTCCCCGCTATCTCTGTCCAGGCGCAGACGGCGCCTGGTCAGCTTTGTATCCAGGGATGGCATAGCTTCCTTGGATTGCCTACATCCTGGTGTCGAGGGCCACCATTTCTCCGCTTGTATTTGGGTGTGATCCTTTAACCAACTTCTTAGCTGCTTGAAGGGAATGGGCACAATGGGTTAGGGTCCGTACTATTGCCATGTACACAGATATCTTGGTCTTGAGCTTCGAATCATGCAAGCTGAAAACTTTGGGCTGCAATTTGCCAAAAGCTGCTGCTGCACTTATTCTTTGCTGCCCAAATACTTGAAGCTTTCTACTTGTTTCAGCTTTCCACTGCCGATTAGGATGTCAGGAACTAACAGCTGTTCGTCTACGTTCATAGCCATAACTTTCGTTTTTTTCGTCATTGAAGCTAGCTAACAGCGCCTGCAAACTGTCGCAAGTCTCCGCCACAAAGCACAGGTCATCAGCGTACATAATCTCTGTAATCTTGGTATAAGAGACTTGTTCAGGCTTTCAGTCTGGCAAGGTTGAATAAATTGCCATCGGTTCGGAAACGAATTCGAATGCTTTCTGAAATACGGTTCAGGGTTTCTTGAATAACGACGGCAAAGTATAGAGCAAAGAGTGTTGGTGCAAGAACGCATCCCTGCTTTACGGCACAGCTGCACAGGTGAAATTAAAAAGTGATTGCTCGCCTTTTACCGTGACGCAACAGGACATATCGTCACGCAGAAGGTATCATCAGTAGGTAGTTTTATTAACAGAGCCTACAGAGCTTCCCGGGGAACACTGTCAAATGTCTTTTCAAGATCGACAAAGCAGAGGTATAGGGGTCAACCTTGTTCTTTACTTTTTTCTTGAAGCTGACGAACAGAGAATATAGATTCACAGGACCCTCTCGTCAGGATGAAAGCCAAATTGGGTCTCTGGAAGGATTGTTTCTGATAGTGGAATAAGACGGTTGAGAAGGTTTTTTACAAATACTTTTCCAGGGGTTAACAACAGCGAAATTCCACGATAAGAGTTGCAGTCTGATCGATCACCTTTGTCTGGCACCCACTCTTCATTCCACATTGTCAGGAAGAGATCCCTGATGACTTCATGCAGTCTCTCACTCCCATACTTAAGTAGCTCCCCTGGGAGGCTATCAACACCAACTGCCCTTTTGTTGTGTAGTTGTTGGATGGCATCTTGTACTTCTTGTATGGTTGGGGGTTTGTCTAGCCCAGTGGCTGTGGGTAGCGTGGACAAGGATAGAACATAGACCACATACACCCATTGCATACCAACTTTCCTCCGTGCTTCGGGAAGCGCATTGAGCAGTCGGTCCCGGCTGTCATTTGTAGATCTTTGACAGTTGTTACAGGTAGTCAGTGGCCAAAAAAGAGTGACAACCAGTCTTACCAAGGGATATTGTATTACCCAGTGCTAACTGGGTTGTGCAGGTCAGATAGGCAATCGCTCCATGTAAAATACTGGTATTCAGCTGCATCCGATTGTTAGAGTTGGGAAAAGGCTAGGCAAAATCAAAGCATTTATTTCCAGTAGGCCAGTTAAAGGCGCATTTGAATTGTCGAAACAAAGATGAAAATTAAATGTAGCTACAGTCCCAGTGACAAGACATAAAAACTGTGAAAGTACTGTAGTTGCCCATTCCCTAGCGTAGATCTCTATGGAGAAGAACGGGCAAGAAACTCCATGGACACTTTTAAAACATAATGTTGTTACAAAATCTTGGTTAGATCATTCATGTTGAGATGGTGCATTATGTGAGAACAATGTAGCAAGATGTGCACGATAAAAGTGATGGCAGATGATGATACAACCTTATACAGAACAGCAATATGAATGAGACAATTCTTAAGCTTTGTCTCTCTTCTGGTTTGGTTACATGCCTTGACCATAATTTAAGGGAGAAGTTATACAAAGCGGACAGGGCGCGCGTCCGGGTCGCTGGTAAAACTTCTCCCTAAGTAGCAGATAAGACAATTAATTTGTTAGGTTATGAACTGTAGTACTTAGTTTAGAACTTGTCAAACTACTTTTTTAATTTCAAGTGTTACATTAGTTGTTACCCTAAGTCATTATTTAAATACTTAAATCTGTAACTGGGTGTATGTTTGGCACTGAGCACATAAAACAGAGTTTCAATTATATGTTTTGTTTCTTTCCAGTCCACCTAAAAAACCTTTAGAATTGGAAACTGACCCTCTCACTCTACAGAGACGACAAAAACAGATTGATTATGGAAAAAACACAGTTGGATATCACAACTATACTAGCCAAGTGAAGATGTAAGTGTATTTTGTTGTTTATTCCTTTATTGACGTGACAACGGCAACGTCTTAAATTAGGTTGCGGCTCGGAGTCACTCATGAAAAAGTGTAACGCCCGCTCACGTCTGTTACGATGAGTCACCGAACGAGAGAGAGGCCCGCCGGACCGGCGAATGCCTTGCGTCTCTCGCCCACTCAAACATGATCGGTCCGCCGCCGCGCGCGCAGCACTAGAGAATTAAAACAAAAACTTTTTTGCAAAAAATATAACCGACTTCACACAAAAAAGTGAAAAATAACTTTAGCTTCAGAAGTCGGTGACCTTTGTTTGATTGATTTAGTTTTTTTGTCACCGACTTCTGAAGCTAAAGTTATTTTTCACTTTTTTGTGTGAAGAATTAAGTAATCTATATCTGCTACCGGTTGTGCCCCGCGCACGCCTAAGTGGTGCTACGCCGTAGCGGATTGGCTACGAGTGTTACGAAGCGTTAGGTGACGGTCACGCGAGTTCCGTGATTTTTGTTCACCCAAAAAGTGCTCAACGCGCTTAAAGGTGGACGTTAGCAACTCTATTTGTGGTGGTTCAAACTTCGTTTGAAATGCTGTTAGAATAAAGTTCTAATCAGCTTGCACTACAAAGTGGTTGTTACGTCAGCCACTGCGGGCCAAATAGCGCGAAATGAGTGGTTTCGATCGATTTACAAAAAAACTATTGATTGGATTAAAAAACTAAAACAGTATCATGCTAATATATTGCTTGCAGAATTATTTGCCAAAAAATCAGAATGATCGCATGCATATTAGTATGTTTTCTATTGTTTGAAAGATATTTTTAGAGGTAAGTTCGTGATTTCTTTTTATCGAGCCAAATTAATTGTATTATGTTTTCAAAACAGTATCATGCTAGCATATATCCTGAAGAATATCATATATTTTTCTGGTCTTGTTTATAGCAGTGAATCATATACTTTTAGTAATTATAATACTCGCGTTTAGCTCGTGTAGTCGCCTTAAGGAAGACTTCTTAAAACATTTTTCGCTATTCCTTATAGTTTCGAATTTGGCCATCCACGCCCACTTGAAAAATTCAGCCTGTATATCTCCGAAGCCAAATAGTTTTCGACTTTGACTCCCTATTTAAAAAAATATTGTTACACATGTGCTTTGTAACAATTATGGCCACTTCAAAAAAATGATCCCAAAATGAATGATTTCCTTTATCTTTTTATATTATTATTAATTAATAATTCTATCTTTTACAGTGATGAACGCTCAAAAGATCATCCAAAAACACCTGATAAGTTTGCCAAATACAGCAGAAGATCATGGGATACTCTTATTAAACTGTGGAGGAAAAAACTACATGAGTACGACACTAATGCCACTTCTGATGACGGTGATGATAATAAAGATGCAGAAGATAGTGACAATAGTCTGAATGATTATTAGTCAAAATGACTAAAATATATTATGTAGGTTAAAAAAAATAACTTTGACTAGTTTAAACATTTACTTAGTATTAAATAGCTGTAAGTGTAAGGGGCCGCCTCCACGTGCGCGGCGATATTTTCGTATAGAAATACGTTGAATCGCCGCGATTCGCTCGCTCATGGAGGCGGCCCCTAAGGGTATGCGCGCACTACGAAAATAAATCGTTGCGACTGCGACTTTTAAAGTGCGAAATAAAATCGCAAACGACAATAATTCCTATTCGCACTACGATTTATTATTGTCTGACATCGTCAAAGATCACAAGTCGACTGACCGCTGCGCTAGCGATTTTTACAAATCACAAACGATTTATTTTCGCAGTGCGCGGATTGTAGTACATTTCTGTTGTTCACAGATTGACGAATTTTCTTCGCAACGAGTTATTTTCTTAGTGCGCGCATAACCTAAGAGCTAATGATTTGATTATTTTTTTGAGTTCTAAATAATTGATTGTTGATGATTTCAATTCAATATTATGCGGAGATATTGTACCTCATGAGTAAAATGGGAGGTTTATATTAGCAGTTTTATTTAGGTTACAAAAGCACTTATTTTTATCATACAATCATACATAATTATGTAATATGAAGTTGTAATTCTGCTGTAAGAATTGTCTACATTCCAAACACTTATGATGTCAAGTATAGTGTTTGGAGTGCCAATCAATATAATATAATTATTATGTTACTGGCCAAACCTAACTAGTTTGTCCTACGGCAAACCGGTTTATCCGGCATCCGAATGCTGGTCGATGATCTCCTACTTCCGTTATGGTTTGTAAAAAATGGTTTATAAAAAAAATATCACAAAGGGTATGGCGGGGTCTATTCGCTTGCTCATTCGAACCCGCCATACTCTTCTAACCTAATCTATATGTCACCGTAAAATTGTCAAACACGTGAGATTTGTAATCTCTCTAGCGAGATTGTAAACTCTATTAATATTGTCAACTGAACAAACTGCTTATAATATAACGCATTATTTTTCGGTAGATTGTAATCTATCGAAGTGAAACCGTAATATTGTGAAATGCATGCGACGGAAGTATCTCTGCCCCCATAATCAGGACTTGGGGCACCCCCACGTTAGGTTAGTTAGATTCCTTTAAAACCGTGCAGACAGAAATAGGGCCCCGCGACTACGCTTTTTAGGGGAATATAAAGTGTTTTGAGGTTAGATTATATTAATCGGTTTTGCTCAGGAATGGTACATTATTTTTTCATGAGAGTGGTACTGTGGTGGTACCATGGGCCAAGGGAATACCCCTTCCCCCCCCCCCCCCCCCCTCCACACCGCGCGATTTGACTTCCGTCGCATACATTTGACATTATTACTGTTTCACTTCGGTAGATTATAATCTACCGAAAAATAATGCGTTATATTGTAATAAATAATAAGAATAATTATTCTAAATTATTCTTATTATTTCCGCGTCGGGGTGCCCCAAGTCGGTATAGTTTAGCCTAGGCAAAACTAGTTTGTCTTGAAATCAGGTTTGGCCGGTAACATATCCCTGGACATGGACATCTAAAATGATTTTTTTGTAAGTAGGTAATGTAGTCTACAGATTGTACAATATGTTACAACCTTATTGCAACATGAATAAAGATTGCTGTAATTTTGAAACAACTGCCCGGCTAGCATGGGCAGGGGATAAAAATTTTATCCACCGGTTATTTCCCCTTTTGTTTGAATTTTGTCCCTTGTCAGTGGAAATAACGGGTGGATAAAATTTTATCCCCTGCCCATGCTAGCCGGGCTGGGGTAATTTATTCTTCTTTTCTGCAGACTGGCAAATTTCTTGGCCGCTCTGAGCTAACCGTTGCGTCGATAGAAAGATCGCGCAATTTGATGACTTTTATATACTCTATGACTTACGTTATGCACGTAGCACTATCCAAGATAATGTTATGTAGACCGCGCGAATTTTTTTGCTAATGCACGGGTGACGTATAGTTATTGCTCCGACCGAACAAGACCCTCTTTTGTATCTTTTGATTGACTAATCTGTCATCACTAGACTTTGTGTAAAGGTCTAGGATCTATATATTATGTATTGTATCTACTTCTAATGTAGCAATATCTAGGACATCTATTTATCAGAGTAAATTTTACAATTCTATCTTTCATGTGAAGAAATCCATATCCACAATTACTTTATTATATTAGATAACTTAATTTCTGAAATAATAATTTCTTGTTTTCAACCCTCATTTTAAGATAAATAAAAGAACTGGTTAATATGACTACAATTGATTTATTTAAAACTCAAATTCTTTCTGAAAACACAATTACACACTGGTAGAGAACCTATGTAGTATACTGTTCGTCACATTTCCGATCTCTGCTAGTGACATTATTTAGTTCATTGGTAATTCGATCTTATTGAGAATGTCTCGAGCTTTGTTTACAACTGCACTGTTTTTGCCCTCAGATGCTAAACTTTGTAATTTTTCCAAGTATTCTTCAATGTTCTGCTCTGTCGCTCCAGTCGGCCCTCCTGGGTCAAAATTAATAACAGCATTTTATTTTATTTGCCTTAATGGTTGACCAGCACAATTAGGCATTTGGCAAGCGATGAAGCATGCTAGCTTAAAATTAAAATTAACCTACTCCCGACGAGTAGATAAACATCAGTGATGGGAGTAAAAGAAAAACACAAGTATCATGGGGTCAAGTTTGTCACCTGGTATAGCTATCAACTGCAATGCCTGGACCAATGCTGCAACAAGCGTGCGACGATGTGTCAATAGAGCAGCGGTGCGCTCTGCGGCGGCCGCGGTTTCAGCGCGAAGTTTCGACGTAGCACCACTGACTTCTTCAGCATGCCTCTGGAGTATAGCATTCTACAAAGTATGACAATTAAGTTATTTAATTTGTTAATAAAACTACAAAAAATATATTATAAAACTCTCTTCACTTTTCCTGTAAATCTTTTGTGTAATAAAATCAATTTACAAACCTGCTGCTCATAATCTGAATTTGCTTTCCGGAGCTGCCGTAGTTCAGATTCTCTTAGTTTGTTATGTTGAAGAAATTGATCGGTGAATATTGGTATATCTGTGTCTCCGGCTGTTAATTCTTCACCCTATATATAAAATATATTTTTCAGAAACAAATACAGTTTTATTAGGTAAAATCCACTTGAAATAACACAAGAATACTAACCTCAACATTTGCCTTAAATGACCTAAAAAGAACATACTTACTGAAGCAGGTGTTATGCAAGGTCGAGGACGTGGTGGGGTTGGCTGTCGTGGTACATTAACAAAAACAGGTGGGGCCACGTGAGTATTTGTATTTGACGTAGCATTTTGTTCTGTTACTTGTGCATTCCCTGCTAATGAATAAAATGTTGTTAGTGTTTTATAAAACTTCAGAAGTTTTGATAGTGGTAAATCGCTTCAAGCATGTGACTTAGAGCACCATATTTTACAAGATTCAAACTTCACATGGGAGTTATAACTTAATAATTGTAGTACTATTGACCTATCCAGTTTAATTTTGAGCCAAAAGTTGAAGTACTCTCTTGTCTTATTTAATGCCTATAGTCATTTATAACAACCTGTGCCTATGAAGTTTTTCATCACCATCATCATCATTTCAGCCGAAAGACATCCACTGCTGTTTTTATTTTATCAATATACACAAAACTTGAATATTATTTACCTGTGGGTCCAGAATATTCTGGTGGATTATGTTTCACTTTCTTTATCAAAATTGGATCTTTTTGATCCATCTGTTGTTTCCTGAATTGTTTGTATGCATCAGTCTTTTTGTATTCAGCCCACTCTCTGATGTATCTAATAAGATTAATAACAACAACTTTAATATCATGAATAAACACAGCATCATCATCAATTGAATTATTATTTGAAGTTAAGTATTACTTCTCTTTATCTTGATCTGCAGCTTCCAAATACGGTTTCTTCTCTGCAACTGGCAGCTTACTCCACTCACTAGCTAGTTGGCGTGTCAACTCTGCAAACCCTAGATCTGGTTGTTCAGCACGAAGTTGGTCACGGCGCTCATTCAGGTATCGGACATACCCTGCAAATTATTAAAATAAGTTATAAAGGATAAAAGCCCTAAGTGGTGGAATATAATATAACAATAAATTAATAACACCTACTACTTACCGGTCAGAGGTTGCCGAGGTGCTGTTACATCGCGAGGAATTCTAGGTTTCCTTTTTTTGGGTTTTTTAGAATTGGACTTTTGCGTGTCCTTATTTGCTGATGGAACAGACGGAGCTGTTATCTCGACAGCATTAACTGCTGTAGATGCCGCAGCATTAGCAGTAGATTTTAGTTCTTTGTTGGGTTCCTCCTCATTCTGTGTCGATGGCGATTCTGTAGCTCCATCAGTTGGCGGTGGTTCAGACTCCATATTTACTGGTAAACACAATCAGGACGAAGGTAAATCTCGCCCCAAAATACACAATTGTAAGACTTTATAATAACAATCACATCGGAAAAGAACCAAACACTTTTTTACAGATTTATTGGTTGGTTGGCTGTACCACAGAGTATATATTAATCACTACACTACGTCAACTTCAACTCGTTTAAGTCTCGTTTAGTCGTTTATATGGTCGTTTACTGACCACACTGACTTAGAAACCTATGGACCGGCCATACCTACGAAATTAGCGTGCATACCTACAAAAATCCGGGACAATAAATGGCTGCCATTCGTAGGGCTGCAACTACGAGCAACATGCCCAGCTGATATCGATATCGAACTTTTTGATGTTTTTAATATTATTAGCCTCCTAACTAAGGTGAGAATTTTAGAAGTTCTGAGTATTTTATGTTTCATCATAGCCTGTTCTTCCACTGCACTGGCTCTTTCCCTTCAAACCGAAAGACCACAGTGAATTCTTTCTGTCGGAAAGAAATAAGAAAGACTGACTCCTAGGTAGAAAAGAAGATTACTTTTAGTATAATCTATCTGGAGATGTTCCAGAAATGTATGGAGCCTGGGCCAGCACTATGTACACTATACGTAAATATCGCTGTTTATTACATTAACCATTTTTTATTGTTAATTTTATTTAATTTCACTTCGTTTCAATGTATATTCAAATTAACTTGGTCAAGGAGAGTAACACACCATAAAATTAAACATGGTGGATCAGAGCAGCATAAACGAACAATGTCATTTTGACAATGACATTTGATCGAACACATCCAATCCAAACTCAAAGCAAAGACAGATTCAAAGACGTCACTTCTTAAAATTGTCAAAGTCGTCAAACGTCATGTCACACAACTGTCATGGCTGCCCTCAAAATAGGGTTATCTTATTAAAATACGTAATTTATGTACGCCTGTACACCTCTTTAAATTAATTTATTAGTATTTTTATGAAATTCACCTATTTTTTTCCTATTTATCTATTTAGTGTACATAGTGGTGGCCCAAAATCAAACATCTCCTTAACATTTATATCTAATTTTATTTATATCAAACATTTATCACTATCGATTACTATAAACTTGGTTTTATAAACATTATATTTAAGAGAACAAAAGTACTATAAAGACGCTCTGTGTGAAAAAAAACTACCTACATTTTAAAATAGAGAATTTAAACCTTGAATACAAATTGTCTGTTATTGGACCAAGTGATTAATCCGGCATTATTCATAGCGCTCATGCGATTTGAATAGACAATTTGATAAAAACTATTGAAATAATTAAATTGACTGGACTTTCTTATTAATGCTTATTACTTATTGGGGCGGATAATAAAAAGATGTGTTTATTTTAATGTTGACATTGATTTTATTACAGAATAGGTCAGTACGATTACTATTTAAAAGACAAAGTCGACGAGTCGGAGGGTTCTGTTAAACAAGATTCTTCAAAGTTCAGTTCATGAAGCAGATAATTATGCGACATATTATGTCGAGGGTTTCTTTTTGCAACACCAACAGCTTCTATCCATTTCTTCTTTAAAATTTCGTTTCCAGAAATCCTGTGGAATAAAATATAATAGCAATGTATTTTACACTCTTTTTCAATATTATCGATATCGTACGCGGACATCGCACATCACTAACTTCACATTCCAATAATTGTATGTAAACAATGCAAAGAAATCAAGAAAATACTAGCGTTTTATGCCATACAAACATGACACAGGTTTCAATAATCTTTAAAAATATCATCTTGTAACAATACATTAAACAAAATTTCACAATATTCGACTGGAATACTGAAAATTAGTAACTAACCTGTGCAGAGACAAATTAGGCTGATTTTTGCTTTTTCTCGCACCACACTGTTTTATAGATTATGAGGGCATGATTTTCCTATTAATGTCCAAACTCAGAACATCAAAATACCTTATTTCTAGAGGTATTTTTCTTAAAAACAACAAAAACATTTCGAACAAGCAATTGTTTGACAGCACAACTACCACGAAACCACAGAGTACTTTCGGTACAATCAATAAATGGCGACCGGTCACGCGAAGGCATGATTTTGACGTCACACAAAAGTGTTGCCGAATTTAGTCCTTGACAAACATTTAGACGTCTCTCTTTCCATATGCAACTCTTGGTAAGTTAAAAAGAGACAAAACGAATTTTGACAAGTGTGCGTCGATATGATAGATATTCAGTATAGCTATCCTTTTCGTAGCAAAATGTGCCATCTCCATATAGTTCCTATCTCAATGACTGACCACAGGTACTGACAGTGACAGCAGTTGACAGCTTGGACGCAGTGTTGCCACTATCTATCTATCTATCTTCTATCTATACATAAACTGTAGAAAAGTGGGGGTTCCAAACTCCAAAGTTTGTACGGGAAAACGTGATTCCTTGGTCCAATCTACTTCAAGTTTTGCAATCAACATTTTTAACAGAATTGATGGAAGGCGTGTTTCGTATTTCATTGAAATTCATCTCGTAACGGGGTTAAAAAGGGTAAGAAGGTTATTTTGTTGGCGGTGATTTGTTTCGAATTTGATATCAACACTCCTTAGGTCCATGTTCCCCGAAAAGATAACAGTCTGATTATCTAAAAACAGTTGTCACTGTGACATATTTCCATACAAAAATGTGTTTTAAACAGCTGTTTTTAGGGTTCTCTGCCTGTCCGTCCGTCCTCGCTTAATTTCTGTGACCGTTAGCACTAGAAAGCTGAAATTTGGAGTATGTGTATCAATCACGCCGACAGTGGTAAAATAAAAATGTTTTATTATGGTAGCCCCTTTGCCCCTATAAGTAAAGTGGGAAGTGATTTTTTTTTTAATTTCAACCCTAACGTGTGATATATTGTTGGAAAGGTATTTAAAAATGAATAGGGGTTTACTGAAATCATTTTTTGTAACTTTTGAACCATAAGTTTAGAAAATATGAAAAAAATCTGAAAAGTAGAACTTTTTAAGGACTTTCTAGGAAAATCATTTTGAACTTGGATGGAAACAAGTTTTTGTACAAAAAGTTGTACAAAATAATTTCTGGACTAAGTTTGTAGTATAATCGCATAAGCAAGTATTTTTTTTAACTTCGTGTCCTGAACGTATCTTAAAAAAATAAAAAATTAAAATCGGATTGGATTAAACACTTAGGTATTGTGACGGACGGGAAACTACGGAACCCTACACTGAGCGTGGCCCGACACGGTCTTGGCCGGTTTTTTTTTGATAATCAGAGCGTCATTTTTTTGGTGAACATGGACCTAGTGCTTTTGATTTAAACAACATGTTATTTTAATACATGTTTGAAAACTCAAAATTTATTAAAAAAAAGGTTGAACTCACATAGGTACAAACTAAAAGTGCTAATCATCATCAATATTAGAACGAGCTCACCTATCCAAACCAAATGTTTAGGCTTTGTTCGGACTATTTAGTAGATGGTTTATGTGAAGTTTGCACAAAATCGGTCGAGCGGTTCTTCACGCAGACGAAGTTGCGCGGTTCAGCTAGTTCCAAATAAAGGCAAGGAAAACCATTGAGGTTGGAAAAATATAGGTACCAACCTATATTTAGGTTTCTAAGTCAGTGAGCAAAGCTAACTCAATAATATGACTATAAAGGCGAAAACCCACCACGGTACATGGATAGACTACGCACGGGTACGTATTGTTACATCGGACCTACTAGGACATTCGAGAAAGCACGTGATAACAGTATGTGTACTTACGTTGGAATTTCGAGTGTTTTCCATTATTATTACTTTTAATCTAGCGTTTTCCCATTTACGGCACAAGACTCCATCCTGGATCACCAAGCTGTTCCATTGCGCCCAATAACTCTTCGTGATGGAACTCATCGCAGCCACATCACTCCACTTGGGTTTAGGAACACCAGCTTTGGTCCACTCGAAGATCGGTTTGATGTCCGAGTCATTGTGCTGAGCCTGCTGTAGGGTCTCCTTCCATTCATCGCTGAGATCCGTTCTAAGCATCCTCACGGGCACTACTTCCTTAGTCTCTTGCCTGGCACAGTGCTTACAGTCTTCAGGACAAGGTCTTCTTGACAAGGCGTCTGCGTTACCGTGAGTTCTCCCACTGCGATGTTCAGTTACGAAGTCAAACTCTTGTAGTAGTTCAATCCATCTCGCCACTTGCCCTTCTGGATTCTTGAACTGTAATAGCCACTTCAGTGCAGCATGGTCAGTTCGTAATTGGAATTTACGTCCCAGCAAATATTTACTGAAGTGCTGCAATGTCTTTACTACGGCGAGTAGCTCCCGTCTTGTAACGCAGTAATTTCTTTCTGGTTTGGATAAAGACTTGCTGAAGTAAGCTATTACAACCTCCCGGTCTCCTTTCCGTTGAGACAGCACGCCCCCAATTCCAGTATTACTTGCATCTGTGTCAACTATGAAGTCATTTTCAGTGTCAGGATATCCCAAAATAGGTGTATTGCACAGACGTTTCTTTAATTCCTGAAATGCGACGTCGCAGAGGTTTTGCAATGTCGGCAAAATTCTTGACAAACCTTCGATAGTAGGAGCACAAACCCAGGAATGCTCTGACCTGTGTCTTGTCTTTCGGAACTGGCCAATCCTTGACGGCGACTACTTTTTCTGGGTCTGTTTGAACACCTTCCCCCGAAACTATGTGTCCTAAGAAATTCACTTGCTGTCTGAAAAACGAGAACTTTTTCGGACTTAACTTGAGATTTGCTGTTTGGATTTTCGACAGCACTCGGTTGAGGTTTTTAAGGTGATCTTCAAATGTACGGCCCACGATGATTATGTCGTCTAAATAGACAAGACATGCGTCTCCAACCAATCCGGCGAGTACTTGCTCCATCAGCCTTTCAAACGTCGCAGGAGCGTTGCACAAACCGAAAGGCATAACTTTAAACTGCCGTAGCCCTTTTCCTGTTGAGAATGCAGTTTTCTCCTTGTCCTTGGGGTCTATTTCTACTTGCGTAGCCACTTTTCAGATCAAGTGTGGTAGACCACTTCATACCAGTCAGCGTATCCAGTGTGTCATCGATCCTAGGCAGCGGGTAGCTGTCCTTTTTCGTCACGACGTTCAGACGTCGATAGTCCACACAGAAGCGCATACTGCCGTCCGACCACAGGAGAACACCATGGACTCGACGAAGGCTCTATATCACCTTACATCTTCATTTCATGTAGCGACCTGCAATCTATGTAACTAAATATTACTTTACTTCACAACAATGAATTCTCTTAAAAAAAAGTTTTCTTTTATTGCATAAAATTCATAAAAAAACTAAGTGTTTTTACCTCCCTGAAAAATTTCACAAGTGTCTAAGAACTAGTGGTAAAAACATCAACACTAGTTCCATTATTTTCAGATTCTCTCAAAATGGAACTAGTGATCATAAAAATCAACACTAGTTCCATCATGGTACTGTTAATGTTAGGTACTTAGTGGAACTAGTGATAAAAAAATCAACACTAGTTTCATCATGGCACTGTTAATGTTACTACTGGAACTAGTGATAAAAATAATCACAAAAGTTCCATTATTTTCAGATTCTTTCAAAATGGAACTAATGATAATAAAAAACAACACTAGTTCCATCATGGAACTGTTAATGGTACTAGTGACATTGAAGGATTTATTTACGTTTAAAGTTCGGTCACGCAGGCGCGACCGTGGCGTGCTAGGCTCATTTTGGTTTGTCGTCTATACACGACTGTGGCGGTCAAAAGGTTAAAGCTATCACGGTTTATAACTAAACTTGAGGAGCACGTGGAGTCGTGGATAATGTTATTGAGAGGTTTTCTTTTTGAGAATTAAAAAAAAAATGTACACGAAATCGTACATTTCATCAATTTACCCTATTATAAATACATATATATATATATTTTTTTTTATTGTACCGATAGCCATTTATTTACATATTCTTATGTTTGAAACTGTTTTCTGTTTGTCCCTTCCCCTGTCAAGGTTCATTGGAAGACCAGCGTCAGACAGCATCACCTGTCTGGCATGAATGCTGAAATGGACCTTTTTGGCGCAGCCGTGAGGCACACAGTACATACTATGTATTTTTGTCCTTTTGGTAACTTTTGTATTATTATTGTGTGTGTGCTTAATACTGACGTCAAATAAACATTTTTTCTTTCTTCTTTCTTTCGATAGATGGCGTTGATTAGACTATGTTACTGGGTGCCAAAGCCAAAACGCGTAGACAGAGTATTCTGTCTACGCCAAAACGCTTGAAAAAACACACGTTACATACGCTCGTTAACTGACACTTTCGTTTGTACAAGCTTTCGAATATAGAAATTGGATCCAATTGAAGTTATGTGACTTTCTGTTCCTGGCAGTAACGTACAGAAATCAGCGCCATCTATCTAGCGACTAGGGAAGAGTTCAAAAAGAAAATCCCTCATTGAAGGTAATCAAACACAGCCCCTTTTACTTCCAATTATTTTTAATATATTGCGCTATTTGATGTAATCCTTCTTTCCCTGCACTGCCACTAATATATTCAATTTCAATTAAAAAGTTGTTTTCTTTCTTTATTATTTTAAAAAATCCATGTACTAGTGGTTCATTTTTACTGATATGTGCAGAGCCAGAGCCTTTTATCTGTTTCTCATAATTTTCATTTATTTGATCTTGATTGCTGAAACTTTCTTCAAATTTTGATGATGCTGGTGCAACAGATGTATTGGACACATTGTCTAATTGGTTGCCTTTGACTGAATTGTTCACAGAGATATCTTTTTCTGGATCCAATTTAGGTACTTTTGCATCACCCTCCTTGATCCTTTTTTCTAGTCTTCTCTTGCGCCGTTGGTTAGACCAAGTATTTGTATTTGCGACTATATCAAGTGTTACATTGTTACCTCGCTTATCAAGTAGTTTGTGAGTGATACTTAATTTATCAAGCATATCTTTTATTTTGATTAGTGCTTCTTTTGTATTAACACAATTTGTTATTTCAGGTAATAAGTATATTGTTGGTGTATGTTTTTTCCTAAGTTTGTTTCTTGGAGGAACTGTAACAATACAATTACTATGGCTTGAAATACGTAATTAACACTTTTTTAAAATATGTAAAAAAAAAGATGAGGGAAAGCAGTCGTCAATAAGTTGGTGTGAACTGGTAAAACCAGCAGCGGCTGCTTCTCTGCTTTTTGCCAGTATGTCGACTGTAGAAATTAGTGTGTCAAAAAGTTTACAAAATAAAAGAATGGTATAACCATACCTAGATTATATAAATCATAATCTTTATAGGTCCATGCCAGTCCCCATCGTGTAACACGACCTTGGCAAAACTCGGTGTGAGTGTGTTTAATTTCCTCTACTTTTAAATCTTGTGCTAAAACACTCAAGTTATATTTATGACCCACCATTGTGGTGAATATTCTGAAAATATAAAAAATTATTCAATTACAATGCTGTATAGAGTAGAAGTGAGTGTTCTTTGAGTATGTCTCATAACAAATACTTACAGCACATTGTCTCTGTGCTCTTTGCTCTCTCTAATAAGTTGCCTACAAAATTCCAGTTCCCCACCTTCGGTGATCAGCTCTTGTGGTGACCCTGTGAAACCATTCTTTGGTGGTAATCTGTAGAGCAACAATATATAATTAACTACAGTACTTATTAAGAGGCCCGCACATGTATGGATTATAGAATATCTAGGTTCCCAAATATATAAATTTTGAATGGATATTGATTTCAACAAGAGTTATGAGAAAAATAAGTTTTCTAAGTATAGAAATTTTAAATTCCTCATATCTCGTCTTTATATCATTGTCCTTTCAAAATACATATTTGGTAACGTAGATATTTTGTAATCCAATCGAAATAAATACACACTACCTTAAGAATATGTTTGATTTACAAATTATTTTGATACTAAGTTTACATGAACTACGCATGCTCCGCCGCGCCGGTCCCATCACTTTGCATTTCAACATTCAAACAATTATGATAGAATTATGTGAAGTAAAAAAATTAAGATAAGACATACCTAGCTGGGCTTCTTGATTCACACAATTCTTGTATTGTGCTGTAGAAAGGTGGGTTGCACATACAGAAATCAAAATCATCCATGTCATCATGTTGAAATACATGAGAAATTATAGATTTTGTGGAATTTTTTCTCACTGGAATAAAAAAGTACATTTTATGGCAAAAAAGACAGCTAGTAAGAGAGTTCAGTTTGAGAGTGCAATACTTATTTCACTAAAAAACACGTTCTCACATTTTATAAGTTCTTGTAAATTATTTTTTTGTACATTTTCTTCAGCCTTAATAAAACTTTCTGTATCAGTTTCTGTTCCAACAAAATTCCATTTATTTTTTACTGCTGCTACCAATGGATAAATAGCACAAGCTCCTGTTCCTAAAAAGAGGTAAAATAATGTATTGAACATACAAAAACTTGTCTAAAGAATTTTATTGTAATTGAAGTTATTTTGCAAACACTTAGGATGTAGAGTTCCGGACACTAACCTGTTATACTATAGAGTTGGTGTACGCAACTCTTAATTCAATTCAGTTATTTTAATGTTTTTAATTATTATTATATTAGTATTGTGTGGAGTGCATTTGTCTCTGATTCTATGATTACTACCATTATTTTTAAATGTACCTAACAAAATTATCCAGATTGTTGTGTCTGACTTAAACTTAAATAAACAGTTTGTAGTAACTTAAAAAAAAAAAATATTTAGAAAAACTTACCAATATCTAACCCCCTTATGTTTTCTTTCCTTTGAATTGCATCCAGTAAATCTTCGAGCCACAATATATAATTAAGCCTTAATGGAAGTGTTGGAACTAATCTGTCTTTAGGAATGTCTATATCAATATTGAAATCAGATTTAAGAAGACACTTTGTTAGAACCCTCAGGGAATGTGCATCTTTGAAGTCAATTGTGATCTTGCCTGTAACACTCTAAAAAATAAAACAGAAAAGGTTTTCCAAGTCGAATTAATTTAATAAGGTACTTTATCTAGAAAATACAAGATCAGATTAGATGACGGCCGTTTTTAGGGAGGTCATCATTGGCAATGAAAAATGCAGGAAAGATACATAAATTTTTCATTAAGAAGTTTCTAGTTCACAAAACATTTTCTTTCAAATGCAATTTTTATGTAAATGTGACTTGCATTAGTTCACGACGATCCACTTGTAATAAAGTTAACAATAATTTAATTAAATAGTATCAAATCTAAGTTATGCTTTACCTTTTTCGATATGGCAGAAAATTCTGAATACATCTTTGATAAGTTTCCGAAATCAGGTGGTGTTTTGTAAATGTTACGAGGGTGCATATATTTATTCAGAGCCATTGCTTCCAAGTTAGTTGTTGAAGAAACCACAACCAAAGTTAAACGGTATATTAGGATTTCTGAAACCCTATAAAACTCATCTAGACTAAGTTATTGCAATAATCTCAGTCAGATAACAAGAGGAAACAAAAACTACATGAAACTAAAAACAACGACACAACCAAAGACTACAATATATATAATGAGATAGACGGTACACTCAACCGTATTTCCGTCATCATACAAGCAGCGCTCTCTATCCGTGGTGGTTAAATCAAAATCTAACAAAATAAAAACAAAAAGTGTGTCGTGACCGAGGTTTGATCTTACGACCTGCAGCTCCTAAGTCAGTGGTAGTTCTCAACGGGCTACACGTTCTAATGACAGTCTGCTCAAAATAGCTGTTCTATTGCATGCTATGACAGTTGTCAGTTGGTGACAGATGGTTGATAGAGTAACCATGAATAAAATACGTCTCTATCATTGATTGATTTAATTCTTTTATTTTTTTATATTTGCTTAGATTGGTGTAGATTAAATAAATATGGTTTCTCTATCTAATTTATCAAAATTGTTATTTTCAATTAAATCTTATCACTGTTATAAAGTGGCAACCCAACCAGTAAATAATTTTCATCCTCAAGGATAGCTGGCGCTAGTTTCCGTACAAAATTTTCGAGCAGGTTCCAATGTTCTAAGAGAGCACGGCATGGACACAACCACAGATTACTATATATTAGTAGCTAGCTATTCATTACCTTACAAACACACGCGATGTCCCTTGAATCGTCATAGTTGACGTCATGACATGCGCCATCAGCGCCATCTTGCGATTACACCGACCATGCCCATGCCTGTCAAATGACCTGATGATCATAATAATAATTATAATCGTGAAAACTAATAGTGCATTCCGAGATACGATATAATCACTCAGCCTCAGCGCTCACAGTAATATTTTGCGTTCCGTTTTAGTTTTCACGATTATGACATCTAAGATGTGTCATTAGGTCATTTGACAGCGCTCACGGTGATATTTCTTTGGGGCATGGTCGGTGTAACCGCAAGATGGCGCGTGTCATGACGTCATCTATGACGACTCAAGGAACATCGATATTACGATTGTGATCGCGCTCACAGTAACTCGGAACGGCTTTATGGACGCTCATAGCGTTTACAGCCTATCTCGAAACGCACTGTAAATCGGAACGCAAAATATTGATGTGAGCGCTGTGAGTGATCATTTACTAAAACGGAATGCACCCGATGCAAGTTCAGTAGCGCTATCGCGTACCGTATGCCTGTCACCGTAAAATTGTCAAATACGTTATATTGTAATATCTCCAGCGATATTGTAAAATCTCGAAATATTGTCAAATGAACATACTTACTGCTTACAATAAAACGCATTATTTTTCGTGAAATGCATGCCATGGTAGTCAACTCACGCGGTGTGGAGGGAAGGAGGGGTCCCCCTTGCCCAGTGGTACAACTCTCATGAAAAGATATTGTACCATTCCTGAGAAATACCGATTATTATAACATAACCTTAAAACACTTTATATTCCCATATATGTAAAGCGTAGTCGACGGAGCCCCGCTTCGCGGGGCCCCTATTTCCGGGTGCAGGGTTTAAAGGAACCTAACGGGGGGGTGCCCCAAGTCCCGATTATGGGGGCAGAGATACTTCCGCATGTTCATTTGACAATATTTCGAGATTTTACAATATCGCTAGAGATATTACAATATAACGTATTTGACAATTTTACGGTGACATATAGATAGATTAATCATTATTAGTGAAAATGACACGCCGGATAAACTGTTGCTTGAAGTCCAATAAGAACGAAAAAACATAGATTTAATTTTAGTGTCAAAACGCTGGGCTTGGCTTCAAACCATTTTCACGCAAGAATCATGTAAATCGGTCCAGTAGTTTAGAAAATATAGAGCAAAATAATTGTAAACATTGTGTAGGTACATCGTAAAGGAGACAATTTTTAGGGTTCCGTAGCCAAATGGCAAAAAACGGAACCCTTATAGTTTCGCCATGTCTGTCTGTCTGTCTGTCCGCGGATAATCTCAGTGACCGTTAGCACCAGAAAGCTGAAATTTGGTACCAATATGTATATCAATCATGCCGACAAAGTGCAAAAATAAAAATTTAAAAAAACATTTTTATTAGGGTACCTCCCCCAGACGTAAAGTGGGGAGCGATTTTTTTTTTAATTTTGACCCTGACGTGTGATATATTGTTGGATAGGTATTTAAAAATGAATAGGGGTTTTCTAAAATCATTTTTTGATAATATTAATATTTTAGGAAATAATCACTCCGAAAGTCAAAAACAATGTGTCCCCCCCCCCTCTAACTTTTGAACCATAAGTTTAAAAAATATGAAAAAAATCACAGAAGTAGACCTTTATATGAACTTTCTAGGAAAATTATTTTCAACTTGATGAGTTGAATAGTTTTTGAGTTATATAGCACTTTTTCAAAAAAACGCAAATGATAACTTTGTTTTTCATACAACTACTATGAAAAACAAAGTTATTTTTGCTGACGAAAAATGTTGGTATTTTTAATGGTCTGGGAAGCTACGGAACCCTACAGTGAGCGTGGCCCGACACGCTCTTGGCCGGTTTTTCTTGTTCGGGGACTAGGCCACCCACATATAGCATATAATCATGAAACTTACATTGATTTGTTCCTTATAACCTCTAGATTCCAGTGCTTAAATTAGCTAAGCATTGTCTAAACGGAATAAATGCGAAAAATCTGCAAAAACACTTACGAAAATCAAAATAAACAGAAAAAGTAAATGTCAAAATAATGAAGTTGTCTGTCAATCACTAAAAAAGTGGGTTCATAACGTTCCGTGCCAAGTTGATTGTTTAAACCATCTATGCGATTTTAGTGTAAACCTTTCAAAATAGCATTAAAAATGCTCACAGTTTAATCATATTTTTTTATATTCTTTCTGATTCTATAATAATTATAGCAAATATGATTACCAACGGGTAGGTACCGTACTTTTTTTAGCAGAAAAAAAACGCCCCTATTCACGTAAGTATTTGCTGTCAAATGACATTCACCAAAACAGGAATGATTTGACTCTATTTATTATGATTTTAAGATTTCGTTTTCAATTCTACGTAATATTTTGTTTACTACCATAGTAAAATGGTTACTTTTTTTGGTGTTATTATGAATAATAAATGCAATGACCTGGTGGGCCCAAAAAAAACTATCTCCTTTCACACTCATTCTGATTCACAATACTTTTTTTGTCTTCATTTGTCAATCCTAATAAATAGAAGCTTCCTCGTCGAACTTTTGTTTTCGTTTCGGCATTATTTTTAACAACCAATGTAAGTATGATACACGTAAACAAAAGATCAAGATGGCTCAAGCACAGACGTATAAAGAGTAGGAGGACTCTTTACGTCTGTGGGCTCAAGTACGAAACGGGTCAATGAGGGATTTTCTTTTTCAACTCTTCCCTAGTCGCTGTATAGATGGCGCTGGTCTGACTACTTTACCACAAGGAACAGAACGTCACATAATATCACTTGGACCTAATGATTATATTCGGAAGCATAAGCAAACGAAAGTGTCAGTCAACGAGCGTATGTGACGTGTGTTTTTTCAAGTGTTTTGGCTTTGGCACCCAGTGACGTAGTCGGATCAACGCCATCTATCGAGTTCATGGAAACTATTTTTTTTTAATTGTATAAAAGAAAACCTCTCAAATTCTCAATCCATATTCCATATCAAAACGTCTGAAAATAATCCGTGGACAGCTTTCGTTGGCCAAACTCTAGTTACAAAGACATGTCGACATTACCGGTACCGGTTTTTTGATGTAAAATTGTTGCAACCATAAAAACTCTACGTTGTTTATATAATAGTAGAAGTCGTTGTCTATGTAAATGAATGACTCTTTCTTTGTCTTCTTTCTTTCCTCTGTGTCATCGACCGACGCTCGTTTCCAGCAAGGAAAAATACAATAAATAGTTTAAAGATTCTCTTAGAAATAACTTGTGCAAGATGGTTGACCAAATTGAAATGGCTTTAGATGATATTATAAAAGCTAACAAGAAACCCAGAGGTGGAGGAGGCGCTGGACGAAAATTTAATACCACCAGAAAACCTGGTGGCGGACGTGGTTCTGCTGCTGGTGCTGGTGGTGGATTTAGAAACGGCCGTGCCGGTGGCGTGTTACGAGGAAGAAACCGTGGCGGTATATCTAAATCAGCAAATTACACAAGGGTAAATTATTACATGTACGGTTATACAAATTACAAATGGCGGACAAACGTGGTGAAATGACGCATCTTGTAAAATATTACCTACAATCAAATCTATGGACGATCAAGTTGCAATGATGACTCAGTTGTCTGTTTGGCCATCTTGTATGTAGCAGCAGTTCAACACTGCATAACGTATTTTCGCTCTTGCTAACCTAGATCATTGATCTATATTTGGCTTTGAGAAACCAATCCAATGTTAAAATACGCGTTTGTCATGTTCTACAATGTTTAGAATGGAATATTTTCGTCTGAAAAGTAACTCCAGAGGTTTGGCATCAAAAGCTATCGAAATGCAACAAAATAACAACACATCAGATGTCATCTTTTTGGGATCCCTGCGGTTCAACCTAAATGTTCACTGGTTGGAAGTGCCAGGATAACGCGGTGGGAATGTGTCACCGTGTTGTCTTCACCATGGAGTCTTCATCAAGGCTCTGAGCTGCAGGCCCTCGCGGACAAGGAAGGCTGTGGTGTGCATCTTGATTTGATCTATTTGCAAGATGCTGTATTAAAATCAACGCGAGTGTGTGCCAGTCAGTGCTGAAATAAGACTTTCATTTAAATGTCGGACAAATTAATCGAGATATAATGCATTGTGCATTTAAAAAAAATCCTTTTATTTGTATAGTCAGTATTGTTTTGTAATCACATTGTAAAATTTGATATTGTTACAAAAATGTAGCAGTGTATGTAACTAATTTGAATGCCACACTATTACACTTGGGTGTAATCATGTTCAATGAGGCATCGAGCGGCCAATCGGCAAGCTCTTTGAAGGACCACCTATTTCAGGGCGATGTTAACAGCGCATGGAAACATGACATGTTCAGTGACTTTGGTGAACGGAAGCTTCAGAGAAATGCCATGTCTGCTATCACAACTGGTCCCACCAAGTTGTTAGTTTCCAATCTGGATTTTGGAGTCTCTGATTCAGACATACAGGAGCTCTTTTCAGAATTTGGCATTCTGAAAAGCGCAGCCGTACATTATGATCGATCTGGAAGATCTTTAGGTAAGCATTGCTTCTAAAAAGTGTTCTTTGTTTTTTGTGATTTGCATTTTTGTATGTAAGTACAAGTGTTCTGTAACTTCTTTTTCTAGGTACTGCTGATGTAGTGTTTGAGAGAAGAGCTGATGCTTTGAAAGCTATGAAACAATATAACGGGGTGCCTTTAGATGGGAGAGCCATGAACATTCAGTTAGCAACATCTGAAATCAGCACCTTCAGACCTGAAGAAAGAAGTCGTATTGGTGGTGGTGGTGGTGGTGGTGGCCCAGTTAGGAGGAACATGAATAGGGGTAAATATAATTTACTAGCCGACCCGACAGACGTTGTCCTGTCAACTATGAATTTTTAATTCGAATTGACCTACCCACTACCTACCTACCAACTACTACTTAAGAATATATGTAACTTGTTTTTGGATAATGACTTTGTTGGGGTCTATGAATGTATGTAAGTAATGATCACTGTCCCACCCTGTACCAATGGATCATTCCCACTAGTACTACTACACAGTTCTACGGTAGAACTAATGTGACTTTTGACCTACGATTGAAGTTGTTCTGTTCCCACTAGTTCTACGATTTTATACCACAAACTTTGTATACATATTCTTGGAGGTATTAGAAGTAACATAGGATACTTTTTATTAAAAAAAAACCTAACCCTCACTTGCAGACGAAGTTGCGCGGTTCAGCTACATATTTTCAGTGCTAATGTGGTAAAAATATGCATCTCATTCACTACATTTAACTTAAGCTGAGCCTATTGTTTAAACAGGTGGTGCAAACAGAAATCAAGGTGGGGGTGGACCACGCGGGAATGCACGCCGTGGTGGAGGTGGAGGGGGCCGTGGAGGATCCGGAGCAGGCCGTGGCAAGCGTCCCACGCCCACTGCTGAACAATTGGATGCAGAGCTTGATGCTTATGTTAAAGAAATCAAGTGAAAGATTAATTTAAGTGTAGTGCAAAAGACACTAATTTAAATAAGTTTAGATTAATACATGGACTCCTCAAGATTGACAACAGATATTTTATGGTCAACACAAAGGGTTAATTATAAATATCAGCTAACTGATAACAATAAGATTGTGGATTTGATTCAATGTTAAATGATTAAATAAACAGACGACTTTGCTACACATTGACAAATTGTTAATTTAAGAAATTTTCCCTTCTTTGTAATAGAGCAAGTTAAATTTATTATGGTTATTCTATTTTTTGTAAGGGCTCCTTGATTTCTTTTTCTGTAAATAGGTATATTAAAATTAGAAACTTGCAAGATGTTGGCAAAAAAACCCCAGACTCCAACAAAGTGGAGATTTGCGAAGTGTAGTAGATAGGAAGTGACTAAAGGAGATGCTTAGCTTAAGAGCTAGTATGTGTCCACCAAAAATAATCAGTTGTGTGTACAAGCTACTGACGCCTAGTTAGTCCGCCACTCACACCTCTTCTCTCCGCCACTATTGCCTGCTTGGCCTAAACAAATATGAAACGTAAAGAACAAAATACAATCCGTGATCCACTTCTCTCGTCCCGTCTCCGTTTTAGTAGAGTCCGGGCTTATGCTGTGGCTTTACTAAGAATCTTTTTTGCGTTTCTGTAAGGTTTCTCGCTGCTAAAATTCAACTGAATTTTAGCAGCTGAAAACATAAAAAAAGACACGCTCCAATAGGTCCGCACGTGCTGATCAACACCACGTCTGCAAACACAAAGTCTTCTTTCCTCTTTATTATTGTTTATGTAATACGTCTTCACAGTCCTTCCGCATTCTCGAGAATTCCCTAAGCTACTGTCCGTGCCGTCTGTGAATCTGCGGGAAGTGGCACGAACGGAGAGTGTCACAATAGTGCGGTGCCAAGAGCCTACTAAAAACGCTGGAATTCTCGAGCATTCGCGAACCTTTTCACGTCATGAGGTGAAATTGACGCTTCCATTGTATTCCGCGGTGAAATAAATTGAGGCTATAGGAATTGAGAACCTCCTCATTTTTGAAGTCGGTTAATAACGACGTTATGGTAGGTAACTCAAATATCCGGATAACCTATAAAAGATTCGGCTGAGTATCGTTAATTTGCTCTTAAGAATTTAAGATCTCCGTTCCTTTGTCATGGATCCCATAATCAGAAGTAATCAGAACCTAACCAAATTCTTATCAATGTACCCTTGAAGTACATCCTTTCCAATGAAATAAAAAAAACATTGCATGTCACGCTAATAGGGTTTATCCCCAATAAATGGAACTTAACACATCTAACTGTCGAAATCTGGGTGTATTGTACACTTCTGCGTACTCCCTCAGAGCATACAGGCGCGATGTTACGTCATGATGTTGTATAAACAATAAACAACCAAGCGATTGCAGCAATCACTGCAGCTTTGCCGTCTATTTTTGAAGAGTTCCATTGTAAATCTCCGAAGATCAGCATCAGATCTCCAGCAAATTAAATGAGACCACACGGGAAGCACCAGCTTTCAAATAAAAAAAGAGTTATCAAAATAGGTTCACCCAGTCGAAAGTTCTGAGGTAATGAACACAATAAAAACTTTTTTGCAAAAAAATAGAACCAACTTCAAAAAAGTGAAAAATAACTTTATCTTCAGAAGTCGGTGACCATTGCTTGATTAATTTATTAAGTTTTTTTGTCACCGACTTCTGAAGCTGAAGTTATTTTTCATTTTTTTGAAGTCGGTTCTATTTTTTTTGCAAAAAAGTTTTTATTTTTCACTTTTTAGTGGTTCACTTGTGCTTACCCCTGCACAGCGTACCGGTGCGGTGGCGTGATGTTATGTTATGAACTGGTGTTAACAATAGACAGACAATAGATTTCAGCAATCCCAGTCCATTTGCTATCATTTATTGAGGAGTTCCGTTCCATATCTCCGAAGTTCGTGATCTGATCGTGACAATATTTCTATGGGACAATCTTGGAAGTATACCCTTTCAAACAAAAAAAGAATTTTTCAAATCGGTTCAGGCGTCTTCGAGTACCTAATCGGTGAACATACATAAAAAAAAAAAAAAATACATACAGTCGAATAGAGAACCTCCTCCTTTTTGGAAGTCTGTTAAAAAAAAAAGTCGAATTGATAACCTCCTCTTTTTGGAAGTGTTGAAAACCACTAAATACCTAGGCCAGTTACGCACTAGCGGAGCGGATGACCGCCTAGGCGGTTCGTTTGAGCGGCCAGCCGCCTAACGCGGTTTGCCATAGCGGCTGCCTGCTATGGCGGCCACGGATAAGACATACATATGTCACCGTAAAATTGTTATATTACAATATAACGTGATTCTCTAGCGATATTGTAAACTCTCCAAATATTGTCAACTGAACATACGGAAGTATCTCTGCCCCGCTAATCGGGACTTGGGGCACCCCTCCGTTAGGTTAGTAAGGTTCCTTTTAAAACCTGCACTCGGAATAAGGGGCTCCGTCGACTATGCTTTTTAGGGGAATATAAAGTGTTTTAAGGTTAGGTTATATTAATCGGTATTTCTCAGGAATGGTACATTAGGTATCCTTTCATGAGAGTGGTACCATTGAGCAAGGAAGGCCCCTCCTTCCCTCCACACCGCGTGAGTTAGGACTACCAATCGCATGCATTTCACGAAAAATGTAAGCAGTATGTATGTACGTTTAACAATATTTCGAGAGCTTACAATATCGCTAGATAGATTACAATATAACGTGTTTGACAATTTTACGGTGACATAAATATCCCTTCCCTTCCCTAATATTATAAAATAATGTGAATGTAAGTTTTTTTTTTTGGCAACACTGGTTGAGTGACATGTCTAAATTTCGCTCTGTAATTTAAAATTAGTTTTAATTATTTTTTAAGTGTTAAAATCTTGTATTATTGTAATTAAATGACTACTAAGCGTGCAAATACCCAGGATTATTGTTTTCACGGAAAAATACGCCATAAAACATAGTGTTTGGTTGCCTACCTCAACCGGTAACATATATCACGAACAGCTGATGTTCCTGTGGATCAATCTGGGGAGTATAATTGTTTCCTTTTAATGTATAAGCTCACTTTGGTTAAACTAAAATCATTATTCTGATTAATCTGGCACTCCTTTATAGTTGAACATAGGTTCAGTGTCAGTTATCACTTGTTAAATAATAAGTAGTTGTGCAGTTTGTAATAAGTTAATGAAGTAACTTTCTATCTATTTAAAACTAAAAACAAAACAATAGAGAAAATTGCTTTTTCTTTATTAAATTTTAGCATTATTTAGTCAATTAGGTCCAATAATTTTAAGCCAAGAGTCCTACCCACAATAAGAAAAAGTAAAAGACTTATGTAAATCAATGTAAATTTCAACTTGATCTAATCTTCTTATTGAAGTATTTTGTGTAAGACTCA
This sequence comes from Xestia ashworthii, assembly GCA_950022955.1. Taxonomy (NCBI): domain Eukaryota; kingdom Metazoa; phylum Arthropoda; class Insecta; order Lepidoptera; family Noctuidae; genus Xestia; species Xestia ashworthii. The sequence goes on along the minus strand of OX465562.1, from coordinate 9,253,600 downwards.
TAAGCCTACTTCAGTTACCAGTCTATTAATCACATATTCTACTCTATTCTCACTTTCACCTTTCATTTCTAGCTTTCCTGATTTTGTCCATCCAATTAGTTCTCACCATTCTTTGTACTTCTACTTTCAGTTCATTTGCCTGAAACCATGCCTGTGATGACCCGTAAGGCTACTACCCAGGAGTTGCAGGCTAAGTTGAGAACGGCCCTTGATGAAATTAAGGCATCTAACAGCAAATGTCAACAGCTGGTATTGGATAGAGAGGAACATGAGATCGAAATTGAGAAGGTCATTCTCAAAAACACAAGCTTGAAACGTGAGCTAGTGGACCTGCACCAACAATACATGGATGTTGTCGATGAACGGGACAAACTGCGGGTGGTCACAGATGGTTTCAACGACTGCAGTAACTATTATGAAACGGCTTTATGTAAGGTTAGGGACTTAGAAGATGAACTGCTTCATGCCAATAAACAAATTATTGAGTTTCAGAAACAAAGAGAATGTACTCAGTTTAGGGAAACAGATCACCTATATAATCAATTATTAAATTCAAATTGCAACCCACATTCCTTAACAACAATAGATCTTACTGAAGATTCTATTCTGAAATATAACTGCAGCAGTTATAAAGTAAGCCAAAATAAAATAAAAAAATATGCAAAACTGAATAGAATAATAAAGAAATGCAATAAATTTAAAAAACAACAAAAACATAGTTCCAACAATATAAAACTAAGAAAAGAACGTGTTTTTCTGATTAAAAAGTTAAATAATTATCAAATTAAATTAGAGGACAGTAAGAAGTTTTATGAAACAGACACTCAACACTTACAGTCAGAAATTCAAGTTTTAGAGTGTCAACTAAAATTATGTTATTCTAAGTATGTAAATTCACAGAAACAAATTAAGGAACATATACTTGCTGCAAACGAGTTAGTAAATGGTAATGCAGACTATGTAGACATGATGACCATCGAAAACACTCAATGTACATCACAAGGGGAATCCAGCCCGGACACTGTCCTGCCTGAGGTAACGGAGGACCCGACCCGGTTGGGCAGTGTTCCGGGCTGTATCCCCATTGAAAATTCACCGCTCATTGTACAAGGTTCTATACCTATAGGACAAACAGAAAGTAGTTCTCCCCTTTCTAGTAGTTCACAGTGTGGTTGCTCCATTATGTTTACAGACAGTATCGGAATAGGATTAGGAAAATTAATAAGTAACAATCTGAGTCATTCTTCCCAAAATTATTGTGCACCTCAGGCTTCTTACAACCAAATAATGACATCCATAACTCGGAAGGAATTAGATCCTAATGCTATATTAACTGTATTTGTTGGGAATAGTCTTAACGTAAAAATTGATGATATCACTGACAATGTCACTCAACTGTTGCAACTAAATTGTAGGAAAATAATTCTTTGTGCCTTTCCATACTTTGAGAAGTTGTCAAGCAGGCAAAATCATTATATTCATAAACTTAATAATCACATGCATTTACTAAGTCACTATTGTGACAAGTTGGTATTTTTTGACACCAACAGTTTCGTTCAGAAATTAAAGTCAACGAGGAATAATGCATATCTACCGATTAGTTTTAGACGTCAAATAGCGAGGCTATTAGCTTTTAATATAAACTCAGACATAAGTTGTATGTCGCAGTCTTTTGTAAATAGTTCCACGGAAATTAGTAATTATACTAATTGTAATTATACACATTTTAGCTTAGATTTAAACTAGTCAGTAAGACAATAGAAGGTAATAGAGACAATTTAGATAAACCGATATCTTCTAGCTCTCCATCAACTATTTGTAAAAAAGGGGCTGAGCAGAATACCTTGAAATTATTTCACCAGAATATTCAGGGATTTTCATCCAAACAATTAGAGATAGAATTGTTTTTAGAAAAAACCAAGTTTGATGTTATTTGTTTTACCGAACATTGGATGAAAGATTATGAATCAATGCAAATAAATTATGATAACTACAACGTGGGAAGTTGCTTTAACCGAAAATCTAAGATGCGAGGGGGTTCCTTAATCTTAGTTAACAATTGTATTAAATCTAAGTCTCGAAATGATATAGTCGATCTATCGGTCGAACATAGCATTGAATTGTCTTGTGTTGAGCTTGATAAGCATATAATAGTGTGCGTTTACAGACCCCCAAATTATCTGAACTACTCTATCTTTGAGTCAGTAATGGAAGATGCTTTAGCAAAACTTGTAACTGGTAATAAACCAATAATTATCTGTGGTGACTTCAATGTTAATATCTTAGAGAATAATGTAAATAGCAGTAGATTTTTAAGTCTTTTTAAATCATTTAATTTGTCAAACGTTTTTTCAGAACCAACCCGAATTACTACAAATACTGCTACATGTATTGATAATGTGTTTTGTTGCTGCGACTACATAGATAAATCTATCGTAAATTACCTTCCTTCAGATCACAGCGGGCAGACAGTTGCTTTCGCGTACAATAAACAATTACAAAAAATTCAGATTCAAACCAGACAAATAACACCCAGCAATTTAGAAAAGTTTAATAATAATTTAATTAGCAAGCTAAATATACCAGGTCATATTAGAAACAATGTAAATGAATTGTATGAAGAATTCTTTTCGGTAGTACACACTGAGTTCAATAACACTTTAAAAAAGAAAACTAAAACTATTGGCCCAAAGTTTATTTTCAGTGACTGGGCAACACAGGGTATTAGGAAAAGTAGGGAACGATTGTTTGAGTTGTACGGCCTTAAGCCTTACATCAAAACAGAATCTTTTAATAAATATGTAGCTACTTACTCGAAAATTTTTAAAACCACTTGCAAGGTAGCCAAATCTTTATTCATTAGCAAAAAGATTAAATCAGCCGAAAATAAAATAAAGACGGTTTGGAAAATAATCAACAGCGAAACAAATAGAAATAAAAAACCAAGTAATGACTTAACACTAGAGACCTGCCGTGGCCTTGTCAGCTCCAATAGTGAAGTTGCTCATGAATTTGTAAATTTCTTTACTAGTATCCCAATTAAAACTACAGAAACCTTAAACTCTTGTCCCTTGCTTTCTATTGATTTACTGAAAGCAAACGTTTCAGCCTGTCCAAATGAATTTAAATTTCAGCATATTAACCCCATAACAGTCTTAAAAGCTTTTAAGCAAATCAAGATCAAATTAACTGAAGATCTATGGGGTTTGTCTATCAAAGTTTGTACCTCAATTATTGAGACTGTAGCTCCGTATTTAGCCTTAATATTTAATTTGTGCGTGGATCAAGGGGTCTTTCCGGATCTAATGAAGTTCAGTAAGGTAATACCGCTTTTTAAATCCGGGGACAGTAAAGACACGAATAACTATAGGCCCGTATCCGTGTTGCCAGTTTTCAGCAAGGTGTTTGAAAAGATAATGCTCAATCAAATGCTTCACCATTTTAACAACAATAAAATATTACACGAGCAACAGTATGGTTTCACCAAAGGACGTTGTACAACTGACGCCGGTGTCACTTTATTAAAACACATATTTACTGCGTGGGAAGAGGCACAAGATGCCATAGGAATCTTCTGTGACCTTTCGAAGGCATTTGATTGCGTAAATCACGAAACCCTGATCTTGAAACTTGAGCATTACGGTTTAGGTAAACTTGCGCTCAGCTTAGTAAAATCGTATTTGAGTGATAGACAGCAGCAGGTACAAATCAATGGTGTCAATTCAATGGGTTTAAAAGTAGAAATGGGTGTACCACAAGGTTCGATATTGGGTCCCTTCCTCTTTTTAGTTTATATTAATGACTTACCCCATTTATTTAACAATCACCCGCAAATGGTGTTGTTTGCAGACGATACTTCTTTAATATTTAGGATAAACAGACGTGCCACTAATCTTGACGACGTAAATAACGCCCTACTGCAGGTTCATAATTGGTTTACTGTAAATAATTTAGTTCTAAATGGGAAAAAAACTAAGTGCATCAGATTTGCTCTACCAAATGTCAAAAGTAGTGATTGTGACATAGTATTAAATCAAGAGAAACTAGAATTTGTCGATAAAACGATTTTCTTGGGAATCGCGCTCGATTCAAGGCTACAATGGGGCCCTCATTTAACATCTCTTGCAGGACGCCTAAGCTCAGCAGCATATGCTGTTAGAAAAATCCGTCAATTTACCGATGTTGATACCGCGAGGATAGTTTATTTTAGTTATTTTCATAGTATCATGTCATACGGTATTTTACTATGGGGACGGGCTGCAGACATCGAGTCTATATTTATTCTGCAGAAAAGAGCCATCAGAGCCATATATGATTTACGTAGACGCGACTCTCTAAGACAGCTGTTTAAGGAAATTAATATCATGACAGTACCTTGTCAATACATCTATGAAAACATCATGTACGTTAGGAAAAATCTGCATTTATTCAGTAAAAGAGGTGACAGACACCACTATAATACTAGAAATAGGGACCAACTAGTTCAGCCAGGTTTCAGGCTTGCTAAAGTAGATTCCTCTTTCATGGGGTACTGCTTAAAATGTTACAATAAAATACCTCTCCACATTCTACAACTGAATGAGACGAAATTTAAATCTTGTGTAAAACGCACACTATGTAGTCAAGCGTATTATAAGTTGGTGGATTACATTGATGATAAAAATGCTTGGCTCAATGCCGGTCCTGCTCCACAACCATAGGAGCAAACTAATTGATTCCCAGTCAAGTTATTGTGGAAGCTGCAGAAGATTGTAAAAAAGATCGTTGCATTGTATAGATTCCATATATTAGTATTATATAACTTCATAGCGCATGTGTGAGTACTATGTACTGTAAAGCCACCATTTACATCTAGTTATTTTATTTTTTCTGACTTGAATAAGCCTTGGCGGCTGAGAGAATGTCATGCTCACTCAAATGTCTCGGTGATGGTGGCGGGTGTGTCGGGTCATTTAGTTCCCTTCAATATGGTTGAGCTGAATGGTGCTGATACATGCGTCATGTTCGTGAACGGGCGCTGTCAATTGAGACTGGTCAACTCTCGGCTGCCACGGTTAATTTTAATTAATTTATTTTTTAATTTGTTGATTTCATCTTTTCTCTGGACGCTCTTAATGTGCACGTCTGTCTACATCGTTCTCACATATATGTATAATCACAACATGAATGATGTAACCAAGATTTTGTAACAATATTTTGATTTAAAAGAGTGTCCATGGAGTTTCTTGCCCGTTCTTCTCCATAGAGATCTACGCTAGGGAATGGGCAACTACAGTACTTTCTCAAGTTATTATGCCTTGTGACTGTGACTGTAGCTTTGATTTAGTTTTGTATTTTTGACATTCAAAAGTGCCGTAATGGTCTAATTGAAATAAATGATTTGAGTTTGAGTTTGTTTGTTACGCTTTCACGCGAAAACTACTCAACGGATTTGGATGAAATTTTGCACACAGATAGTTTATAACCTGGATTAAAACATAGGATACTTTTTATCCAGGTAGTAAGATCCCATGGGACAATAATCAAACTTCACACGGGAGAAGCCGCTGGCAGAAGCTAGTTGTATATAAATCGGTAGCTAGAATCAATACCTACAAACAAGTTTTGTAAAGGTGCGTACAGGCTATGTAACATTATATAACTTTATGGAACCTTGTTATTCAACATTGCAACAAAACAATACTGTACACATTGGAACAGCAATGTTATATAACTACTGTCGTTTGTCGTTCTTCAGTGCTAAACACAATGACTAAGTTGTATAACATTGTTGAACGTATCGACATGTTTATATTCAGTGTATTTATTAACATATTATTATTATGTTATCTATCTAGACAAAATCTAAAGTGTCACGTTTCCGAGATACTGATATCACTGATGGAATCTTCAGCATAACTTTGATTTGATCAGACACGCATAAAACGTGTATCAATCAATAGCTGGCATCAATACAAACAAGTTTTGTACGAAACAACCCAGATAGCATTTTTTGGTCGCAAAAAATATTTGTTTCAGTAACAAATTGACAAAGTTCAGTTATTGTTTCGAAACAATGCGATTGTGTGCGTTTCGGTTATTAAGTGCCGTAAAAGTGTCTACACAGTTTGACCGGAACGTGTTTCAGTAACTATTGGCTAGAATTTCCTATATGGGCCAACGAGTTGGGAGTTCATTTTTTTTTTGTAGATAGTACTCATTAAGAGAAGGCTTTTCACAAATTTTTAAGTTGCGGAGACTCACGGTTTACGAGAGATATAATTTTTTAAATTTTCCATATAAATTGAAAAATAAAACGCAATTTATAATAGGTAGATGTATTGTCATGATAGATGTCAAATTTGACGTTTCACGTTCCGTTAACGGAGGAAGTGTGTTTCATTCAATTTTGTCGTATTGATCACCAGTAAATTGAGCACCAAATTATAATGGGGTGTTTGATGACAAGGTAGTTTTGCCTAAGCCGACTTAGGGCACCCCGACACGGATAGATTAGGTTAGAAGGGTAAGGGTATGGGTAACCCCTTCGTGGTTATTTTTTATAAACCACTCAGTAGTAGGAGCCCCGCGAGTCGGGGCTCCGTCGACCGGTTCACCCTCGACTCGCATGCAAAAGCATAACAGTTCAATGGAATTTTAGGGCACCCCGACTCGGATAGGTTAGGGTAGAAGGAGGTGGAGGTGGCGTGGTCGAAGTGAGCGAGCGAAGCGAGCGAACACAGACCCCGCCACCTCCTTCTAGGTTATTGTTTTTTAAACCACCCAGAAGTAGGAGCCCCGCTCAGCTATCTTGGCAGGTGTCGAAAAATACGCTAACCTAACCTCAAAATTTAAACCACGAATATCTATAACCATGGGTCTTTGCGGGGTGGGGATGGGACAGGGGTAGGTACCTCCCACCCTCGCCCTCCCCGCCCAATAAATCTATGGAAAAGTGAGTTAAAATTGATGGAAATTTGTGTTTTAACCTAACTTAACCTCAAAACTTTAACCATGGATATCTCCATAACCATGGGGCTCCGCGGGGTGGGGATGGGACAGAGGGGTAGCCCCCCTACCCCTCCTCCCCGACCCAAAAATCGATGGCCCATAAAGGAAATTTTAACCCGTAACTTTTTTACCAAATACGACTAGAATAATTTTACTATGACAACAATTTTTTTTTGATTATTTTTGAATGTGTGTGCCAGTGGGGCCGCAGTTATATGATTTATGATGTTATTATTTTATTTAATCTGTGCAACTGCACACTTAAAAATAGCTACCAATATCTAATCTGTGCATAAAAAGTACAAACTGTCATTTAGTAGTCTATTGCTTGGTTCTTTCTTTTACAAACAAAGTTTTATTATAAATCAGTTTTACTACAAAAAATAAAGATAACAATGTACTGATGTGGTAACAGAAGTAGGGGTAGCAAATTGACAATTATTAACGTAATTATACTGTGTATGGATTCAAAACACCGTTCGACTGGCTTTAATTCATATTTGCCGGCGGGTAACCTATCGTAAATTATCAGCTCGTGTTCTATGTGACTCAAGGCTGAACATGAATCTATCAGGTAAGTTCACTCCCTATATATTTTGTGATATGACTCGGTACTGGATTATTAGTTACTTTAGATAATAATATGCTCTTGTTATTGTCGGCGTTTAACCTCAAATATCTTTCTCTCTATTACTATTGATCTATTGAAGATCTTTTTCTCTTTTGATAATGATTTTATCGACTAAACAAACCTGTTCTCCAGACTGCTGTTGTCTTCCATGGGCACAGTTGGTCCGATGTTAAAATTAAAACAGAGACAGGAATGTTCCAAATTGCGACCTGGCTCGATAACAACCTTCTTACGTTAAATACTGCGAAAACCAATTTTATATGCTTCTCCATATATGTATAAAAATACACAACCAGATGGAGTATTCAACATTAAATTACACTCTTGTGATAAAGGTAACAATTACAGCTGCGCTTGTCCCTTAATTAAAAAAGTTCTGGAAACAAAATATCTAGGTGTAATTATTTATCACAGTTTGATATGGTACTCTCATATTGAACATGTCACAGGAAGAATTAGAAAATAAGGGTGGATTTTTAAAACATTGAGATATATTGCGCCCATAAATATAATTAAGAAATCAGGCTCACACAGAAATTTATTAGCAAATATGACAAAACTGCAATATCGAAAAGACGTAAAGATCTCATAGCACAGGTTCCTCAAACTAAAACAAAATTTGCTGCCATTCAGTACAATAACATGTCAACTTTATAATAGAATAAATAAATATATATATGTACACAATAAACAATCACACGAGTGCAAAAAAATTCTAACAATCTGGATAAAGGCACTAAATTACGCAGACACTGAGGCACTATTACAACACACAAAATGAAACACACACACACACACACACACCCACCCACACACACACACACAAAGCCACACACACAAACAATGTTTATATCTAAGGAACCAAATAAATTGTATTTTGCTGTGGAAGAGCGGAGTCTCCTAACTTAAAAGGATTAGATTGAGATGAGCATTACTTGCTTAAAAGGAGGCTCCAATCACCAACTAATGTAAAACTTTTTGGTTATAAAATAAAGATTTGTATTTGTATTGAAACAATATCTACATTGTTGTCTGTGTTCTGCATAGTCAAACACAATCAAAAGATAGTTACCAAAATGCTTAATCATCAGAATAGCTTTTTACTTTCTTGATGTTCAACAGACCCTTCAGATGATGACAGCAGTAGTGATGAGAGTATAACTGTACCTGCCAAGCGTGCTAGAGCCGACACCTATGGAGCATCATCTACCACATCGCATGGCTCTGGTTAGTTCAAAATAAAATAATAATTAAGTGACTAAACTCACTACAGGCCACTAGTCCAATTTATTTAGGGTTCAGCATAGCATATCTTCCAATTCTTTCTATCCTTTGCAGTATCATTAAGATCAAAATCTGTTCTATAAGTGTCACAATCCTCTAAGCATAAATCACTTTGTGCTAGAGGGCATGCAGCTATGATTGACATATTATTATATTGCAAAATCATACAGAAAACTAATTGCAAGCATATGCCATAAAATGAATACATGGCAAGGCTCCAAATTTAAGTATGCCAAATTCAGGGGAACAATATATCTAGTCTATTAGCAAGGGACATTACTGGTTAATATCAGTACTAATACAATTTTACTTATGAATAATTATGTTATTTGTATAAATAATGAGGAGCTAGAAATGTTCAAATCTTTTACATAATAATTTTAAGAAATCTACCACTGTACTGTACTATTATTTTCAGCACTGCAAGAGTCAGATAAAGACAGCCCAGATACACCAATTACTGACAATTATGTAGGTGATTTTCAACAGCCAGGCAAAGTCAGACAAAGCTATGGAGATCGAAGTCCTGAAGAGAACATTAGATTGAGCAGAAGTAGTTTAAGTGAGAATTGCTCTTCTCCCAATGATCAATATGATGATTATAGGCCAGTATTTGATGAACCAGAAGATGGAGAAGGTTCTGGACGTCCTAGCTTTCAAGATTCAGGAGACTCATTTTATAACAAAAATCCTGAACAAAACAAAAACTTTGAGGAAACATATAGTGGAGAATATTCTGAAAAATCCAAACGGATGATGATGAACATGGGTTTTAAACCAGGAAAAGGTTTAGGTAAATTTGAACATGGTAGAACACAACCTGTTGAGGCATCTGCACAAAAAGGTCGCAGAGGATTGGGAGCTAAACCATCAGCAGTGGGAGCTTTGCCTCTGGATATTAAGGAAAGCACCGAGGAAGCAAAACCTGAAGCAAGAGAGGAAGTGGTAAGTTGTTTTATCATACATAATGTAGAAACAACTTTTAAATACATCAAAATATGTATACATATATGTATAATATTAATAAGCAAGTGACCCTAACCACAACAACCATGTCCAAAAGCTACAACTGGTGCATTTAATAAAAATCTATGACTGATTTTTATATAATTTCCCATTTTAAATTAAAAGCTGCTATTGGTTTGAATATTCAATAATAAGAAACCTACTGTTTATAGCACAATCTGTTCATAATTATTTTCAAATTCAAATTCATTTATTCCTTTTGTGAACATAGGGAAAAAATACAGATGTTATATAAATAAATGTTCCATACTATGTCCAGCCAGAAGGCATACAAAATAGTGCAGTTAATCAAATGTCAATGATCTAAATAAAATATAAAATGGGTTTCTGTCATACATTTTACATACAATTATTGCATTATCTAATTTTAACATTATGATTAAAACAATTATTACAGTTATGGCTTGATCCTGCACCAGAGGAACCACCACCTGGTGATGTTTTGGAGAAATGGTTAAGAAGAGGTCCAAAAAAATCAAATATTGATGATGAAACCCTTTTTGTTGACCCAGCAATATTAAAAGGCGTGTTGGAGTCAAAAGTAAGTATTCTACATTTCTGATCTTTAGATGAAATCATGAAAGTATGATTTGGTAGACAACCCGCCTACCGCAAATGCAAACCCAGCAAATGGTGTGGGCAGGCAGACACACAAATGATCTACTCAACTGCAGAAAGTTAATCAAAATCATGATTTAAGGCGAGGTGCACTCGGGTCTGTATGCTAGTCGCTTACCCCTGCCCCCGCACAGAGAGGCAATACGTAATGTGCAGGATTCGTGTGCGCTAAGTAGAGCAATGCAGTAAACCCACTTCAATTGATAAGTAGCCGTTTATTTTGTTTTTATTTTTCAAGAAAGTATTGGATAGAAAAGGTTATTTATTTAATTATTTGCTCTCATGCACATCACACATGCACATTACCAGATGATAATTATGTAAAATGGATTGGATTGTAGAATGGATTAGGTACCAACGTATTGTGTAAACTTGAACCTATAATATTATTACTAATAATTAAAAATAAGTAGGTATAATTAAAAATTGTACCTACTTATACGTACGTATTAAACACTGTTTTAGGCTTTCACGGATTAAAACTAAACTTATATTGTCACTTACGGGATATCTTCCGTGATTATTTATTGTTTTGAGCTCCCGATATTTCGACGCTGTTGCAAGCGCCATGATCGCGGGTTGACTGGAGACTGCGGGTGGATGGAAAATAAAATTGTTACGAGCAGACAAATCTGTCTACCCTCTTTCTTTGTCTTTTGCTACGCGCACTATTGGCGCAGAATCGAGCCAGCAGATCTACAGTGGAACGTCAACCAACTTTCTTGCCATATCTGAGAGGGGTAACGGACAGGATAGGTCGTTTACTGAGTAAATACTCAATTAAGACCGTGTTTACTCCCCATGAGAAAATTGCGCAAAGTCTGCGTTCCCCGAAGGACAAGATCCCTCTTGAACATCCTGGCGTGTATAAAATTGACTGCAGTTGCGGCAGTTCATACATCGGTCAAACTAAGCGAACCATCTCATGCCGCATCAAAGAACACATAAAGGCTGTGAAAAATAAGGATGAGCAAAAGTCTGCCATAGCTGAGCATCTACTGCAGTCAGGGCCCAATCACTGGATCGAATTTCACAAGCCACGTATTTTGTCTAAGGACAAACATTACCTACCAAGGCTGACAAGAGAAGCAATTGAAATAAAGAAGTATAAAAATTTCAATCGAGAGGATGGCTTCAAATTGTCGAGTACGTGGAATCCAGTTTTGAGTATGCTCAAAAGTAGCAGCCGGCATCATACAAAAAACTCCAAAAAACCTGGTGATACTGTGAGTGCGTTTTGTCGTGACTTAGTGTCGAGTTCCAATAGTGCGCGTAGCAAAAGACAAAGAAAGAGGGTAGACAGATTTGTCTGCTCGTAACAATTTTATTTTCCATCCACCCGCAGTCTCCAGTCAACCCGCGATCATGGCGCTTGCAACAGCGTCGAAATATCGGGAGCTCAAAACAATAAATAATCACGGAAGATATCCCGTAAGTGACAATATAAGTTTAGGTACGTATTACTTATTTATTTTTGTGAACATGGTACATTTAAAATCTGACTGATAGTAAGATCATGAATCGGGTACAATTCAAAACTACACGCCGCCGTGCACCAGACGGATTCCTGCAACATATTTGCAAAAAGTTAAGAATAGTTTAGTTTAGAATCTAAACTACCATTTCATCTAAGCCTTAGATGAAAATCTTTTCTGGAAAGAAATCGTTGGTCTAGTAATTGAAATGTCGGAAACTATGAGATGGTGTAAAAAAAGGTTCCCTATCCATTTGCATAAAATTTTAAGACCTAATATAACTTAGCATAATTTTGTTTGGCATAGTTATATTTTCGCATAATATAATTACGCATAACAGCTTACGCATAATTTTTTAAGCATAATTTCTCTAGCCATAATAATGATTAAGCATAATATTCTAAAGCATAAATTTATTAAGCATAAAGTTCTAAAGCATAACTTTTTTAAGCATAATATCCTAAAGCATAAATTTGTTTGTTGTTGTTGTATTTTGGGGGCGTTTTTTCGCTGTAGGAAGCATGAAGCAAGCAAGCATACAGCATGCAAGCAAGCATACAGCATGCAAGCAAGCATGCAAGTAAGCATGCAGCAAACAAGCAAGCATGCAGCATGCAAGCAAGCATGCAGCTTGCAGCATGCAGCATTCAAGCGAGCATGCAACATGCAGCAGGCAGGGATTCTGTCACGGCTCCGGCGCTGCGGGCCTCCGGCGGCCCCACGCGTCCTAATCGTCGCAGACGGCTTTCGCTCACCACCACGGCGGCTCGCTCGCAGCCGCCTGCTCCTCAGCCCGCGGACCGCCTCACCCCTACGCGCCTACGCGATTTTAAATTACACTCTAGGGGTAGGACAAACAAGACTACGTGGAGTCGGTTTTGCAGCAATTCGGTTCTGTCACTAAATTTTGTTGCACAGCATATTAAGTTTTTAACCAACAATATTATTTAATTGTTACAGAAACTATAGCAAATTGGTTTGATCATAATTAACTGATTGACATTTTTTTTATACAAAAACTGTATAAACATCTAATATATTGTTACATCGGACCTACTAGAACATTCGAGAAAGCACGTGATTACAGTATGTGTACGTTGGAATTTCGAGAGTTTTCTATTATTATTACTTTCAAAGTTGGGTAGGTACCTACAAACTCGCGACCTCTTTATAAAAAGACATTAGAATTTCGACCGTACGCCTAGGGCATACGGTTCATATTTGTTTGTGTTGTACAAGTAGCTAGTAATAATAATTACCTACCTACCTACCTACTCTTTTGTTAGTGTTTTCTATGACCCTCTAGAATATTCGAGGTTATTCTGGTGTGTCTGTGGGCGAGTATAAATAGACCGCTCAGGGCCGCGACAGTCAGTCTTGTTTTGGCTACCATCGAAGCGAATCGAAGTGAACTTGAAGTGCGATATCTAAGCGAATAGTGATCAGTAGTGTATTGTAGTGTACTTGTGATTAAGTTCTAATTGTTTTGTGATTAATAAAGTGATTGTGTTGTTTAATCGGTAGTAATTAATTTATCTCATACCCAGCTCGTAACAATATTCTTCAGATAAAAGTTATCTCGCGATTGAAAAATCGTTTAATTTACATAATGTTAAATATTATTAATATGTTAATCTTAAATAAATCATTTGCATGAAAATTGTTTTTGTTATTATAATAATTGTATGCCTAAATATTATTATGCTAATAGTCATTAGGCCTACTAACGTTATGCTAATAGTCATTAGGCCTACTAACGTTATGCGAATCAAATTTATGCCAAAACAAATAAGTCTTTAAGATGATTATGCCAACATTAATTGTATGTCTAAAAAAATTATGCCGAAGTATTATTATGCCAAAACAAATTGTGCCAAAATCGTTATGCCGAAGTATATTAGGACAAAGAACATTAAGCGAAAAGAAGGGATCCCGTAAAAAAAACCTTAAAAAAAGAAATCAAATTTTTCGTAATTGATTATTACCTACATGTTGAGCATTACGCGGCAGGGTGTTGTAAAAGGGGGCAAATTTTTCAATATTTTTGCGATAGGACACACCGTTTTCGAGAAATAAGCAAATTTAGGAGAAAAAATGAAATATTGTTTTTGCACTCGAAGTCAAGAGATCGATAGTGTCAGGGCACTGGATTTCTAGAGGTATCAAGACAATTGCGCGAAAGACACTTGCGCGACCCCATTTGCAAGAAAAGACATGCGCGAATGGACTTTTGCGCGATTGGACATTTGCGCGCCAGGGTGCCAAGGAAAATTCGAGTTTTTTCCGTCATGGGTGTCGTTTTTATGGTTTTTGGGGTCGCTGATTACGAAACTGGGGTTAAAAATAAAATCGAAGATGGCGCCCATGAAAATTTTAAGATTTTCCGTCATGGGTGTCGTTTTCATAGTTTTTGGGGTCGCTGATTACGAAAATAAGGTAAAAAAAAACCAAGATGATGCCCGGGAAAATGATAGATTTTTCCGTCACGACCCCATTTTCGTAATCAGCATTTTGTCTGTGGCATTGTATCGCCCAAACGGATCACGGAAACGGATGAACCGATTTGGATTTTGTTTTTGTTTGAAAGGTGAATTAGTCCGGAGTGTTCTTAGCTATGTTTAATATAAATCGGTCCAAGATGGCCGCCGCCACAAAATGGCGGATTACATATTTATTCAGCAAGTCCCTCAATATGGGTATCAAATGAAAGGGCTTGACTAGTAGAATACTAAACACTATGATAAGTTAAGGGGCCGGCGGAGTATGCGTATTTCATACAAACGTAATAACAAAATTATTTGTAAATCAAACATCTTCTTAAGTTCATCATTCATTCATCATTTCAGCCGAAAGACGTCCACTGCTGGACATAGGCCTCCCCCAAGTGTCGCCACATTGACCGGTCCCTTGCGACTCGCATCCACCGGACTCCCGCAACCTTCACCAGGTCATCGGTCCACCTAGTGGGAGGTCTTCCAACGCATCGTCTTCCGGTTCGCGGTCGCCACTCCAGAACTTTCCGGCCCCAGCGGCCATCCGTTCTGCGAGCAATGTGCCCTGCCCACTGCCACTTAAGTTTAGCAATTCTTCGGACTATGTCGGTGACCTTGGTTCTCTTGCGGATGTCTTCATTTCTGATTCGATCACGCAAGGAAACTCCGAGCATAGCCCTCTCCATTGCCCTTTGGGTGACTTTAAGCCTTTTGATAAGGCCCATTGTGAGCGACCACGTTTCGGTCCCGTATGTAATCACTGGCAACACACACTGGTCATAGACTTTCGTCTTGAGACACTGCGGTAAGTTGGACGAGAAGATACCGCGCAGTTTCCCGAACGCTGCCCAGCCGAGTCGGATTCGACGATTGACCTCTTTCTCGAAATTAGACCTACCTAACTGGACCGTTTGTCCTAGGTATACATAATCGTCTACAATTTCGAGTGTAGAGCCTCCGATCTTGATAGGAATGGGTGTGACATGGGTATTCAACATGACCTTCGTCTTGTCCATGTTCATTTTTAGACCCACTCTTTCGGAAGCTCCACTGAGGTCATCGAGCATTGTACTGAGGTCCTCCATGGTCTCAGCCATGACCACTATATCGTCGGCAAACCGAAGGTGAGTGATTTACTCGCCATTGACGTTGATGCCTAGCCCTCTCCAGTCCAGAACCTTGAAGACATCCTCCAGTGCAGCGGTGAACAGTTTCGGAGATATTACGTCTCCCTGTCTTACACCTCGCTGTAGAAGGATAGGTTCCGAGGCTTGGTCCTGAAGTCGGACTGACATGGTGGCGTTTTTGTACAAACACTTCAACACCTCGATGTACCGGTAGTCAATTTGGCACCGTTGGAGAGACTGCAGTACAGCCCAGGTCTCGATCGAATCAAAGGCTTTCTCGTAGTCCACAAACGCTAAACAGAGAGGCAAGTTGTACTCTTCGGTCTTCTGTATAACCTGCCGAAGCGTATGTATGTGGTCCACGGTGCTAAAGCCTTTTCGGAAACCGGCTTGTTCGGGTGGCTGGAAATCGTCAAACCTGCGCGCGAGACGATTCGTGATGACTCTTGAAAACAACTTGTAGACATGGCTTAGAAGTGAGATGGGCCTGTAGTTTTTCAACCGGGCATTGTCACCCTTCTTGAAGAAGAGTACCACCACACCCCTGCACCATGCCTGTGGCGTTTTCCCCTCAAGTATGACGGAATTAAACAGCTTCTGAAGGGCCTTAAGTACCGGTTTTCCACCCGCCTTCAGGAGTTCGGCCGTAATTCCGTCATCCCCCGGTGCCTTGTAGTTTTTGAGTTGTTTCAGAGCCATCCTAATCTCGTACAGGCGGACGTCCGGGATGTCTTCGGTATAGTGTCGGGTTAGTCTAGCTCTTGGGTCGTTTGCTAGGTCGACAATGGGTTTGCTGGTTGACGTGTATAACTGTCCATAGAAGTTCTCGATCTCCCTCAGTAGCTCCGGTTTGGCGGATAAGATCCTGCCATCGTCGGTCTTCAGTTTCGTGAGCTGGCTCTGCCCAATAGCCAGATCTCTTGAAAATACCTTGGAGCTTTTGTTCCGTTCGATTGCATCTTTAATGCGCTCGGTATTATAGCGGCGGAGGTCGCTCTTCAAGGATTTAGAGATCTGTCTATTGAGCTGCCGGTATTTCAACGCCTCGTCTGAAGACTGCAGGATCATCTCACGCCGCTCCTTCATGAGCTTGAGAGTTTGATCGGAGAACCTCTTTTTCTGATCTGTACGACGTGTCTTGAAGAACTTGGACCCGGTCGTATGGACAGTTTCCACGAACCCATCGTTGTATTCGTCCACTGAGCTCCCTAGGCACTCGAAACGATTCTGGAGTTCGAGCTGAAAGCTTTCGGGGTTTTGGATTTGGATCTGTGCTGGACGGAGCGTAGACTTCATCAGTCGAGACCTTTCTAGCTTGATATTGACGTTCAATGTGCCTCTTACCATGCGGTGATCGCTCCCGGTTTTCACCGAATTGATCACAGAGACATCATTGAACATTTGCTTCTTGGTTGACATGATGAAGTCAATCTCGTTTTTTGTTGCACCATCTGGGCTCTGCCAGGTCCACTTTCTGTGCTCACGCTTTTTGAAGAAGGAGTTCATCATATAGAGGCCCTCCTTCTCCATAAAACTAGCCAGTTGGTGGCCCCGGTGGTTCCGACGTCCAACTCCAAATTGCCCCACCTGCAGCTCATCCCCGTCTCGTTTGCCCAGTTTTGCGTTGAAGTCCCCCATGACAACAGTGAAGTGAGTTTTGAAACCATGTATGGCTTTAGAGATATCCTCATACATGGTCTCCACTTCGTCGTCGGGGTGTGCCGAGGTCGGGGCGTAGACCTGTATGACCTTCAGCGAATATCTTGAGGATATTCTGAGTATAAGGTACGCCACCCTGGTCGACACACTCTCGATCTTCACCACGTTGTTCACGAGGGACTTGTGGACGATAAACCCAACACCACCCTGGGACTGGCGGTCACCCTCTCGGAAATAAAGCAGGTTGCTGGATTTTAGGATTATCGTGTCCTCCCCCTCTCTTCGGACTTCAGATAATCCCACAATACTCCATCGCAGCCTGCTCAACTCCTCCTCGAGTTCCGCTATCTTCTCGTCGGTCCGTAGTGTGCGCGTGTTATACGTTGCCAGGTCCAGTCGTTGGTATAGGCAGCCGGATCCCATCCGGGGATTCTTAGCACCCCTTGCCACGCCATCACCTCGACCGCTGCCGTAGTCGGGGGTAGACGGGCTGCCGGGCACTAGGGGCCATTTATTGAATGCGGTTTTCATTTTGGGGGGGTTTGCCATAATCGTCACGCTTGGCAGGCGGGTTGGCGATCGCAGTACGGTTGATACAAAAACACAGAGAACGCTGCTGCCCATTCTCTGGTAAGTCCCTTAGTCGCCTCTTACGACACCCACGGGAAGATATGGGATGGTGCTATTCTTTACATCCGACACCATGCGGACGCTTCTTAAGTTAGTGTGTATTTATTTCGATTGGATTACAGAATATCTATGTTCCCAAAAATATTTTTTGAGTGGACAATGATACAAAGACGAGATATGAGGAATTTAAAATTTCTATAGAAAACTTATTTTTCTAATAACTCTTGTTAAAATCAGTGTCCAATCAAAATATATATTTGGGAACCTAGATAATTTGTAATTCAATCAAAATAAATACACACTACCTTAGGAATATGTTTAATTTACAAATTATTTTGGTATTACGTTTGTATGAAATACGCATGCTCCGCAGGCGTCTTAAAAATCCAAGATGGCCGCCACCACAAAATAGCGAATTAACGAAATATTTTCTATTTAACTTTTAGTACATTGTGTCGGGAGTAAAATAAATAAAATGTTCTTACTAACCAGTAAGAACATTTTATTTATTTAACTTTGGTCTTGGTCTGACATCCTTTTTTATTGGCCGATGAAATTAACATCCTAACCATGAAACCCTAGACTGTCCAGCACAAATTATGCACTTAGCCGTTTCTTTGTCTTTGCTAATTTAATTATCTACCTAGCCTCTATCGAAATAGAGCTTATTTTGCAATAACAACGTCCAATTCAATCCGGCGGCGCTTGTTCAATAGAATTCGTGATCGAATAAACACCGAGGCTAGTCCCGCCGACGCACATAGGAGTATTCATAAAAACCGGACAAAATTGAAAATAGTGATGTGGTTAATCCAATTGCACCCAAAATACATGTTTCTTTACCTACGATAACCGGTTTATCAAAAGGCAGACCCACGCATGTCGTCGTACTGTACGCGTGTCTTTGTTCTCGGCGCTCTCGTTTGTGTTTATCTGTTTTCTGTGCTAAAATAAATTGGCTTCGTGTATCAAACAACAGGAGATTTTCTATTCGGACATGGATAGAAGCTTAGTACTATATACTGAAGTATTATATTGTATTGAACAACAGACTGGTGTCCGCAACTCCACGTCAAAGCGCGTATTTTGCGTATGGGCTATAATATAATCCACCACGCGGGCCCAGTGTGGTTTTGGTAGATGTCACATATTTTCGAATTTTTGGTTCTAGGACATGCCGGGTTCCTCACGATGTTTTCCTTCACCGTTATTTGAGAGCAGTGGTGTTGAAATAAATTACACAAAGGAATGCGCCTGCCTGGGTTCGAACCCACGACTTACTGTTCGTAAGTCGAGGCCGCCACCACCGAGCCACCGCTGCTCTCAACTGAATTATATTTTATTGTTTCTTCCAAATTTTCTACTTGTATAGCCATCAATAAACAGCGCCACTTTTTTACTCGTTTTTTAAAGAAATTTGAAATGCATTAGTGTTTTTGTTTATGTGTCGCGCCTTGTCGCCTCAAAATTTTTATTTAGGCATAAAATGACGACTCTAAGAAAGTAGAAACATGAATAAAAAGTCCCCCAACGTACCCCATATTTTTTATAGTACTTCAAACTATATGGGAAAGATTATACTTATATTGACAAAGCTTAGTTCCGACGACGAAGATGATGAGGACCAAATAACCTGTGAACTTGGAGACAGTGATTCAGATTGATTCCGTCTCCTCATGATTATCGCCTTGAAAACAAATTCTGTTTTAAGAGTAAATACCTACTCTCTTTGATTTGTAACTTTTTTTTAAATCGTTTTTCTTTTTAAATAAATGCCTAATTATGCTCAATTATTGACAAAAAATAGTAAAATGTAATGTAAAATAATTTTGTCCGGTTTTTTATGTGAAATACTCCTATGTGCGACGCACGGTACACGTACGACAGGTTTACTAATGTTTCACCAAAACTCCAATTGCGAATTTTCGTCTTACAAGTTACAACCAACGTTTCGTATTAGTACTATATATTTCGCAAACAACTTATTCCGCAAATGATTTACCTACTTTAAAAACACTCGTTTTACAAAAAATTATTTGGCAAAATACTTCTTTCATCAAATGCATCAGATGATATTTAATCATGTACTTACACCGTAAAATTGTCAAACATGTTAGATTGTAATCTCTCTAGCGATATTGTAAACTCTCGAAATATTGTCAAACGAACATACTGCTTACAATAAAACGCATTGTTTTTCGTGAAATGCATGCGATGGTAGTCAACTCACGCGGTGTGGAGGGAAGGAGGGGTCCCCCTTGCCCAATGGTACCACTCTCATGAAAAGATAATGTACTGTTACGAGCTGGGTATGAGATAAATTAATAACTACCGATTAAACAACACAATAACTTTATTAATCACAAAACAATTTAAACTTAATCACAAGTACACTACAATACACTACTGTTCACTATTCGCTTAGATATCGCACCAAAGTATAAAAAAAGACAAGTAGGGTATCTTCATAGAAACGCACCGCGCGCGGCTTGTATGTGTGCGTCATACTATCTTTACGTCGCCGCACGCACACTCTAACAAAATCTCGACCCGTGTCTTACTGCCGCCAGTCGAGGCTTGCACACCGCACAAAGTTCGCGCGTCACGGCATAAAGGCATAGGTACGTAAATAAATTAAAAATGGGTGGTACCTACCTAATAATTTTATGTCGTAAATAAGTATTTTTTTGATGGTATCTTATTGGAATCTTCATAGTATTATGATGAATTAGCATCATCACAATTATACAGTCCAATAAGACCAAGAAAAATGTAGTTTAAAGTTTTGTGTCACATATTTACGTAACTTGAAAAGGTGATTTTTTGTTAATTAGGATATGACGTTGAAATTAGTGTAAAAACGTTGGACTTGGCTTAAAACCGATATCCATGCAAAAATCATGTAAATCGGTCAAGTACTTTAGGAAATATAAGGTAAAACAAATAGTAAACATTGTGTTCATCGTAAATTTCACACTCTTAGTTGTAGAATATTTTTTTTGATAATAGTTTTTTGATCATATACCTAGTCTCATAGTCATTTAGGTCTCATAGGTTTTGGTGGTTTTACGATGTTTTTTTATATAATATTTTAGTCACTTTACTCCACTTTTTATGATAGATACCTAATGTAGGTATATTAAATGTGCTTTCCATTCCAGACGCCTTCAGTGGCTGCGCTTAATTGACCAACAAGTTTTTATTGTAAGATTTTAACTTTATACACCTTCACGACCCGTACTATTCAATCCATTCATCAGAACAATGTTTTGAATGCGTTACATTGCGTTACAATCGTTTGAAAGATATACCCATCCCCACCCCTCTAAATTTTAAAATAAGAGAGTAAAAAAAAATATGCCGTAGATCTCAATGAAAACCAGACAACACATTTCTAGGCACTGAATTTAAATTTAGCTAAAAGTGACAACCCTGAGACAGGCAAGTACGGTAGGTAATTATAACGCGGATTGAGCTTTAGTTGCACTACTGCTCCTATTTATACTATGATCGCACTTCAAGTTCACTTCGATTCGCTTCGCTGTGTAACCAAAACAAGACTGACTGTCGCGGGCCTGAGCGGTATATTTATACTCGCCAACAGACACACCAGAATAACCACGAATATTCTAGAGGGTCATAAAAAAATACTAACAAAAGAATTGTAGGTAGGTAATAAAAGTAGTAGGTATAAGCTACTTGAACTAAACAAACAAATATGAACCGTATGCCCTAAGCGTACGGTCGAAATTCTAATGTCTTTTTATAAATAGGTCGCGAATTTGTACCTACCTAACTCGAATTTCCAACGTACACATACTGTAATCACGTGCTTTCTCGAATGTTCTAGTAGGTCCGATTCCGATGTAACAGTACCATTCCTGAGAAATACCGATTAATATAACCTAACCTTAGAACACTTTATATTCCCCTAAAAAGCGTAGTCGACGGAGCCCCGCTTCGTGGGGCCCCTATTTCCGAGTGCAGGGTTTAAAGAAACCTAACGGGGGGGGGGGTGCCCCAATTCCCGATTATGGGGGCAGAGATACTTCCGTATGTTCAGTTGACAATATTTCGAGAGTTTACAAGATCGCTAGAGAGATTACAATCTAACGTGTTTGACAATTTTATGGTGACATATACGAGTACATTTTTAATTTCGTATTTAGATACATTTGGATAAATCACGTTTCTGCAAAATAATTTTCATGATAGTATTTTTTTATTACTAATGTGCTTTTTTAACAAAAAGTTTAGGAAATTCATAATTTCACAACATGCAAACAAGCATACCCCATGCATGCAGCAAGTGTACAGCAATCAAGCCGCAAGCATGCAGCAGGCAAACAGCATGCATGCAGCAAGTGTACAGCAATCAAGCCGCAAGCATGCAGCAGGCAAACAGCATGCATGCAGCAAGCAAGCAGCATGCATGCAGCAAGCATGCAACAAGAAAGCAGCAAGCATGCAACATGCACCAAGCAAGCACGCACTATGCAAGCATGCATTATGCAGCAGGCATGGCATGGTTTCTGTCACGAGCTGCGGGCTTCTGGCGGTCCCACGCGAGCTTATCGTTGGAGAGGGTTTTAACGCTCACCACCGCAGCTTCGGCTTGCTGGCTGGCTTCGCCGGCCAGCCTTAGCCCCCTGCTCCTCAGCTCGCAGGGCGCCCCGCCCGCGTGGAGGGGCGGGGCGGCGGCTATGCGGGCTTAAATTACACTCTAGGGGTAGTGATGAGATGGTCCGTGGGTACCGCACGATCTCCCGCGAGGCAGCGGGCCTGCTTGCCGGATTGCCGCCATGGGATCTGGAGGCGATAGTCCTCTCGCGCCTGCACGACTGGCGCGCGGAGGCACTACGCCGGGGGGAAACTCCGCTGCCGCGGCAAATTGCCGCTCAGCGGACGGACCTCCGGCGCGATCTCATGGCGACATGGAGAGAGCGACTGTCGCAACCCCGTGCAGGGCACGCCACGATAGTGGCGGTAAGTCCCCTCTTTGAGGAGTGGCTGGAGAGGCGCCACGGCGTCCTCACCTTCCGCCTGACGCAGGTCCTCACCGGACACGGATGTTTCGGGAGGTACCTGCACCGAATCGGGCGGGAGGAAACGCCCGGGTGTCTCCACTGCGAGGATCGACCGGAGGACACGGTGGAGCACACGGTGGAAGTCTGCCCTGCGTGGGCGGAGCACCGCCGTGTCCTCGTAGCGGCGATCGGCGGCGGCGACCTCTCGCGTCCGGCCCTGGTTCAATCCATGGTCCGGAGCGAGACGGAATGGGAAGCCGTCACCTCCTTCTGCGAAGCAGTCATGCTAGCGAAGGAGGTGGCGGAACGAGAGAGGGAGAGATCCTCTCTTCCTGGCCGCCGCGGGAGACGCACCGGGCGTCGGGGGCCACGTGGTGGCTACCGGCCACCGTAGACGCGGGCCTGTGGACGGTTGGCTATGGGCTAGCTAGCCGTCCGTCCGTCTAACGACGACAGGCCGAGTCGACGGCGCGTTCGTGTTCCACGCGCGCCTCAAAGAGATGTCAGCATAAGAGAGGGGCCCGCAAGGGCCGAAGCCTGCCGGGGTTGCGGGACTGTTCGAAAGAGATACCGCGGCCCCGGAACGTAAAGGGCGAGGAAGGAACATGGATGGGTTTTAGTCAGTAAAAGTCTGACACTCCCTCCCGCTCCGCCCAGAGTGGGAGAAGTCATTTGATGATTTCCCATCCTAAAAAAAAAAAAAAAAAAAAAAGGGGTAGTGCATAAAATACTACGTAGATTCGGTTCTGCAGCAATTAATTTCTGTTACTAAATTTGGGCTTATAGAAAATAAAATAAATTAATTTCTCTTTTTTTTTTTAAATGTCACATCAATATACGTGCAATGTCTTAATTCCAAACGTTGTTTTATGATATAAAATGAAAAAAAAAACATGAATTGTTTGTCATTTGTCACTAATACGTTTTTTAATAAAAGTTTATCGGATAATTATTTTGCTAAGTGAAGTATTTGATAAACTTGTTGTTGCAAACCATGCCCAATGATGCCCTAAGCCGAGGTCTGGACCCCGGGGGTGCCCTTAGCGAGCGGTAATTTAACTGATCTAGTTGGTAAGCCCTGACTGGGGTCCTTAAATTCATTTGAGGTCACCAGAGAACAGTCCGGTTAAGCAGTATCTCAACCTTTTAGAATTCAACGACGAGCGGAACTACCGAACTACAAAAAAAAAAGAGATTACATTTTTTTACATGTAATTTTGCAGACAATTTTCGACAGTTTGGATGATGAGGATTTACGGCATGCGCGGTTTCGTAGTAATCCCTATGAAACTATTGGTGCAGTGATATTCCTGAATAGAGCAGCCGTGAAGATGGCCAATATAGACGCTGTATTCGACTTTAATTTCACAAACCCTAAGAAACAAAATGGTGAAGATGCTGTAGATCAGAAAGAAATATTGTATTTTGCTGATGTGTGTGCTGGTCCTGGAGGTTTTTCAGAATATGTGTTATATCGCAAGGGTTGGAGGGCGAAAGGTAATTAAATCGCACAATTTATGCGATTTCGAAAAAACAACTATCTCTTGTATACTTGATTATGAGATCATGATAATAAGTATTGTTTTAACAATATAGTAATGACTTATCGATTTTAGGTTTTGGCTTCACTTTAAAAGGTCCTAACGATTTTAAACTGTCTGATTTCTATGCTGGATCTGCTGAAACCTTCAATCCATTTTATGGAGTGAAAGATGATGGAAATATATTTAATCCTGCAAATCTTACGTCATTAAAAGAGCATGTACTGAAACAAACAGAGGATAAAGGAGTACACTTTCTTATGGCTGACGGTGTAAGTATTTTTCTCAACCTAATATTTGCGACAGTTATACTCTATGTGAACCATATTCTCTTTCTATATAAAAAAAACCCATGATTTCCAGGGCTTCTCTGTACAAGGTCAAGAAAACATACAAGAAATACTGTCAAAACAGCTATACCTATGTCAATGCCTTGCTGCTTTGATGCTTGTGAGAACTGGCGGCCATTTTGTGGTCAAACTCTTCGATGTCTTTACACTGTTTAGTGTTGGCTTGATTTACATCATGTACAGATGTTTTGATAAAGGTAATACATATTTTACTTTACTTTATTTATAAATTTCACAGCCATTTTACTTAATTTCTTTTTTATTTTTCAGTTTGTATTCACAAGCCAGTAACTTCGAGACCAGCAAATTCTGAGCGGTACCTTGTATGTTTCTGGAAGCGGTTGGGGACCGAACCGGCGGAACAACACCTCGCCTCTGTAAACTCATTACTATGGAGTGACGTCGAACGCGGCGGTGACGTCACACAACTTGTACCTTTAAAAGTCATAGAAGAAGATACAAACTTTTTTGAATACATTTATAAAAGCAACTGCCTGTATGTATGCTCTCATGAACACTTATGGCCTATTTCACAACGTCCGGATAGTCGCAAACTCGCAATCTTCTAATATATACTTGATAAATTAACAAATAAAATATTTCCTGCAAACAGCTTGGTGATGATGCTACCAGAATGTATCCATATATCACAGGTTGTAAGGCACGCCATTCATCTCATAAATATTTTAAAATCAGTAGTATAATCAAAGAAAATAAGTACACACATCACATAATCACGAGTTGCTGTCAAACGTAAGCCTTTAAGTAATTATGTATAATGTAATTTTTTTTACAGACTAGGGGAAAGGCAAATTCAAAATTTACTAAAAATAGCTAGATTTAGCAAAGATAAAAATTTAAAGGAAACTACGCAAGCAGAAATGAAAGAACAGTGTTTAACTCTGTGGAAAGTAAGTTATAAGTAATTGTGCATGGTTGTTTTCTGTTCAAAAATGTTATCTTATTTTTCTAATAGTGATTCGAAGAATAAGAACTTGACAAACAATATTTGCCAGCCAAAAACGTGCTATTGTACCAGACAGGAAATTCCGTGCGGCTAATATTAAAGTCCCGTTATTAATATCGAACGTGAATGCGGAGGCCTCTGAAAATGACATTATTAGCTATATTAAAAGTAAGACTACCGAAAGTGTATCTTTAAAAAAGACGGGAGACATCTCGAAAATAAGCAACTACCGCCCAATCTCTCTTGCAACTGTTATGGCCAAAGTGTTGGACAGTATGCTTGACTTTTGCTTGGCGCGTGAAATATGTTAAGTTGCACGATGCACAGTTTGGGTTTTGTCCTGGACTATCAAAGGGCTGTTTAAGTGTCAAGCATACTGTCAAATACTACACTTTTTGTAAGCCACGTGTGTGCGCCTGCTTCCTTGACCTCTTCAAGGCTTGCGATCTCGTTTCTTACGACGTGCGTTGGAGCAAGTTGAGGAGTAGGGGTATACCGTATATCGGAGAAAATGCTTAGTGTATTGCAGTATTGATATCGTAACCAGACAAACCGTGTTAAGTGGTGTAATGCTCTCTTGGAGTCATTTCGGTTGGAGTGCGGGGTGAGGCAGGGTGGTCTGTCGTCCCCCCGACTCTTCGAATACATGGTCTTTATGATCGCTGGTAAGTGCCGTGCCTGGAAAGAACACTGGAACTTGCCATAAACGGTACGTCAATACGTAGTCAGTCGTAGTACGTCACTTACCGACGACCTCGGTGACCATGTTGACATTGGACGGGAGCGTAGAGCTCTGGCGGTCAAGAGAAATTTATAAACTACTTTTAAACTACTCAAAAAACCGCTGGATGTCCTGCGCGTTCAATAATATAGTGCTTTAAGGATGCTGTTGCGATTGGCCGTTTTTGCAGTGCCAAGTCACAGGTAACTCATGCCGATGGGTTTCATGCCATCATCCGCAAGAAAACGGCGTCGCTCCTGAAATTATGGCTATTTACCTTGAGCGGTCCTCTCATTAACTCGTCTTTAGTAAAGTTACTAACGATAGTGCAAACCTGTTAATAACAATTTATGTTTTTCTCGACTCTCAGTTGCCCGAAATCAAATTATTTCATTGTTTTATTATTATTTTCAGTTGCCTGATGCAGTGAGAACTCAGCCGGAACGTCGAGGGCATGACGATACATTATCGGCGATCAGAACGATGATAAAGAAGCCGGCATCAGATTCGGACAGTTTATTTTCTTTTAAATC
Source organism: Xestia ashworthii (assembly GCA_950022955.1). NCBI lineage: Eukaryota > Metazoa > Arthropoda > Insecta > Lepidoptera > Noctuidae > Xestia > Xestia ashworthii. Next base: position 9,226,529 of record OX465562.1, on the reverse strand, counting down.
TAACATTTTGAACCGACCACCTAATTACTTGGAGACCTGCGCCGATCTAAAGACGTATTTTAGAAATATATTAGACTGGAATTTCGTGTTTTTAAGCAGCGGGAAAAATAGCCCGGATTTAAGAATATTTATAGGTAATTTTATCATTAAGTATTTACCTATGATCCAGTGATGCTAATTTGTGGCTTCATAAAAAAACCGTAATAACACAGTATAAATATGGACAGTACCGAAACTAAGCCTAGTTGATGCTGCTATAATGGGGTTGGCCGGTGAAAGCTGAAATCAGATGGCGCTAGCATATCTTGTTCCCAATCTGACCAATGAGGTCAAGCCATTTTGAAATATAAAATGACATTACCAGATTTTCTACCAATGACGATGCTTGGAACAAACTATGCTAGCGCCATTAGTTCCACAGTTGCCATCCCCATTACCGTACGTAGGTAATTATAGCATCATTGAAGCTATAGGCTGGTCCCTTTTAATGTTGTTGATATTGTTTTTTTTAATTAAAACATTTTTACTCTTTTGTGATCAATCAATCAAACTGAAATCACTAGCTTACAAATACAATGAAATGTAATTAACGAACCACCACATTTAGCAAAATGTAAAGGCAAAAAATCACTTAAAATTGACAAAATTAGTAATGATCACCAAAACTGATCCCCAATTTATCAAGAAACTAGAACCAAAAATTTCTACTTCCAACCAATTCTACTTCTGAATGGTTTATAAAAAAGTTCGGGGTGCCCCAAGTCGGCCTAGGCAAAACTAGTTTGTCATCAAACACCTCATTATAATTTAGTGCTCAATTTACTAAATTTGGTGATCAATTGATATTTTAGGTGATAGATGTTAGTGGTCAGAAAGTTAATTTTGGTGGTAATTATATTTTCCCCCAAATACAATTTACATAGGTTATCTTATGGCGTCGGTTTATCTTAACAAAAGACGATAGTTTAAGAGCGGGCCTAAAGCAAAATCTTCAATCTTAGATTCAATTTTACAGTAGTAAATCATGTTCAAATTGGAAAATAAAAAAAATGTCAGGAAACTTCATTAAAAATGTGAAGGTTGAGTCTGAGCAAAAACATAATAGGATAAAATTTTCTCTATAGAAAATCGTCACAAAGTTACGACACGTTCGGAATTCTTTACTATTGTATTTAATTGTGTAAAAAAAAATATTCTAACGAACAGTTTTTAAATAAACGGTATAGCACCGTATACCGCGCAATACGTTCGTGGCATTTTTTAAAAAATTGGGAGATATAAACTTTTGCGTGACCACTCGCCTCGGCGCGGAACGCGCTACAGACAGCACCGCTTTGCCAGTATGCCCGCTTAGGGGCCCCGTCGATGCGCATGTTTGTGTTAGTGTGCGGTTTCGAGCGTTTGTAGGTAGTTTCCGTACTGTCCATATTTATACTGTGGTAATAATTTAATTTTGATTTTATTTAACCGATTAACTTGTTGCAAAACTCAAAAAGTTCTGACTAGATTTATGTATGTTGTGTATATTTTGATTGCTGCATCCATGTGTAAATAAAGGTTTGAATGCTGTTATTTACCATTTAAGGTTGTGGAGGCAAGCAAGTATTTCAATTGGAGTCGAATACGTGGAGAACAGTCGTCGATTTACACGTGACATTGCCAGCTAAAACACTGATATTCGGAGAGGTACATTTACACCTGCCACTTTATTTTACTTTTCTTTACCGTCGTTTAAACGCGATGGCAGATTTACTATTAAGCAGTGTAAAGACACCTAGGACGAAAACATGAATTATATCAATTGCTTGTTTTTAGGTTGTAAAAGAATATCGCGGACAGGGCAACAATCAAATCTATAGCAAGGCATTGCACATTATAGACGCTTTGATGTTGGGTGGCGTCGATATTTCCGGCGATTCTTTGAGCGACAGGTTAGTTATTTTAAATTCTTCATCGTCTTTGTATTCTTTCGTGTCGTTTTCTAAAGTAACTATGTAATAAATGAGTCATGCCCTGAAGCCAGAACTTAAGCTGCACATAGCACATATTTTGTACTTACACGATCGTTTTTTTTTCAGAATCAATCAATGTAATTTGTTTTGTTCCGCATTGAATAAACCATTTGATAATCAAGCTCTTCCAATAAGAACGAAGAGATTATACAATATGGAACATTTCGATTCGGCTGTCAATAATTTAGAATATCGCGCCATGAAACGAGTGAAAAGAGCCGTCACGATTGATACTCCAGATAGGATCAACAGAAATGATATGTTTTATGTTGTTGGATCTGTCTTGTTTTTGAAAGAAATAAAAGGTAATATTCTCATTCTCCTTGCCCACTGGCTGTATTCTTGCATCCATCTTATATCAGTAGGTACTTGTTTTATATGTAAGTAAGTAGGTACTTACTACAATTCAAGCACACAGTAATTTTTAAAACATTGAACTAAACAAAACTTAAACTAAGATCACGATAAGTATATCGCTGACTGTTTAAAATGTACATATTTCAGATCCTTGGATCACTGCTGTCTCGAAGAGCAGTGGACGGGAATATTATTTCTGCATGGGCAGGGATGGAAAACCTATCAGCGAGTACCATATTCCAACAGACGCTAAATTGGATATGTTAAGTGCATACACACGGCGGGTCATGTGGCCCTGGGAGCCATCAGCTAGTGCTATATTCGACAGCCAAACTAGAGAAAGCGTAACGCGCGCAGATATGGAAGAATATATAGCAAGTGTCATTAATAAATAATTGTTTTAGGTATTGTTATAACTGTAAATATTAATAAATTAAGGGCAGTAAAGGCTAGACTAAATTTACCTTAAAAATGAAATTTATTTTTATTACTTACTTACAAAAACTAAATATTTCTATTTATCCTGTTGGAAATATTAAACAAACAACGAATACCTACCTAAATAATTATTTTATGTAATAAAGTTACTAAAATGAAATCAATGTTATTATTGAACTGGTGTTATGTGGTTGTATACATCTCAGTCTAATCCCTTCGGGACACAGAGGCGTGGTGTTTTGTTATTGTTTCAATACCAAGTAAATCTGCTAAGAAAACATTGCCTTTTATTTTATCAGTTAAAGAGCATTAAATTAGCAACCCAGAGACCTACGTACGAGTAGGTATTGAAAACGGTTCCAAAATACCAATATTTAGGGGTTCTGGTAACCTATACTGGAACAGGAACCAGAACCTAAATTTTAATCTTTATTTTACCGATTCTTCCAAAATACCGGTATTTAGGGGTTCCGGTACCAATAGCCGTGCCAATACCGGACAGGCACCAGAACCATGTCCGTGACTACCGCCGGACCACCAACGCCAACCGCTTCCATATTTGGTCAATAATTTGTACTCAATGGGTACCAATTAGTACCCGAACAACAAAATTGGTACCTTAGCAGTTTTCGAGAAAATCGACTTTGAAGGTGGTCCGGCGGTAGTCACGATCCCTTCAGCAGGACCACCATGAGCGCCGAAAAATGGGGCATTCTACAGCTATTCTAAGTATACAAATAATTTGTAAAAAAACAGAACTGAAACATTTATATTTACCGAGAAATGAACGATGATAACTTCGTGCGCTCGTTCAGCAGGACCACAAATTTGAATGTTAATTCCAAGTTTCAGGCACTTGTCGCTTTCCTCACGCCTACATGGAAAATTTGTACCCAGGAACATAAAATTAGTGCCCAACATTCAAAATGCGTTCCTCAGTAGTTTACGAGATATACCATGCTATTGGTGGGGTGGCGGTAGTCACGGTGTTAAATTTTCATTTCAAGATTTCCCTATTAAAAACTCTGTGATTTTTTCCCAAATTTATACAAAAATTTGTACCCTTAGAAGTTATATAGTGACCAAAAATTCAGATTCCCAAGTGTTGTATTTTAAGAGAAATTAGCTTTAATTACTTTTCCATACTAAATCTCCGCGTAAAACCCGACCAAATTAAGTTGTCATTGTCAATGGTATTGAGCTGAGCTGTTTGTTACGGGTAAGCCTCAATCTATATAAATAAAAATGAAACCCCCAGGACAAGGTTTGAATGTCACAAAATTTACGGAAAAAAAATCCAGCGGGAAGGTCTAAAATTTAAACCCGTACGAAGCCGGAGCGGGCCGTTTATACTACTATAATATTAACCGGAAAATGTCAGCGATGCAAAATATGAGTAGCAAGATAAAAAAGGTCTGACACTCGTCTAAGTGCCAAAAATGCAAACTGTGCGTACAATTTTACATGTAGATCCATATTTTAGTGTTTAGTCTTTTATGTCTATGGTCTGCTAAACATTGTCTTATCGACATCCGACAATATACCTGCATTATATAAGTGTTAAAAAATTAACTGCAAGAATTTCGTGTACGTAGGTACTCGGTATCAAAAAACAAATGTATTCCAAAAAAAAAACGTTATTCAAGCATTTTTAGTTTTTACATAAAAAAAAACATTGCCAGTCCAAAGTCTGCAAAATGTGATGGGAAAAGTTAGAATCAGCTGTCTACGTTTGCGCTGTCGCAGGGGTGAACGACCACGCGCGCAGCGCCCTGCACGCTGCAGTCACAGTACAGTCAAGTGCGCATAATATTCAATAATTTTGTTCGCAGTGAAAATATTGCATATCTTTGAAACGGATCGTTACTTAGTTATACTTACTTATAATTTTTTTTCGTGATTATTTTTTATTTGTGATTCCAAACAACTCCTCAAGTTTCTTGCAGTTAATGTTTTAACACCTTATATAAGAACGACGACAGTAACGAGCATAGAGTACTTTATATACAGGGTGAATTTTGAATAAATGCGACAAAATGAAATGGGAGCTTCAGTTACAGTAACATAGTAATTATAAACTGTTTTTTCTACTATCTAAATCGTTAAAAAAAATTACGCGATTATCGTTTTCAAAAGGTCCATTGATGTTATAGCTGTATGCTTAGTGCGAGGTTTTTGTACGTATCGACCGTGTCAGCGTTTACGCTTTGTATGGCGCTGAGTAAGCGCCATCTAGCGTAATACGGGAGAACTACATATTGTAAGTGCTAATTCTAAACGCATCGACAATTGTTAACTTGCGAGTGTGAGTGTCTAGAATACGTTCGTTCGTTTCGTGTTAATTCACTGCGAGAAGCGGCGCGTACATTAGTAACCGACCAAAATAAATAATTGACAGTCGTATTTTGTGTTCATAACAGAAGCGACTGCCTATTCAACTAGTTGTGGTTATACTATGAAGTTAGACGATATTATTAATCTGTGGTCAATGGTCATTAGTTTTGTTTGTGTTTACGAAAATTTTTGTTGTGATTTGCATACAGTTTTGAATATTATTGTTAAAATAAAGACTAGCCCGTCCCAATTTGAAATGTTGGTAACATAAACGGAGCAGTTAGTGTAATTTATATCTTTTGGTGTGTAGTGAGCGACCTTGATCCATCCGTGAAGTTTGTAAAACTAAGTTTGTTACTTTTTAAGCATGGAGATCTAAGCAAATGATCTAATAATGCCCGAGTGGCTTGTAGTGGAGCACTCTATCATTGTTTAAGTGACCGTGTTTACGTGAACGTGTTTTTTGGCGGAAATTACGCTTATCTTGTGCTTTTGCGGTCTCAAACATTCTCCAAACGAAATTCTACGAGATTCCATTGTAAGTTTTATTCACAATATGAAATTAAATAAAATTACTTTGTTATTATGACAACTCTCACGATGCTCTCACCATAAAATCTTAAGTGACAATTTTCGCGCTCGCAAGTGACTGTGTTTCATATTCAAGCTGTCAAAACTGTCGAAATTGTAACTTGCACTCGCGTTATACATGAAAATGTTAGCAATGTGCTCGAAACGGTCCTTACTTTCTTAGAGGCACTGGATTGTCACTATCGACGACGTACACTCGATCTACGCGATTCAGACGTTACTCGAATTTTAGTATGAAACTCGCACTAAGCATAAGGTGGCGTAGCTGGCACGACTTTTTTAATTTTCTCGCCTCAGAGGTGCGCAACCGATATTTATTAATAAGATCGAAATAATAATAGGTATTTTGTTTAAACTGACTTTCTTCTAACTTCCCTATACGATAAATCAAACATGAGTTTTTGTAATTATAATAATATCACCATTACATAATACATTAGATGCAATACGTTACGAAGACCACGTACTTTTGGACCCCATTTTGATCTTAATATCCGATGTAAAGGTTCTAGGAACCGTTTTTTAGAAACGGTACATCGAAACCCAAATCGGAACCGGAACCGTACCGAATAGAGGAACCTCTATGAGAACCTAAATGAAGAACAAGAAGTCAGAACTGAAATTGGTACCGGTTTTCAATACCCTGCGTAGGTACGACTCAGTCGACCAAAAAGATCGTCTCGATCGATACAACGACTGATATCGCTTTCTCTTTCTCGCGCCAATAGGCCCTAATTTTTGAACTTTTGATGAAATTAGACACAATTGAGCACTTGGAAGCCAAGCATTATTGACGAAATACGGGCTTGAGCCTTGACTGCACGATTTTGGCATGTTCGCGCCAGCCGCGGTGCCACAAGACCGAAACCAATTCAAACATTAAGGCTGATGCTCCAGAGTAGCCCGCGAAATTCAAATTTTCCAACGTTTTTTGCAATCTGCAGGGCAGTGCCAAGTTGTGCGCTGATGAAAACATCGTTCGCGGCTGCAAGACAATGCAGTCACAGAATTATAATCATCAAAATCAATAACACAACTCTCAAAGTTCATAAAAGTCGAGAAACGACTTTGACCGTGAAAAATTCGTTGAAAATATCGTTTGCGACTGTAGGAAGTATGTTGTTACAGAATTATAATCATTAAAATTATTAATACTACCCTCCAAGTTCATGAAGGTCGAGCAACGACTTTTCGAGGTCAAAAATCGTTCCTCGTTTTGCAGGGAAACGACTTTTTTTGGGGTGACTATTCTAGAACTCAGTAACTTAAGGCGCTTAGACGAGCTAAATTAGCAACTCTATTTGTGGTGGTTCAAACTTCGTTTGAAATGCTGTCAGAATAAAGTTCTAATCAGCTTGCACTACAAAGTGGTTGTTACATCAGCCACTGCGGGCCAAATAGTGCGAAATGAGTGGTTTCGATCGATTTACAAAAAAACTATTGATTGGATTAAAAAACTAAAACAGTATCATGCTAATATATTGCTTGTAGAATTATTTGCCAAAAAATCAGAATAATCGCATGCATATTAGTATTTTTTCTATTGTTTGAAAGATATTTTTAGAGGTAAGTTCGTGAATTCTTTTTATCGAGCCAAATTAATGGGGTCGGCAAGTTAAAGCTGATTGTAGATGGCGCGTCCACCGCATAGACCCAATCTGACCAATGAGGTCAAACTATTTTGAAATATAAAATGACATTGACAGATTTTCAACCAATGACGATGTTTTGGTTCAAGCGGTGCTAGCGCCATTTCCACAGTTGCCAACCCCATTGTATTATGTTTTCAAAACAGTATCATGCTAGCATATATCCTGAAGAATATCATATATTTTTCTGGTCTTGTTTATAGCAGTGAATCATATACTTTTAGTAATTATAAAACTCGCGTTTAGCTCGTGTAATCGCCTTAAAACATTGTGCTGATGGATTGAATAGTACAGGGGTCGTAGAGGTGTCAATACGTTCAAAGAATAAAATTCACCTTGCTATGACAGCACGGTCACGCAGTGTGATAGCTTATATCTTGCTTAGACCATGGGTGTCCGGTATGCGATAAGTTTTGTTTTCCCTGAACGTTCAACTACTTGCTAAAAAACCTTCTGTTCGAACACCTCAAAAATATTTATGAAACAAAATTTCGCGGCTATTTCGTTTTGACATGTGGTTTGACAGATAATGATTGACAGAATTTCAGTTTCGTATCTTATATTTATAATCGTACTTTTTTGTGGGAGTTTGTTTTCAAATAGTTTGCTCAGCTTTACGATTGATTTATCAACAGGTGCTTAGGAGGTATAGTTCAAAATGACTGTAGGTGAAGTGAGCAAAAATCTGCCATGGTTAGTAACGGTATTTTCTAACCACAACTTTAATTTTGTTGGTTGGTTTATGCATACATTTAAAGTTTCTTCTTTCTTTCACGTTTCAGGGTCGAAAAATATCGTCCTTCAAAGTTAGAAGATTTAATTTCTCACGACGACATAATTAAAACAAGTAAGTACTTAACTTTTTGTTCTAACATGGAATACATTTCAGAAGATGTGTTTATTTCTGTGTACTAATAAATTTATGAACATTTAAGTAAACCAGTTTATGAAGGAGAACCAGTTGCCGCATTTACTATTTTATGGACCTCCTGGAACTGGCAAAACATCGACAATATTAGCTTGTGCAAGACAAATGTACACACCGCAACAGTTCAACTCAATGGTAAGTCATTGTTACTGCAGATGCTATGTGAATAGGTGCGTAGTGGTAAGCAACACCACAATGCACCAATTATTTTTCAAAATTACTAAATGAAAGAAATATTTCTCTGTTGCTGTATAATCAAGTAAAATTCCATGTTTAGTTTTAAGAGATTTTTTGCAATGTTGTTGTTCAAGGTAGAATCAAAACTTTAGTTCACTTTGCAACTTAGCCAACTCACAGAATTCACACTTGTACCTAAGTATTAATAATAGTTATTCTAAATTGTCTTGTATGTCTTTGTTCCAAACTTCATTTGTTTTCAATTCCACAGGTGCTTGAGTTAAATGCATCTGATGATCGAGGTATAGGCATAGTAAGAGGTCAGATACTCAGTTTTGCATCAACAAGGACAATATTCAAAGCTGGACCCAAACTGATAATATTAGATGAGGCAGATGCCATGACTAATGATGCCCAGAATGCTCTTAGAAGAAGTAAGTCAATAATGTAATTAATAATAACTAGAAAAAACAATATGACAAGTGTTCAGCACAAATAAGCTCCTACTTTTTAAGAAGTTGGTTAAAAATGATATGAATTAGATAAGATGATTGAATTTTTTGATTTGGGAATTTTGAATTTTTTTGGTGCTCATGTCACACTTTAACGGATGAACAGATTTTTATTAGAAACAGGTAGACAATGGAAGGGGGTTAACTTGTGTGATGATGTTTTATCCACATATAATTATGTAGTATTACTTTGTTGCGACTATAGCCATGTCTTCATGTAGTGGAAATTTCATTTACAATTAAAGCCTCTTTTTGGCCAGAACATAGACCTACACTCGAAAATAAGTACAGTCTGCTGGAGCAGATAACTAATTGCAATTTTTAAACTCACTGCAATGAGCATTCCATTTTCCGTGGCAAGGAATGCATGCAGTACGCGGTGTCGCACATTAGTAATTTTCTTTAAGTGATTTTCGGTGTCCTGATTATATTGGTTTTACATAAATAAATAAATAATATAAATGATGGCTTCGTGATGAGGTTGTTTACACCCTGTATTAATCTGCGCCACACCGTTTTCTGTCAGGCAGAGCACTGTATATTTTGAACAGTAATATAAATTTACAGTCAAACAATATGTGACCCTGGTGTGCTCCTCTGTGGCCGGACCACAGTTTAGTACTCAGATGCTATAGTTCGAAATAATACCTACCTAATGTCTATTTTCATCGGAATATATATATTTTTTAGTACCTCAAGAGATATCTTTTTAATTAACAATTTATGTGGTCACTGTCCTGATCTTTGGAAAATCTCTGAAGATGTCATGATCCACAAATTAGGCAAACCAGAACATGAAGCGTCGTCCTATCGGCCGATAAGCTTAACTCCTGTACTGTCCAAACTGTGGGAGAGGATATTCCTTAACCGACTAAAACCATGTATGGACATCAATGATGTTGTTGACCTCATCAGTTTGGCTTTTGGAAATCCCATTCAACAATAGAACAGGTTCACCGAGTTTACCAAACAGGAAGACAGGCCTTTGAACGCAAAAATTACTGCTCAGCGGCATTTCTTGATGTACAACAAGCTTTTGACCGAGTCTGGCACAAAGGATTACTGGCAAAAGTGAAGACAAAACTTCCACACTCAATGTTCCTGCTCATATACGGTCGTACTTATCCGAACGCTGCTTCCGAGTTAAATAGGGCGAAGCACGATCAAGATTGTTTGAAGTGGCCGCTGTAGTACCACAGTGTTCTGTTCTTGGCCCTGTGTTGTATAACATTTTTACATCAGATTTACCCACATTAGACGACATGACAGTTGTAACATATGCTGACGATATAGCCTACATATCAGTTGACGACAACCCAGAAATGGCCAGCAACAAACTGCAAAATCAGTTAGACCAGACACATAAATGGCTCTGTAAGTGGCGGATACGCGCCAGTGCTTCCAAGTCTAACCATATCACCTTCACACTCAGGCACGGAAACACCCCTCCTGTTAGACTTGGACCTGATACCTTACCACACACAGATTGTGTTAAATATCTTGGCTTCCATTTAGATAGGCGCCTAACATGGAAGCATCACATTAAGCAGAAAAGGGAGGAGATAAACCATAAATTCCGCAACCTTTATTGGCTCATGGGAAGAAACTCTGTACTCTCTGTAGACAACAAGCTACTCATCTACAACTCGGTCCTTAAACCAATATGGACGTACGGAATCCAATTGTGGGGCGTAGCCAGCAAATCTAACATTCTCTGCCTGCAAAGGGTTCAAAACGGAATACTAAGAGCCATAGTAATTGCACCTTGGTTTGCTCGGAATAGCGAAATTCACGACTTCCTCCAGGTGCCGCTCGTAAACTCTGAAATCGAGCGGTTCAAGTTCAAGTTATTTATTTCAGAACAAAAATACATTTGTGTCGAAATATTTTCACAGCACGTACACACAAATAAGCACACAAATAATTATTATATAAGTCTATCCAAATTAAAAATACCAACCCTACAAATATTACCATTCTTATTAACACAGAATGACAGTCCCGCAGCAGAAAAAGCTACAAAAATACAAATACATTTAATGTCAAAATATGAAGTTAAAAAAAAAAATAAAAAAAAGAAGCAACAATTATAAACAAAGTCAAAGGGCAATGGGTGCACATCATTTGATTTAATACCTACTAGTTTTTAAGATTTTCTGTCATTACAATATTCGTCAATGCTGTAATAGGCTTTATTGATTAGCAAAGCTATGTTCACATTCTGAATATTCTTTAATTCTGCTGGTAATTTATTAAACAGATTAACAGACTGTACGCGTGACGAGTGTTTGACAACATTAAGCTTTGCCTGCATGACACTAGGAAGATCTTTTCTGCTTGTATCTACTCTATTTTTTCTTTCATTGTCTGTTTCAAACTCGTTTAAGTTTTTGTTTAAATAAGTAAGGAGCACCAAAATATAAAGACATGGTACTGTTAAAATTCTAAGTTTAATAAAGTACTCCCTACATGAGTCCGTCTGTTTTAAACGAAGCATGGTTCTTAATGCTCGTTTTTGTATTGTAAAGGCTGCCTTAATATTATATTTATAGCTGTTTCCCCAAAATTTAATGCTTGGTACAAATCTCAACACAAGGTTCGCCTAACCATGCACCCAAACCCACTAGTGACTGAACTGCGAAACCCGACAGCGATGGTGAAAAGGCTGAAGAGGAACCACCTTCTATAAGTGGGAGGCGCAGCACTGGCTGCTCCACCACAACGCCATGTAGAGTGTAACAAATTCGCTTATGGTCTGACGACCGATTGCAAATATAATACAATAAAAAAATAAAAAAAATGTGGTCCGGCCGCCAGGTAGTGCTCTCTGGCCGCGCCACCTCAAATTAAAAACCAAAAAGTGCACCTTTTTCAAAATCATTGTTGGTAATAAAAATAAAAGTTTATAGATGAAGTCCAGGTGGCGTACCATGACGTCTTATAGCATGATTGTTTTAATGTTATTCCAGAGTGAGAAAGAGATGGCGCTAGACGTTCTCTGTAGCTCCGTCTCTTTTCCACACTGGAATGACGTTAAAACAATCCTGCTGTAAAACGTCATGGTTACCCCGCAGGTCTTTTTATAAAGTACTTATTATGCAGTTTTCGTTGGCATAAAGAAATAAAGCATATTTCGTTATATTTGCTGAAAGTAATCCTCCCTAGCCGCGCCACATACGTTAAAGATTAATTAATCTAAATGAATAGTTTCTTGAGCGAAAAAAGTATCAACGAAGAGTAGAGAAAAGGTAGGTACTATTATATAAATTGATTTTCATCCCATCTATTCGAAAAAGACGACTTGGTTCGCCTTTAAGTGCACCCAAAGGTGGTGTTTTCTATAAGAAACTTTTAGCGGGCAGTAATGAGTTTTTAATCCTCTTTATAAGTGCGCCGCAATTATCTTTGCCGCGCACTTTTTGAATTTGGAACATCTTGTGTTCAGCGCCCAAGAAATCGAACGCAAATATTGTTTGAATAAAGACTGGCTGGTGCGACGGCCCATACTAGCGCCGCGCGCCGGCTGAATACAAAAAAAAAAGAAATAAAATTAAAAACGCGCGAACTATAGCCCGCGTTTTCGTCAATTTTCACGGATTGATAGAAATTCATGATTTTGTTTTGAAAAATGAGTTCTTCAAGTGACAGTGAAAGTATAGAATTAACTCCTGATAGTATTAGAACTGACGCAAGAAATGTGATGGATAATCTACTACCTGCAAAATCCCGGGAGAAATATATGAAAGCTTATGGTAATTTTATTGAATGGAGAAATTCAAGAGGCGCCAAGAATTTTTCAGAATCTGTGTTTTTGGCCTACTTCCAGTACTTAGCCAAAACTAAACAACCTTCCACACTTTGGAGTACCTACTCAATGCTAAAATCAACAGTCAGTTCTAATAACGACGTAAAACTGGACACATATTCGAAATTAATAGCGTATCTGAAGAGGATGTCTGATGGATTTAAACCTAAAAAATCCAAAGTGTTCTCAGTCAAAAACGTGGAGACTTTCCTTAATGAGGCACCCGACAACATCTTTCTTGCCGTAAAAGTAAGTAACTATGTATGTATATATGGTGGATTAGTAAAGTATAACCAGTGTTTTAAAATGCGCATTTTATTGTAACCTGTACTTCGATAGATAGGTACTTGTCTTATTCACATTCGGTTTTGTTACAGGTGGCTTTAATTTTCGGAGTACATGGAGCTTGTCGTGGCAATGAACTTTTAAAAATAACTGTTGATGATGTCGAAAATCACTCGGATAATTTACTGTTAGTAAAGCTGACAGACACAAAAACAAAAATTGACCGATCCTTCGTAATCCGAGGAGAATACAAAACTATTGTACAGAAATACCTGGACCTGCGTCCTGCTGATATAAAGACCAATCGGTTTTTCATCCGTTATCAAAATGGCAAGTGCTTCAAACAAGTTATGGGAAAAAATAAAATTTCTTACATGCCACAAGAAATCGCTACTTATTTGAAGTTACCAGATATCAAGCTATATACAGGACATTGTTTTCGTCGCACTTCTGCTACCCTGTTGGCAGATTCTGGAGCGGACTTAACTGTTCTCAAGCGACATGGAGGATGGAAGTCGAGTGCCGTAGCAGAGGGATATATAGAAGATTCCATTGAGAACAAGGCGAAAACATGTGAACGCATCGTGGAAAACATTAAATTGCAACCTTCAGTTAATCCATCCATGCCACTGTCGCCGCGCCCATCTACATCCAAACAAAGAGATTCACCGTCACATTTTCCTCAAAATGAGCCACATTCTGACATTATTTCAAACACGCAGAATAAAATTAAATCTACAACAATCTCTATTCCTAATAAAACTGTAACAATTAATTTTCAAAATTGTGAAAATGTCTCAAATGTAAATATAAGTTTTTAGTTGTTTTATTATTAGATACTACTTAATTTCAATTTAGTTGTTACTCTGTTTCATTAAATATCAATATTACAATAAAATATGAGGCGCCTTTTATTTTCTCATAGTGGGTGATGAAAAGTAGAGTGTATCACTCGGGCGCAAAATATATTTTTGGCTCGGGCGACGTACTTTGAATCCCTCGCTACGTTCAGGATTCTACTAAAGAATCCACACTTCGCTCTGGATTCAAAAAAGCGCCCTCGCCGTAAAAATATTATTTTGCTCCCTTATGATACAATCTACTATTATGGATAGTTAATATTAAATATTGCAAAATTGACTTGCTGCAGAGTATGCCTTCCAGCCGGACCACACCCTACGACCAATAACTCCTTAACTAAAGAGGTTTATTGGACCATATTTGTCGTATGCAAGCTCAGATCAACATGAGTATGCAAGGTACTCTTTAGGTTTTTTTCGGGATATTGATTTATTAATAGTTAATTATACTTTTAATTTGAGGTGGTGAGGCCAGCACTGCCTGGCGGCCGGACCACATAAATTGTTAATTAAAAAGATATCTCTTGAGGTAGGTACTAAAAATATAATATATTCCGATGAAAGTAGACTTTTGGTAGGTATTATTTCGAACTATAGCATCTGAGTACTAAACTGTGGTCCGGCCACAGAGGAGCACACGTGATCCTGTCACAAATAATAAAAAGAAGAAGCTACTACTAAATTTCAATTTTGTTGGTCCTAGGCCCAGAGTTCATAGAAAAATGCCCATGGTTCTTTTTGAATGGAATAATTCGGCGACGTGAAATTATTCGAAGTACTTATTCGACTTTTCTTTTATAAAATTCATGACATAGCTTAATACATAAATTATGTTATTTGGTTCTTATTCGTGGTATTCAATCACTAAACGTTCACTGTTGACATACTAAGTTGTCATGGTTATTTAATGAAAACAAATGATTCTGAAATATGTATCATGGTTAATTTCTATGCTGAACATTGATTATAATTATGTTTTTATTTGACAATGTTAGACTACTGTTGTCTTTTAATTCGGAAAATACGTTCAAAAGTTTAAAGAAGCTAATGGCAAGTTCTTTACAATGCAATACAGTGAAGACGACGTAGTTGAGACCAGGACCATTCAGATTGCGGTTCTTGGTGAGCCTAAAACTGGGAAGGTAAGTGTTGTTTTGTAATAAAATTATACATTTTTTTAGCAGAATATTTGTTTTTGGTGATGTATGTCTCCGGGTCGCTAAATCGTAAGCGGTAGGGGTCTCGTCTACTCACGCTGTCACGTGGTTGTTAATGATGACCATGGCTGGATCTATGACCAACAAATGTCTATGTTTGATCTATTCTAAAGATCAATCATAGATCAGCGGTGGCCCAGTGGTGGCGGCCCCGACTTACGAACAGTAAGTCGTGGGTTCGAACCCAGACAGGTGCCTTACTTTGTGTAATTTATTTCATCACCACTGCTCTCAAAACGGTGAAGAAAAACATCGTGAGGAAACCGGCATGTTCTAGAACCAAAAAATTCGAAGACATGTGACATAGATTATAGCCCCTACGCAAAATACGCGCTTTGACATGGAGTTGCGGACACACCAGCCCTTTATGTATAAAATACAATACAAGATCGATCATATAAATTCGTGATATTTTATTTATATAAAATGTCCTATATGTATGTATAAATAAAATATCACCTCGGTGTATCGCATAATATGATGTAATTGTAGACTATTACAGAGCTCTCAATAGTTGCGCTATAACACTTGTTTCTCCGCCTTCTGCGTCCTGTGTTTCCGCCTTCTAGGAACGTCAACAGTAAAGAGCAGTGGGTCGCCTGATTTGTTTGTAAAACTACTATCCAATGCATCCATCAGCACAATGTTTTGGGTGCGTCTACATTAAAGTGCTACCGTAAAACATGATTTTTCACCACAAAAACCTTGTTTCCCAGTAATGATTTTTGCGTAGAGTTTCTTAGAAGTACAGATCCATGTTCACCAAAAAGATGACCGCCTGATTACCTAAAAACAGCTGTTTAAAGCGCATTTTTATAGGGGAACATGAGCTTTTTACCTATATTATATTTCTTTTGTAGAGCTGTCTATGTCATCGCTACCTGGGTGGGAACAGCTTGGCACCGGTGGGTGGCACGCAGGGCGCTGAGGTAATGGCCGGCCAGTGCATAGGGCTGCGGCCCCCTGTGCCCCTGCAGCTCTGTGACGTCGCCGGCAACGCACTGCAGACGCACATGCTCGCTAACTATCTGTACGCTTCTGATGTAAGTTCCTTTGTATTCTGTAAGTGCTAAAGTAATACTTGCGTGTACTTACTTACTCTTAACATCCCAAAAATCAAGCAAAATAATAATTTTAGCCATTGTGTCACAACTGCCGTTCATAGCATAGCTTTAGGTGACTCTGGGTGGGCGATAAAAGTGTGATTCACTCCTAAAAAGTCCAAAACCAAGTAGAACACCATAGACCATTAAATTTTCGTATTAGTTTTGTAAAGGTAGAGATACCGGTCGAATACATAACCTCCTCCTTGCAGATTTGAAAATCATTCTTCTTTTTGGGTCAATGATAAATACTTGACTAAACATTTTTTTGTTGCAGATTATATTATTCGTTTACGATCTCACAAATCTGCAAAGTTTCGATAAGCTAACCGAATGGATTCAGAAAGTGAAAGAGATATTCGAAAATGAAATGACGAAACCCTTGATGGCTCTGTTTGGCAATAAGTCTGATTTGGAACACCAGAGGGCAGTGAGACTGTCTTGTGTACAAAAATTCGCGTCTGAACATTTGTTGGAGACCTTCAAGGGATCAGCAAGGACAGGGGAGATGGTAAGCAGTAATAATATGACTAGTATGTACAACCGCATCAGAATTAATAAAAAAGTATCGCAATTAAATTTTGCACCCCGATGCTGTAATATCCACAAGCACCTTTTTAAAAAAAACTTTGCCCTGTTCTTTGAATTTCTTCTGTATCGTAGGTGTGTTTACAAACTTTTAAATTAGTCACATAAACAAAAAGCCAGACCCGGAACAACTATCTGAGGTCATACAACTATTTGTTCCGTGCGGGGATCGAACACACGGCACGCAGCGCAGCAGCCAATCACTCGGCCACCGCATCAAGCGTGCCCTCGAACATTCGGACAACTAATTCAGAATCCGCTTGCTTAGATAATTGACTAGCAATTAGGAACCTAACTAACCTAACGTGGGGGTGCCCCAAGTCCCGATTATGGGGGCAGAGATACTTCCGTCGCATGCTATATTACGGTTTCACTTCGATAGATTACAATCTACCGAAAAATAATGCGTTATATTGTAAGCAGTATGTTCATTTGACAATCTTTCGAGAGTTATAATCTTGCTAGATAGATTACAATCTAACGGGTTTTACAATTTTACGGTGACATATGTATTGCTTACAGAATGTAAAATTTATTTAGTGTATCTGTCACCGTAAAATTGTCAAACACGTAATATTGTATTTGTAATATCTCTAGCGATATTGTAAACTCTCGAATTATTGTCAAATGAACATACTGCTTACAATAAAACGCATTATTTTTCGTGAAATGCATGCGATGGTAGTCAACTCACGCGGTGTGGAGAGAAGGAGGGGCCCAGGCCCGCCGTAAGCGGGCGTGCAAGGCGTGCACCGCACGCGGGCGGCACGTCCAGGGGGCGGCAAATCGAGCGACTCATCTCATCACGTAATATTCAAAATCATTGTCTTAATACCCACCCCACCATCGTCAACGCATGGAAAAAAAACCCGACTTGCGGCACGCAATCTTAGCGTTAACAACGCCATCTATCCGTTAAAACTAAGATGTAATGAATGCCGCGTATTTTACGTCCCATGCTCGGCTCATAGTCTTAATTTGGTAGTGAATGATGCAGCAAATATTACGCACGAAACTGTGAATTTCTTTAATATAATTCAAGATATTTACGTTTTCTTTTCATCATCTACAAAAAGATGTTCGATAATTTGCAAACATTTACCAAATTTAAAATTAAAAGCTTAAGCGCCACGCGATGGTCTAGCACTGTGGTCTAGCAGAATTGATGCAGTTAAACCATTACGGTATTACCTCGAAAAAATATTTGAAGTTTGCTGGAAATATCTGGTTATTCGTTGGAATGGGATTGTACTACATCTCACAAAGCTCATTCACTTGCTCTGAGCTCTGGACATTCAAAATTGTAGATTCATTTGCTCGGTAGTAATTTGGTTCGATATTTTAAACGAAATAAATGCTCTGAGCAAAATGATGCAGAGCCCCACAATGACTAATCAAATCTGCATAAATTTGTTAAATAAGTTGATTGGTAAATTCACAAAATATCGCACGGATGAACACTTTAAAATGGTGTTGGCAGAAGCTTCCAAAGTGGCTCACGAGCTCTATAAAGAAGCAGATTTTCCATCATTAAATACAATTCGTCCAAGAAGAAGACCAACACAATTTCAATATGAACACAGTGATGAAGTTTTAGTAGACCCCAAAATCAAATATAGAGTAGAGTTTTATTTTAAAGTCCTAGATCAGACAATAACATCTTTAAAGAATAGATTCGAGGAGTTAATAGTACATTGCTATCCTAGGGGTGAAAGTAACTAGTCCCGGCTAATATCTCGAGGGACTAAATAAGTCTTTAACCCGAGGTAAACACTGTGCTTTTCATTACGAATACATGTTTGTGGATCATTAGACTGGTTTTCTGTAAAATGCAACTTTAATGCAATGATTTCATTAAACAAATCAATACCGTCAATATCTGATTCACTACTTGAATCATCTTTAAGCTTGAGATGTAAATCTTTACAATGTTTAATTAACTCATCATTGGAGTAATTAAATAAGTTATTGCTAAAAAAGCCAAATACATCGGTAAATGTTTTTTCATTACTCATACTCGGAAAGTAGGTCGGAAGTTGCCTGAGGAGCGGGCTGAAAGTAATACTTTTCAGCCCTAGGGAGAATCACTTTCAACTGACAGCTGTCTCATTATTAAAAAAAAATCTAGTTCTATTTTCACATTTCTATTGAACCATGTTCCGACTTCTATACAGCCTGTAAATTACAGCGCCATGTAAAATTGAAATAACATAAAATTCAGTATTAATTAAAGAATATAATTATTTTAAATAACTTAGTTATAATTTAGTTACAAATATTTCTTTAAAATAACAAAAATTTGGGCAAAATGTTTACTATTTTTTCAGTGACGATAGTGAAAATAAAGACTGAATAACCGGCCACTGAAAAAAAAACAAAATAGGCGGGAAAGCGGCAATCCGATCTTCTTTTTTTTTTCGAGTGGTTTCGTGTTTTTGTTTTTATTTTCCTTGTATTCGTAATGAAAAGCACAGTGTTTACCTCGGGTTAAAGACTTATTTAGTCCCTCGAACTATTAGCGCCCGCGCTACGCTTGGGCGCCAAACCCCGTCTCGGGACTAAATAAGTTACTTTCACCCCTTGGATAACAATGTACTATTTTTTGACAAAACTCAGCGTAAGTAGTCGTAGGGCGGCATAATCGGTATTGCACGCGGGCTACTAAACAGCTAGCGGCGGGCCTGGAGGGGCCCCCTTGCCCAGTGGTACCACTCTCATGAAAAGATACTGTACCATTCCTGAGAAATATCGATTAATATAACCTAACCTTAAAACACTTTATATTCCCCTAAAAAGCGTAGTCGACGGAGCCCCGCTTCGCGGGGCCCCTATTTCCGTTCGCAGGGTTTAAAGGAACCTAACTAACCTAACGGGGGGGGGGGGGTGGGGTGCCCCAAGTCCCGATTATGGGGGCAGAGATATTTCCGTATGTTCAGTTGACAATAATTCGAGATATTACAATATCGCTAGAGAGAAACACGTTATATTGTAATATAACGTGTTTGACAATTTTACGGTGACATATCAATCTCAAAACAACTTATTTCCCTGATTGTATAAATGAGCATGTCAATATGATTGTGTGAACAATGCATATAATTTCAGGTGAGCAACGCTTTCACGAGCTTAGTTGCCCGCGTGTTGGGCGTGAAGGTGCATCGCTTGCCGCCAGCCATCGTGGACGGTCGGTCCGTGGGACCCAAAGACCCAGAACTGAATGGCCACGCGCCCTCGTCGCACTCGGAACCCATGCAACCACTTATCATGAATAGAAAAGCTTTGAGAAGAGAACAGCGAAAAGCATCGTCGGCAATATGTATTGTACAATAATAAAGTCTGTTTCATTACTAGGTTTTTATTTATTACTAGCTCTTGTTCGCGGCTTCGCCTGTGTGGAGGTCTGTAAAAAGCATCCTTTGCCCTAATCCAGGTCTACCTGTGTAGTTGTGTACCAAATAAAAATCTGTTCATCCGTCAAATCACTGTGAAATCATAAACATATCATTGAGTTCACCACTATTCGTTATTCTACATTATCTGCACATTTTTTTTAAAAATATTTCTCAAACCCCTTATTTCAGTTATAGAAAAGTATACGGAAAATGTGAGGTTTTGCATAATATGCAACTATTTGGGCAAAATAATACCAGCGCTGCAGTCCAGATGTACGCGATTCCGCTTTGCTCCCTTGCAACAGACTCAGATAATACCGCGACTGGAAGAAGTCGCTGCTGCCGAAGGGTACGTACACTTTTTTTTATAACATACAGGGGACCCGCCCCTGCGTCACACCTATCGGGTCCCTAAAGTATCCTATCTTTCAAGCTGTAACCAACCATTAACGTTCACAAAATTTCATTGAAATCGGTTGGTTGGTTTCGGTGAATAGCGTGTACGAGTACTAACATAGTGAAACTTGAATGATATGTCTAGATAAAATTTGGCATCTTCCAAAAGTTGAACAGAATTAAAATAAAATAGTTACCTTGTCAATGTCAACACATAAATAATACTTATTAGAACAAGCAAAGAGGAAATGCTTCGACGGAATATCTAAGTACTCGTATACCACCGCATTTTGATAGTATATAGTGTCATCTCAATGGTGCAGATGAGACCATACCCAATCCTTGGTTTCGTTTGCACCATTAATGGTGCAAACGAAACTTATTTGTCTCATCTGCACCATTGATGGTGCAGGTCAATGGTGCAAACGGTACGACGGGAAAAGAACAACGGTTAAAAAGCCATCAACTTCGGCTTTTCAGACGAGTGTTTAATGCTCACTTCAGCTATCGGTTGGTTTAAACAGAGACAAGTTACATTTTGACAATAATGCAAAATAACTCATGTGAGCATCTTAACTTATTTTCCTTTCCCCAAGAATATAATTTTGACTTATAGTGTAAAGATAAGTCCAGACGGTGTAAAAGCACTGCTGGCGCTATCTGGTGGCGACATGCGGAAGGTGCTGAACACGTTGCAGAGCACATGGCTGGCGTACCGTGACGTCACGGAGGACAACGTGTACACCTGCGTGGGACACCCGCTGCGCTCCGACATCACCAACATAGTCAACTGGCTGCTCAATGAGAATGACTTCGCTGTGTGCTTCAAGAGTATCCTTTTAACAATGTTGGCTTCAGTGACCTTGAATTTGTTAACCGAGTTTTAATTTTGAAAATCTACCTAAGTTAAGTAAAAAATATAATTTCCTGAATAATACTCACACAGACATTCAAGATCTCAAACTTGCAAAAGGGCTGGCACTCGGCGACATTTTGACTGAAGTTCACACGATCATACAGAGAAGTAAGTATTTACTCCACATTAGTCAAACAATGGACCTATCTATTGTATTCCATTTACATTTTTAATGTTTTGTCTTGTATCATGAGATCTGACGACTTCAGGGTTCTTCGTAAAAAGGCTTTCGCATACACATTAGGTTGCTTTGCTCTGTTGAGGCTTGTCCGATATAATTGGGGCTTACATTGTGTGTGTTACCCTGGCAAAATGTTGTGCGTTTGAGATGAGACCTTATCAAATAATTAGAGTATCATGAGGAGCAATTTGCTTATTAATAGCAAAATTTTCTTGAATTATAGTTTTAAAGTTATTTGGGAAAAACGCATTTTGCTGGAGTAACGTTTGAAACGTTATCCTGGCAAAATCGATTTTCAAAAATTCGTTTAGCCCGGAACCAAATACATAATAGATAGCTTTTGTTGCGTAGTAAATGTTAGTAAATAGCAAAATTTGTGTGTGATATGGTTCTCCAGTTATTTAAGATTTTGTTGCGGCAACATTTTGGGATACCCCAGATCTCGAAAACGGCTCAACGCAGAAGATTGAAAAATATACCAACAAGAGACCTTAATTTGCTTAAATTAGTTTAAACATTAGTTTTTGATTTGGCCGTCGTAAACCAACGGAATTAAATGGTTTCAAAAATCAGATAAAAGTGGCTTCCTATACGTCTTCGCCGGAATTCTCATATCCTGTTTCAGCTTTACAGTATTCTGTTTAATCCTACAACTCCCTCTTATCTTAAAGAACGTTTCAAGTTCCTTCATGACACACATAATAGATATCTGAGGTCATCAGAAGACTTAAGACTAGAGATGCCGATGCATTCCACCAGTTTCTATGACAAGTCTTTTACAGTACAAGCAGTACGGTTATGGAATGCCTTGCCAGTGTCTATAAGGCGTGCTCAATCTCTGCCAATTTTTAAAAGCATGATAAAAAAACTGTATCTCTCTCCTTAAGCAAATTTTATTTTTATTTTTTATTAGGTATGTCAATTTTAGTTCGTTCGCACTTGTTTCATGATAATTAAAAGATAATTAAAAATGTATGTATATTATTATCTATGTATATATGATGTATATGCACTTATATATGTATGTTATATATATATATACAAGGTGTTGTTTTGCATCTTGGTCAAATTCAAGGGTGTGCTACAGACCATCAAACTGAACAACTTTCTCCATGGGATCACCATCGTAATCGCGAAAAAATAATCAGCTGTCTCATACAAAATTCCAATACCTACTCAACCAAATGTATGAGACAGCTGATTATTTTTTTACAATTACGATGGTGGTCCCATGGAGAAAGTTGTTCAGTTTGATGGTCTGTAGCACACCCTTGAATTTGACCAAGATGCAAAACAACACCTTGTATATACATGGGTGTAATATGTGTATATGTCTTATGTGTGTATATGTATGTATTTATTTATTGTACATATGTAAATGGTACACCACAGGCTACCTGCAGTATTGTCTCTCCTTCCCCTTTAAATCCATCCAAAGGTTGTCTTTAAAAGATCGCTTTTAGCGATAAGACCGCCCATTGTGTCACCCCTTGTAAAATATTTAAAATTTTTGTATTTCAATTTTTTTATGGTGTACATAATAAAGAGTATTCTATTCTATTCTATTCTATTCTATTCTATTCTAAAAACGGATTTGCAAGGCTGTAAAAGATACCCATGGTAGACGCCAATAACGTCAGGAAAATTAGATTTTGTAACTTTACACGTTAAGAAGATAAAACAAATTTGATTAATTTTAGACTGGTCGTACTTTAGCGATGAAATACGCAATTCCTAAAACATTAAGAAATGTGGCATACTTTAAGCAAATTAAAATGATTCATGAGCATTAATTCCTGTTAATTTCAGCTTTCAATTACATCTGTAACGAAAGTTATATCAAAACAAGAATAATTCAGCAACTCTCTAATAAGCCGACCATACCGAAAAGGTCACGAAAAAGCGGCCGCACCATACATACGAGTAGTCTTCGCAAATTAGCAACTTTGTGTCTGATGTTTTGTACAGTTAAGCAGAAAAACGTTATACGTGAAACCAATTTTTAACGTTTGAAGTGAAGGTATCAATCATATTACACAATTTCTACAAGTTTTCGATTTTATAAATGAAAATCATGTTACTGACTATTTTTTTGGCATTATGTACTTTGATGTGTAGGAATTCACAATCTTGTGGGATCTCGAAGAGTGTATTTTTCATTGAGGTCACATGCTATAAAAAATTTTGAGTGTTCCTTTACAAAAATACCGGCCTGCTTTTCGATTTGGTCGGCATATTAGAGAGTTGCTGGCTTATTCTTGTTTTGATATAACTTTCGTTACAGATGTAATTGAAAGCTGAAATTAACAGGAATTAATTGTTCATGAATCATTTTAATTTGCTTAAAGTACGCCACGTTTCTTAATGTTTTAGGAATTGCGTATTTCATCGCTAAAGTACGACCAGTCTAAAATTAATCAAATTTGTTTTATCTTCATATCGTGTAAAGTTACAAAATCTAATTTTCCTGACGTTATAAGCGTCTACCATGGGTATCTTTTACAGCTATTTATTTGGTTCTAAGTGTTTTCGTTTACTTGCAAATCTGATTTTTGAAACCATTTAATTCCATTGGTTTACGACGACCAAATCCAAAACTAATTTTTAAACTAATTTTAGCAAATTAAGGTCTCTTGTTGGTATTTTTTTCAATCTTCTGCGTTGAGCCGTTTTCGAGATCTGGGGTATCCCAAAATGTTGCCGCAACAAAATCTTAAATAACTCGAGAACCATAACACACACAAATTTTGCGATTTACTAACCTTTACTATGCAACAAAAGCTATCTATTCATGTATTTGGTTTCGGGCTAAACGAATTTTCAAAAATCGATTTTGTCAGGATAACGTTTCAAACGTTACTCCAGCAAAATGTGTTTTTCTCAAATATAATTCAAGCAAATTTTGCTATTATTAAGCAAATTGCTGTAAGCAAATTCATGATACTCTAATTATTTGTTAAGGTCTCACATCTCAAATGCACAACATTTTGCCAGGGTAACACACACGCTTACATTGCTTTTACTCGCAGCTTTTTCGCGTAATTTAAAACAGGCTTGAACTGTGTTCCAGTATAACAGCGCTAACAAAATTATAAAAAAAACTCTCTTTAACTCTAAATACTGGAACCATTTACTATCAAAACATTTACGTTACAGTGAAACTTCCTCCCGAAGTGCTGATAACTCTGCTTATAAAGATGGCGGACGCCGAGGCGCGCCTGGCAACGGGCTGTAGCGAGCGTATCGAGCTCGCGGCTCTTATCGCGGCCTTCCAGGTCGCCAGGGACCAAGTCAAAGTTGATGAAACTGACACTTAGGACCAGGGCTACAGAGCCAATTTAGACTTACCTCAAGCTTTGATCTGTAGTGCTTCAGCCGAAAATAAACTTTATTGGCATATACTTAATGTGTCTATTCCCATAAACAACCGAGATCAAGCATGTTATACGAATAAGAACATTAACTTTATGCAAATGAGGTTTATGTACCTAAAAAACGCGAAGCGCGCTTTTGGATGAAGCGCGACTAAAGTAAGCTTGATCTCTGCTTTGCAGTCCGGCAGTTTGTGATACTTTAACCGTTGTTTAATGAACTCAGTGTAGTGTTATGGGGTGGTGTAAACAAGTAATTTGCAAAGAAAAACTGTTTGAATGTTTATTGTTTTGTAAGAAGCATGTTTGTTATTCTAGTACCAATATTTGTTTACTTAAATCTATAGAATTTGTTAACATTCCAGGGGAACTGTCGGTTTTAAATAAACAACATGTATAAGTAATAAATTAGTTTTTATTTTAACGTTAAAGCATTATCACCTATCCACTAAAATGTATATATTTACAAACTCCTTAAAATATTTTGATCTTTTTGTAAGAGATCTGCTTTTTGGGGTTGAGAGCCCTGCGATACGTACTATTGGCATTACTGCATAATTTGGTATGTCTTGAGTATACATTTTACTTACCTACTTAGAATATAAATGCAAAAGTAGAAAAATATTTTTTATCTTACCTAATACGGCTACTCTGCTGTGTGGTCACTTATTGTTTAAATATAAAAGGAGATGTTTGAGTTTGGGCCACCACTAGCTACATAGATAAATAGGAAAAAAGTAGGGGAATTTCATAAAAATACTAATAAATTAATTTGTTGAGGAGTATGGGCGTACAGAAATGAAGTTTTTTAATAAGATAACCCTGTTTTTAGGGCAGCCATGACAGCTGTGTGACATGACGTTTGACGACTTTGGCAGTTTTAATAAGTGATGTCTTTGAGTCTGTCTTTGCTTTGGGTTCGGATTGGATGTTCAATCAAATGACATTGTTCGTATACCGCTGCTCTGATCCACCAGATTTAATTTTATGTTGTGTTGCTCGTCTTGACCAAGTTAATTTGAATATACATCGAAACAAGGAGAAATTGAAGCAATTTGACAATGAAAAACGGTTACTGATTTATACAGCAATATTTACATATAGTTGTACATAGTGCTGGCCCAGGCTCCATACATTTCTGGAACATCTCCTTTAACTTTAATTGTCATCGGATGGGCTAAACAGTATCTAAAAATTTATTTAATCAAGTAATAACTTCATAAATATTTACTTAAAATATTACCGAGTACCTACCGATAAATTATTAGTCTTAGTACATACAGCTGACAATTTTAATTGAGAGTAATTTTGATGTCAGGTATCAGAAACTCAGTATATTTTCAATTCCACGTCAATCATTTTTTTTTCTCTAATGGAACTTTTTCATCTTCTCAAAATTGTGAAGGGAACACTCTGTGTTGTCTGCTCATAAGAGTGTCCTTTCGGATACAGGCTAAAGGCCAGTATTATAACTTGTATTTCGCACCTTGTGTTTCGCACCGGTGCACTGATAGATTTAACACCTCATAATACGGCGCTGGTTAGGTTCAGTTTATCCGAAGATGTTCGACACGATGCTGTTGAAGGAGTTGGTGAGCGAGGCGAAGATGCCGGGGGGCGCGGAAGGGGCGTGCGGGGCGCGGGGCGGCAGGGCCACCGGCCGGTAGTACGGCCCACCGTCGATGCGCTGCAATACCACAACGTTACACGTTATACGACTGACATAATAATTGTGTGTTAATCTATTATCATTTTAATAGATGTTAAAACTTACAAACAAGAACTTTGTTATAATTTATGCGGGTAAGCTCGCGCAAAGAAATGGTTAGCCTATTTTGAACACATAATAATTTTGATTACTGACATTTAGGAAACCCCGCGGGCTACACGATCAGGACTACAACTTTTGGCGCAGAAGCTTCCACTAGCTTGTTCAAGATAGCGGCCGGGTGATGCGAAAAGTCGGTAGTCGTGGCCGCGTAGTACGCGAGCTTAGTATCATGAATGTAAAATTTTACATCAATATGCGTAACCTTTTCATTTTGCGATCGCACAAAATCATAATAATATCCGATCATATTAGAAGTAGTAAAGAACAACTCACCGTGCCTTCACCACATGTAAACAGTTCAGCAGAGCCATAGTTTAAAAAATAGCTTACTAGACAGGGGAATATATTTATGTACAACGTTAATTGGAATAATTAATATATTATAATGTAAGTACCTACTTTTCTATGACACAAAATTATACACACGCATTTGTACTTATCTAATTGGTATTAGAACACTAGATACTAAGCAGGCAAGTTTATGGTACATAACAACACTCCGCTATATAAAATCAAAGCAATATTTGATTACATTACAGGTACTTCGCGACAAATAATAATTGAAGAATTGTATTTTGACGCCGCTTGCACACAATATCTCCGCGGTACACAACCATTCAGTAGTAGAAGTTGGACAAGACAACACACAACGCTCCGTTCTTCCCTCATGGAGGGTAACCGAAAAAGGGATAAAAGCAAAAAAAAAATGGATTAGAAAAAAATATCCGCGGCGGCAAGCGGCGTTGTGAACACTACGTAAGTCTAACAAAACGAGAGAGCAAATTCTTCACATTTACTAAAGAATCAGTCTTCGGGGAACACAATAGCACCATCGTCATAGGGGGCAGAGGTAGCTGTGGTACGTGCTGTAGGTAGGGAGGTAGTCTTCACGGTCGCCACCGGCAGAGCGCCTGCCGCCTTCGGAATGTAACCCTAGGGAGGCACAAAAACTTATTGTAACCACGCCACCATTAGTGCAACTGTACAACATAACAACCGAGTGAATAGGCATGACGACAGATATAAAAAATTACAAATATATTTATTACGTCAGTTAGAGTATTGAAAAAATAATGCACACGATTTTTTTGTTTTTGTACATGAATGAATATTGTCAAAGATAAAACGCATCAAAACTTGGGAGTGGGGGCTCACGACGTCAGTACGCTCTTAAAATGATGCCTAGGCGTGCCGCATTGAGTGAGAGTTTTAAAAGCGTGGTATCTTCGTCAATTTTGGATAAAAAATACGGGTCAAATATTTTTTGATAATCTAACTGACGGACTAATTAGTTTTGTTTTGTCGTCTACCCTATTATGGATATATTTACATTACTTCTCTTCACTGTTCTTATATTTAGAGATATTGTAAGGTACTTAGGTATTTCTACAATGGGAAGGATTATGTACACTTTACATTAAGGGAACTTGATTGTAGAGCAGATTATTATATTACCCTTCCTCAATTTGTCGTGTTGAAGACATTTCATTGGACAATAAATGACAGTTAAATAAACAAAGACAGAATATTTCAGTTGATTTACATAATAATCAAGTCCCTGTGTGTATTACCCTGGCAAAATGTTGTGAATTTGAGATGTGAGACCTTAACAAATAATTAGAGTATCATGAGGAGCACTTTGCTTACTATTAGCAAAATTTGCTTGAATTATAGTTTTAAAGTTATTTGAGAAAAACACATTTTGCTGGAGTAACGCTTGAAACGTTATCCTGGCAAAATCGATTTTCAAAAACTCGTTTAGCACGGAACCAAATACATGAATAAATAGCTTTTGTTGCGTAGTAAATGTTAGTAAATAGCAAAATTTGTGTGTGCAACATTTTGGGATACCCCAGATCTCGAAAACGGCTCAACACAGAAGATTGAAAAATATACCAACAAGAGACCTTAATTTGCTTAAATTAGTTTAAACATTAGTTTTTGATTTGGCCGTCGTAAACCAACGGAATTAAATGGTTTCAAAAATCAGATAAAAACGGATTTGCAAGGCTGTAAAAGATACCCATGGCAGACGCTTATAATGTCAGAAAAATTAGATTTTGTAACTTTACACGATGTACTTTAGCGATGAAATACGCAATTCCTAAAACATTACGAAACGTGGCATACTTTAAGCAAATTAAAATGATTCATGAACATTAATTCTTGTTAGTTTCAGCTTTCAATTACGTCTGTAACGAAAGTTATATCAGAAACAAGAATAGTTAGCAACTCTCTAATAAGCCGACCAAATCGAAAAGGTCACGAAAAAGCGGCCGCACCATACATTCGAGTAGTCTTCGCAAATTAGCAACTTAGTGTCTGATGTTTTGTACAGTTAAGCAGAAAAACTTTATACGTGAAACCAATTTTTAACGTTTGAAGTGAAGGTACCATATTAGACAATTTCTACAAGCTTTCGATTTTATAAATGAAAATCATGTGAATTAAAAGTAGTTTTAGAATAGAAGAGAATAATTTTATTTGTGTAAAAACATGGTAAAATGAGGTCTTATAAATAGGGTTATGAACTTACATGTTTCGCCATGGAATGCCATACAAATATTAGATTAGAACATCTTAAATGTAAAAGTTTTAACACAACATACAATATCGGTGTAAACATTAATAATACCTACGTCTAGACAATAATATTACTTTGTAAACTCAGAAGCCATACTTATTGGACACTTTTTTTCCAGAAATTCTTTAACACTGTAGAAACAATTGTCAATAAGCCATTTACGTAATTTGGCTTTAAAATATTTGAAAGGGAGTTCTCTTAATTTTATTTTGGTATGTTGTTAAAAATTTTGATTGCTGTGACTAGACTATTTTTTGGCATAATGTACTTTGATGTGTAGGAATTCACAATCTTGTGGGATCTCGACGAGTGTATTTTGAATTGAGGTCACATGCTATATATAAAAAACTAGCGGACGTCCCGCGGTTTCACCCGCATAGTTCCCGTTCCCGTGGGAGTACGGGGATAAAATATATCCTATGTTACTCGTGGATAATGTAGCTTTCGAATGGTGAAAGAATTTTTAAAAACGGTCCAGTAGTTTTTAAGCCTATTCATTACAACCAAACAAACAAACAAACAAAGTTTTCCTCTTTATAATATTAGTGTAGATGTAGATGTAGAGTGTTGCTTTACAAAAATACCGGCCTGCTTTATAAAAAGACCTGTCAGGGTTAATAGTTGTAATTTTTTAAATACTGGTCTACATGATGTTAGTGGGCTGATACCGCAGATTGCTCTTAAGCATTTTTTTTTGCACAAGAAATACTTCACATATGTTTGTGGAGTTCCCCCAGAGTAGGAGTCCATATCTGAGTAAGGAAAAGGACATATCCGTGCTAGGCAGTAAGGGCGACTGCTTCACTACCGGTAAATAATTAAATGGTTTAAACAATTCAATGGATCATAAGTAATTATTTAAAGTCAAAGTAACTTTAAAAGGTAAGTAATAATCTCAGTAAATAATTTAATTGTGATTTAAAATCAATACAATAATGTTCGGGGTGGAATGGGACTCCGACACGAAAATATAGTAGTTTGTTGTTTCTGTTTATTATTTTTACACAACGAACAGCAAACTTTTGTATGCAACTGTACTAACAAAACATCCGTATTATCCCATTCATTTAAGATGGTTACATTTATGTATGGTGCGGCCGCTTTTTCGTGACCTTTTCGATTTGGTCGGCTTATTAGAGAGTGCTAACTATTCTTGTTTAAGATATAACTTTCGTTACAGACGTAATTGAAAGCTAAAATTAACAGGAATTAATGTTCATGAATCATTTTAATTTGCTTATGCTACGGCCAGACTTGCAGGCGAAGATTCGTGTTCGCGTTGTCGCGATAAAGTTCGTGTTCGCTCTATGACGAAGTGCTTGGCCACACTTGAAAAAAACCTTGCTACTGTCGCGATAATCTAGAACGTCGCGATAATTCATTTGTGGGAAAAAGTGGAAGAGGCGGTTGCACTCGGGTAAAAATTATTTACTGCATCTTTCCTTATCCTCTCATTATTCCAATCCGTGATTAACAAGTTCAATCAAACACGTTTAAACCTCTCGGAGTATCGCAGTCAACTAGAGCGCGCGAAGTGTAGCCAAACGCACGAACTTTGTCGCGACAAAACCCTTTGATGTGCGGCAATTTACCGACAGCGGCGCGAAGGGCTTTCGTATTCGCGAAGTTTATCGCGATAGGACGAATTCTTTGGCCAGACGTGTCGCGACAACGCAAATCTTCGCGTTATCGCGATAGTGTAGCCCCAGCATTAAAGTATGCCACGTTTCTTAATGTTTTAGGAATTGCGTATTTCATCGCTAAAGTACGACCCCAGTCTAAAATTAATCAAATTTGTTTTACCTTCATATCGTGTAAAGTTACAAAATCAAATTTTTCTGACGTTATAAGCGTATACCATGGGTATCTTTTACAGCTGTTTATTTGGTTCTAAGTGTTTTGGTTTACTTGCAAATCTGTTTTTATCTGATTTTTGAAACCATTAAATTCCATTGGTTTACTACGACCAAATCAAAAACTAATGTTTAAACTAATTTAAGCAAATTAAGGTCTCTTGTTGGTATATTTTTCAATCTTCTGCGTTGAGCCGTTTTCGAGATCTGGGGTAGGTATCCCAAAATGTTGCCGCAACAAAATCTTAAATAACTGGAGAACCATATCACACAAAAATTTTGCTATTTACTAACATTTAATAAGCAACAAAAGCTATCTATTCATGTATTTGGTTTCGGGCAACGAATTTTTGAAAATCGATTTTGCCAGGATAACGTTTCAAGCGTTACTCCAGCAAAATGTGTTTTTCTCAAATAACTTTAAAACTATAATTCAAGCAAATTTTGCTAATAGTAAGCAAAGTGCTCCTCATGATACTCTAATTATTTGTTAAGGTCTCACATCTCAAATGCACAACATTTTTCCAGGGTAACACACACCAAGTACCTTGCGTTTATAAAGGAATAAAGTTTATAAGTTAAATAGGAAGGTACTCACCTTGGCTGAATGTAGAGTAACATTCAATAGAGTGGGATGGCTTTCTATAACAATGAACTCTACTTCTTGCGGCAGATATCCTTCCGCTGATACCTGCAAGTGGATATGAACAAATAAACTTCTGAGACCTAGTTAATGCCCAATATTCCCTAGTCGTGCCTGGCAGCCTTCGTCTACCACCATCGCAATTCGCATGCTACGAACAGAACTTGAAAAATCGGGGATCAACTATAGGACGATAAATACTGAAAATGCTTCTCAGCCTCGAAATCGCACTTCACTTAAGTGTTAGGTACTTGTCTCAGTCGCGATTTAGACATGACCCCGGACGGCTATTAGAAGTGTCGGTAGCTACCTTGTTAGCTATCTATCGCTTAGGCTGTTAAGACGTCTCTCAGGTTACGTAAGGTCTATAATTACTCTTAAGATTGTTATGTTTCAATGGTACTCAGCGTTGAAACTTGAGTCTAGTGTTACGTGATCAAGTGGACGTCAAGATGAGATTAATTTCGAGCATTGCCATCTAAAGTAGAGTCATAATTTAGACCATTATTCAATTAATTTGGTACCTCAGCGCTGCACGGATTATTTAGGCTTTCAAATATGTATGAGTTCTGGGGTTTCCGATCATCTTGGTAACCAAAGCACTTTATCAATACAGTCAGGGAACATTTTTTGTTTCGCTTGTTGGTAGCCATATTCCCTGAATGGGTCAATTGTGATAATGACGATGTCTTACATCAATCCTGTAGGTTCCGGGCAGCAGTATGCGCCAGAACTCGCCGTACTTGGTGGTGTGGTACGTGACGTCACGGCCCTTCACTTTGACTGTGGCGCGCTCCACTGGGTTGCCATTTTCGTCCATCACGAAACCATGTGCTCCACGGTGTGCTTCAGCCAAGTATTTGATGAGGGACTGCAAACAAAAATATCTGTAACCTGAATATGATAAATTACCGATCCTGGGCTGTCGATCTATGCTATGCTAGTGAGTGAGTTTGCTAGAATATATTAAAAACTAATCTAGTAGAAACGCAGGTAGATATAAAATCCATGAAAACGCCCCTTCCTCAATCCAGCAGTTACGTTCCTCCTCCTCAGGAACTCCAATGGGTAATCTGGAAATCTCTTTAACCGTTAGCGGGCCTAGGTTGGCCGCTGTAAAATTGGTAATCTGGCCAAATGGGATATCCTCGACCCGTCCGAAAAACAATGCCGTATGGAGAGCCCCTCTGCAGAATTGGCCCTACCTCCATTCTTGGGCAAGAAGACCTTGCACGTTCCAGGATTTAAACGGAGCCGACGATAGAGCTGTGCAGGTGGCTCATTCTGTTCGGATATGATAGTCCATGGACAGTCTTGCATTTAATCTACCTACGTTTTTTTTGTGACGATAAGGATGGAAAATGTTAACAAAACAAATAAAAATAACATTGTTATCTTATCGATCGCGAACGTGCAATTATTAAGTACTGATATACGGATATACCTACCAACATCGACAGGGCGCTGGCACTCCCTGCTCCAAGACTGGGTTTAGGTACCTATTTATAGCAATTAGGTACTGGTCAAAGATAACATCTTTTGACAGCCACAGTACTCTCTCCGCTGCCTTTATAAACTATTAGAGGACTTAGTATATTTCTCGACAGCTTGTTAAGCCAAGTCAGAAGTCCATGGGCGGCATAAAAGTTCTGACACCAGGTTAGGCACTAACCACACGATAAAGAAAGAAGAGAGGATTTAATCAAATGAACTGACAAACTATCTCAGGAATACCCGCGTACCTAACCCTTCACTGCTTTTCAAGATTTATGACATCTGCTACAGCAAAGAAAATCTTGACGTTAATTAAAATAGTTCTTTTGCCAGGATGCCAGTCCATCTTAGGCCTTGGCTCCACTCCACCTCCACCTCAAGCAGCTTCTTACTTTCGTTGCTTTAATGACAACGATCGATCGACAAGCAAGCAAGATCATTGATCTTGCTTTGTTATTGAAACAATCTTAGTGGGCATATAGCCGCGCAATGATTTCAGCACTGGGCCTGAAATCCCGGGTTTTTGGCAAAAGTTAAAAAAGTACATTTTGATACAAGTGGAGAAAGTTTGTTATTGTAGTCCAAGGCGGTATTAACACACGAGCCGTAAGGCGAGGGTGTTTTTGAGCCGAGAAATGCAATAACAAATGTCCACGTGTATCAAACGACGTTTTTCAATACACTTTTGAAGAAATAAAGTAAAAGAATGTAAGTAGGTACTTAAAATATTTGTGTCATTAATTATTATGAGACTATGATTTAATTTTTTTTGTCCGCGCTTTGCTTTCGCCAGGTTGAAGGAGAAGCAAAGGTATGAAGCTATTATACAGCATGATATTGAATTTATAAACACAATTTGAATATTCAAAAAATGTTTACGCCGTAAAGACGTAGATCGCTTTGCCGTAATTAAAAAAAAAAAAAAAATCACCGGCTCAATAGTCAGAGGTGAATGTTTTTTTTTAAATTTTGCATTGAACCAGTTTGGACTAAGTATAGGTATAGTTAGGTATCTGTGGTAATTTTGCTTTCCGCACATGTGTGGAAAAAACATGAAAAACTCACGTATGTGAAATACACTGCATTTTGAACCTAATCGTAGTGCTAAAAGAACCAGTTTTCGAGGAAGTGTATTGAAAATACTTTTATCTTCGTCACTCAAAATCAAAATATTTTATTTCACATAGGCCTAGATGGGCACATAGAAAACGTCGAAAAAGGTGCACGGTTCGCGCTGGTCGATTCCATGGAGAAGAACCGGGAAGAAACTCCATGGTTACTCTTTTCAAATCATTTGGTATTAGGTACAATATTTATTATGTTTCATTACAGCATTAGTACTAAAGTATTAAAGTACCTACTGGCACTGACTTCTTATTTGTCGTTAACCATAAAGCAGAATAGTCGTGCGGTAAACAATTTTTGAGAGAATATAATATGACGAAGAAACAGCTTCCATCGTTTCCATTTTAGACTAGGTAGTTATACAGGTAAAATTCTGACTGTCAATAGAAATATACTCGTACATGTTATTATAACTTCACCATACGAACAGACATCCTGTAGGAACTTTATTTCCTTGTAATTAATGATTAAGTTAAGTACTTGATTAAATCTTATCTTTAACAGTATTTTAGATTGATAAGAGCATCCCTTTTTAGATTGCCTTTCGTCTGAAATTCCAAACCAAAGCTCTTTTGTTCACAAATTGGAACACACGTTTGTTTTTCACCTCACGATGTTTTACCGTTGGTTATATTTTATCGCTATTGTTGGGGTGACTTATGTAAATGGTGAAACGAGAACTGCAATAGCACACCTCGTATCGCAATCGCAGAGTGTGACTGGGAGTATCGTGTTTTCCGAGACTACTGATGGGCTTCGAGTTACTGGAACTATCCTTGGGTTAGGCGCCGGCTCCTACGGGTTCCATGTACACGAATTTGGTGACACGAGCACTTGCGACGCATCAGGCCCGCACTTTGACCCTGACGGCGACAACAATCACGGCGGTAGGGATCACCAAATGCGTCATGTTGGTGACCTCGGGAATGTTGTATTCGAAGGCAATGACGCTGGCATTGCAGTCGCTAATTTCGACTTTGTCGACAGCGTAATTTCACTTCGAGGACGCAACAGTATTTTGGGGCGTACTCTGGTACTCCACCAGCAGGAGGATGATCTGGGTCAAGGAGGAGATGCGGGTTCCTTGCTTACTGGTAACGCGGGCCCACGTGTCGCGTGTGGTGTGATTGGAATCAGATCTCCTGGTGAACCTTGGAACTCCGCTGTTTCTATGACTCCGTCGGTGCTTCTGTTTCTTGTGACTGCAACATTTGTTTTGAATTCAGTTTAAATGAAGATAATTATGATTGTATAATTGAATGTGAGTGTAAGTAGCCGCGGTACGTAACTGCCAGGTGTTAGAATTAAAATATTTTCTGAATCTGCGACCGTGTTTTTTCTTTTTATGCACCAAAAGATAGTCAGGCAAGAACTTGCATTAACTAAATCCGATATACCTTATTTGTTCGTAGATAAAATCTGTTTTTTCTAATCGTAAAGGTTTGTTGAGTCACATCAACACATCCAAATAATACTATAAAAGTTACTGCGCATACTTGTGCAAATAATAACAATCGTCTTTCATCCAAGAAATATCGGAATGTTTTGGGTACCTGTTTGTTATCTTGCCTTGTATGCGCAGGGGGTTATTGCAGCATGACAAGCGGCGACTATGACCAAACATAATGTTTACTGTGTCCCACTAATTGGTTTTGGTGGTGATAATTACAATCCCACAAACTCGTGACATTACTTTTTCCTCTAGGGTTGGCACTTTTAAGTTTTTTGAAATCTTTGGCAACGATCACCAAAGGGTGATGTAGGTAGGTACATGCCTAGCCATCCGTAGCCCTCCACGGTCCAGAATCTTGTAGAGATGTTCTAGCGCATCAGTGAACTGAACAGTATTGAGGAGATACTATTGTAAGTCGTTACTCGATGAATGATACCTGTTGCAGAAGAATAGGTTTCGAGGTGTATGGCTGATTAACATTGCCCCAGTAGCTGGATCCAGCCTTGCTAGATTCCAGCGCAGGATTGACGTTGACACTGGATCAGGCCGTTTACATTCAGTCCAGTAGACTGGACTGAAAGTAAATGGCCTTTACACGGATCCAGTGCCACTGGCACGTGGTGCGCGGCGTACGGGGGGAGGACACTGGATTGAAAAATAGGAACGTAGTCTATTCCGATCCAGCGTTGTACACTGGACGCTGTTTATTTATTTATTTATTTAAACTTCATGTACAAGAGTGGTACATAGGCGGACTTAATGCCACAAGGCATTCTCTACCAGTCAACCTTCGCTGTTCTGGACATGTTTACATTAACCTAGTGCCGATCCAACGCTGGAATCCAGTCAAGCTGGATCCAGCTACTGGATCCATGTAAATCAGCCTTTTTAGTCCTGAAGTTGGACTGTCATAGTAGCGTTTTCACTGAAACTTCGATGAATCGATAGTCAATCTGGCAGCGGCTACATTATATTATAGACCATGTCTTGAAGTTTTTTATCGAAAGCTTTCTTGTGAACCAGAAACGCTAAGCAGAAAGCTGGATCATCTAGCAAAAGTAGACTGGTACTATAGCTTTTACATTATCTGTTATGTCTTTGTAATACGACGGTCTGTGATTATTGACGAGTTACAAACATTCTGTAGGTTCATAAGTACTTTAATTATTGTAATTAAGTGGAAAAATAAGTAAATCTTATCTTTATCAGTATTTAGGTCGATAAACGCATTACTTTTTCGATTACTTATCTTTTGACTGAAATTTTATATGTTAAATGTTAACAAAACTAAACCAAAGCACTTTTGTTCACAAATTGGGACGCACGTTAGGTTTTCACTTCACTATGTTTTACCGTTTGCTATTCTTCGCTATTTTCGCTGTAACTTATGTTAATTGCGAAACTAGATCTGCCGTAGCATACCTAGTATCGCAGAATGTTACCGCGAATATCGTGTTTACTGAGACAACTGAGGGGATGCGAGTCACTGGAAGAATTACTGGCTTAGGCCCCGGCTCCTACGGGCTTTTCATAGAAAGGTACGGAGACTTGAGCACTTGCGCCGCATCAGACACGCACTTTGACCCTGACAGCGGCAGGGATCACCAAGTGCGTCATATTGGTGATGACCTCGGAAATGTTGTGTTCGTAGGCAATGGCGTTCCTGTCTCTGATTTAGACTTTGTGGAGAGCGCACTTTCACTTCGAGGTCTCCACAGTATTTTGGGACGTTCTATCGTTATTTACCATCGTATACCTGATGTTTTTCCGAGTCCGGACTTAGTAATCACGTGTGGTGTGATTGGGATCAGATCTCCTGCTGCCCCTTGGAACTCCGCTGCTTCTATGAGTCCGTCGGTGCTTCTGTTTCTTGTGACAGCAGCATTTGTTTTTCATTCAATGTACCTAATATTGTGATTGTATGTGTGTGATGTGATTTTATAAAATGTACTTAGTACTAATGTGTTAATACTTAATCAAGTTTAAAAATACATAATCGCTTGCATAGATTCTGTTAGCATTTTTCTTTTACAAACCTGGTATGCGGAAGAAGTGTGCATTATCTACATCCTAATTTATAAAGTTTTTACAAATCGTAAGGGTTTGTTGCCAGTTCAATTCTAACTATTCTAAGTTTACACTGGAACGGGTAACCATTAGGTACTACGTGTCATACCCCTATAATAACGCAATGTAAGCTGATTGGTAAGATCATCTTCCATTCATGAAATAACGAAGGTTTTATTACCTGTTTGTTGTCTTGCCAATACTTGGCCAGTTCATGCGCAGGGGGGTACTTGCAGCAAGAGATCTCTAATGTTATCTCCATACATCCGTGCCACAGGTAGTTGTAATCTTGCATGCCGCCTGGAAGAAACAGCATTACTTTTGAGAGGGTTTGGCCGAGTAGGGTGGACTTTGAGTACGTGGGAATTATCTGCAGCATGCATGGAATTGCGGCGAACGACGTATGACGTCATAGTCAGCTTTGACGTCAATGCAAGATTGCAAGCCAATTAATTTAATGCCTTCATGGAATAACAACTTGTGCGCAATGCAATTACTGTAAACTAAGTACTCAATGTTATTGTCTCTATAATTTTTTTAAGTAAAAATACCTGTGAGAGGATACCAGGCCGCGCCATTAGTGATGCCTTTCTCGAACCGGGGCGAGCCTGACTTGCAGGACACGCCGCGCGACATCTTGGCGTGGTTGTTGGAGTAAACGAGCGACAGGTGACGGAACACGTCATCGTCGGGCGCGATCGACGGCGAGTGCGCGTAGTTCTGGAACACTGCGTTCAGGCCACATGTTGGACGAAAACAAATATTATTAATTTGATTCTTATTTGCGTAAGAAGGTAAAGTTGACGTGATACCTCACCGGAACACAGAACTGAAGATCTGCATATTCCTGATTTGCGTGAAAATAAAAGAGAAAACATTTCTGTTACTCTATTGTCTTTTACGTTCTGAGGCCCTAATTGTAACAAAGAAGGACATCTCACAATGTCTCTAAACGCCAAAACCATCGCGAGAAGTTATGATAAGATATCAAAATGCATTCATGAGGATTTACATTAAATTAACACAATAATAATGAAATGCAAAGGTACTGTAATGCAATGGTCAAATTCCGGCAGTTGCGACAGTGAGCCATAGGTAAGTATGACATGTGTGACCGGAAGCGCGTGACGAAATTGACCATTGAACATGGTTAGAGAACAATAAACGTTATTGACAGTTACTGGCACTGGGCGTGTTGTCGAAGGGGTACGACGCGACGAGAGCACCGCCGTGCAGTGAGCCGGACAGCACGAACTGGATCTTGCTGATCCACTCCTTGATGGCTTCCGTCTCCGGCTGCGGCTGCTTCGTGTTAGCCTTGAAGAAGTCAGGGAAGTTCCTATTCAAGTCGTAACGACGAGCGTTGTGCCTGCAAATGAATAAGACCTACTTGTTACATATTTATGTTAATTTGATCATCATCAAATCATATTATTAAACCTCGGATAAATAGATGTAGCAATAAAATAAAATTGAGCTCCATTCAAAAAGTTTCTGCTCTAGGTAATAACTTTTTACGAAATACCAGTTAGACTGAAATTGCAATTTCATTGAAGTTGTATCCATGCTAGTGAATATGTAGGTTATTCGCCCAGTGTATTGTTTAGTTAATTACCGCTTTTTTTCTATAACGCAATACGGTTCAGCATTGACGTTACATTATAGGACAATCATAATAGGGTAGAAGACAAAAAAATATAATTAGTCCGCCAGTTAGTTTATAAATAAATACTTATTTGACCCGTATTTTTTCTTTTGTTACATAAACCAAAATTAACGAAGTTTCGACACTTTTAAAATTCTCAATACCTACGTCACGCCTTGGTATATTTTTTGCGAGTTCTGACGTCACGAGCCCCATTCTCGAGTTTTGATACATTTTATCTTTGTCAGGGGCCTAATTCTGCTATTTTAATAAATTCGTCACTCCAACACGATTCCATTCTCATCCCATTGTCATTTTGCTTAAAGTTCGTAATCTGCTAAATTCACAATAGTCGGTCAATGGTCTCGTAATAAAATTGTGTTTTAATGGCATTGCCGTATTGTCATTATTATAAAACCCTTAGTACCTGTTTCTTAGTACAAATGGTTTTCGAAATCTACTACTAAATGCGACATTTATTCATGCCAGATTTCATGTACTAGATTAATATTCTATGACATTTCTTTCAATGGAGTGTCAGTGATTGTTCATTGAGAAGTCATAATGGCGCCATTATGATAGTAGAATTAACAAACTTGTCAAAATTTGACAGAACTTGATCATTATGAAATCAATGATCGAATACTCTGACACTATTGTAATAGCAGAATCGAGGCCCAGATTCATTGATTTAAAAAACAAAGAATAAGTGTCCATTATTTTCCAAAACTAACTGACGGACTAAATAGATTTGCATTTTTTTTTAAACTGTCATTACGACAGCCTATAATAGGTACACTTACTACATTACATAACATCACGCCTTTAATCCCGTAAGGATTAGGCAGAGTAGGTACCTAATAAATAGTACCCCACATTCACATTGGGGCGAGTCTATTCTATTGCCTTTAGCCGGGTACAAATCCAGACACCGTGGACGTGGCTGCTACTCGGAAATTCTTGATGAAAAAACCCCAATAACACTTTGCTCGACCCGGGAATCGAACCCAGAACCTCTTACTCAGCAGTCGCGTTTGCACCCACTAGGCCAACGAAGCAGACACTTATTTCAATCGTGACTATATGCATAAAACCGTACCTGCCATATGTGTTGTCACACTGTCCTTCCTTTGAGATGGAGAAACCGTCTGGGTTCATAGAGGGCATCAAGTGGATCCTAGTGTTGTCCAGCAACCATTTTATGTAGGGATCGGTATCATATGAAGTCACGAGGTGCTGGAAATATTTAAAAAGGGTGGTTTTTCTAAATGCATAACGAGACATCTTTCTCTGAATAAGGATTTCAAGTTGTACTGGTTAGCTGGTCTCCTACTAGGTTCAAAACGAATTTTTTGAGTTCCAGTACCACGTCGCTATTATTACCTTATATGGCAGATTTTTAAAAACTTGATTAAAGAAACCGAGCCTTTTTTAGGTAGGTATGGATTAACTAAACTGAATACCCATAAACCTTTCTGTTATCAAACAAACACGAGCAGCGACTTGGTTTTGTACTATTTTTATCATAGATGTTATAAACAAGAAAAATCAATAGATAACTCCAGTTATCTTACTAGAAATCCGACTAGGCGTACCAGTCTCTAAACCATTTCTCTTGTACAACTTAGCTAACTATTAATGTAAACAGGTAGTCGCTGATTATGTCAAGGAAGTGTTCATTGCAGCTAAGCACCGGTTGTGGCAACTAACTTGAATGAGGTGCAGAAGTAGCTCGCGTCCGACGGCTTCGTTTCCGTGAATGTTGCCGACGTACTTAACGTCGGGCTTGCCGATCATATGCTCGTACGGGGACGCTGAGACCACCATCACCCACAAATCTCGGCCTGTGGGAAAACAATAGGTTTTTAAGCAACTTTGCTCTATCAAAATAGTTCTGGCATGGTCATTATCAAGTTTTGGTGAAAATTAATTAAGCGTGAAGAAGAGTTAATGGTCACTCGGAGAGATTAATTTGAACAGACGAATTTGCACCAAATTGGTCTGTCTGACTGATCACATAGTGCACTTGCACGAAACGATCTGAATGTTTAGTTTCAACGACGCAAAACAATTCGTTTCAACTGCCTTCTTGGGCGATCGAACTTATTAAAGACCAATATAGCTTGCAAAGTAAGTCCACGGTACAGATTTTGGTTAGATCATTTGTATGAATGTAGAGCGGACTATTTATATGTGTGTCATAATATATACCAGCAATGCTCTTACCTTGTACAGATTTCCCGACAGAGTAGAGTGCAGTCAAGGCCGGGTACTTCGCAGACACAGATCGCAGGTATCGGGTCATTTGATCATGGTCGTGGTACCGGAATTCCAGGTCTGGGCCATTCTCCCTGGACTCGATTTCGCCTAAATTCGTAGATACCTCATCTGTGTGATATGGTGCAATAAGTATCTAAATTAGGTAATAAATGATGATACATATTTCATGAGATAAAATAACAGGAAAATAAACTGTTGGTCTTGGAAAAACCCAAATTTTGTAGCTGAAGACATCTTTTAAAGAAAAAAGATTAAATTCTGCATTATCCTCGTGCTATTTAGACTATATTTAGACTATATTTTCAACCAAAACTTTATAAAGATAAATACTTATGTCAAGATAAACTGAGTGTTATGCATTGACTCATTGCATTGATTGATTTACCAATAGATAGAGTCGAATCACCTGTTCAGCACTTATTCGAGAAGATGAGTAAGTTGCATCATCAAAATGACAGTAGAGGCTTCTTTTAATCTGGTTAGGTACATAGTTCTTCTTGGTAAACTTGAATTCTGCATGAGTTGATTTCCATAAAAATGATAATTATCAAGACACACTTGGTCGAAAGCGATTTACTTCGTACCTATTCCAACGAATTTAGTTCTACGATGATGCAGTTATTTTCTAAGTAGGTAGGTAGGTACTTATATTTTCGTACGGCTGACTGAATAAAGTTATTTTAGTATTTATATTTTATTTAAACAGTAGGTACACGTGGTCAGGGTAAAAACTTTACAATTGAGGAATAAGGGTTGTAAAAATATTATGTTTGGAAGTGTGATGAAAAACGATTAAACGCATAATAACAGACAACTAAATTAAATTTAAAATTTAAAAACGCCCGACACAATGTACCTAGGTACCAAAAGAAAATAATTCGTTTATTCGCCATTTTCGCCAGACAGACACACCCACACACACACGTCAAACTTATAACACCCCGTCGTTTTTCGGGGGTTAAAAATGAGCTTCGTCATCCACAGGCCGAGTCGTACCTAGGCACACTTGCATATTGACTATTGTGTACACCGTACCTGGATTATAAGTGGGATTAGAGAGTGACTGCGAACGCGTCGCCCCCAGACAGGTCAGCAAAAGGAAAATGCGAGCTATATTCGCTGTCGCACCACCAGCCATCTGCAAATAATAAAATACTAAGTATTATGCATGAATCAATAGCTATCGGATACTTACCTAATTGTTATTTCTTGTAAAGCCGGTTAAGTACCTATTGATTTGATTGTTCACATAGGTGCCTACTGATTCAATGTCAACTGCGTTTAATAAAGTCTCTCCATAAAGAACGCTTAGATGATTCGATCAACAATATTGATCTAAAAACGTTCTATGGGCTAGTAGGTACTTGGTAAGTACTACAAGTAGGAAAGAATACGGAATGCATGATGCAGAGTGGTTTTTTTTCAACCTCACCTGAAGAGAATAGAATGGAATTTTATTTTGCAGATATGGATAATACAACTGATATAATATGTATATGTCAGCGTAACATTGTAAAACCGTTACATTATAATAGTATAACTGGAGAGATTGTAAACTTTCGTAATATTGCCAAGTGAACATACTGGTTACAAAATGACGCATTATTTTTCGGTAGATGACAATCTGTCGAAGTGAAACCGTAATATTGTGAAATGTATGCGACCGCGGTGTGGAGAGGTTGAAGGAAAGAGGGGTTCCTCTTGCCCCATGATACCACTCCCATGTAAAGATAATGCACCATTCCTGAGTTAAACCGATTAATGTAACCTAATCTGAAAACACTATATTTTATATTCGCATAAAAAACCTTTTTCTAAAAAGTTAAACCGACTTCAAACACGAAAAAAGTGAAAAATTACTTTAGCTTAAGAAGTCGTTGTTTGATTGATTTAGTTTTTTTGTCACCGACTTCGTTTAGGTTCTGCTGATGGGATCCATGTTTGTCGTGGATCCCATCATCAGAACCTAAACCAACTCTCAAGAGATGAGTGATGAAGTACATCCTTTCCAATAAAATAAAAAATAAAAACAAAACATGTCACGGTTATAGGCTTATCCCCAAAACATGGAACTTAACACACCTACTAACTGTCGAAATCTGGGTTTATTGTACACATCTGCGTACCCCCTCAGAGCATACAGGCGTGATGTTACGTCATAATGATGTATAAAAATTTAATAAACATCCAAGCGATTGCAGCAATCACTGCAGATTTGCCGTCTATTTTTGAAGAGTTCCATTCGGAGATATAATCTCCGAAGATCAGCATCAGACCTTAACCAAATGAAATGGGACCACACGGGAAGCACCAGTTTTCAAATAAAAAAAGAATCATCAAAATCGGTTCACCTAGTCCAAACCCTCTTTTTGGAAGTCGGTTGAGAAGCGTAGTCGACGGACAGACGGACTACG
The DNA here is from genome assembly GCA_950022955.1 of Xestia ashworthii. NCBI lineage: Eukaryota > Metazoa > Arthropoda > Insecta > Lepidoptera > Noctuidae > Xestia > Xestia ashworthii. Next base: position 9,182,028 of record OX465562.1, on the reverse strand, counting down.
CTTTTCACTAGTCGACTACGCTTTTCACGTGCCCCAAGTCCCGATTATGGGGGCTGTAAGATTGTAATCTATCGAGAAACAATGCGTTAAATTTTAAGCAGTAGGTATGTTCGTTTGACAATCTTTCGAGGGTTTACAATATCGCTAGATAGATTACAATCTAACGGGTTTTACAATTTTTCATTACTCATACTCGGAAAGTAGGTCTGAAGTTGCCTGAGGAGCGGGTTGAAAGTAACACTTTTCAGCCCTAGGGAGAATCGCTTTCAACTGACAGCTGTCAAATTATTACAAAAAAAAACTAGTTCTATTTGCACATTTCTATTGAACCATGTTCCAACTTCTGTAAAGCCTCTAAATTACTTTAACTTTAAAATAACATAGATTTGGGTAAAATATTTACCATTTTTTCAGTGCCGAAATTGAAAAAAAAGGCTGAATAACCAGCCACAGAAAAAAAAAACAAAATAGGCGAGGAAACGGCAATCCGATCTTCACTTTTTTTTTCGAGTTGTTACGTGTTTTTATTTTCCTTGTATTCGTGATGAAAAGCACAGTGTTTACCTCGGGTTAAAGACTTATAAATTAGTCCCTCGAACTAACCTCGTCTCGGGACTAAATAAGTTACTTTCACCCCTAGGGTAACAATGTACTATTACGGCAATATTTAGAGAAGTTGTTACGAAATATTAAAGCTCAGCCATATTTCATACTAAGTATTCAAAAAATTAAATGATTAAAATTATGAGATAGGTATGTACTTACACTTTAAACATTTCCAGATCGATTTATTATTACAATTATCATTCAATAGATCAGTCAAGTAACTGAAGAGATGCAATCTAAAGTTATAAAATCAATGAGATAAGATAGAACACTTTTACTCAAAGGTCCGTCCGATTAATTATGTTGTAACTATAAATGGGTAAACAATTATCTTTGACGTCATTTATTTTCTTAAATGATGAAGAAATATTTAGTTAAAAATTTGCAACACACGCACGTCACAAACACTTGCAAATTGCAATATTCTTTCTTCAATTCTTAATTATTCATGGTTTTTCTTTCTTTTAATTTATCATGTTTGTCACAGGGATTTGATTTTTATGATTGAGGGTCTATCGATTGATGCCATAAAAGTACAGAATGTTATTTTTTTTTATTTTAGCTGGTTCGATTCCCTAATCCCGAGTAATATAAGCAAGCGAATTTGTAATATTGAGAGTACCTACCTTGTAATATTACAAGGTAGGTTCTTTCGGTTTAAACAGTTTTCAACCTCACCTGTAGGGAAAGTAGGTACCATAGATAATACACTATATAATACAAGGTAGGTACTCTCAATATTACAAATTCGCTTGCTTATATTACTCGGGATTAGGGAATCGAACCAGCTAAAATAAAAAAAAATAACATTCTGTACTTTTATGGCATCAATCGATAGACCCTCAATCATAAAAATCAAATCCCTGTGACAAACATGATAAATTAAAAGAAAGAAAAACCATGAATAATTAAGAATAGAAGAAAGAATATTGCAATTTGCAAGTGTTTGTGACGTGCGTGTGTTGCAAATTTTTAACTAAATATTTCTTCATCATTTAAGAAAATAAATGACGTCAAAGATAATTGTTTACCCATTTAATTATAGTGTATTATCTATGGTACCTACTTTCCCTACAGGTGAGGTTGAAAACTGTTTAAACCGAAAGGACTTGTTCACCCCATCAATGCGATATTTTTTTTGTTCCGGACCTTATTTGGAAACTGCCTACTACTAGTTTTTCAGGTCGTAACTTTACTCCAAAAAATACCTCCAAAATCCGTCGTCCAAAAGCACAATGAGTTGAGTGCGTTAGATTGAGTTTCACAGTCATCTTTCTGCCCTTTGAGGTATTGAGTTTCACATTAAGGGGCCGGCGGAGCATGCGTCGTTCATACAAACGTAATACCAAAATAATTCGTAAACCAAACATTTGCTTAAGGAAGTGTGTGGTTATTTCGATTGGACTACATAATATCTAGGTTCCCAAATATATTATGAATGGACATTGATTTAAACAAGAGTTATAAGAAAAATAAGTTTTCTATAGAAATTTAAATTCCTCATATTTCGTCTAAATATCATTGTCCTTTCAAAATAAATATTTGGGAACCTAGATATTATGTAATCCAATCGAAATAAATAAACACTTCCTTAAGAATATGTTTGGTTTACGAATTATTTTGGTATTACGTTTGTATGAACGACGCACGCTCCGCCGGCCCCTTAAAACGTTATTTTAAACCCCAAAAAAAAAGTCGAAGCCTAGCAATAATTTTTGCGTTGAGTTACCTACTTAGTTTGATGGACAGATTGCTTGGTTGTCGGTTGCGTGAAGGTCCCTTTACACCCTGCATGCTGCCATAACTGTATACATTTTGGGTATAATTAAGTCCATTTTTAGAATTTAATTTTTTTAACGTGATTCATATTATGTTCTGCTAAAGCTGAGTAATAGGAGTAGTAGGAGAATAGATATGTTTTTATGCCTTGTCCTCATCAAACTAGTTCGAGCTCTTGCTAGTTTTACTTGATGATTCAATTCATGAATAGTATTGTTCACATGGGTTGTGTTCTTGTGTTGTTACCGTGTGGGGAACTTTCTTTTGAATATTATTATAGTTATGTTTGGGCGAGCGCACCAGTTATGCGGCGTAACCGGTCTCTGGTTCAAGGTCACTGGGTTAGTGGACCGACCCTATACACAGCAAGCAACCATCTTATGATTTACCTACTTAGATAAACTCGCTTAGTTCTTCGTATCTTACAAAAATAAAATAAAAATATTTTGCAACTGACTTGAATTATTTTTACTTACTTACTTAAAACAACTGAATACTAAAATTGGTTTGGGACTTCATAAAATAATCAAACGTCTATATTTATCTCGACATCGTGATTTATAGGCGCTAGTGAACACACACCAAACACACAATCTTATTTTTTAGCCTTACAGGACAAAAACAATGGTTGATTGAATTAGATGAGTGGGCGCACAAATAAAGATTTGGTTAATCCCGATTCCTGTGGAGCAGTAATGTATTTCGTTTTATAGGCATTTATTGTAGGTAAGTTAGCGCATTCAACCATTTAATATACTGTTTCGAAGCCTTGTTGAGAATAATGTGACCTTTACCCACGTATCAGCATCGAATACCAACGTAGTGTCATCTGCTAACGTTGTGTTCTTTCTGTTTTGTAGCACTAAGAATAACGTGGGGCCGAGGATACTGCCCTGTGGAACACCGAACTGATTAGGTAGTTCGTCACTGATTCAATAATCAAATTATCTATACTTATAGGGTGTAAAACACCTCTGCACGAAACCGAAAGGCACTTGTTTTCCCCATCATTGCGATCATTTTTTTGTTCTACACCAAACCTGGGAACCTTCTAGTTAAGGAGATATGGGGGGTCAAAGTTACAACTTTTTGACAAGTTTTTTTTTAAATACAAGTCTTTTTGTAAGATTTTGACTTTTAACACCTCCTTGACCCCCGTACTATTCAATCCATCCACACAATGTTTTAAGTGCGTTACATTGAGTTCTACCACAAAAAATGATTTATAACCTCAAAAAAAAAGTTGTTTCTCAGCAATAATTTTTGCGTAAAGTTACTTAGTTTGATGTACAGAATGCTTGGTTAACGGCTTTGTGATGAGGTGGTTTACACCGTATAACAAAATTACCACCTACTGTACCTATTACAAGAAGTGTGATGTGATCTATTCAACTTGTTTTTAGGGTTCCGTAGTCCTGATAAGGAACCCTTATAGTTTCGTCGTGTCCGTCTGTCGTCCGTTCGTTCGAGGTTTTGCTAGCAGACCGTTAGTTCTAGAAAGTTGTAATTTTTTAGGGGTGGGTATATTAATTACGCCGACATGGATGAATGATAAAATTTTTAGGGTGCTGTTCGTTGTCTACTCCATAGTGTGGGGTATCGTTAAATAGGTCTTTTAAAATGACTTAGGGGTTGCTAGTACTATTTTTCGTTGTAATTACATTCACAAAATATTAATTTTTAAAGTGTAAATTTTTGTTACGGTAGGGCGTCCCCTCCTTCCACTGCGAAGATCGACCAGAGGACACGGTGGAGCAAACGGTGGAGGTTTGCCCCGCGTGGGCGAAGCACCGCCGTGTCCTCGTAGCGGCGACTTCTCGCGTCCGGCCCTGGTTCAATCCATAGTCCGGAGCGAGACGGAATGGGAAGCCGTCACCTCCTTCTGCGAAGCAGTCCTCCTAGCGAAGGAGGTGGCGGAGCGCGAGAGGGAGAAAACGTCCGCCACATCCGGCGCGGGAGACGCATCTGGCGACCATGTGCCACCATGTGGCCCCCGGCCACCGTAGGCGCGGCCCTGTGGACAGTGAGCTATGGGCTAGCTTGCCGTCCGTCCGTCTTAAGACGACAGTTCGTGTTCCACGCACGCCTCAAAGAGATGTCAGCAAAATGAAGAGGCCCGCAAGGGCCGAAGCCTGCCGGGGCTGCGGTACTGTTCGAAAGATATACCGTGGCCCCGGAACATAAAGGGCGAGGAAGGAACATGGATGGTTTTTAGTCAATAAAAGTCTGACACTCCCTCCCACTCCGCCCAGAGTGGGAGAAAAAAAGGACTTCCCCTCCTCAAAAAGCTAAACTGCTGGCTTGAAAAATCTAAAAAAATTCATGATGATAGTGCATTTCATGAACTTTAAAGGAAAATATAGCGGTTAAGATAACTTTTTTAGTTTAGCAGTGATAGTCGTTGAACTTGGGTGTTGGATAATTTGTAACAACTACAAAATCCTTAGAATAAATCCTTCAAAGTGACTATGCTTGTATAAAACGGGTAAAGACTTGCATTGAAAAATAAAACCAAAAAAAACCGTAATAAATTATCATAACTTTAAGAACAACAGAATCGTTCTAAATTGTGATAACAGGCTATTCCGGAACCCTACACCGCGCATGGCACGACACGCACTTGGCCGGTTTTTTTACTGTAACACATACTTAATAATTATCTATACTTATTGATAAAATTCAAATATTGTTATACCAGTGTGTACCTTGTAGAAACAAATGATTGATTGTTTTACACCCCAATCAACCCAACGACTAAAACTATTGTTTTGGTCTCTCTCTCTCTTTCCCGGCCTAGTTATAAAGAGGGGTGTTTGCTCTATTTTTATGCACGCACGCCCTGTAAAAAGTTCCCGCCCGCCCAATGACGCGCGGCGCCCTAGACGCGACTTTTTGTAATGCCCTATATAGCTACATATTTATAAATACGTCATGTCCGTCTATCTGCCTGTCCGTCTACCTGTCTCTATTGTAAGATGATAGGAAACCCTAATTACAAAGATGTGGTGAAGGAAGAGAAAGACTGCTATATTGCAGTTACTTTTTTATATTTCTGTGTCTATATATAACTGCTTCAACACTTCTGCAAACGTTACAAGCGTTGCGTCGCCGTTTCTTGGTATTTGACAACTTTCTTTTATTTATTTACTCAAAGCGTGACTTGTGTTATTACTGGGTATTTTGTATTAGTCATGTCATGCCGCGGTCCTGTGGCCATGCCCGCACGTCGTTTGACCCTACCGTGGAGTCGGTGATTTTTAAATATCGCCATACTATCACGTACAATATCACCTAGCCTAATGGCACGACAGAATTCAAGAACATTACATGGTTTTCCGACAATATTTTACGGTATAATCACGTAGTGTCTTGTGATCTCTAATGTTCAACCGTAAGAAGTTAGTAGCTTCATTATTAGTGAGGGTGACATTGTTCACATTGTAGTATAATATGTTATTTTTTATCGAATAAGGAGGTGAAAGATAAAATAATACAGCCTCTTGCCAGTCGTCCGTTCAAGTACACATCCCATAATCTCACCTGAATGTATCATCCTACGTATGATCACCGTGTAAAACAAGTAAAAGTACAATTCATCACACTCATTTATGCCAAGTAATTAATACTTTTTATAAAAAAATCTCACGCACGAATAGGTGCAGGCCAGGCTAGCAGAGAAATCGCAGTGTAAGTATTAATAATTTAATTAACGATTAACATGGGTATGAGAAACTACACAATCCGTGAAAAATACATAATTATGCATACTTGCATAGGTACAGTTTATGGTTTGTGGTCTTAGACCGCTCCGCTCCCAGCAAATTTCAAAGACAAACAAATATCTGACTAATTTGCATTCTAATTTGTCTCATTATTCGAGGTTCTTCTCCTTTTCTATATCATTTTATGTCGCTACGATTCCGGTTAATACTAAATGATAACTATGTCTAGAACTTATCTACTTAACTCAATCAGCATAATTATTGATTCAATTTTTATGCTCACGAGATTTTCGACGAGCTGTGGGATTTATAGAGATAGCGCGCAGCTGATTCGAGCAATCAACCCAAGTACTACTCGTATGTCAGTTTATAGCTAATAAATCTACTTAAGTATTAGCAACCTTAAAGGTTAGGTAGTCTACTTTTATCCACATTTGTCCAATTCAACATTTATCTGTACCATACCCAAGGATCGTTACCTACGATCATGGTATCATGGTTTAGTTACGCTCACGTGTGCTCGTGGTAACTGTTTTTTTCATCAGCTTTCCTTCCGTTGGCTGTTGACTTTGGCACATTAACCCTATTGTCGTAGTCCCGCTAAGTAAAAAACTTTCGTTTTCAAAAGACCATACAATAACGATCTCAAGATGATGTTTTCTATGTAATATGAACTTGAACTAAGTGGTAAATCTAAACGTTATGGAACTCAAGTTATAAATAGTCACTAGAATACTCATTAACCTTGGGCCAATTAAAGTCAAACAAATGGCTAATTATTTAACTGAGTATTTTCGCATGCCTTCTGTAGTTTTGTCTCAATTTTATTATCCTGCTTAAATTATTTTGCGACAAGTCTTAAAATTCTCCTTGCGGTACTCCGTGCCACTTAGTAAACCGGATTGTTTTATAGAAATAAACCAATAAGAATTATATGTATTTATCTGTAGGTATGCATAGAGTCTCATTATAACAAATTAATTAAATGTCTCAATTCTAGTCACTTTTTAAAATGTGAAACTTCATTGATGCACCTTGCATCGTTAATCAACAAACAATGCAGCACACTTTTTTTGTTAAGAATGTGAAAGTTTGATTCTAGTTCGATTTGAATTGTGGCATGCTGTATTGCATCTTGATAAGAATTATATACCTACCTAATCGATTTACATTTAGACATCCTTAATGTTTAATTATTGCATTTATAGCCGTATATCAAATCAACAGTTTACTCTTTGACCCTAGGACACTGCGAGATCGCCATGCACTTCTTGACTTGTACCTAACGATTAACAAGTTATCAATGGTGTAGTTCGTAATGGTGTTATTTAAATAAATCATAAATTAAAATTCAACATAAGTAACATTATTGTGTTGTAAATCAATCCAGATCTTGCCAAACTATTAATTTTCTCACAGGTTCGATTTGATAACAGAATATAGATCTCTCATTTAACTTAGTTCATAACTTCATGTAAAGTTAATCAAACTTGTGCGAAACTGTTGACATAATAATTAATTGTAAACACTTACCTTGTAACACACTGCGTTATTCTCTGTTCGTTATCTGGATGACATTTATTTTGTTTCTACTTGGCAGTTGGCACACCACAACTTAGTACTCGCGGAAAACTGTATGTAATGTAGAGAGGTCACGTTCCAGTCCTAGCAGACGAGCGGACTCCGCTCGACTGGCAAGTACTGGCAACCGTTGGTGGGTTGGTGCTCGCCGTGTCACGCCGTCATCTGCGTCATCCAACACGACACACAACCGGAAAGTGCTTTCTCTCACAACAATGTTTGTAAAACTGCTTCTAAGTCCCCGCAATAAGGTCTAATTCATATCCGTGTGAACCGCCAATGTGTTCAGCACGAGTAGAAGTTGTACTTTCCACTCTAGTGGTCACAGTATAGAAGCGAGTTTGTAAAAGTTAGTTCGGTCGCTCCGTGACGTAGTTTGACTATTCCCAACTCTCGTCTCATCTGGCACTTTTCCCGCAGATAGAATTTCTATACTACCCGATATTTAATATGCAGTACTTAGTTAGCGAGAAAATTCCTAGAGAAATTCAATATTAATATCGGTTTGTAAATTTTATAACAGAGTAACATTCTAAGGTCATGAAAGGTTACCGAAGCTTTTGTTGAAGTTTAGGGTAGGGGTCAATTAAGGCAGCTTCAATTATTATCCCACCTTTATATAAGGTTTCGAAGGTTTCGATTGACAAAACAGATTTGACACGATTGATTGATTTACGTGTGTAAAACATAATACTCATTCAGTTGATATCTTTGTAAGCATAAACTCCATAATTTTACTTGTCTAGCAGAATGACCTCTAATAACCCTGATACGGTTATGAATTTGATTTTAAATTCCAATGGTCTGTTGGACGACCTAGATTCCGATAGTTCTAGTTTTGGTTATCGATTTTTAGGAGCCTAGGTATTAATAACTCAAAACGAAAATAAGTTTAGTCTACTGACGTCACTATTATACTTAATATTGTATTAGGTTTTTCTAAAAAACAAGTCTTTTGGGAAATCATTCGGTTCTCCGAGATCCGATCCCCGGCCATGACCTTTCGAATGATAAATTGATTCCTATTCCAAACGAGCTGTTGCCCTCGAATTAGGTAGCATGTATTTTTAACCCCCGAAGAAAAAATGGTGTGTGTTTGTAGTGTGTATCTGTATGGCTGTCCGTGGCATCATAGCTCCTGAACAGATGAAAGGTGTCTTAATCGAGAGTGTCATTATCAATCTGCTTACCCATTTGAAGAAGAAGACTTGTTAACCTCGTTGTCTTCAAACGGGAATCAATAAATATGTATTTTAATATTTATTGCGAACAACATATAGCTGTGAGTAATTAAGGTGATTTAGTTACATTTATTCAAAATCAAATCATTTTTAAAATAATAAAAAAATCTGTTTTTTTTAGTCGGTACCCTAATGTGATGATGACATACTCGTAAAATAGGGCAGTCGTCCGCAATGACCGCCAGAAAATGCCATTGCCGCTAGCACGAACTCTGCTCAGGCATTGCTTCACCAGGATCATGCAGGATACCCAACCCGCCAGAAGAACTCCTCAACGGTGTGCGATATCTGTACCGAGCACGAATGTTGGCGTGAATGTGGGGATGAGGGCGATGCCGATGGTTAGAGCGTCATCATTCATCATCATTTCAGCCGAAAGATTCCCGCAAGCTTCACCAGTAGCTCATCGGTCCTCCTAGTGGGTGGTCTTCCAACGCATAGTCTTCTGGTTCGCGGTCGCTACTCCAGAACTTTTCGGACCCATCGGCCATCCGTTCTGCGAGCAATGTGCCCACTGCCACTTAAGTTAGGCGATTCTTCGGCCTACGTCGGTGACCTTGGTTCTCTTGCGGATGTCTTCATTTCTGATTCGATCACACAACGAAACTCCGAGCATAATCCTCTCCATTGCCCTTTGGGTGATTTTAAGCCTTCTGATAAGGCCCATTGTGAGCGACCATTGCACGTTTCGGTCCGACGAGAATACACCGCGCGGCTTCCCGAACGCTGCCCAGCCGAGTCGGAGCCAAAAAATGAAACCCGGGATACCAGGTAGAGTATGTCTCTGGGGCTGCGGGACTCCGGGGACGCGGGACTGTTCGAAAAAGATACCGTGGCCCTGGAACATAAAGGGCTAGGAAGGAACATGGATGGGTTTTAGTCAGTAAAAGTCTGACACTCCCTCCCGGCGCTGCCTAGAGTGGAAGGAGTCATTAGATGATTTCCCATCAGAAAAAAAAGGTTAGAGAATGTCTGTTTGTTTTCTTGACATTACCTAGGAGGTACCTAAAAGTAAGTAATTAATTTTTAGGGTTCCGTACAATTAAAAACGGAACCCTTATAGGATCACTTGGGTCTGTCTGTCTGTCCGTCTGTCACAGCGAATTTGCTCCGAATCTACTGGATCGAATCAGGTGAAATTTGGTAGAATGGTGATGACCCAAACACAGATGTGCAAAAGTAAATATTTTTGAGGTGCTCTGTTGATAGTAGTCAAGCTATTTTGTATGAAAAAGAAAGACAAATGTCGAAAACAATAAGTTTACATTTCGATGGAGATATACCTAGATGGAGTAGATGGCGATATCTTTTCTCAGGCGTTCAGGGATTGACGTTGCAAACATTTGGCCAGGTGCATTTGGGCCAAACGTACCAAGTCCAGCTCCTCTTTAGCCTGGTTTTTTAGGGTTCCGTAGCGGATGGACAGACGGACATGAAGGGTATAAGGGTTCCTTGTCAGGAGACAAGAAACTTGAAGAAACCCTTATAGGTAGTTTCATCATGTCCGTCTGTTCGTCCGAGGTTTTGCCCTGAGACTGTTAGTGCTAGAAAGCTGTAATTTTGTAGAAGTGTGTGTGCAGTGTGTGTATATCAATTACGCCGACAAAATTGTAAAATAAGGTGTTGCTTTTTTTTTCTAGGGTAGCTCCCCTACAATTGTTGAGCAATGATGAAGAAATTAATGAGAGGTGACAAGAATACCAAACCCTTCTCAACGAGGAGTTTCCAGAGGAACCGCTAACAGCACTGCCACACGCTGAAGGTACAGTTGATATTATTTCACCAGAGGAAGTCAAAACAACTATCCAAAAGATGAAAAATAAGAAAGCCACGGGACCAGGCGAAATTCCAGCAGAGCTATGGAAAAAGTTGGGAATACCGGTGTAGCGTGGCCCGTGGCTGACAAATCTTTTCAACGAAATTCTCAGAACCACCAAAGTACCAGAGATGTGGAGAACCAGCAACCTGATACCTTTCTATAATGAGAGACTTGTCTAGAGGAGATGTTGCGGACTGTGGAAACTATAGTGGAATCAAGCTAACCTCTCACAACCCTTATGATCTGGGAAAGTATCCTCGTAAAAAGGCTAACAAAAATAATATGGTTGTTATTTTTGTTAGCCTTTGGTAAATCCACACCAAACCAGTGTGGATTTACCAGTGGCGTTAGCACCACAGACGCAATTCATTCGGTGAAAATACTAATGTATAAGTACAATGCTCGCAAACAAGACATATAAAGAGATCATTGTCTGGTGTTCTATGCGACTCCCGTATGCCAATTAAATTCAAAGGCAATATATACAAAAGGGCAGTTAGACCAGTGTCGTGTCGGGTATCGTTGAATAGGTCTTTTAAAATGAGTCTGGGGCTTTACGAAATTTACGAAATATTAAACTTCAAAGTGCAAATATTTGTTCCAGTAGCTGTGTGTACATTAACTCATGAACTATAAAGGAAATTATGGTGGTTAATATAATTTTATTAGTTTAGCAGTAGTAGTCGTTGAACTTGGGTGTTAGATAATTTTGTACCTATACAAAATCTTTTGAATAAATCCTCTAAGGTGACTAAGATGAAGTTTTTGCAACATTTTTCCTATAAGCTCCGCTCGTATTGGTCGTAGCGTGATGTTATATAACCTTCCCCGATAAATGGACTATCCAACACAAAATAATTTTTCATTACTCATACTCGGAAAGTAGGCCTTCGTAGGTCGTAAGTTGCCTGAGGAGCGGGCTGAAAGTAATACTTTTCAGCCCTAGGGAGAATCACTTTCAACTGACAGCTGTCACATTATTTAAAAAATCTAGTTCTATTTTCACATTTCTATGGAACCATGTTCCGACTTCTATACAGCCTGTAAATTACAGCGCGATGTAAAATTGAAATAACATAAAATTCAGTTATAATTTAGTTACAAATATTTCTTTAAAATAACAAACATTTGGGTAAAATATTTACTATTTTTTCAGTGACGATAGTGAAAATAAAGGCTGAATAGCCGGCCACAGAAAAAAAACAAAATAGGCGGGAAAGCGGCAATCCGATCTTCATTTTTTTTTGAGTGGTTTCGTGTTTCTCTTTTTATTTTCCTTGTATTCGTAATGAAAAGCACAGTGTTTACCTCGAGTTAAAGACTTATTTAGTCCCGATACGGGGTTTGGCGCCCAAGCGTAGCGCGGGCGCTAATAGATGTACTATTTCAACCAATAGTTCCTGAGCGCGTTAGATTATATTGGCGCGTTCAACCAAACAAACAAACTCTTTAGCTTTATAATATGTGAATAACGGGCTACTACGGAACCCGAAGTGCGCGTGGCCCGACACGCACTTGGCCGGTTTTTATATTTTAATATTTGCTTGATTTATAAACAGTACAGAGGTACTTTTGTTGTGGAGCGTCAGAAACCCCTTTTAACAATGTACTAAACTACTCAGGATTTTTACTGAGGATAAAAATGAGAACACGTACTGCCGATTTGGAGGCGAGTTTTATTCTAATTCAAAGCGTACAGGCTCATGCGGCGAGCGTAGACCGCTGAGTTTGCAAGATAGACATTACATGTACTTAATCTAGAGCAGACGGGCGAGGTGTATCCATAACTCCTCCGACCCTAAGAGCGAAATTATCGGAAGGTTCGATTTGAGAGTCATTCCGATAATTTTGCCAGAACAATAAACATTTCGGCGATTTTAGCCAAGTTATATAAACTAAAAACGTAAGAACACTAAAAATAACTAAACCTAAGGTGACATATCCTAAATTTTCACTGAAGTTAAAGTCTTTCCTTTTATTCAAAACACTTTCGATCACTTCACTATGTTTTAACGAAAAGGCCATATATTTCACTTCGTCTAAACTGATCCCTTCCATATTAACTGCACTTGATTTGGAGAGAGTGGCATTCACGTGCAACTGAGGTAGTGTGACAATGGGGATCTTCTCTACAACTTCCAACTTAACTGAAATACGACGGTGAATATGAATTCCATAGATTTGCAGGTCACAAGGCTCGTCTAATGTCATCAGGTAAGTGCCGAATACAAGTTGGTTACTGATCTCTTCGCCGCATCGCTTAGTCAGTGTTGTTCTTAATCTACTATAAAGGAGCCAGCTGGCTGCGTTGACTTGCTGGACCCTGACTTTCTCGATTTGGATTTCTCGTTGTTTACAGGGAGTATGGTCATCTTCAAATTTCATCAACTGTTCTGCACAGGTAAGTTCATAGTATAAGGCTTGATTGTCTGCAGTGCATAAAAACTGATCCCCAGCAGAGAGTGGTCGACATGGTTTTATTAGCGGTAAGTATTTCATTCCTTTCGCCAGAAGGTAAGGATATTTGGGAATAATAGCCAAGGTTTTATTTTCGGATTCATGGAAGATTGGTAAGGAATACATCTTAAAATAGTTATATGATGAGTTATCCGTAAGTGGAATTTCCATTATAAATGTTATCTGATTATCTTTAATAAATGACTTTACACTAATGGTCTCCTCTATTTTCAATAAATTTGTTTCTAGTGGAGGATACACTAAGTTTCCAGAGTAAGAAATCAGTTCTAAATGATACAATAATTCCGTAGAGTTCACAATTGATTGATGTAACACAGATAGTTTACTTAACGCTAATGCTGTTTCAATTTCACTTAGCCTAGCAAAGATAGTACGAAAACTACTCGTGAATACAGAAAATAATCCCGTCAGGTAAGTTAAAAAAATCCAATTGTTTTGCTTAGCAGATAAATCTTTCAGAAGCAGTTCCATCTTTGTCAGGCGATTATGAAAATCTATAGTGTTCTGATTTATTGTTTCAGTTACATTAATGAAACTATCAAACATCTTGGAGACAATTGTTAATTTTTTGGAAACAATTATTTGATTATGATTTAATTTGGAAATAAGTTCTTCGTACCTAACGGCGTCATCGTGATCCAGGTTACCAGTTATTAATTTTATAATAGAACCCAGTGGATTTATAAGGCCTCTTTTAGAACGTTTCTGCGGAACTAGTTGTCGATATTTTTCTATAGTTATATCGCGTATAAACTCTGTATGTATTTTCATACTGGTGAATTCTTGAGTATATGATGCATTCCAATCGATAATTTTACACATTTGTTGGTAGTTACTGGATATGTAACTTAAATCATTATAAATCTTATCTAAACTAATGAGCTTAATTATAGTCCAGTGATCAGTTTGAATGTGTGCCAGACCTTCTTTTACCGGGAATATACCTGGGTTTCCTTCAAGATTTTGCAGATGAAGGGCCAGCGAGGGCACCACTACCGACAGGATGCCACACCACCTGCGGAGGGCGTTTTACATTTTTAATAGGGGTTTTAGTGATTCTTTCTCCTATTTGAATTGGTAAGATATTTCTTTCAGCCTGACCTATAACTTTTGCTTTTACGTATCTTGGTTTGTCTTTACTTTTACGCTTGTTCACGTCTTTCGCAAAAATAATCTCGCCTTTATTAAACTCAATTTCGACTTCATCACCCTTTCTTACTCTGCGTTTTTCTTTGATTGCTACCATTCTATCTGTCAAATGTGTGTACATGACTCTGATTCGTTTTGCATGATCCTTGACCATTTTTTGAAAATATTGCTTTTCTAACTCTATACTAAACGGGTTATTTGTATCGGTATGTCCGAAAACAACTTCGAATGGAGTGAGTTCGGTAACAGAGTGAATGGAATGATTATATGCCATAACTGAGTACGTCATTACTGATGCCGCATCGGTACATCGTTTTTCGTACTTCGCCAATCTGTATATTTCAATTATAGTAGAATGAAATCGTTCTATCAAACCCATTGAATTGGGGTTATTGGGTGTGCCAATGTGAAGTTCAACCTTATGTAAGTTTAAAAATTCCTTCATCAACTCGTTATTGAACTCAGAACCTGGGTCGGAACTTATCCTTTTAGGAACGCCGTAATATGAAAAATACTTCATTAGAGCACGGACAACTTCTGGGGTAGATTTGTTCTGAATTTCGATAGCCTGACCTAGTTTACTAAAGGCATCTATAAGGGTTAGATAAGTTTTACCTTCAATACTAAAGAGATCTATAAATAATTCCTGAAACGGAGCATTCTGTGTTTGTGTCAGCTGTAGGGTAGGTTTAATAGGCTTTCTATCATATTTCATTTTGTGGCATGCCTCGCAAGTATTTATAACTGCCGCTACTGTCTCCTGCATTCTATCCCAATAATAATTCCTATGAAGCCTAACTAATGTCTCTTTGATGCCGCGATGGCAGGTGTGTCCTTCATGATGCTTAGCTATTATAGCTCTCTGTTCTCCTTCATCTTCTACATAAATTACTCGTTCTGTGCATTCATAAAAATTGATCAAATCTTTCCTAAAAAGCTGAATTATTATATTACCGAATAATTTGCGATGTTCATTTTCTTCAAAAAAAATGAAGTATTTAAATTTTGGTTTAATGTATTGTTTCAAAAATTCTTTTATCAATTCTGGATTATCTATTGGTAAGAAAACTTCTAATACTTTCTGTTTGGCACGCGAAAGGTCCTTCACTTGCATTTCATTTTTGAGCCATGAGAACACTAAAATTTGATTTGGTTTGGTGTCTATTGCTTCGTGTAAAATTGGTATTCCAGTGGACTCGTTTAAAGCTGAATGAATTGTATCCGATTTACTATTTCCTAACGGAACAGGGTGTTTATTAATTATTTCGTCGGGAAACTCTATAGAACTAGCAGTCGCTGTTCTACTTGTGTCAGATATTGTTATAGTTGATGAATTGCTGCGTTGTCTTTTCTTTTTAACCGTGTACCTTTCTGTAGCTACTCGATCTAGGTATTTTGTCCCTTCTTCATCAACGTTAACTGCTAGTGATTCGTTATCATCGTCAGAGTCTAAAGCATTAATTTTAATTCTGGAAAAGGCATCGGCATTAGTGTTTTGTTTGCCATTTTTGTAAATCAATTCAAAGTCATAGTCTTGCAAACGGAGTCCCCAACGTGTAAGTTTACTACTTGGATCTTTCAGAGATCGGAGCCATACTAAAGGACGGTGGTCCGTGTATATGTAAAACTTTCGACCATATAAGTATGGTCTGAAATGTTTTACTGCCCAAATTATAGCAAGCAATTCCCGCTCGATTGTACTATAACGTGATTCAGAGTCGCTAAGAGTGCGACTAGCGTAAGCAATAGGTTTGTCACTTCCAATTTGTCCTTGTGACAAAACTGCACCCAGAGCTATGTTTGACGCATCAGTCGTAAGAATGAAGGGCTTGTCATAGTCCGGGTATTGTAAAAGAGGGGCGTGTGTCAAAAGTTCTTTACATTTGTTAAATGCGTCAATGTATTTCTGGTCGATTATAATTTTGTTTCGTTTTTTCAAACAAGTTGTCAATGGTTGTGTAATTTTTGCAAAGTCCTTGATGAAACGTCGGTAGTATCCTACTAGTCCAAGAAAACTTTTAATCTCAGTCGTGGTTTTTGGTAGGGGATAGTTAAGTACAGCTGTAATTTTGTCGTCATTAGGTTTTAGTCCTTCTTTGGTAATTGTGTGTCCTAGGTAAAGTACTTCTTTGCGTAGAAACTCTGATTTATCTAGTTGAATTTTCATATTAGTGGCCCTGATTCTGTCAAAAACAGTCCGTAAATTCTGTATCATATTATCAAGGCTATTTCCATAAACTATAATGTCATCTAAGTATACCATACAGTGTAGTCCTTGCAATCCACGTAACACGTTATCCATTGTCCTTTGGAATGTGGCTGGCGCGGTTTTTAAACCAAACGGCATTCTGAGGAACTCAAAATGACCGTTTTGCGTAGAAAAAGCTGTCTTCTGCCTGTCCCTTTCGTCTAACTCTATCTGATGATATCCACTGGCTAAATCAAGCGTAGTATAATAAGTGCTCTTTCCTAACTTGTCAAAAAGGTCATGAATGTTTGGTAGGGGGTATCTGTCATCAATAGTAATTTCGTTAAGTCGTCTAAAGTCAATAACCATCCTATATTTAATTTCACCAGATGCGTCCATCTTCTTAGGCACCAGGTGGACAGGAGCATTCCAAGGAGAATGGGACTCTTGTATTACATTGTCTTTTATTAATTGGTCAACTTGTCTGTTAATTTCGTTTTGAACAAACGGAGCCTGTCTATACGGTTTCACATATATAGGATCTTCATTTTTAGTCCTTATGTGATGTTTTACCGAATTAGTGAATGTCAAGGGGATTTGGTCACAGTAAAATATGTCTTTGAACTCCTCGCAAAGTCTATAAATCTTTTCATGTTCTTCCTCGTTGGTATGGTCTAGTCTGAGTTTCCTCAAATTGTCTTCAAGTAACTTGTCTATCTCTATGTCAGTATTGTTTTTAGTAAAATTTATATTACATTCATTATTCTCATATTTGGTTACTATAAAGGGTTGTTGTATATTTAATCGTTTTGGACTATCTGAACTATTTTGGATGACTGTGTATGCGTATCCATTTACGCAATTTACTATAGCACTAGGCATACGCAGACCATTCTCAAATTCTTGAAAATCAAGAATAGCTTCGTTCGAATATTGATTGACAGGTAACTTAACTCGTTGTTCTGTTCGTGACGGTACATCAATAACATAATTTAAGTTATTATTAATTATTGGAATACAAGTAGTGTCAGTTGTTAATACTTGGTTTTTTAAATCAATTACTGCGTTTAATTGTAGTAAAAGGTCATTACCAATAAGTCCGTCATATCGTGCGTCAACGTCATACAAATAAAATTTATGCCAAGTGTTAGTTACAAAAGAGGGTAACGGAGGAATTTCCATTACTTCATCGTGTATACTCGAAGCATGGGTGCTTACCACTTGAAAATGTTCTTTTCTAATAAAATCACGGAAAAATTCATAAGCCTTTCGAGGACTAATGAATGACCTCATGCTACCAGTGTCAATCATCATTCTTGCGTCTATTTCTTCTAAGTAAATGTAGGGAAGTTTTAAATTTGGATCGCAATTTAGTTCTAAGACTTCTTGTCGTTCAACGAGGCTTTTTCCTGAAAACCCGCTTTATTACTGTCATTTGTTGGTTCTAATTTTTCATCAGGTACTTTAGAATCATTCACGCAACCTTCGTAGCCATAATAATAGTTAATGTCGTTTGAGTAGTCATAGTCATTTGTTAGATTATAATAGTACGAGTAAAATTCGTCATAATATGGATCGTTTTCATATACGTAATCGTTCATAGTGAGCTCATTTAAATTAAAGCCGTGTTGCTGCTTAGGTTGGGCTGTTCTCATGGATACGTCACTGTCTTGATTTTGGGGTTTTAATACCTGGGGAAGATTTGATGCTGTCTGTTGCGGTGGTTTGTAGCCGAACTGTAGGGGTGGTCTATAACCAAACGGTTGAGGTGGCCTATAGCCAAACGGTTGAGGTGGCCTATAGCCAAACGTTTGAGGTGGCTTATGGCCAAACGGTTGAGGTGGCCTATAGCCAAACGGTTGTGGTGGTCTATAACCAAACTGTTGAACTGGCCTATAACCAAACGGTTGCAAACCCGCTTGGGGACGATACTCGAATACTGGCTTAAATGATTGACCTTGACCCGTTTGAGGTATCTTAATTTGTGTAGGCTGAAAAGGTACGGTAGGTTTGCTCGCGTCTGGTTGGGTTACCGATGACCTTGAAGTTGATCCCAAAATTTGACTATTACCATGAATGCGGTTACGCATATTATATTGATCTAAGAAATTGACTTCTTCAAGTACGATACTCAAAGCTGCTTCTAAGGTTGTAGGCGATTTAAGCCTAACGATACGCACCATATTTTCAGGAAGGTTGTACAAAAATACATTTGGAGCCGTATTGTTGTAAATAATTGCCTTAGCACGTCTTAGTTCCATATCATCAATTGTATTCACTTTCGACATTAATAACGAGCGAACATTTTGGATTCTATTACAAAAGTCTAAAAAGTTTTCACCGGACTTAATTTTTAACGATTCTAACCCCCGAATACTGAAACGTCACTCAAAATGTAAGAGCTGCTTAACATTTGAGAAGCTCCTAAACTTAAAATTTTGTATGGCCAAACGTCATTTTTGAGTATCTGTTAAATATAAGTGTTACTTAAATTTTGAGTGACGTTTCAGTATTCGGCCGTAATTCAATATTAATACACGCTTCACTACGTGGGTCTCCAAAATGTTGAATCAGCAATTCTTTGAATGCCGACCATGTAACAATATCTTCACGCTCCGATAAGAGCGCAGCTGCGTCCTCTTTCAATCTACTTGTTAAAACATTAAAAACATAAAGATTTTGTTCCACACTGCCCTTATATCGATCAACTACGTACTGACATTTTCTCAAATAAAGGTTTAACTGTCTTTTGTCACCGTTAAACAGTGGGATTAAGTTTACAATTTCGTTTGGTATTGGTGCAACTGCGACTATTGCGGGCGTGGGCGTCGTCATGACTATAGAGTAATGAATTGATCAGAGGTAGCAGCTCGCTTTAAACAATTTTATTAAAATTCGCACACACACCTAAAATACAATGAACATACAATTAAAGCACTATTATAATCGGGAATACTGGATACATTTAGAAAATAAAATTTATAAAACTTGTTTAGAAGAATTTGAAAAAATAGTTTTTCCTTAAAAATACTTATATAACTACTTTTCATAGAATTAATAATTAATTCAGTTTATTTAATTCAATAAAAAAATTCAAGACTTAGAACATTATATTAAAATGTGAACTCTCTAACATTAACACTACTCTATGTTTTATGTTCTGTGAATTGAACAGAGATAAGACCATATAATTTGATACAGAGTTATCAACTAGACTAAACACTGTTATAATGAGCAAGATTTGATCTCGAAAATAACATTTAAAACTTATGAAAAATAAAGGAGGAATAGGGGAACATAGGATTGGCGAAAAGGTTTACTCACCAACCACCCGCGACTCCCATACTCGAAGATTTCTGCACTTCACGAAAAGAATATTTATTTGGTTCGAGGATTTCCTCTGCTTTCGCAGGTTTACGCCTGGTCGAATTTGGACGACGGAAAAACGCGAAACTACGGCAAGGAGGAAATCCTATCGGCTGCGCCACTTTTGTTGTGGAGCGTCAGAAACCCCTTTTAACAATGTACTAAACTACTCAGGATTTTTACTGAGGATAAAAATGAGAACACGTACTGCCGATTTGGAGGCGAGTTTTATTCTAATTCAAAGCGTACAGGCTCATGCGGCGAGCGTAGACCGCTGAGTTTGCAAGATAGACATTACATGTACTTAATCTAGAGCAGACGGGCGAGGTGTATCCATAACTAGGTATTTCAAATGAAAATAAAGGTCCATGTCCTATTCAACGGTCCCTTTGGTTGTTTACATAATAGTCATTTAGGCTTAGTGCTAGTTTAAATTATGCAATGTAGATTTCGCCGGTATCTCGGTTAGGCTACTACATACTTGCATAAATCGATCGATAATTTGTCTCGTTAAACTTGAAAGAAGAAGTTCTCGGTTCAAAACCAAAAAAAGGAGGAAAAACAATCCTACTAACCGACTTTGGGTCATGCGGCCAATATCGATGGAGATTAGCTAAATGGGTACAAAAGGGGGTTTTCCTCCCCGCAGTTATCGTGAGATTTGGCTTGACCCCCTCATCCCCTCCCTAACTTGAGATTAATCATAATTCGTAATTGAGTGTAAATGCGTTAATCTGGAGGCCTACCACGAACTCTTAACGCGATCCAGTTTAGGACCTAAACTGAACTGTACGTCTAATTCGTACCATGACGTCAGTTTAACGATTCAATTTTAGGCCATGCCATCTGACAGCGATTGACCACGAACTGAGTCGCTAGTTTTGGTTTCATTCATTCAATTTGTACTTGTTTGGTACCATGACGTCCTTAGAGCAGCTCAACTGAAACGCTCAACGGTCAACTTTAGCGATTCAATAAAAGTTACTATTTCTCTAACATTAACTGAAACGTTTGGTGAATTATTAACGTAAATAAAGTTTTTAAGTGGTATTTCAGTGGAATTTTGCAAAAACCAACCTCTGTCTGTCAGTCCGTCTGTTCATCTGCCTGTCTATACGTCTGTATGTCCGTCTGTCTGTCTGTTCGTCTATCTGTCCGTCTGCCTGTCCGTCTGAATGTCCGTCTGTCTGTTCATCTGTCTGTCCGTCTGTCTGTCCGTCTGTCTGTCCGTCTATCTATCCGTCTGTCTGTCCGTCTGTATGTCCGTCTGTCTGTCCGTCTGTCTGTCCGTCTGTATTTCCGTCTGTCTGTTCATCTGTCTGTCCGTCTGTCTGTCCGTCTGTCTATCCGTCTATCTATCCGTCTGTCTGTCCGTCTGTCTGTCCGTCTGTTCACCTGTCTGTCCGTCTGTCTGTCCGTCTATCTATCCGTCTGTCTGACCGTCTGTATGTCCGTCTGTCTGTCTGTATATCCGTCTGTTTGTCCGTCTGTCTGTTCATCTGTCTGTCCGTCTGTCTGTCCGTCTGTCTGTCCGTCTATCTATCCGTCTGTCTGTCCGTCTGTATGTCCGTCTGTCTGTCCGTCTGTATGTCCGTCTGTCTGTCTGTCTGTATATCCGTCTGTTTGTCCGTCTGTCTGTTCATCTGTCTGTCCGTCTGTCTATCCGTCTATCTATCCGTCTGTCTGTCCGTCTGTATGTCCATCTGTCTGTCCGTCTGTCTGTCTGTCTGTATATCCGTCTGTTTGTCCGTTTGTCTGTCCATTTGTCAGTCCGTCTTTCTGTCCGTCTGTCTGTCAGTCTGTTTACCCGCCTGTCCATCTGTCTGTATGTCCGTCTGTTTGTACATCTGTCTGTCAGTCTGTGTGTCCGTCTGTCTGTCCGTCTGTCTACCCATCTGTCTGTCCGTCGATCTGTTTGTCTGAACATATGTCTGTCCGTCTATCTGTTCGTCGGTCTATCCGTCTTTATGTCCGTCTGTCTGTCCGTCCGTCTGTCTGTCTGTCTGTCTGTCCGTCTGCGTGTCCGTCTGTCTGTCCGTATGTCTGCCTGTATGTATGTCCGTCTGTCCATTAGACTGACTGTAAAAAATGTCCGCAAAACAAAGTTATTTGATCCTAATAGCGTTGTCTCTTTCTCACCAAAAACGTTTCAAACGCGGTTCAGGCACAAATTACGATCTTTCATTCACTTTTAACGATCCAAATGCCGCTGAGCGTATTGGACGTCATGGTGCGAGTTTGAGCGATGCAGTTTAGGAACCTAAACTGAAATGTCTTGCTTTTGAATCGTTTTTAATTAGATCATGGTAGGCCTCCTGTGCTTGATTGCGATTAATTTATTAAAAAAACATATTTTTAATACACTTCCTCGAAAACTGGTTCTTTTCGCACTACGATTAGGTTCAAAATACAGTGTATTTCAAAACACGTGCGTTTTTCATGTTTTTTCTTCACATGTGCAGAAAGCAAAATTGCCACAGATAACTATACTTATACTTAGTCCAAACTGGTCAATGCATAATTAACATCTGTCATTGCATCTGACTATAGAGTCAGAGGTGAACGTATTTTTTTTTAATTTCGGATAAGTGATCTACGTCTTTACGGCGGCGTTATCATTTTTTGAATATTCAAATTGTGTTTATAATAATAAAAAAAAAAAATCAATATCATAAAAACATGATTCTTTAGAACTAATATTTTCTTTTATGACCAAATTAACATTAATTTGTGTTCTAAATTAAAAAATATATAATAAAAACTATTTTTTATATTAGGCTGTATAATAGCTTCATACCTTTGCTTCTCCTTCAACCTGGCGAAAGCAAAGCGCGGAAAAAAAAATTAAATCATAGTCTCGTAATAATTCATGACACAAATATTTGAAGTACATTCTTTTATTTTATTTCTTCAAAAGTGTATTGAAAAACGTCGTCCATTCCCCCAATAAACGGCTATGAAGTGCACAAAGCACTTATTACTATGCGCTACGACAGAAGTCCTGAGGAAGATGGAATTACCACGGAAGCGCTTAAAGTCGGCTCTACCACTTTGCTACCCCACCTAACTAACCTGTTTAACATATTGCAATCAGGAAAAGTTCCAAAAACAATGTGTACATCCAATATAGTTCTTCTGTATAAAAGGCGACAAAAGTGACATTGGCAATTACCGTCCATTCAGTTTAACATCCCACATTTACAAGACCTTTATTAAAGTGATTCACAGTCGCATAGACGGGAAACTGGATAAACATACATCTTCATACTTAGACACTCGATTGCAGTCATACTCCAGCTAGGTCTGCAGTTCTCATCAAGGTGCATGAAATGAACACGATATAGCTGCTGTAAACTGTTGCGGACCTCTTATAACTGCTTACCATTTAAAATTTCGAACTCTACGCTATGACGCCGTGTCTTAAAGTGCACAACCTCGTTAAAGCTTAGAAACCTTCAAATGCGGTATTAATATTTTAAGGTGATTTTCGAGACATTCCAATTTTAAAGAGTATTTGCAATTTTGCACCTTTATGTGAGTTCAACCCTTGTACAACCTTTTTGGAATAAAATCGGATTGGGTTTTGAAGCATGTATCAAAATAACATGTAGTTTATATCAGAATCTCTAATGGCGCATCCACACATGCCGCCGGCTTATGCCGCCGGGTTTCAGACCGCCTTGCCGCTGAATGCAGGCCGCCGGCTTTACCGGCGGTTGCCGGCGGCCTGCAGATGCGGTTGCAATTTTCGCAGTAGTGTTGTGACTTTCGTCGAAGTTAGTCGTGTACGTAGGATTGAAAGATGTTGGACTATGATATAGTTGCGTGTATCGCAAGTGTAGTGTTGTATGTTATTATTCGTAAAAAGAACCGCAAAATCAAACGAAGATATTGGGTCAGACCAAGTCTACTCTAGTTAGTCTCTAGTTTAGCTCGTGCCTTCGCGTCTCTGCGCGTGGCGATGGGATCGGTGGGATCGACCGCTTGTATTACAACGTCCCATAAGTCGGCACCGTCAGATAGCACTCCAAACTAAATGCCCATGTGTTGAAGTTATGACCATTTAGCTTACTAATGCTTATTGCATTTGTCATATTTGAAGAATTTGTTACCGCTGTACTGGTATCCGCTGCTGACTGCTGCGTCGTGGTGGACGTTGGAGGGACCATAACCACTAGTTCATACAAAGCCAATACAGTAGGCTAGTAAAGGAAAAAACTATTTTTATCAGGAAATAAAAAACGTGTATTTAAAATTACGTATAACAAGAGAAGTGAAGTGATAGACATATAGTTTGTCAAAAGAGTAATGGCCAGGGTGTGCTTATTAGACTAAAAAAGGTTTTAACAATTTACTTCTATGAAATTATACGACAACACTACCACTCCGTATCGAACCAAACCAAAAGCAAGCGCGTGCCGCGGCTGATGCCGCGCGTGATGCGGCAAATGCCGGCGGCACGGCCGCCGGCCATGCCGCCGGCCGTGCCGCCGGGCATGTGTGGATGCGCCATAAGGCGTATTGATTTCAAATTCGAAACAAATCACCGCCAAAATAACTTTCTACCCCTTTTTAACTCCGTTAGGGGAATTGCAATGCAATGCAATACGTAACGCGTCCATCAAATATAATAATAATAATAATGTTTATTTTTCTTCCACAAATAATACTTATAAACTAACACATGCAGATTGATTGAAAATGATCACTGTGTTTATTTGTGGGAGACTGGTGCCTAAATTAATAGGCTTAATTTAGGCACCAGTCTCCCATCTTCAAGACTTGTATTTCAAGACACCAGGGACTCCCCCCTACAGGCAAAATTACATTCTTCATTGGTTATTAAAATAACTAGGTATACTGGTGTCTATTAATATTGTTGATTGCGAAGTTTGAAGTAGATTGAACCAAGGAATCACGTTTTCCCATACAAACTTTGCCCCCCCTTTTCACCCCCTTAGGGGTATAATTCCAGAAAATCCTTTCTTATCGTATGCCTACCTCATACAAAAAATATACCCTCCAAATTTCAGGTTTCTACAATCTGCGGTTTGGGCTGTGCGTTGATCCATCAGACAGTCCTTCAAGACAAAGCATTTTTTATTTGTAGATAGTAGGATTTGTTATACTCGTTTGTAATGTATTTGTAACTTTTCCGGCTTTATGTGTACATTCGTATAGTCTACATTTTCTTCGTAGTATTATTTTATTATTTTAGGATGGAAACGATTAACGGAGCAGTAAGGGGAGCTAAGTATTAGAAACAGGATCGATTGGCATAAAAAAGGGGTCTCCCTTGTTTGACCGAAAGGAATTTGACAAATTTTCACTTCCCAAAACATTTTTCGCATAATTTCATTTGCCAAATTATTATTTAGCAAAAAATCTATTCTCAAAAAATTGAAACGCAAACCTAATGTTTGGGAAATTAACGTTTAAACTATAACTTTTTTACCAACTAGCACTTTTAACATTTTTTATTTAGTCAAATATTTCAGTTGGAAAAAAAGTTTTTACTTACGCAAAATGAAATAAGCCAAATATTTTGTATCGTCAGTTTTCCATTTTTTTTTCTTCTATATAATGTAGTTGTTCCGGGTCACAGGTTTAACCTAACCTAACCATTATTTTAAAATAATTAACTATCCTAATCTAAATAGCTCAGTTCCG
The DNA here is from genome assembly GCA_950022955.1 of Xestia ashworthii. Lineage (NCBI taxonomy): Eukaryota > Metazoa > Arthropoda > Insecta > Lepidoptera > Noctuidae > Xestia > Xestia ashworthii. The sequence continues at coordinate 9,156,429 of OX465562.1, read as the reverse complement.
GGTAACCTACTAAAAACAATCTCTTTTTTCTATTTATGCAAGTCGTTTCTGCCGGAGGTCACAGTTTTAACCTAACCTAACCAACCCATTTTCTTTAAAGACGAAATTAACCTAATCTAGTAGGAGGTCACAGTTTTAACCTAACCAAATCATTTTTTTAAATAAGTAAGTAATTATCCTAATCTAAATAGTTCAGTTCCGGGTATCCTACTAAAAACAATCTCTTTTTTCTATTAATACAAGTCGTTTCTGGCACAGGCGTAGGAGGTCACAGTTTTAACCTAACCTAACCTACCCATTTTGTTTTAAGACGAAATTAACCTAATCTAAATAATTGAGTTCCGGGTACTAAAAACAATATCTTTTTTTTTATTAATAAAGTCGTTTTGCCCAAATTTTTTTTTTCTTAACAAATCATTTCACCAAACGTTATTGTCTGAAGATTGTTTGCTGTAATAAATCATTTGATTAAAGACCAAATGCCATACTGACATTATACTTGGTAATATTTTGCCAAGTAAAAATTTGACCAAATAAAAATATGCGTACTAAAATCATTCGAAATATTGCAATGGTATAAAAAAAGGTTGCTAAAATTTGTTTGGGTAAAAACTTGGGCAAAATCTTTTCGGCAAAACGGCAGGATCCCAAAAAAAAAGGTTTTGTGTAAAATAGCAATTTTCTGGCTAACTATTTCCCCTATACTGCCCGGCTGAAAGTTATTTTTTGCATCTTCTGACTTTTTGAGTACTCTAACCTGGGTTGTTCTGGAAGAACTTTTTGATTAGTGTCGGAAAGAAGATCGATTGGCATCAAAAAAATTGTTTTATGTAAAATGGCAATTTTCTTGCTAACTGTACTTTATTTTTTAATTAAATCTGTGGTTCACTAATGTTTCACCAAAACTCCATTGACAAATTTTCATATCGCAACCAACGTTTCGTATAGGTACTATTTATTTCGCAAACAACTTATTCCGCAAATGTTTTGTTTTAAAAACATTCGTTTTACAAATATTTATTTGGCAAATACTTCTTTTATCAAATGCTTCAGATGATATTTAATCATTTATTCCTTTTTTCATTTCTTATTTAGATACATTTGGATAAATCACGTTTCTACAATAGTACAATATGGTACAAGTGTGTAATGTTGGTGATTACCGCTGAGGCGCCATTGAGACCCGAGCTGTTAGGCGAGGGTGTTAAGAGAGCCGAGGACGGTAATCATCAACACCCACGTGTATCATACGACGTTTTTCAACACACCTGAGAATAAAATAATACTAAAAATAACTATAATTTCAACAGTGAAAACTAGTTGTGAAGAGTTTTTTCGCAATGGCGGGAATAATTAATCAGTTTTCCTATGCGCGCGCATCTAACAATGGCGATCGGCCATAGACTAAGAATGAGGTTTCATTTTTTTGGCTTTTCGCGGATAGCGTTTTAGCCACTTACGAAATGGGGAATTCAAAGTTTTATTTAATACAGAGAAAACAAAAGTTACATTTGAGTGAAAGTTTAATTTATTAAAAACTTATATGTTGAAATTATCTATGTAGATACGAAGTTGCATGAAATGAGCAAGCAATAGGTTCATTAATTTATTTGTACTATTGAACACGATCTTTTTTGTATCGAAACTTTTTAACCGACTTCTAAAAAAGGAGGAGGTTCTCAATTCGGATGTTTTTTATGAACAAAGCAATTCAACCAATAAAATAAAAAAAAAACTCTATAACTCACTTGTGAATAATAGCAATGAAAAAGTCACAGATTGATTACAGGTGTCATTATGTGCCTAATTGCGGTGAAATTAGAGCCACTTTATGAGCAAGTGTGTTGAAAAATAATTTTTCATTACTCATACTCGGAAAGTAGGTCTGAAGTTGCCTGAGGAGCGGGCTGAAAGTAATACTTTTCAGCCCTAGGGAGAACCACTTTCAACTGACAGCTGTCACATTATTAAAAAAAAAATCTAGTTCTATTTTCACATTTCTATTGAACCATGTTCCGACTTCTATACAGCCTGTAAATTACAGCGCGATGTAAAATTGAAATAACATAAAATTCAGTATTAATTAAAGAATATAATTATTTTGAATAACTTACTTATAATTTAGTTACAAATATTTCTTTAAAATAACAAAAATTTGGGCAAAATATTTACTATTTTTTCAGTGACTATAGTGAAAATAAAGGCTGAATAGCCGGCCACAGAAAAAAAAACAAAATAGGCGGGAAAGCGGCAATCCGATCTTCATTTTTTTTTCGAGTGGTTTCGTGTTTTTGTTTTTATTTTCCTTGTATTCGTAATGAAAAGCACAGTGTTTACCTCGGGTTAAAGACTTCTTTAGTCCCTCGATCTATTAGCGCCCGCGCTACGCTTGGGCGCCAAACCCCGTCTCGGGACTAAATAAGTTACTTTCACCCCTTGGATAACAATGTACTATTCATCCCCCCATCTCGGAAAGAGTATTTTTGTTCTTCAATATCTGAGTGCAAAAGCCGTTTTTATCGTCTTGAGGGTAAAGTAAATTTGAATTTAGAACATCGTGTGCACTAAGCATGTGAACTCAAAACATCTTTAAACCTATTTACTTCTACCTCTATGGTGCCGAATTTATCATATATTTTTTTTAATTTTTTAAGAACTCAGACTCGGAACCTTCTTGGTGTACTTTTTTTAATATGTTTTGCGCGCGCCATTTTCTTTTCACGTCATATTGTTAACACCTTAGGTTAAAAACAAGGAATCCAACTTGAAAACAAGTGAAAAACCTAAAATTACCACTCATTAATACTCATTATCTAGCGACGAGGAAGTTTATTTGACGCCAACAGAATTATTGAATAATGCGCAATTTTTTTTTTTTGCGTTTTTTCATTTCCTCGCTGAGGTGGGATGAAAAGTTACGTGTTGCACTCGAGTGCAAAGATTTTTCACCTCGAGCTCTTTTGATTCCCTCGCTAAGGGACCCCCCACACTAAGCGTCTTTCGAGCGTCGTCGTCGTGCCAGCGTCCGCGCAACGTCCACCCGACGTCGACGTCAAACGTTTGAGTTTACGTCGGATGGACGTTGCGCGGACGCTGGCACGACGACGACGCTCGAAAGACGCTAGTGTGGGGTGTCCTAGTTTTGAATCACTCGTTTCGCTCGTGACTCAATTTTAGAATCTTTCGCTTGCTCGGTCATCAAAATTGAGCACGCGGTTAAAAAACAACTTTGCACTCTTGTATAACAAATAACTATTACAGGCTAGTATTTTTTTTATTACTCTTTTTTAAGAAAAAGTTTGGGTAATGCATAGTTTTTTCACAACATGCAAACAAGCATACTCCATGCATGCAGCAAGCAAGCAGCAAGCAAGCAGCATACAGTAAGCAAGCAGCATGCAAGAAGCAAGCAGCATGCATTCAGCATGCAGCAAGCATGTAGCAAGGTATGCAACAAGCAAGCAGCAAGCATGCAACATGCAGCAGGCATGGTTTCTGTCACGGCTCCGGCGCTGCGGGGCTCCGGCGGTCACACGCAAGCTTATCGTCGCAGAGGGTTTTAACGCTCACCACCGCAGCTTCGGCTTGCTGGCCGGCTGAAGCCGGCCAGCCTCAGCCGCGGCGGCAAGTGTTAAAGCCACCTGCTCCTCAGATCGCGGGCCGCCTCGCCCCTCCGCGCCTACGCGGATTTAAATAACACTCTAGGGGTAGGGCAGAAAAGACTACGTGGAGTCGGTTCTGCAGCGATTCATTTCTGTCACATTTGTGCTTATAGAAAACCAAATTCATTCATATTCTTTTTTTTTTTAATTGCACTATCAATGTGTGTAATGTCTTTATTCCAAACGTTATTTTATGAGTTAAAATGAAAAAGTAGTGAATGGTTTGTCAAATAATACGTCTATCTATCTAAATATATATAACTCAAAGGTGACTGACTGACTGACATAGTGATCTATCAACGCACAGCCCAAACCACTGGACGTATCGGGCTGTAATTTGGCATGCAGGTAGATGTTATGACGTAGGCATCCGTTAAGAAAGGATTTTGATCAATTCTACCCCCAAGGGAATAAAATAGGGGATGGAAGTTTATATGAAAGTCCGTCAGTTTTAAAGTTAGGATCTTCTAATTTTGTGTGTAGCCTGACGATTGAAAATTAATTTATACGTGTTTCAGCGTTTTTGATAATTCCACCCCGAAGGCTTAAAAAGGGGATGAAATTGTGTGTGAAAAATCTTTAATTTTCGACGTAAAAAGTACAAAATTTGTTATCTGGGCTTATGATTGGAAGCTAACGCAACGGCTTTATTAGAATTTCAACCCTTGAAGAGTGCCATCATTTTGTTTTTAATTAAAGTATTTATTTTTGAGTTACTCAATAGTATCAAAGTTAGTAAGTCGTTGGTTTTTTTTTTTTTTCAACCCACAAAGGTTTGCATTGTATTTGTTCATTCGTTCACCAATAACGGCAGCAGGAGAGACCTTTTGCAGCAGTGCAAGTTAATAGTATAGGCCGTACACAAGTTAATAGTACAAGTAGGTACCAATCGTATGGACGCGCACACGTGACTTCGCGGCTGGCAGTACTTACCGTTTTGTAGGGACCTAGGTAAGCCGAAGATTATGGAGTTACGGCTGGGGCAGAAAAAGAAAGTATGTATCGTTGAACAAGATAGAATGAGTAATTGTCGATGTCGTATTACACAGTAAAAAAATCTACCTATTGGTCTCTCACTTAGGGAGATTTATATGTGTACGTATGTTTAAGGGTGACAAGCAAAATTTAGCCACACTCTACAGGTCGCAATTATGAACCGAGTGCTTTCAAACTTGGCCAAAAAATCGAAAAGGTCAAAACATAGGCTATGTTCGTGAATGGGCGGAATTCGTCTATGGGGGGCGGCGGGGGGGTCGTTTTTCTAAAATCAGTTTTTTGGCCATAACTTTATCCTATGAAAAATTTTTGTACCGTTTTTCATTTTTATCATTCTGAGTAAAAGTACGGACAACTTTAAAATAAAACTTTTTTGATGCAACCCCTAAATTGGGGAGGGGGTTGAAATTTCCAAAATTTTTGCGAAAAAAAATCATATCTCCGAAACAGTAAACATTTTGAGCGTCGCAAATATTTTTTTTTTGAAAGAAAATTGTTTACTCTACAATTGTTACTTACCTTTGAAGTTTAGCGATAAAACTTATAGTTTTCGAAATAAAAAATCATAACTAAAAATTTGAGGGCGTTTCCATGCTAAACTCTTAAGAGAGGATTTAAAAACCGGCCAAGAGCGTGTCGGGCCACGCTCACTGTAGGGTTCCGTAGCTTCCCAGACCATTAAAAATACCAACATTTTTCGTCAGCAAAAATAACTTTGTTTTTCATAGTATTTGTATGAAAAACAAAGTTATCATTTGCGTTTTTTTGAAAAAGTGCTATATAACTCAAAAACTATTCAACTCATCAAGTTGAAAATAATTTTCCTAGAAAGTTCATATAAAGGTCTACTTCTGTGATTTTTTTCATATTTTTTAAACTTATGGTTCAAAAGTTAGAGGGGGGGGGACACATTGTTTTTGACTTTCGGAGCGATTATTTCCTAAAATATTAATATTATCAAAAAATGATTTTAGAAAACCCCTATTCATTTTTAAATACCTATCCAACAATATATCACACGTCAGGGTCAAAATTAAAAAAAAAATCGCTCCCCACTTTACGTCTGGGGGAGGTACCCTAATAAAAATGTTTTTTTTAATTTTTATTTTTGCACTTTGTCGGCATGATTGATATACATATTGGTACCAAATTTCAGCTTTCTGGTGCTAACGGTCACTGAGATTATCCGCGGACAGACAGACAGACAGACAGACATGGCGAAACTATAAGGGTTCCGTTTTTTGCCATTTGGCTACGGAACCCTAAAAAGGGTAAATTTCCATTACAGGACAACGATTTTGAAATCATATTTTTTTTTGTAGATTGTACACATAAGTACAACTCTTTATACAAATTTTCAATAGTCGGACGCTCCAGCACCTTCTCCGAAATCTACCTCCTCCTGCGGCTTGCCGGAGGGATTTTTTTCTAACTCTTCTGCATTTCTGATCTTACTTTTGATGAATGAAGATGAAAATCCAAAATGGCGGCGACGAATATTTTCCATCATGGTGTCGTTTCCGTGGTTTTTGGTGTCGCTGATAATGAAAATCAGTTCAAAATTAACATGGTAAAAAAAGTTAACACAAGCAAAAAAAAACAGTTCTCTTTTTTTTTCTTCGGCTTCCCCTGACACTATTTTCACCCTTCGCTGTTAGGTAGAGGTGTATCTAATCCTACACCCACATTTCGCACATTTAGCTTATTTCCATCAACCGGGCACAAAAATACAATAACACTGCCCGTCCCGGAAATCGAACCCAGAATCTCATGCTCAGTAGCGCTTGCGACAACTTGACCAACGATGCAGTCTCACACATGACCCATCAATATTTTCACGCGAACGAAGTCGCGGGCAACAGCTAGTTATTAAATAAAAGTTTATCGGATAATTATTTTGCGAAGTGAATTATTTGTTAAACTTGTTGTTGTATACTGATGAAATGACAAATAATATGTTTGCTAATCGTAAGTAAAAGTTTTTGAATTAATGTTTGGTGATCTGACTGGTCACCTAAATCTGTGAATGGGGATCAACATTTCGTGAAAAAATTGCGGATTGTTTCCTAAGACCATTTTTGTGTAGCTGCAGCTCCCCTTACTGCCCCGTTTACTGTTTCCACCATGTATTACCAACTACTTACACCGAGGAAATCGATTTTCTTGAGTTCCGCTATTTTGGGCGTATTCACTTCCAAAATCAAATTTCAAGAAAATTGAGAAATAACATTTACTTGTATTAGATTTGCAGTGTTTACAGCAACTTTTAAAGGTTTCCACTTCATTGGATTTTATTCTATAGGTGTATGAAGTTAATTAATTTTAAACACAAAACCCTCTTTTTTACGTCTGTGAAAAATGTTCAGTTACTTATTTTAAGTCACCCTGATCGGTTTTTTTTTTAATCTTCAATGTACAGATTTTTTGGTCTCAACGATTTTATTATATGTATATGTCACCGTTAAATTGTCAATTCTCTCTAGCGATATTGTAAAATCTCGAAATATTGTCAAATGAACATACTGCTTACAACAAAACGCATTATTTTACGTGAAATGCATGCGATGGTAGTCAACTCACGCGGTGTGGAGGGAAGGAGGAGTCCCCCTTGCCCAGTGGTACCACTCTCATGAAAAGATACTGTACCATTTCTGAGAAATATCGATTATTTAACCTAACCTTAAAACACTTTATATTCCCCTAAAAAGCGTAATCGACTATTTCCGGGTGCAGGGTTTAAAGGAACCTAACTAACCTAACGGGGGGGTGCCCCAAGTCCCGATTATGGGGGCAGAGATACTTCCGTATGTTCAGTTGACAATAATTCGAGACTTTACAATATCGCTAGAGAGATACACGTTATATTGTAATTTAACATATCTGACAATTTTACGGTGCTATATACATATAATAAAATCGTTGTTTGTTTGTTTGACCGCGCATCACGTTAAAACTGCTGGACGGATTTTGATGAAAACTTCACTAATCTATTTAAATAAACTCAGAATAACATTTAGGCTATAAAAATTATGGAAAATTTTGGAAAAAGGGGGTGAAAAGGGGGTTTAAGTTTGTATGAAAAAAAAATGTTAGATTGTTCTAGATTCATGAAATTCAGAGTAAATACTATTAAAAATAAAGAAATACCTGTTTCAGCATTTTTAAAAAAAATCACCCAGAGAGTCCGGGGTTTGTGTTTAAAATTAATTAAATTCATACACCTATGGAATAAAATCCAATGAAGTGGAAACCTTCAAAAGTTGCTGTAAATACTTCAAATGTATTACAGGTAAATGTAATTAATTTTTTTGAAATTTTATTTTTGATGTGAATACGCCCAAAATAGCGGAGCTCAAGAAAATCGGCTTTCCTCGGTATAAGTAGTTGGTAATACATGGTGGAAACAGTAAACGGGGCAGTAAGGGGAGCTGCAGCTACACAAAAATGGTCTTAGGAAACAATCCGCAATTTTTTCACGAAATGTTGATCCCCATTTACAGATTTAATTTAAAAATAAAGTACAGTTAGCAAGAAAATTGCCATTTAACATAAAACATTTTTTTTGATGCCAATCGATCTTCTTTCCGACACTAATCAAAAAGTTCTTCCAGACCAACCCAGGTTAGAGTACTCAAAAAGTCAGAAATTGCAAAAAAATAACTTTCAGCGGGGCAGTATAGGGGAAATAGTTACCCTGAAATTTGCTTTTTTACACAATAAATTGATTTGATGCCAATCGATCCTGTTTCTAATACTCAACGGTTAAGGTAGCTCCCCTTACGGCCCCGTTAATCGTTTCCATCCTGTATAACATATTACAAATAAAATACTCGTAATACTACGAAGAAAATGTAGACTATACGAATGTACATAAGACATAAAGCCGGAAAAGTTACAAATACATTACAAACGAGTACAAATCCTACTATCTACAAATAAAAAATGCTGTCCTGAAGGACTGTCTGATGGATCAACGCACAGCCTAAACCGCAGATTGTAGAAACCTGAAACTTGAAGGGTGTATTTTTGTATGACGTAGACATGCGATAAGAAAGGATTTTCTGAAATTATACCCCTAAGGGAGTGTAAAGGGGGGGCAAAGTTTGTATGGGAAAATGTGATTCCTTGGTCCAATCTACTTCAAATTTTGCAATCAACCATAATAACAGAATTGATGGACGCATTTCGTATTGCATTAAAATTCATCCCCTAACGGGGTTAAAATGGGGTAGAAAGTTATTTTGGCGGTGATTCGTTTCGAATTTGATATTGAATACTCCTTAGAGATTCTGATATAAACTACATGTTATTTTGATACATGTTTCAAAACCCAATCCGATTTTATTTCAAAAAGGGTTGAACTCACATAAAAATTTGTAAATACTCTTTAAAATTGGAATGGCTCGAAAGTCACCGTAAATATTAATATCGCATTTGAAGGTTTCTAAGCTTTAAAGAGGTTGTGCACGTAGGGACGTAGAGTTCGAAACTTTAAATGGTAAGCAGTTGTAAGAGGTCCGCAAAAGTTTACAGCAGCTATATCGTGTTGCGGCTAATTTCATGCACCTTGATGAGAACTGCAGACCTAGCTGGAGTATGACTGTCATCGAGTGTCTAAGTACGAAGATGTAAAGCTGTCAATAGAAGCTCTTAAAGCTGTTTTTGTAATCATAGTAATTTATTCTTATCCAAATAAATACGTTGTTAATCACAAGTATTTGATTTTAAACAAAATTGCCTTTGGGTACGTAAACTGATTTCAATGCATGTCTTAGGAGATACACCTCTCTTTCTCTTATGTGACGCAGACGAAGTTGCGCGGGTCAGCTAGTTTTATATATATTTGTAGTGTACCGTTGTATTAAATAAAATTATTCTCAGATTTTCAGAAATTACACCTAAAACTGCTTGTCTCTGCATCATCTAAAGGTTGACTGGTAAAAAATGCCTATGGCATTAAGTCCGCCTCTGTACTTTTGTGCTTGAAGTGTTAAATAAATAAATAAACATATTGCAAGCAGTATGCTCAGTTGACAATATTTTGAGAGTTTTCGCGCTAGAGAATTACAATTTAATGTGTTTGACAATTTTACGGTGACATATAGACCTCTCAAAAAATATCTACCTTAACCGCACCACAAACATTAAGCTGAATACTGCAGGACCTTCGTTTAGTATACAAAAGGGTGTTAAACAGGGTGATCCGCTCTCTCCGAAGTTGTTTACAAGTACTCTTGAGGAGATATTTAGATCGCTAGCAGCCTCATGGACAACCAAAGTCATTATAGTCGGTAATAAGAGGTTATAAACCAACCTCCGATTTGCTGACGACATAGTCCTTTTTGCCCCTACAGCCTTGGAATTACAGAATATGCTCCAAGAACTGAGCACAGCCAGCTTCAGGATGGGACTCGTAATGAATCGTTCTAAAACCCAGCTGTTACCAGTCCGTCCTAACCTACGGTGCTCAGGCCTGGTCGCTCACCGAGTCTCAGAAGCTCCGCCTTGGAGTTTGCTAAAGAGCAATGGAACGCAGCATTTTGGGTGTCAAAAGACAAGATAGGGTTCGAAACATAGGGCACGCCACGATAGTGGCGATAAGTCCCCTCTTTGAGGAGTGGCTGGAGAGGCGCCACGGCATCCTCACCTTCCGCCTGACGCAGGTCCTCACCGGACATGCATGTTTCGGGAGGTTCCTGCATCGAATCGGGCGGGAGGAAACGCCCGGGTGTTTCCACGGCGAGGATCGACCGGAGGACACGGTGGAGCACACGGTGGAGGTCTGCCCCGCGTGGGTGGAGCAACGCCTGTCCTCGTAGCGGCGATCGGCGGTGTCGACCTCTCGCGTCCGGCCCTGGTTCAATCCATGGTCCGGAGCGAGACGTAATGGGAAGCCGTCCCCTCCTTCTGCGAAGCAGTCATGCTAGCAAAGGAGGTGGCGGAACGCGAGAGGGAGAGAGGCTCTCGCCCCAGCCGCCGCGGGAGACGCACCGAGCGTCGGGGGCCACGCGGTGGCTACCGGCCACCGTAGACGCGGGCCTGTGGACGATTAGCTATGGGCTAGCTACCCGTCCGTCCGTCTAATGAGGACAGGCCATGTCGACGGCGCGTTCGTGTTCGCGCAAGGGCCGAAGCCTGCCGGGGTTGCGGGACTGTTCGAAAGAGATACCGTGGCCCCGGAACATAAAGGGCGAGGAAGGAACATGGATGGGTTTTAGCCAGTAAAAGTCTGACACTCCCTCGCGCTCCGCCCAGAGTAGGAGAAGTTATTTGATGATTTCCCATCCTAAAAAAAAAAAAAAAAAGGGTTCGAAACATCATCTTTGCCCCGGCATTCAAACGGTCAACATACGTAATTTTTCACTCTGTGTTTTAATATCAGTTATACAGTACAACTCGCGGACAAATAGCAAATAATAGTGATACAGTGACTCGATGCCATTGCTAATGTGTGATTAACTTAAAAAAACAAAAGTAAAGTGTATAATTTGAACATTATTAAGTGCAAACAGTTCCCAGTTTTAAAAGTTAACGAATCAGCCGGTGAGTGAATGACAAGACACTTTACGCGCAGTACACGGAATTCGCATGGTTCGGCAGTGCGCAGAACCGTCAATATCGCATGCAGCGGTGTCCGATGACTCGAGCGACGGCAAGCGCCAAAGATAAGTCAACGCAGACGGGACAGCACTTGATGCCTATTATGGACTGCCTCTAAGAAGACGACATACACACATATATTTTTTTGGATTCTTATTGTTGTTGTTTCTTATTGCGGTATCGCTAACTGTCATAACAAATAATAGTTATTATGGCTGACAAAAATGCACAATGGGGTTGTTGCACTAATGAATGTGAAACAGGCTTAGAAGCGAAATCCATAAAGTGCCCAACTTGTGCAAAGTGTTATCATTATGCTTGTATATCCCTTACTAAATCTCCTAATAAGAAGGCTACCTGGAAGTGTCCGTCATGTTTGAGCAAAACGCCAAAGTTGGGCAGGGACGATTCTACTCCAGTTCGTAATGTGTCTACGACCAGAGGCCCAAAAAGACAAGCCACTGAACCGCCTTCGCCGCCTTCGCCTCCTTCCACGTCCAATGATACCGACGAACTGCGCTCCTTTATAAGTGAAGTAATTAAACATGAATTAAGCGAAATGTCGGCGAAGTTTAATAACACTATTATTACCACGATTAACAAAGAACTGGCACCAATTAAGAAGGAAATAGCTGATATTGTTGAGTCTATGTCTTTCATGAATAGTAAATTTGAAGACATAATGAAGGCGCATGAGTTGTCTAAGGAAATTATCACAAAATTAGAATTGGAAAACACAGATCTTAGGGTTACCGTAGAAGAACTCAACGACAGACTTGCTAATCTGGAGCAACATTCAAGATCGAACAACATAGAATTGCAATGTGTACCGGAGAATAAAAATGAAAATGTTTACAACATAGTAACTCAACTTGCGAGTGTGGTTAATTGCGAAATCAGCGAAAGAGATGTACTGCATTGCACTCGTATTGCTAAGGCCAAACCATCAAGTAACCGCCCTCGCTCTATAATCGTCCAATTGGCATCACCAAGGATACGCGATCATCTTCTGGCAGCAACAATTAAGTACAATCAAGCCAACCCTAAAGAAAAGCTGAACTGTCAACACCTCGGATATGCTGGACCAATATCTCCAGTCTTTGTTACTGAACATCTGTCCCCGACAAATAGAGCTCTTCATGCAGCTGCGAGGACTAAAGCCAAAGAGAAGAATTATAAATACGTGTGGGTCCGAAACGGCAGAATATTTGTGAGGAAAACTGATGGCGCGGATCATATACAAATTAGGAACAAGAGTAGTCTTAGTAAGGTCGAGTGATAATTGATGCGTATGTAATTGTTGTTATTATTTTTTCTATTGTAGTTTAATGCATGCATTAGGTTTAAGCTGCATAAAATTCAAAGACATTTCAATTTATTACCAAAATTGTAGAGGCTTAAGAACTAAAACGAATATTTTTTACTGTAATCTGTGCAATATGAATTATGATGTTATAGTACTAACAGAAACCTGGCTAAACAGTAATGTATTGAGTAGTGAATTGTTTGATGATCGTTATGAAGTTTACAGACGGGACAGAGAAACAGCTGGGTCTCAGCACAGCAAAAATGGAGGAGGAGTCTTGATAGCAATTAATAAAAAAATTAACTCCGCACGTATCGAACGCTGGCAAAGTAATTGTGAAGACCTCTGGGTCACACTTGACATGTCGACATCTAACAAGTCACGCCAAGTTGCTCTTTGTGCCGTCTATCTGCCACCACCAGTATGTCTCGCAACGTTGGATCATTTTGTGGATAGCTGCAACAGAGTGCTCGACTCAACGGACATCCCCTGTTACATAATTGGTGATTTTAACCTTAGTAAATTAAATTGGGATAAAACCACCGTAAATGATTCCTTACCTAAGGCTTGTCAAAACCTCTTGGACTTTATGAATGTAAATCAACTATCACAATATAATCATGTAAAAAACTGTTCTGGCCGAATACTGGATCTGGTCTTATCAACAGAGCAAACTTGTGTGGTGAGTGAGTCTAGCAATTCTCTGGTAGCTGTCGATAAATTGCATCCCCCCCTTGAACTAACTATGTCTTTGCTAAAGAATTGTAATTTACCATATAGCAGGGACTCGAGACCTAACTTTTATAAGGCTAATTACCCTGAAATTAATAATTACCTAAATAAGCTAAACTGGAATGAACTTTTTCTAAATACTCGTGATGTGAATGACATGGTGGAAATTTTTTACAAGTGTCTCCATGATGCTATTGGGAAATTTGTGCCTGATCGGAAACCAAACAATAGTCGCTATCCGCCGTGGTTTGATATAGCATTAATAAAATTATTAAAGGAAAAAAACAGGTTGAGGTTACGTTACAGGAAATACAAGAATCCTTTAGATAAGATTGAACTGAAACTGGTTTCCAAGCGGTGTGAAAAACTAGCCATGAATCTATATAATGACTATATTGATAGAATTGAGAAGGACATAAAAGATAATCCCAAACTTCTCTGGAGTTACATAAAAGCGAAACGCGGTGGCTCTAGTGGCTACCCTTTGGCAATGACTAATGGACAGGTTGTTACATCTAACGGTTCTGAAATCTGCGACCTTTTTGCTAACCATTTCGCAACCGCATACACGCTTGACAAAGATACAGAAATCAACTGCCGTACAAAGTACCTCCAAGCACTGCATAATAATAGTCAGGGCTTGAGTATTCCAGTGATTGACCGCGATTGTTTACTAAAAAAACTAAAAACAGTAAACATTAGTAAAGGTCCTGGCCCGGATGGTATCCCACCCATTTTTATTTATAACTGTGCCACAGCTCTAGTATCTCCTTTACTAATAATATATAATACATCGCTGGATACTGGAACTTTTCCGTCTAAATGGAAAACAGCCAAGGTAGTCCCAGTGCATAAGTCAGATGAAAAAGATAACGTAAGCAACTACAGGCCAATTTCAATTTTATCCACATTCGCAAAGATTTTTGAATCTATTATATGTCCGCACTTTCAGCAACATTTAGGATTGTATCTTAATGATAACCAACACGGTTTCGTACCATCCAGATCTACAGCCACAAATTTAGTGTCATTCACGGAGTCCCTGATACAGGCTGTAGATGGAGGCAAACAATTTGACGTGGTGTACACCGACTTCAGTAAGGCCTTTGATAAAATGCCTCACTATATTCTGATATATAAATTAGCAGCATATGGTATAACAGGGCCTTTATTAAGTTGGTTCAAGTCCTATCTTGCGGAACGCGAATTCTTTGTCGTTGTAAATGGTTTTCGATCGGCTGCACACAAAATAACATCGGGCGCCCCCCAAGGATCTCATTTAGCTCCAATACTATTTATTATGTTCATTAATGACCTTCTTGAGTGTTTTCGTTATTCCGAACCTTTTCTGTATGCTGATGACTTAAAATTTGCACGAGTAATAGAGTCAAAACGGGACTGCGAACTTCTGCAGCACGATCTTAACGAAGTTATAAAATGGTGTCACAATAATAAAATGCAACTGAATCCGAAGAAATGTTACCATGTAAAATATACGCGAAAAATTAGATGTATTGACTCAGAGTACTTCATAGACCAAGAGCGAGTCCAAGAAGTCGAAACAATAAGGGATCTAGGAGTACACTTTGACAAAAAGGTCACTTTTGTGCCTCATATTGATAACATTATTAAAAAGTCATCAAAAATGCTTGGGTTCCTACTTCGTAACACCAAAGGCTTTCGTAAAAGTGGCACCAAGATAATGTTATATAACAGTTTCGTACGCAGTGTTATGGAATATTGTAGTGTTGTGTGGAGACCTCACTATGCCACCCACATGTTGCGTCTGGAAAGGGTTCAGAAACGTTTTGTGTGGCATTTAGCCTTCAGTGACGGGAAATCTAAGCGTCTGCCCTCCTATAATGTTCGTCTGTGCCATTTTAAGATGCAGTCGTTGTCTATGCGTAGAGATAAAACCGATGTTTTGTTTCTCTACAAACTGTTACGCAATAAGATCGACTGCCCCGGTTTACTGAAGCTTATTAGATTCCGTGCGCCTTCCAGATATCCTAGAAATAAAATAACACCCCTGTGTCCGCCACTTCGAAAGTCTGTGCTTGGTGCGAATTCTCCGATACCTAGATTGTGCAAGATCCTTAATGGCTGCAGTGACTTAGTAGATATACACCACGATGGTATAAATAAATTCCTACGAGCTTTTGTAAATAATTCCAATGGCGATTTAATTTAATTTTGATTTTAATTTCAATTTTGATTCTGATTAATTTTAATTTTTATGCTTATTTTAATTTTTGTTTTTAATTTTGTTTTTAATTTTAATTTTGTTTTTAATTTTTAAAATAATTTTGATTTTAATTTTTGTGTTTTTTTAATGTTGTTTTTAATTTTCTTTTTAATTTTCTTTTTAATTTTGATTATAATTTATTTTATTTTGATTTTAATTTTGATGTTAATTTATTTCGATTTTAATTTTGATTATAATTTATTTTATTTTGATGTTAATTTATTTTGATTTTGACTTTGATTTTAATTTAATTTTAGTTTTATCTCAAACCTGTTTGCAACTGCGTTTTTTTTTTTGTAAGTAAATTCTTTTTTATAATCCAATCAATTTATCACAATTTCATCAATTTCAATTATAATTTTAATCAGTATTGTATACAGCATTGAATGAATGTTTTGATAGCTTTATTTATTATTGTTTTAATTATTCTTTGCATGTAAGTATACGTTCCAATGTCAATAACATATAAAATTATGTTATGTTAAACCGTTCTTGGGCATGTGGTGTTAACCTGTAATTAATTGTTGCACTTGTAAATGTTACTCTAGTCATAAGTCAGAAATGTACATAGTGTAAACAATTGTTGGTTAACCTTAATAAATAAATAAATAAATCACGCTGCGTTCCAAAACGGGCATAGTGGACGTTGGCATGAAGGCTACTAGGCTAAAATGGGATTGGGTGGGTCACGCACGTCAGCCGCATGCACGATGACCGCTGGACAAAGGTCTCCACACGATGGTTGCCAGAAAACGGACGGCGCCGCCGAGGCCGACCCAGAAAAAGGTGGCGAGACGATTTGGACGCGTACCGCGAGGGTTGGTCTGAGGCGGCACAGGAAAAGAGCACATGCAGGGAATTGGGGGAGGCCTTTGCCCAGCAGTGCGACAGTACACAAATGGTTGACAGAAATAGTACATTACAGCAGAATCCAGTAAGTAAGCCTTCCTGGCCGAGTATGAGTTAACCGGACCGAACCGCAGGTGAGGTCCGGTTATATACGAGGCCAGGATGGCTTTCTTACTGGTTGAGGTTTGTATAATGCTTTTCTCAAAAATGAAAGAAAGTTTAACAACAAATTCGTTTAATTAATATTGAAGGTTACACTCATATTAGGGCAATTACTGACTCTTGGCTGGCAGTAAATGTCTGTGAGACATTAATTTGGTTGTTTGGGAAGGTGGATGCTTGCGATGATGTTACGGGCAGAGGGGAATAGTGGTCGGTTCTTGGCGAGAGGTAGATGGCTGCGGAGCCAGGCTTAGCTGCTGTTGACGCGATGTAGACGGCTGCGGGGAGGTGGAAGATGATGTGTTTTGAGTATTCAATTTAATTTTTTTATTTATATTGCTTGTAACTTCACTTTTATTTTCTAATGACTCTTCTATGTATCCTTCTGCAACTCGGTCCGATTTCCACCCCCCGTGTCGTTTTATTGTCGTGAGATTGGCTCCAGAGTCAGCAAGAAGGGTAGCAGACGACCTCCGGAAACAATGGCCAGTATAGCTCTCTGGATTTGGTAAATTCAAATATTCTGCTATTTGTTTAGGTATTGCGGCAATCTTATGACGACCGATGTTTTGCCGCAAGCATGTCCCGTTTCTATAATTGATAAAAAAATTATCACTTTTCATATTTTCAGGGCGCAGGTCATGATATTTCCTTACAATATGAGCTGACTCCTTGTGTATAACAAAAGAGCGATCAATTTTTGTTTTTGTTTCTCGTACTTTTACCGAAATTATTTCATTATGGTATTCCACGTCACTGTTTTTAATATTACAGAGCTCCATACATCGGCAGGCGCCATTAATTCCCATTATAGTAATAACCTAAAAACAAAAAAACTTCATCGGGTGCTTCATTTAACCCCTTGTTGGCCTTAGGTATTGTGTCTGACAGCTGTCAATCGCCCCTCGCGATTACGTCATCGCCGATAACGCCGGCCGTCTCGCACATGTTGTAAACAAACACGATTTATGACTTTATTTCTAAGAGGGCGGCGAGCG
The DNA here is from genome assembly GCA_950022955.1 of Xestia ashworthii. Taxonomy (NCBI): domain Eukaryota; kingdom Metazoa; phylum Arthropoda; class Insecta; order Lepidoptera; family Noctuidae; genus Xestia; species Xestia ashworthii. Next base: position 9,138,879 of record OX465562.1, on the reverse strand, counting down.
GTTGTTGTTTTTTACAATGCTGATGAATAGGCCCTTGTATTTTGTTAGAGTGTATGATTTCAATGGTTTGTTTCATTTGTATAATCGGTTGTAAATGTGAACATTGAGAATGTTTAGCTTGTTTCTCAAATAAATGGCTATTGAATTAAAAAACAAGTGATGACCTAATGTTGTAAGGTTTAAAATGCATGGTGTGTATATGCTTAATGTAAAAAAGACATAAAACCACTTAGTCTAGTACAATATTTTTTATTAACTTACCTTCACAAAACTTCGTAAAAGTTGTTGGGCGCACGCAGATTTTACGACCACACTAAATATTTTTTTTCTAAGTACATCTGCCAGATGGAATAAAAATATTGGTACCACTTTGTAGCTGATTTAATACTCGAAATAATCAAATTTCGATGTTTTTATAAGATTCCCAGATGATATTAACGTAATTACACCGAAAAACACATAAAAACCGTTAGAACTATTTTTTTCGAACCATACCGGTTTCGGAATTTTACGAAAGTAAGTAAAAAAGTTACTACCACACTTGAAATTTTCACTGAATAAACTTCTGTATGTTTTGGCTGGTAAATACATTCGATTTTTTTCCTTTGTAGCCAGTCGATTGTCTTTTCAACCAAGTTATTAAATTGGAATAATTCTTAATGTTTACATCGTGTTTATTTTGCACTACACATCGAAGCATAGAATACACAGCCCATAAACTTGTCGGCTGCATTGTTTGGCGAAGAAAGCTGAAATATGCCAAGAATACATTTTCAGACCAACTGTTGGCTTGTTTTTCTGCCTTCCACTTCATAAATTTTTCATAATTTTTCATGTATCGCTCCTTGGATTTTGGCGGAAGTAAATTTTCTTTTGCTAATTTGGCCTCAGCTTTTAAATCAGGAGGAGTGCCATCTATTTCCGAATCAGATTCGCTTGAATTCATTTTTTGGGATTATTTAAATTCACGCGGTAAATTAAAACACAATTGTCGCAATTGAATGTGAAATCCCGCCAGTCGTTGTTTTTTTTACTACAAAGTTTGCGTTTAGTTTTAAACATTGTTCTATTTTTACATTACATGAATGTTTTAGTAAAAAATGTAAATTATTGTTTTTGAAACTCCATGTTAATTTTAGAATGGAAAGTTTTAATCCAACATGATTTATAAACTGAAATGACTAAATACAAACATAAAATCCCACACTATACTTCTACAACATTACTAAGTACAAAACGCAACGTGCATACTTTTTCTGCGTCGCGTTATGTGTCACAGACCCATAAAAAAAAAAAAAAAAAAGTGTCACAGACAATAAAATGGATGTTTAAGGCTCCAAAATATATTATGTATCTCATAAAATGTCATACCAAAAAGAGATAGATATATATTTGGAGCCTCCCTCTAACCATGTTATAATGGCTAAACTCTAATCTGTGTCTGGTAGGTAGGTACTATGTTTTTTTTTTCTAAGCAGATCTAAAGAGGATGACCTAAACCGTGCGAAGCCATAAAAAAAAAAGGGATGAAGGATGACCAAGTGTCCAGTAAGTAAATAACATACTTACTTACTGGACAGTAGGAGATTCCAAATTTAAAATCTCGCTTCTTACCGGACAGTTGTGAATAGTCTCCGGTAGAGTTCACTTTCTGGATACTTTTTAGAGATGTTATGTCAACATTACATACCATTTTTGAGAAAATTGTTTTTACAGTTTACAAGAATTTCTGCAACACAAAATTTAATTTAAGATAATCTAAGTATTAATTTCGGGTGCAATATATTATGTGTTGAGCAGCGGTGGCCCAGTGGTGGCGGCCCCGACTTACGTTCAGTAAGTCGTGGGTTCGAACCCAGGCAGGCGCGCATTACTTTGTGTAATTTATTACATCACCGCTGCTCTCAAAACGGTGAAGGAAAACATCGTGAGGAAACCGGCATGTCCTAGAACCATAAATTCGAAGAAATGTGACATCTACCAATCCGCACTGGGCCCGCGTGGTGGATACTAGAGCCCATTCCCTCTCATTGAGAGGAGGCCTGTCCCAGCAGTGATTAATAGGCCGATGATGTTATTATGTGTTAAGATTTTTTCTATTTTAAGATATAGGTAATAGTTTCATTGTGCAATATGTGTTAAGGTTTCTTTTTTTTTACATTTTATTTTTATTTAATAATTATTTTACTTCACTTTTAATAAGCTTAAATTGAAAATACTTATAAATACGCATTATAAAATAATGTAAAATTATATTTGCATGCCCTAAAAAGGCAAAATATGGTTTGTGCCTAAACCACCGACTTGTAACAACTGGTAACACCTGTATTTTAAGCAAATAAATTATTCTTATTCTTATACAGGCTAATTAATTTTTCACTGTTTGTTGCGGGAAAAAAATGTGATGTTTGCCGAGACCCCCCTCTCTCCCCCTTGAGATTGGGTAAGATTCGGCTTGAAAATACCTAATAATAACAACTAATAGAGCTTTGGAATTGAACCCAGCGCAGCGGTAGCTCGAACCCGGTCGGGGTCGAGTAGATCGGGGCGAAGTTGCCCTAGGGTGGATTTGTGTTCCGTCGCCGAAGAGCAGGAGGCCGTGCGGCGGGAGGCGAAGGACGCCATCGTCCTCCACTGGACGGAGGACCTCGCCGCCGCCGCCTTTGGCCGCCGGACGTTGGACGCGCTCGGTCCGGTTCTACGGAGCTGGCTCGAGCGGTCCCACGGTTTCCTCTCGTTCCGTCTGGTGCAGGTGTTGTCCGGTCATCGCTGCTTCGGAACGCACCTTCACCGGATCGGGAGGGAGGAGACCCCGGCGTGCCACGACTGCGGCGCGTGGAATAATTTCACAGCCGCGTTGGTCTCTTGGTCGCAGGCGTAACTACACAGAACTGGATCCAGGGGTCCTGGGTTCGATCCCTGTTTTAAACCAAATTTGTTTTTTTTTTATGAAATAGTTTTAACGAGGAGCAACCCGGCTTGTAATCTAGATGACTATCCGGTATGTGACAATATAGGCTGCCTACTATTTCCTGACATGAAAGACGAGACATTTTAGTACCTATACTCACTTTTAAAAGCTCTAGTCACAAATTCTGTTCAAGTCAACCTTAATCTGATTCCATGATCTTGCAGACCTTGAAATTTAATAGATAACCTTACCTTGGCCTAAAATTTCTTTCATAGTTGTTTCTAAGTCTTACGTTGACCTCATTCTCATTGATGTTTTGTGAAGATCACCTCGACTGACCTATTAAAGATACCCTTTCGTCCAAGGCCAAGAAAATATTGTTTTTCAAGGGTTGTGCCTCTCAAAATAGCATCTCAAACTGAGTTAGATAGTACCTAAGAAACACAATTGTAAAAATATTCACTGAAAGAAATGCGTTCTTAATTTTAACCCTTTGGCGGAAGCTTCAGTCAAGGGCAACAATCTCGAATGTAAATGAAGAACAATGGCCAGATTTCTATAGGAGCTGAACTTGATTTTTATTTATTATGTCCCAAAATAAGCTTCATTTAGACTGGTTTGTTCTCATGTTGTAAATCTCATACCGTTTGAAAACCATATAAGTAGCTATAGCCACATTTTTTTTTGTAAAAACGTCAACTGTACTTTTGAGGTTAGAATCAACAACTACCTTTTATCCGACTGATGGCTTGGTCTAAAAGTGTACTTAGCGATAAGCAATAAGGGTAATTAGCGATCTCTCGCCACTGATATTGTGATCAGTGGGTAACACGATAACGAGGGAAACGGATAACGGTATCAGTGGATACAACTCGCTGTGATCCGTGGCTAACGTGATCTGATACTGTGATCGGTGGAGACAAACCCCTCTTTTCTATTTATTGCGATTTCTCTCAAAGAATTTCCCAAAAAATAGGACATCTGTATAATTAGCGATGAGCTGTTCTGAATGCAATGATGACCTAACGTCGGGGTGCTTCAAGTCACAATATGGGGGTAGAGATACTTCCATCGCATGGATCTACCGAAAAATAATGCGTTAAATTGTAAGCGGTTTGTTCAGTTGACAATGTTTCGAGCGTTTACAGTCTCGCTAGATAGATTGCAATCTAACGTGTTTTACAATTTTACGGGAACATATTGTATTAACAGAATTTTGGAGTTTCTCATAGTAGCATTTTGGGGCTGCATTTCTTTTTTTTTTTTTCCTCAAATGCAAACACTTTTTCGTCGACTGCTAATGAATATAGCTGCTAATATAAGGCAACAGTTTAATATTAATAGAATATTTTTAATAATTATTAACTGCGTCCTTGAGCTTCGGCTCACAAGATCTTCTTCTGAGTTAAGATGAGGTCTCAGGTGCGTTTTCCAGATTTTAAGCAATATTATTACTAGATTTTCTATTAGGCATTTCTTAGAGTGTTGGGCCGAAAAGTTCTAGAGTGGCGACCGCGAACCGGAAGACGATGCGTTGGAAGACCTCCCACTAGGTGGACCGATGACCTGGTGAAGTTTGCGGGAATCCGTTGGATGCGAGTCGCACGTGACCGGCCATTGTGGCGACACTTGGGGAAGCCTATATCCAGCAGTGGACGTCTTTTGGCTGAAATGATGATGATGATGATAATTTCTTAGTAGCATCCCGAAGTTACTATTTGTAACCCGGTTGCTGGCAACAGGCACCCCCTATTACATAAGATTTAAACAGACCTGGCGAAATGTGGGGTATGTACTATAATTACACCTCAACCAAACCTTTCAAGGAAATACAATGTTGTTAATATTTAAAAACCGATTAGTAGTGCTTCAAGTCAAAGTCAAAATAGTTTTATAATACTTAGGTAATTCTCTACAATTCAAGCTTCTTCATATACCTATTTGATACTGCGTACTTGATTGATTTAATTCTCACGATATTTTTTTAAGGTACTATAGTCTATATACTCGTATAATTAATAAGTAGGCCATTGAAAAAATAAAGTGACGTAGACGACCTTGAATTGGAATAGAGCTCGGTCGTACAATGCCAATACTTACTTGTGCATCTGGGGCAGTTTATAGCATGGAGTAGATAGCTTAGCGGACGAGGGCGGCGGCGCAGGCGCGGTGCGCCGAGGGAGTATCGATTGTTGGCTGCAAGTTGCCGCCAGTGCGCGCGCAGGAGACGGGGTTAGTATTGGCCCAACGAGGGCTTGAGGTTTTCCCGCGCAGTGAAACAGCGCATAGCTGCGCGCAAGGCCAAACAAAGGGGCGAAGAGAGGGGTGTCCTCCGAGGGCGCGAGCTCGGCCCGGGACCCTCACATTACGTAACACTAAACGCACAGGACGGCGCACAAACAATGTGATTTTATTTTATCTTAACATTTTCTACTGTTTTTGATTACTTATACAATTTTTAGGATTAGTATTGTGATATTATGTTAACTTGCAAGCAACTAATTGATTTCTTTTTAAAGTATTATAATTTTAGATATACTTAATACCCAATGTCTTGAAAAAAATATAAAGGAAGTAAATTCTAAAATGTTTTAGTGAAACTACAGTGAAAATTCTTAGGACAGTGATCATTTGAAAAAAATAACAATCGATCGATCGGTTTAGGATTTTAAACACATTAAAAATTATATAAGTAGTAGTTAAGGATAATGAAAACGTTTTCAAAACAAATGAATAGTATTGCACTTAATGTGACAATGCGAAATAGTTCATTTCATTAGAAAGAAAGAAGTCTTTTCGCCACGGTCTTATGTCGTGCTGATGGTCTCAAGATGACTATGGGTAAGTTTTTCATTATGTTCTTTTAAATTGGTACTTAAGTGAATTTGGCCTATAACTTCAGGGTGTAAACAGACTCTTCACGAAGCCGTTAACCAAGCATTCTGTACATCAAAATAAGTAACCCTATAAGTAATACACAAAAAATTTTTTGGGGAGAAAAATCACGTTTTGCGGTAAAACTCAATGTAACGTACTTACTCAAAACATTGAGATTGTGGATTGATTGAATAGTATGGGCTGTGTGGGGGTGTTTATAGTAAGTACTTACATTAAAAACATGTATTAAAAAAAATGGGAAAAATTGGGAACTTTGACCCCCAATATCTCCGTAACTAGAAGGTTCCCAGGTATGGTCTAGCTATAACAACAAAAATAATCGCAATAATGGGGAGAACAAGTGCCTTGGCTTCGTTAAGAGTCTTTTTACACCCATTATACATACAGGGTGTAAACCACCTCATCACAAAGCCGTTAACCAAGCATTCTGTACATCAAACTAAGTAACTTTACGCAAACATTATTGCTGGGAAACAACTTTTTTTTTTGAGGTTATAAATCATATTTTGTGGTATAACTCCATATGTCACTTAAAACATTGTGCTGATGGATGGATTGAATAGTACGGGGGTCGTGGAGGTGTGAAAAGTCAAAATCTTACAAAAAAAACTTGTATTTAAAAAAAAACTTGTCAAAAACTTTGACCCCCCTTATAGCTCCGTAACGAGAAGGTTCCCAGGTATGGTGTAGAACAAAAAAATGATCGCAATGACGGGGAGAACAAGTGCCTTTCGGCTTCGTGAAGAGGTGTTTTACACCCTTTACTTATACCATGATAATCTTATGACGTTGATTTTGATAAATTAAACAGCGGGGTTACCACAACGTCCAAATGCGATTCAATTTAGGTTTGAGCTGTCAGTTTTCTGACAGTTTTTCTATGGAACTGACAGCTTGCGACTCAGTTTAGGACCTGAATTGAATCGCATTTAGAGGTTGTGGTAACCCACCAGATCGATACATTTTCTTGTACTCGAACTCGAACACATATAAACTTCTACCTAGGTTTAAAGCTTTATCAATTAGGCATGACGACAGAATAAAAAAAATACAAATCTATTTAGTCCGTCAGTTAGATTATTGAAAAATAATGGACATGTATTTTTTATGAATATTGACAAAGATAAAACGCATCAAAACTCGGGAGTGGGGGCTCGTGACGTCAGAACAAGCTAAAAATTATACCTAGGCGTGACGTATTGGGAATTTTAAAAGCGTGCAAAGTGCAAAGTTGTTTTTTAACCGCGTGCTCAATTTTGATGACCGAGCAAGCGAAAGATTCTAAAATTGAGTCACGAGCGCAGCGAGTGATTCAAAACTTAGAATCTTGAGCGTTAGCGAGGGAATCAAAAGAGCACGAGGTGAAAAATCTTTGCACTCGAGTGCAACACGTAACTTTTCATCCCACCTCAGCGAGGAAATTAAAAAAACGCAATAAAAAAAAGCGCATTATTAACAAATTCAGTTAATTCTGTTTGCGTCAAATAAACTTCCTCGTCGCTAGATAATGATTGGTAATTTTAGGGTTTTCACTCGTTTTCAAGTTGGATTCCTTGTTTTTAACCTAAGGTGTTAAACAATATGACGTTAAAAGAAAATGGCGCGCGCAAGCGTAAAACATATTATTATTAATAAAAGTACACCAAGAAGGTTCCGAGTCTGAGTTCTTAACAAATTAAAAAAAAAATTGATAAATAAATTAAATTATTTAAATTCGGCACCATAGAGGTAGAAGTAAATAGGTTTAATGATGTTTTGAATGCACATGCTTAGTGCAGACAATGTTCTAAATTCAAATTTTTTTACCCTCTAGACGATAAAAACGGCTTTTGCACTCAGATATCGAAGAGCAAAAATACTCTTTCCGAGATGGGGGGATGAAAAAATACGTCACGATGTTAAGGCGATTACACGAGCTAAACGCGAGTTTTATAACTACTAAAAGTATATGATTCACTGCTTTAGACAAGACCAGAAAAATATATGATATTCTTCAGGATATATGCTAGCATGATACTGTTTTGAAAACATAATACAATTAATTTGGCTCGATAAAAAGAAATCACGACTTACCTCTAAAAATATCTTTCAAACAATAAAAAACATACTAATATGCATGCGATCATTCTGATTTTTTGGCAAATAATTCTACAAGCAATATATTAGCATGATATTGTTTTAGTTTTTTAATCCAATCAATAGTTTTTTTGTAAAACGATCGAAACCACTCATTACGCGCTATTTGGCCCGCAGTGGCTGACGTAACAACCAATTTGTAGTGCAAGCTGATTAGAACTTTATTCTAACAGCATTTCAAACGAAGTTTGAACCACCACAAATAGACTTGCTAATTTGGCTCGTCTAAGCGCCTTAAATCAAAACTCAAACTCAAACTCAAACTCAAATCATTTATTTCAATTAGACCATTACGGCACTTTTGAATGTCAAAAATACAAAACTAAATCAAAGCTACAGTCACAGTCACAAGGCATAATAACTTGAGAAAGTACTGTAGTTGCCCATTCCCTAGCGTAGATCTCTATGGAGAAGAACGGGCAAGAAACTCCATGGACACTCTTTTAAATCAAAATATTGTTACAAAATCTTGGTTACATCATTCATGTTGTGATTATACATATATGTGAGAACGATGTAGACAGACGTGCACATTAAGAGCGTCCAGAGAAAAGATGAAATCAACAAATTAAAAAATAAATAAATTAAAATTAACCGTGGCAGCTGAGAGTTGACCAGTCTCAATTGACAGCGCCCGTTCACGAACATGACGCATGTATCAGCACCATTCAGCTCAACCATATTGAAGGGAACTAAATGACCCGACACACCCGCCACCATCACCGAGACATTTGAGTGAGCATGACATTCTCTCAGCCGCCAAGGCTTTTTCAAGTCAGAAAAAATAAAATAACTAGATGTAAATGGTGGCTTTACAGTACATAGTACTCACACATGCGCTATGAAGTTATATAATACTAATATATGGAATCTATACAATGCAACGATCTTTTTTACAATCTTCTGCAGCTTCCACAATAACTTGACTGGGAATCAATTAGTTTGCTCCTATGGTTGTGGAGCAGGACCGGCATTGAGCCAAGCATTTTTATCATCAATGTAATCCACCAACTTATAATACGCTTGACTACATAGTGTGCGTTTTACACAAGATTTAAATTTCGTCTCATTCAGTTGTAGAATGTGGAGAGGTATTTTATTGTAACATTTTAAGCAGTACCCCATGAAAGAGGAATCTACTTTAGCAAGCCTGAAACCTGGCTGAACTAGTTGGTCCCTATTTCTAGTATTATAGTGGTGTCTGTCACCTCTTTTACTGAATAAATGCAGATTTTTCCTAACGTACATGATGTTTTCATAGATGTATTGACAAGGTACTGTCATGATATTAATTTCCTTAAACAGCTCTCTTATTAGAGAGTCGCGTCTACGTAAATCATATATGGCTCTGATGGCTCTTTTCTGCAGAATAAATATAGACTCGATGTCTGCAGCCCGTCCCCATAGTAAAATACCGTATGACATAATACTATGAAAATAACTAAAATAAACTATCCTCGCGGTATCAACATCGGTAAATTGACGGATTTTTCTAACAGCATATGCTGCTGAGCTTAGGCGTCCTGCAAGAGATGTTAAATGAGGGCCCCATTGTAGCCTTGAATCGAGCGCGATTCCCAAGAAAATCGTTTTATCGACAAATTCTAGTTTCTCTTGATTTAATACTATGTCACAATCACTACTTTTGACATTTGGTAGAGCAAATCTGATGCACTTAGTTTTTTTCCCATTTAGAACTAAATTATTTACAGTAAACCAATTATGAACCTGCAGTAGGGCGTTATTTACGTCGTCAAGATTAGTGGCACGTCTGTTTATCCTAAATATTAAAGAAGTATCGTCTGCAAACAACACCATTTGCGGGTGATTGTTAAATAAATGGGGTAAGTCATTAATATAAACTAAAAAGAGAAAGGGACCCAATATCGAACCTTGTGGTACACCCATTTCTACTTTTAAACCCATTGAATTGACACCATTGATTTGTACCTGCTGCTGTCTATCACTCAAATACGATTTTACTAAGCTGAGCGCAAGTTTACCTAAACCGTAATGCTCAAGTTTCAAGATCAGGGTTTCGTGATTTACGCAATCAAATGCCTTCGAAAGGTCACAGAAGATTCCTATGGCATCTTGTGCCTCTTCCCAAGCAGTAAATATGTGTTTTAATAAAGTGACACCGGCGTCAGTTGTACAACGTCCTTTGGTGAAACCATACTGTTGCTCGTGTAATATTTTATTGTTGTTAAAATGGTGAAGCATTTGATTGAGCATTATCTTTTCAAACACCTTGCTGAAAACTGGCAACACGGATACGGGCCTATAGTTATTCGTGTCTTTACTGTCCCCGGATTTAAAAAGCGGTATTACCTTACTGAACTTCATTAGATCCGGAAAGACCCCTTGATCCACGCACAAATTAAATATTAAGGCTAAATACGGAGCTACAGTCTCAATAATTGAGGTACAAACTTTGATAGACAAACCCCATAGATCTTCAGTTAATTTGATCTTGATTTGCTTAAAAGCTTTTAAGACTGTTATGGGGTTAATATGCTGAAATTTAAATTCATTTGGACAGGCTGAAACGTTTGCTTTCAGTAAATCAATAGAAAGCAAGGGACAAGAGTTTAAGGTTTCTGTAGTTTTAATTGGGATACTAGTAAAGAAATTTACAAATTCATGAGCAACTTCACTGTTGGAGCTGACAAGGCCACGTGAGGTCTCTAGTGTTAAGTCATTACTTTGTTTTTTATTTCTATTTGTTTCGCTGTTGATTATTTTCCAAACCGTCTTTATTTTATTTTCGGCTGATTTAATCTTTTTGCTAATGAATAAAGATTTGGCTACCTTGCAAGTGGTTTTAAAAATTTTCGAGTAAGTAGCTACATATTTATTAAAAGATTCTGTTTTGATGTAAGGCTTAAGGCCGTACAACTCAAACAATCGTTCCCTACTTTTCCTAATACCCTGTGTTGCCCAGTCACTGAAAATAAACTTTGGGCCAATAGTTTTAGTTTTCTTTTTTAAAGTGTTATTGAACTCAGTGTGCACTACCGAAAAGAATTCTTCATACAATTCATTTACATTGTTTCTAATATGGCCTGGTATATTTAGCTTGCTAATTAAATTATTATTAAACTTTTCTAAATTGCTGGGTGTTATTTGTCTGGTTTGAATCTGAATTTTTTGTAATTGTTTATTGTACGCGAAAGCAACTGTCTGCCCGCTGTGATCTGAAGGAAGGTAATTTACGATAGATTTATCTATGTAGTCGCAGCAACAAAACACATTATCAATACATGTAGCAGTATTTGTAGTAATTCGGGTTGGTTCTGAAAAAACGTTTGACAAATTAAATGATTTAAAAAGACTTAAAAATCTACTGCTATTTACATTATTCTCTAAGATATTAACATTGAAGTCACCACAGATAATTATTGGTTTATTACCAGTTACAAGTTTTGCTAAAGCATCTTCCATTACTGACTCAAAGATAGAGTAGTTCAGATAATTTGGGGGTCTGTAAACGCACACTATTATATGCTTATCAAGCTCAACACAAGACAATTCAATGCTATGTTCGACCGATAGATCGACTATATCATTTCGAGACTTAGATTTAATACAATTGTTAACTAAGATTAAGGAACCCCCTCGCATCTTAGATTTTCGGTTAAAGCAACTTCCCACGTTGTAGTTATCATAATTTATTTGCATTGATTCATAATCTTTCATCCAATGTTCGGTAAAACAAATAACATCAAACTTGGTTCTTTCTAAAAACAATTCTATCTCTAATTGTTTGGATGAAAATCCCTGAATATTCTGGTGAAATAATTTCAAGGTATTCTGCTCAGCCCCTTTTTTACAAATAGTTGATGGAGAGCTAGAAGATATCGGTTTATCTAAATTGTCTCTATTACCTTCTATTGTCTTACTGACTAGTTTAAATCTAAGCTAAAATGTGTATAATTACAATTAGTATAATTACTAATTTCCGTGGAACTATTTACAAAAGACTGCGACATACAACTTATGTCTGAGTTTATATTAAAAGCTAATAGCCTCGCTATTTGACGTCTAAAACTAATCGGTAGATATGCATTATTCCTCGTTGACTTTAATTTCTGAACGAAACTGTTGGTGTCAAAAAATACCAACTTGTCACAATAGTGACTTAGTAAATGCATGTGATTATTAAGTTTATGAATATAATGATTTTGCCTGCTTGACAACTTCTCAAAGTATGGAAAGGCACAAAGAATTATTTTCCTACAATTTAGTTGCAACAGTTGAGTGACATTGTCAGTGATATCATCAATTTTTACGTTAAGACTATTCCCAACAAATACAGTTAATATAGCATTAGGATCTAATTCCTTCCGAGTTATGGATGTCATTATTTGGTTGTAAGAAGCCTGAGGTGCACAATAATTTTGGGAAGAATGACTCAGATTGTTACTTATTAATTTTCCTAATCCTATTCCGATACTGTCTGTAAACATAATGGAGCAACCACACTGTGAACTACTAGAAAGGGGAGAACTACTTTCAAAGCGACAGTGACAGTGAATTGTCGGATTCCATCAGTGCAAATGCTGCCGCAATTATAAATACATAATTTTTTGATTTATTTATTGCTTCCAACAAAATCCAAGGAAAATTATTTAAAATCTTAAGAAGAATTTTCAACGTGGAGAAGTGCGAAAGGCCTATCAATTTCAGAATCAGTACTTCTTGTCTATTTTGATTATTTATCCAAGACAAAGAATCCGAATACACTTTGGTGCATATACTCAAAACTGAAAGCTACAATAAGCATCAAACACAGCATTGAAATAAATAGATTTACGAAATTACTGGCTTTTTTATTAAAAAGAAAATCAGAAGGGCATTGCGCAAAGAAGTCTAAAATTTTTACGACTCAAAATGTGGAAAAATTTATTAATGAAGCTCCTGACGAAATTTTTCTGGCCACAAAAGTAAGTATACAAGATTTAATTATGAATATTTCGTATCTTAGTAATGGTAATTGTTCTATATATTACCCTGTTTTTATCTTTGTTATAGGTGGCCTTAATTTATGGACTCAATGGTGCTTGCCGCGGATGTAAACTTGTAAACTTAAAGGTGGAGGACGTTGAAAATCATTCCAATGAGTTACTGCTGATCAATGTAAAGGAAACTAAGACAAAGAAAACTCGGTCATTCATTGTACAAGGACAATATACTAAAATGATTCATAAATACCAAGCATTACGTCCCACCAACATGGAAAACAATAGATTTTTTATAAACTATCGGAATGGGAAATGTACTCGACAAGCCATCGGCAAAAATATCATCATCATCAGCAATATGCCAAAGGAAATTGCAAAATATTTAAAACTTAAAGATGTTGAACTCTACACCGGTCACTGCTTTAGAAGAACTTCGGCGACTTTCTTAGCGGATTCAGGGGCGGATATTACGTCAATAAAAAGACACGGTGGTTGGAGTTCTGATGGAGTAGCTGAGGGCGAGGGTTATATCGAAAGCTCAATGGTGAATAAAACCATATTAAGCAGTCAAATTATATAATTATTTACTAACTACAATGAAACGCAAGTTCCTCAGACGCAAGAACAGAGAAATACTCAAATCAACTCATCAACAATAAATGTACCAAACAAAAATGTAACGCTCTCTATCAATAATTGGACCAATGTTTCGAAACTTTTACTTTTAACTGTCATTATTTTTAATAAATGCTTATCTCATATTATTATTGTGTGAATTTTTTCGCAAATGGTACGAAAAGTAGAGTATTTTCCTCGGTGATAAAGCTGTCTTAGGCCCGTATTACAGAACGTCTACCAAGACTCAAGCGTTACTGAATAATAGTTTCAACCAATCAAATGACTTGAATCTAGTTTTAAGTAATGCTTGAGTATTGAGCGATGTTCTGTAATACGGGACTCAGTCTTGGGTGAACTTAAATCCCTCGCTACACTCAGGACTCGTCTTAAATCCCTCGCTTCGCTCGTGATTTAAGCTTTTAACACCCTCGCTACGCTCGGGAGTAAACCTCGAGTCCTTCGTTACGCTCGCGATTTAAATCGTCACCCGCGACACAAGACACTGCTTTTCTATTCTCTTCTATTCTACTATTAAAACAACGCAAGGTCTCGCAGAGGGCTATAATAGTTAAAAGTGTTTAAATGGAGTTACAAGCATCCTTTAAAGCGCATTAGGTGGTATATTGCATATTTGTATTTCTATATCTACAGCTTAAGAAACAGGTTGTACAACGGAGTATCAATAATCCGTTAAGTACAACCTTAGACTCTTAAAAAGATATATTAACTACCGATATAGACCTAGAAGAGTACAATAGAGCGTCAATACCACCATCATAGAACTGAAAAGTCTACAATGGTCGATACTAGCGCCTAAACCGGTAGAATGGTTCTAGTAAACTCTGAAGGCAGTTGTAACCGAGACGGCATTAGAGTTTTAATAAAAACAATTCTCATGATTTTTTTTTATAATTTATTTACATCATAAATATGTATAAAAACCGAATTCACGTCACTATTTTTCACCCAGGATTCTAAAGAAACTACCTAGAAAACTAAACTGTCTTAAATAAACTAAATAAAAAATTCAAACCCTCTAATCAAATGTACTTTTTATCCAAAAAACTGCATAAACAGCAGGCGCGTGAACATTTTAGCTAAAACATGTATATATTCACAATACAATGGCACTCGCACTGGTATTTTGCATACTTAAAAAGAAAAATCAACTTGTTTATTTTCCAATTTATCCATCAATCACTCCACTCATAAGTTAAAATTTCAATTAGTTTTGTTCATTTCCCCAAAATATCGTTACTGTGGACCTAATATACAGGGTGTCTCATTCAAATCGGTCAGTATGGGAAAGTCTGAAACTATAAGACATACGAAGATCTGTTCTGAGGAACCATGTCATCGATTTTAATAACAAGAAAAACTGCATTCATACATTTTAAAAAACATCTGTACTCCGTTCGGGAATCGAATCCGGTTATTTTGAAAAAAAAAACCTACACTATTTCTATTTAGATATCGATTGTGTAGGTCTTTAGCAGTGAATGTCTGTAAGAAACATGATGTCTGAAATGAATAAAATGCATTGTTTCCACATACTTTAATTTATTTTAGTAGGTGCTTGAACTGACCACGTTTACAATATTAAACAAGTTCAGGTATTTAAAATTGTCTCTATGGTTGTTTGTACCTCTTTGCTGATGTTGCAACTTGATACATACACCGCTTTACATACATATGACATTGGCATTGCATTACATACATTATTGGCCAAATTTTAACGCAAATTCACCACATGAAGATACAAAATGCAATTGTAAGATCGATCGTCGTTCGTCGTGTAGGTATCCGTTTCGCTTCGTTACCAAAACGTGTTGAATATTGTATTGAATGAAAAAGGCGGTGGTCACTTCGAGCACCTACTAAAATAAATTAAAGTATGTGGAAACAATGCATTTTATTCATTTTAGACATCATGTTTCATGCAGACATTTACTGCTTAAGACCTATACAATCGATATCTAAATAGAAATAGTGTAGGTTTTTTTTTCTTCAAAATAACCGGGTTCGATTCCCGAACGGAGTCGAGATGTTTTTTAAAAAGTATGAATGCAGTTTTTCTTGTTATCAAAATAGATGACATGGTTCCTCAGAACAGATCTTCGTATGTTTTGTAGTTTCAGACTTTCCCATACTGACCGATTTTAATGAGACACTCTGTAGATCTGTAAACTCTAATTCAGAGATACAGTCGCGTTTAAATACGATTCGAGCTCTACAGTCGCGGTAGAAGAACTTATTTTAGATCCTGAGGCGCACTCTCCGCTCGCATGTGCCTTTGTAGATCCAAGGGTGCTACAAAGGGTGCGAGCGGTAGAGTGCGCTGTACAAACACCTCTGTACAACCATTGTAGAGACATTGTAGATCCTTAGGCCCTCTTTCGGGGGTACAGTGGCGCTATAGCCGCTTGTACATCTACTGTAGAACTTAACTATAGAGGCTATGCCGTTATTAAAAACCTCTAACCGGCCGCTGTACGGCTTGTTGTAGAGCTTGTGTGCTAGTTGGGTGGTTAATTTCATCCGTGCCTCGAAAATCACGTTATAACGTTGATGCCAGCTGTCATTTTTAAATCTTGGGCAGACGTTAGTAACTAGATTGTGGAGTTCAGATGCGCAGTCCCTCCATGAAAAATATTGGTATTCAGCTGCAACCGGTTAGACTAGGAGCCGACCCCAACATACATAGTTGAAAACGGCTAGGCAAATGACGAATTTGGTACCTATGTGAAGCTTTATTTATAACTAGCTGACCCGCGCAACTTCGTCTGCGAGTGAGGCTTAGAGAAAGTGTAAGTCAACCTTAAAAAATAGACATATGCTATCGCGGACTTTTTTTTTAAATGCTTAAGAGGAACAATTCCTTCGTACGTGATTGCTGTGTAACTTTAACCACGTTATGCAGTGCTTGCAACGGAAGCAAAGAAAAAGGAATAAATCTTTGTTTTTGGGAAATTTTTCATTGATGCTCCGCTCCTATTGGTGATGTTAGCCTTCTTGTTAGCAAGGTGCATGAAATAAGCCGGGACACGATATAGCTGCTGTAAACCGTTGAAGACTCTTGCAACTGCATTTTGTCCCCATCGTTGGACCGTCAATGACAGTCATACTACTGCCAGGTCTAAAGTTCTCATCGGAGTGCATTAAATGAGCCGAAACACGACGAGCTGCTGTAAACTTTTGGGGACTTCTCGCCACTGTCTTTCATCTCCATCGTCAGATCATCGATGAAAGTCGTACTCTAGTTAGTTTAAAGGTTTTCATCAAGTTTCATGAAATGATCCTAAGGGCGCTTTCAATTTACACGTTTCGAGTCGTACAACAAACAATTTTTAATTCTTTTTAATTTTATTCATTGTTAATTTATTTCATTTAAGTCCAACTTTAATTAGTATAATGATAATTTAATTTTAATTCTATTTATTTTAAATTCGATTTATTTCAATTTCTTTTTATTTATTTCCATTTTAATTTTATATTTTCACTCATTGTAATGTAATGTAATTTGTTATTCTGTTGCTATTGTTATTCTTTTGTTATTATGAAATTTGTATATTTGTATTTTTTGAAATTTTTTGATTTGTGTCTGGTTGTATGGGCGTCTTGCCTGAAATAAATGTTTTTTTTTTTAATCTTCCATTTCAAATTTCTAACTCGACGTCCCATGAGGCCGTGTGTTAAAAGTGCATAACCTGTAAAGCTTTGAAATCTTCAAATATAAATACGGTGACTTTCGAGACATTCCAATTTTAGAGTATTAGCACCTTTGAAATCAAAGATTAGCACCAAGGTTTTATGTGAGTTCAACCTTTTTGAATAAAATCGGATTGAGTTTTCAAACATATGTCAAAATAAAATGTAGTTTCATTCAAAAGCTCTGAGTATTGTTATCAACTTCGATGCAAATCAGCGCCATGGCCAAAATAATTGTTTACCCTTTTTTAACAAAATACGAAACACGTCTTCCATCAATTCTGTTAAGAAGGTTTATGCAAAATTTCAAGTAGATTGGACCAAGGAACCCCCCCCTCCCCCTTTTTTACCTCTTTAGGGGTTCAATCTTGGAAAATTCTTCTATACCGGATGCCTACATCATATAAAGAACACACCCTGCTAGTTTCGTGTGCGTTGATCCATGAGCCACTAAAGCTAAATCGTCAGTCATTAAATCGCTATTTTGTGCGTATTCAATATTCACCTGAAAAATCAAATTTCAAGGAAACTGAGAAATTACATTTATCTGTATTAGATTTGAAGGTTATGTAGCAACTTTTAATGGTTTACACTTCATTGGATTTTATTCTATAGGTATATGAAATTAATTAATTTTAAACACAAAACCCTCTTTTTTACGTCTTTGGATGAAATTTTTTAAAAATGCTGAAACAGGTATTTCTTTATTTGTAATAATAAGTAAGTATTGATTCTAAGTTTCATGATTCTAGAACAATCAAAATTTTTTTTTTCATACAAACTTTATTTCCCCTTATCACCCCCTTTTTCCAAAATTTTCCATAATTTCTATAGCCTAAATGTTACTCTGGTGAAGTTTTCATCAAAATCAGTCCAGCAGTTTTTACGTGATGCGCGGTCCAACAAACAAAAATTTTAATAAAAATAGTTAGTTTGTGTTGAACCAGATAATACCCAAAAAAACTCAATTTTGCCAGTCATTATTTATTACTTACCTACAGGGTGTAAACCACCTCATCACGAAGCCGTTAACCAAGCATTCTGTACATCAAATTAAGTAACTTTACACAAAAATTATTGCTGGGAAACAACTTTTTTTTTTGAGGTTATAAATCATGTTTTGAGGTAGAACTCAATGTAACGTCATTAAAACATTGTGCTGATGGATGGATTGAATAGTACGGGGGGGTCGTGGAGGTGTTAAGAGTCAAAATCATACAAAAAAAACTTGTATTTAAAAAAAAAAACTTGTCAAAGAGTTGTAACTTTGACCGCCCATATCTCCGTAACTAGAAGGTTCCCAGGTATGACGTTGCACAAAAAAATGATCGCAATGATGGGAAGAACAAGTGCCTTTCGGCTTCGTGAAGAGGTGTTTTACACCCTTTATATCGGAAAAGTGATTGATCGCTCTTCTGATAATGACTCGCAACATATTTTTCATATTTTTCTATACTTACATCTATTTTGTTGACTGTACTACATATTTTAAGTGGACATTTGAGTCAAATGATTTGACGGTACTTCGATATTTCCTGATTAGAACTAGGAATCGCAGTAGGTATTTGTTACTAATTCAAAGGGTATCCGATTTTCCCTTAGTATCCCAACAAGGGTTTCATTACCGAGAGATGAGTTGCTTAACTCTGAAGAAAATCAATTACTTACAGACAATCAAAATCTATGAATGACTTTAATTTGGCATTCTCACGTTCTATTCAGTAGATCGTATTATTGGAACTGGTGTCCTGTGTACATAAACTCTTAGTAAACACTGATATATCTAGGTAATTTAACTTGCAAAAATGTTGCCTTACTACCTACGCCTACGTCATATCAAAGATGCAACTCAGTGTTTATACTAGCCTGCTGAACGAGACTATTCTAAGTAGATAAACAATGCAAGATGCGTTGCGTCACCGGATGAGCGTCGCGGCTGAATCGCAGCGTCCGTCTCTAAATTCAGATGGAGTCACTATGAGGACATGCTCATTGCTCACTTTGCTCACACCTGGCTGATTAAGAAAGGTGGCCATTAAGAGAGGAAGGATATTATGTTATGAATAGAGCAATCATCAACACACTAGTTTTATCTTCTTACTTCATTTTATGGATGGATGTTTGTCACTCTTTCACACAAAAACAATGGTCAAAATAGATCGAATTAGGACTTCTTAATGAACGTAACGTGCCTATTCAGCTTTTGACGTCTCCAATTTTTTCTTTGTTTTCGACTAAGTAAGTTGACGCCACACCCTATATTTATTGGGTTTACATTTTCACATGTGTCAGTACACCTTTGTGCAGAGTGAGGTAAAGATATGCGAGGTACATAAGTACTATTTACTTACTTGATTTTCTTGTAAACCTACCAAAGCAAGGTAAGTAGTAACTTATGTTTTTTCATTAGATTTCATTGGTAATATTTTCTCACGCATTCTTATTTTCCGCCAAGCCATCATCAAAAAATTCACGTTCTTTCTCCTCTTCTAATATGGACCTATGTTGGTCCTTACAACTACATAAGTACTCAAAATTATATCGAATCATACAAAGTACACCAATTTTAATAGGACGCTTAATTTAGAATGTTATGTAGGTGCCTACTTGCCTAATTTGTTTGTTAACGAGTGACATAATTTGAACGTTCCATCTAACCTGCCGGAATCTGAGTAGAGTCAGTTTGTTTAGCGGCGCGCGCGCAGTGCGAACGTGCGCCCCGCAGCGGAACCGTGCGCGTGAGTCGCGCCGCGCCTTCCTGCGCACGCGACTGTCCATTGTCCACAGAGTCCATGGTGGTTCCTCAGGTACTCTATGTCCTCGGTTTACGACGCGTGCCGATTGACACTTCCACCGTAACAGTATTAAGCTGCAATTGAACTTCAACGTGCGTGACGAAAATTCCCGCGTTCTCTCACAATTCACAAAGCCGATAAACCAACCATTGAAAGTTACAGTATTAAAATCTGAAAAAGTCCATAAATAAATTGAATATGGAAAAAACAGAGTCATTTGCTATCTTGGACATCAACATCGGCAATATGAAAGATGCAGATACGGAGAAAACCAATAACAACGACGTTGCTATGAACAAAAGGCCCTTTTCCACCATTATAAAAAATCGTAAGTGAACTGCTAATACTGCCCTGAAAAAAAAACTGAGTCGAATGCAAAAAAGAGCACCTATAATTCTTTAGTTTAGTTGGACTCACCGAATGGACCTTATTTTGTACCTAATGCATAATTTTAATTTAAGTTTTTCATAAAGCAGAAACCTAATAAAAAGCAAACTCTAATCCGGACTTACTATTTTTGAACTGTGTCTCGTCGTTGTCGCTCTCACTATCATAAGACACTGAATATCCCATCCTCTGGCTCTCACTAACCATTCTTTAGCCATCAATAACAACAATAGAGTTACATTCGATATTCACACAGCATTCTTGACAATCTTGCAAGAAAAATGATTGCTGTAATGTACACTATCCATTGTTGTACCGTAAGATCGTGGGAGGAACCTAGATCGTAGAGACAAGTACCTATGATCAAAAAACCTTTTCTATGTAACCATAAAATGGTTAAAAGGAATAAAAATCTTTCACAAGTGTTGTGCATTATAGTGTTCTTAATTATGTCATGGACTTTATTGCTAATCTGTCCAGTTGAGAAATTGTCCAGCTGAGAATCTGTCCAGTTGCGAATCTGTCCAGTTGCTACGGAGGCTATTAGGTTGTCATATAATATCAATGAGATTTTAAACAATAACATACGATAATTAGGTCATGCGGCGCCTTTTATAGTTTCGCTTCGAATCTCAATCAAGGCTTTGCGCGTGTGTATTGAGGCTGAGTGGCACGTTCGTCGCTTCCGCTAGTCGTCCTCATTGTCCTCGATACCAGGTGGCACGCGCCTCGTCCCTGGACGGCGGCGGCGAGCTGCGAGCCACGACGAGGCTCCAAGGGAACCAGTCGTGTTACACTCCGCTGCACGCGCGTTGCAATGCCCTGCTTCCTAAAGCTAAACAGACTTAGCTTAATCGTACGCACACAAAGAGAATAATAAACGGCTTACTGTTGTAAACTAATTAATGTTAATCACATAAGTTCCGTAATTAATAGTGTGTCAAGCTTGTCAGCTTTCATATCTTACACCCAAGATCCATATCAACTCAATGTTATGAAGGACAGTGGCTATTAAGGGAAACATGTTCTGATGACGTAGACTTGAGGATTTTGCATGAGTACTATCAGCGATATGTCTACAGGAAACGATGTTTACTAAATACCTTAGTCAAATACTTAAACCAATGTTTTGTCGGTATCGTATCGATTGCTGCATAACTGATAAATTGAAGTTATAAAAATATAGGCCAAGTAGGTGTCGAACCACGAACGGTGTAAGTAGGTGTCGAACCACGAACGGTGTAAGTAGGTGTCGAACCACGAACGGTGTAAGTAGGTGTCGAACCACGAACGGTGTTAGTAGGTGTCGAACCGCGAACGATGTAAGTAGGAGTCGAACCACGAGCGGTGTAAGTTGGTGTCGAACCACGAACGGTGTAAGTAAGTGTCGAACCACGAACGGTGTAAGTAGGTGTCGAACCACGAACGGTGTAAGTAGGTGTCGAACCACGAGCGGTGTTAGTAGGTGTCGAACCGCGAACGGTGTAAGTAGGAGTCGAACCACGAGCGGTGTAAGTTGGTGTCGAACCACGAACGGTGTAAGTAGGTGTCGAACCACGAGCGGTGTTAGTAGGTGTCGAACCGCGAACGGTGTAAGTAGGAGTCGAACCGCGAACGGTGTAAGTAGGAGTCGAACCACGAGCGGTGTAAGTTGGTGTCGAACCACGAACGGTGTAAGTAGGTGTCGAACCACGAGCGGTGTAAGTAGGTGTCGAACCACGAGCGGTGTTAGTAGGTGTCGAACCGCGAACGGTGTAAATAGGTGTCGAACCACGAGCGGTGTTAGTAGGTGTCGAACCGCGAACGGTGTAAGTAGGTGTCGAACCACGAACGGTGTAAGTAGGTGTCGAACCACGAACGGTGTTAGTAGGTGTCGAACCGCGAACGGTGTAAGTAGGTGTCGAACCACGAACGGTGTAAGTAGGTGTCGAACCACGAGCGGTGTAAGTAGGTGTCGAACCACAAGCGGTGTAAGTAGATGTCGAACCACGAGCGGTGTAAGTAGGTGTCGAACCACGAGCGGTGTAAGTAGATGTCGAACCACGAGCGGTGTAAGTAGGTGTCGAACCACGAGCGGTGTAAGTAGGTGTCGAACCACGAGCGGTGTAAGTAGGTGTCGAACCACGAGCGGTGTAAGTAGGTGTCGAACCACGAGCGGTGTAAGTAGGTGTCGAACCACGAGCGGTGTAAGTAGGTGTCGAACCACGAGCGGTGTAAGTAGGTGTCGAACCACGAGCGGTGTAAGTAGGTGTCGAACCACGAGCGGTGTAAGTAGGTGTCGAACCACGAGCGGTGTAAGTAGGTGTCGAACCACGAGCGGTGTAAGTAGGTGTCGAACCACGAGCGGTGTAAGTAGGTGTCGAACCACGAGCGGTGTAAGTAGATGTCGAACCACGAGCGGTGTAAGTAGGTGTCGAACCACGAACGGTGTAAGTAGGTGTCGAACCACGAGTGGTGTAAGTAGGTGTCGAAACACGAACGGTGTAAGTAGGTGTCGAACCACGAACAGTGTAAGGTTCCACTTGTCAGGATGTATATGATGAGCAACAATAAGTTTGTATTCTATTGCAATTTTATTGAAATTGTGACATATTATAGTATCGTTGGATCTGGATCTCATAGTTGAAAAGTGACTTTTTTCAAAAAAACAAGGCACTGGTGATATTACGACATATTAAAATATGTCAGTATGTGTAATTTCACAACACCAGTGCCTTGTTTTCAATTTTATCGATACTTATAGTAAAATAATCTCTCCGAATAAAATTGGCTGTGTGACATCGGTAGTTCCGGGCGAATGGCTAGACGTAGAGAAATTAATGGTAAAGGTTCTAAATATTTTTTCAATTTAACGCAACGGAGCCTAAAACTGATCCATTTGTACTTTGCGAAACCATGTAATGTTAGTATTGTAGGAAATAGATATAAATCAGGATTTCCGAAAGTTTTACATAACGACCGACAGCTGCACGATTTCATAAAAGAATCCACCACTAGTTATAGTAGTCATTCGTAAATAACTAATACGGTGGATTAGACTGAACTGGTGTATCTAAAACCATTAATAACATAGAGCATTTAATTTTGTTGACAGAACGTGATCGTGGTGAGCGTGATTACATCGGGTTCGCGACCCTGCCCGAGCAAGTGCACCGCAAGTCGGTGAAGAGAGGGTTCGACTTTACGCTTATGGTAGTCGGTGAGTCGGGCCTGGGCAAGTCGACACTCATCAATAGTTTATTCTTAGGAGACCTTTATAGGAACAGAAAAATACCTGACGCCCAAGGTAAGGACGTTTTTCAGCAAGAAATAGGTAATGCTATTAAGCTGCAACAAAGCGAGGTGCTTCAATATTTTCTTTACATTGCAGACAGAATAGAAAAAACAACAACCGTTGAAAAGAAAACAATGGAAATCGAAGAACGGGGAGTAAAGTTGAGGTTGACAATTGTAGACACCCCCGGGTTTGGAGATGCCATTAACTGCGAAGACTCATGGAGGGTTTGTTCTGCGTACATCGACGAACAGTTCAGACAATACTTCACAGATGAAAGTGGATTAAATCGGCGTCACATGCAAGACAATCGAGTGCATTGCTGCCTCTATTTCGTTCCGCCCTGGGCCCATAGGTAAAACACATTTTTGTTACAATAGAGACACACTTTAGTCACTTTACATTCTCTTAGATAACTTTCTCTTTTGTTCTTTTGTGCATGTGTTGTCTTAGAAGCTATTGTGTTGTCAAACAAGTCCCTTCACATACCTACCTACTTTAAATTATACTGTACGAACACCGTGTAATGAGGCGAATAATTTCAAATTGACAAATTTCCCGTGGGTCTCCTACTCGGCCAAGAGTTTCGGTTTATGGAGAAAATACGCATCGACCCAATTCCGCTGTATAAATAGATTCCATCTCATACAAACTATCACCCGAGTGCAGTCTACGGCTGTACGTGTCCGGAGGAGTGTTATTTTTATTAGGTCAATTATGGTCAGGGCCATATGATAGGAGCACCGATGCGGAAGCACGCGTGCCGTTAATGTTGGGTATATGTATACATGAGTTAGAACAATTTAAACTTCAAAGAAAAAAACTTAAGTAGCTATTCGAACTAAATCTTCATTATACTTTTAGTATTTCAATATCGTACGCAGTTATACGAGTAACTGTACAAGCTGTCTATGAGTACGTAGTGAATTACACAAATCACTCTTCGCCCTATTTAAATTCAAACAGTTATTTTTAGAATATCTAATCGGTTCCCGATAACAGGAAATTCATAAAACGTGTCTATTATTTAAATAATAATCAACACTGTGCCCACAAAGCGAAACCATAATGCGGGATAATGAATTAAATAACCAACAATCTACATTTAAAAAAATTCTTGCGGCGCTAAATAAATGGCGTGATTTATTTAGCGCATCGTAAACGACAGTAACTCCACTTTATTTGATCACTAGCAATAAACAGATCAATAACCACTCGATGGAGTACGGCTATTATAACTCTTATGATGGCTATGCCAGCCATTTCCCCTCAGAAACATTTCTCAACATACATTTGACATCCAATCATGATCGTTAAAAAGTCCATTGAGTGAATTTTGATTTACTGACCCTTTCTACTAAATTCAATTGATTGGTGTTGTGTTATCGGAACAAATTGGTTAAATGTAAGTCGAAACATTTGGGCTGCTGCCAATGAGATGTTGCCAGTGTGTTTTGTATGAAGTGGATAGGTACACCCTAAACTAAACAGCAACCTTATTATGTTCATCGTCATCATCCTTGAACAAATTAGGTTCTATTTTGTAGCGATCTGAATCATTGCATTTCCGAAGAATGGACTTAAACCACATAGTAAACAGCAATATATTGAGTATAATATAGTTCATCTGTTTTTACAGGATGTGGGTTTGTCGCTTAATGAACACCATCCCAATTTATCTAACAACAACAATGTACACTAATACAACGGCTCATTACAGCTTACGTCACGTGGACTTGGAAATGATGCGTCGGTTGCACCGTAAAGTGAACATAGTCGTAGTGATAGCGAAAGCGGACTCTCTCACAGCAGCCGAGGTGAAGCGGCTCAAAATGCGCATACTCAACGATCTAGAAGAACATCAAATACAAGTACGAACTGTTTATTCGTAGAAATTCTTTAATGCTTTTGATAATTTACCGAAATGCAACAACACAAGAATGCATCTTTGAATTGTTTATTAGGTTTATCAGTTCCCTGAATGCGATAGCGACGAAGATGAGGAGTTCAAGCAACAAGACCGTGAGTTGAAAGCGGCGGCTCCATTCGCTGTGGTCGCATCAGATGTAGTACTAGAGGTGGGAGGCAAGCGAGTACGTGGGCGGCAGTACCCATGGGGAATCGTCGATGGTAAGTTTATCTTCTGTCAATTAAAGTGAAACATATCTTATCATATTTAATTTTTTCTTGGTATTAATTTTCGCATCTGCCAGAATACCAGCTAGCACCATGTTAATACTGCTGTCGTGAAGGACTTTTTAGGGTTCCGTAGCCAAATGGCAAAAAACGGAACCCTTATAGTTTCGCCATGTCTGTCTGTCTGTCTGTCTGTCTGTCTGTCTGTCTGTCCGCGGATAATCTCAGTGACCGTTAGCACCAGAAAGCTGAAATTTGATACCAATATGTATATCAATCATGTCGACAAAGTGCAAAAATAAAAATTTAAAAAAACATTTTTATTAGGGTACCTCCCCCAGACGTAAAGTGGGGAGCGATTTTTTTTTTAATTTTGACCCTGACGTGTGATATATTGTTGGATAGGTATTTAAAAATGAATAGGGGTTTTCTAAAATCATTTTTTGATAATATTAATATTTTAGGAAATAATCGCTCCGAAAGTCAAAAACAATGTGTCCCCCCCCCCTCTAACTTTTGAACCATAAGTTTAAAAAATATGAAAAAAATCACAGAAGTAGACCTTTATATGAACTTTCTAGGAAAATTATTTTCAACTTGATGAGTTGAATAGTTTTTGAGTTATATAGCACTTTTTCAAAAAAACGCAAATGATAACTTTGTTTTTCATACAAATACTATGAAAAACAAAGTTATTTTTGCTGACGAAAAATGTTGGTATTTTTAATGGTCTGGGAAGCTACGGAACCCTACAGTGAGCGTGGCCCGACACGCTCTTGGCCGGTTTTTTTGTTTTATTTTCACTCATGATCAGGATTCAATCATGACGCGACATCATCATTTGTGTCCATCAAAAACAATGTCATTAAAAATTGTCTTCAGTTAGTAAACAGTGTGTTCTAAAACAAGCATAATCGCATCACATCCGACGTCCGTGGTCTAGTAACAAGCCCACAGATTAGTAACACAACAACAGATTACTCATCGGTAACAATATGTTTGAAACCGTTGCAGCAAGCTACAAATATAGGTACATCATCTTCTCTGTTTCCCACACTACTTGAAAAGTAGGCACTTATTTAATCCAACCAGTAATAGAACCACAGAATGTAGGATAAACTCGCGTTACTTTTAAAAGAAAAATAAGACAATGCGGGATCCGAGATGGTTCCTTGCAGCAGACCGCAGCGAAACCGCGCGGTTCAATGCGTTTCACGTTTTATTGATATCTATAGTAACAGTTGATACCTACTATTGTTGTTGTTATTGCAGAGTAGAGTGATAAACACAGTTGGAAAGAAGTGAAATATTTAATATATATTATTATAAAAATTACACATGACATATGTACAAGAAAAATAGTTGCCGAGTGACAAACAGAACAAACACCAGCTTTCACATTTGAATATAAAGTCTATTCTCTAGATGGCCAGCGTTACACTTACAACACCCCCCCATAACGTGGGCATCATGATGGCTTCATGCCACACCAAGCTGACGAGTGAACACCTCGTGCTTGACACAGCCCAGGGGCTTAGTGAACACATCTGCTAACATCTCATCCGTAGGGATGTATAAAATTTCTACGTTAAACCTATCTATCATATCTCTAACGTAATGAAATCTTATTTCTATATGCTTGCTCCGTCTGTGATGAGTGTGATTGATAGCAAGCTGTATAGCAGATTGATTGTCACAATACATTACTATTTTACAACTAGTCGTCATTAGCAATTCCTTAATTAAAGCTTGTAGGAACACCGCTTCTCTACTCGCTTCGCTCAAGCTGCAATACTCCGCCTCGGTGGACGAAAGCGATATGCAAGACTGTTTGTAGCTACCCCAAGATACCGAATTACCGCCGTATTTAAACACATACCCCGTGTACGACTTACGGTCAGGATCTGCCGCCCAATCTGCGTCAGAATAACCCTCAAGAACGGGAACTACATTCGACTTCTTAAATACCAAAGCCTTTTGCTTAGTACCTTTAAGATATCGCAGTACACGCTTAGCTTGATTCCAATGGAATTCCGTATAACAACTGTTAAATTTACTTAAATATGACACGGCAAACGAAATGTCAGGTCGCGTAGTTACACATAAATACATAAGACTACCAATCAACTCTTGATACGGAAACTTTGTAACCTTATTTGTAACATTATTAGAACTCTCAATGATCGAACTAACATTAGTTATCATGGGAGACTTTACAGGCTTACAGTCTGTCATGCCAAAACGATCTAACATATTGTCAATCCGCTTTTCCTGACTAAGTTTGATGGAAGTTGCATCACGTTCTACCTTTATACCTAACATGTTTCGTACCGGGCCTAAGTCTTTGAGTTTAAAAACATTTAACAAAGAACTTTTTAACGTCTCAGCCAGACGTTTGTCATTATAGAACACGAAAAAATCGTCAACATACAGAGCGATAAAAACAATCGATTCACCTGATCTCTTAGTGAAGATGCAGTCCTCTTGTTTACACTGTCTGTATCCCAAAGAAAGTAAAACATCTTTTACCTTTTGGTACCAGGATCGCGATGCTTGCTTCAACCCATAAATAGCCTTTCGTAATCTATAGACTTTGTTCTCACTCCCAGGGCATATGAAACCTTCCGGTTGTTGCATAAAGATCTCCTCCTGCAAATCTCCATTCAGGAATGCTGTCTGCACGTCCAAATGATCAATTTTAAGTTTCATTTCTACTGCCAGAGATAGCAACAATCGTATAGAACAATGACGAACGACCGGTGAAAAAGTTTCTTGGAAATCTTCACCATATCTTTGAGTAAAGCCTTTAGCTACCAACCTTGCCTTATAACGTGTAATGTTCCCATCCGAGTCTCGTTTAAGGGTAAAAATCCACTTATTTTTAACGACGTTCTTGTCAACCGGTTTATCAGTAAGCTCCCAAGCTCCGTGTAAGACAAAAGAATCGATTTCCTCTTTCATGGCCTTCTGCCATAACTCTTTATCTTCACATTTTAAAGCTTCTTTGACAGTACGTGGCTCTATGGGCTCTGTCACATTACACACGTTAGTTATGTTACAGGTTGTCTTAGGCATACGTGGACGTAGGTTATATCGTGTACTAGTAGACTCTGGTGCCAATTCAGGCGACGTTACCGAATCTTTACTAGCCTCGCGTTCACACTCCAACTCAACAGGATGATTTGGTGATTCTGCAGGAACTGTATCTGGCTCCGCCTCAACCGACGTAGTCTCCAGCATCTCCCTCTCATCATCACCTCCTGTAAGATAAATAGGTTCAAACACACGTTTTGGCCCTATTTTAGATTTTCTCCCTGGAAACACAGATTCGTTGAACACCACATCACGTGATACAACGATCTTATTGTCATCAGGGTTGAACAAACGATATCCTCTGACGTTATCACAGTAACCTAAAAAGATTAGCCTTCTACTTTTGGGGTCTAACTTTTTACGTTTACAGTCATCTACATGAGCAAATGCCTCGCAACCAAAGACACGCAGATTTTTAAGGCTCACTTTCTTACCACTCCACACTTCCTCTGGTAATCTACCAGAAAGTCTCGAGCTTGGCGATCTGTTGATCAGAAACGCCGCAGTGTTTACAGCCTCTGCCCACATCTTGTCATCGAGATTTGCGTTATACAGTAGACATCTGACCTTGTCAAGTAAAGAACGATTCAGGCGCTCGGCGGATCCATTCTGCTGACTAGAATATGGTACCGTCAGCTGATGTACAATGCCTTTCTTTTTAAGAAAGTCCGTCAACTCAGCATTAACGTACTCAGAGCCATTATCTGTTCTCATTACCTTGACTTTTGCACTACACTGATTCTCTACCAGTCTAATAAAATCTTTAGTGTACTTACACACTTCACTCTTCTTTGCAATGGGATAGACGAACACCTTTCTGGAGTAGTCGTCTAGAAACGTGAGGACGTAGCGCTTGCCTCCGAGAGAAGTAGTCGGCATCGGCCCCAAGACGTCACTATGAATGAGCGCCAGCCGCGCCTCGGCCATCTGTTTGTTATGATTGGTCACAAAGGGAGCGCGGGATTGCTTACCCTTAAGACACACATCACAAACTTTCTTCTGAGTAGTAACCTGAAAGTCAATATCATTAGCTACCTTCCTAAGTGATGCCAAGCTGTCAAAATTAATATGAGCTAAACGTTGATGCCATAACATCATATCCTTAGACGTAGATGACGTTGTCAGATTGACTTTACCCACAGAATCGAGCCTGTAAACTCTCCCAACTTTCCTAGCATGTATAACTAATTTACCAGTTTTAAATATGTTACATCCATTTTTATCAAAAATAAATTTAAATCCCTTTTCTGCAAGAGTAGATACAGATATTAAATTAACAGTAAGGTCAGGTACAAGCATTACATCTTTTAAAGTAGTATCTATCGTATGTCCACGAGAGTTAACCGTAAAATGTACGTCACCTTTCCCATTCACATCTAACTTCTTGCCGTCAGCAACACAAACCTCCTTAGTCGACGACTCATCCAGAGCTTGAAACCATTCTTGGCGTCCTGACATATTATCTGTCGCTCCAGAATCAATAATCCACGAACTGTCAGTGTTAAGTGCAGACAACACCATGGAAGTCGACGTCGCTCCATTACGGTCCAATTGAGGACAATCCTTCTTGACATGTCCTTTAGAACGACACTTCCAACACCACAACTTGTTCGTACTTGACGAGGTACTAGCGTGTTTTGATGTACTTGAGGCATTTTTCTTCTCGCCTCGAGAGCCAGCCTTTTCATTACTACGATTCCGTGTAAATAAGCAGCCATCGCCATTATCAGCGGCGCTCCCTTTCCATCTCTTATCTTGAAGAAGTTTTGTTTTTACCATATCTGTAGTTATGTCTATACTAGAATGCTCAAGAGCCATTATCATTGGGTCATAATCTTGAGGCAACCCTTGGAGCATAATAGCAGCCAGAAATTCATCATCAAGTGGTTTCTTCATACTACTGAGTTGTTCAGCAAGTGACAAGATCTCGTTGACATAAATCTCCATGCTATCGAATTGTTCTAGCTTAATAGAGCATAAAGTTCGCAGACACGACAATCTCCTATGCAACCCGGTGTCATCGTAAGCCTTCTGCAAGGCATCCCATACATCCTTTGCAGTTTTCGCCTGCACAATGTGAGAATAGCACGATTTTTCAACACTCAAACATAGCCTCGCTCGAGCTTTCTCCTCTCTACGAGCTAATTTGATAGCGTTCTCACCTGAGTTTTCGTATTTTCCAGTAATACATTGCCACAAATCCTCGAATATAAGTATATTTTGCATTTGAAATGCCCAATCGCGATAGTTGATGGTACCTTTCAGCTTTTCCATCGTAACTTTCGAATTAGTATACTCATCCATATTTCGAGTAAAATAATAATATTTTCACAAAATATTTACACTTCACACATGTAGCACATAACCTGTTGTTGTTATTGCAGAGTAGAGTGATAAACACAGTTGGAAAGAAGTGAAATATTTAATATATATTATTATAAAAATTACACATGACATATGTACAAGAAAAATAGTTGCCGAGTGACAAACAGAACAAACACCAGCTTTCACATTTGAATATAAAGTCTATTCTCTAGATGGCCAGCGTTACACTTACAACAACTATTGCTATTGATATCAATAGCACACTACCTAACTATATATGTTGTACACGTAGGTAGTTACTATGGTATACTTCACGTGTTGCTGACGTGTTTAGTAGATAGGTCCCATTTAAGACCTCAAACTAAGTATCCCTCGCCTCCCTAAAAATGCTATGAAATGACTTTTTTTTGGGGTGAAAAATCACGTTTAGGACTCAACTTTACGCACTTAAAACATTGTGTAAACTAAAAATCTTACATTTAAACCATGTACTTATTTAAAAAAAACTGCTGAAAAAGTTAGAGCTTTGACAGTAGTCTGTGGCCCGAAACTCTCACAACAAGCTCACAAGCGAAATCTTACCAAGATGTATCGTATTACCCAGTTACTACAGGTTGTGGATATCAGATAGACAGTCGCTTCATATGAAATCCTGTGGTATTAAGCTGCAAAGACTGGTAAAATAAAAATCTGGAAAGGCTGGAAGGCAATCCTTACATAGTTCTGAAAAAGCTTGGCAGATGATGATATTTGTTGGACATTATTATGAGTAATTAATTTGTCATGTAAACAGTGGAGAACCCGCGGCACTCTGATTTCACGAAGCTGCGGACGATGCTGATTTCGACGCACATGCAGGACCTAAAAGACGTGACGCAAGACGTGCACTACGAAAACTTCCGCGCGCAGTGCATCTCGCAGATATCGCAACACGCCATGCGGGAGAGAGGGTTTGTAAATATTACCTTTTTTCTATCCCTTCTACTTCATCATCATCACCACCAAGTCAGCAGAACGATATAGAGTTTGACCACGAATCCTTCTTTTCTTCTTCAACTAGTAACGGTGGAGTCAGCTGCAGTTTACCTCTCTCTGAGACCCTTTTTCTTATTGTACAATGTTCTTAAGTGTTTCACAAGACCGTGTCCTATTCAATTTCAACTTAGATTAGGGAGAAATAAGAGCCCAAACCGCCCACAGTACTTACATTAACAGTCACGCTGACCTCACTAACTAGACTAAATTGCCGGTGATAAATAAAAGAGGGTTCACCTCAATAGTCCATGAGTCGGGTCCTGAACCCACGAGCTGCTACTAACCGTAAATTAGTGCAGAAGATAGAATTAGAAATGTCGTTAGACTAACTATATTTAGCTCAACAGCATTTCATTGGGTGTTGTGTAAAATGACATCTTACATAAAATTCAATGATTAACAGGATGTTCCTTTTTTCGTTTTCATGGCCAGACAGACGAACTGCTTTTCAAAAATATGTGAATGCAGTTGCAATTTTACTAACTTATCAAGAGACTGCTTTTATTTTCTACCCTGTATAGGTAAGGCCATAATACTTAGGCAAAAGACCACCTACACAGCCTAATAGGCACAGAGTACCTTCATGTGTATTTCGGGGCTAGGGTTTTTTGCAGTGTTAACAAATTTTACAATAACTGAGCGTTTTCTGGTAAGGTTCCATTTCCATTTCACGTTGACTACAAGCTACTTGAGCTTATTCCTATTTTAAACCATTGATTACAGAAAGCTGAAGAGAGATTCGATGGGGAACAACAACGACGTAGTTATCACGGACACCGACCGCCTGTTGCTGCAGAAAGACGAAGAGGTAACATTCCTACCGTTTTTTCTACCCGGTTTACTTGCATGCATGCTCATTTGGTGTTCATTTCCTTTAAAATGATGGATTTGTATGCAACTAATGACGTCATTTTATACAATTGTGTATTGATACGAACTCACGTCCGAATTAGGCTAGCGAAAATTTTCAAAGGACTACTTGTTTTAAATGTTTCCTCTCAAAGGAAATTACTAGTTACGAGGTAGGTACCTACCTACCTAGTCTATAAAAAAATAAAACATGTTCTCCATGACACTATCATAATATCGTTTATGTGCGAATAATCAACAACTTTTATTTTCTCCACAGATCCGACGTATGCAAGACATGTTGACTCAAATGCAAGAAAAACTCAAAGCTTCCGATAAAAATCATGACAGTATTATAGATGTATAGAAAATAGACTGCAATGTATGTAGGTAGCATAGCATTAAAAATTACCTACTCACATAGATATAATAAAATGAGAACCTCTTTAGAAAATTCAAATGAATTTAGATTTTTATAAATATAATAGTTAAATATATGGTGGAATAATTTTACAGTAAATTTCAAAAACAAACCTGACTTATTTTGTATAGATACCTAGTTCCTAAGAATGTTCTGTTTGTAAATGGCTATCAATTTTGTGGCTAAGGAGCGAGGTACACAGCACAAAAGTAATGTACCTATGTAAGAAGATATTATGGAGTTCCTCGCTCAAAACTTCCAAACCCGAGGCGAGCCGCTAGCCGGGGGCGGCCGGGGCTAGCCGTGCGGCCGTGGTGCGATGAGGAAACAGCAGTAGCACAGCGTCCGATGTGCTATGCCAATTCACGCCATGTCCAATATTGATGTGTTCTAAATTGGAACGCGCGACGACGCGCCGAGCCACTTCCGCAACACAAGGGGTCAGCTTCCGTAGAAGAAAATATCTGAGCTTTTTTTTTTCTTATCTTATCTATAATTAGGTCCAATTTAGAAAAAAATTATAACATTTTATTATGTAACCTCAGAAGTAGGTATGTAGTTAAATTTTTGTCCCTGCAATAAGATTATACTTACATAGTCAGTACCTTACCTAGGCATATTATTAGTCCTAAAATCAACTCGTTTTTTTGTATAGTTGTTACACCATTTACGTAGTTTTACTTTAAAATGTCATGTGAAATGATCATAACGAACGTTCATATCACAATATTTTCAATTTACTGTCATAGTTTTGCTGAAAGTATCTAGTTATTGTGCGAAACTTTATGAGGAATTTGGTAAAAAGATCATCGGGTATGTATTATTATTAATACCTAGGTGTTATGTTTCTTCAATCCTCGGGCCCAAACCCTCCCAAAAATGAAGTTGTAAATTCTCTAATATAAAACAGAAATGAGAAACAAAATCAAGCAATATGTACCTACCTACGTAGGTACCAAAAACATTTTAATAATTATGTATGTATTGAATATTTGAAAAATCACGACACTAGTTTTTGTACTATTATTTTTAAAAACCACCACTTAACACTACTGACACTGTCTAGGCATACCAAAGCGTTTAATGTAATATGAATTTTGTGTCTATATTATTGAAATTAAACAGTAAATTGATACTTTACCTACCTTTACCTTTTATTGTAAAACTAACCCTTCCCAAATCTTACCACCTATGTAAGCCGTCGCGTCTCGGTGTGAACCAAGGAATCTATATGTCACCGTAAAATTGTCAAACACGTTATATTACAATATAACGTGTTTCTCTCTAGCGATATTGTAATATCTCGAATTATTGTCAACTGAACATACGGAAGTATCTCTGCTCTGCCCCCATAATCGGGACTTGGGGCACCCCCCCGTTAGGTTAGTTAGGTTCCTTTAAACCCTGCACCCGGAAATAGGGGTCCCGCGAAGCGGGGCTCCGTCGACTACGCTTTTTGGGGGAATATGAAGTGTTTTAAGGTTAGGTTATATTAATCGATATTTCTCAGGAATGGTACAGTATCTTTTCATGAAAGTGGTACCACTGGGCAAGGGGGACCCCTCCTTCTCTCCACTTGTTGACTACCATCGCATGCATTTCACGAAAAATAATGCGTTTCATTGTAAGCAGTATGTTCATTTGACAATAATTCGAGACTTTACAATATCGCTAGAGATATTACAATATAACGAATTTGACAATTTTACGGTGACATATACTTAAAATAAAATCGTTGAGACCAAAAAATCCGTACATTGAAGATTAAAAAAAAAATCGCCCAGTAACTGAACTTATTAAAACCATTTTTAAAATTTTAGTTTTTTTGTTTGTTTGTTTGAACGCGCATCACGTAAAAACTGCTGGACGAGTTTTGATGAAAACTTCACTAATCTATTTAAATAAACTCAGAACTACATTTAGGCTATAGAAATTATGGAAAATTTTGGAAAAAGGGGGTGAAAAGGGGGGGTAAAGTATGTATGACATATATAATACAGGGTGGAAACGGTAAACGGGGCAGTAAGGGGAGCTGCAGCTACACGAAAATAGTCTTAGAAAACAATCCGTAATTTTTTCGCGAAATTTTGATCCCCATTCACAGATTTAATTAAAAAATTAAATAGGTACAGTTAGCAAGAAATTTGCCATTTTACTTATCACATTTTTTTTTATGCCAATCGATCTTCTTTCTGACACTGATCAAAAAGTTTTTCCAGACCAACCCAGGATAGAGTACGCAAAAAGTCATAAATTGCAAAAAAATAACTTTCAGCGGGGCAGTAAAGGGACCTTAACCGTTGAGTATTAGAAACAGGATCAATTGGCATCAAAAAATGTTTTCAGTTTCCACCCTGTATAATATATTGCAAATAAAATAATACTACGAAGAAAATGTAGACTATACGAATAAACATAAGACATAAAGCCGGAAAAGTTATAAATACATTACAAACGGGTACAAATCCTATTATCTACAAATAAAAAATGCTTTGTCCTGAAGGACTGTCTGATGGATCAACGCACAGCCTAAACCGCAGATTGTAGAAACCTGAAACTTGGAGGGTGTCATTTTTTGTATGACTTAGGCATACGATAAGAAAGGTTTATCTGAAACTATACCCCTAAAGGGGTATAAGGGGGGAAAGGTTGTATGGGAAAATGTGATACCTTGGTCCAATCTACTTCAAATTTTGCAATCAACAATATTAACAGAATTGATGGACGCATTTCGTATTGCATTGAAATTCAACCCCTAACGGGGTTAAAAAGGGGTAGAAAGTTATTTTAGCGATGATTTGATATCAATACTCCTTATAGATTCTTTATATATCAATACTCCTATTTTCAACGAAAGGTCACATGCTGAGGGTGGAGAGAGCACAGAGAGCGGTACTAAAAGTAATGACAAAGAAGCCTCACAGATACCCAACAACACAGCTGTATGCAGACTGCAAGGTTCTCACAGTACGTCAGCTCTTTGTGCTTCAATCTGTCCTTAGAAAACACAGCAGTCTTCCCCCGTCTAACCCGAATAAGCTTACAAACCTTCCCCCAGGCACCCAACACAGAACCGCGTTCGCGCGACATCAATATTATGTAATTAGCGCGTACATTTACAAGAAGATTCATAAACATCTGAATATCTTAGACCTCAACAAGCACAACCTAAAATTAAAAGTGACAGAATGGCTACTTAAACAGGACTATGCCACAACGGAGACTTTGCTGACATACATCACCTAACTAGCACATTCTCATCACCATCCTTGCACGAATACTTTTATCCTCGCATCCATTCAAACTCGCACATACAACTCACACTTCAACACACCAACACCACATTCTCCACTTATCCACTCACACATAAACACCTACACACCCACTATCACATTCATTCACCCTCACCCTCGCATACTCACACCTAGGTACATTATTTAAAATAAAACTGCAGTAACCTAACCTATAACTAGATAGAACCTATATCTTCAATCATTTGGAACCTCATTGTGAAACACTGTCTCTTAAGATACAGGATACCCTAGTTTAAGAGACAGAGTTTAATTTATTGTGCACAGATTTCTGAAGCATCTAAACGTTCAATGTTACTGTTCTACCACTAATTCAAAATTGTAAACTGTTCAATCTCTGTGTGTATTTTGGGAAATAAAGATATTTATTATTATTATTATTTTGTTGTTCTTAATATTTCTTCTCATTCAAGAGAGCCTAAAAACCTTACACGCGGGTCGGAACCAAGGATGTAAGGTAAAATTTAAATGGAGAAAGTGGATGATAATGTAGATGAAGTCAGAAACTTTCGGGTGATTCGACAGGTGTTGAGAATGGTGGCTTTTTGAAGCATGTAAAGTGTGTGATTAGGCATCTGTAGAGTGTTGAGGCTTTGTGTGAGAGATTTTGGTATAATACCAGTAGATGAGAGAACAATGGGGACTATATGAACTGTTTGTACTTTCCATTGGGTTTTAATTTCAATTGCAAGATCTTGGTATTTACTGAGCTTTTCGGATATTGTCGCTTGAATATTATGCGAGTTAGGTATAGCTATATCTATCAAATAAACTGTTTTATTGATTTTGTCGTGAACGGTTATGTCGGGTCTATTGTAATGAATGGTTTTATCGGTTATTATAGTTCGGTCCCAGTAAATTTTTTGATCGTTATTCTCTAATGCTACTTCTGGTTTATATTTATAACATGGTATTATTTCAGAAACTAATTTATATTTAAATGCTAACTGTTGGTGTATGATTGCGGCGACTTGGTCATGGCGGTGTTTGTAATCGGTTTGTGCAAGTGATTTGCATGCTCCTGTTATATGTTGAATAGTTTCGGAGGCATTATTGCAGTGTCTGCACAAGTCAGTCGGCTGGTTTGCTTTCATGATATATTTTCTGTAATTACGGGTAGCTATTGTTTGATCTTGTATGGCCAGCATAAAACCCTCGGTCTCGGGAAACAATTCACCCCGTTTGAGCCATTCGTTCGACTTTATTTTATCGACGTGTGGCTGGCTCAGGCAGGCTCGATGTCTTCCGTGTAGGGCTTTTTCAGACCATACTGCTATTTTTTGTTATGTACTTACGATGTGTTCATTTATTTGTGTGTTTCGGTTTTGTAGGTTAAGTGGTGTTAGTTTGTTATCGGTTTCAGTTACTTGTTTGTGTAGTGATGAGGTTTCTGATTTGTTATGGAAGTATGCCCTGAGTGAAAGTATCTGTTTGTTGTGTAAATTATGTATATCTATTAGTCCTCTCCCTCCTTCTTGTCGTGGTAGTGTAAGTCGTTGTATGCATGATTTTGGATGATGTTTTCTATGTTTGGTTAATAGTGTATGGATAGTGCGCTGTAGTTTTTTAATATCAGTCTTTGACCATCGTATAATTCCGAAAGAGTATGTGAGAATGGGTATTGCAAAGGTGTTGATGGCTTTAATTGTATTTTTTGAATTAAGGTTGCTTTTTAAGATAAGGTTAAGGCGGTGTGAGAATTTTTTAAGCAGTTCTTGTTTTGATATCTTTTGTTGTATTTGTCTAGACTGTTTGAAACCTAGGTATTTGTATGTACTCTGTTCATCCATTGGCTCGATTGACGCTCCTGACAGAAGTGTGTAACTATTATTTTGAATTTTTCCTTTTACAATGGACAAAATTTTACATTTATCTACTCCGAATGACATACAAATATCATCAGAAAATTGTTGTGTGGCATCAGCTAGTTGATAAAGCGCTTCTTTGTCAGCTGCATATAACTTTATATCATCCATGTACATGAGGTGTGTTAACGTGTATTGTGTGTTATTGCTGTCCAGCGTGAATCCCGTGCCTGTTCGGTCTAACATGTGTGAGAGTGGATTGAGTGCCATGCAAAACCACAGAAAACTTAGAGCATCTCCTTGTAAAATTCCACGTCTTATACAGATTGGTTCAGTAGCTACAGTTGAGGAGGAGGAATTGATTTTAAGCACAGTTTGCCAATTCTGCATGGAAGTTCCTAAAAATTGTTTCAGCGTAGGATGAATTTTATAAAGATCTAATACTTGTAGCAACCAGCTGTGCGGAACTGAATCAAAGGCCTTTTGATAATCTATAAACATTGTGTGAATATCTTTTCTGGTTTTCACAGCGCTGTTCATAGTAATGGCGTCAATGGTGAGTTGCTCCTTACACCCTTGGCTATTCTTACGACAACCCTTTTGCTGTTCTGCTAGAATGTTATTTTTAGTTAAATGCTCATAAACTATTTCGCTAACGCAGGCTGTTAGAATTTTGTACAAAGTTTGTAGGCATGTAATTGGCCGATATTTCGCAGGGTTTTTGGTGTCATTTATGTCTTTAGGTATCATGTAAGTAATTCCGTGTGTCAAATATTGAGGAAGTAATTGTGGTGATTGAATGAATGTATTTAAATGGTTATATAGGAAAGGGTGTATGCTCGAAAATTTCTTATACCAGTAGTTGTGGATGTTGTCAGTGCCAGGCGATTTCCAGTTGTGTGTGCGTTTAATGACGTCTATAAATGTTTCTATTGGGATAACCTCAAATACCATTTCAGGAATTTCTGGTGTAGCTTCTTTAACCCAGTCTGTGTGGTTATTATGATGGACTGGATTTTCCCAAATGTTAGCCCAAAATTCTCGTAGTGTTTCGGATGTAGGTGTCTCTAGACTTTGGTTAGTGGTGTCCCGCCCCTAAGACGACCCACTGACCGGTGTCTTTGTTATTAGATGTAAGATTCCTATAAAATATTTTTTCATTGTTGACAAATTTTGTGTTTTCGACTTTGCGATTCGTGCATGTTATGTACCTTTTAAGTCTACTCGATGCAGCGCTTAATTTTTGTTTTAGAGTGTCTAAAAAGTGTGCTAATTCTGTGTTTGGGTTTTCATGTTGTGCGTGTAGCTGATATTTTATTTTTATTTCTTCTACTGCAGCTATTAATTTTTGACTTCTACAACCATTAATGAAATGTGTCAGCCTACCTATGTTTGCTCTTAGAATTGCAATTTTCTTTTCTAATCTTGTTTGCCATTTCGGTATTCTCTGTGTATATGGGCGGCGCTCATTTTGGTTAGGGTCTGATATTTTAGCCCCGTTGCATGTAGCTGCCGTCCATGCTGCACAGTAGATTATGGTCTGCAATTTAGTAAATTCGGTGTCGGCATTTACATACCTAGGAAGAATGACAGTATTTATGTAAGAAACAATGGCAGAAAACTTTCGAGAAGTCTTCTGCTTGGGGATGTATGGTCTATTAGTCGGATGTGTGAAATTGAAATTTGTTTGAGCTTGATGAAATCGGGATTCAATTTCTGGGTTGGTTTCTGGAGTGTCATCAAAAATAGTTTGCGTAGGTTCAAATTGACCAACATCTATATTTTGCAAAAAAAATTCGTCATCTACATTAACGTCAGCCTGAGATACGATGTTAGTGTCTGTGCTATTGGTTAAGATTATATTAGTCGTAAGAGTATTATTAGGTGTATCAGTGAAGTTAGTATTTGTAGCAGGTTGATCTGAGTCGTCTTGGGTTTGTGTGTTCCAGTGATCATGATTTATGTATTCAATATTTTGTGAGTTAGTGTTACTATTACATAG
Organism: Xestia ashworthii; assembly: GCA_950022955.1. Lineage (NCBI taxonomy): Eukaryota > Metazoa > Arthropoda > Insecta > Lepidoptera > Noctuidae > Xestia > Xestia ashworthii. The sequence continues at coordinate 9,098,211 of OX465562.1, read as the reverse complement.
CTCTGAAGCTACCTGGTTTTTAATTTCTTTTAATCTTTTATCATGTATATATTTGTTATTTATAATCGCTCTCACTTGATCAGACAATCTTTGCTCTTTTATATGCGCTAATTCTGGATATTTATTTATGAATTCCTCATGTAACTTTTTTCTATAGGCTGTTTTATTGGTTTCTAACTGTGTGATAGTGAAGTATATTTTAATTATTGTTTCATTGTATTCGTTCGTCCATCTCATGCGTTGGCCGGACTGTGTAATAGGTTGTGTGGAGTGTTGCTGTATTTGAGTATGTATCATTTGTAGTTCGGCTCTGACTTCATCATAAATATGATCTATTGTGTCTTGTGGTAATAATTTCTTCTGCAATATGGCTCTACGCTGGTCACCTATTCTTTGTCGACTGACTTGCATAGCCGGGTATTTTTCTAAGAACTTAGTGTGAAGCGATGGTAAGTGTGCATTTTTGTCTGTTTCCATACTAGTAAGGTGAAGATAGGTGCGTAGGACGAATTTATTCATTTCATTGCTCCATTTCCTACGACTTGCTGCAGCTTTAGCGGACGGTACAGTATCGTCGACAAAATTTGTCTCCTGCACAACATCCGCTGACTGTATACTTATTGATGAGGAAGAAGGCGTCGGTGTGACGCGAAAAGATTGCGATGATGAAGAAATTGATGGAAAAAGAGATGAAGGCGATGACGAAGATGGTTGTGAAGTTTCGTCATCTATCTGAGGCAGCTTTGCCTGAAGTTGTTTTTTTGTTTTTGATCTAGTATTCATGTTATTCCCACGAGTAGCTAGGGACTTAAAAGTCGACCACAGCAGAGCCCTGCGTTCACTGTGGCAAGAGTGAATAAAACTGGAGGTCCCCTATTATCCAGAGTTGGCACACTAGCGACTAACCTCTCCCCTAGCCATGCAGCCCTCGGCGTGTGCGACCTTGGCTTGGATTGTATCTCTCTTAGTCTGGCCCCTCACCCTAGACCTATCTCGGCAAAGTAAACCCTACCGGTACAGACCTAGGGCTCATCGGAGCTCGCAAGCCCCACCACGTCGTCAACGTAGACAGCGGTGGGGTTATTATTATTATTATTATTATTATTCTGATATAAACATACATGTTTCAAAACTCAATCCGATTTTATTCCAAAAAGGTTGAACTCACATAAAAATTTGGTGCAAAATTACAAATACTCTTTAAAATTGGAATGTCTCCGAAATTATTCCGCGCGCTTTTTCTTTTCGCTGTATTGTTTTATTTAAACTTATATTGTCACTTACGGGATATCTTCCGTGATTATTTATTGTTTTGAGCTCCCGATATACGGAACACGGAAGATATCCCGTAAGTGACAATATAAGTTTAGTTTTAAACCGTGAAAGCCTAAAACAGTGATTGTTTTATTTATTTCCTCGCAAATATGTTATAAGACGTCGTACGTGCCATACGTGCGCTTTGATAATTACAGTCTCTGCTTTCTTTTTGCCCTCGCTATATTATAATTACAGCCGAGGCGATATTGCTTAATATCGCTTCGGCTGTAATTTTCAACTTACCGCACTTATATCATAATGTATTATTACAAAACAGACAGACGGACAAGAACGTGATCTTATAAGGGTTCCTTTTTTACCCAATATAGGGCACTGGCTTTTTTTTTATCTAATTTAGGGTAAATATACCGGTTATCGGCCGTTTAAGCGGATTGTCGACTTCAGAGGCGATTTATAATATTATACTGCACTCCAAGACTATTCAGTTTTTTTTATTTCATCCTGCATTATAGTCTAGTTTCAGAAAACCTAACGGTTATAGACGTATCAGTGACGCCCAATTAAAAAAAAAAATTCATACTCCTAAGTCGCTCCCGCTGCCTGTAGTACACTTAAATCTTTTAACTACGCAACGGATTATAATGCAGTTTTCAGCAACAGACAGAGTGATTCAAGAGGAAGGTGTATATCTACATTGCACTTACATTGCTAGTGTGTTTTACACTAGCAATGTAAGTGCAATGCTGCCTGGAATAGAGTACCTATAGAGTAGGCGAAAAATTGCTTCCTGACAAATAAGAATATTCTCTAACTAGAAAGACTGGATATCAAAGCATAAAAAATTATCCAGACTGTGTCATCGGTGTGTCAAGTCAATGTCAATTTTCAAATTGTCAAATGAACAATAGCAATTTTATGAATTCATTGCTGTGGGTGAAAATTAAACATTATTATTTGATATAAGCATTTTAATAAGTATAAAGTTGAGTCCACTAGAATAGAGTATGCGATAGTATTTTTTAGTAAACAAAAAGAAATTCAAAATGGGTGACAGAGACCTTTCTATGGGTCCCCGACAAGGTGTAACCTATCCTAGAAAGGTTCAGTATTGTGGTAATTGTTCTATGCCGATAGAATACTGTGAATATTATCCCGAATATGATAAATGCAAACAATGGCTTGAAAAAAACCTGCCAACAGAATTTGAAAAAGTGAAAATCGGTGAGTTTTTTTAGTAGGTTCTTGTTATTGCGAGGTTAAGTTTATCCCTGGATTAATAATGGATTTTTGTATTTATTTAACAGTTAGGTAAAAAGAATGGAGTAACGAAAGAAACAACGATTTTTATCTGATTCACCACTTACTTTACAACTCATTCCAGATGAAGAAGAAAATGCAGGTGGTGAAGAAGAAAAGAAGCGTCAGAAGCGCGGTGGTAAGGGCATGTTGAAGTCAAAGAAAAAGGAAGATGTCCCCAAGCTAGTGCAAGTGTCTAGGGCCCCCCGTGGCAAGAAGAAATCTGTCACTGTAGTATCCGGACTGAGTACTTTTGGTAAGTATTTCTTATATTTTTTATTTTATGTCAGCAATATAATAGCAGCCTTTTCCACCCACCGTTTAATATATGCTTCCTTCCATTAGTTTTATTGACTCACAATTATGTAAATATAGAGTTTGCCTTAAATCTATTTTTGTCTGTATATGAAGTAAAAACAACCAGTGAGGCTATCTCCAAGAAAGATCACATCCAAATAAACATACAGGCTAATATTGTTAATTGGCAATATAACTTTTTTTCTTTTCAGATATTGATTTAAAGGTGGCAGCAAAATTCTTTGGAACAAAGTTTGCTTGCGGCTCTTCCGTTACTGGTGATGATGAGATTGTAATTCAAGGCGACGTGAAAGATGATCTTTTTGATATTATTCCAGAAAAATGGCCTGAGGTAATTATTTGACAATATTATGGTTTTTTTTTTACCTGTGGTTGTATTTGTAGCCCACTTACAAATTGATTGGGGTTTGTACTTTTGGAATAGTGCATCTGTACATAGTGTACTTTTATTCATTAATTCAACTAGCTACTAGACAAACTGAAAAAGTAAATACGAGGGTGGGTCAATAAGTCCGTGACTTTTGGAATAAAACACAGATTTTTTGATAAATAAATTATTTTATTTTTCAACGTAGTCTCCCTTGAGCTCTATTCACTTTGTCCAACGCTTCTCCAATTTTTTTATCCCTTCAAAAAAATATGATTTGTCGAGGTCCTCAAAATAGGCCTTTGTTTGCGAGATGACTTCATCATTGGAGTCAAATCATTTTCCACCAAGCCATTTCTTCAGGTTTGGGCACAACAAGTAGTCACTCGGAGCCAAATCTGGAGAATAGGGCGGATGAGGGAGCAATTCATAGCCCAATTCATGGATTTTTGCCATGGCAACTGCACATGTGTGCATTGTCTTGGTGGAAAAGAACTTTTTTCTTGGCCAAATGAGGTCGGTTTTTTTTCAGATCGTCATTGAATCGGTCCAATAAGTTGGCATAATATTCCCCATTGATTGTTCTTCCCTTTTGAAGATAGTCAATGTGGATTATCCCGCGTGCATCCCAAAAAGTAGTCCCCGACCACACGACGGAGGTAGGTCGGCACCCGGTGATACCGGAGTGCCTCCCTGATGCAGCTCCAGAGCAGGGAGTTGAAGGCGTTGGCGATGTCGAGAGACACCGCCAAGACGACTCCGCCCCGGGATATCGCATCCCCCGTCGTGAGGGCTCTCACGCGCATGTTGGCGTCCACTGTAGAGCGCCCCTTACGGAAAACAAACTGGCCCCCAACTGATTCTCCGCAAGATTCGGCCCCATCCCCTCAAGGTGCTCGGCGAGGCGGTTTGCAATTACTCTCTCAAAGAGCTTGCCCACCTCGTCGAGCAGCACGATGGGCCGAAATGCGGACGGAGAGTCCGCAGGGCGCCCCGGCTTTTCGATGAGGACCAGTTTCCCCGTTTTCCAACGAAGCGGGAACTGGCCCTTCTCCAAGCATGCGCTTAAGAGCCCTTTCAGTCAACAACTCAAAAAACATATTTTTTTATCATTTTTACCGAAAAATAGCTTAAAATTAAAACTGGTGTACCTACTATGTATAGAAACTACAGCATTAAATGCATATTCAAATCCATTTCACCCTAATATCACATGAGTTTCTGATTTTTACACATTTATTTTCATTAAAAAGTTTTGTTATTTTCTTTGAGAAGATCATTCCATATGACATAAATCGCTAGAGCAGTATCTAGTCCAGTGGTATTCTACGTAGATGGCGCTGGCGGCAGTGCTAATTAAACTTGAACCTTAACCTCCACATTTTAAGGTACGGAATATCTTCTATGTAGACTGTGTACGAATATTTCGTGCCATACCTACCTAATCCTCGACGCTTTGGATTAGGTACGGACTCGCATCGAAAAATACCTAATTCACATACCTGTTCCAATATTTATGCCTCACGTCTAGTTGACAGCACTGAATATGCTTGTAAGCGGCCTCCAAGTGAAATATCAGTTTCAGGCTTTCGGCTGATGAGCAAATTTTCGAATATTCACGCGAAAATGTAGCCCACGAGTAACAATTTCTTATTATTCAGAAAATCCGGATTCGGTTTTCAAATCCGGATTTGAAAGTCGAGTAAAAATGTGGCGAAGTCCGGATTTTTCGGATCACGGATAGTCCGGATTGCATTCCCTACCTCAGAGGTCTGGGCTCAAGCAGTTTAACCTGCGCTGAAACCCAGCCCACCAGAAGCCTTCGGCCCTTGACGATAGTTTTGGCCGCCGTCACGGGGCAGCTCACCATTACGGTTTGCATTCCCGTGGGGTCCGGACGTAGGGTGCCTGCCTTGACCTGCTCGGCCGAGCACCCCCCGGACCTAGCGACTGCGGCCACCACCTCCTCCTCGGAGACCGAGTCATCCAGACCCATGATGCGCAGGTCTGCGCACCTGACGGGTCTGGACACTCGGGCCTCGTCCGCGTTTAGGGACGCTCTCAGCTTTTCAGCCAGAGCGTCAGCGGACGAGCCGCTGGTTTCACCGGGGATCTCCAGCATACGAGCCCCCGTTGCGGTGACTTTGAGCCGGAGGCCCCCGGTGATCCCGAGCTCCCCGAGGTACACCGTCTCTCTGGCCTTCGCCAGCAGATCGCGGTAGGTCACGCCCTTCTTTTCCTTCCTTCCTTCTTGTTTAATAACTACAGCTGCGGTCTTCGGGGCGCGAAGCCTTGCCGCGGTCTTTCGCGCCTTGTTTTGGCGCTGCCGCTCCTTTTTGCGGGCCTTTTTGGCCGCGTTTCGCCCCCTCTGCTTCTCCCCGACAAGCTGCCACCCGGCTTCAGCCGTGGGAGGTGTAGGGGGCTGGGGAGGCGGTGACGCTGGCCATCTAGAGAATAGACTTTAGATTCAAATGTGAAAGCTGGTGTTTGTTCTGTTTGTCACTCGGCAACTATTTTTCTTGTACATATGTCATGTGTAATTTTTATAATAATATATATTAAATATTTCACTTCTTTCCAACTGTGTTTATTACTCTACTCTGCAATAACAACAACAGTTGTTGTTATTGCAGAGGTCTAATAATGTTACAAAGTTTCCGTATCAAGAGTTGATTGGTAGTCTTATGTATTTATGTGTAACTACGCGACCTGACATTTCGTTTGCCGTGTCATATTTAAGTAAATTTAACAGTTGTTATACGGAATTCCATTGGAATCAAGCTAAGCGTGTACTGCGATATCTTAAAGGTACTAAGCAAAAGGCTTTGGTATTTAAGAAGTCGAATGTAGTTCCCGTTCTTGAGGGTTATTCTGACGCAGATTGGGCGGCAGATCCTGACCGTAAGTCGTACACGGGGTATGTGTTTAAATACGGCGGTAATTCGGTATCTTGGGGTAGCTATAAACAGTCTTGCATATCGCTTTCGTCCACCGAGGCGGAGTATTGCAGCTTGAGCGAAGCGAGTAGAGAAGCGGTGTTCCTACAAGCTTTAATTAAAGAATTGCTAATGACGACTAGTTGTAAAATAGTAATGTATTGTGACAATCAATCTGCTATACAGCTTGCTATCAATCACACTCATCACAGACGGAGCAAGCATATAGAAATAAGATTTCATTACGTTAGAGATATGATAGATAGGTTTAACGTAGAAATTGTATACATCCCTACGGATGAGATGTTAGCAGATGTGTTCACTAAGCCCCTGGGCTGTGTCAAGCACGAGGTGTTCACTCGTCAGCTTGGTGTGGCATGAAGCTATCATGATGCCCACGTTATGGGGGTGTGTTGTAAGTGTAACGCTGGCCATCTAGAGAATAGACTTTATATTCAAATGTGAAAGCTGGTGTTTGTTCTGTTTGTCACTCGGCAACTATTTTTCTTGTACATATGTCATGTGTAATTTTTATAATAATATATATTAAATATTTCACTTCTTTCCAACTGTGTTTATTACTCTACTCTGCAATAACAACAACAATGTTGTTGTTTATTACTCTACTCTGCAATAACAACAACAATGTTGTTGTTATTGCAGAGTAGAGTGATAAACACAGTTGGAAAGAAGTGAAATATTTAATATATATTATTATAAAAATTACACATGACATATGTACAAGAAAAATAGTTGCCGAGTGACAAACAGAACAAACACCAGCTTTCACATTTGAATCTAAAGTCTATTCTCTAGATGGCCAGCGTTAAACTTACAACACCCCCCCATAACGTGGGCATCATGATGGCTTCATACCACACCAAGCTGACGAGTGAACACCTCGTGCTTGACACAGCCCAGGGGCTTAGTGAACACATCTGCTAACATCTCATCCGTAGGGATGTATACAATTTCTACGTTAAACCTATCTATCATATCTCTAACGTAATGAAATCTTATTTCTATATGCTTGCTCCGTCTGTGATGAGTGTGATTGATAGCAAGCTGTATAGCAGATTGATTGTCACAATACATTACTATTTTACAACTAGTCGTCATTAGCAATTCCTTAATTAAAGCTTGTAGGAACACCGCTTCTCTACTCGCTTCGCTCAAGCTGCAATACTCCGCCTCGGTGGACGAAAGCGATATGCAAGACTGTTTGTAGCTACCCCAAGATACCGAATTACCGCCGTATTTAAACACATACCCCGTGTACGACTTACGGTCAGGATCTGCCGCCCAATCTGCGTCAGAATAACCCTCAAGAACGGGAACTACATTCGACTTCTTAAATACCAAAGCCTTTTGCTTAGTACCTTTAAGATATCGCAGTACACGCTTAGCTTGATTCCAATGGAATTCCGTATAACAACTGTTAAATTTACTTAAATATGACACGGCAAACGAAATGTCAGGTCGCGTAGTTACACATAAATACATAAGACTACCAATCAACTCTTGATACGGAAACTTTGTTATAACGTTATTTGTAACATTATTAGAACTCTCAATGATCGAACTAACATTAGTTATCATGGGAGACTTTACAGGCTTACAGTCTGTCATGCCAAAACGATCTAACATATTGTCAATCCGCTTTTCCTGACTAAGTTTGATGGAAGTTGCATCACGTTCTACCTTTATACCTAACATGTTTCGTACCGGGCCTAAGTCTTTGAGTTTAAAAACATTTAACAAAGAACTTTTTAACGTCTCAGCCAGACGTTTATCATTATAGAACACGAAAAAATCGTCAACATACAGAGCGATAAAAACAATCGATTCACCTGATCTCTTAGTGAAGATGCAGTCCTCTTGTTTACACTGTCGGTATCCCAAAGAAAGTAAGACATCTTTTACCTTTTGGTACCAGGATCGCGATGCTTGCTTCAACCCATAAATAGCCTTTCGTAATCTATAGACTTTGTTCTCACTCCCAGGGCATATGAAACCTTCCGGTTGTTGCATAAAGATCTCCTCCTGCAAATCTCCATTCAGGAATGCTGTCTGCACGTCCAAATGATCAATTTTAAGTTTCATTTCTACTGCCAGAGATAGCAACAATCGTATAGAACAATGACGAACGACCGGTGAAAAAGTTTCTTGGAAATCTTCACCATATCTTTGAGTAAAGCCTTTAGCTACCAACCTTGCCTTATAACGTGTAATGTTCCCATCCGAGTCTCGTTTAAGGGTAAAAATCCACTTATTTTTAACGACGTTCTTGTCAACCGGTTTATCAGTAAGCTCCCAAGCTCCGTGTAAGACAAAAGAATCGATTTCCTCTTTCATGGCCTTCTGCCATAACTCTTTATCTTCACATTTCAAAGCTTCTTTGACAGTACGTGGCTCTATGGGCTCTGTCACATTACACACGTTAGTTATGTTACAGGTTGTCTTAGGCATACGTGGACGTAGGTTATATCGTGTACTAGTAGACTCTGGTGCCAATTCAGGCGACGTTACCGAATCTTTACTAGCCTCGCGTTCACACTCCAACTCAACAGGATGATTTGGTGATTCTGCAGGAACTGTATCAGGCTCCGCCTCAACCGACGTAGTCTCCAGCATCTCCCTCTCATCATCACCTCCTGTAAGATAAATAGGTTCAAACACACGTTTTGGCCCTCTTTTAGATTTTCTCCCTGGAAACACAGATTCGTTGAACACCACATCACGTGATACAACGATCTTATTGTCATCAGGGTTGAACAAACGATATCCTTTGACGTTATCACAGTAACCTAAAAAGATAAGCCTTCTACTTTTGGGGTCTAACTTTTTACGTTTACAATCATCTACATGAGCAAATGCCTCGCAACCAAAGACACGCAGATTTTTAAGGCTCACTTTCTTACCACTCCACACTTCCTCTGGTAATCTACCAGAAAGTCTCGAGCTTGGCGATCTGTTGATCAGAAACGCCGCAGTGTTTACAGCCTCTGCCCACATCTTGTCATCGAGATTTGCGTTATACAGTAGACATCTGACCTTGTCAAGTAAAGAACGATTCAGGCGCTCGGCGGATCCATTCTGCTGACTAGAATATGGTACCGTCAGCTGATGTACAATGCCTTTCTTTTTAAGAAAGTCCGTCAACTCAGCATTAACGTACTCAGAGCCATTATCTGTTCTCATTACCTTGACTTTTGCACTACACTGATTCTCTACCAGTCTAATAAAATCTTTAGTGTACTTACACACTTCACTCTTCTTTGCAATGGGATAGACGAACACCTTTCTGGAGTAGTCGTCTAGAAACGTGAGGACGTAGCGCTTGCCTCCGAGAGAAGTAGTCGGCATCGGCCCCAAGACGTCACTGTGAATGAGCGCCAGCCGCGCCTCGGCCATCTGTTTGTTATGATTGGTCACAAAGGGAGCGCGGGATTGCTTACCCTTAAGACACACATCACAAACTTTCTTCTGAGTAGTAACCTGAAAGTCAATGTCATTAGCTACCTTCCTAAGTGATGCCAAGCTGTCAAAATTAATATGAGCTAAACGTTGATGCCATAACATCATATCCTTAGACGTAGATGACGTTGTCAGATTGACTTTACCCACAGAATCGAGCCTGTAAACTCTCCCAACTTTCCTAGCATGTATAACTAATTTACCAGTTTTAAATATGTTACATCCATTTTTATCAAAAATAAATTTAAATCCCTTTTCTGCAAGAGTAGATACAGATATTAAATTAACAGTAAGGTCAGGTACAAGCATTACATCTTTTAAAGTAGTATCTATCGTATGTCCACGAGAGTTAACCGTAAAATGTACGTCACCTTTCCCATTCACATCTAACTTCTTGCCGTCAGCAACACAAACCTCCTTAGTCGACGACTCATCCAGAGCTTGAAACCATTCTTGGCGTCCTGACATATTATCTGTCGCTCCAGAATCAATAATCCACGAACTGTCAGTGTTAAGTGCAGACAACACCATGGAAGTTGACGTCGCTCCATTACTGTCCAATTGAGGACAATCCTTCTTGACATGTCCTTTAGAATGACACTTCCAACACCACAACTTGTTCGTACTTGACGAGGTACTAGCGTGTTTTGATGTACTTGAGGCATTTTTCTTCTCGCCTCGAGAGCCAGCCTTTTCATTACTACGATTCCGTGTAAATAAGCAGCCATCGCCATTATCAGCGGTGCTCCCTTTCCATCTCTTATCTTGAAGAAGTTTTGTTTTTACCATATCTGTAGTTATGTCTATACTAGAATGCTCAAGAGCCATTATCATTGGGTCATAATCTTGAGGCAACCCTTGGAGCATAATAGCAGCCAGAAATTCATCATCAAGTGGTTTCTTCATACTACTGAGTTGTTCAGCAAGTGACAAGATCTCGTTGACATAAATCTCCATGCTATCGAATTGTTCTAGCTTAATAGAGCATAAAGTTCGCAGACACGACAATCTCCTATGCAACCCGGTGTCATCGTAAGCCTTCTGCAAGGCATCCCATACATCCTTTGCAGTTTTCGCCTGCACAATGTGAGAATAGCACGATTTTTCAACACTCAAACATAGCCTCGCTCGAGCTTTCTCCTCTCTACGAGCTAATTTGATAGCGTTCTCACCTGAGTTTTCGTATTTTCCAGTAATACATTGCCACAAATCCTCGAATATAAGTATATTTTGCATTTGAAATGCCCAATCGCGATAGTTGATGGTACCTTTCAGCTTTTCCATCGTAACTTTCGAATTAGTATACTCATCCATATTTCGAGTAAAATAATAATATTTTCACAAAATATTTACACTTCACACATGTAGCACATAACCTGTTGTTGTTATTGCAGAGTAGAGTGATAAACACAGTTGGAAAGAAGTGAAATATTTAATATATATTATTATAAAAATTACACATGACATATGTACAAGAAAAATAGTTGCCGAGTGACAAACAGAACAAACACCAGCTTTCACATTTGAATCTAAAGTCTATTCTCTAGATGGCCAGCGTTAAACTTACAACATGAAGGCGGCAGGGGCGGTTGACGTGCCGCAGGCGCTGGCCCACTCGCCACTGGCGCTGGCGCTGGCGCAGTCGCCACCTGTGCCGCTCCCTTGACCTTCTTTTTCTGGGCCGCCGCCCTCTTCTTCTTCGGTGCCGCCGCCTGTTTGGCCGAAGTCGGCTTTACAGGGGGCTGGGGAGGCAGCGCAGCCCTGCCGGAGGGCCGACTAGGCGGCCGCGGTGCTTGCAGCAGCCGCGTACGCGACGCTGCTCGTGCCCGCGACCGCCTTGTTTGCCCCACCCAAGGGAGGGCGCAGAACAATTCCCTCCAGGACGGAGAAACGCGCCTGGAAGGAAGCCAGCTCCTTTCGAACCAAGTCTAGGACCTGGTTCTCCACCGGCACAGGCTAGCTCTTTCTCTGTGCCTGAGCCCCCCCACTTTGAGGCGCCACGCGGGTGCCAGGCTTCCTCAGACTTTCCAGGTCCGCTTGGAGCTTAGCATTCTCCTTCTGGAGAAGCTCCATAGCGACCGTCAGGCGGGCCACGTCGGCCTGCAGCTTGGCCACCTCGTACCCCTGTGAAGGAGGGGGAGGCCCCCCAAAGTTGGCCTCCGCTGCCTCAATGATGGAGGCGGAAGCCGCGGGTATGGCCCGAAGTTTCGAAGAAACTTTTACCTTGATGGCCACACTCCTTAACGCAGCTTCCACCTCCTATGTGAACCTGGCCTTACGCTCCGCCTCGGAGCCGCCAGGTGCACTCGCCTCACTGCCAGACCCCGGGGCAGTCATGCCCGGGTGGCGCCCCTCTTCAGCCAGTCGTGCCGACCTTTCTGAGGCAGGGAGCCCCCCTCTCTTGCCTCGGATCCCCCCGTGCTTGCTGGTGGGGATCTTGCTAGCTGAGGCCATCAGCTCCTCCTCGGAAGACGACGCTCGGTCGCCATCCTGCCTGGACCGCTTGCGGAAGAACTTACTGTTCTCCGCAGCAGCCCCGGCACCCTCGCGGCGGGTGCTCCCTGAGCCTCCCGCAGCATTCACCTCACTCAATGCGGCGTCGGACTCCGAGGAGAGGAGGAATGTGGTGACATTCCTCCTCTCCTCTTCATTGCCGTTGCCGGCGGTGTTTTTTTGTTTTATTTCGTCATCCATATTGAACCCATGAGTATGGGGGAAATAAACTCCTAACTAGGCAGAAACCCCTGTACCTAGAAGGGCAGATTTTTTGTTTTTATTACTCGCCAGGGGGTCTGCAGGTACCCCAGCGAGGATAAGCAGTAGCGACTGATTCGTCCAATAGGCACACCCGTCAGCCATACATCCCCTCGCGCTGCGTCGCCGCTTGGGATTCGGGGTAACTTTTAATAGAGGTTTTCTACCTCGCAGTCCAGGCGGTTAAGCCAAGACCCTCGGTCCCTGTCCAAAAGGACTCGGAGTCGCGAGACGTGATCCACTGCACTCCGATACGGGATTACGATATCCTTCTCTGTCTGCTCGGCGGCAGGGTAAGTGCACACCGAGTCCGCCGTAACACACTCCTCCGCTGTGCCCTCTGCTTAACAGAAGGTCACGCCGAGGAACCCACCGTTGGTCCGTGTAGGACCCCACACATGATGGCCATACAGACTCATTGGCCGCGGCAGTGCCAATCCCAAGGGATGAGAATTTCTTCTCATTCCAAGAGGAAGGACACTGCCGCGCCCGGGGTGCACCGGCCCAGCAGCTGCTCTTTCCTCCAGACGTATCGAGAGGAACCAGCAGCTGCCGGGCACACGTGGAGGACTTCTGGCATCGCACCCCGTTGAACATTGCCTTGAACTGTCCTGTTAAAATCTCGAAATATTGTCAAATGAACATACTGCTTACAACAAAACGCATTATTTTACGTGAAATGCATGCGATGGTAGTCAACTCACGCGGTGTGGAGGGAAGGAGGAGTCCCCCTTGCCCAGTGGTACAACTTTCATGAAAAGATATTGTACCATTCCTGAGAAATACCGATTATTATAACCTAACCTTAAAACACTTTATATTCCCCTAAAAAGCGTAGTCGACGGAGCCCCGCTTCGCGGGGCCCCTATTTCCGGGTGCAGGGTTTAAAGGAACCTAACTAACCTAACGGGGGGGTGCCCCAAGTCCCGATTATGGGGGCAGAGATACTTTCGTATGTTCAGTTGACAATAATTCGAGAGTTTACAATATCGCTAGAGAGAAATATTACAAAATTTTACGGTGACATATATACTTACATTACCAGAAGCTATTGAGGAGGGACAAAATAAAAGACTTTATTTTTTTTGTTTATTGAATTACCATGATTCATTTTCACTTTTAGACGTCATAACTAAGTATACTCATCGAAAATTTTAATTTAATTATAGCGAAAGCAATTGCAATACGACCGCACGAACGACAATAAACAATTACATGTGATCAACTCAACTCGTCGTTACATGGATCGAATGGCGCTCTCTGATTGGTGCAAATGGCCGGTCGCTGTCGTCTCGCATACTCGCGCCAAATCATGCAGTGGCTATTTTCACGATAAAAGAATATGATGAATTATTTTACATGCTAAGTTATAATAAATGATGCTTTCTGTAGAAGCTTGAATTATATTTTTTGAGGACATTGCGTTGGAGCTGTAAAACGTAAAATGGTGACGAGATGTAAAATCCGTGGCCGAGTTAGTAAATTAGGTGGCAATGTATAAATAACAAGGACAAGTCACAATAATTGATGATTTTACTTGACGCTTTCTATAGAATATTTAGTTGGCGTTGTAAAAAAGACGAATTAGTTTATTAGAGGTCATGTCATTTTCTCGTTGCTTAGTTATAAAATTAGAAGTTTAATTCACGTGTCCAATAAATAATTTTGTGGCTAGACTTATAATTTCCCAATTTATATTCAGTGATTGGGCAACTAGAGGTATCAGAAAAAGTAGGGAAAGGCTATTTGAGCTTTATAGCCTTAAGCCTTTTATAAACACTGAAACTTTTAGCCAGTATGTTGCTACGTATTCAAAGATTTTTAGAAATACTTGCAAGGTTGCTAAAGCCCTGCACATTAGCAACAAGATTAAAACAGCATAAAATAAAATAAAGATCGTTTGGAAAGTCATAAATAACGAGACTAACAGAAAGAAAATACGTAATAATAGCTTTACATTGGATGCAGCATGTGGTCCTAAAAGCTCTAATCAGGAAGTAGCTCAAGAATTTGTAAATTTCTTTACCGATATACCAATAAAAACTACGGAGGCTCTTAATTCCTCACCTGAAGTCTCAATTGGCTTATTAAAGGCGAATGTGTCTGGCTGCCTGGCTGAATTTAAATTTAAGCCCTATGACAGTTATTAAAGCTTTCCGGCAATTTAAAATCAAACTGACCGAAGATTTATGGGAAATGTCTATCAAAGTTTGTACCAGACCATAGCCCCGTACTTAGCTTTCATTTTTAATTTATGTGTAGACCAAGGAGTTTTCCCTGATTTAATGAAATACAGTTAAGTCATACCTCTTTTCAAATCCGGGGACAGTAAAGATGCCAATAATTATAGACCTGTATCCGTGTTACCAGTTTTTAGCACGGTTTTTGAAAAAGTAATGCTTAATCAAATGCTCTATCATTTTAACACCAACAGAATCTTCCATGAACAACAGTATGGTTTCACCAAGGGACGTTGTACATTACTTTTGAAACTGGACTGGGTAAACTTGCACTTAGCCTGCTAAAATCTTATTTGAGTGATAGAAACCAACATGTTCAGATAAATGGTGTTAATTTACAGGGTTTGAAAGTAAAAATAGGGGTTCCGCAAGGCTCAATATTGGGTCCTTTCCTTTTTCTAGTATATACAGCCTGTTAGGTTAAACGAGGGACATATTGAGGGAAGGTATTCGGTATTCGATTCTCAATCCAAATATGTAAAAAACCTATAACCTTAATTTTTGACATAATTGTCTAATTAAATACATTACTCATGGACACAGCGCGCAAGTAGGTATCACGCGGCAAAACACGTGCCGGTCCTGAGCTCCGTGCGCAAACTCCGCCCCTTTCTTGTCCAGATGTCCAGCAGAGGACCCCTTTCGGCTGAAATGATGATGATGATTAAATTTCCTTTCTTTTTCTTTTCAGATTGATGAAGATAGTATTGAAGACTTGGGAGATCAAAAAAGATAGTCACAACTTTAGTGAATTGATATTAATTGATAATGCCTTATTTCTTAACTATTTTGATAGGTGCTCAAATAAATTTCCGAAAAAACAGACCCTTTTTTTAGTTTAAAATATTGTTTTGAATACTGATATTTATATAAGTACCTACTTATATATCACTAACATAATTTGATTATATAATGTAATCACCACATCAACAACTTGTGGGCTGGCACCCTCTCTAACTTTTGCCATTCTTAAAATGTTAGGAATTAATGCATTATCAATATTTTATTATTTATTTTATGAGCTTCATAATTTGAATAAAGATGTGGAATGATTGTTTAGTTTCTATTTCATCATAGAAATATTTTTGATTAAAAGTAACAAAGTTTAATTTGATCATGTAGATTTTCAGAAGAACTTCACTCCAAAGCATCATAGTCATGGACAAAAAGTATGACCATACTGGTAACAAGTACAGACGCCAGCACATCAAGCTACCCGAAACTGCAGCGGGTCTAAAATAGCCGCTTTAGAAGAATCATAATTTGAATCATCTTAAAAAAATTAAATTGGTAAAATGGACCTTATTTTCATAACCATAAAGTCCATTTTAAGAATTTTAAATTTTAACGTGATTCAAATTATGATTCTGCTAAAGTGGCCTTTTTAGACCCCCTGGGATTGACACTGGCTTGGCCACCATTAGGGATTTTAATTTTGATAACACAAAAAAATTGTCGAAATTTGTCGCCAAATATCAGAATTTGTCGGTCACTGGTTTAAAAAATATAAGGGTTAATAGGTGGCCGATCTGGAGAGAGTCTCCCCAGCTTGGCCACATTTATATTATAATCTCAAAAACTAGAGCACCTAGCGAAGATCTGTTTTCTCCCATGTTTTGTCGCCAAGCCACAGAGTTAGTCGGGTCTTAGTTTAGAAGACTGAATGAGTTCAATTAGTTAGGTATAGTCCAAGAGCTAGATTTGTTATATCGTCGTGAACTCTTTGATCTAGCTCTTGGACTATACCTTACTAATTGAACTCGTTATATCTTCTAAAATAAGACCCGACTAAATCTGTGACTTGGCGACTAATTGGCGACAAAAAATGGGATAAAACAGATCTTCGCTAGGTACCATCTAGGTACCCTAGTTTGTGAGATTTAAAGGCCAAGCTGGGGAAACTCGCTTCAGATCGGCCACCTATAATAGTCCAGTCATTATAGTAAGTTCACCTCGGAATTCGAGATACCCAGCTGTAAGTCTGTAAATACTTGTATATTGACACCCTAAAAGTTGTCTCAAAACCTACATATTATGGTAGGGTGTACGCAACTATTAAATTTCAAGGTTTTTACAAAAAAAAGCGCAAAGAACCGATTTTTGTGACCTTTGACCTTGAAAAATAGTTGCGTACACCCTACCATATGTAGGTTTTGAGACAACTTTTAGGGTGTCAATATACAAGTATTTACAGACTCACAGCTGGGTATCTCGAATTCCGAGATTCTTACCTAATTTAAGCTTAAATGACTGGACTAAAACCCTTATATCTTTTGAACCAGTGACCGACAAATTATATTATATAGTGACTATTTTTTTGTGTTAACAAAATTAAAAAGCCTGATGGCAGGGGCGGATTTCCCTATAGGCCGAGTAGGCCCGGGCCTAGGGCGGCAAAATTTAGTGGTTGACAGGTCGTTTTTAGGGTTCCGTAGCCAAATGGCAAAAAACGGAACCCTTATAGTTTCGCCATGTCTGTCTGTCTGTCTGTCTGTCCGCGGATAATCTCAGTGACCGTTAGCACCAGAAAGCTGAAATTTGGTACCAATATGTATATCAATCATGCCGACAAAGTGCAAAAATAAAAATTTAAAAAAACATTTTTATTAGGGTACCTCCCCCAGACGTAAAGTGGGGAGCGATTTTTTTTTTAATTTTGACCCTGACGTGTGATATATTGTTGGATAGGTATTTAAAAATGAATAGGGGTTTTCTAAAATCATTTTTTGATAATATTAATATTTTAGGAAATAATCGCTCCGAAAGTCAAAAACAATGTGTCCCCCCCCCCTCTAACTTTTGAACCATAAGTTTAAAAAATATGAAAAAAATCACAGAAGTAGACCTTTATATGAACTTTCTAGGAAAATTATTTTCAACTTGATGAGTTGAATAGTTTTTGAGTTATATAGCACTTTTTCAAAAAAACGCAAATGATAACTTTGTTTTTCATACAAATACTATGAAAAACAAAGTTATTTTTGCTGACGAAAAATGTTGGTATTTTTAATGGTCTGGGAAGCTACGGAACCCTACAGTGAGCGTGGCCCGACACGCTCTTGGCCGGTTTTTTTTTATTATTATTTGCCCACGCGCCTACATGGAAAAACTCAAAAATGTGTCCATATAACATCCCGAAAAAAAAAATACATGTATATTACGATTATTAGAAGTGTTGCTCATCCAACTGAATCTTTGCTTACTAGTTTTGTTCTAAGGTAAATTTAACTTCTATAGTTTATTTAATTATTCACGCTTTACAGCACGTAGGGGGCGGCAATCTTTCGTAGGCCTAGGGGAGTCAATGTATCAAATTCGCCCCTGCCTGATGGTGGCCAAGCCAGTGTCAGTCACACCCGAAACTGTCTAATTTTTGCAATCAACCTTCAACCAAATGCTTAAACGATAAAGTTGAAAATCTATTAAGTTTGACAGATTGTAGCATAGTGCTCCAAAGATGTTTTGGCCCATGAATGCATTCAGTAGTTTATGGTTTATGCTACACTATCTAAACGAACTGTCCTCTTCTGAGCTCTCTTTGCGCTTGAAAGAACAACAGGAAGACACTGACACTGTTATTATACAGGATTGATTTTTTTTTCAACCGGAGATTTTTTACTGCCATTTTTCAAAGCGGTTATGCATACTACCTATATTAATCGATAACTGGAATCAACACAAACATTTACGTTTTATATTGGGCAAAATGGTCTAAAGTGTCGCGTTTCCGAGATAGATATTAAAGTTAAAGTCCATTCACTGATGGCATCATCGGCACAACTTTGATTTGATCGGACACGCATAAAACGTGTATCAATCGATAGCTGGCATCAATACAAACAAGTTTTGTTTCAAACAAAACGTTCTGAAGTGTCACGTTTCCGAGATATGAGCTATCAAAGTAGAAATCCAATCAGTGATAACAACAGCACAACTTTGATTTAATCAGACACACATACAACGTGTATCAATCGATAGCTTTTTTTTTTCGTATGGGAAATCATCAAATGACTTCTCCCACTCTGGGCGGAGCGGGAGGGAGGGTCAGACTTTTACTGACAAAAACCCATCCATGTTCCTTCCTCGCCCTTTATGTTCCAGGGCCGCGGTATCTCTTTCGAACAGGTCCGCCACCCCGGCAGGCTTCGGCCCTTGCGGGCCCCTCCCCTTATGCTGACATCTCTTTGAGGCGCGCGTGGAACACGAACGCGCCGCCGTCGACACGGCCTGTCGTCATTAGACGGACGGACGGCTAGCTAGCCCATAGCTAACCATCCACAGGCCCGCGTCTACGGTGGCCGGTAGCCACCACGTGGCCCCCGACGCCCGGTGCGTCTCCCGCGGCGGCTGGGAAGAGAGGCTCTCTCCCTCTCTCGTTCCGCCACCTCCTTCGCTAGCATGACTGCTTCGCAGAAGGAGGTGACGGCTTCCCATTCCGTCTCGCTCCGGACCATGGATTGAACCAGGGCCGTACGCGAGAGGTCGCCGCCGCCGATCGCCGCTACGAGGACACGGCGGTGCTCCGCCTACGCAGGGCAGACCTCCACCGTGTGCTCCACCGTGTCCTCCGGTCGATCCTCGCAGTGGAAACACCCGGGCGTTTCCTCCCGCCCGATTCGGTGCAGGTACCTCCCGAAACATCCGTTTCCGGTGAGGACCTGCGTCAGGCGGAAGGTGAGGACGCCGTGGCGCCTCTCCAGCCACTCCTCAAAGAGGGGACTTACCGCTTACTATAGTGGCGTGCCCTGCACGGGGTTGCGACAGTCGCTTTCTCCATGTCGCCATGAGATCGCGCCGGAGGTCTGTCCGCTGAGCGGCGATTTGCCGCAGCAGCGGAGTTTCCCCCCGGCGTAGTGCCTCCGCGCGCCAGTCGTGCAGGCGCGCGAGGACTATCGCCTCCAGATCCCATGGCGGCAATCCAAAGCAGGCCCGCCGCCTCGCGGGAGATCGTGCGGTACCCACGGACCATCTTTACGGCCACCACTTTTTGGGGCGCGTTCAGATAATGGGCGGCTCACCGCCTCAAGGAACGCGCCCACACTGGGGCCCCGTAAAGGACCATGGACCGCACGACCCCCGCGTAGAGCCTGCGGCAGGAGGCGTTTGGCCCCCCAAGGTTGGGCAGGAGCCGCCTGAAGGCAGCCCCGGTCCGTTCCAGCCTGGGGGCCAAACGTCGGAAGTGCTCCACGAAGTTCCACCGGCTGTCGAGGACGAGTCCTAGGTACTTCAACGTCGACTCGACGCCGATGGATACCCCTCCCATCAATCGATAGCTGGCATCATCATCAAATTAAAGCTGTGCTGAAGATGCTCAATGCAGTGGCGGACTAAGCCCGTCAGAGGCCCGGGGCGGCAAAGCTGAATGAGGCCCCTCAACCATTTTATTATAAACTAGCTGTGCCCGCGCGGTTTCACTCGCGTGTTTGATACGTTGGTGTTTATCAAATGAGATTTAGTGTGTTAATGTTCCAAGTTAATGTTCCAAGAAAACAGCAATAAAAATACCATCCTGAAACACCTCGAACTCAAATGGGAATAGTCTTCCCGCTGCCATGACTTCACAGGTGGTTCCGTAGGTGCCATGGCAAGACATTTCAGTAACGTATTTACGCATCGAACAATAAACAGCTCCTGACCGCTCCTGGGTGAAAGGTTGAAACCTTTCCCAGTTGTTAGTCACGTGGCGCACAATGCTCCAAAAATTCGAAGACATGTGACATCTGCCAAACCGCACTGAGCCCGCGTGGTGGATTTGCCCATACGCAAAAAACGCGCTTTCACATTCAAATTGGCCAACGGAATTAAAACATCAAAATGACCTTCATTGAAGTTTCCTGAGAATCGGATTATTTTTACTCCCTGTTTGTCCCTTGAAGGTTTGAAACACCTGGAACTCAAATGGCAATAGTCTCCCGCTGCCATGAGTGATGCACTAAATAGGATAGAGTAAAAATTGAAATACGAACATAGGTATTCAAGGACACCTAACAAAACGACCCGAACACCCGACGATCCGAATAGCGCAGCGGTAGTGAGGCTGCCTTACGTTCTTAGGGTCCCGGGTTCGAATCCCGGTAGGAACAAAATGTTTGTGTGATGAGCATGGACATTTGTTTCCGAGTCATGGATGTTTATATGTAGGTATATTAAGTATGTATTTACAAACAAAAAGTATATAATATGTAGTATATCAACTGTCTGGGTGAACACGACACAAGCCTTGCTTAGTGTGGCACTTGATGGCGCTGTGTGTGATTGTTTACCTTTTCTAGGAAGAACGATTAATACTAAAAAACCTATTATAGTAACACCAAAGCTAAGTGTGAAATACACAATATGTAATTCGCAAAGAAATAGACATAACAAAATTCCAACCAGGCAATAGGTAAGAACACAGAAAAATGATCATCCTCCAATTTAAAATTACTTAGTGAAACATAGGTACCAAAACGAAGACAAACCAAACAACGATGATGTCAAATATTGCAACGCAAATTAGATAGTACCTAGGGGCCGTTCAAATATTACGCAGATTTATTACAATTATTTACCCCCCCATCCCCCTTGTCAGCAAAAGTAAGCAAAGCTCTTACCCCTTCCCCCTATGCTTACGTAAACATTTTTCAATTATAAATGTATCTTTTTTTATTTATGATTAAGTATAATGTTATATAAAATTTATAATTTCAAAAATAAGAATAGATTTAGGATAGAGTCATGGTTTTCGTTACATTTAACTTATTATGTTTGTTAGAGAGAATTGATCCATTTGTTTGATCCTATCGATTGATGTCAAAAAGGTACCTACAGTACGTTATTTTGTCGAACTTTAGTCGATCCATCCCGGGTTCGATGCCCGATTGTGGTAAAATAATTTTCGAAAAACTGTGAATGCAGACTTGTTTCTTTCTAAAAATAAATTAATATCTCCTTTGAGTAAAATTTGCTATCTCCAGTATTTAGAGTACTTTCCCTCCAGCCCGGCTAGCATGGGCAGGGGATAAAATTTTATCCACCGGTTATTTCCACTGACAAGGGACAAAATTCAAACAAAAGTGGAAATAACCGGTGGATAAAATTTTTATCCCCTGCCCATGCTAGCCGGGCAGGTGGCACTGTAAAATTCTAATAAACGACGACCCGAATAGCGTAGTGGTAGTGAGGCTGCTTTACGTTCTTAGGGTCCTGGGTTCGAATCCCAGTAGGAGCAAATGTTTGTGTGATGAGCATGGACATTTGTTTCCGAGTCATGGATGTTTATATGTATAATAAGTAGGTATGTATTTACAAACAAAAAAAAAAAAGTATATATGTAGTATATCAACTATCTAGTGTCCACGACACAAGCTTTGCTTAGTGTGGCACTAGGTGGCGCTGTGTGTTAATGTCCAGCGATATTTATTTTATTTATTTATTTATATAATAAATCGGTCTATGCATTTGTACATTGATCAGATTGATAATGATTGATAATCCAGCATCATGAGCTGATTCACCCGGCAACGTTCTTTTTACCTTCCTTCTTCCTCGTTGCTCCATGTCATTGCATTTTTTATGCCAAAAGTTACAGCATTGTCTACAATCGTCAGTGGTTCGTTCGGTCACTAATACCCTTTCTTTCCTGTATCTAGAATCATTTTTGATTATAAAGCTTTCATTACCTAAAATATAATAAACGGGGTTGTTACCAGTGACTGGCAGGAGTTGGCAACTGTGACTGGCAGTCTGCTACTGGTGGACCCGGGCCATAAAGGACAATACACACCGAGACGCGACGCTGCACGCAATAATATCTTTTCGTTTAGTAAATAAATTAGAAATTTGAGTCGCTCTATTAAAATGTACGAAACATTTTATGAAAAGATACGTATTTCATTGAAATTTAATACAAATTCAAATATTTATTGCTCAAGTACCTACATTTTAAATACATTTCCAGATGTCAAGTGAATGCGCAGTCCACTGTACTGTAATTGTACCAATTCAGGCATGCAAAATTTATAATTATAATTATACATTTCTAATACCACGAACAGAGTCGGACAGAAAATAAAATGGAATTAATACATAAGAAAATGTCATAAGTTCAAATTTATTAATACGTTATTTAAAATGTCATAAATTGAAAAATAATACTTAAGTAAAATAAAATAATACCCTGTACAGTGTCAAAATCAAATTAATCCGTTACACAATGTCATTAATTCATAATTATTACCTTTTACAATGTTATAAATTCAAATTAATATGTAAGTAATGTCAGAGTATCTAATGTCAAAAGGGATTTTCTTTTTCAACTCTTCCCTAGTCGCTGGATAGATGGCGTTGGTCTGACTACGTTACTACAAGGAACTGAACATCACATAATTTCACTTGGACGTAATGGTTGTATTTGGAAGCTTATGCAAACGAATTGTGTCAGTCAACGAGCGCATGTGACGTGTGTTTTTTTCAAGCGTTTGGGCTTTGGCAGCTAGTAACGAAGTCGGATCAACGCCATCTATCGAGTTCATGGAAACTATTTTTTTTTTTAATTCTCAAAGAGAAAACCTCTCATTAAGAAATAATTATGTAAACGGAAAATCATAGTAAATTTAATTTCATAAAATAAAATAAATCGGACTCAAGTATTCTCATAATTATCTTCATTATTATTATTAATGAAATTGGAATAAAAATGGAAATTATAAGTCTAGCCACTAAATTATTTATTGGACACGTGATTAAACTTCTAATTTTATAACTAAGCAACGAGAAAATAACATAGCCTCTAATAAACTAATTCGTCTTTTTTACAACGCCAACTTAATATTCTGAAAGCGTCAAGTAAAATCATCAAATAATGTGACTTGTGCTTCTTATTTATACATTGCCACCTAATTTACTAACTCTGCCACGGATTTTACATCTCGTCACCATTTTACGTTTTACAGCTCCAACGCAATGTCCTCAAAAAATATAATTCAAGCTTCTACAGAAAGCATCATTTAGTATAACTTAGCATGTCAAATAATACATCATATTCTTTTAACGTGAAAATAGCCACTGCATGATTTGGCGCGAGTACGCGAGACGACAGCGACAGGCCATTTGCACCAATCAGAGAGCGCCATTCTATTCATATAACCACGAGTTGCGTTGATCACGTGTCATTGTTAATTGTAGTTCGTGCGTTATATTACAATATAACGTGTTTCTCTCTAGCGATATTGTAAACTCTATTGTAATAACTAAGCAGTGTGTTCATTTGATATTTCGAGATTTTACAATATCGCTAGAGATATTACAATATAACGTATTTGACAATTTTACGGTGACCTAGAATATATAAAGTGGCCAATATTAGTACTATTTGATGACATTTTTAGCAAAATTTTGACGATCAATTAATATGGGATGAGTTACATTTTAAACGTACTGAGTTAAAAAATTAGAAGCTAAATAAATATATTTTTTGATGTCATTTATTAGTATTTTAGAAGTTTACTGTTAGAATGCATGTCACAAATTTAGATGCTAAAAAATAACCATCATGTTGAGTTGTATTTATAGTGGTTTACATAGAAGATAACTAGTGGCTAAGATAGTAGGTATTATTTAGATGCTCGTTAATTGTGGCTGACTTAGTAATTTAGAAGGCAACATACATTGTTGGAAACAAATAATGATATTAAAAAGAAGCCTGTTTAATTAGCACCCTTATTAATATACACAGCTATCTGACAGGTATTCATTAACAGTGTAGTATGTCTTACTTAACAAAATATTATTGTGTTGCTTCATAAATACATTTATTTATATATTTTAAACTCAACAAAGCATACGTATCTTTTCTTTTCGTGTTTCGTGTCTCGCGACTCATTGTGAGATCACTCCCCGTACCATCGCGTCTCCGTGTGAACTAAACCTTAGGAACAATAGTGTAATGGTAGAATTTCAATTTGTAATCTGGTATCATTATTTTATAAAGCTTATTTTATGCCAGCTACACACGTTACGATAAATCGTTACGATCGAACGGTACAGTCTAAATGTGTTTCGTAGTGCCCAGTCATGTTACGAGAAAACTGTACGATTATACATTCGTAGAGATGGCTTCGACTGACGACACGCTAGCAGTTTTTGGGTTATTATTCGTGATAAAAAAGCAAAAGGAAGAAAAAAAACACATATTTGGTGTAAAGAATGGCTAATGAAAAGAGAAGCTCATTCCCATATTTATTTAATGAAAAACTTCGATCAATAATAGTAGTAGTAATATAGACGTATTTTTGTTCCTGATCCTGAATCTAGTAGGTACTATTATTGATCGAAGATGAAAAACTAAAGTTATTTCCCAAACATTGGCATATTTTTTTTAAATCTGATGTCCATGGTATTGCCAATAATTGAAAAGCAAGACACAATGATGAGAAATGCTATTCCTCCCTATGATAGACTAGCGGCCACTATTTTCATCAAATGCACGCACAACCATTCAGACCGCGATCCATGCGAAAACTGAAACGACTGGCACACACGTTACGATTTATCTGCACAGTTCATCCGATTCCGTTTTATCTATCCAAATCATACTGTTCAGTTCGACTGTACAGTTCTAAGAAATCGGACCAACTGTACAGTTTTTCTCATACACACATGTAGATTTATCGTCGCAGTTTGAACTGTACAGTCCGATCGTAACGATTTATCGTAACGTGTGTAGCTGGCATTAGGAACGCTAGTTTAACCACATGGGTTTTTAAGGGGGGGGGGGGGATAGTTGGTATTTATCCCGCCCCCCCCGGCCGAAATCAGACTGAAAATAAACGCGATCATAACCACTGCGAAGTACGTACAGGCAATTGCCCATTTTTGGCCATGAAACGAACACGAAAACGATTTGTGTGATTAGATGAAAGTAAAGTTTTATTTTTTCTTGAAAGGAAAAATGACTGAAAAAGTATTTGATATAATTATCAGTGATACACAATTCTTGCTTGTTAACTAAAATCTAGAATAAATAACACACTTTTTTAAACACATTGAATTTATGTAAATGCCGATACATCAATGAAATACGGTCAATAAAACAACTAATATAATAAAACACAAACAACACCGGACAATAATAAAACTTAATTTCCTTACCTACAGGCAGTGTTTAAACAGTTTTGTATTTTTATTTTACTGAAATAAGCTGGAAATATGGTTTATTTCTTCGTTAAATTTTGTTCGATATGACTCCCGATAGCAAACAGCTGTCGGAAAGTTTCGAGTCTTCTTATCGAATTGAACTGTCAAAATTATTCGGTTTCGGATTTGTGAATAGCGTTTGGAGGACATCTTCGATATCTTAGACGTTCGATTCGGTTCGGAATCGAGTCGAATGGTTGTGAATAAGGGGCCAGGTCCCATGGCGGGGATCCGGCCAGTACGCAAGCCGCCTCGTAGGAGATCGTGCGATATCCCCGTACGACCCTGACGGCCATCGCCCTCTGCGGTCTGCGCAGGACTGCTATAGTGCGGGCCGTAAGGTCGGTCGCCCTTACGTACAACCGCCTGCAGGTGGAGCTCGGGCCCCCCAGATTGGCAAGCAGCTTTGACAGCGCGCCCGCCGCGCCCATCAACTTGGGCACCAGCCGCTGAAAGTGGGGGCCGAAGTCCCAACGGCTGTCGAGCACTAATCCAAGGTATTTCATGGTTAACTGGACAGCGATCGGGACCCCCCCCCCCCCCCCCCCGACCACAATGTGTGATCCCAACGGCGGTTCCCGTCGTCGTCGTCGGCCATGAAAAGCGATGGCCTCCGACTTGTTGAGGGCCTCACGGACCTAACCTAACATAACCTATGTAGTTGGAGTGAACGGAATCCCTTCGACATCGTTTTTACGACAAACGGTTAGTCGGAGACAAAAAAACGCCGTGATAGTTTTAGCCTTGTATTTTTAGGTGATTTATACGATAGGATCGAGAAAATAAACGATTTGCGAAATAACACTTTTTTGGCTAAATATTCGTCTTTTTTCTCAGTGCCGTACGTACACTCGAACGCGATCTCTGCTGTTCGTAATGTGGTATTGTATTCATTGTTTGTGGCTCTTCTATAAAGAAATTGGCGTAAATAAATCAAAAGTCTTAAAAATCGGAAATCCGATTGTGAAATGTAATCAAGCTACCGTAGCATCGATCTGATCAAACAATCAAATAAAAATTAGAGCACAAACAGGTTTAAGATAGTTTTTTTGTTTTACTGGAAATGAACAAAAACTTCTAATATTAAATTAGTAGTTAGTGGTAGTTTTTTTTTCTCTTAATGGGCAACATCGTCTTTTACTTCGCAAAACAACACTGAACACAAAATAAAATCACTTTACTCATTTTGCATTCGTTGTGTGTTGTGTTTTGGTTTAACAATAATGATGATACTATAGTGTTAAAACAAAGTGAAATTATTACTTTTAATGGAAGCATGGAAGTGATTAGTAGCTAATTGTGATCATA
Organism: Xestia ashworthii; assembly: GCA_950022955.1. Lineage (NCBI taxonomy): Eukaryota > Metazoa > Arthropoda > Insecta > Lepidoptera > Noctuidae > Xestia > Xestia ashworthii. Next base: position 9,071,062 of record OX465562.1, on the reverse strand, counting down.
ATGTAGCGCTCAGTCAAGTTCCGAAATCCATTAACCATAAAAGTTATTGATCTTCTATTGTATGAGACTGTAAATAAATAAAAACTCTAAGAAACATGTCTGTGGTCAAAGGAAAACTCGTGAAAATGGAAGTCATCCAAGTTGGTGAATATGAATTCACCAAACAAGACATAATAGGGCATGGAGCCTTCGCCATGGTATACAAAGGAAGGAAGAGAAAGGTATGTGTATGATCTCAAGTTCCATGACGCGCTTTTGTTCTAGCTTGCCTTCACGATCACATCTAATGGTCATTTAATCTTAAAAGTAGCAGATTCTCGATTGCGAAAAATAACATGTTCTACATTAATAATAATAATTGATTTGTTTCGATCGTGGGTGGTGGTATTGCGTCGATTTATGTGCCAAATTCAGCACTAAATTCGCAATCTTTGATAAATATTGCAATTTCTATGCTATGACTGTTGATAGTAATAAATAAATATGACAAATAATAATATTTTGTCTGGAGTGCGTGAAAATAATCAGCTGATAATGAATAACCTATAAAACTTGTAAACATTATTATCTTTTCATACCTATTTGGTAAATAAACATCCGTGTCGTTATATGATTGATTTGTATCCAAATACATAGGAAAGGATAAATCTCTTAGCTTCAAGTAATAATGAACCTCAATAGATTTAAATCTCCAAAAAAATGAGCAAAATCAATCAACTCATCTTAGTAAGTCATATTTTTAACTATATTAGTCACTAAAATAATAATATCATTATTAACAATAATGGAACTCATACGAAAATAATATAAATAGCTAATTTATGAATTGGTGGTACCTAAACTGGATACTAATTACATGCAGACTGGTCTGCTCTAATTTCAAAACTGATAAGACTGTAGTACTGTAGTGATTCAGTACCACAAAAATGTACAAGTTCACAGTCATTTTTGGAGATTGAGGCTAAATAATTATAAATATATTACATATTATTCTTTTGTCAAACTGCAAACAAATTGCTTAACAATTCCAATGGACGTGTTAAGCGCCACGTGTATAAGTCAATATACACCCTAGTGCAACTCTCACAGGCCGGTGTATATATCTAGTTATACACCTCGAGTACTCAACTTCAGAGGCCAGTGTATTGGTGAATATACACCGCCCTGAACTTTTTCTTTAGCAATTTTGTAGGTCTGGCCCTGACAAATCGTTTGGTGTATCTGGGGATTAGAAATGTTATATAGTTTAGGAGTTACAGTTTTTTACGGTTCTGTAGCCAAATGGCAAAAACGGGAACCCTTATAGATTCGTCATGTCTGTCTGTCTGTCCGTCCGTATGTCACAGCCACTTTCTACCGAAACTGCTGAATGCTGTTGAAACTTGGTAAGTAGATGTATTGTGTGAACCGCATTAAGATTTTTACACATAAATAGAAAAAAAAAACAACAAATTTTGGGGGTCCCCATACTTAGAACTGAAACTCAAAATTTTTTTTTTTTCATCAAATCCATACGTGTGGGGTATCTATGGAAAGGTCTTCAAAAATGATATTGAAGTTTCTAACATCATTTTTTACTAAACTGAATAGTTTGAGCGAGAGCCTGCCTTCCAAAGTGGAATAATGTGTGTGTGTCCCCCCCTGTAACTTCTAAACTACGAGAATGATAAAACTAAAAAATATATGATGTACATTACTATGTAAACTCCCACCAAAAATTGGTTTGAACGAGATCTAGTAATTTAATACGTCATAAATCGAAAACAGCAATTTACCTTTCATTCAATCTGCTATGGAACCCTTCATGGGCGAGTCCGACTCGCACTTGGCCCCTTTTTTTAAGAATGAAAAAGAAAAACAAGCACTTGTAATTTAGAATTTGATTTCAATAATCATCAGTCAATAGTCATCAATCTTTTTATTAACTTATTCTTCTTATTTTTATTTTTTATCTATATAACTTATTCGTGATTTTCAAAATTCTTCAGTTTGTGATAGAAAGTGTGATTTTATCATAAATACAAGGTGGAAGGGAGACCGTAGCTAAAACAGTTACCACTTAATCAAGGGGTCTAACATGGCTGCTTTAGCAGAACATATGAAACATGTTAAAAAAAAAAATCTTTTAATAGACTTTATATTTATGACTATAAAGTACTTTGTTGTGTTTGTGTTCGTTGTAAAACTGTGTTAGGAACGAAGTACTGAATATGTGGTATTTATCCGTTTTAGTGTTGGTGTTGGACTGTTGGTATGTTTTTGTTAATTAAGGCCAGTACTGAGTGTTTTTAAAATCCCTCACATAACATGGTTTTTAATACTGTAAATATAACGCTATGCTTTGTAAACCTGTTTTAAGTTAGAAAAAGGTTAATCATTATTCTTCATTTAAAGTAGCTGAATATCTTCATTGAAGGTTTTCAGAGACAAGCCTTAGACACAACATTAAAGGTGATTTGATCAATATATGTAGTCTATGACATAATTGTTTAAATAATATCCTGCTGTAAATCTCTCGCATAATATTTTTCTGAAGTAACTTTGCTGTTTTTATCAATAAATCAGTCCCAAGCAAGCATAGATATTCTAATGCCTAGAACAAATGCAACATAAACTAAAGTCTAGTAATAAGTTTAGAAAGTAGAACACATAACCCAACTCACTATTACATGGATACTATGTAGTTTACTGTATCTAAAAAAGACTTCCTATGCATGTGTGTCTCAGATCATGTTATAAATTGTGAAAGTTTGACAACCATTCACATTTTAACACACCACTAGATTTGATTCATTGTATCTAGAAAGATTGTTGCTATCATCAAAACTATAATATTTGAAATTGTTGTTCCTTTAAACCCTGCACTCGGAAATAGCCGTCGACTACGCTTTTTAGGGGAATCTAAAGTTTTTTAAGGTTAGGTTAATATTAATTGGTATTTCTCAGGAATGGTACATTATCTTTTCATGAGAGTGGTATCACTGGGCAAGGGGGACCATTCCTTCCCTCCACACCGCGTGAGTTGACTACCATCGCATGCATTTCACGAAAAATACCTAATGCGTTTTATTATAAGCAGTATGTTCGTTTGACAATATTTCGAGAGTTTACAATATCGCTAGAGAGATTACAATATAACGGGTTTGACAATTTTATGGTAAATTTACATGGGAAGTAATTATGTTTACAGTTCAATTTATAATATTTTTCATACTAATTAAATAGTTATTGATAAAAATGTGTCATAATATTAATTCACACTTTTAAACAAAAGTAACAGTGAGAAAGTTTTTAGCTTCTTAAAATACATTCATCCCATAGGCGTTTTTGATATCCCAAAGAATACATTCTTTTACAATAGAAATCACCAGTCCCTTTTTCTGTATTTTTTTTTTGTAAGTTAAAGTTAAAAATTATATCTAAGTACTTACCTACATTTTTAAGAAATACTAGGTGGATGATGGTAGGTACAGATTGCCAATACAATATAAATAATTATTAGTTTTAGGAAACTGATCTATTATTCTTGTGCATGCAAACAGAAGTTCGCGAATTCTTTTTTATTTAGAATTCTGTTATGGCTACTATTATAACTATTATAAATAATTTAGTTAAGTTAGTAGTTTTCCTTCAGCTTAGAATATAATGGTGTCGATTCTGTTGTGCACAAACTAAACTTAATTTAGGCAATTGCTATCTTTTTCTCTCAAATATAATGAAAAAGAGACGGACGTAATTTAGAGCTGTCAAATTTAATTGGAACTAATATTTTCATACAAATGAAGGGTGCACGTAAAAACATGTCGACTAAAAACACGTGAAGCGCAAGGCATAAACTAGTTTGACATCTCTAACTTAGTTCATTGCTATAGCCGTCCTCTTCGCGCTCAGGCTTTTAGTAAAAGATAGCAATAGCCTAAATTAATTTTAGTTTGTGCACAACAGAATCGACACCATTATATAGGTATAATAAGGACATTAGGTAGGCCTAATGTCCATAAAGTTAGTAAAAATCTACATAATAAATAAATAACGCTGGACATTAACACACAGCGCCATCGAGTGCCACACTAAGCAAGGCTTGTGTTGTGGACACCAGATAGTTAACATACTACATAAATACCTACTTACTTATGATACGCATAAACATCCATGACTCGGAAACAAATGTCAATGCTCATCACACAAACATTTGCTCCTACCGGGATTCGAACCCAGGACCCTAAGAACGTAAGGCGGCCTCACTACCACTAAACCATTCGGGTCGTCGAAATGTCATGCTGATTTCATGAAATTTACATTTAGGTCTTGTATAACTAACTCGACGTTTAAACTTCCTCCATGTAGATTTTGGACTTTCCCATGCAAACTGTCACCCAATATTGACTTAATATTGGTAGAATTTTCAGAAATTTTAAACAATCATTATTTTTTTATAGAATGGAAGGGACAACGACACGAAAACGCTTACCATGTATTCAGTACTTACATTATTCTGGCCCCCCCACATAACAATAAAAACGTTGATTAAATGTACCTACATAAAAATGCATAATTACTTAGGTAGGTATACAACATTATCACGGGATGGAATTGGTCACCATTTAAAAAAAATCTGTCTAAATAATGTGTTTACACTCGCTGTGATGAATAATAGGTACCTACTTACTCTTATAGTTATAGTGGGAAGTCATTTGTTTTAGAATTCAACTTTCCTAGATGCGGTACCTCCGACTGCATGTTATAGCTTCTCTCCGTGACATCTTGGCGTCACCTCTCGTATCGCCGGGAACCTAGGCAGCTGCTCGACTATTCCGGTTTCTGTTGCAGCTGGCTAAACTAGGTTACTTTGCACGTGTGTGGTACTTTAAAATACACACTAGGTACTTATTTATTAAACCCATAAGTACCTATTGCAGTACCTAACATTAAGTAATGTTTTACGAAGGAAACCGGAAAGAACCCGTGCAAAAATAAAGAAAGTTTTAATTTCTCAGTATTGTATTGTATCGCGGTTTGTATTTGCAACTTCTTTAAAAAACACGGTGTGACCTGATCTGGCGTCGTGGACGACCGGTTGGGTTGTATGTTGTGGCGGTCCAAGCGTTAGGTTTCTCGTCTTTGTTCTAAGCTACCGGACAATAGATGTCCGCACAATGCGACACGCAACGTGCCCCCCGAGCCTACGCCTCAAGGGCGTTACACTAGGCAGTAGGCACGTGCATACACTCACAGGACATCTCAAACCGTTTAAATAAATTGTAATGACTTCCTTTGTACAGCTCTGCTACAGAGTATTTTGGTGAACCGAACCATCCTGTGTTTATTAGTGTGTAACAATCTTGAATGATATAAACACAGTAGAATGGTTTGGTCAATGAAATCATCTGTGGGAAAACCTACAGGCCAACAAAGTGGATAATGAGTTAGTGACCTTATCTTAGTTATCTTCCACAATACATAGTTGCGCTTGCACCCATAAGTATATGAACTCTACAAGTAGGTAGGTACCCACCTATGATATGAGCTGTTGTAAGATGAGTCTTCCTTTTGTAAAATGTAATACCACAAGAAATCAAAGTCAATCGCTGCTGTTATATGGAAGTAATTCCAATAGTCTATTTTACCATTTACCTATGGTCTTTTCCAAAAAAATCCTATGTAGATCACAGATCATATCAACCGCTAATTACAGTAATTACCTAAATAACTGAATGCGTTATTTCGAGAAATGTATCTCAGACCCACACTCAGTGGGTAGGTATCAGGAACCCACTCGCAAAAATCGTTTATATAGGCACGATATTGCCATTTCCATACATCACTTTCAATTAATTTCCCAAGGTTTTTCATCTAGAGTGAGCTAGTATAATTTTCTTGACATGACATTTGATGTAACAACGTAATTGCATTGGCAAACGAATGACGTTGGCAAGTCAGAAGTGCACCACGAACGGTGACCGTGACCGCACTTCAGACACCGCAGTACCAATACCTACTTCATTAAAATGTGTAGGTGTGCTATAATCACAGGTTTAATTATGATATTGTTATAACTGCTGCCAATCATGTTAACCGATGTACTTGCGTGTTGCCTTATAAGATGCGACTACGATGGAATTGGTGTAACTACGATCTCGCACGGGGCTCGTGATGAAATCAGGTCAAATTGTAACCGCTCCACGAGCCTACGGAATGTAGGGCGTGCTAATGTTAGATCTGCGCCGACGCACCACCCTCTGGATAAAAGCAAAATTAAACCAAATCGCACTGAAGCTCAAAATAAATCCTTGCACCGTGCACGTTATAACTTAAACTCTTCTGGATTGTGGAATAAACAAACACTAAAATATCTTGCGCCGATAAGCTTATCCAAGACAATCATCATGCATTGATTGTAACTTTTACTACTCTAGTTACTGAAATAGTGGTAATAGCATAGAATCGAACTTCTGTATTGCTTGGTAAACATTTTCAAATAAAATAATATATTACTTACCGGTAATATATTATTTTATTATAATTATAATAATTTTAATGTGAAAATAACTGTCTTGTTACCTTTTTACACCTAAAGACTGAACGGATTTGGGTGAAGTTTCGCATAGGTACGCATATAGATCTTGCCGATACCAATAGGTAGGTAGTACATAGAATAATCTAAAGGATTCTTTATCCCGGTAGTACGTGCCTACCTGTGGGGCAATTTCCGTCATCCACGCGGACGAAACCTAGTTGTATTGTAATAAAATTCATAAACGAGCCTGCGAAATCAAGTAATAATTGACGTAGATACAATCTATGCAAGCTGCAGGCCTTGGTGCACGCAGCACGCCACGCATGATACTCGCCCACCTGCAACGCGTCCTAACGTAATGCTCACTGCACTTGCAAAGACTATCATTTTACAGAACAACTAGACGTGTCTTTCTTGATAAATAGGAAGTTGATCAATAATTGATAATTTAATTAGTTCCAATCCTGGCAACCATAAAAATATTTATTGGTACCTAATTGAAGAATTTGCTTTCAGAAAAGACAGAATTATACATTTTTTTGAACTATGTCTGTGCCAAAAGTTGATGAAAGTTTTCATACATAAAAAGTTCTGGTGACACTGAAAGAGCGAGACTTACTTTTGTTGCTGACTGTGCTTCTCTTGACCTAACCGTAATGTTATTTAAGTAATAAAAATACAAAATTGCACTCCAATAAACTGGTAACAATGAACGTCTTATTCATTCATTTACCGTACATTTTTTTTGTTACAGAATCCGTCACAATCGGTAGCTGTCAAAGTGGTGACAAAGAAAGGCATACAGAAAGCTTCAGAGATTCTGGTGAAGGAGATAAAGATTCTTCGTGAACTCACTGCCCTCCACCACACCAACTTGGTCGCCATGCACGACTGTATGGACAGCCCCGCCTACGTCTATGTCGTCATGGAGGTGAGTTCATATTAAACATTATGTATAAATTAAATAGTTTTGCTCAGGCCAGGCAGCTGCGAGGTTGACTTCATCAGACAAAAAGTTGATGAACAAGCAAAAACTAACCTGTATACAGTTCAGATCTCAATCTGCTACAAGCGTGTACCTATTTGTGTGCTTGAGTTGTTGTTCAATGTGACTCATCCGGTAAAGTTTATTGCCTTTTAGTCAGTCAGACATTTTGGGTAAATGGACAACCTTGCCTCACAATGATTGTTCGTTTTTAAAGCCTTGCTTAGGTCTGAACGCAGTGGGTAGCTGAGGCAGTAGGTATTTATCAAATATTGCCATTCGTCATTTTGTAAACAGGAATCTTGAAGCGATATTTCTTAAACAGAGACTAAAATAACTCCTGTACCTACCGTTTGCAGAACTGTTTCTGTTTTCAAACACACTTTTCGGCTTTCCGTTTAAGATCAAGATTCAAGACATAAATTGAAACATTCAGCACACAATGCTCATAGTTCTAATTTCCAATGTGAAAGAACTTTATCATCATTATCTTCATACCCTTGTCCCATTCTATTTGGGGTCAACGCACCACGATTTCTTCTTCCATTCTCCCCTGACGGCTGACAGTCGTCACGGCAGCATTTACTCCTTTCCCTTATATCCTCCTATTCCTCACACATTCCATCCATCTTTTCTTTGGCCATCCTCTTCTCCATCCATCAACATTCATGTCCATGACTCTTTAAGTCACTTGCCTTTCATCGATGTGAATGAACAAACATATTATTACCAGTCGGTAAACAAATTTCGTTGAATCGTATATTATACATATAATGAGCAATCATCTAACCATAAACCGACTTTCGCAATTCACAACCAAATGTTCGGATATTGTGGTGCAAATGTAACCAGGCCAACACGTGACTGTAACTGGTATCTACACTAATATTATAAAGAGGAAAACTTTGTTTGTTTGTTTGTTTGGTTGTAATGAATAGGCTTAAAAACTACTGGACCGTTTTTAAAAATTCTTTCACCATTCGAAAGCTACATTATCCACGAGTAACATAGGATATATTTTATCCCCGTACTCCCACGGGAACGGGAACTATGCGGGTGAAACCGCGGGACGTCCGCTAGTAGTTCATATGCAACATGTTTTGAGTAACAGTAATAACTAAACTACATATACATAGACACGCCTAGGGAATGCAATCCGGACTATCCGTGATCCGAAAAATCCGGACTTCGCCAGATTTTTACTCGACTTTCAAATCCGGATTTGAAAACCGAATCCGGATTTTCTGAATAATAAGAAATTGTTACTCGTGGGCTACATTTTCGCGTGAATATTCGAAAATTTGCTCATCAGCCGAAAGCCTGAAACTGATATTTCACTTGGAGGCCGCTTACAAGCATATTCAGTGCTGTCAACGTCGATTCAAATGTAAACATAAGTTTACAAAGAATATATTGGTTATAAAACGAAACCAACCAAGGTATTGAATTTGAATAATTTCAAGTAACAAAAGTTTAAAAAATCATATGATTTGATTTTCCTGAGTTTATATTTTAACCCATTCACACAAAAATAAGAAAAATCGTATTAATAAACGTATATGGGCAGATTTGTTTATTTTCATGAAAAATCCGTAAAATTCGGATAATCCGGATTAAACAAAAAATCCGTTCCTTAAAATCCGGATTTTGAAACTGGACGGATTTGCATTCCCTAGACACGCCCAAAAGAGATTCTTTAACGATAGAAACAAGTAAAGTAAAAGGTGTTTTCTTTACAAATCTAGCTGCAGTGACCCAGTTTTTAAGTGTTTGTTTTTTCAATTCTCTCTATCATTTTTAAATTCAACTGTGCAGCAGTGCCCTGCGATGACAAACAACTATTTATTACACATGCAGTGTTTCGCTAAATATTGTATGTACCTATTTGAGGTTTTGAAAACATAGTGAATTAAAATAGACATTAAAAAAAATGAAGTATAAAAACGTAATCAATGGCGAGTGGCTTGACATTTTATCGCGCATATGGATTAAGGGCAAGGTAACTAGGTTACGGACAATAATAGCCATTTCATTTAATAAGTAGTATCCTTTATTTTAATCGTTACAGCGATAATATGTCAAAACGACGCATTGTGTGTTAATGAAGTCATACCTACCTAATTGAATGATTCCGGGATTGCGCAAAAAGAAAATAATTATAATTGTGTCTTGCTTTATTTCTTTTGTAGGTACTTGCTTTAAAAAATGGGGATGCCATACAAGATATTTAATTAATTAACATATTGCATGTGTATAATTTATTGCTTTAATTAGATATTGCTTTAAATAGCTCGTTTCGTGTTCGCTGTTTTAAATAATAATTGAAACAATACTTTCACCAAATCTTGAGTGATAAAATGGTATTCGATTAAGTATTAGTACACTTAGTAAGAAAATGAAAATAAATGGTCATCTAGATACCTACCTACCTATTTATCGTAATCTTTGTTTTCATCTCTGGCGATGGCGATGGCGTAGTGGCGACGGCATAAAGTATAATATAGGTACCTACCTATTTGACTCCATCGAATAGATTGGATATGGAAGGTAGTTTGAAATCCATATTGAAGTGATTTTTTATTGGTTTGTCGACAACCATGCTGATGTCGGCTTCCGCATGACATGCGCGCATGTGGATTCGCAGCAAGGTCACTACGCATTAGATAAATAGTAGTCGGTCTTCATCGCACGCCACGCAGGCAAGGCGTGTCACACTGTCCGTTGTCGCTGCAGATTACCTAAATTCATTCGATCTGTTGCCCCGAATACGATTCGTTTTTTAATTGCGCAGTTTGTAACCGTAAAAGGTCAAGGGATATCAACAAAGTATTAAGATTGTACAGATAAAATATAAACAATGTAGCGAATTTATATCAGAACTTTGAACCGGTCACCATAGCAACATGCCACCGGGTTCAGCCGCCACTGCGATGCCCTACTAACCTATTTATCTAATTATCCTTAATTTTATTTTACATTCAAAATTACTCTTATCTAGGTATAAAGTATAAACATTATTAATAACTAATCGTGATCTGTTTAGATTTATTATAATTAGATGGTTTCATGTACCTACGACTACTAACAATTTAATGTAATTCACTGCCAAAATTTAAACATCACTTACTAAGGTCCATGTTCACCAAAAAGATAACAGTCTGATTATCTAAAACAGCTGTTTAAAACACATTTTTGTATGGTAATATGTCAAAGTGACAGCTGTTTTTAGCTAATCAGGCTGTTATCTTTTCGGTGAACATGGACCTTAGAGTTATTTCATATTTTCATGTGTGGTTGGTCACGTACCTACTCACGTTGTCCCATGCAAAAATAATCAAGCTTCCCCTACCTATAGGTGTTAGTACCCATTTAGGCGAAAATTGATAAACGTGCAAATTACCTACTAACAATTCTAATACCTACCTACAGTGGAAAACTATTCGGAGAAATTTGAAATTTCGTTTTTTGTTTTTTGTTATATCTACCTACACCCTATAGTATTTTTCTTAAATACCTACCTATGCATTAAATATTTTGCAAATAGAACTACACCCGTCGCCAATATGTAATTATGATGGTATGTTGATTAATTAAGAGAAAGATCCGTGATTCAATGTAGCGTACATTCGATAATGGCGACATAGTGTCTGTTAGGAACCGACACGTGTCGCCTCTGTAGTACGTGTCTGTGCCTCGTGGAGAGATACTCATGTAAATAGAGCGATATTGTCTACCGTTCTTTGCTGATAAATAGATTGTTGCGCAGAAATGACGTTCCTCATCGCCAACAACGTGTCGATACGTAGGTACCTACGTAATCATCAACGATTTGTATCACCTACATAAAGAAATTAAAAAAAAAATACATTTATCTAAATGTGACATAATTTCGTAAATAAGATTATACCTACGAGTTCTCTTTATAAAATTATAACAATATAAAATTTTAGGTTCATATTAGCAAAGTATAAAAAATGATATTAGCCAAGTAGGTAGGTACTTACGACTTAAACATAATAGGTAGTAAAATGGTCAAAAAATAAAATTGGAATGGAGATCATGGAGAATGCTGATAATAGTTTTGTTTTTGGAGACAAATGACATTTTCAGCAACCTTGATGTGCTGTCGCATTCAACTGAAAATAGGGTAAACATACCGGTTTACCGGCCACTACCCCTTTTCGGCCACTTCGCACTTTATTTTGCATAATAGACAGTTTAATAGACTTCCCCTTTCTAATATCGCGTCATTTGATCCTGACGAACTTCATGGTTCATAATTCAACGGCATGTCCACTTAATTTGCGAACTGAGCCCTAATTCGCCATTTCAAAATTTAGTGTGTGTGAGCGGGTCAAATTTAGGGAAAAAAATAGCATGTGTCTTGATTTTCAAATGAAAGTTTTTAAATGTTACTGTTGGTTTATTGGTGATTGATTTGGTTTGTGTGTATTTAGCATGTTTAATTTCAATATTCAAGTGCCCAAACTCATCAAACTTTTCATAATTTGTGATATTTTTGATGGTCGGATAATACGTCAACGATTAATATCAAAAACTACTTTCCGACCGGGTGGTCGCAAAACCGATTTATTCACGTCATTTCTCTTTGCCTTCATTGCGGAATCCTTATATTCACCAACACATATTCCATAATATTTGTGAACAGCTAGAATTTTGGGAATTTAGAACTAGATTCCGGCCACCCGTATACCTCATAATTTCAAAGATACCAAACGTTTAGCGGCCGATAACTAGTAAAAACAAAACCTGTTTCCGAACCTTACGTTTAGCGGCCGATAACCAGTAAAAATAAAACCTATCTCCGGCCGTTATATTATGATTGTCTAAGTGATTTTTATTGATGCTCAAGCCAAAAGTAGCTATTTGTTTGAGTCGAGTTTCAATCTGTTATTACTTAATTGTATTCGTAAGTCGTAGAAGAGAGTAAAAATATGTCGCTTTTGTGAAATTATTTTTTTTGCTGTCACACTATTTTAAACCCTATGAGCTATGAGAATATGAGTCGTTTTTCTACCGTGAATTAGGTGGCCGATAACCAGTACACCGGTGGACGATAGCCGAGTCAAAAGGCCGATAGCCGGTATATTTACTAATTTTGCGAATAATTTTTTTTTATAAATTATGTATCACTGATACGTCTGTAACCGTTAGGTTTTGTGAAACTAGACTATTGTAGGATGAAACGAAAAAAAAAATGAATAGTCTTGGAGTGCAGCATAATAATAGAAATCGCCTCTGAAGTCGACAAGCCGCTTAACAGGTATGTTTACCCTACCTTCAGTTCTACCCCATAACTCCACTCAACATTTCATTGCATAGAATAGGCTTGTGTCCTAAAAAAAACTAATTAGTCCGTCAGTTAGATTATGAAAAATATTTGACCCGTATTTTTTCTTTTGTTACATAAACCAAAATTGACGAAGATACGACGCTTTTAAAATTCGCAATACGTCACGCCGTGCTATAGTTTTTAGTGCGTTGTGACGTCACGAGCCCCCCACTCCCGAGTTTTGATGCGTTTTATCTTTGTCAGTACTCAGTGATTTACAAAAACAAAAAATACGTGTCCATTATTTTCCAATACTCTAACTGACGGACTAATTAGTTTTGCAATTTATTTATGGTGGAAACTAGCCTATTCAACGTTTGCCAAAAGACGTCGGTCGGCATCAGTTCGTTTTCTAAATCAAATCATTGATTATGTTACTGTCTATGTGTAGGTAGCTATGAGCTAGCTAGATTTGAAATGTCAATTCCTAATAATAACTTGCCCAGTTAGATCATCTTGTCGACGATAATGCACTACATTTATAGTATTTTTCCGTAACTATCGTGTACCTACCAATGTTGTTAATTTGTGTGATAGACATTATATTGAGCTTGCTTCTATTCTAGTTGGTAGCTGACATTATCGTTGCAATTTATTGTTTCTGTATTGCGTTATTTGTCGGCTTTGGTGGACTTGGCGAGGAGCATAGTTAGAATTATTTCTGTTTCTTTCCAAATGTTTGTGTATTTGTAATTATAAATAAACTTCCAAGGGCACACGAGTCAAGTGGACGCATCAGGTCACAACCGACGTAGTAAAGCCAAGTACCTGCGACGCTATTCGTGTATAATACCTATTACGTACCTAGGTACACTTGTTTTCATTGCGTAAAAAAAAAACTAAAACAGCAATGCCCTCATCGCGATACAAAGCCAAACTCAAGTTCATTGGCACGATTTCCTTTTAGTTGATACTTACGTGGATAGTCGCCATGGCTGCTGTGGACCATGACTCGACTAATTGGCACCATCAACGTTTTAGATGTTTATTTACAGCTTCACTTTATGATCTCGACTCCTATAACTCTGTCACTTTTAAAACTATGCAACAGTAACGACAACAAAGAGAAAACTATAATAAAATAACTACGTCAACTAAGAAAATTGTGATGGATAATGTACCTATTTCACATTAATATTTTTCGATGAAATAAGAATGTCTTTTTCAGTCTAAAAGCCAAATTCTATTTCAATCTTAAAATTTTCCATTGCATTTGCATACTTACGCATTTCTTTCGATTAAACCACTTTTGGAATGATCACACTCGTCGTCACCCACCAGCTGCTATATTAGTAGTCGAGCAAAAAACAACCCGGAAGGACCAAAATCGTAGCTATTGCGTCGTAGTTTCTGGCCATTGTGATATGAATTAGTATACCAAGCTCTTAGAAGGAGAGTTAAATAAGTTCAGAGCGGGCTTAAAGGATTCATAGATACACACATAGGAGATAAATGACCTCCTTACTTAATTAATGACTGCTTCCTTTTTTAAGTCAATTAAAAAGTAGTTTGGTTGCTTGGTTTTACAGCGTTATTATTATCATAATTATCTCAAAATCGTGGCCATTATCTAGACACGGTCTGCAGACCGTACATACAGTTTGTACTTGCCATCCAATTTAAACTCGTCACGTGCTGCGTCGTTGAGATTGGGACAGAACACGTGTGGCTTGCCAATATTCCATATTCATACAGTCTTGACACTTTACCGAGTAGTAAGCTATTCAATTCATCCTTACTTAAGACTGCGCCGAGCAAACGAGGCGCGTGGCAATTAGGTATTTGCTGCAGCGCGCTAGTCGTGTGCGTCGTCACGCACACAATGACAAGTTCGCTCGAGCCCCGCTTGCAGCTGCACGACAAAAGTTGATAACTTAGGATTTTTTAAATTTGAGTCGTTGTGGAGAGTGACTTGAAAAGACGAATATTGATTATATAGATGTTGTTATGTAGGTAGGTAGGTACATAAAGCCAAAATCTAATAATCTATATATTATCATGTAAAACTAACGTTTCATAGTACTATATTACTCGTATATAGTAATACATTATCCGTTCCCTTACTGTTCATCCGATTGCGATGAAATTTTTGGCGTTCTGGATTGTACGCCCGGGAATTTTACTGGGTAAGTATGTAGGCTAGGTGAGTAGATAGGGTAGATGGGTAGGTGTATTTTAAAATAAAAACCAGTCTGTACTATAAAATCTATAATTACCTAATGTTAATATTTTACTTGTTAATTTATAAAACTGCTTACAGCATTATCACTCAGGTTGAAGTCTGTAGAGCTATCTGGTCTTTTACAATTTATTAATTCCATTTTTTTTAACACATTCAACAAGTAAAATAGAATTTTGATAGAAACCATTTCTTTACCTCTTTAATAAGTTTTAAACAACTGAAATTGCAACACAATGGGGAGTTGTGATTTGCAATTTCTTGCAGTTGTTTATAGAGGTATTCGAAATCCACTATTCTATTGCCATGTATTATGATCTCGTCTTTGTCTTCAGTTTCTTCTTCTACCAAAATGTTTGAATATGAATCCGTATGTTTTGAAGAATCCTGAAATAAATAATAATATTGTAAGTAGTCCCTAAGCCACTGGCAGAAACTAGTACTAGCATCCTTTTATGTTGCGGCGATGGCGCGGGGGCCTAGCTTGCCACGTGCGTGCAGGCTAGTTAATGCCGTATCACCATGTTCGAGAGCTTATTTTGCTCTGAACATTTATTATTCACTCTTCCCTTTGTAGTTTGCCGGCAGCGCGCGGCGGCGGCGCGTGCATTTCGTGTAGGTACCTATGTTATGTCTAGTGAATTCCTATTGATTCTCGTGCTTTCGAGTTTATGAATACTTTTTTAATGATTTGAAAAAAAAAACATTCTTTTTTTTAAGTTTAACTTTGTGTTTCGATAGTACTACTGATGGGTAATCGTCCCGCCGCACAGTGGATCGTCCCCATACAAGAGGGCGGACATAGAATTAAAAATTGAAAAAGTATTTAATTGAAAAAAATGAAATATACAGTTGCATTACTCTATTAAAGAACTACAAAAAATGTTACTACAATTTTTTTATTTGACCAGTACTTTATGAGCAATTCGATGAAAACTGTTATTTTTCTATGGAAATGGTCACAAAAATGTCTGTAGCTCACGATTCCCTCCTTGTTTCAATTTGCGGTTTTCACTACTGTTATTTACCCATTTTATGCCACATTTTCTTCAAGGACACATGGTGCCCCCAGCGACCCCCTTCCGAGATATTTTGCTTTTAATAACTATACTTTTTATTGTATAACTGATGAAATGGAGGTACATTAAGTATATTCATTACTGAGAATAAGTCATCCCTAAGTAGTTCCTTAAATAACAGGTGCATTTGCGATTACTTTAATGACTTATGAACGCTTCTATTGCCATACAACAAAAGCGTTAATGAATCCTTAAGTAAAGATTACCAGTACTTGCTAAATCTAATTAGATATTGTAATTACTATGTTAACAGCCCTTAATCTCTGCATTGTGATTGTCTAATGTCATCATTAGCTTATCAAATTCATTGCTAGTTGCCTACTTGCTGCCCTATATATTTGAGTGTGTTTAGCAAATGTAATTCAGTTGTAATTATAACTTCTACCAAGTGTTGTCATTATGGCTTTCCGTGGGTTTTCTACTTATCTAGATCTTTACGTTGCTCTTTGTAATCATAAAGATCTTCGTGATTATGACCATTTGTTTAACACATTGAAGTCAAATACTAACGTCCAGTTAAGTGAAAGTGATGTGACGGATCTCAAGAACTGGTGTCGACGATTTTGCTATAGGGTTTACACCAAATGGGTGCAATCAAGAAGGACAGTCCACAGGTTCATTAACAAGAACGAAGAGTGGTTAAATTACGATATCGTTTGGCCAGATTGCTTTAAAGAAAACGTTGTTGACACTGAAGAAGCAAATGAAAATGAGGCAGAAGAGGTAGTCAGTCCATCAAAATCAGATGCATCAACTTCAACATATACATCTCCTCGCAAACGCTTTGAAGATTTATCAACTAGACAGAAAAGAAGACGTTTTAATGAAAATGTTGCTAGTTGCAGTCGTCCGGATGAGCTTTTGCATACTGTTGAAAGTATACTTAAGTCTGCCGGAAAAAATGATATGGCCAGAATAATGAAAAATTTGCTGGAAAATCCTGAACACGTCTCAACAGTTTTAAATGTCCTGGAAACTAAGCAGAATCCTTCGCTTCGTGAAGTTCCTACTCACAAAGCACTTGCTCTTTACGTTTACTTGCAGTTATCCAAGTGGCGTTACATCACACTTCGGGACTTTAGTTTAAAAGAAGGTCATGCGAAATACCCAAGCTACTACTTGTTAGTTAAAGAAAAGCTTAAATGCTACCCGGCAAAAGAAGACATAACTGTGACTGAAACTTCCGCAAAGATACGGATCCAAGCCCTCCTTGATCTCACAGTTGGGAGGCTGATCGATTCACTTGAATCAAATTTTGATGCTGGTGAACAACTTGTGCTTCACAGTAAATGGGGTTTTGATGGAGCTTCAAGTCAAAGCATTTACCATCAAACGACAACAACAAGTGAACAAGACTTATCCAGTGTATTTATGGCAAGTCTTGTACCGTTTAAGTTAGTGACTTCTAGTGGAAGTATAGTGTGACAGAATGATCGGCCATCGTCAACCACATATTGTCGCCCGATTTCATTTACAATTATGAAAGAAACGGAAGCGAATGTTAAGGCTGAAATGGAAATATTTGAGACCGAGATTCGTGAACGGAACCCGACTGATTGCGGCAATGCTACTGTTACTCACAATCTATGGCTAACCATGATTGATGGTAAGGTACATTCAATCATATCTGGTACATCGGCAGCAGTGTGTGATTTGTGCAAAGCTCGCCCAAGCGAAATGAATAACTTGGAAGAAGTGAGAGCTAAACCCGTGAATACAGATTTATACAAGCATGGATTTAGTTCATTGCATGCTTGGATTCGGTCTATGGAGTGTTTATTACACATTGCTTACAGAATGGACATAAAATCATGGCAAGCAAAAGGTGACGCAAATAAAAAAAAAGTTAAAGATAAGAAAGAAGCCATTCAAGAAGCTTTCCGAAGAAGTACAGGCTTACTTCTAGATGTTGTTAAGCAGGGTAGTGGCAATACAAACACTGGAAATGCTGCAAGAATGTTTTTTGCAAACCCTGAAACGACTGCGGAAATTACTAAATTAGACGTTAATTTAATTAGAAGACTCGCCGTTATTTTGCAATGTATTTCCTCAGGCGAAAAATTTATTCGTGGAATTATATCCATGGTATAACATGCCAGCAAGTTTACACAAATTGCTGATTCATGGATCACAGATAGTGGACCACTTATCAGTAGTGCCTATAGGTTTTTTGTCTGAAGAAGCATCTGAAGCAAGAAACAAGGATTTTCGTAAATTTAGAGAATTTCATACACGAAAGCATAGTAGCATCGCCACTAATGAAGACATTCTTCATAATCTGCTATTATCTTCCGATCCTCTTCTCACCAGCTTACGACCGAAGATGACAAATAAAGCCAAAAAGTCTTAATTTGGAGAACTAGACGATTTACTCATACGTGATCAGAGTGAATTGGAGTTCATTGACGTTTCAACTGATACACTTGCTGCATGTAGTGACGTTGAAGAAGATGATGACGATAATAATGATCATGATGTCGTTATTGATGAAGATGAAGAAAATATAGTTTAAGTCCTAGTAGTACCTAGTATTATTATTAACAAGCAGTTTCTTTGTTAATTTCTTGTTTTTGTGTATTTTTTTTTTATTCTGTTCTTTTTTTGTTTTGTGTTATGCCACCCATCAGCCAATAAATGTTTTTTTTTTTCTTTCTTTTCTATTATTGTTAGTAACTACATGGTCGTGTTAATTAATTAATTTCCTATTATAATTTAGTTCTTAGTAGTTGTTTAAATTTTTAGTTTGTTTTAGGGTACATAGTTGTTTTATTTTTAAATTATTTTTACAGTGTTAGATTATATAAATAAAAATATATTTATACTACATATTTTCTTATTGATCATAAAACTCTATTTCTTTTAAACTAAATATATTTCATAGCATTTAATCTTTTCGATGTGTTATTGTAAATGCGACTCAGTCATTACTAAGCTAATGATGACATTAGACAATCACAGTACAGAGATTAAGGGCTGTTAACATAGTAATTACAATAACTAATTAGATTAAGCAAGTACTGGTAATCTTTACTTAAGGACTCATTAACGCTTTTGTTGTATGGCAACAGAAGCGTTCATAAGTCATTAAAGTAATCGCAAATACACCTGTTATTTAAGGAACTACTTAGGGATGACTTATTCTCAGTAATGAATATACTTAATGTACCTCCATTTCATCAGTTATACAATAAAAAGTATAGTTATTAAAAGCAAAATATCTCGGAAGGGGGTCGCTGGGGGCACCATGTGTCCTTGAAGAAAATGTGGCATAAAATGGGTAAATAACAGTAGTGAAAACCGCAAATTGAAACAAGGAGGGAATCGTGAGCTACAGACATTTTTGTGACCATTTCCATAGAAAAATAACAGTTTTCATCGAATTGCTCATAAAGTACTGGTCAAATAAAAAAATTGTAGTAACATTTTTTGTAGTTCCTTAATAGAGTAATGCAACTGTATATTTCATTTTTTTCAATTAAATACTTTTTCAATTTTTAATTCTATGTCCGCCCTCTTGTATGGGGACGATCCACTGTGCGCCGCGGGAAAACAACCATTAAAATTTCACGGTGTATAGGTAACTTTGAAATCGCTAACCCGTCTTGAGCAAGCATGGCGAACGAAGAGGCATTTGCCCTGCAGTAAAACAATTACAGGCTAGTTTTATTGTAATAATTTCATCTTAAGCTGTTGGAAGAATTTCCAGTTTCATTTTCTTTAATTTCAGCAGAAATGGATCTACAAAAAAAAATATCTTGTAACGGCCAAAGATTTCAATAAAAAAGCAAGTCTTAGAACTGTTGTTCCAAGCAACTGGCGTGATTACTCTTCGTAATCTTTTAAAAAACTCAGTAGTATAGACACCTACTACTGATTATTGTGATAGATCAAAAATAAAATACATTCACAACTTTAAGAAAAACATTGATCTACTTGAATCTAAATGAATGTCAGAATAGCAATCGGCATCCCCAAAAACCCATTACACGATATCCCTATCGAATATTTGAGAAAAAGTTATATCCACCGTCTTGGATTTTAAAATGCATGTCAGATTTGCAATCGCGGCCCCTAAACACCTATTACACGATACCCATATCAAATGTTCGAGAAACAATTAGGGAGAACGAGAATAAATAAGGCGAAATCATTTATTGTAAAATGTGACGAAATAGCTTGTTCGACCATAGGTACTGCAGTTTTTATTTTACACTTTTTTAGTTGTGCACATAATGGGTAAGTTCTATAGCCTGAATGAAATAAGAGTGTAGCAGGGTTTACTGTACACATCTGCGTTCCCCTTTAGAGAGTACCACCGCGGCGTGATGTTATGTTTTAAAAATATGGTTGAAACAATAAACAGACATGCGATGGCAGCAACCCCGACAGATCTGCCGTAATTTTTTGAGGAGTTCTAAACATACCTACTCTTTAAAACAAAAAAAAAATGTCTAAAATCTGTCCACAATTGATGAAATCGGCGAATATACACAAAAAAAAAAACAAACGGCTCCTTTTTGGAAAGTCGGTTAAAAAGGAAATAATGTCACAACAAGAAATACGTACTTTTTATGAAAACAGCATTTTTTTTCCAAAAAGAGGGCCAACTTTCTTCTTATAATATGCTTCCACGCTTTCCCATTATTGCTAAAACAAATATTGCAGAAATATGTGTTGAATAGTAAAAACATAAAAAGTAAATGTTAGGTATGCATAAAAAGTCATACTCAAAAAACAAAAAATATGACTTACCTTATTCCACTATTTGCGGCAAGGTATACGTACACAATAGATCGCGAATTATTGTTTTCGGCGCGTCGCTCCACGATGAGACGTGACCACTCTCCGAGCTCTCGTGGACAACTGAATTGCCCCGACCGGCTTACGTTGCGTATGATTCAAAACAGCGTGACAATTACGAAAAAAAAAGAATAATAAAATAACCAAGTGACATTTCGAAAATGTTTAAACTATAAATTGTGGTATGATCATTACAGATTAATATGAATTAAATTTTGGGAAGAAATTCAACAGTTTACTATCAAAATTCTTTAAAATACGAACCTGCTATTTAAGATTTTTTGTCCAACTTTACGTATTTTTATTATTTAAACTAGATAATATTTTTTATTTTTGCCAAAATAGAATCGTTAACACATTCATTGTTATGTTCATTACATATTTTGTATGGTGATTATGGTGATAATATTGATTATATCTTTAAAACTGTGACGGACGAATCGAATTATTTCGCTCGGCGCAGTCTTAAGTGTATGAGTATCATCATCTCTTCAATAACACACTCAAGTTTCACATGCTCCTTATAATACGAGTAATATGATGTGATTTATTAACTATCCTTTTTGTAATTTTAATCAGTCTCGTCGTATCATCTCTTTGTATAAACCTCTCAACTCTCAAGGACTCGTAAGGCCTACCGGAGGCGGAACTGACATCATAGGTATCTAAGATTTGTACCTACTTTAGTGATTTTTTTCTAACACATTATTTTCTCAGTTTTTACAAGAAAATGCGTGCAGACCGTAGTAGCGGTTCTTTACAATTTCACCACAAATATAAAGTGATTCAATTGGACTTACTACATTAGCAGTCAAGGTGATAAAGGGTGATGCCGCATGCCGCTAGAGTACTGTTGTGAAACTGTCTTGAAGCTATTGCGAGAATTATAAGCGCATTCACTGCACAGTGTGCCCTGTGCAGGCAGATATAACGTCATTATCAGATTTATCAGTCCGTGGACTTGGGACGTGTCAACGTGTGATTGTGATGAATATGGAGAGCTTTTCGAACAGTGCAAACGAGTGATTACTTCTGAAAATCCATGTCAAGAGAAAAAACATCACGGTACTATTTTCGAGTGCGCTATTATAACACCTGCGGCTACCGATCTGTCTGCCAAACGTGCTGATGATCTATAGCAATAGTATTACCTGACGCACTATCATTTCATGCTGGTTGAATAAACCTCATGTTCTATTTTATTCAACAATTTCCATTTTCAGATCCCATTATTACGTAACGTTTGTAGGTATGTCACCTGGCTGTATATCGTTTCCGCTTCTACATTACGTCTAGGTTTGCCAACCGTACTATAATATAAAGGGTGTAAAACACCTCTTCACGAAGCCGAAAGGCACTTGTTCTCCCCATGTACTGCAATCATTTTTTTGTTCTACACCATGCCTTTGACCTCAAAGTTACAACTTTTTGACAAGTTTTTTTTAAATACTTACAAGTATTTTTTTGTAAGATTTTGACTTTTAAGGCGCTACCCCAGGCAAAATTAGCAACTCTATTTGTGGTGATTCAAACTTCGTTTGAAATACTATTAGAATAAAGTTCTAATCAGCTTCCACTACAAAGTGGTTTTTACGTCAGTCACTGCGGGTCGAATAGTGCGAAATTAGTGATTTTTATTCTTTATAAAATCAAATATCCGTCTTTTGAAAAAAAAAAAAACTAGCATTATGTTCATTATTAAATTGTCTATCCATTAGTATAAGAAGCAAATCAAAATAATGTTAACTTTACGAGAAGAAGCATGTTATAAATATTTTTTTCTCATTTTTGTGGTTTCATTGTGAGGGGATTTATTACACATTATGAGACTTAAAATAAAAAATAAAACTACCACTTTGCAGTCTAAGAATATGTAGAAATTTAATGTATTTTTATTACTTGGTATTTCTTTTGGATAAAGAGGAGTTGGCTCCAAAAAACTGCACAAAAAACGGCTTTTGCCTGGGGTAGCGCCTTAACACCTCCACGACCTCCGTACTATTCAATCCATCCATAAGCACAATGTTTTAAGTGCGTCACATTGAGTTCTACCACAAAACATGATTTATAACCTCAAAAAAAAAAGTTGTTTCCCAGCAATATTTTTTGCGTAAAGTTACTTAGTTTGATGTACAGAATGCTTGGTTAACGGCTTTGTGATGAGGTGGTTTACACCCTGTATAGTATTGATTGTACTATATTTCGGCTCTGCGTACTATATATATACTGTTGAAGAAATATATAGTACGCAAAAATACTATATTTTCAACACCGAATAAACAAATCCTTCATAAAAAAAATTACAAACGTGCAAAAGAATATTAACATTATCTTTTGACTGATGCATCATCATTCATCAACAAACATCTGCCAAAAGTAAAAGATTGTAATGAGTTTACTGACAAAACTACATGCCAAAAATGGCGACATTTAAAAAAAAGCCGGAAACAACTTGCAATAAAAGTAATTTCAGTCCTGCTCTCTTTTCCCGCCACTTCGGCATTCACAGAAAGGACATTTTCAGTCATGAATTCAAATGGCGAGAAGAAAGAAACGTAAGTAGTAAGTTTCTGATTAATACAAAAAAACGGCAATTAAAAAATCACTTTTTTTTTAATGCAAGTGCAACAAAAAATAAATCTTTGTCTATTTTTGACTTTTTCCATAAAATGCTATATTTTTTTGTGGTGTTCTATATTTTTTGTACTTAGCTTATTTTGAAAAATACTATATTTTGCTGAAGAAATGTTGGCAACCCTAATTACGTCCAAGACAGGTGCGTTGGATAAATGAGGTCCGACATGAGTGCGCATGGTACCCATTTATTTAGTAAACATAGGTTTGAAAACATGTAAGTATAACAAAACAATGTTGAAAATATCATTACATAAACAATCAAAGTAAGGAGTTAATTTAGAATTATAGGTAGGACCTGTACATCACACAAAAATCAATAAAATCACAGATGACCTACTCGTTTAGATACCTACTGACATATAAAAACACTATCTCTCTCTTCTCTTAGCTGTTGTGATTTCACAATAAGATCGTGCTCGTACAATGAACTGTGAACACTTAGAACAAAGACTACGCTGCCTACAGTGATAAGCTCGTTTCGGATGTTCGTTCCTACGTACGATACACATGAACTTATTTTACTTGCACAGTATCTACCCAATTGTGGTTATTGGTTTTATAAATTTTTATTTCAATCACGTCACCTATCCCCAACTAGTTTTCGATCCAATAGGGTAAATGATAAAATATCTAATTAGTCTGTCAGTTAGATTATCAAAAAATATTTGACCCTTATTTTTTCTTTTGTTACGTAAACCAAAATTGACGAAGATACGACGCTCTTAAAATTCTCAATACATCACGCCGCGCCGCCGTGGTATATTTTTTAGTGCGTTCTGACGTCACGAGCCCCCACTCCCGAGTTTTAATGGGTTGTATCTTTGTCAATATTCATTGATTTACAAAAACCAAAAATACATACGTCCATTATTTTCTAATACTTTCTGACGTATTAAATTTGCAATTTATTGGAAATTAGTAGGAATTATAAAGGAAACTAGCCTATAAGAAATGCACAACAGTAATGTATATTTTCATTAACTTATTAATTCACAAAGGCATCAAATTCCAATATGAATATGAACATAATTACTCACTTAAACTTAAAACAACAAAATTACATTAGACATAAAATATATAAATCATCATCATCAACTATCATTATCAGTCCATTAAAATTTAAAGGAACATAAGAATGTTGTTTTGATTGTTGTAATAGTCATCATCATACACCAAATTATTTCTTAGTATCACATCTACAGTTAGCAAAGCAATTATTATGTAAAGTAACTCTTACTATGAGCATTAGTTCATAGCTCAATTAAACTAGCTAAATAAGTACTAGCTAAATCAGCCGCGCACTGACTCGCACACAGTTTACAACCAGTCCGTGTTTTTTCGTAAATTAAAAATATTTATAGCTAAGACCTAGCTCGCTAACACCTAGTAATTGTTAAATATTAACGTGATTCATCGCTAGAAGTATTTGTAGCCTCCAAGCTACACGAACTACAAAAATACAACAAAATATACAGAACAGCGACTGATCGTAACATAGTGAAACAACAACAAAAGCGATCAGTAATCCCGACAAACAATAATAATCGTGCCTACAGTGCAGTGACAGTGAATAAACATAGTGGAAGCAAAAAAAAAAAAAAGTGTAAGAAAGTAATAAAAGTGCAAAACAATAAGTGAATTAACATTAAAAACTACTTCACAATAAAAAATACTGTCACCCACTTTCAAAATAAAAATAATTGCGTCATCAACTGTTCGTTAATTTCGAGCCGATAAGAAACGTATCGTCTGGTCTGGTGGTTTAATGCGCTGCCTTATTAAGTTGACTCGTAAAGTCGTGCGTTCGAATCTCACCTGCGCATAACACTTTGTGGTTCTCATTGCCGAATATTATTTATGGAGTTGAACTTCACAAAAAATCTGGAAAAAAAAAAATCTGGAATAAACTAATGAGTAAAAAAAAACTCACAGAACAAGCATCATCAATAACAGCGACATCTAGCGACGAGTACTTTGAGTCTAGATCAAGTGAAGTGAACTTGAACAAGAAACGAAAATCACAACGTTCCCATACCAAATTACGTGCATAGCGACTTTTTAAGCATATTAAAATTTATCTTGCACGCCACTTATTATGTCGTCGCCTGACTACCAACATATTCGTCCTGTGCACGTTGACCCAGAACCTTGTGCTGATGCCAACACCGGCAGCGTTAAAAATCGCAGCAGCAAGAGGTCCAAACGTAGGCTGTCCGGCGACGTAACGGATGAGGGCGGCTTATCCCTGGAAGACCTACGTGACACCATCAGAAGCGAAATTAAAGCTGCGTTCAGCACTGAGATAACTAGAATGTTCGACGATCACCTTAAGAACTTGTACGAGAAGATCGCCGGTTTTGACGCTGCCTTATCGTTCAACAACACTCTCTTAGAAGATATGAAAAACAAACTTGATGAAAAGGTATTCATCATAGAAAAACTAGAAAAAGAAAATATAGATCTTCGGTCGACGGTACATGGTCTCTCTGAAAGGCTGAATTCTGTTGAGCAAAATCTGCGGGAGACTAACGTCGAGATCAATGGGCTACCTGAGCACCGGTCCGAAAATCTTCTGAACGTCGTCCTGCAACTGGGAAAAATCGTTGAATGCCCCATTAACAATGAAGATATACAACACGCTACAAGAGTTGCCAAGCTGAACAAAGACAGCGATCGTCCCAGATCCGTAGTTGTGAAACTATGTAAACGAACAACCCGCGACCACCTTCTAGCTGCTATTACCAATTACAACAAAGGTCACAAGGACGACAAACTCTCCACGCGACACCTCGGTCTTGGCGGTAAGCGTGAACCTATTTATGTGTCCGAACACCTGAGTCCCCACAACAAACATCTTCACGCTGCAACGAGACAAAAGGCCAAGGCAGCTCAATTTAAATTCGTTTGGGTTCGTGACGGTCGGATATATGCCAAAAAAAACGAATCAACTCCGGGAATTCATATCCGCAGCTTTGACAGTCTAGCATTACTCAAGTAGATAATAATATTTGTCACAATGCTCATTGATGTTCAGACTAAAATTCAATCCCCTTAACATTTATTATCAAAATGTTCGAGGTATCCGTTCGAAAACAACTGAAGTGTTCAACAACATCCTACAATGCGGCTACTCTGTCTTGGCACTGACTGAGACCTGGCTCAACTCTAATATCTCCGACAGTGAAGTTGTAGATAACCGATACTTAGTTTACCGTAGGGATCGTGAATTTACACGAAGTTCAAAAACTGATGGAGGAGGGGTTTTAATAGCCGTGTCCAAACTTATTCCTTCACGTCGAATGTACGCATGGGAAAGTGAGTGTGAGGACATCTGGATCACATTGGATGTAGTTATAAATAAAAAACGTAAACGTATTGCAGTATGTGTAGTCTACCTGCCTCCTCCAGTAAAGCTTGAACTTCTGAATAGGTTTCTGGATAATGTTGGTAGTGTGGCTGATTGCGTGGATGAAATTATGATTGTGGGTGATTTCAACTTGGGTTTCGTCAACTGGACCCCTGAATCTAACATGACGCATATGATTCCCCGCAACAATGCCAACTCAAATGCCGATAATAGTAACAGCCGACTGGGATTTGCCCTCACTGATTTTATCGCTTTGTCAGGGTTACAACAAAGGAACTCTATAACCAATAAATTAAATAAAATCTTAGACTTAGTCTTATCAAATGAAAAATGTTTAATTTCAAAGGCCGACGCCATCAGTAAAATCGACCCTTATCATCCACCGCTTGAAATCACGTTAGAGGTCAAACCTCAGTCGTCACTTAAATGTGCCCCTCGCAATGACTTCAACTTCTACAAGGCTAACTATAGCGCTATCTTTTCCGAACTGGGTAGGGTGAAGTGGTCTGAATGTTTTGATGGTCCTATAAACGTTGACCAAATGGTCTCTAATTTTTACAATAAATTAAATTCAATAATTAGCGAACACGTACCTAAACGCAGGCCTCGCAGTAATCGACATCCCACTTGGTTCACACATGATCTGGTCCGTGTTTTGAGGGAGAAAGACAAGTTGCGGCATAAATATCGCAAGTATAAAAATCCCCGAGATAAGCTAGAATACGAATCAGTCAGACGACAATGCGATAAAGTGTTGCGTGACTGTTATGCTAACTATATGAATACCATTGAAAGCAGCCTTAAATCGAGTCCCAAGACGTTCTGGACCTTTATTAAAAATAAAAGATCGACATCAAACACGTTACCTTCAGTAATGCATAATAATAACGAAAACCATTGCTCGAGTGGTCCTGATATTACCAACTTGTTTGCATCACATTTCGGCTCGGTTTACTCTGATGCGGCCTCTGCGGCATCCCGTCTCTGTGGCACCAGCCCACCCGTTGATATGTCCAATAGCAAGCTCACGCACCTCAGCATAACTGAAAAGGACATCATCTCAAAACTGAAGGCGTTAGATCCTAATAAAGGAGCAGGGCCCGATGGGATTCCTCCACTCTTCATCAAAAGGTGTGCCTCGCTTTTATCGTACCCCTTAAAACTAATTTTTAATAAATCTCTTACAAGCGGCACCTTCCCTATTGCGTGGAAGCGAGCCCGCATAGTTCCGGTCCTTAAGAAGGGAGACAACGATAACGTGAGAAATTACAGACCCATCTCAATACTGTCGTGTTTTTCTAAAGTGTTTGAAAGCATCGTCTGCCCAATACTAACAAGGCATACTAAATCTCTGATACGGGTGGAACAGCACGGCTTTCAGGAACACAAATCTGTTCTTACCAATCTTGTCACATATGTCACGCCTATCATGGACGGAATCGATGGGAATAAGCAGGTTGATTCGGTCTATACTGACTTTGCTAGCGCCTTCGACTGTGTAGACCACAAACTCCTAATAAGTAAGTTGCAAAGTCAGTTCGGTGTTTGCGGATTGATGCTGAGTTGGTTTGAATCATACCTCAGAGATCGGGAGCAGGTGGTGGTCTTGGCTGGACACGAGTCTAATAAATACTTTGCCACATCCGGAGTGCCGCAGGGGTCCCATCTGGGCCCAATACTGTTCTTACTCTTTGTTAACGACATCGTGGCTGAAATCCACCACTGCCAATGCTCCCTTTTTGCCGACGACATGAAAATCTCGCGACAAATCAGTTCAGTAGATGACGCTGACTTATTACAGGCTGACCTGGACCGGGTTTATGCATGGTGTTGCGTCAATAAAATGAAGCTTAATGCCACAAAATGCCAGCATATTCGTTTTACACGGAAAAGGAAAGTGATCGAGACAGCCTTCCACATTAACAATGAGGAAATCGCTGTTGTGAACGAAGTTAGGGACTTAGGCGTGATTCTTGACTCCAAACTAAACTTTATCTCCCACTACAACAGCATAATAAAGAAGGGAGCAAAAATGTTGGGTTTTATCAGACGCAATACCAAAGACTTCAGGCATACCACTTCTCGTATAATATTATTCAATGCTTTAGTTCGCAGTGTACTTGAGTTTGGCAGTGTTGTCTGGAACCCGCATTATGCTGTTCACTCCGATCGTATCGAGTCTCTTCAGCGGTCGTTCACTAGGCACCTTGCTTTTATCACCCCTGGCGTCAGCAAGAGGTGTTCGTACGATGAAAGACTGTCTCGTTTCGGACTTCATACCCTACTGCATCGCAGACGTATGCTGGACTTGCTGTTTCTCCAAAAAATTGTGCGTGGTCATGCGTCATGTGAAGGCCTTTTAGAACGCATCGCGATATGCGTCCCTAAAATAAACGCGCGAAGAAAATGTAGCAACTTGTTTAGTATCCCCCGATACAAATCGAATCTAGGGTTGAATTCCCCAATCGCAAGGCTGCCATCAATTTATAACGCTTGGTGTAACACTCTTGACCTGGACATTTTTCATGATCACCCCACTCGGCTCAAACAGAAGTTGTTGGAAAAGAAAGGGAAACATAAACATAATTATAATTGTAATTTGTGATTTATTTGATTTAGACAATACCTTTTATTTGACATCACTCCATATCCAATTAATTATTTTTTTATTAATTTCCAATTGTTGTTGTATTATTCATGTTACTTTGATTTCTCTTTATTTGATAACCATATAACTTTCTGATATTTGTCTTCCAATTTTTAATTTAGAATATTACTTTTTTTTTTAATGTGTGAGTTATTATTATGTAAATGTTGTGCACGTCTATTATTGACACTAACACTAGAATAAGACCTCTAAATTGTAAAATAACCATGTTTGTGTTTGTGTTGTCGACGAGCCTTAAATAAATAAATAAAATAAAAGTAGGTATGTGTTGTATGAATAATATAGCAGGGGCATTGATAATAATAATGTCACCGTAAAATTGACAAACACGATATATTACAATATAACGTGTTTCTCTCTAGCCATATTGTAAGCTCTCGAAATATTGTCAACTGAACATTCGGAAGTATCTCTGCCCCCATAAGCGGGACTTGGGGCACCCCCCGTTAGGTTAGTTAGGTTCCTTTAAACCCTGCACTCGGAAATAAGCGCGAAGCGGGGCTCAGTCGACTACGCGTTTTAGGGGAATATAAAGTGTTTTAAGGTTAGGTTAGGTTCTCAGGAATGGCACATTATCTTTTCATGAGAGTGGTACCACTGGGCAAGGGGGACCCCTCCTTCCCTCCACACCGCGTGAGTTGACTACCATCGCATGCATTTCACGAAAAATAATGCGTTTTATTGTAAGCAGTATGTTCGCTTGACAATATTTCGAGAGTTTACAATATCGCTAGAGAGATTACAATATAACGTGTTTGACAATTTTACGGCGACATATACACAAAGAGATGTATCTCACGAATCAGGTGGTGACCTCGTGGTCGCATTAATATACGACTTGTTCTCGCGGGCACTACATCTCGCACGTGGCCGGGTGCCGCCGGCTTCATCAGTGGCAAAGACTATATACTCTATGATCAGTGGGTACAAAGGGCCTGCTCTCAACAGGTCTTTGATAGTTAGTGAGTGATGTTTATTCTCGTCCCTTGACGTACTTTTTGTTAATTCTAGTAATACGCTTTGTTCCATTCCGTTACGCCTCTACATACCTCTACCTAGTATGAAAATATGAAATAAGTAATCTATAAGCATTAAAGGGTGTCTTCAAGTCTCTCCAAAAAGTCTTCCCTCTCCACATAAAATGTCAAAAGTAGATTATGTATATTCAAATTGCCCATACAATAAGTGGGTGGGTAGTAACTGCTCTAATGACTAGAAGCGCGTTGCATGCATGCTGTACATTGCTGACACATATCTCTGGTCTAGACGAATCGGCTTGCTTGATTGCGTCAGACTGGTTTCTCTCACCGCTGGCTGCAACGCCCCGGCAAGAGCTGGAAAGTGTCGTGCCGGAAACCACAGCTTTCTATCTGTACGCTTAATGTTCTTGTCATACCACTGAACACTTTCGATCGTCATGAAGTAATAGTTTTCAGGCGCAGTCTGGCCTCGGTACTGCACCAAATTGTTTTACTTTCATTTGTACATGCGGGGCTTATTCATATTTACTGCAGTAGGTACTTAGAACACAACTTTTTATTTAAATACTTACAGGTAACCTACGTAATAACTACCATTCTTGTAAACGTAAAGTATCTTGCGCTTTAAACTTAGCGTTTTGATGTCACAAATAAAGTGGTGGTGATGAAATCGTTTCATAGAGTGGAACCGGTTTGTTAAAGAACACACACACCTACGCTTGTTATACATGAATTCACATGATACAGAGACAAGGTCTGGCGAACTCATGTAGTTCCCACTTCCCGTCGCGTCTTACGGTGTCTGAACTGATTAGTATGTAATTAATTTCTTTGTTTAGAAACTGTGCTAGCAAACCTAGTCGCACGGTATTCTTGTTCCAGTACATTCAGAGATATCAAATTATGCAGTTCAATCATGGAACGCTGTTTCACATTCTTCTTGCAAAAAACGACTTCGTTGGACCTTCGTACAAGGTCCGAGGAGTTTCATTTATGAATCTTTTAAAATCAAAATTTGATTACAACCTATTAAATAATAAAGTCGAAATACTTTAAAGTAAATTAAACAGGGTCAATGATTTTCCAGAACTGTTGAACACAAGTGTGAAACGAGGGCACTGGACTTGAGTCATAACTTCAAAAGTATTCGTATTAATGTATGTATACGTAGGTGATATATGTATAATCTTATATCTTGCGTGTCGTTGATCTAAACGCGGACATTGGTAGACATACAAATGTATGTTGGATGCCGCATGGCATTATACTGTTCACTGCAACTACACTACGTTCGCTGTTAGTTTATTATTATTAGGTATTTATTTAGGTTTTGCACCAAGCGCACGCTACCTCTACAGAGTACAGACCTTACAATACATCGTTGAATGTCAACGACCCTCCCAATCAGCTAAAGTGGTTTCTCTATATCATTTTTCTTTTAGGAAAATGAAGAACCAGTTAGTAGTAGGTACATGTTTCAAAAGAGTAAAGCACAAGCCTTTATTCAGTATTGTTGTTCTACTATAACGGAGTGTAACGGGACATGGTATGGTACA
Organism: Xestia ashworthii; assembly: GCA_950022955.1. NCBI lineage: Eukaryota > Metazoa > Arthropoda > Insecta > Lepidoptera > Noctuidae > Xestia > Xestia ashworthii. The sequence goes on along the minus strand of OX465562.1, from coordinate 9,038,941 downwards.
GGTTGTCGGTCAGGTAGGCAGGCAGTCAGCCGCATATCCGCTTGCGTTGCGTCTTGTGCCGACCCGCTCTTTAATGTAACATTTCTTTTCACATCGACTTTCATCTACAATTCCATTGTTGTTCTGCGTGTGAGACCAAGACAATAATTTCGTAACAAACTTTCCATAACAATTTCAAAAGTTTTGGAGGATATACAAATACATTGCTTCATAGATAGATTGAAGAATTCACAAAGTAAATATACTATGATTTTCTTTATTGTTGAATCGTCAAACAGACCAAACTGGGCATGCATCTATTTCTACATAATATTATAATTGCGCGGCTAATGGTAGAAATTGGACCATTTCCTTATATTTTATCAAAATAACGTTTTACTTCGTGGCAATCTTTCAAATAATTATTTAACATGGTAGTATTCCTTATATCTACATTAACACACCGCGAAATTTTAGAGGATCAAAAAAAAAAGAATATTTTTGAGTCCTGCAATATTCGTATACTTCCCCGTTTTGACACATATCAGGCACGTCACTTTTCTTTTTCGCGCGTTAATAACACCGCAGCAAAAAGTTCTTCCTCGACAAATTACTTATTTAAAACTAATTTTACATAACATTTTACCAAAATAACAAAATGTCGCGTAACAGTGAGTGTAATATGTGCATCGTTAGTGAAAATCGTAATTCCGAGACACAGAAACACGAGCAAGTTATGCCCATCGCCGACCACGACATGAACTGGAAGGAGATTAGAGTAAAATTAATCAACAACAACCAACAGAACATCACAGACGGAGCAGGAATAAGCGTGTATCCCTGACAACAATTTGGATCATGTAACCCTTGAGGCCCCACAACCTTATGGTGTGAGAATGCCCGATTTTAACTGACCTCCGGATACGCGATATCCACAGCGCTCATCGAAGTGCTAAGGTGGTCATAAACACTAAAAATGTGTGCCGTAAGCTTGTTAAAGCTTTTTCCTCCAGTGGGTGCGCGACACTCCAGTAACATCTCATCTGAGGTTACTAACTGGATGGTATTATATCAGTGCGAATACGAGATATCTTAGTATTGTTTCTGAACAATTCTAACACTGAAAATCTAATTGGCATGGCCGCCAAAGGCAGGTAAGGCCTATTTTCAAGACCAGTAACATCTCATGTGGTCAAAGTTATTGAACAACCAATGGTAAGTCCCATCTTCATGATATTGGTCAAGTACATGCAAAGTTATGCTATTCATCTATAACCAAGCAGGTCGCGAGACGACCATGCTTTTCCTGTGTGCATTATATTATAACCTTGAAAATGCATCATGCCTCTCGCAGTGAACCCGGAATCATTCTTTGCTACCTGGATCAGTGAGTAAAGTTGCTGGCTGACATACATTTGTCAGGACTACATTCATCCATAAGTACGAGATACTTACAGAATGTTAAGCCCACATAATGGATTTTGAGTCTACATCAAGTATAATTAAATGAATTGGTTATAAATTAAAGCTGCACATACATTATAACTAACGTAAACTATGTTGGTAGTTACGCCAGATTTGCCATCATAATCTTGCAGCGACTATTTAATGGACATTTATACCTTCATGCCTAAATACGAGATATTTACAGCATGCTATATTCACACTATGTGTGCAAACCTCAACATCAAGTATGATGACATGTTTTCAAAGCACCCTGTGGCGATGCCACAAACTTAAAAATTTTAATCTTTCAGCTATGAAGTAATATTAACATTTAAGCATAACACTTCCCATTCAAATAATAGAGCAAGACTCTTGGTTCACATAGTTCTATGGGAAAACAGTTGATGGGAAATGTTTTAGACACCTATGACAGATTCCGGTTCCACTACTAAACTTAACGGGAACCTACTCAACCAAAGTATTGAGATGTTCTAAACACTAATTAGAATGTTAATGTTATCTTAAGGAAAACAATGACCACTATCATACTGTCAGGAAAGAAGGGCACTTATGAACGGTGAATGGCTTGAAGGACACTGCATTGGCCGACCTCGGGATTAAATCAATATTATTTATTCTTTGATTAAATTATATCTTATACAAGATCTTCAGTAAAATAACATTTTCTTTGAAGAAATACACCAGCTGGTTAAAGACAGTAGTTGTATTCATAGCTTATATACATATATTTCCAAATATCTAATACATGCACAGCCAAAGAGATTCATACCATCAACAACACCAAAAAGTAGCTAAGTTTTGGGTCAAATATATTGTTATGCCAACAACAATAAGAAGAAGATCAATTAACCTGTTTGTATCCAGCATAATTAAAACACCAATAAAAACATCCCGTTAACAAGAATCTTTTAACACTGAACACAATAAGTTCAAGATACTTACAGTATGTTAGGCCCACATAATGCATTTTAGCTTCTACATCAAGTATAATATAGATTGGTTATAAATTAAGGTTCCACATACATAAATTTATTATTTATATAACTAATGTAAACTACGTAGTTATGACTTGCCATTTTAATCTTGCAGCAACTACTTCATGGACATTTATATCTTCATGCCTAAATACGAGATATTTACAGCATGTTATATTCACACTGTGTGCAAACTGCGACATCAGGTATGATGTTACCGAAGCAGCCTGTGGCTAATAATGATCTGAGTACTTGGTTTAAGTACAATAGTTCAAGAAACCATTTGTCATCAAATCTATGCACTGTAATAACACAATACTCAAAACTATTGGTATTGAGAGAAAAAGGGATAAAGACTTACAAAGTTTGAAGTTCTTATCAACCTGTCAATGTATGGCATTAAGAACCTCATCTTAGAACTAAGAAAATATTCTTATGATCATTATGATCTTAGGATAATTAGAGATCCAATCTAAAATAACATCTCCGTTAGTAACTCATTGCTTTACCTAGCAATCGGTAGGTACAATAATAAATCATGGGTCTATTAATTATGTAATTCATGTAGACCCCGTTAAGTCAACTAGTATTTTTTTTTTGGAAAGATTTCCAAGACCAGATAGCTTTTTTCTACATTGCATTAGATTTGAAAATCACTTAAACCTTACCCCATAATAATTAATTGCCTCTAATCATATTATCCCTGACATAAACCATACGAGAAACAATGTTCTCTTTACTTTGACTGCTTATTATCAAGACTGTACTAAAACATAATTTTATTGTTCACTGGTTCCGGGCGTTGACCCCATAATCAGCTGTAGTTACCTGACAATGAACCTTGTTGAGAACTCAGAACAAAAAATTATAACCAAAATACTCGAAAAGATGGGTAGGCATTTCATGAGATTTACATTATATCATCATCTCATAAAGAGGAATTTTAACTAAAAATTTATTTAATTTTCACTGCCAATTGGAGTACCTATTGGCTTTGTTAGCTTTCCACTGAAATGAAACAAGGGGGGAGGTACATGGGAGTGCAGAGACAAAGGGAAATGCCTTACATTTCTTGTAGAGTTCATAAAATCCAACTAAAATTCATAGCAATTGACAGTACATTACAGCAATTTAGCCAAACACATAATGCTGCTTGAATACAGACAGCATACATAAGTATCCACTAACTGCAAAGATTTTATTAATTATAAAGATTAGAAAACCAGGAGCATTCAATTCAGTTTGCTCTTAGCTTGTCAAGCAAAAACTAGGTTTTTTCACTGCTGGTTTTGACAGAAGTAACATTTGGAATAGTTTGGGAAAATTATACTGATAAATCAAGATGATGGAGCCAGCTCTGCCTAAACCCACTGCAACATAACAAATATTTACCATTGAGCCAATACCTCTAAGTATTACATTTATTCTTATACATATATGAAACGGTAAAAAATTGTTGCTCCATTACAAGGTGCTTGGGAAAACATAATAATATTAATGTACAGATGAACGACATTAGCCAGAAATCAGTTTCTAAAAACCTAAATAAACAAACAGTTTGGGAAAAAATAGCTCACTCATCCTTCTTCGAGTCAATTGACTACATCTCAAATTCGGTTCGACCAGTAAGGAGTTAACTCCTTAGTATCCATTATATTTAGTCATAAGACTCGACCCCTAGCAATTTTTAAACTTTATTGATAGTAAGAGCTACTAGGTACTAATTAAAATCAGTTTAATTCTATAGTAATGAAGTGAAAAGATTACTGTTTTCTGATCAATTGAAGGTAACATTAATTGGAAACAATGTTTTAAATAGACAAGCTTATCTACTATTGAACAATAGTTGAACATTGTATCTCTAAGTCAAATTGCTGCATTATATTCTTTAATTTATGCAATTATCATTTGAGACAGTACATCTATGGAGCTCTGTACTTACCTTGGTAGCACTCTTCTGGTGCAAGTGTTTTAACAAAGTAAGAGCTACTAGGTACTAATTAAATCAGTTTAATTCTATAGTAATGAAGTAAAAAGATTACTGTTTTCTGATCAATTGAAGGTAGCATTAATTGGAAACAATGTTTTAAATAAACAAGCTTATCTACTAGGTATTGAACAATAGTTGAACATTGTATCTCTAAGTCAAATTGCTGCATTATATTCTTTAATTTATGCAATTATCATTTGAGACAGCACATCTATGGAGCTCTATACTTACCTTGGTAGCGCTCTTCTGGTGCAAGTGTTTTAACAAAAGGCCCTTAAGTGAATAAATAAACATAATGTCAGCGACTTCCTTTGAAAGTACATACTATCAATTCAACACTAATTAATTGAGAGCCTTTTGCAAACACACCCATTAAATAGGTACTAACACTGCAACTGAATTTCAAATAATAAAATTAGGTACTACTTAGAAATCTGAGACCATCATTGCCTCAATCGAATGTATCAAAAGTATCATTAAACTCATCATAGCTTGGTAGTATGAGCAAAATTTTGAAACCAAAGACATTAATTGTTTTCTTAGCTCAAAATTTTACCCATTGGAACTATAAAACAGTTATTAGGATATATCAAACCCTAATATTTATAAGGTTGTCACATTTCAGTGAAAGTGGTACTTAAACTTCATTTGGTTCCCCTCACAATACAACCCAAACAACAGCTCAAACTAGAGCTGGCATCAACTAAGCCAGACATAATGTTGATTATATATAAGTTGCCAAAGTTACCATATAAAAACTTAACATATTTATTATACAGGGTGTAAAAGACCTCATCACGAAGCCGTCAACCAAGCATTCTGTACACCAAACTAAGTAACACTGCGCAAAAATAATTGCTGGGAAACGAAATTTTTTTTTGGACCTAAAAAATAATCAGATTTTTGTAGCGCGCAATGGTTGGCGCGCTACCGACTGTTCCAATGTGTGCGTTGTGCCTACACGCCACACTGCACACAGCCAGGCAGCGCGGCTCCGCCCACCGCGCGTTACTGACGCTACTCAGCGTAGGTACCTACTTACCTAGCAAAAAGTATTAGGTAAATTAACTTCGATTAAACTCATCATCATCATTTCAGCCGAAAGACGTCCACTGCTGGACATAGGCCTCCCCCAAGAGTCGCCACATTGACCGGTCCCGTGCGACTCGCATCCAACGGATTCCCGCAACCTTCACCAGGAGGTGGAGGTCTTCCGCATCGTCTTCCGGTTCGCGGTCGCCACTCTAGAACTTTTCAGCCCCATCGGCCATCCGTTCTACGAGCAATGTGTGCCCACTGCCACATAAGTTTGTTTGTTGTTTTTGTTTTCGATTCAACTACTCACATCGCTTTATTGTCATCTACTTAACTGATCTAGCATCGATGGACACTGCACGTGAAAACAGACGCATTCTCTAATCTTCTACCTACTTCTACTGCTCGAGTGGCCTCCATCGTATTTCCTTAGGCCTTACGATACCTCAACAGTTAAACATGTACTTACGAATTTTTGCGATTATTACTGATAGCCGGTATTCGGCCGGCGTTTCAGCCGGCGTTCGAGAACGAGACTGCGATGCAATCAGCCAAAACACACTCGCTCACAATTACTCACAAACACAATGTACTCACAGTAGCATCACTCCTCTACCTATCACCTCTCTAACTTAATCACCATCACACAAAACGAAACAGCACGATTATGGTGCTTACTGCCATGCGCAATGCGAAATGTCTACAAACAAACAGAAAACAAGAAACATGGACGTAAATAAAAAGTTGCGCAATAAAAATACACATGCACACACGGTGGTGCTAGAAACGGAACTAATAATTATTCTTAACATTTTGAATTTCTTTGTGGGATAGGTTTTAGGTACGCTAGCGGGCCGCGCGGCTCGGCCGGCGGTGTCGTTTGATGCTTTGATGTACGCCGATATCAAACGCGTGCGCCGCCGCCGCGCTGCTAACGGAGTTCATTTTAATGTGCTATTTTTTACCAACTAACAACTTAGCGTTTGGCCACTTTTCAATCTTAACGCTAAAGGCTTAAGGGTCAAAACTGGTTAACCGCCGTCTGTGTCAAGTGTTTGTAGATAGGATAGGATGTGACGATGTGAGTGTAGTTAGAGTTTGATTTACGTGGTCCCGACTCCCGAGGCGGTATCTTTAAACATTCTCGGCAAAATTTTCTCATTCCATTTTGAACTTAACAACTAACATTTTGTGGTTTAAAATTTTCCCAGTGAACCTCGAACCTAATCTTGTAGCGATAAAGTTAAAAATCTAGTTAAATAATTTTACACTCGTCTCCGGCGCCCGCGCCGCTGTACCTAATGCTAGCATCGATCGATCGATCGATCGATCGATCGTTGATGTAGCTAGAATTCCGTACCTACTTCCTTGCAATTTTATGATTGACGCAAATTTAGACATTTTTCCATAAGTGTCTGAGTTTGTTGCTTTCATGAAGTAGCTAGTAAAGGTACTTGCTTTAACTAAAAAAAAACATACTTTCCGAGTATTAATTTATTGCTTAACATTTTCAGTAAGGTGTAAATTATTCAGTAAATGCTGTTCAGTTTATTTAAAAACCTGCTCTAAAAGGATTTAATTTGAAGTACTTAAGTTAAAAAGTATGAGTGTTATTGATATTAACTAATTAAGGAAACAGATAAATTCTCAGTCATTGGTTTAGGTAGTTAGATCGAAGAAAGGCATTCCTGCTTACCTACCAAGCACCTGTGAAAAGACGTATCGCACACGTTTTAATGTATGACAGATTACTTTCAAAATTTCCAAGGAATTTCAAAACTTATCTTTTGGCAGGGTTCAAGGATAACATAACATCACGCCTGTAATCCTCGAAGGCTTAGGCAGGGGTGTACCGAATAGTACACTCACATTTCAAACGTTATGTTGCCCAACTAAACCGTTTTTATGGTTTGTATGCGCGAACGGAAAAAAAAACAGTATTAAAAATACAAAATTAATAACATTTCTACTTGAATCTGCAGTTTTTAAATTATTTTGTTGTGGGTTCTTCGATATTGCAATTTGCAATTCGGTATCTCAAAAATCCGCAGAGTAAACTTGTGTTTAAAATCGCAAAGCAAATAACCCATACTTAATCCACGTTTTTTAAAAACATCTGAAATCAAAAACCGTTTAATGCAAACAAATAAAGTCCTTTAATCGATCAGCTGAGTACGCCGCGCAGGTAGGTTACCTACCTAACACGGCCGCTCACATTCATGCGTTGAACTCAAATGACTCGAGGTCACGCGCCCCGCGGACACAGCTGATACCGCGCGCTTGTGTGCGTGAGACGACCGCGGCGTTGTCAATGTGTGTGTGCGCTTGGCTTGCGCGTACATTGCATTTCGTCAAATTCAAACGCATAATTTGTTAAGAAAATTTTAAAATTTTGATAATGTTTGTTTGGAAGAAAAAATTGTGATGACGCTTTGAATTTGATGATGCAAAAAAGTAGAAAAAAAAAATGACACTTTGACCCTCAATATCTCCGGAACCTGTGATTTCCCAGGTATTGTCTAGAAGTAAAAAATGATCCCATTGATGGGCAGAATATGAGGTTTTCGTTTTCGTTAAGAGGTCTTTTACACCCTTTATATTCTTAAAATTATAGTATTAAAGCTATTACACTCCTATACATATAGAAGAAGGTCAAGAAATATTGTCATAAATCAACTCAGGATTATTTGCATTTTAATCAGTTAAATAATTAATTATTGCAGCCAGCTCTAAACATCTACCATGTTAAATAATTATTTGAAAGATTGCCACGAAGTAAAATTGGGAATCAAACGAGCTTACCTGTTAAGCGAAGTCTTGATTCTAATTTTATGAGTGGCAATCTGAAAAATAATTACCCACCCACCACTATAATATAGCTAATAGCCCCAAAGCTGCAATAATTATTAGTCTACCTAATTCAATTTTAACCTTTCAGGAAAACATAGTGAATCTAGGTATTTGGAACTACTCTGTACACAGAGATTGTTCCCAATATTGAGATCTCTAAAATAAGTGACGTGCCTGATATGTGTCAAAACGGGGAAGTATACGAATATTGCAGGACTCAAAAATATTCTTTTTTTTTTGATCCTCTAAAATTTCGCGGTGTGTTAATGTAGATATAAGGAATACTACCATGTTAAATAATTATTTTTCAGATTGCCACTCATAAAATTAGAATCAAGACTTCGCTTAACAGGTAAGCTCGTTTGATTCCCAATTTTATCTATTTCAACATGTTTTTGTTAAAATGCGCAACTGACTTTTCACGAAATAAACAAATAGGTAAGTAATTGAACTACGCATCATTTTTATCGTTCATTAACGTTTACGTGAAAAACATGCTTGCCTGCAATTCCTGCGTAGCGAAATGTGTGTGAATGTGACGTCTGCATGATATTTCAATGTCTACATGTCATATAATTATTCAGGCTACTGATAGAAAAGGTTCTTAAACTTAATATTATGCTTTGGAAGATGAGAGTTTCCTGTTGTTATTTAAATGCGTGCTGGCTGGTTGAGGTTTATTTTTTTAAGTTCACGTCGCTGTCCGTTTTACTGTTTTGCATTCTTCAGACATCTAGATTTAAAGATAGTACTTATCTAATCATTTCTGCTTGCAATTCGAGATATCAGAAATGAGTACATGAAGTCTGTCTCAGGGTCATTTCATAAAAAAATCCGCACTTTGCGAGTCTGACTCGCACACACAGGGTTCCGCAGCACCAAACAATATTTTGAATGCTCATTCACATGTCAATTTACACTCCTAAAAAATGTAAGTAAGGTATCATAATAATGAATAAGAAAAAGAAAGGAGGGTCCCCTTAAATATCTCAAAAATCATATTCAAAGCATTTTTCATCGGTTTTTTTATGTTCTACAAACCCACGTTTTTTTTCTCCACATGTTTACGGAATTCGAGGGACACGATTTTTTTAGCTTTAGATACAAATACATAAATATTCTATTGTATTGTAGGTACAACGGGCTGGTGTCCGCAACTTCACGCCAAAGCGCGTATTTTTGCGTATGGGCTATAAATGCTATGATCCACCACGCGGGCCCAGTGCGGTTTGGTAGATGTCACATGTCTTCGAATTTTTGGTTCTAGGACTTCTAGGACATGCCGGTTTCCTCACGATGTTTTCCTTCACCGTTTTTGAGGGCAGTGCAGCAGTGGTGATACATATAATAATCTATATTACTATCTCATCAACCATTGACTTGAGGAAAAAAGTGTTGTTATAGAACTCACCTCTCTCATAAACACCCCTATTTTCATAATCTCACATCAGTCTTAAGGTGACTAGATGAGCTAAATTAGCAACTCTATTTGCGGTGGTTCAAACTTCGTTTGAAATGCTGTTAGAATAAAGTTCTAATCAGCTTGCACTACAAAGTGATTGTTACGTCATCGCGTCAGTCACTGCGGCGGGCCAAATAGTGCGAAATGAGTTGTTTCGATCGATTTACAAAAAATCTATTGATTGGACTAAAAAACTAAAACACTATAATGCTAATATATTGCTTGTAGAATTATTTGCCAAAAAATCAGAATGATCCCATGTGTATGTTATTTTTGGTTTAAAAAAATTTTTAGAGATAAGTTTGCGTTTTTTTTTGTATCGAGTCAAATTAATTGTCAATATGATTTCAAAACACTATCATACTAGAATATAATATCCTGAAGAATATCATATATTTTTCTGGTTTTGTTGATTGCAGTGAATCATATACTTTAGTCATTATAAAACTCGCGTTTAGCTCATGTAAGCGCCTTAAGTGTAGCGGTTCAAAGTATACGACTACACTCCAAATTTCAACTGCGTGGTTACAACAATCTCGGAGTAAAATGGCTCTGAGCATACGGACGGATAGACAGCCGGACAGGACGAATCTATAAGGGTTCCGGTTTGAGCCATCTGGCTACGGGACCCTAAAACTAGATGTACGAGTACATAACAATCCATATATTTTTTTAAATATGACACAGTTCAAATGTAGCTGTGTAGTAAAACACCATTAACTGTACTGTACCATCGTACTAATCTACTATACGTATACTATAAATGCACCAAATTACCCGAATTTTTTGAAAATCAATTATTACAACTTTTCCGTTTAATACAATAACGACTTAATTTTAATAAAAACGCCATCTCTTAAATATAATGCGAACTCTGATTGAATATTTAATTTCAATGCGATTTATTCGATGTCTCCTAAACTATAAACATTTGGAAACCCTTGGCGACTTGGCGACCAGCAAAAATAGATTATAGCCCAAGAGCCCACGACGGCCAGACCTTCGTTATTTTATAAAAGCTGAAAGTTCTTCTGTACATGTCCCCTATACAGGTAAGAACGACCAGCGACTATAAAGTTTGGGTTGTGGTTACCTGAGCAGGTAACAGGTAGTAAAGGTGTGTGAAATAGTACCTAAAATTCTTTTAAGTATAAAGCTCAATTTTTTTATATTTTCTTCGGGATAACTTTAGAAATCTCGTCATCCATTGCCGGACACTTATGACAGTAGCTACCCCCTGCCAGACACCCCTAAACTTTAATAAATTATACTTTCGTTATAGTATAAAAGCTTAATTTTATATATGTTACTTGAGGACTTTGATTTAAATATGTTTCAACAGCAGCTGTAACAAACATGGCTTTACAGAATAATCATTAAAATATTTCATGAAAATGTTATTAAATGGGAATAAATAAACTAAGAGGGTGGTATTGATGATTTGAATGATTATATTTCTGTAAATACATGCGTTATAACCTGTCATTAATGAACCTGCAAATTGCAAAAAACGTGAGTAAATTTGAATTTCACGGGTTAACCTGGCGCTTTCATCTACAACAGACGAAGGTTGAGCGTTAGAAAATGCCTGTGGCATAAGTCAAATTTATAATTTTTCTAAAAAATACAGTCATGTGTCAATTAAATGTATGTGATGTATCAATTAGTTTACTTAGAACACACCTACTAGTTAAATTGTAATTAGAAATAAATTAGTGCCACATTTTAATGAAAAGAAGTTTTAAATAAACACCTTGTTTATTGCGAAATTAGACTTAATTATGTCAAAGTAAAAAACAAGTTATACATGATGCTGCTTTCGTAATGTTAAGATATTAAATTATTTACAAAAATACTGCGACATCTACAAAACTTAATATATAAACTATGTCCATACCACATTATAACTTAAAACACTAATTCATTCACACATTTTGGGCCTGGTAAAGGATGGCATTAATTATTTCGTCAATAAATTATATCATCATTCAGATCGAAACAAAGCATATCTCAACATAATTGTACCACATACAGAACTAATATTTTCTTGTTTACACGGGAGATTTCTCCTGGAGCGGGACTTCCTCAGGCGTGGTTCCGTTTGCATTAACGCCTGTTCGTTCATTTGCGTTTCTTGGAGTTGAACTAAACCGATTTTTAATAGAACTCCAATTTTTCTTAATTGTAATACCAGCTACCACAAGAACCATCCCAGCCACAACCATTCCAATAATGCTTTTATCAACTCCTCCAGTTTTTGTCTGTGAAGTAGTTGCTCCAACGACTTCATCTACTGACTTAACAGTAGCTGCACTCGCCTCTACATCTGTTGGTTTAGGTTCTTCCGCTGCTTTTATAATTGCAGAATGAAGAGAGAAATCTCCAGCTGCTTTCTTGGTGTCCTCATTAACCAAAGTAGCTGTTTCTGTGGTTTCCACGTTAGCTACTGGCGGCGTTTGTTCATTTTTCTGTGTTACACTCTCTGCTGGCACATCAGACGAAGAATTTACAGAGGGGTCGACATCATCCTCGGGCGCAGATGATAAGGGAATTAGTCCTGGTAATGCGAAATCCAAGTCTTCGCCTAAACCCTTAGGTTGCGGCGCTTCTGGGCAATCAAACGGTTTTATGTCACATGATCCCGTACATACCGTTACTAAAGATTCTTTTAGTGATGTACACAAATCTTCCGCCAGTTTTCCTGCAGCAGTAGGCAATGTGATTGATCGCAGTGATTTGAAGGATGAGAAGGACTCCGGTTTAAGATCCTGAAAATAATAATTTTTATATTTGAAACAAATAGCTTTTGATGAAAATTTTAAAATATTGTTTGTGAACTTTATCCTATGGGAACGTATCCTACGTACAAGCACAGGCCAGTCTCGACCTGTGTGCTTAATTCCACCGAAATCCGATCAGCCGTTAAGAAGGTAACAGACCTATCTGTAACCTTTTAACCGAATTGAGAAACAGAGTTACTTTGACAGTTATATTAGTGAAGATGATGATTTAGTCTTCTTTCTTTATTAAAATATTCTGCAGCACATAGCGGCTCTTTATATTTTTTCTATGTATTGATTCTAAAGATCCGATTTATATCATAAAGAATAAAACGACTATAAAGATCAATGAAAGAAATTCCCATTTCTGTAGTTTTCAAATAGACTTGAATATTCTATATGTATAAACTATGTCTGTTCTTACCGTTCTCATATCGTTGCCTCCGAGGTCTAGTTCTTCTAACTTAGTTAGGCCGAAAGCATTTTTCAAATCTTGTGGATACTCTATTAGACGATTGTTTCCGAGCTTCAAACTTACCAGTTCGGGTAGTTCACTAATGGACTGAAATGGAAATAGAAATTCGTAAGTTCTCATTAAGTTACTAGCGTATTTATATCAAGGCTTATGTACACATGATGCATAATAATGAATTAGGCCCAAGTGCTTCATAATATCGAGACCATAAACCATGCAAACTCTATATTTCATGAGAAGGTATATTGGTTGTGTGTCAGTCTCACAGTATTACGAATAAATTCATCGAAAGCCAAATCAAGTGTGACGTCGAAGTCGTTGTAATTTGTAGGTAATGGATTAAACTAGTTAGGGAGATGATTTTTGGACTGCGCTAATATTGGCACAAAATTCCGACATGGTTCAGCTAATGCAAAGTCTCAACGCAAACGCAGTCTTTAATATTTGCAGCGCACTTTAGTTGTACTTTTGTATAATTTCATTGGCACACGCACACCCATAAATTATATGAATAATTATTATAGTTAAAATTCATATTATATCATATTTATTTACTTACACCGGAAATGATCTTCATAATTTCATTGTTCTCAACATTTAATGTTTTTAAATTCTTCAAATCGGAGATTTCTTTTGGTATTTCAGTTAACTTGTTATTCTGTAATTTCAGGTCCGTAGTTTTAGGGTCCAAAGGTTGTGGCACTTCTGTTAATGAGGATCCAGAGCAATCTACAATGTATTTGTTTGAGTCTCCTTCTACGTTACAAACGCATGGTTTCGGACAGGAGTGTTCTTCGGTCGTAGCAGCAGATTCGTTATCTATTAAGGCAGTTTGTAGCTGTACGTCCTCGAGTAATGGTGCCTCTGGTGCCGCTGATGCTTCAGTTTCAGTGGCCGCTTCAAGTGGCTCGTCTATGACGCCCGCCCCGCTGCCCTCTATTACGCTCCCTTCAGACTCAGGATGTTTGTCAGGTGGAAATTGATTGTCATCATTGTCAACGGGAATGTGTAACTCTTCATCGTTTTGAGCCCATGCAATCCTGGAAATCGATAATAATGCAGTAATGACATGTGACTTTATCGAATTTATCGTAAGGTGACGCAAAATTGTTATAAATAAGTAGGTGATAAAAATCGCGATAAGTGTATGTAAGTACTACAAGGGCGTAAACTAGCACACTGTCTTGAGTTTTGATTGATAGAACAAAAATACACGTAGATTTCCAATTTAGATACGAAAGTTGGATTTCGTTGGTATCGCTGCAGTAGTTAAACATCTTTTAACACTTTTTTATTTTAGCTGAAATCTTGAACCTTATTCAAGCTCAGACCATTAGCAATTACCATGTCTTGGAGAATGGCACACCACTATTAGTATTACCAGTTGCCTCAGATACCTGCTTTATTTACTTGTTATTTAATGCTATTAACTAACAATAATTTGTATCATGTACCTGTATGCCAATCGCGTTATTAATTAACAAATTACTTAAATAGAACCTAATTTTATTTCAAATGCTCGATTTGCTAATACTTCTAATAATGCTTTCCTAGCATTAGATGGTTGACAAATAATAATATATTAACAGCTTGGCTGAAAGGTAACGAAGTACCTAACTGAAACTTTAATATTTAAAACAATTGATAAGTAGGTATTGGCGACTGGTAGTATTTATTGCAATCAGACTGCACACTCACGTACAACATAATATTAGTAGTTAGATAAGAACGCGACGGAACGATGGTGGTACATATGAAAATAAGAATGGTCTGCTACGGTTAAACAAAACAAATAAAAACTTGTGGACTTACGCAAATAGTGCCAACAATAGCACGAAAAGATGTTTCGACGTCATGATCACTCTCATATGCGAACACTGCTAGGTAGAGATGTGCCAACTGACTTCAGCAGTTACCTGTCGTGGTACAAGTACCAGCGTAGCGTACAGCGCATAACTCACTGACACTTATAACTATTATCACTCAATGATAAGATTACTAACGGCATGGCAGCTTATCGCAAATCAACCACGATAACGACGCTCTGCATAAACGAGAAAATATTAGGTGGCCGATTTTCAATAATTATCACCTTCGACTGACAAATAGCGCGCAATGTATGAAGTGTACGCTTTTATTTACACAGATATATGTGTAAATGATCGCGGCCGAAACGCCACGATAGTCTTCATTAACTGCCGGTTGCTAATTCTACAAATACACAAAACCGCCTATGTTAATTATATATTGATTTGTTGTCGAGTTGCACCAAAAACTCCATGTATTCCTTTACATAATTCTATATCTAGCACGAGCAAAACGTTTTCACACTTAAGAACAAAATGATTCACCACAATAACGGAAAAAAGCAAAAACAAAAATTATCGATCTTCACAAGAAAACGCACACGTACACTACGTTATCTCTCCTTCACTGATGTTACTGGTACTTTGCTGATGCTTCATGTCTATAAATTGCTTTATTCTGTCAAGTTTAATGTTATACAACACAGCTGTTGGTTTTGCTTGTTTGACATGTAAACCACAAATATGACAAGATTGTTACGTTGTATGTTGCAAGTACTTAATTACATTTTGATTTTATTGTTATTGTTCTGGTTGGAGTTAAAATAATATAGGTACCATTCTGTTAAATTCATATTTTACGATCTGTCCAAGGTCGATCTGTTAATAGATTGCCCTATTTCTGCTAATCCACGCGTGACGGCAGTAAGCATATTGGGAGAGTATGGGATATGGGATAAACAGTACACATCGGGAGTTTTAAAACCCAATGGAAAAAAGCAACTCTCATCCGATTTGTTTTATGACGAGGGCGGCACGCAGCACCCTCACGGATAAACAATAAACCAACCAGCTTTTTGTGATTGTTGAGTTAGATGCATCGAGAAGAAAATGTCGGAGAGCAGTCTCTATCATGACGATGTTGCGTATAGAAGTATCAGCCGGTGGTGTACCCACCACGCCGCGTAAACCTGAAACCTGAACAATATTTCTCAATGGTCTGCATATCTTCTAAGGAACCTTTAAGTTAGATACATTAATTATTATGTACATATCATAATAATTAATGTATCTAACTTAAAGGTACACCAATTAGACTGCGTAATAGGTATTTGCTTCTGGAAAATATTATTTTTCTTTGACGTCCATTGACGTAATAAAAAAATAGTTCCTGGATTCTGTCCAATGGCTCCATTAGCCAACAAATCATTAACTTGCGATTGTTTGTTCTATTTGTTCAGTACTGCAACGGGGGCGACTTAGCAGACTATTTGCAAGCGAACCGTCTGCTCAGTGAAAGCACTATTCGGCTGTTCCTGAGGCAGCTGGCGGAGGCGATGCGGGCAATCCACGCGAAGGGCATCGTGCACCGCGACCTGAAGCCGCAGAACATCCTCCTAACGCACAACGTTGCGCCACCCCGTACGCCGCATGCCTCTGAAATGACACTCAAAATTGGTTCGTATTTATCTTCTCCTTTCTTACATACATATAAAAATCCAGTGTGCATATGATCGTAATTTTTCTTCTCCTAAATCGCTGGTACGATTTTAAAGAAATATTTTTGCATTTAAGCAGTCACCTGGATGGTTCTTATGTAGTTGGTAGGGCGGTTGTCGACATCCAGAAAGTATTAAGACAGGACAACGTCTGGTGGGTCAGCTAGTAATAGCATAAATTTCCTACGTAGCTAATTGCCTGATTGTATCTATCGGAAGAAATAAATATGTCTTTATCATATCCGTCGTCTTGTTGATCAAAGCATCTGACTCATCCAATTTCTACGTAAAATTCGAATATGGTAAGACGTTTATCATGGGACAATATTACGATTCCGGAATATTATATTAGTGTCAAAATAACAGATCCAACGAACCCTAACTTACAAGTTATATAAGTAATGAATTCATGTTTTTTTTCGTGCAGCTGACTTTGGTTTCGCAAGGTTCCTCGAAGAAGGAAACATGGCCGTCACGCTCTGCGGCTCTCCGATGTATATGGTAATATTACTTCCATATTCATAAATTATTTACTTTAACTTTCAAGACTTTGTATATAAATACAGGGTAGTTCTGGTTATTTAGGATGTAAACAACTTTTTTGTCGCTACTACTCGAATTTGTCGCCATGGTTTGCTAATTGCTATCTTTTGTATAAATAAAATGCAATAAAACTCGTGTTATTTTATAGGCACCAGAGGTGATTATGTCGCTGAAGTACGACGCTAAAGCAGATCTATGGAGTCTGGGCACGATAGTGTACCAGTGCCTGACGGGCAAGGCGCCCTTCCAGGCCACCACACCACACGAATTGAAGGCATTCTATGAGAACAGCGTTGATTTGCAACCCAAGTGAGTACCTACTATAGATACACTAAACCGATCTCACACACCTATTACAATAGTAAAGTAAAAGGTATCAAATCTGAATGAAGGTACAATTTAATTTAAGTCGTGCGAAAGAAATATCTGGAACATTTAATTCACTTCTTAACTCGGGCAGTTTTTGTGCCTAGTTTTTTACTATAACTCCCAAACGGTCGGCTCTACTCGCTCTATCGTTCAAGGTCCGTACAAAATGATTTTGGCTCGGTGACAATTTTGTGACATATTCGCATTATTCGCTCTTCGGTGTTACTATAAACTACGTACGGAAGGCGTCCCAATCCGCCCAATATTTGTAAACAGTTGAAGCGTCCGGTGCTATCTGCATATTCTACATAATGAGAGTATTTTAAGTTCGGTACTTCGGGCGCATTACGTCCTATCTCAATGTTTATCTCGGAGACCAAGCATGTCATCATATTTATTTGATTACTTACCTAATCTTCTATCAGAGAAGTGAATGAAAACTGTGTCAGATACCTATTTTGCTTAGAAATAAATATCACTCAATTGATTTGTCTTAAATATTGATAGATGGAGAGTATGTGTGTGTTATTATTATTTTCTGCCCATGTGTTACACTGGACAAAAAACCCCATTCTCTTTCAACATCTCACTTATTCTCCTGCAACAAATTATTTCATAAATCGAAGATGTATTAAAAAGATCCAGCTGTAGGACAGCTACATATCAGAACCTAATCTTACTAGATTAGGTCCTGATATGTAACCTACCCTACTGGTTACTGCAGTTATATTGAATAACTCAAAAGATTAATCAGCAAGCAAAATTAGTACCGCATTTCATTGTTCCCAATATACACCGTACTTATCGCCAGTATGAGTCCGGAAGTAGCAAATAAATGTATTGATTGGTTTCAGAATGCCTGCAGGCACTAGTCCTGAGCTGTGTAGCTTGCTGATTGGGCTGCTGCGACGAAACCCTCGCGAGCGCATGCCCTTCGAAGCTTTCTTCAACCATCCCTTCCTACAGCGACCGAGGACCACCTCCATAAACAGTAAGTTCACCTAATAAATACTTATTACTATACCGAACTAACGTAACAGCATTAACTACGCCAATTACATCTGTCAAAATCGCACAAAAATTACCATAGCGTATTGTACATACGAAACATATAATACTATGTTATAAAATCCAATTAAAACAGTTAAAGATCGCTTTTGTGAATAAACCACACTGAGTCATTAACAAGAATACAAAGCTACTAACATTGAACGCTGAATACATGAAACTCTAATCAGAACGAGTGACTAATCTTCGCTGACCCGTTCCATTGTTTATAACCTTTCGAAATCCCCAACGCACTACACCAGTATAGCTAATATGCCCTACTACTTTCATTGCTATTTTTACAGATTTACAATAGGTACCTATTCATTCAATACGTTAACAGACTTGTATCATTCTGCGATATTTCACACATTCCAGCTATTAAAAAAATATAACATGTACTCAACAGACATTAATTGTATTGATAGAACTGTTTTATCGCTATTAATAACACAAGTAGACAATAACTCATTTTTTATAAGTATAAAATTTTTAAACAATATAATTTATAGCAACAATATTATCTAAATTATTAAATTGATCTAGTTCACTCTATCAAACTCATTAGGTTGAAGTTAATATACTGTCAACAAACATTGTTAGAATTATCACCCACTATTAGTTTTATTTTCATTTACCTTATCTAGCTTCTAGTCCATGAATTTTTGAACTATTTATACATTTATGTTTTTATGTAAATACACATTTAATTAAGCTACACTACAGTGCCCTCAGTCACGGTGTATGAAGTTATGCATATTGTTCAGGTTTGGACTCGGATCTGCCTGACATATTGGAGAGCGATCTCGAGGGCCGGCCCGATACTAACTGTTACCTAGAGGAGTCATGGGACAGTCAGGGTACATCCTCACTTATTCAATTCGCTTTGGTTGTGCATGGGGTGGGGGTGGCGCATATTTGTAATCCGATCATGTTTAACGGTGTCGGATCAACTTGTATCGTCAATAGTTCTCTAAACGAACACCAATGCTTCTCTAAAGCATGACATCATACGAATTTGCACGTACACTCTTATTTTGAGCATCTCGAGGACTGCTGGCGACCGGTGACCGTTGACAAGAGCCCGGCTGGAGTTCAAAAATTTCAAGGACTACTATTTCACTCGCAATTAGTCATCTCATAGCTTGCTACTTATTATTTGTGGCTTGAGTTTTCTATAATTTCTCTAAATCAAAAATATATAACAGGAAACTGTGCACAGTTCTGCATGAGTTACGTTTCGGGTGTAGACGTATTATGGTTTCTGAATGTAGTGTGTGTTACCAGGAGCGAGCGTGAATCCCTCCGTGGCAGGCGCGAGCGCGCGGCCGTCGTCCGCGCCGCGCTCCAACGTGCAGCCGCAGCCGCAGCCGCAGCCGCAGGCGCTGCCCGCGCTGCCCGCGCTGCAGACCTACAAGAAGTCACAGCCGACATCCTCCGGTAAGCACCAGCCGAGCGGTACACGCCTAGTCTAGTTAGCTACTGCCAATGTGATGGAGCCATTCAAAATATTACGAGTAATGTGGGTATTACTAGTTTCCTCCTAGATAATTGAGTTTTGAGAAATATATTGTTTCACCATCGACCGACCAGATGGTCGGCTTGCAGTCTAATCGGATGCAGCTGAATACCAGTATTTTACATGGAGCGACTGCCTATCTGACATCCACAATCAAGTTAGTACTGGGTAATACGATACCCCTTGGTAAGACTGGTTGTCCGTCTTTCGGGCCACTACCTGTAACGAATGCCAAAGATTTACAAATGACAGCCGGACCAACTGCTTAACGTGCTTTCCGAGGCACGGAGGAAACTCAGTATGTAAGGGTGGTCACCCATCCACAGACTAACCTAGGCAAGCACGGGTTAACCAAAACATCGACCCGAGCGGCTGTTATTATTTAGCCACGAGCTCCTCAGAAATATACTGTTTATTTTGTCATTTATGTTAGAAATTCAAATTATATTCTAAGTTTACATAATTATGCTTGTAGGTACGTGCGTTTAACTAGTATTTGCGAATATAAGTAGGTAAGGTAGGTAGACTGAAACAATGAGCAAATAGGTAACAACAACATTCCGAAATTTGCATATTTGTATACGCCGCAAATTAAAGTTGACTTCAAAACACTAATGACATTCTTCTGCGATTCGTAACATACAATAAAATCATTTCCGTTTCACACATTTTTTCATGAAGTTACACGATACTGTGATCTACGAGTATGTTGAATTAACTCTTACACCATGGATAGACCCATCAAAATATGCGGGGTACAGAGCTGTGGCTAGGTTTTTCGCACGATGCAGATGGCGCATACGAGTACATCGTGGATACAAATAATTTTATCTTGTTGCCTATCTCTGCAGTTAAGCGCGATAACTTGCTACGAACTCATGATCAACCGAGTCCGCGGCATTAATATTATGCTCAATAACATACTGTAACAAAAAATGCTTAGCTATAACCCGCTTATCGAATAGGGGAAGTGCAATAAATACTTAGCTATAACCCACTTATCGAATAGGGGAAGTGCAATAAATACTTAGCTATAACCCGCTTATCGAATAGGGGAAGTGCAATAAATACTTAGCTATAACCCGCTTATCGAATAGGGGAAGCGCAATACAATGCGTTTATGCGTCTCTTCTCCTTCACCCTACAGCCTACAGGTTAACAACAAGGAGCAATTGTCATTATAATTTAATCGACTGAATAGTTAATAAGTAATACATATTTATTTTATTAGGGTAGCACTTCGTAAATGTAGGTTAAAGTAAATACTTATGAAAAGGAAGTACCTACACGCTATCGTTTCCTATGAAGTGTAATAATTTGTTATCAATTTATCACGAATAAAGAGAGTAGGTACTTTAGTTTGCTCAATGCTCAATGTTTTCACAATTCATATTAATATGATTCAGGCTACTTCGAGATAATCGATGAAACTAGGGAATTATTAGAAACGATGATTTTCTTTCTGATTTTCTGATTTTGGAAATGTTTTTTTCTGACAAGTTTATTTATTCAGATGCACTATTATTATAGTTTGTTTTTAAATTACAAGTGAAAAATAATGAGTTCGAGCTTTTTTCGGACATGTTATAATAAATTAAATTAATTAAGTTTTTGTCAGGTTGTATCTTAAAATTTCAATCGATGTCAAATTCATTCATTGTACTTCGAACCAAACAAAGATTGTTTGTCAAAATTAATACTAACATTATGTAAGTCCCTAAGAACATTATATTCTTAAAGGCTTATCGTTATCACAGTGTCACTGATGATTACATTAATATTGAAGGTGATCGTTTATCAACACAAATTCGCTACTGGGTGATTAAATGTGGCGACGTCATTAGGTGTTATATTTGCACAAATTGATGGAAGAACTCATGACGTTAATGTAACACGAATTATCCTAAAAGTCACGTGGCACAACCAACTTTTATTAACAATGTAACGAAACATACTTGCACTTGATCAAACACTAAAATGTAGTCAGAAAACAGTTCAACAAATATTAATAAAACATCTCATTGTTCTCGGAGTAAACAAATTGGATAACCCTTGCTGACCTACCCTTGGGCACCTACAGCCGGTATCAAGTTTATTGTTGTAAACTGAAGTAATTTATTGCCGGTTCCGCCATTTATATGAGTTAATGCACTCATTTACGTGTTGCTATGAAGTTATATATATGTTGATGCTGCAGATACCAATCGTCCCACATTTTGATTGCACATTGTCTGTAAACAAGCTGGCCAACGGTTCATTTTTGTTAAGAATTGGGGTTTATGGGTTTAACTTAACGGTAAAATGTGATTATGTACTTGACATTTTATAAAAATTACCAACATTTGTGACTTGTTTTTGAAGACCAATTTAAGTTGGACTACACCATGCAGTTTTAACGATAATTAGTTATATCTAACAGATCAGTAATAAATTTCTTACCGGACAAGTAGTTCGCGTAAATAACAAGGAGGTCAGTAGTGCACTGGGCTAAACTAGCTTCTAATTAAACCGGCGAAGGCTAGGCGAAGTCCGGGTCTTTATGCGCGACACATGTTAGTTTCATTCTGTGATTAAAGACCAAATAAACATCTTCTCGGTCTTCGTTAATTTCGTCGTCATAAATCTTCAAATTATTCCTGGTCTTGTCACAGTCCATCCATCGTTGCTTTGATCTTCTCCTACTTTAAAACTTCCACAATTATTCTCAAAATTTTCCTCATACCTACGCTTAACATAGGCACCCATCATGCTCTTAATTTCTCAACTTTTTAGTTCCCGGTACCAGTTTCGGGCTTCCTCTTACTATGATGACTGAATTTTTATAATTTGCCAATTAGAGAAATCCAGGGACCGATTAATATGGTTATAAGGTTAACTGGTTAGACGTTTGATTAACCATTACAAGGATTCCCATCCATTTATAACCCATCCTTATAAATACTTGGGATGCGGTCTAAGTTCGTTGCTTGCATATTTTTAATGTACAAAAATGAACTTTCACTGTGTGTGAACTGGTTATAAGAGGCTGATAACCTATTATACTAAGTTTTACTCTAGGATTTTTCACCTAAACGGGTAGCCTTTTCGGTATCTGAAGAAATGTATTGATAAAAGAGTTGTGTGGATCGGTAGCCTCGTCGTCAGACACGACGTGGGCGGGCGAGGACGACTTCGTGCTGGTGGAGGCCACGGAGAGCGGGTCGGCCGAGTGCTCGGGCGCGTCCTCCGGCTCCGAGCAGGCGCCGCGCCCGCGCTCCCTGGCCCTGCCGCCCGCGTCTGCCGCGCCTACCGTGCCCCCCGCACACCCCGCACACCCCGCACACACCGCGCAGGACACCTACCACGCGCCGCAACCCCTCACCGTCAACAGGGTAAGGACCTTCTTTATATTGTTCAGAGAGCTTACAGTCAAAGGAGATCACGCAGCCTCCATACATTTTTGGGCTATTTTCAAAAGTCGGCCAAGCATAATAAACTTATTATTTTGATAGAACATAACATAATTAACATATTTTTATTATTACACCTAAGTCGTAAGTCAATTAACCGAGAAGTTATTCAACTACAAAATATCTGAGATCACCTAGATTGGGGTAATTTTTTTTGCCGGCCAACAAAAATAAACGCAATAATTAAGTAGAGAATAGGGATATAAACGTTTTTTTTTTATTATGTCACCCTAGTTCTATACCCAAGTTTTAAATAAATAATAATGATTACTATAATATAAATGCTACTGGTCGATGAAGTTAGATCTGCCGATCTTCTTAAAGCCCAAACTTGTCAATGTGTTGATCCTGCCCATCCTAACTTACGGAGCTCAGATCCACTCACTCAACTGATTGCAAAAGTTCCGCTTTGGGGTCTGCCAAAGAGCGAAGGAGCGAAGCATTCTGGGTTTAAAGAGAACAGATAAAATACGTAACACAATGGTGCGCTCAAAAACAGGAATTACAGTGGTAGGCAAAAACGCACTTTTGAAAATAGCCCAATATGGGTGATCTCCTTTGTAAATACGTTAGTAATGTAAAATTAGTGCTTACATTTAAAAGCATTCACACATAAAATGCAAAAGTGCCATGCCAGGTATCCTGTGAAATTCAGATTTTCTTTTTTTTAGCAATTTGCAGGTAATTTGCCAAAAAAACAAGAAAAAAACATAATTTAGCGAGCTACCTCATTTTGAAAATAAACAAACAAACTTGATCCATTGTTTTGTCATTAAGCTTCCGTTTGATTTCTGCAGCGTTTTTTGTACATAACTGTGACTTACATACGTGTTAATTGCAGAACCCACTCGCCGTAACATCTAACAATAACGTACCACGATCACAACCCATCGATGTGCTCCGATCGAACTACAGCCGTAACGCCACCAACATCGGCTCCCTATCGCCACCGACCGTAAGTATCCACCTGCTTCTATCGATAAATGTGTTCAAGGGGCCTACCAGCATATGAAAAGAACTATTCTATTGACGACCCGAATGGCGTAGTGGTAGTGACGCTGCCTTACGTTCTTAGGGTCCTGGGTTCGAATCCCGGTAGGAGCAAATGTTTGTATGATGAGCATGGACATTTGTTTCCGAGTCATGTATGTTTATATGTATAATAAGTATGTATTTACAAACAAAAAAGTATATATGTAGTATATCAACTATCTAGTGTTCACGATACAAGCTTTGCTTAGTGTGGCACTAGGTGGCGCTGTGTGTTAATGTCCAGCAATATTTATTTATTTATTTATTCTTGACATCTCGTTCCCACACTGAAATAAGATTAAAATAATACTGAGACGGTGGTACAATCTCAGATAGGATATAAACGTTAACTAATCGAAATAGAAATGACCCACGATTGTTGAGCAGTTAGAATGATATTAAAATTCGTCGTGTTTATTTATTTATTTAATTAAGGTTCGCCAACAGTTGTTACAGATATCTTACATCTAGAAACATACAAGTAATTGTGTCTTAAATCTAACTGCACAACCAATTACAGGCAAACACCACATGCATAATGCTCTTAGTAATAATTTATAATTTTAAAACTTAAATTACTAGTTACTTCCTTAAATTATTACTACAACTACTTAAATTCAAGATAATTATACTAAATACTAATTTATGCACTAATACTAATAAATCCGACAAACTTCGATATTGAGTCTGCGTGGACGTCAACCAAGTCGCTGCGTTCGTTTATGAGTTTGCACATGCGGGGTATAGGTGAATTAGCACCAAACACTGTACTGCGAGGGGGTATACGAGGTACTCTGAAATTGAACTTACGTATCAATTGTGGGCAGTCAATGATGTTATTGAGCAGTTTATATGCGAATCTCAAATCCTTTAATGCCCGTTTAGGGCAGTGTTTCTCTCACATTCGTTGACAACGACGTCTGTCAAAATGATATTAATACGCTTTTTTTAAATTATTCGTCTCTTCAAAATAAAAAAAAACGACGTTAAAAATTGTGCTAGATTTTATTTACTAATCATGACAATTTCATAATACTCGAGACGCGTGTTCGCACAATTAGGAACAATAGTAACATCCGCATCACGTATCTTTTGTCCCAAGTTCACGCCATTACGTAATGCTCTTACATATTACAGTAACCACAATTATTATAACACGTGGAGGAGGTACTACTGTATGAGATAGCAACTCGATATGTAGGCATTCAAGTGTTTCAATATGTTTAATGTCCATAGTAAATACCTTGTCAGTTGCTATTTGCTTCCAGTTTTGCATAAATGAAATGTGTTTTGGAAAACTGAATGTAATATAGGTAACATAACCCTGTATTTGCTGTCGCGTAGACGGGAACAAAGCACCCGGTACATACAAGTCCGGTGGAACTGGATCCTTACTGATACCTACTAAAATATTTAAGTCAGGACCAATAGAATTTGAGTTAGCCTGTGCCCAGGGCCAAATTTTTGTATTACCCGAAGGATTTTCCAAAATAAAATCTTTCATACAAACCTTGTTCTGACTATCATTAACAAAAAAATTGCCAAATCGGACGAACCGTCTTTTTTTGTCAGCTAGTAAGTAACAAGTATGTGTCCCTGTGCAGGTCCCGTTCACGATGACGCCGCCGTCGACGCGGCGCCGCAGCAGCAACTCCGGCAGCTCTCCGCCGCCCTCGCTGTGGCAGGTGTCGCCTACCAACGCCAGCCCCCTTCGACGATCAGGTTAATATTATTTTACTAATTACAGTTAATTCGTTTATTTTTACCATTGTCGAACGAATTCTTTCAAGTAAGCCGACGAACAAAAAAAAACAGTTTAATTTTAATAATTAATAAATGATTAACCACCGTCGAGGTAGACCGTGGCGAAGGTGGTGTGACGATCTGATCTTGTTTGTGGGGCGAACATGGCCAGATGTCGCACAGGATAGACAGGTTTGGAAGGAAAAAGGGGAGCCCCTTGTCCAGCAATTTGACACATGACATGACAAAAAAAAAGATTAATCCAAAAACATCGCTTCCCCATTCATTCAGGTCGAGTAGGTATTGAAGTTTTGTATGGGATATAACTGATATTTTTTTCGCGATTAGGATAATGGTCCAATGGAGAAAGTTGTTCAGTTTTATAGTCTGTACCATATGTGTACCCAGGTTCGTCTCCGCCGGTGCCGCTGGCGCTGAAGGCGTCGGGCGAGGGCTCCCCGCACCGCGGCGCGCTGCCCGACATGCTGCGCGGCATCAAGCTGCACGCGCCCGACCCGCCCGTCTACATCCCCAACCTGCAGGAGGAGACCATACTCGCGGTCAGTCACACGTTTTGTTATAGTCTATGGTTACAGAATGAAGTGCTTAATGTCAATCGTCTTAGACGTAAAACTGACGTTTGCATTCTTACCTTTACCGCGTTTTACGCATGTGCTTTGTGAAACTACAATTACAAGAATCATACAAAATTACATTGTTTCATTGCTATTTACATGGTTGCAGTACGATTCAATACATTTGCTTCAACTTTTCCCAACTATGTTCGCATTCACTTCCAGTCTAACCGCTGCAGCTGGCAGCTGAATACCAATTACCAATATTTTACATGAGGTCACTACCTTTCCTCATCCCAATAACTGACGCCTTGGTAAGACAGGTTGTCAGACTTTCGGGATTTTTTTTGTTAACCCGTAATGACTGTCAAACCTCAATCGGTGTAAATGAATGTTACTTTGATTATAAACATGTCTAGATAGAGTGTTGCGCTGCAATTGCAGCAAAAATAACAGGCCAGATTTGAAACGGTTGTGTGCGTGTCACGCACACAAGTAAGCGTCTTTTACTGTGTAACAAGCCTACTGAGTATTACCAGCCCTTGAAAATTTCCCATAAAAGAAGGTAATAAAATATTGTTTTGATTTTTAGATTATTAACTTTGGGTATTTTTTTTAAATTTATATTCTTTCAATTGTGTTTTTTACATATTAGGAGTATGCGCATCTGAATTACTAGGTAAAATACATTTTAATGAAAAAGATATTGCTATTCAAATTATTTATTTTTAATATCCTAGTTCGGAATTATTGAACAAAAACATGCAGTAAAATATTCCCTTCACCTTAGAAAGGGTTAACAATCTCTATTTATTTTATATGCTGTGTACAGGAGGCAACTTAGTGACCTTCTCTTTGAATTTGTTTTTTAAATAGTTTTCGTTTAGATGTTAAATTCCGGTTAATATTATCCAATCCATGATTAAACAATTTTTAAATTAGAGTTAATGATCAAATGGGAAATTTAAATTTCAATAAACAGACAACCCTGTAAACATGCCGTCAAAATGACGATACATCTTATGATACAATTTTATTTTGTTAATTTAATTGTTTCTCTATAATGTGGTTATTAAACTTTACCTAACGATGATAGGTAACATTTTTAGTTGTTTTCAATCGTCCTTTGTAGTTCCTGCACACTTTTATAGCGCAAATCGTCGTTTTATATAGCAACTGAAAGCGTGTTTACCGTACAATGACAGTGTCGCCACTGAGTGGGCGGGACTAGCGTAAGAGCCAACAGTTGGCTGATATTTTTGTTGACGTTTAGACGCTCCAACTCTCTATCTAGACATGTATATAATCAAAGGAATGTTATTCCAGTATCGATGGGACGATTGTTTCTTGCCTCTACCTGTTGTTTGCACATCACCGTTCTATAACTCCTACTGTAGAAAGGTGAAAGGTGCCAAATTCATCGCCGAGTTGTAAGCCGATGCAATTTAGATTGCCATCGGTAAGAAGAAGAACCGTCGTTCTACGTAATCCTTTTGAAAGTAAAACTAATAGAACCACGTATCGACACGTTAGAAAGTTCCTTTATAAATAACTAGTTTTTTGCACTTGTAAACTACTCGGTCCGAAATAATCTCTTGTCTCAGTGTGCGGTCAACTTATCCAGTCAAAGTAGCATCAGTTGTGAAACATTGTCTTTTTATTCTGTACCTACAGGAGGAGCACAGTAAAGTATTCTCTCAGCTGAACTTCGTGCTGATGTTGGCAGAGCTTCTGTCCGACCTGGCCGTCTCGTGCGGGGCCCCTATCGCCGCGCTCATGGACGTTTCAGACGGTACGCACTACCTTAACGTTATATCTGCAGTCCTTCTACAGTTATGTTTACCTCTGATTTTACATCCCTGTAAAGTGATTTTCATATTCGTTCCAATATACAATGTACTATCGCATTGTTGCCACAGACTGGTCTGTATAATTTCTGACGGAAAAATCCAACGACGCAGCTCCGATCTAAAATTTTAATCCAAGTTTCGAAGAAAAGAACACGTTATGCACGAGCAGCGAAGCAGTTATAACGTACTGCGTGTTGCGTATTGCAGAGCGCTGCAACTCTAGCGTGCGACTGGGACTGCTGGTGCAGGGCATGCAGGCGCTGGCGGCCGGACTGCGCCTCGCCGCCGCGCACTACCGCGACCGCACGCTGCAGCCCACGCCGCAAGTGCGCAACGGTCAGTTACCTTATAAACCCTCCAATTTTTAAAGTGCCCGACGGCCGTTTATTTAGGACTGCTGCCGTACCGTTGTTTTGTATGAAAAACCACAACCGCACGTACGCAGTACGATAACTGGACTGCAGCAGTCCGACATCAACCGTCTAATTTGAATGCGCCCAACACATTAAGTTGTACTCCAGAATTAACACTGGACTGATAAAATGGCGCCAGCTCTGGTATACGCAAATGCTTCGATTCGAAAAGTTGTATGTCTATCTTTTATCGGCATAACGAAAACGAGCGAGATCGACATACGACTTACCTCCTCTTTGAGTTTTTGTCCAAAACATGTGTTGAAGTACACATTACGACTGTATTAAATAGACGATACAGATACTCTCACCTTCCCGTATCACGCCATACTTGTCGTGTCCGTGTCCTCATAACTTATTTATTTTGTTACAGTCGTTTCCTTGATGAACGGAAAGTACAAGTGGATTGTAAATGAGTCGAGGAGGCTTCATGAAGCCGGCGTTACTCCAGCAGTCTGCGATAAAATCCTCTACGAACATGCTATTGAACTGGTACGTACTTTCTTCATCTCTTTCTCCATTATTGGAATTCAATGCAACTTTTTAGCTATGTTTAGAAATTTTAGTTCAATACTCAATACTCAATACTTTATTTGCATTCCACAATGTGAACTTAGGTGGTAAATTGAAAAATGAGATCATTATGGACCCTGTCGGGCACAGCAAAAGACAAAGACATAGTAGGAGTAGTAGTAGTAGTTAAGAAAAACAAAGCGTGATCGCATACGGAGTGGAAGGAACACCGGCGCGAAAACAGTTAACACGTTTACAGTTCATCACCCCGTTAGCACGTGCAGTCGATTATTCTATTTGGTTTACTTTTTACATTGTAATTTGTTATTTAAACTGTACACCAAAAAGCTTGTTCGACTGTACATATAGATGTATAGAAAAAGAATTATGTTGGTAGGAAGAAACTGCAAAACACCGACTTATCTATTTAGGTTCATGTTCACCAAAAAGATGACGCTCTTATTATCTAAAACAGCTGTTTAAAACACATTTTTGAATGGGAACATGTCACATTGACAGCTGTTTTCAGATAATCAGACTGTTATTTTTTTGGTGAACATGGACCTAAAGTCCGACAGTTACGAGTATTGGAAAATAATGGACACGTATTTTTTGTTTTTGTAAATCAATGAATATTGACAAAGTTAGAACGCATCAAAACTCGGGAGTGGGGGCTCGTGACGTTACAACTTACAACGCACTAAAAATTTAAATTAGGATAATATTTTTGTGTTCACCAAAAATCTTTTCTGCCCCGAAAAATACTGATCCTGCACCAAATAATACTGATCGTGCACCAAATATTAAAGTATCTCTGCCCCCATAATCGGGACTTAGGGCACCCCCCCGTTAGGTTAGTTAGGTTCCTTTAAACCCTGCACTCGGAAATAGGGGCCCCGCGAAGCGGGGCTCCGTCGACTACGCTTTAAGGAGAATATACAGTGTTTAATTGTTAAATAGATGCTCGTTATGACATATTTTAATTAACATATTTTGGTGCACATTCAGTATATTTGGTGGAACACAGGCAAAATTAGGTAAATGAAATGGGAATAAATTGAAGTACTTTTAAATACCATCCTTAAAATTATAGCACGGCGCGTGACGTATTGAGAATTTTAAAAGCGTCTTATCTTCGTCAATTTTAATCTACATAACAAAAGAAAAAATACGTGTCAAATATTTTTATGAAAATCTAACTGACGGACTAATTAGGACACAATGTTTTCAGGACACAAGCCTAACACATCACATGCTCCTTTATTTAACTGCCGAAAACGCGGCAAAATCAATATTTCAAAAATAACGATCTGTTTCGTTGCAGTGTCAAATGGCGGCTATCGAAGAGCTGTTCGGCGACATGAAGGAGTGCGAGCGCCGCTACATGTCAGCGCAGGTGTTGCTGCACTCGCTCGTACAACGACACCCGCTCCATCCGCAACACCGCACCACACTCTCCAAATGTGAGTCGATACGGAATTACAAAGGAGAACGAGCAGACTTCTATAGATATATGTCACCGTAAAATTGTCAAACACGTTATATTAGAATATAACGTGTTTCTCTCTAGCGATATTGTAAACTCTCGAATTATTGTCAACTGAACATACGGAAGTATCTCTGCCCCCATAATCGGGACTTGGGGCACAGTTAAGCCCGGTTTCCACCGCAAGCGGAGCGGACCCATTAATGACTTATTTTACCTCACAGTAGAAAACTGCTTACTCATATTGTTTTTCCACCAACAAAAAGTCGAGCGGAAATGACTCAGCGAGCAAAAAGAGTAAATAATGAGCTCGTTAATTTCTAATGGTGGAAGTATATGTAAGCAATTTTCTCTTGCTTGTTAAAAGAAGTCATTAATGGGTCCGCTCCGCTTGCGGTGGAAACCGGGCTTTAGGTTCCTTTCAACCCTGCACTCGGAAATAGGGGCCCAGCGAAGCGGTGCTCTGTCGACTACGCTTTTTAGTGGAATATAAAGTGTTTTAAGGTTAGGTTATAATAATCGGTATTTCTCAGGAATGGTACAATATCTTTTCATGAGAGTTGTACCACTGGGCAAGGGGACCCCTCCTTCCCTACACACCGCGTAAGTTGACTACCATCGCATGCATTTCACGAAAAATAATGCGTTTTGTTGTAAGCAGTATGTTCATTTGACAATATTTCGAGATTTTACAATATCGCTAGAGATATTACAATATAACGTATTTCACAATTTTACGGTGACATATATATTCTATAGAGATATTCTGGTCCAAGAAGAGTTGTTGGTTTCTAGGATACTCAAATCACTTGTCGTGTTTGATGCTTTTCAATTACCAAAGCTCATGGAAATCGCGAAAAAAAAAGGTAAAAAATAGTACTTTTTGTAAATCAAATTCTTCATTTCTGATTATTATATCATCAGTATAAGAAGTATGAAGCACTCATCACTTAATTACTGATAAACATAAGCGTAACCTTCACGACTATAATCCTTAGAGGGGTAAGCAGACTTGTTCATCGCACGCCAGATTTCACAATTGGTCGCATTAGTTACAATGAGCTGAAAACGATCTGTTTGCTAAGCTTTAAAATGATTTATGTCTGAATCACCGACGCTCCTTATATCTCTTGAATTATAAGATTATGTTATAGCTAATTGTACATTATGGTCTATAACTTTTTTCTCCTGGCGCCGATTTGCTTGTGACCTTAACAAAGAAAAATCCTCTTCTTAAAAGCGCTTATTTGATATAATTATGTGTTTATCACCACAATCCTTATATCTCTTGAATTAGAAGTTTTGTTTTCACTAATTTTACTTTATAGTCCATAGCTTTTTTCTCCTGGCGCCGATTTGCTGGTGACCTTCACAAAGAATAACCCTGTTCTTCTAAGCTTTAAAATGATATGTGTTAATCACTGACGATCCTTCTATCTCTTGAATTAGAAGATTTTGTTTTCACTAATTGTACATTATGGTCTATAACTTTTTTCTCCTGGCGCCGATTTGCTTGTGACCTTAACAAAGAAAAAGCCTCTCCTTACAAGCTTTTAAATGATGTCTGTCTGAATCACTGAAGCCGTTTGTAATTAATGCAATCGTTAATTAGATAGTTCATTTTAAATGGTCAATAACTTTTTTTTTCCGTGGAGGAATTTTTTTGACGCCATAACAAATAGTGATGCTCTTCACATCAGCTTTAAGAAAATATAGGTCTCGTTCACCGACGCTACTTGGACCGCTTTGGCCCGATCTCCTTTTACTCGCAATATGCGTGACCCAGGAAAAGTAACCACATAAAGTTACGTTTCTGTTACCTCTTTAATTATATTTATGACTGTTTTGATATTTCCTCTGACATCAGCTTAACTTAGACATTGTATTGTGACGCCCAAGCGCGTATTTTGCGTACGGAACATAGGAGACAATTGTAACTTTATATTTTATTTTCAGACCGAGACGCAGTACAGCGACGGCTCAACTGCCTCAAAGGGCCACGCAAAATTATGGATGTAAAATTAGAGGCCGGGATCTCATAATGCAATACACAACCAACCACGTAGGAGTAAGTGGACGTGATGCAACATGAAAAGTGATTTTATTTTGTTATCAAAAAAATGACTCGGTGAGATGCAAAATATATAATCTAAAAATGTATAAAAATATAAAGTGAATGATATCAATTAAAATCATTGTATACAATCGTTTAGCGATTAATGAAAATGCAGAATACAAGAAATTGCAATAGTGAATTATATTTTTTTATATTCAGTACATTACGAAAGCAAGTTCTTAGTAGATATTGAAAGAATTCCATTCTATACCTTATTTAGCGAAGCAGTCAGTTTGAATAATCCTATAAGATACGTCTATGTTTACCTAAATAAGGTGTATATAAATAATAATGCTGAACAAAAGTCAGTACCCGCTTTGAAATGAATATAAATATAATATAGTTTAATAGATGTGTGTCTAGAAATCCTTTGAAATAAAAATGGTTGTATCATTTAGTGAGGTTTGAAATTTTAGTATTAAGTAAGCACATTTTCACTTGAAGTAGCAAACTGTTCTATACATATTATGAAGAATAATAAAAATAAATACGAGTTATTTTTTCCAGTCATCTACATTTTAGTGAAATAAATAGGCATAAAATATTAAAACATAGGATAGAAAACGTAGTATTGTTTCAAAGTAAGTCTCATTAACATTTTATTATTACCTACTTGTAGTGTTGATCATGTAAATGAAAATTATGAAGTAATAAATAATGTCTCGGTATAAATATAATGCTATAGAGATCTCATTGACGACCAATAACAATATTATGGCATTTTTAGGCTAAGCTGTGAAATATGATTTTAAAGTATTTTCCTTAAAAAGATAGTATGATTGTATGAATTTTAGTTTACTTTACTCTCATCATACTTATTTTGCCCACATTGTGATCCTGAACTATGTGTTTTCTCTGAAAATGTCTACTGCTTTACTGAAATAAGAATAAAGACTGTTGTATTATAAAAATAATTTTGTTTTGTTTTAATAAATACTTATTTGTAACACCAACACCAATTTATTTCCTTTATTTCTATAGGGTGTAAACGGACCATTCACGAAACCGTCAACCAAGCATTCTGTACATCAAAATAAGTAACTTTTTATGCAAAAATTATCGCTGGGAAACAATCACTGGGAATTTTGGGGTAAAAACAAAAACAATTGGTTGTCTGTAAAGTCGGTTTGCATTTTAGGTAGTGTTTTTACGCCAATGGGTTGCCATCTTGTTCAATAGATCTCAAGTGACTGATAAGTAAACCCAGCGTCAGCTGACGCGCCCTCAGTGGGTGTAGGATTGAGAGCTTAGGTTAGGTTAGAAGAAAAAATAAGATTAAGTCATATTACGCCGGCTGAAACTTGTTTCATGCATAGTGGTGGGGTGATTAGACGTCAGCCGCTCGAATGAACTTTTAAATGATGCACGGCTGATAAAAAGCAATCTATCACACACTCTCTACTTTAAAACATTCACTTGATTTATTATCGAATTAAACATAAATGTACATTATTTACAATTTGCTACAATTAACTAAACTAACTAAAAACTTAAAAAATGGCGTCAAAAAACTCCTCCTCTAGGCTGTCAACTAGTAATGCCCCCAAGAGACTGGCAGCGTTACCACGCTGAATGGTAACGCTAAGCCTTTGACCAAGGTAAACGCCAGCCCTAGGGTCACGGGAAGTGTCAACTAAGCGTTTTGAAATTTCCTTGAAAAGGCTGTGAGCACTCGGACCCCACGGTCCTAGTTTCAACCCCAAACGGCTCGAAAATATAGTTACCAATAAGGTTACTATATTTAAGCCGCTTGAGGTTCTCCGCAGCCGCAGCGGCAGCCCCTGCACAGCACGATGAACTAGGAAGATGGGAAGGAGCAAGAGTATCGACACATGTAGCGTCCCACACTAGAGGCCTACCCATCTTCCATGGAAGCAAAGACATACCGTCCGGTCTCTTGCCATCGTCGCGTGCCAAACCATTGGGTTCTAATAAAGCTGGAACACCGACGGTAACAAGAGATCGGCGGATGATGTCATTCAAGTTCGCGTGCCGCGCAAAACGGCCCGCACTTCGGCTGCATGACAGGCCGTGGTGTCCGAGGCTGTTGACAACTTCACCACAGTGACAGCGGTGAGGAGAACAACATGGAGCGCCTAGTCGTAGAGCAACAGCGAGGCGGAAAGTGGTGTCGTCGAGCAACGTGCCTGTGTTCGACGAAGGTAGTGCGTGAAGCCAAAGACCCGACTCCCATTCACCCACAGCCAGCAGGCGCGCACGCTCAGCAGTAGTAGCAGACGTGTTCAGTAGGTTGATCTGAACTACTCTGCAGAGCGGCTCGTCCCACCGTCTCTGGGAAAATGGGTAATCGGGTTCTTCAGAGTTCGGGCAAGCGAGTTTCCAAGCGTTTATAGCCTCGGCGAAGCACGGCACATCAAAATCAACCAGTGTGGAAGCCAGGATTTTCCTGATTAATTTCTCAGTGCCATGAACCGAGGATATATAAGCCGGTAAACTAATACTAGAAATTTTGCGGACGCCGAGCCCTCCCATACGAATGGGTAGAGTAGCTTGGGTCCAGGCCCGGTCGTCCAAGGCCACATTTAAAATGGATGATAAAGAATTTCTGATGATTAGATCGATTTTGTCTAAAAGATGAGTGTGCTTCCATAGAGGAGAAGCACGTAAGAAATGTGTTAATTTAGGGCCGAAACAGCAATAACGGATAATGGTGATGGCCGAATGCATGTTAATTTGGAGCAACCTTTCCGAAATGTCATTGTAATTTTGAATTTTTTCCTCGATGAAATCGGGAAAGGAATTTTCGAAAATTGGAGACCCAAGGAGACGAAGAGAACTTTTGTCAATAATTTTGATGTTAGGGGCTACTGCGTTAAATTTAGAAATTGTCAGTTGTCGGTCGGTATGGTCCGCTAAAAACAGTTCACATTTTGCAAGGTTTAGGTCAAGGCCAATGAAATGAAGATTATTTTTTAAGAAAATTAAATCATTTAAAACTGTATCTACATCGCCGCCCAAGGTTCCATCATCAAGATACTGCAAACGTTAAATTTTGAATTCAGCTGCTGAACAATAGGGTGAATAGCTAAGCTAAAAATCACTGGCCCGAGGGGGTCACCTTGTTGACAGCCAACAGCAGATTCCAGAAGGTTGTGACGAAAAAGTAATTTAGACGGGTGTCTGTAGCACTGCCAAAGAAAACTATAAATTTGAGGTAACTCTCTACTTGGTTGTAGATTGCTTTTAGTTTTTCATCAGACCTGTATCATTTACAAGTTTATGCGAGCGGCTGACGCATAATCCCCCCTGCAGCCATGCAGCCGACGATTTTTTTACACTATTTATGAAAAAATTTCAGTTGGCTTACGACTTATTTTTTAAATTATTTTTTACAACTTTCGTAACGCCAATTCTACACCCACCGCTACTTGAGCAGCAGCTGATAACGATACATATTGGTATTATAGCGCCGCGAGCGCACTGCGTGAGCGTCGCGTTTTGATGCCCTGCGACCAGGGGCGGATATCCCGGATTTTCCGAGCAGGCCCGGGCCTAGGGCGGCAAAATTCTTCAGTCTTTTGTTTTTTTTAGTTGTTGCCCAGGCGCCTACGTGTAAAAACTCAAAAATGTGTTCTTATAGCATCCCGCAAAAAAAATTACATGTATGGCAATTACGATTATTAGAAGTGTTGCTCATCCAACTGAAGCTTAGTCTTTGACTAGTTTATTCCAAGGTTATTTTTAATTTCTATAGTTTATTTAATTTTTCATGCTTTACAGCACATAGGAGCGCGGCAATCTTTCGTAGGCCTAGGGTAGCCAACGTATCAAATCCCCTGCGGCGTGTGTGGAGAGTGCACGCGGCGCGCACGTGGCGCTCGCGTCGCTCACACGCCCGAGGAACGCGCACGCCTAATGTGGGGACGCCTTATACAAAACTTTAATTAAAAACGTGTATTTAGAAGAAAAAAAAAGTTGGCACTTTGACCCCCAATATCTCCGTAACTAGAATTGATTAGTAACTACACTTCTGGACACATCTATTGGCCCACCTTAGAGTTTAGGTTTCGATGGCCCCCCTACCGAAATATGATTGCTAGATTGAACAAAAACTGTTGATGCAGTTTTAAACCTGATACATTTTACCATCTTTTTCGATCGTATTGTTTTAAATTTGAATTCAGAATACCATACGACATGGAGCTACGCCTAACAAGTCGGATATGCGCCTTGTTAAAGGCAATTGATTTTTTAATAAAAAACATGTTTTATCAAATAAAGGTTTAATTTAATAACGCGTGTTGCCTCCATGGGCATCTACCACAGCTCTCATACGATCAGGCATAGAGTTTATCAACCGCTCTATGAAATTTTGAGGGATCATCTCCCATTCCTCTTCTATGGCAGTTTTCAACTCCTGCATCGTCTGGGCAACTGGCTGACGAGCCCTAACACGTCTTTTTAGCTCGTCCCACATGTACTCAATGGGGTTCATGTCTGGGCTTCTGGCTGGCCAGTCCATAACTGTGATGTTCACATCCCGAAGATATTCCCTGACGATGCCGGCCGCATGGGCTCTTGCATTATCATGCATAAAAAGGAAATTTGGGCCCACATAGTCCGCGTATGGTATCACGTGAGGTTCTAAGCACTCACGAATGTACCTTTCAGCATTTGATGTTGGCAGCCGTGGTCCTGTAACAACCTCAAGTTGAGTTTTGCCGCTCGCGGATATACCGACCCAGACAGTCCATGAGCCACCGCCATAAGCAACCCTCTCTTCAAAGCAGCATTGTGCGAAACGCTCTCCCTTACGTCGGTAGACCTTCTTCCTTCCATTATTGCCATGTAACACAATTTTAGACTCATCAGAAAAGAGTACACGGCTCCAATCTTGCTGTGTCCAATTTAAATGACTGCGTGCGAAATGAAGGCGCGCTGTTCGGTGGGCTCGCGTTAGTTTGGGCCGATTAGCTGGCTTGTGTGGTACCATATCGCGTTCTTTTAACCTTCTCCGAACAGTTCGAGCGCTCACAGATACTCCGTGGAAGTCGCGAAGTTGGTTTTGTATCTCACAATGGAGGTAAGGTGACGATTTCTCAAGCTGGTCGTCACGATGAATCGATCCTGCCTTTCAGTTGTGACCAGAGATCGTGGCCTTCCTTGGCGACGAACACAGGTGACGTATCCATAGATTATTGGTGAACGTCATAATGACGGGACCACGCCAGGTTTCGTGAAAATCATGTGAATAGCATTTAGTACAATACAGGGTGTAAACCACCTCATCACAAAGCCGTTAACCAAGCATTCTGTACATCAAACTAAGTAACTTTACGCATAAATTATTGCTTGCTGCTTTGAAACAACTTTTTTTTTTGAGGTTATAAATCATGTTTTGAGGTAGAACTCAACGTAAGGCACTTCATTGTGCTGATGGATGGATTGAATAGTACGGGGGTCGTGGAGGTGTTAAAAGTCAAAATCTTACAAAGAAAACTTGTATTTAAAAAAAAAACTCGTCAAACAGTTGTAACCTTGACCCCCCATATCTCCGTAACGAGAAGGCTACCAGGTATGATGTAGAACAAAAAATGATCGCAATGATGGGGAGAACAAGTGCCTTTCGGCTTCGTGAAGAGGTGTTTTACACCCTTTATTTCTACTATTTCATACTTTCATTGAAAAATTCTACCACCATAAAATTTGAAAATATACCATACAGAAACTGGTCCCGCCATTTTGATATCAAAATGAGAGATTTTCTTTTTAAACCCTTCCCTATTCTTTCATTGAATTGTACGGCAGTGCCGGGTGTGTTATGGGACTGCCGGAGTAGTTTTTTATAGACAAAATCATTTTATAAGCTTTTTTAAATTTCTTGTTACATGTTTCTTATTTCCGCAGCGGTGCCTATTACTATAAATGCTGCTGAACCTAAAAAACGTACTTTTCTTCGTACATCTCAAAAGAAACTCCCGCTAACATCTGCGCAAGGCAGGCCGCGCGGCTCCTAGTGGGGACGCTCCTTAAGGGGCCGGCGGAGCATGCCTTTTTCATACAAACGTAATACCAAAATAATATGAAAATCAAACATATTCTTAAGGTAGTGTGTATTTATTTCGATTGTATTACAGAATATCTATGTTCCCAAATGTATTTTTTGAGAGGACAATGATACAAAGACGAGATATGGGGAATTTAAAATTTCTATAGAAAACTTATTTTTCTTATAACTCTTGTTAAAATCAGTGTCTAATCAAAATATATATTTGGGAACCTAGATATTCTGTAATTCAATCGAAATAAATACACACTACCTTAGGAATATGTTTAATTTACAAATTATTTTGGTATTACGTTTGTATGAAATACGCATGCTCCGCAGGCGTCTTAAGAATTGCAATTTGCTTGCCTTAATAAAAATAGGATAATTAAATGAAAGGTTTTCTATATTGAGAATTAAAAAAAACAGTTTCCAAGAACTCGGTAGATGGCGTTGATCTGACTACGTTACCAGGTGTCAAAGCCAAAACGCTACAAAAGAAAACACGTCACATACGGTCGTTGACTGTCACTTTCGTTTGCATAAGCTTCCGAGTATAACCATTAGGTCCAAGTGAAATTATGTGACGTTCTGTTCCTTGCAGTAAAATATCGAGACCAGCGCCATCTATCAAGCGACTAGGGAAGAGTTTAAAAAGAAAATCTCTCATTGCAATTGAATTTTGTAGTGTTTAATTGTAACTTGTAAATTAACCGAATTAAAATAGTTTAAGTTCAAGAAGTAAATTAAATTGTATGAAATATTTTTAAAACCAATTGGATGCGGTCCAAACGTTTTAAACGCCTAAATAAATTTTATGAGCCTTAAAATACTTCATGCCATAAAATGATACTTTTTCTTCAGGCGCTCTGATGTCAATTTTGTATACCCTTTTTTTTTGTTGAAATTACAGTTAATAATGTATAATAACGATTCAAACGTAGTCGTACTATTTCGTATTAAAATTTTATGTGTTCAGTTTAAGATCACATCGTGTATTTTTCATCAAATGAACATTTTGATATCAAAATGGCGGGACCAGTTTCTGTATGGAATATTTCCAAATTTTATGGTGGTAGAATTTTTCTATGAAAGTATGAAATAGTAGAAATATTGTACTAAATGCTATTCACATGATATTCGCAAAACCTGGCGTGGTCCCGTCATTATGACGTTCACGATTATTGATAGAACCTCACCTTAATGTTAAGAATAAGTAATGTTTGTTGCAAAACCAAAGATATCAATCAATTTTTCAAGAATTAAATCCAAGTAAACCAATAAAACTAAGTTTTCTTAGTATTCGATTGTTTGATATCAACAAACAGGCTCCAAATTGTCTTTTGTTTCTTTAAATTCTGTGTTCGAAATTCAAAAAAAGACTAGGTATTGAATGAAATTGTGTATGTGCCAGATTCAAAACTGCCTATAAACTTTTTGCTCAACCTAATATAAAATTTTAGCTAGGACCAAACGAAACTGAAAATACGGTTCACTGTCACTAGTACCATTAACAGTTCCATGATGGAACTAGTGTTGTTTTTTGTTATCACTAGTTCCATTTTGAGAGAATTTGAAAATAATGGAACTAGTGTTGATTCTTTTTAGGGTTCCGTAGCCAAATGGCAAAAAACGGAACCCTTATAGTTTCGCCATGTCTGTCTGTCTGTCTGTCTGTCTGTCTGTCCGCGGATAATCTCAGTGACCGTTAGCACCAGAAAGCTGAAATTTGGTACCAATATGTATATCAATCATGCCGACAAAGTGCAAAAATAAAAATTTAAAAAAACATTTTTATTAGGGTACCTCCCCCAGACGTAAAGTGGGGAGCGATTTTTTTTTTAATTTTGACCCTGACGTGTGATATATTGTTGGATAGGTATTTAAAAATGAATAGGGGTTTTCTAAAATCATTTTTTGATAATATTAATATTTTAGGAAATAATCGCTCCGAAAGTCAAATACAATGTGTCCCCCCCCCCTCTAACTTTTGAACCATAAGTTTAAAAAATATGAAAAAAATCACAGAAGTAGACCTTTACATGAACTTTCTAGGAAAATTATTTTCAACTTGATGAGTTGAATAGTTTTTGAGTTATATAGCACTTTTTCAAAAAAACGCAAATGATATCTTTGTTTTTCATACAAATACTATGAAAAACAAAGTTATTTTTGCTGACGAAAAATGTTGGTATTTTTAATGGTCTGGGAAGCTACGGAACCCTACAGTGAGCGTGGCCCGACACGCTCTTGGCCGGTTTTTTATCACTAGTTCCACTAGTAACATTAACAGTACCATGATGGAACTAGTGTTGATTTTTATAATCACTAGTTCCATTTTGAAAGAATCTGAAAATAATGGAACTAGTGTTGTTTTTTTTTATCACTAGTTCCACTAGTAACATTAACAGTACCATGATGGAACTAGTGTTGATTTTTATAATCACTAGTTCCATTTTGAGAGAATCTGAAAATAATGGAACTACGAGTAGTGTTGATTTTTTTTACCACTAGTTCTACATTAGGCATAGATGTGTCCAGAAGTGTATTTATTAGTCTTATCATAATTCTATTTTATTGGCGCTTGTGGCTAAATAATATAGCCACTCGGGTCGATCTTTAGGTTAAGCCATGCTCGCCTAGGTTGATCTGTGGATGGGTGGCCACCCATTACATACAGTTTCCACCGTGCCTCGGAAAGCACGTAAAGCCCGAAAGCGCAGGTCCCGGCTGTCATTTCATTACCCAGATTAACTGGGTTGTGGGTCAGATAGGCAGTCGCTCCATGTAAAATACTGGTATTCAGCTGCATCCGGTTAGACTGGAAGCCAATCCCAAAATAGTTGGGAAAAGGCTAGGCAGATGATGATCTTAATTTTATTGGATGTTGTACTTACAAGGTGAAGCCCATGAAAATTTTCGAGTTTTTGAAAGAAATCTAGTTCACATTTAAAAGATCTTTATTTTCATAAAATCAATACTGCACGAAAACTCCAGTGCCTTGTTTAAGAAACTTGTAGGGCTTCACTCGGTTACGCCCCCGCACTGGACAAAACATTACTTTATCTGGTGGAAACTCTGAAGAGCCAGTAGTCTCCAGGAGTATATCTAAACAGGTTAGCAACTTTGTTATCTGTACAGAAAGAGTATACTGTTTGTTATCTTCTGAACCCCAATCCGTGTTGATAACTCTTTCAATGTCTCTGATATCATTATTGATACCTGCATGGTGAGTTCCATTCCAATGCAGGGTTAGTGAAAACATCGGCGCTTTCCTGGGATAGTCACTGCGGAGAGCTACTAGTGCAACTAACTTCGCGGACTGACGCGTTATAATTGCTCTGTACAACATGTCATTAGGATTAACCAAGCCCTCCGATATTAAAAATGCTGTTGAAGGTGACTGGCTATATTCCGGCCAGCCTACTGACTGCCACTGTGTCAATGAACCTGACAGCCTTACTGGACATGGCACATCTCCTTTAACGGGTAATATTTTTCCAGATTCCAAATCCTGCAACTCTTTCATCAACTCAACTCTAGATTTCAACCTCTTTTTTAAAGTTAAAATAAAGTTTTCAACTGTGCTGACACTTAGACTAGGGCAGAGTTGGACATTTTTATTGAACTTCTGATCTTCTGCTATTGTAGCCATAAAATCTAAACCACACATCCGTTGAGCCCATATGTAAGGCTTTCCAAGTTCAGAAATAAAATGCTGAAAGTCTTCAGTTATGCCTGCAGCATTCAATAAGTAAGAAGTGGCTGGGTGTGGAGAGTCACTTCCTGTGTCACCTGGATATAATTCATTCAATATACAATTGCCATTCAGCACATCCGCAGCTGACACACCCGTTATAGGTTTTGGCAGTGAAACAGTGAACTTGACCACAATTATTTTCAAATGAAGGAGATATGAGAAGATCAAATTCAAGGCAGTTCCATCCTGCACTTTGACAGATACTTGCACACTTAGTGGATGCTTTTTTAGAACTTCCTTCTTCTTAGCTTCAGCTTTTTCTTCCTTTGATATCTTAGCATTTCTGTGATGACGCTTCTTTTTCTCTCTTTGATCATCATCATTATTTTCTTGGTCAGAATCCGAATCATTAGATGCAACAAGATCACTGTCTACATTACTGAGTTGTTCAAATCTCCTTGCTTCGTCTTCATCACCAGATATGCCTGCGAAATTATAATTTAGTTTAGTTAAGCATAAGAAACATGTGTTGATTTAAAAATTGGGGTAAATGATAGATTCTGAATTACGAGTGCTAAGATAGACTCGGGCCCTTACCTACTGTAATAGTCTTAGCGCCAAGTGCATCGGAATATGCACTAGAATTTGCAAACAGAAGAAATAACGGTAATGGTAGTAAAGAAGCAGCTCTGGCTTCATCTCTCTTGTCATCAAGTCTGAGAGCCAAACATTCTTGCAATGGTTTCGTAGATTTCAGTACATCTCTTAGGTGTGGTACCAACGCGTCTAGTCTAGATCGAGCGGCTGCTATGGCCGCCGCAACGCGCTCCTTGGACGAAACCAGCTCATTACAGGCTGATGACAACTCACGACGTTGGCGCAGTTCCCACTCTAATCTCGCCAATTGAAGTTGGTGTTCGTCAGTTTTCGTCAGTTCCTGAAATAAAATCAAACATTTTCTTATTTTTAATGTCTGTTGCAGTAATAATATTCTACTGAAAAAAGAATACAGGTATGTATACAGGGCATTACAGGGTTACTTACTGGTTAAGTCGACCTAGATCAGTTAAGGGGTTGTAGTGTGCATGATTTCTGACTGATTTGATTATCAAACACCATACCCCAAAGTGAGTCGTTTTTTAAGAAAGAACTTATCGGATCTAGGTTGACTTAACCAGTAACCCTGTATACAGGCTCATGTTGAATTTAAATCTCAAGTAAGTAACACTCACCGGACGAGATATTTCAGCAGGTGCATCTTTGTAAAAGTCTTCAAGTGACACAAGTTCTATTTCTTCATCTTTCGACTTAAATTGCAAGCACTTGGTTACTTCTTTATTCAGATGATCAGCTTCATACAATAAGTTTTGTAAGAGCAAGTGGGTAGAGTCCACCCTCTGCTTTTCTTTATGTAATGCATCACGTCCAGCTCTTGTGCGAACTTTCTCTAGACGGTTTAGTTTTTTTAAAGCAACCAAGTTCAAAGAAGCCTCTATTCGCTTTGTATTAAGTTTTTCTCTGGCCTGAAATTAAATTCCACCAAAATTATTATACACCTGCAGCTTTAACTTCCAACTGTATCTACATGGAGCTAGTAGTACCAGTATTTTAAATAGATTAAGTGAAAAGAGTATTTTTTTTAATAAAAGGACATCACTTAGCCCAATGACTCATTATGATTTTTAAGCCCCGACGCAAAAACGACGGGATTTTATAAGTTTGACGTGTCTGTGGCATCGTAGCTCC
Organism: Xestia ashworthii; assembly: GCA_950022955.1. Taxonomy (NCBI): domain Eukaryota; kingdom Metazoa; phylum Arthropoda; class Insecta; order Lepidoptera; family Noctuidae; genus Xestia; species Xestia ashworthii. The sequence continues at coordinate 8,994,298 of OX465562.1, read as the reverse complement.
CGAACGGATAAACCGATTTTGATTGTTTTTTTTGTTTGAAAGGTGAATTAGTTGTGAGTGTTCTTAGCTATGTTTGATGAAAAACGGTCCAAGATGGCCGTCGCCACAAAATGGCGGATTACATATTTTTTCCCAATAGAATAGAATACTCTTTATTATGTACACCTTAAAAATTCCCTCAATAAGGTCCCAATTCCCTCAATAACGTCATCAAATGAAACTGCTTGACTAGTAGAATACGCTATGATAAGCTGCAAAAGATTTGTTGGGTAGACCTACAAAGTGAATCAAAGATACAATAAACAAGTTACATTAAATTAAAAGTTTAAAAAAACCCCTGGCACATAGGGTCATAATCTCAAGGTATTTACAGGTAATGCGATTTAGTAGAAATCGTCACGTAACGAAATGCCGTATGCTGTGTGTGTGTAGTATAAATAATATAATATTCCTCATTCCCTTACAATATAGAGTACATTATTCTAATAGTCATGCCCTTTCATTAGATACCCATATCAAGTAAGTCCATCTATGATTTGAAATGTATTATAGCGTATAGACTATAGTATTCTACTAGTCAAGCTCTTTCATTTGATACCCATATTGAGGGAGTTGTTGATTAAATATCCGCCATTTTGTGCAGCGGTCATCTTGGACTATTTTTTATGAAACATTATGTAGAATACTCCCGTTATTCACCATTCAAACAAAAAAAAAAAACAATTTCAAAATAGGTTCATCCATTCAGGAGCCACAATGCCACAGACAGACACAGACACGTAACTTATAACACCTCATCGTTTTAGCATCACGGATTCAAAATAATTGGCACTAAAATATATACCTCATCCGTGTCTTTAGCTTTTAGCTCAGCAATTTCAGCAAATAATACTCTTATATCTTGACAAATCTTCTTGAAGAAAATAGCATCTTTCTCAGCTGGACGTAGTTGGGCTTCTGACTCTTCGAATTCTACCACACGCTGAATACAAAAATAGTAAAAAATAAGAACCAAATTAAAATTTACACTACTATATCCTGCTCAAGTTACTAAATCAAAAGGAACTTATTAACTTATTTTTTAACATAAGTAAATATTGTTTTAGTATATTAACCATTCATTTCGATTTTGGAACAATACTTTTCTTTTTCCCAGATTCAGTGGACTAACATGAAATCTGGTGAGCCTATAGTGAAAACTAAATTAATATAAGGATTTATTTTTTTTGATAAATTTCGCTTCGGGGGCGTTAATAAATCGATTTAGCTAGATTTTCATTTTTGAAAAACGTTTGCCAACAATGAAAATCTACTAGCTAGATCGATTTATTGCCCCCGAAACCCCCTGCATTTGAAAATTTATTGAAAAACGTTGGAGCCGTTCCCGAGATTCAGATTACATGCAAAAGAATTTGGATTTTATAGATAAATGATTACGTTCACTAATCATTGATTTTTTGGATTTAGTTTTATGTGCATCAATTACGGCTTGTTATTATTTTAGACCGAAATAAAAACCAATTAAAATTCTAACCTTATAAACATCTACTGGCACTTGTTTGGAAGTTTCGCTTGCCGTGTTAGTGTTTATTTTGCGGCGTTTTTTTGTAGACACATCATCTTTTCCCATGTTTCTAATATTACTCTATTAGATTTATTTTTGTTATGATAAAATTAAAATTTTGAATAGCGACATTAGCGACGCTCTGTGAACAGGGTAATATGTGTTCTGTGCTGTGAACGTCGATTAATCACAGATTACTATATTAGTAGCTAGATATTAATATTACTTTACTCTATGGTGAACGTGATTAATTCTTTTTATTTACCTACCACAGATTAGATATTATTCTTTACCCTGCCCCACAGAGTATATAATCACTACGTTTACCCTGCCCCAGGGTCTGCGGTCTGCCCTGACTGAAGTCTATCACCAACACAGAGTTTAAAGGGTGTAAACCACCTCATCACCAAGCATTCTGTACATCAAATTAAGTAACTTTACGCAAAAATTATTGCTGGGAAACAACTTTTTTTTTTGAGGTTATAAATCATGTTTTGTGGTAGAACTCAATGTAACGCACTTAAGGGGGAAGCTCACACCCTGCCCGCGAAATTCAAATTTTCTTACGTTTTTTGCAATTTGCAGGCCAGTGCTTGGTTGCATGTTGATGAACATTTGATTCGCGACTGTAAGACGTATTTAGTTACAGAATTATAATCATCAAAATCACCAACACAACCCTCCAAGTTCATATAGATCGAGAAACTATTTTCTCAAGGTCAAAGTTATTCCTCGATCTATATGAACTTGGTTGTATTGATGATTTTGATGATTATAATTCTGTAACTAAATACGTCTTACAGTCGCGAATCAAATGTTCATCAACATACAACCAAGCACTGGCCTGCAAATTGCAAAAAACGTAAGAAAATTTGAATTTCGCGGGCAGTATGTGAGCATTCGCCTTAAAACATTGTGCTGATGGATGGATTGAATAGTACGGGGGTCGTGTAGGTGTTAAAAGTTAAAATCTTACAAAAAAAACGTGTCAAAAAGTTGTAACTTTGACCCCCCATATCTCCGTAACTAGAAGGTTCCCAGGTATGGTGTAGAACAAAAAAATGATCGCAATGACGCACGGTGGGCTGAAAATCGGCTTTCATAGACTTAGGGATTTCAATTTGCAAGTGCTTGTTTTTATGTCGGATATCTCTTCTATTAGTCATTACTATGTACAAAAATGACACCCGAGTTAATTCTGCCCAAAAACGTAGGAAATATATTTTTTTTACGAAAAATTTGTATGAAGCTAGTATGAAAAATCGAATTATCTCCTAAACGGCATGTTTAACCGTACTACCCTTGGAGGTGGTCATAGTGCTAATTATTTATGATTTTTTGGTTGGCGATCGGACGAAAAATTTAATGCCGTTTTTTTTTTTAAAATCGTCAAAATATTTTTGTTTGTTTTTACGTGTAAAACGATCCCTTTTAGTGTCCAAGTTAAAAAGTTCGATATGTTATTAACCCAAATATTAAGAACACACGAATCAAGAAAAATGAAATAAAAAAATTGCTGTTTTTGACACATTTATATTAATTTAAATAAAAAAAGATTATCAAATTATTATTAAAGTAACATAATTATAAAGTTATATTATATACAAAATAATTTAATTTAATTAATACTACGCATTTGTAAAATAAAGAAAAACAAATAAAAAAAAAAACATTAAATATTACAAAAAAACCCAAACACACTCAAATACAAATTTACAAATATGTAAGTACATATATATTTTTTTTACAAATTTTCCTTATCACTCGTTGTCAGACTCCAATTCTGAGTCAGCATCCAGATTGGATATATCCAAAAACTCGAACTCAGTTTCCTGAAATTGAATTAAGTCGAGAGTTTCAGCAAAAAAGCTCTGCTTTTTCTTGGCATCTAACTTAGGCCTTTGTGCACTTAGCAAAGGATCCGAAGAAACAACAAGCATATTTAAAATGTCTTGATTAGAATCCTGCCTGCTTCTTTTCCGCGAATGATGTTCTCGAAACCTCCTAAAATCTTTGTTTCGAGACTCTGAGGCTTCTTCCGAGAGAGTCCCAATCGGCTAATTATCAACACAAAACTCATTTTGTGTTGATAATTATCTAGCTCAAACATAGTTGTCTACGTGTGGGTGTACTATAAACCTCTGCCAACACCTTCGAAAATATAGGAGTGATGCTATTTTATGTTATGTGTAGTTAAAAGTCCGTGTTCTTCAACATAAACACCAAAAGGAATCGTTTCATACGTAAAAACCAATAAAAATATTTTGACGATTTTTTTAAAAAAAACGGCATTAAATTTTTCGTCCGATCGCCAACCAAAAAATCATAAATAATTAGCACTATGACCACCTCCAAGGATAGTACGGTTAAACATGCCGTTTAGGAGATAATTCGATTTTTCATACTAGCTTCATACAAATTTTTCGTAAAAAAGTTATATTTCCTTCGTTTTTGGGCAGAATTAACTCGGGTGTCATTTTTGTACATAGTAATGACTAATAGAAGCGATATCCGACATAAAAACAAGCACTTGCAAATTGAAATCCCTAAGTCTATGAAAGCCGATTTTCAGCCCACCGTGTGACGGGGAGAACAAGTGCCTTTCGGCTTCGTGAAGAGGTGTTTTACACCCTTTATAATCACTACGTTTAATCACAAAGAGTAATATAAACTAAACGTACCGCCTACCGGACGTTTAGTTTATCATGCCTAAAACAAACGTAGCGACCACAGAATAAAGGTGGACGTACACCTATCCGCGCCGAAGGAACCGACCGCGCCGAAAGAATCGAATTTTAGAATTACTTGTATGAAATCCTACTAAACCTCGCACACTTATCCGCGTCGAAGCGGACGAATAGATCACGTCATACGTATGAGAAAAAATTCTTTCGACGCGGATAAGTGTGCGTCCACCTTTATACTCCCACGTACGAAACACTGTGTCCTGTGGGTCCGGCTTGCACTTGACCGCTATTTTTTAGCATTATCTGTGTCGTGTCAGTAATTTAACAAAAAAAACATCTGACTCGCCGTGTACTGTCAATGTCAAATCTCAGCTATTAAGTCAAAGCGTAAAATAATTATATTTTTGGCTAACACTCTCCTGAAAATTCACCGTCATAATGGTGCGAGTAACTCAAGTTCTTGCTCGTATTCCAGTTATTAAATTTCGTAAGGGCGGTGGAGGCGGTTCTCACCCTTCGGGTCCATCTCCAGCTCAGTCGCCAGCTGCTTCTGTAGCTTCTGCAACTTCTGCGGTACGTTATTCACCTACTTGACGATCTTATGACTGTCTATCAGCGAGCGGAGTTTGCATGGCTGAATTTTGGGCCACGCAAATATTTAATAAATAATAAAAATTTGGCATCGACACGCCAAGAAGAAGAACAATAAATTAATGATTTGTCGATTCTTTCTTCGAAGAAACCCGATTCCACGGTGGTCATACGCGGGCTGTTATTTTATTTGCTTAAGTATTCATTCATTGATACACTATTATATTTTAGTATTTACGTAACTATATTTATAAAATGGAAGTGTCACTACAGTCACATGTACCTATGTCAGAAATTCAAAGTTGTAATTCATACAGTGTAGGTACTGTTTAGTGGTTGGTTGGCTGTGGTGTGGGCTATTGGTTATATTTTGATGCAATTTCATAATTTGCACAGATGTAGCATTGCATCAATTATTGGTCTGATAGGGTCTTGGAAAGCAGGACAAAATATTGATAGTGATTTCTTAAGCTAGTCGCAGTCAAAATAACAATCATACATATTTTGAATCGTCATCTATTTTCAGCCTGTTCAAATGCAGACAGCTTCACCAATGAGCACATCCAGCATCCCGGACATTGACCTACCATTGCGCTACAGAAGAATACCTCTCTCAGAAGAAGAAATTGCACTCATCAACGGCGGTGGAATTGTTTAGTCCCTCAACTTACATTAAAGTAGATGCAGTTTCAAAAGTAGATCTTGGTTAACTAAAATAGTTAGTGTGTAAATATCGAGCTAGTAATTTAATAGTCTTTGTTATTTTGACTGTGGAAGTCATTGATTACTCAAATATTTTGCATGGTGATTAATAATATTATATTAATGCTCCATTATAAAGTAGTTTTTTTTTATAATCAAAATGGTATGGATTCTCAGATGGACTGTGAGCTAACTATAAAATGCATGTCTCAATTAAGTGATTCCTATACTATTTCTGAGTTTGTGCCCTGTTGATAGCAATGGGATCGCCCCTATAACATGCAACATAACTGGTGATATGTGGGGGTACTATTACATACACCTGTGCCTAACCCTACAGGCATTGCACGCGTGCTGTTATAACTTTCAAAAAAGATCCTGATAAAACAATACCTATTTTAAAAAAAAACGAACATCTCCAAATAACAAAACACTGAAAAGTGAAATGTTTAGTTTTAGTCACAGTCCATTGAAGATAATCTGGTCAACTGCTTTAAAACTGCATTCTTTAGTTAGAATACAGTTAACAATTAGTACATCTTAATGAAAATCAAAAGTCTTTTTTTGGCGTTTTTAACGGGTTTTGGAGGTATTTAAAGTAAAGTAACCTTAAAAAACTATTATTTGAAAAAAAAAACTTGTGAAATAGTTGGAACTGTGACCTCCAATATCTCAGTATCTAGTAGGTTCCCAGGTATGGTCCAGAACAAAAAAAAATATTGCAATGATGAGGAGAACAAGTACCTTTTGACTCTGTTTAGGGTCTTGGTTACACCCTTTATTAACACATTAACAAATGTTGCAGGCAGAACCCTCTCAATCTCAATCTCAATCCCATTCCGCAAAGGTGCCTATAACAATGGGAGTAATAAAAGTACCACAAGGTGTTTTGATTGACTGTGGAAACAAGAAAAAGGAAGTTGTATCTTTAAATATTGTTTTACAAAGATGGCCACAAAATAGACGGAACAACTAATTATGACAGAAACTTAATCATATTTTTAAATAAAAAATAAAAACAGAATTCATAAAGCTTTGTTTATTCTTAATTCCTATTTAGGAGTGTAGTCAGTATATAAAATATAAATGATATACAGTAACGAAATGATAAGACATGCTCTAATAATACCGAACATTGAGTTTTTCGTTTTGGATGGCCCACATCTGTGCAGCCGGCCCATCGTAAGCGACATCACTGTTGACTTCGAACTTAATTATACCGAATCTAGCAAATTTATTTTTCCACTGTAGAGTCTGAGGTAGGTTGAGTAGTGCATTTGATATCGCCTTTTTTGTCTCAGCTGAAACGAAGTGACATACATTTTATTTATTGGGTTGGATAACATGCAACACTTGGAGTACACAATATTACATCTATGTGGCTACAAATGACAAAATAGTGTCATGTTACAAGCCAACGAAGAGTCTGTTGAGCATTATAAATCTGAAAAAAAAAACATTGTAATATGAGGCATTATTTGGCTAAGCTGACCCACACCACCTTTGAAGGAAAAAAAAAGAAGCCAAGGAACAATGTGGCAGTCGCCATCGATTGGGGTTAGGGCGTAGGTTTAGGGCCTTCAAAATCGCGGTCCACTACTAATTTTCATATTAAATTTTAGAAGCGCGGTTGCAGCGCCACCTGCCATGACCGCGTCGTAGTGAACACACTCTTGACACTTTTACGATGTACATTGTTATATTAGTGAACCTGAACAACATGCTTCCTTTAGGGCTGATGCTCCAAGGTCGCCCGCGAAATTCAAGTTTCTTACGTTTTTTGCAATTTGCAGGTCAGTGCTAGGACATACCGATATATACCTAGTTACCTACCTGTCAAACGCACGTTTATGCGATGACTTTTTGACGGTGCCCTTATGTCGTAGCAATAAGCCTGGTTTTTACATAGTTCAAGTGTTACTCATTAAATAATTGAGGTGTGCAGGAACTAGTTAGGATACTGTCTTGTGACTTACACCTACCTTTTAGTTTAGCATTTACTACAATAGGGTACGGCGGCAAGCGACCCAATGTTTCCAAGGTTATTATATCTTTACCACCATCGTACATGAACTTTTTTGTAAATAGAAGAGTAGTAGAATCAACTGCGGCCCATTCTGCTTGTTTAGATAGCACCATCTGAGCTGACGATAAATGTGATCCGGATCCTGAAAAGAGACAATAATGTTGATGAATTTCGCGGGCTACCCTAGAGCATCCACCTTATTATATGCGGCTGACTGTCTCTGGCAAAAAAGAACCTAACCTCTGTAAGTCACAGTGGCATAATATCGATAATCTTGATATACCTATACCTATTTGTCAAACTGGTCAACCACGTTCAAACCTAACAAGTTCATAATTTACTGCGTAATTAACAAAATAATATCCAAGCTGTCACATGTAATCGGTAGGAAATATATAATAAATCACAGTACTTAGCAGAGATCCAAAGAAAGACGCGTTTTCACCCTTTTCTTTCAATGTTTTCAAAACAATCTTGCTTCCACTTAGAGATTCTTCGTCACTGTATGCAAATGTACAACCACGGAGATCTAGTAAAGTATTCACATTATGAGCTCTGCAATTAAATATTATTACATTATGTATATTTAAATAAAACAATATTGCCAGTCTGGAAGCTAATTGTAGTATAATAGAAGACTCTTATTTCTTATCACAAGTCAATGACATGTTGATAACATTTTTATCTATTGTGTGTATTTATTTCATTGGAAGCATTATTCGTAAACTTACATCAAAATAATTTAACATTACCCATGTTGAGATTTTTTTTTTGAATGATACATGTACCTAGAACTTCCTTGGTTAGTTTAAATGGCCATAATTATAGACAATAATATTATAATATTATTTGACTTATGTGAACCGAAAGCAGAGTGTATACCACCTATTTATCTACCTAGTTACTATAGATAGGTGGTAGATAACATATATACACCTACGCTATGACTACTATGCTATGGGGGCGGCCGGGCGGCGTAGTAGGTACATATAGATACACATCGAAGGATTATCGGGTTTTGTCCATCAGGTATTTCTCAACTAACAGCCTAGAGTCTGTTTTTTTTTTTGTTTTTCCTCGCTAGGAATTCTCCTGTATCGTTAGTAATCTGTGGTATGGTTCACAAATATTTAAACTCACATACACAAACAGCCAAACCCGTAACAACTACCTCTAGGCCATACAAATATTTGTTCCGTGCGAGAATCGAACCCACGGCGCACAGCGCTGCAGCCAACTCAGCCACTGCGCCAACCGGCGGCGGTTTTTTGTGTCCGCCGGCGGTTGGCAATGGCTCGCCCTTCATATTACTGGTAAAATGTAGGGTAATAGAGGTGTACTATAGGTGCTAGAATACTACTATACTATTCTATATTAAATAAATAAATATCGCTGGACATTACACACAGCGCCATCTAGTGCAACACTAAACAAGGCTTGTGTCGTGGTCACCAGACAGTTGATATACTAGTAAATACTTTTTGTTTGTAAATAAATACTTATTATACAAGGGGTTTATTATATTATGTCAAGGGTTCTTACTTTTTATCACTGTGAATGATAATGTCTGAGAAATATCCTGGCTTATTTTCCACGTTCATTTGATGAGCGAAAACAGGCGTTACCGGAAGTAGATCAATAGAGGCATTTTTCTTTCCGCGTAGTTTCATATACGCAGAAGCTGTCATGAATCCTGAAAGTTAAATATATAACAGCATCAGGATATTAAAAAAAAAAATTACGTAGGGTTACATAGTTTGATGAACCTGCCTACTATACAGAATGCTTGGTTGACGGCTTCGTGAAAGAGTGTTTACAGCCTGTATAAATGTCTCCTTTTTTGCCTACCTACGTACCTCTACTACTTGTTAACCCCATTTTTTATGTGGCATATTGTACCTAATGAAAATGTTTCATGCTGCTGTAGGTGATGGTCAAACTGCTTTCAGTTAGTACAAAATATTGATAAGACAATTACCTCATTATCATTTTCAAAAAAATATCGAAAATGGAGGTAGGTACCTAGTTGTCTATTATTATGACTTAAATAAAGTAATTCTCTTACCTAAATCAGCTTTATCAGAAGAAAAAGGATCAGGACGATCCGGTAAAGGTCCTGGACTTCTACTTTCATATTGTAAAGTAGCATAGCAACCCAACGCATCTTCTAGTAACTCCAATATCAGCTCGTATAACTGTACCGGATGAGATGGACACATAAACGTCACAATGCGTAGATCTTCTTTGTTTTGAGCCATTGTTGAAACTAGTATTCAAATGCAAATGATTAACTAGACTAAACAATATTTAACTCGTGCAGCTTATTAAATCGATTATAATGAGCTCACTTTGTTAACGGGTTGCTTGTTTATCATCGTAAAAACACGATAAACGCTGCACGCTTCGATCATGTACCTACTGTCTATTATAGATGCTTTGGTAAACCTGCTACGGGGTGACGTCACAAGCACGCGAGGGGCGCGTGTTTACAAACCTGTACAATTTTATTACAGCCGTGGCCAAGCTGTCTGTTTTATGTATACACCTACCTCCGTACTTTCTCTTAGTTCATTTATGTATACACCTACCTCCGTACTTTCTCTTAGTTCATAATAGGCGCTGCTTTCACCACAGCCTTGTTGCTATGATATTTCTTAGACTAACTATTAGTAAGTAGCACTAGTAGTACTGATAAATACTGTGAATTACAAACTATATTACCATTTAAAGAACCTACCTAATCTAGTACCTAGTCTACGAGTATGATGGTAGGTAGGTATTCGGTTTGCCGTAACTCAATAATTCAGAGTGATGCCATGAGAGTCATGTCGCATGCGCCTACGCAACCAATAGCACCGTCCGTCCGTCTGTTATCTCACCCACCAGTCGCGAGATTATTATATTTAGAAAAAAGAATCAACTACCTAAGTACGGAACGAACGATTGGTGTAGTGGCATAGCAGTGGTATAGCTGAGCGATCGGTTTTAATTTTCGTAGGTACGGAACGACATAGCTGAATGCGGGAATATATATATTTTTTTTATTAAATCTCATAAAATTACAAGTAATTTTTTTTATAGTTTTTTACTCGCCAAACTTTACAGCTAGTATTCCTCCAATATGTTAGAAAGTGTGTGAAGTCGAAAGAAATCCATGGGCGTACCCGATAAAAGTGATTTACGTTATTCACTGTAAAGTAGTAGCAAACTATTGTGGTAAAACACCGATGATCAATCTCAAGTTGAACTTGCTGAAGCCAAAGCGGACCGTATTATTTGAGGCTTACCATAGGTTGGGAACACATAGAATTTAGAGCCATATTTTTCATAAAAAAATAAGGTTTAGCTAGGTACAAGGTGTACCTACCGTTTTCGGTACAGGACCTCTGCCGTCTTATTACAAAACGTGGTCTTAAAAATAGTACCGGGTTTAGTACTAGGTCTAAACCATGAACTTGAAAAAACGTTATTACAAAACGAAGTTTATCGCTAGTCCTAGAACTATCTATGGTACCAAAGTTAGACCATCGCGACCCCTAGTTTAACTATGGTACTAAATTGTCAAACGTCAAATTCAGTCAAATTCTTAACTTTGAGGTTAGCAAATTATCTTTCGGAAAGTATTATTTTGTGATAAAAGCCAAAAATGGATATTAATATGGAAGATTTGGATGTGTTGGATATACTTGCTAGTTCCCGGGGACCCAACAGAGTTCGTCAGCGACGAAATCCATTTGAATTGCCTCAAGCAGATTTTCAACATTACTCGAATTACGCGCGCCGCCAAGTTCACTTCGTTATACGTGCTAGCTCGATAGTTGTTTAAAATAATTGTGAACATGCATTAAAAAAAATACAACTCGAAATATTTAAATACCTTTAAATAACAAAGCTTTAATTTTTATCACTACAAATAACAATTTATAAAATAGTTTTTCTTTAATTTACGTAACAACATTGCGTAAAAAGGAGCGCCACATAGAACGCTGAACAAATGAATGAATGGTTTAAATATTTTTTTGCTTATAATCTGTGGATAATGTTTGAACTAGGGACTGTCTTTGGTACTAAGTAGTCCTCATAAGTCCTCTGTTGGTCTACGATTTGTAATAAGAATGTAAGAACTAACGTTAGTACCGTACTAAACCTAAACCTTTTAGTTCTGGTTTAAACCTGGTACTTACGGAAGTTTTTATAATAAGACGGCTGAGGTTTGCTAAGATTTCATGGACTAGCAAGGTGCAAGTTATAAACTTATAAACTTTTTGACCAGTGTATCTTTAGCTTTTTTTCTCAGCCTTGAGTACATGCAAATAAGGAGCTTCTTATTGATTGTTCAAAACCACACGTTGTCAGCAAACACAATAAAATAATCACCCAAGTACAATAACATCATCATTTATTGAACTTACGCATTGATATCAATTAATTTTAAAACATAAAAATAAACCTTATAATTTAAATAAATAGCATCATACATTCGACACTAGTACATACACTACAGCCAGTTATCTCTTATAAATAAAGTACTTTTTTGAAAAATGTGCTGTGATTTGATCAGCTTGTTACATAATGTATCAGACTACAGGATAAAATGCTGTATAACATTCCAAGAGCATATTCAATTCAGTCATTGCGGTGGATGGCAACTATTTGTGTTCTCTATTCCGAATAAGCTCTTTTACGTCTTTTTATACAATTAGACAGGCTTGCGGAAGTTCTTGCCGGCGTATTTGGCGCCAGCTCCGAGTTCCTCTTCAATGCGGAGGATCTGGTTGTACTTGGCGAGACGCTCGGAGCGGCATGGCGCGCCGGTCTTTATCTGACCAGTCGACAGACCCACGACAAGGTCAGCAATGAATGTGTCTTCAGTCTCTCCGGACCTGGATACAAAAATATCATTATAATATGAACTAACCAACAGTTGCGTATTTGTAAAACGTTCTTCTAATTTCTTATTATTCAATCTTTTATTATTCTATCTTAGTTTTTTTCACAAAAACATACCTGTGAGAAACCATGGTGCCCCATCCATTCTTCTTGGCCAGCAAGTGAGCATCGATGGATTCAGTCACACTTCCAATTTGGTTAACCTTCAAAAGCAAGCAGTTGCATGCTTTCTTCTCAACAGCTGTGGTAATACGCTTGGGGTTTGTTACCTGAAAAAAATAAAAAAATCTTAGTATTGATGTATCTCTGATGGAAGTTTGGTTGGCCATTCAGATTCAGATAACTTTATTTGCGCAAACATTAGTGTACATACAATTATAAAGAAACAAATGCATGCAAGGTGTCAGAAGAAGAGTTGTGCTAACATGTTTACCATATTGTCATGGTGTGCAAATATTAATACAAGCTTAGACTTAAAAAAATAGCATTAAATTAACATTGACAATGCTGACATAAGTAAAATTACATTATTAATTGATTATATTATAATGGATTCAATTGTCAAATATCAAGTAATTAGAAAAAAACAAATATAAGAATGTCAACATAGGTCCATAGAAAATAAAATTCAATACATCACTATCATAATCGTTATTACATTACAATTCATTTCACATAAAATTAAATATAAGAGAATGTCAGTTAAAAAATAATTCACTTAAAAATTCATTAATATCTTTAATAAGCTTTACTAGCTAAAAAATGTTTTAATTTTCTTTTAAAAGCTACTACGCTTAGCTCTTTCCAGCCATTGGGGAGCTTATTGAAAATAATGGGAGCCATACAAAAAACACTCTTGCGCATAAGTGCAGTCCGAGAACTATGTTGACAAAGTTGACTGTTATCACGTCTGTTTCTTGCAAACCGGTCGGCCATGCGGGGAAATAGCTTAGGGTTTGATTTAACATACATCGCGATTTCAAAAATATAAATTGATGGTAAAGTCAAAATGTTGTGGCTTATGAAAAACGGCTTGCAGCTGTCAGTCGTTTTTAATTTAAAAATAGATCTAAGGCACTTTTTTGTGCTTTAAACGCGATATCCCTATCCGTAGAATTTCCCCAAAAACTTATGCCGTATCTGATTATAGACTCTGCTATGCCATAATAGGTGGTTAATAGGGCATCAGTCTTTAGGATCCGCGATAATTTATATAATGCAAATGCGCTGTTACTTAATTTTTTGCAAATTACCTCTATGTGAGCCTTCCAATTTAAATTACGATCAATGGTTAAGACGCCTGCGGAGCATGCGTATTTCATACAAACGTAATACCAAAATAATTTGTAAATTAAACATATTCCTAAGGTAGTGTGCATTTATTTCGATTGAATTACAGAATATCTAGGTTCCCAAATATATATTTTGATTGGACACTGATTTTAACAAGAGTTATAAGAAAAATAAGTTTTCTATGGAAATTTTAAATTCCTCATATCTCGTCTTTGTATCTTTGTCCTCTCAAAAAATATATTTGGGAACATAGATATTCTGTAATACAATCGAAGTAAATACACGCTAGCTTAAGAATATGTTTGATTTACAAATTATTTTGGTATTACGTTTGTATGAAATACGCATGCTCCGCCGGCCCCTTAATCCTAAAAACTTAGTGGAAATTACTGTGTCAATTACATTGTTCTGATACTTAACTTTAAAATTTGGAAATTTTAACTGTCTTTGGCTAAAATGCATTATTACTGTTTTGCTTAAGTTAATATTGAGGTTATTATTTTGTAACCATAGAATCGCTTTGTTTAAGGTATTATTTATATCAGTTTCATAAATATGCTTATTTTCACAAGGAATGGTTATCGTGCTGTCATCTGCAAAAAGCGTCATACTGTGTTCTATACATTTGGGAAAATCGTTGATGTAAAGAGTAAATAACGGAGGTCCTAACACACTTCCTTGTGGTACGCCATAGTCGACGTTACGCTCCCCAGATTTAAAAATTACTTCACGTTTAGTGCTCGCATTAATCCTCGTTACTTCGGTTGTTTGCTTCCTTTCTAGTAAATAAGATTCTTTGCCATGTTCTTTTCAGTTAGCTTTGAAGATGGTTCTCTTGGAAAAACGTATGATGATGATGCCATCTAGCCGATTTCGGCCTCAGCGACTGAATTTAATGGCTTCCTAGTGTGTTTGTAGAGAGCTTTGGTGTGCTCTCAAGTGGCTATAGTTGGTGCCAGTTAAGATCGAAATAGAGTTCATTCACACCTACCTACCAAGTTTTTCATCACACTTACTCTTTTGCAAAAAAAACGGGCACCTAAGGAAAATTACGTTCTAAAGTCGATTTGAGTTAATTGTTGATTGTTGTGATTTAATTGTTTGACGTAGTCTGTATACTTATAATCGTGTAAATTAATACACCTGCAGTAAATTCTGGTATTTAAAAAAAAACGGTAGTCTTTAAAACCGACGTAGCCGGCCAAACTGGGCCAAACAATAAGAAGTGGTCGGCAATAAAGACAAGTTTTTTTTTTTTTAATTAATTAAAGTTTCAAATGTAAAAATCTAATAACAAGTGTGACCTCCTCTTGCCAAAATCACAGCTTGAATCCTTCTGGGCATGCTTTCCACGATGTTTTAATAACGTTTTGAGGAATACGTTCCCACTCTTCTGCAATGTCAATTTTCAGCTCCCTGATGTTTTGTGGAGCAGGTTGCATTGATCTTACCGACTCTTTAGAACTTCTCAGACATGCTCAATTGGATTGAAGTCAGGTCTTCGAGCTGGCCAATCTAAACGATGGATCCCAAGTTCTTGCATGTACGCTTCCACGTCGCCAGAACGGTGCGAGCGCGCATTGATGTCCATAAAAATGGAATCTTCCCCAAGAGCAGTCAATGCGGGTTGTGCATATGGAACAAGGACTTCCATTATGTACCGGTGTGCATTTAATGTTCTATTTTCTATGAAAACTAACTCCGTACGCTCCGTCGAATTAATTGCTGCCAGAACCAGACGCGTCGCCTCCGCCTTTAGGAGTGATTATTTCGAAACACACTTCCGCACACAAATATTTAACAACACGCAATTTTTTTTCAATTATATGCCTACTCCTTCTAAACGGCTTGGTTTATTTAAAATATTTTTAAATAGATCAATCGGTGGTAAAATTTACTACAAAATGAACAGTGCTCGGTAAATCAGTCAATATTTTACAAAGAACATGTTAAATATTGAGACTTCCATAATTAAAAACCGTCTCTGTGCGGGCGAAGGCGCTGCCCGCGGCAGTCGTGCGATAGCATTCAGACGGGGGAGGCTGTGTCGCTCGCTGCTCCGCTCGCGCTATCGATCGACTACGCGTACACGTTTGTGTTTGTGCAAATATTTACGTGGTTTCTGGGTTAGTGTGCATTACAGACTAACTAAATTGATCCCGCCCGCGCATATACGCTTTTGATAGATTGATACTTGGCTAATGTTTATGTGAATGTGTAAATACTTTTTTATTGTGTAAATACTGTTTATATTGTACATTTTGTTAATTTTTAAATATTGTGTAAATACCTAAATAAAAATGTCGAGACCTAGTACAGCAAGAAAATTGGATGCTAGATTTTTTTTACTATTTTTCCTTTATTATAATACCGATCTTGCATTAAATATGATTTTTTCGAAAGGTTTGGAAAAATCACGCATTTAAGGGTTAATATTAAAATTAATACACTCACGAGTGTAAAAAAAACCGGCCTATTGCGTGTCGGGCCACGCGTAGGGAATGCAAATCCGTTCAGTTTCAAAATCCGGATTTTAAGGAACGGATTTTTGGCCTAATCCGGATTTTACGCATTTTTCATGAAAATAAACAAGTCTGCCCATATTCGTTTATTAATACGATGTTTCAAATTTTTATGTGAATGGGTCTATATATAATATAAGCTCAGGAAAATCAAATCATACGATTTTTTTAACTTTTTTATTTGATTTACTTTTGTTTTTTAACCTTGGTTAGTTTCGTTTTATAGTCATTATATTCTTTGTAAATATATATTTTACATTTTTTTTAATATTTCTTAAAAAAAAACTAAATTGTGGTCCGCCGGTGTCGGGAGCAGGTTTCAAGCTACCAGTGGTTACCGGGGATCCAGAGACAGGAACCTCCTCACCATACGGGCCATATCGAGGACTACTGCCTCCCGAAAAAGGCCCTTGATCCAAAACGCCTAAAGAAAGCCTCGACAGACATTCGTCGTCTGGGCTTATCCCAGTTGGAAAGGTCCCATTGTGCCTATTGGCCTTGCTTCGTTCTGTCTCCTGCTGATATGGAGGGATGTGGAAATTACGGTTTTTTCCTACTCCTCCGCTATATAATATATTATACTTGCTGATTCGTTTTCGTTCGTTGTAGGATCCAAGACAGTTAAATTCATTCTTTGGGACTTCGTCGAGCTTCATTGTCTGCGCGCTTTTCTGGTGGTCGCCACTGTTGATTCTGGCTTTCAGGAGTTACAGTGGTTTGGGAATTGTGTGGCGTGGAAATATTATTTATTATTTTACTACGCCATGCTGATCGGTCTATCCGCTATGTCAGGCTTATTGGCGGCAATAGTCCTGTTAATAATTAGTAATAGGTGATCCTAGTACAACGTGACATGGTTTTTCTCGAAAACTGGGTTGGGCACATACTTGTAGTACGGTACCTCAGATTCCACATGTTTATATTTCTAGACAAGTTGCTGGTGAAAAATCCAATAAGGCATCTAAAGTGCTATCGTTTAACCGGCTACGAATTTGGTTACACTCAATACCTGCTGCGGAAAAAGCTCGCTCTGAATCGACGTTGAATGCACTTAATATGCTTGTAAGCAGCCTCCAAGTGAAATATCAGTTTCAGGCTTTCGGCTGATGAGCAAATTTTCGAATACTCGCGCGAAAATGTAGCCCACGAAAAACAATTTCTTATTATTCATAAAATCGGGATTTGAAAGTCGAGTAAAAATGTGGCGAAATCCGGATTTTTCGGATCACGGATAGTCCGGATTGCATTCCCTAGCGCACAATGCACACGCACAATGTAGGGTTCCGTAGTTGCGCGTCAAAATATTGTAGTAATAAAAATCAAACTTACATTTACAGTTGAAAAAGTGTTCTGCAATACATTTTGCTTAGGAAGTATGTTATCCAAGTACGTTTAATAAGTTGGTCAAGTATTACTCATAAACCTGTGAAGCGTACCCGAAGGGTTACCAACGGAATCTTATTACGAAGGCTCCACTGTCCGTAAACATTTTTAACTACATGGTACTTCTGTGCTATTGCAAGATATTTGTGTTTAGTTTTAGTTAATGTTTATTTTATTTGCTATCAATGGAAAAGTACCTGCGAGTTGTTACACATACAAGTAGAATAATTTATATGGGAGCTACATCTGCCAACAAACTGCTTTACAGTTTGGCAGAAGTAACATTTTTTTGCACGCTTTTTCATTTTTTTTTTATAAATATATTGTCAAGTAAAATTAAAATTTAAAACCTTACATAGTCTTTTAAAATATCTTGTGTTCATCTAAACAAAAATCTACCGTGCAATTGGCATACTGTTCTGGAGTTTTAGGCAAAAATACGGCAGTGGCGCGCACGTCGTGTCTGCCTCGCTGCATAATCTATGATATCGTTTTGAGGTATCGTGGTGCGCTACGGACATATGTGCAGTGGTGCAAAAGTTCCCGATTAATCGGGAGATCTACTGATTTTGACTTTTCCCTCCCGATATCCCGATTTAGCGACCCTGTCTCCCGAATTTTTAGTGTAAACTAAAGTAAGGATTAAAATATATTATTATTTAGCATTCTAAAGACGACAACACCGAAGGTGACCTGGTAACACTAAACCAATGCACGGGTAGGTAAAAATTATATTTTCTTTGGCACGGGGATTCCCCAAAAAAACTTATACACAACACGTATTATTAGACCGAAATGTCTTACAATAGAGTTTATTATTGTTTGGTGTGGAATTATTTCGGTTCGGGTTGTTTAGCGAATCTACTGGGATGTTTAGTTTATTATTTATCCGTTTAGTGAGCAGCATGAAATGCGGCGATGGTTCACGAATGTTTGAAAATATTTGTTCGTTTGTTTTTAATATTCTGAGTTTACCACACTCATCTGCAAACGTCGAACGAATATTTTCGTCAATCAATCTAATGAAAACTAAACAGCGCAACAAACTATCCACTGAATCAATTATTGGTCTTCTGCACACAAAAAGATGTATAGGAGAAAATAATCAAACTTGTTATAATTTTAATATTGACCAAAAAATGTTTAATAAAATAGCAAGCAAGAAGTGGTATGAAAATGAATAATCAGTAATCACTGTACCTTTCATATTTTTAATAAATCATTTTAATTATTAGCATAAAATACTGTTGTTTTATTTTGCCAAAAAAATCTCCCGATTTCTCCCGATTATTACCTGGAATATTACCCGATTTTTTAATTTTCACTTTTGCAACACTGCATATGTGTGTGCGGTGCAGATATGAAAGTGTGCGTTTAGCTCCGCCCGGATGCTCAAGGTTGTTGAGGGTACTATGCGCCTTAACTGGCACCAACTATAGCTTATCCAACTTTGTCTGAAAAACTCCGAGCACAAAGTGGACATGTCAGGGCCGACAGTCTCGACAGAGATAACGACAAAATCGCTAACTTTCGATCGCTGATTACTAACGAATAAATTCGGTTGCAATAATTTATTATGCTTACGAGAAACGCGTCTAGGATATAGAGACTTTCATTATTCGCAAGCATCGTTATTGCAACCGAATTTATTTGTTAGTAATTAGCAACCGAAAGTTAACGATTTTGTCGTTATCTCTTTCAAGACTGCAGAACTCCATTGACAAAATTGTAGAGTATAGCATATACTCATAAGTGCAAGTACTCACTGTAAGATCATCTCCGACAATCTGGATGGGAGTGCGGGAGGTGAGGCTAGCCCACGCGGCCCAGTCGTCCTGGTCGAAGGGATCTTCAATGGACACCATGGGGAAGTCCTTGATGAAGTCCAGGTACACCTCAGCCAGCTTATCAGAAGACAGGTAGTCAGCAGGGTTGGACTTGGGGTTCTTGAAGTCCAGATCATATGTGCTGTTCTTGAAGAATTCAGATGCGGCAACATCCATTCCAATTTCAATCTAAAACACATAGTAAAAATTGAGTCTGTGATGACTAACTTTGACCATAATACAAATGAAGGAGCGGACAAAAGCTAATTAACAAACAAACAAAATAGCGTGTTTGTGTCAAGTACAAAATTACAGAGGCTTGAATTTATGTTACTGATTTTTTCAAGGAGATACCGGTAGTAAATGTGCAAAGATAAAATAGCTGTTATATTCAAATCACAAATAAATAATATTAGGCCATTTCCTACTACTAACCTTGCCAGTGTAACCAGCCTGCTGGATGGCATCTTGAATGAGGAAAAGAGCATCCTTGTTGTTCTGGATGTTGGGAGCGAATCCACCCTCATCACCGACAGCAGTGGAGTCCAGACCGAACTTATCCTTGATGATCTTCTTCAAGTGGTGGTACACTTCAGAACCCATGCGCATTGCCTCGCTGAATGAAGTAGCGCCTAGGTAAAAGATTTAATGTATGTATTTAAAACTGTTTTTACCTTGTGTAACTTGTGTTTTGTACCTTGTGTCTATGAATTTACTGTTGAATATTGAGTGATAATATACACCTTTGTGATATTCCCACAACTGTTACTTCAAAATATCATTTGCTTTTGCATCCATTACCTGTTGGTAAGTTGTTGGAAATGGCCGTTTCAGTCCAAAGAGAACGGTTGGAAAGTCAAGTTTAGACTTTCTTGAGAGGGTATAAGTTGGGTAATATAAATTATAATAACCTGTAGGCAAGATCATGAACTCTTGCATAGCCAACTTGTTGCCGGCATGGGAGCCACCGTTGATGACGTTGAAGGCAGGTACAGGCAGCACAATTTCAGCATTGCCAGCCAAATCAGCCAAGTGCTTGTACAAAGGCACTCCCTTCTTAGCAGCTCCGGCCTTGGCGACGGCCAAAGACACGCCGAGGATGGCATTAGCACCCAACTTGGACTTATTTTCAGTGCCATCCAAGTTCAGCATGAACTGGTCAATCTGTTAACAATCAGTAGATTTATTATTATTAGGTAGGTAGTAACTGGGAGCTTAGTCCATGCTGTGACTGTTCAGTTGCTAAGCAAGTGTTTGTGAGGATAATTATTTGAGTAGTTGGTACATGGCTTAAGTTGATGGATGGAATGTTTTCACTCCGTTCATATCGTTGATTGAAATTCTGGAGGGTTTTATTTTGCCTTTTCTGGAGGGTTTACATTACTATTAGTATACAGGGTGTACAAAAAGGTTGATTTAAGAGCGCGTATCCCAAAAGTTGGCAATGTCGCAAATAGCTGTCAAATATTTACATGTTTTAATTAATTTGGCAATTTTACTGTGTGAAAATAAGAAATATGGCTCTGTAGTGGACTAAAAAATTGATTAGGAAATGCAATAATTAATATCGTAATACCGAATATATACTTTTAGATGTAAAAAAAGTATTTGGGAACTTGGCAAATGCCTTTTTTACACCTGAAACGTTTACAACATCAAATTTAGGGTGGTAATTGCAATTCATATTCAATTTTTTAGTGCACTACAGAGCCATATTTCTTATTTTCATACAGTAAAATTGCCAAATTAATTAAAACATGTAAATATTTGACAGCTATTTGCGACGTTGCCAACTTTTGGAATACGCGCTCTTAATAGAATATGTGTGATTCATACTTATTTCTACCTACAAATAAGTAGGTTTTATACTTATTTTATCTCCATTTCCGAGTTCTTTATCTGTTCCATGTTTATATTTCTGAAGTTTTTGAAATAGCCACAAAAGTTTATCTTTGATATGAACAAATAAAATTTTGCAATCATAACATTTGCAATTTTTCCTGATTACTTGCTCATATTTCTGTGCTATCCCCATCTAATCTTGCATCATTTTAGGGAATTTGGGACAAAATGTTTGAACTTTTAATATACATTTAATATATTTGTTGGTGAATATGATAATTTATTGCTGCCAGTAAGTGAAGGAGCATTCAAAGTGAACTTGAACTGTTAAGGTCAAAGTGAAGGTTACACATTAATGAATGAAACTTATGACTCATACCTCTTTCTGCTGTGTTACTTCAAGGTTTTGTTTCAGCAGCTCAGGAGCAATGCTTTCGTTGATGTTCTTGATGGCAGTGAGAACACCCTTGCCATGGTACTGTCCTTTGACATTATCTCTAAGTTCCAGAGCCTCATGGACACCAGTAGAGGCGCCAGACGGGACAGCCGCACGGAACAGGCCCAACTCTGTCACCTACATCAAATAAAATTGTTAAATCCAGCACATTTTGTATGCTATCTATAGTTATTCATGTAACAAGGAGTTGTTGTTCTGATAGTAAGATGCAGTTCTAACTAGAATCATCTTACGGGATCTTAATATCCTGTCCCAATAAAAGCAAAGAAGATTTGTTTTCATTGACTACCCACAATGTTTCATTGTTTTGAAATATGAAGGAAACAAATGATATTCTGTATAACAGGAAAAACGGGGCTGTTAACTTGATAATAATACGTACCAGGTCGACCTCCACAGTGGGGTTACCACGGGAGTCGAAGATTTGACGAGCTTTGATGGACTTGATCGGCATTCTGGACATACAGGCAAAACAGTTTCTGATTAAAGTATAAATTATTTTTCTTAAATAATTATAATAAAAATAATCTCATTACAATTTTATCAATGAATCATTGCCTACCTCAATTTGTTCATTAGAAGGCGGCAAGGTCAACTATAGGTTGATTTTATTAATCTCAATCAGTTTCAGCAAACATAGTTAGCGGGTGATTATTTTGTTTTATAATCGCATAGACTACGATTAACAAAAGTTAATTAGATAATATTAAAACAATTGACGTATGCAAAAAAATTAAAGCCAAAAGATTATATAAAATTGGCATTTTCATTATTTTTACAGAAAACACTGGCCTATCTTACAATGTTATTAAAACTAAGCCCCTACATAGATGTTTCAGTATGAAAAAGGGTACTTACTTGATTATAATTCCGTAATTTCAGCGGACAAATTAAACAGTAAATGCACAAAATTCGCCGGATCCGCCGGAAAGTACCTAGAGAAGATGTGACTTTGTCCTTCACAAGGTGAAACTAGAGGCTTAAAACCGGAACTTTCTCGGATTACACTGAATTCAGAAAGGTGGAGGGCAACGCCCAGTTTTTACTTTTATAAACTGTTGATGACAAACGTCTACGTTTAGATCATTATCAAAATATTTTTAATTGAAGACGTCCAACGCACCACTTCCCAAGATATATTTTATGAAATTAAATTCGGTTCAACAATGTCGAGTATTTCCGGTTTTTAAACATGGGTCACAGACAATTGACAGTGTCAGTGACAGAATGAAAGTTGACATTGACACTGACGTCTGTCTGACTGAATAGTCACTCCGCGTTGTTTACAATTTTCATTTTTTGTTTCTTTCTCTTGTGTTCATAATTTCTGATTTAAAAAATGAGTGCTGATAAGGAATCTAAATCTGAGAAAAAGCCCATAGTTATTAAAAATGCCACTGATTTACAAAGGCTAAAATTAGAAAAACTAATGAAAAATCCAGTGAGTTCTCCAAAACTAACTTCTCCAAATAATAAACTAGGACTTAAATGTTAAGAATTTTATTCGGAGACTCATAACCATGTATTTATGTATCAGGATAAGCCTGTGGTGATCCCTGAACCGCCAAAATCGAAATCATTAGCGGCGCCACCTGACTTCGTCCGCAATGTAATGGGTTCGAGTGCTGGCGCTGGATCGGGAGAATTTCACGTATACCGTCATCTCAGGCGCAAAGAATACGCGAGGCAGAAGTTCATCCAGGAGAAAAGTGAAAAGGTAATTATCTGGTATTACCTACTAACACTGATCCAATGTTCATGCGTGTGATGAGGTGGGGAAAATAGGATGTGACTAAAAGAGTGTTTTAAATTTTGATAGATGGAGAGAGAGGAAGACCAAGTGGATTGTGTGGGTTATCATATGAAATAAAACGGGTATGAATGATTTTGTGGTATTTGACAGGGGAGAACGGAAGATAAAAAATGTGAAAGAGTCCTTATTGCCTTCATATCCTGCAACCTATCGTATATCTTATATTGGGTTTGGACAGTGGATGGTCAAAGAAAACAATACTGTTAGGAAGTAATGAGGTTTTGCGTAGTATTATGAAGAAATGAGGTTGTACGTAGCACAAGTTACTTCTATGGAAAGAAGTGACAGACAATGGGCATTATTAGTCTCTGGTTGTGAGAGACTCGTTGGGAATATCGTTCAAAGGGCTGTAAGATTTAGATTTTCCTATTTTGTGTACTTACTCGCTACTTTTCTAAGCAATTACGTGTTAATTGAATTCCTTATGATTTATTGTGGTTATGGATAGTTTCACCAATTGATATTTTGTTCCAAGTTAGAATAAAAGGTTGTATTTGTTACTTTATGTACCTCGTTGTCTTATTTTAAACATCTTCACTTCTGAATGCTAAATATACTGTATAAAAAATATCTCGTCAAACATCTTTCGAGACCGTCATTAAGCGGTTGGATCAAGAGCCTGATTCTGAAGGTAGTACTCCTTGATACGGCCCGCATTGTGAGGAGAATTCTCTCTCTGGATCCCTAACACCTTGGCAACTTGGACCCTGCTCCAGACACTGGCAGGGCAGTTTTTAATATTTTATTTATGAAAAAAAGAACTAATAATAATTTATTGCTTTTTGCAATAATTTCAGGAAAAAATGGATGATGAATATCATAACAGAATAGAACAGAACCGGCAAGCAGCTGCTGAGAAAACAGCAAAGAAACGAGCCAAGAGGTTAAAGAAAAAGAAAAATGCTAAATTAAAAGGAAAGAAGCCAAAATCAGAAGATAAGCAAACTGCATCATCACAGTCAGACTCCAGCAGTGAAGATGATGACACAGAAGATACAGGGAAAAATATTTCACCAGCAGCAGTTGAAGAAACTAGTTCATAATTAAAGAGTAATATAGTAGATAAGGGAATAAAGTATTTGCTTACTTTACAAAGCTTTTTAATTAAATTAAATTGAAATAACATGGCCCATGGCATAACTTAGTAAAAATAAATGCAATATAAAATTAAAATATGTTATCAAATAAAATGCACTAAAAAGTACCTAATACATTATTGGATTAATCAAATTGTTTCTGAAAAGTCATCATAATTAATTTTATTCTCAAAGAAGTAAGGTGGCAGAGGTGGTAAGGTAACAGTGAAGCTGTCGGGCTCCGGTATGGCCATGCGCTTCCAGGAGGCAGTGTAGTATATTGTGTTCCTCGTTTCACCAGCGCACCATGGAATTACGCTTAATCTGCAACAAAACTAGTTGATTTAGTATTAAATCCACTTATTCTATACATTACCACTGCATCGACAGAGAATTTTTCACACGACAAAAAAAAGAATGGAGTCCTATGAGTGCATTTATTTAATACATAATCGTAATGATAAGAAATAAGTACTTCTAACATCTTACCTAAATAGTCGGGAAAGCCGTTAGAAATATTTCTTAAATCTATGGGTAAGGGCCGAGGCACACCGGAGCCGCTGCCATTCCGGTGTGGCTCTGCCCTAAGACTCATCATATCCCATGTGCTTGTTGTTCACGAGCGGCCCTTACCCGGGCCGGTTACACGCACCCGCTTTTTAGCCGGGAAGAGATGCATATAAATGCATGCGCCGCGCCGATTGTAAGTCAGGTCTCGAGAACAAGAGAACACAAGGATTACCTACTAGCGGCCAAGCAATGATTGCTTGAGAACATGCAATGTTATCTTGTAGTACATAGCAGTTACATGTATTTATTTTACACTCTAAAAAGCTCGATTTTTATATTTAAATTTTTACTTAAGTACTTACCCAAACATCAGCATTGTGAAGGAAATTAAAACAATCGCTATAATAAGAAACCACAGTGAAAAGTCCGTCATTTTCAAGAATATCTTTCCTGCGCGTATGTAACGACGATTCTTGCGCCGTTGAGCGGTTAGAATTATTTCATGACAAGTTATTAATTACAAAAAGGTAGGTCGATAGATTTTATTGCTTAAGTACCCATTTTTATACGTTTTTCGTGAAGAACGTCATAATCACAAACAGGTAGGTATGAGGGTGTAACTTTAACAATGCGATTGTAGTCAATAATGTAGTTCTAGTATTGAGCAGGTTACAAATCTGATTCAGACATGGGTAAAATTATAAAACAAAGTCCTCCGCCGCGTGTGTCTGTCTGTTCGCGATAAACTCAAAAACTACTGCACCGATTTTCATGCTGTTTTCGCTAATGATAGAGTGGTTCTCGAGGAAGGTTTTAGTATATTATTTGAACGCGGGCGAAGCCGCGGGAAGCAGCTAGTTAAATATATAAGTAGATGACTGCAGTCGGAGTTGCATGAAGTTTTCTTTCTTTATTACGCTTATCCCCGCGATGGGTTAAACAGAGGTGGTTTCGAGGAAAGTTTAGGCTATAAACACCTCTTAACGAAGCCGAAAGGCACTTGTTCTCCCCGTCATTGCGATCATGTTTTTGTTCTACACCATACCTGGGAATCTTCTAGTTACGGAGATATTGGGGGTCAAAGTTACAACTTTCTCACAAGATTTTTTAAATACAAGTTTTTATAGTAAGATTTTATATAAGTACTTTAAATACCTCCACGAACCCCGTACTATGCAATCCATCCATCAGAGCACAATGTTTGAGTGCGGTACATTGAGTTATGCCACAAAACGTGATTTTTCACCCCAAAAAAAAAGGTTTCCCAGCAATAATTTTTGCGTGTAAAGTTACTTAGTTTGACGTACAGAATGCTTGGTTGACGGCTTCGTGATGAGGTGGTGGTTTACACCCTGTATAACATAACGCTACGACCAATAGGAGCGGAGCATAAATGTTTTTTTTTTGTAAAAACGGGGATTTATTCCATATGTGAGTTTTTTCTCTTATGTGACGCAGACGAAGTTGCGTGATCATAACTTAATGTCATCAACCAAAGAGTAGAAAACTTATACCAAAGAATTTCCAGACTATGCTATGACTGCTACCGCTAAACCCAATCATACTAGAATCGAACCCAATTCGCTAAGCAGTACCGCTTGCGACCACTAGACCAACGAGGCAGACACCTCATGATACCTTCGATCAAGAAATTGATCGAAGCTTGATACGCACTATATTACGACTTGAGTCTTCTTCGTTGTGATGAATGCCACAACACAGGCATGCCACTTCTGTCCTGCCCGTCGAGCACAAATAACTGCAGCCTCCAAGACTTGAATGAGGCAAACGGCAGCTGTCTACCGAGCAGGTAACTAGGTTAGGTTGAAAAGTTAAAAAATAAAACGATGCTTGGAATAGTTCTCACAAATTTTAATAGAACTGAAATGAATACATATAAATGTTAATTAAATCTAAGGATTAATAGCTAGGTTTATTGAACAGAAGCCATAACGCTATCCTCGTTCTTCTTGAGTATGACGAATCCTTCCATGACCGGCGACAGAGGGATATACTCGTCGGTGGCGAGTTCAGCGCGTTCGCCGAACGATAGTAGTACGGGCGTCGTGTGCGTATGTGAACCAGCGATTGTTTTTGGGGTTCCTGCTTTACCGATAACGTCGACAGCCTGCGAATTAATGAAAATTTGTAATCAAGAGCTGATGATGACAGCCTACGAATGAGTGTCAAAAATGACTAACAGGCCGAATCTAACTCTTTTTTGAAGTCTCAGAATTGGATGGCTCTAATATCCCACGGGGTCTACACTTCTATCTATCATGGGGGTTTAGGTTTCCGCACTTAGGTCCATGTTCACCGAGGAGATAACAGTCTGATTATGTGACATGTTCCCATACAAAAATGTGTTTTAAACAGCTGTTTTAGATAATCAGACTGTTATCTTCTCGGTGAACATGGACCTTAGTCCTTGAGGTGGACCATTGTGGGTGGGGTCTACACTTACTAACAAAATCATGAGTTTTTATTAAGAAATTCATGCATTTAGACCGATTTTTAATTAGTAAAACATTTTGTTGGTCTTTCACAGTGTTATCGATAATTTTAGCAATTTGTGTAGCCTAAACTTAAAACTAGACTTCATTTCTAATCTATGTTTTTTTCTTACCTGTCCAACACGCACGCTGACGTTCAAGGGCTGTAGGTTCTCGTCGAGCGTGACGAGCCAACGGGGCTGCATCGCCGTCGCCAGCACGTACAGCAAGTAGTGGGACTTGCCGAGGATTACTGAAATACAAGATTATTTATTTGTTTGGGTAAGTACTTAAGAGACAAAATTCATAAACTCTCGACTATTTCCCATGGGGGTACCACCACAGAACGCCATCTGCTATGATCCTTACATGCTCCTTTTGTTCGTCCTCGTTCATGAATCTGGCCATTCACACCCGGCGAGTGTCCAAAAAATCTTTCTGAAGAACCTCGCCAATAAGAGACGAAATAAACTATCCATTTCAAACTCGACCTTAGAGAAGTGGTAGCTGTTACATCTTTAGAAAATATTCCGGGTGCGGATACAGTTCAGACTCAGACACACATAATATTAATTACCAGCTTCTGCCCGCGACTTCGTTCGCGTGAATTTCCCGCTTGCAACATTTCTTATTGCTGCTCCGCTCCTATTGGTCATAGCGTGATGTTATATAAACTATAGCCTTCCTCGATAAATGGACTATCCAACGCAAAAAGAATTTTTCAATTCGAGCCGGTAGTTCCTGAGATTAGCGCGTTCAACCAAACAAACAAACTCTTCTGCTTTATAATATTAGTATAGATATATTTTACTAGCACTTCGCTTCGCGTCATAACTCGGCTAATTTGCACGATATCAATATAATTTATAGCATAATTATGTTACTCGGTAAAGTTGTAGCTTTCTTACAGTGAAAGTATTTTTAAAATCGGTTGAGTTCTTGAGTTAAATCGTAACAAACACACAAACGAAAATTCTAAGCGTTCCTCTTTATAATATTAGTATAGATATTTATATATCAGTGTACTTACTGTTCTTGCAATCCAAGAAGGCAGTGAGCACAACGAGTAGTCCCGCGAGCGCGGGCTGGTTGATAAGGCGTCGGTCGGCGTGCGTGGGACACAGCGTCACCGTGCCCTTGCCGGCGTGACACAGACCCTGCGCCAGTCGCACCATGAACAGGTGCACCGGCGACTTGCCGTGGTACAGGGCCAACGCGCGCAGCATTGTTGCCAACCTTCACGGTAATTATAACAAGTTTTATGAAGATAAGGAGTTCATTGGTTTGTCGGTTTATAGAGGAGAATGGAAGAAAAAAAACGTATTTCATCGACCCCAAGTTTACTATCATGGAACTTTATCACCTGCCTATCCCAAGGTTTTCTCTGAATATATTTTATAGGTTGTGAATCATGAAGCCCACACATTGTCGATGTTAGTAAAGAATCTAGATTCTAGAAGAATTAATTCATACACCCAGATTGAGATAAATGTAGAACATGTACTGTTATGTTCTTGAAATATTGCCATAGAAATGCAATGGAGAGTATGGCAACACGCAGATTATTTTTAATGAAACGAAACATAACGAAACCGGGTTATTCTAAATTGAATATTGTTAAAAAAATTGTTACCTGGCGTTATTAGTACCAGCTCCAACCAATCCCATGGCGAAGATGGCATTGTAGGCGACGTCGTTATCAGAATCGTGAGAGTACTTGTTGAGTACGTCGATAACAGCCAGCTGTGGGTTCGAGATTGAACACAGCGCGATGGCCAGGGGCACCGCCCGTCGCACTGCCGGCTCGCCGTAACGACCCTGCGAAAATATAAAAGAATTTAGAACCAGCGAATCAAAAAAAAAAAAACTAAAATCATTTTACAAGAACAGAATTAGTGATTGAAGCCTCCCTTTAGGCAACTAATGCCTTTAATGGGAGACTCCGCTCTCCATATGAAATGCTTGTGGTACTTAAAACTAACGGTTTGAACAAGGCTTAGGCGCCACCACATCTAGATTTACGTCACTAACGCTTTGCCATTGTAGGGTAAAGGCAATGATATTCTAATAAACAGATATGTTATACACTTACAAAACAACAGAAAAAAGTGTTCCGCGCCAAGAGGCTGCACACAAACACACTTTTCATTTCACTACAAGTAAAAAGGATAGCTTGATAAAACCAATAAGAAAAAAAGTGACAGCTAGATGTTGTCAATTGCGCGTGAATGTAAACAAACCTTATTCGATCCACCAATCACCGCACGTTGGCATCATAGACTAACAAATTAACTAGGCAGAATGTACAAACCGCGTGTATAGAATTGTAGCCGGGATTTGTGCCTATGCACTAATAAAAGGTAGGTAGGTGAAAAATAAAACACGTTTTAAAAAGAAAGAAATAATAACATATTGCAATCCATTCTTGAAGCCTGATCTCAATGGTAGCTTTTTTTTAACACAATCTGTGACATATTATGGTAACGATAAGCTATTTATATTTTCTTTTCCTACATATGACATGTTTAATTTATAATTAAGTATATCAAACAAAATTATAAAGAAAAGTTTTTAAAAGGGAAACTAGAACTCTGGAGTAAAGATGACTTTACTGCCTAATACTCGCATCTGTATTTTTATTCCATGTCCGGAGTGCACGCATCCTTGTCGTTCTTACGACAAAAAATGTACTTTCCATCTCTTTCTTTTTTCTAACCTCCAAATATCAGAATATTAGGAAAATAATTGAAACATATTAATAAATCGAAGTATATTGCGTACTTACGTGTGGTATGAGATCCCTTGTGTTTTATTAACTTTGTTATCATTATTGGTACACTTCCTAAATACACACGATGGCATTTTGAATGGTAATTACGTAGCAGCGCGCAACGTATCACTCGTAGTCGTGCGTGACACAGACTAATGGCAATACGTCCCAATTAAGACGTTTTCTAGTCTTCACGTTTTGCGCGCTCATAACATATCTGTTTACTTAAATATCATTGGGTAAAGGCATGTCCTTCTACAGTGAGGGCATGAGCAATGATCACCACATGACACATCATGCTTGCTTGTGATGGATTGATGCTCTCAGTTTATGATTCGTGCAGAAATACATTGTGAGGATTTTTTTTTGCCTGGTTTTTATTCCACAACCTCGTGAATGCTAAGCGACGCTTTAACTTATCAGAATCCTATACCCATACATCCCAAATGCATTGCTAAAATTGTTTCAGGTGTGCTTAGTTTACCGACCCTTCAATTCGCAACGCTGCTTGTTGGCAGAAGCAGCTACAGACCCTGGCGTTACGTAAGTGCGTCAGGATCTTAACAATAGCAGTCCAGGTTATGGAAGCCTTATAATTCCTTCGTGCCTCGGAAAGCACGTTAACCCGTTGGTCCTGCGCCTAAAGCTTATCCGGTCGTTCCGGATTACCATCCCTTCAGACTATGAGAGTGAGGAAAGTGAGAGCATCTATGTTTGCGCACACACTTGTGCACTATAATATTTCCTGCTATAAAATGGTAAGGAGGTCAATATAACACGGAAGACGACAAAAAAAATCTTAGTCCGACAGTTAGATTAAGTACTTATCAAAAAATATTTGACTCGTATTTTATTATAAGTATTTTTGATACGTAAATCAAAATTGACGAAGATACGAGACGCTTTTGAAATTCTCAATACGTCACGCTAGGCGTGAATTATTATTAGAGCGTACACCCGAGTTTTGATCTTTGTCAATATTCATTGATTTACAAAAACAAAAAATAAGTGTCCATTATTTTCCAATACTAAATTTTTGATAATGTGGTCATGCCTACTCAACTCACCAGCTGTCCGAATATCCTGGTGCACATCTCGGCGCCGGTCTCCTCGGCGAGCGCGATGACGGCGACACCTAGCGTGGCGACCGCTTGCACCGACGACAGCTCCTTGTTAGCCTCCTTCTCCTTTTCTTTCTCCTTATTCTTGCTGTCCTTTGATGACTTGCCTGGAAGAATACGTAGATTTTTTAGCGAGGAAGACTGATTTACGTATTTTTTGGGTACGCTAATTGGTAATGCGGAGCAGCTTACTTGTCTGAATGAAAAAGAGGTAAGAACAGTGGATAAGAACTACTAAATCATGACAAAAAATCTATAAATGTAAATAATAAGGAATGAGTATAGTACCTTTTGAGCTCTTATCATCCTTTGAACTGCCGGCTGAGCTTGAGCTGGAAGCAGAGCCTTCTTTAGCATCTTTCTTGTCTGGCTTCTTGAATGCTGTGTCCTCGGTTGACGATTGCTCATTCTAAAGTATGGACAGGGTATGTTAATAGGTTATTTCACAGGTAAATAAAATATAAGTTTTCTATAAATTGGTGCAGTTCATTGATGAAGTGTAAAGTCAGGGCAATACTTTTTAAAGCAAATAGATATCTTACATCCTATCAATCACATTTTTTTTTATAACTGTAAATGAATGACATGTATGAATGACTGCCTCCTTGGTCTAGTGGTCGCAAGCGCGACTGTTGAACGAGAGGTCCTGAGTTCGATTCCCAGGTTGGGCAAAGTTGTATTGGGTTCTTTAATAGATGGGACTTAAACATAACTGGCCAAATATGGGTGTACTATAATATAAGGTACATCTCTGCCTAACCCTTCGGGGTTTATAGGCATAATTTTATGTAAAAATTGTGAGTTACATACGGGCTAATTTAGTTGGTGATCAATTGGCTTAACATTGAATTTCCCTGAAGTGAGTGAAAGGGAAATCTATGCACAAATGGTTACCACATAATTATACAGTACATCATAGCGAAACCCACACAGAAAATTTTCATCAGTAATTAAAAAACGATTTCCTACAAAAGTGTAACCTACTTGTCCAAAATGTATGGAACAGCAGATTCTCTTTTGAATTACCGATGAACATTTTGTGTGTAGCGTCCACCTTGTATAAATGCTGAACATTGGTGTATCCTTACATCAGTCTCGTAATGTTTGGAGCAGATGTGCAGCATCTGTTGCACGACCAGCACGTCCCCGGTGCCCGCGTACGCGCACATGGATAGCGTGGTCTGGCACAGCGACTGCTGTGGCTCCGGTAACACTTCCAGCGCAGCCATTGTGGCTTCTGTGCGCTCCTTGCAACCTGTACATTAGAAACATAAACAGGTTAATACTAGTGTCCGACCGAAACAGGATTTTCAGCCGAAACCGAAACCGAACCTTCGGTCTTGGTCCCAGTTTCGGCCGAAACCGAAACATTTAAATTTTTATAGCATGTTAAATCTTTTGTATTTTTACGCGTATATAGACAGTAAACACGTCTAAAAAAATAAAATGCAACAATTAAGGTACCTATGTTTCAAAAATATTTCTTAATTCATAAAATACTGCTTTTAAAAAAAAATGGCAAATAGGATTCTTTTCTTTTTGTGTAATTTTTTACCTGAAAGAAATCAGTCATTATAAATAAATAATATCTCACAGATTAAAATACAAAAACCACTAAGGTAAACATACCTATGGCAGTCATTATTAAAAGGAAAATTAATTCAAGTAAATAATGAAGTATAACTAGAAAACTTTCACGTACAGTACTACTGTACTACGGGTCCGAATTGACTAAGCACCTGGCGTACTAAAGGGAAAAAATGCGACATGACTGAAGGTCATTCACGGTAACAGTTAAATCACCGGAGGTAGTTGTGTATCGGATTTACGGGGCGGTTCGAATACAGGTACAAAATTGAATCCAACAACAATTACAAACAAATAGAGTAATGTTTGAATCAAACATCACAGGTCAACAAACATCACAAACAACAAATACACATCTTTGGCCGCCTCGCTGCTTGGTTAATCCATATAATTAAAAAAATTTGAAGAGTTCCCTCGATTTCACCAAGATTCCATCATCAGATCCCGACTTGGCGACTATGGGACCAACTTGGGAGTATACCCTTTCAAACAAAAAAAGAATTTTTCAAATCGGTTTAGGCGTCTTCGAGTAATCGGTGAACATACATTAAAAAAAAAAAAAAATACATACAGTCGAATAGAGAACCTCCTCCTTTTTGGAAGTCGGTTAAAAACGCACGACTGCGGCGCTGCAGCCGCGCGTCAGTTCACGGATCGACTTTATCTAATGAATTCTATTCTATTACAACTTACAACCTAATTATTTTCCGCTGTAGGACAAGACTCTAATGAATGCCATAAAATAAATCATCATTAATCAAAAGTAAAAACAAATATTTACCTAATAATGTTTGCGCGAGAAAAACCACAACCTCAAATCATCACGATCATGCTGGCTAGCAAACACAATTGGCAATCACGTTCACTCACTCAAAGTAAGCCGAATGATGCGTGACAATTCACGAACACCTAGTTTCGGCGGGGCCGAAGGTTCGGCCAATTATTGGCCGAAACCGAAACTGTGGCCGAAACTAGATTTTTTGGCCGAAACTAGCCGAAACCGAAACCGAACCTTCGGTCGGTCCTTAGTTAATACATAAATGGTTTTTTTTTAATGAAACCTAGCTGGATCCATTTATCACCCCCAATACTATTTCATGAAAATCGTTGTAGCTACTTCCGAGATTCAGATTATATATGTCACCGTAAAATTGACACCGTTGAATTGTTTCTCTCTAGCGATATTGTAAAGTCTCGAATTATTGTCAACTGAACATACGGAAGTATCTCTTGCCCCCATAAACGGGACTTGGGGCACCCCCCCCATTAGGTTAGTTAGGTTCCTTTAAACCCTGCACTCGGAAATACGGAGTTTTTTAGGGGAATATAAAGTGTTTTAAGGTTAGGTTATATTAATCCATATTTCTCAGGAATGGTACAGTATCTTTTCATGAGAGTGGAACCACTGGGCAAGGGGGACCCCTTATTCCCTCCACACCGCGTGAGCTGACTACCATCGCATGCATTTCACGAAAAATAATGCGTTTTATTGTAAGCAGTATGTTCGTTTGACAATAATTCGAGAGTTTACAATATCGCTAGAGAGATTACAATATAACGTATTTGACAATTTTACGGTGACATATATATATGTCAGCGTTACATTGTAAAAACCGTTAGATTGCAAACTCTTTTTTTTCTTTTTTAGGATGGGAAATCATCAAATAACTTCTTCCACTCCGGGCGGAGCGGGAGGGAGTGTCAGACTTTTACTGACTAAAACTCATCCATGTTCCTTCCTCGCCCTTTATGTTCCGAGGCCGCGGTATCGCTTTCGAACAGGCCCGCAACCCCGGCAAAGATTGTAAACTCTCGAAAGATTGTTAAACGAAAATACTGCTTACAATATGGCGCATTATTTTTCGGTAGATTATAATCTGTCGATGTGAAACCGTAATATCTATATATCTATACATATAATAAAAGAGTAAAAAAGCCGTGTCTGTACATTGAATATATTTAAAAAATAATAATTGAAGCGGGTTTAGAAACAGTAATAGAGCACGAATCCAAAAAAAAAAGTCTGTCTGTTTGTCTGTTTGTTTGTACACGCTAATCTACGGAAGTACTGGACGGATTTGAATGATTTTTTTTTTGTTGTATAGGTATTATGTCTGGGCAACATATAGGCTATAATTTATCTTGGAAACCTGAACACCTGATGTAGAACCGCAATAGACCAGCTAAACTATAAGAGATACAAATATGCCACCATAGCAAAAATTGTTTCACGTGATGAGCATTTTCTGCTGAGAGAATAAATTTGAAGATCTGGAACACCTGATGTGGAACTCCAAGAGCCCAGCTACACCATAACACATATAGGAATGACGTCTTAGCAAAAGTTGTTCAATCTGATAAGCCCTCTCTGTTGACTTATAAAAATCGAAGATCTGGGACACCTGTCGTGGAACTCCAATAGCCCAGCTACACCATAACGCATATAGGAATGACGTCTTAGCAAAAGTTGTTCAATTTGATGAGCACTCTCTGTTAATTTATAAAAATCGAAGATCTGGAACACCTGTTGTGG
Organism: Xestia ashworthii; assembly: GCA_950022955.1. NCBI lineage: Eukaryota > Metazoa > Arthropoda > Insecta > Lepidoptera > Noctuidae > Xestia > Xestia ashworthii. The sequence continues at coordinate 8,958,613 of OX465562.1, read as the reverse complement.
AACTACAAGAACCCAGCTACACCATAACACATAGGAATGATGACGTCTTAGCAAAAGTTGTTCGGTCTGATGGGCATTTCCTGTTGACTTATAAAAAATCGAAGATCAGAAACATCTGATGTGAAAATTATTGCAAAGCTATCACTAATTTCACTGTATAATTATAAAATGACAAAAACTGGGAGTACCTCCACGCGGTTAAGGAGGTAACAGTTTAGGACTGATTTTCGATTTTCGATGACTATGGTAAATCATTGAAAATTTGACTCTACTGGCCAAAACTCCCATTTATTATTTTATTTTATCGAATAAATATGTCTTCGAGCTTATGTTATTTGAGTGTTTTTGGCATGAAGAGACAGAAGAAGAGCGCGAAGACTTCGACATTCTCTGAACAGAATGTCGATAACATCTGAAGAATCGGGTGTCTCAAGATATAGCCGTAGGGCATGATGACCTTCCTTGGGTTGATAAGAAACGGAGTTCATTTACGTATACTCCTATGATTGAATACGCCACATATTCCGCCATCGGAGGTATGGTTCAAAACTTTACTTTTTGTGAAGCTGTTAAATGGCAAAAAGAAACAAACGGTATGTGTTGCTCAGGTGGGAAAGATCCATTATTTTCCCGTCCCCGGGCTCTTAGAATTAGACGTTTCAGATCTTCGATTTTGACGAACCCGGTGTCGCTGGCAAAAGCAATAGGATCCGCGTACGAAGTCGCGGGCAGAAGCTAGTTGTGAAATATGTGACGGATGTCAATTCGCGCGGTGTGGAGGGGGGAAGGAAGGTGGCGTCCCCCTTCCCCCATGGTATCACGCTCAAGAAAAGATTATGCACCGTTCCTGAGAAAAACCGATTAATATAACCTAACCTCAAAACACGTTATATTCCCCTAAAAAGCGTAGTCGACGGAGCCCCGCTATGCGGGGCACCTATTTCTGTCTGCAGGGTTTAAAGGAACCTAACTAACTTAAAGTCGGGATGGCCCAAGTCCCGGCTATGGGTGCAGAGATACTTCCGTCGTCGTTTTACAGTGACATATACATTTTAAAGGTATTAGATAAACAGAGACTGATCATAGACTAAGCAGGTTAAAAGTTTAACCGGTAAGACCTATAACCCAAAGGTTTCATTAACCAATTATACAGGTTAACCCTATTATAAAGATATGGGTAACCTTTGTGGTCCCTAACTGTAACACTAAAACTAAGTAGCCTGCCTTTTCATTGCAAAGGCACATTGAGATTGTGAGTCAGAAAACTTACCTAAGAAGCACAGTCCCAGTCCCAGATGTAAGAATCTAGCATATGTAGATGAGTGTAAGTCTTTGTTGTCATCAATAAGACGTTGAATGATGGCGCATGTGACCTGTGAACAAGCATTTTTATATATCAATTAAAAAAAATGTCTCACCCCTATGGCCCCCACCATAGTCGTCAGACAAAACATGTATGACCACATAAAACGCAAGATAGAGGAGTTTGATGCATAAATCGCATTATAGTGGACCGCGAACTTTTGCGCCGTCGTTTGGCGCATTTTAATAACTGTGTCAGGATGTCCAAGCATAATTAGGCATTTTTACATTTGTGCACATTAAAGATGCGTGGGTAAGCATTTATTTGTAAGAGCTTTGGCATCAACGTCAAGTACGTTGTCTCATACTTAGTGCTCTTTTTTTGGATGGGAAAACAGTCGAACGCCGTCGATCAAAGAGTGACCCTTTATCAAACTTGGACAAGCTTTGGGCAGAGTTTGTCAACGATATTGAGTCCCATTTAATTAATCACAGTAGGTACTTACATCGCCATTACAAGAGCCGACGGCTATCAAACCACAGGACACGGCAGCAAGCGCGCAGATCTCGGCGGGCGCGGCCGTGTCACTCAGCACGGGTAAAAGGTGCGATAGTACGTCCTCGCGTTGAGTACCTGCATACGCGATACCCAAGCCTGAGGAGAAATAATACTTGCTTAGAAAATAATATTTACTGCGTTTTATTAGTATTTAACAACCACAAGACCGACGTCGACAGATCGATGAAGTCGGTCGACTGGGTGTCGTAAAACTTACATACAGTTCGATAAATAAATTAAAACAAAATATACTAACCCAAAACACTTCCAATCCTGAGGTTAGAACTTGAATGCAGAACATAGTCTGACAGGAGCGCAAGCGCCGGGTCACACTCGTTGCGTACGCCGCAGTTGACCAATCCCAGAGCGAGTAATGCGCCCGCTTTGATGTGTTCGTCAGCAGTGTATAGATACTTGTCGATGGGTGTCAGACCACCATCCACATCCCACAAGTGGATCATACCCAGGGAGGCAGCAGCGGATAACATGCCTAGAAAATAAAAATACTCATTTAAAAGCTGCTGTAATTTTTCGTATGCTTCTTCTAACATATTGAAGGTTTAATGTTATTACTTTGTTCAGTTAATCAAGTACAAAAAATAAAAAACAAACTGTCAGAATTGTCAGAAAACAGAAATAAGGAACAGCTTACCATGATCTTTGTTCTTGTACATCCACTTGTTGCCATCTTCCGTGGTAACGAGCTTGTCGCGTCCAAAGCCAGCATTTACGAACGCGTTGACAAATGTAGCTGACAAATTCTGTCTGGCGGAGTCTACCGGGTGCTCAGTTAAGAGAGAGGGACGCAGAGCCGATCCAGCGGACTCTAGCCATGTCTTGTATACCTCCTCTGGAGTTTTAGGTTCCATGATGTCGAGCTAATAAACATGAATTTTATTATAACAAGAATTTATGATAGAGTGCCTCTCGAGTCTCACTCATTCACACCCAGTATCTGAATTAATGACGGATGACAACATCTTTCACAAAAAGCAGAACGCCGAACTTTCTAAGCCCCAATGAAATTCAAATGAACTTCTGTTGTAATTAAATAAAATCTTTCACAGCCGTTTTTTTTTTCCAGACTTTAGATACTTTATCACCGCACGAAACTCACTTTTCTCCATAATTTCGCGTTTTAAGAAACTTGTTGTACTAAACAATTTATTTGTGTCAATCTGATCAAATCAAGTGACACTTGCCATAAATATTGTGTGTAAAAGAAATATCGAACTACCCTCATTTTTTTTATAAATCTGCCTTCTCAAAACTTTTTGATTAACCTCATAGTAACAAGAAGGTACACTTTTATTTCTCTCACTTGTCTCAGTTTGAATTAAATAAAAGACAGTACTAATTAGTTTGTATCAATAGGTGGTTGGTCAGCTGTTTGCTTCTGATTTATCTGAACAGAAGAAGAATATTGTCCATGTTCAAAGACCTACCTCTCTTGCCAGGCTAAGGAAGTGATCATTGATGTGTGCATTGAGAAGAATTGTGCGGAGATCTTCATCATCTACTTCCAAGGGTATGTATTGGCGCGCCAACATGTAGCACAGTTGTTTCTTGATCAACCTGTAAGTTAAGAGGGTTATAAAAAAATCTGTACTTTATAAGAGATGTCAAAACTGTGCAAAAAGAAAACTAACTTAAAATCCAAAAGAGGGTCAGTGGATACGAAACGGCGCACTATTTTTTTACTGCGACCAATTTCGAGGTAGCGCTGACCTAACCTATGTGGTCGGAATCCCTTCGACATCGTTTTTACGACAAACGGTTAGTCGGAGACAAAAACACACAAAGACACTTTTAGTCTTATATTTAGGTGTTTTATACAATAGTATCGAGAAAATAAACGATATGTGCTAAATTTTTTGTTTTTTTCTCAGTGCCACGTAACATAGACACTCTCTAACCCCAAAAGAGGTCACTGTAAAATTGTTTGGTATTTGTTTGTTTTTAACCAATTGATTTCCCCAATAACATTTCACTAAAAATTACTAGTCATACTTACGGATCAGTGCAGGAATTGAACACTTCTTCACATTTGGCCTTGTCATGCAATTGCATTGACACAAGCAGGGCACGAGGATATTCACCAAATCGTATGTAGGTGTCTAGAACTCCTTGCAGAATCTGTGTAGATTCTGGCTCAACAACATAGCTAGCACATCTGTAATTAACATGTAGTAATTAATGCAAAACAACCTGGTCAGAGTAGCAGGCAAGAGTAGGGTGCAGGAGGGCCAGGACCAGCTCAAGTTGTGTACAATGGAGGAAACCTACATTGTGTATAAATGTTACCGGCATTGAATGGATATGGGTCAAAGAAAAAGATTACTAATGTAGAAGAAACATCATCATCTTTCCCTTAACCCAATGCATTGGGGTCGGCGCAGCATGTCTTCTTCTTCTAAATTTCTCTATTTTTCGTCATCTCATTAGACATTCAGACAGTCATTTCTTGCCATATCATTCCTATCATAGTCCACCAATCATTTCTTTGGTCATCCTCTACTCATATACCCATCTACATTCATGCTCAAAACTTTCCTCACACAACATTTTCCTCATTCCTCCGCATCACATGCCCATACCACAACTGATTATTTGCTCCTCTTATTTGCTCATTTCTTACTTTGGCCATTGGCATAAATAACACCACACATCCCCCTTAGCATTCTCATCTCCACAACATGCAAATGCCTTTCATTCATCCATTTTGTTCCCAACATTCTGATCCATAAAAGACAGCAGGTCTAACCATTGTAGAAGAAACAGTTTGATAATAACGTAACAACACTGTAAAAGCTATATAGTTGAACAACACCCATAATCCACACTACTGAGACTAGTTATTAGATAACATTTTGTTTTTCACTTACCCAATCAAATACAAGCAAACTCTGGGGTAGTTGCTCTGATCCATGTGCTGAGTGAGCAGGTCAAGTCTATCAATCTCCATCAGCAAGTCACAGGCTTGTATCTCAGCAGAGTGTTTCATGTCAAAGGAGATCACGTCTCGGACAAGGTTCAGCAGGGAATCCATATTGTCTACGTTCCATTCTTCAGCTATTTCACCCTCCAACTGCCTGTTTTATCACAATGAGTGAGAGTTAAGAAACAATGAGAAAAAAGTTAATGCATGTTTTATTTAGTTAGTAATCATGTATTAATTCAATCACTTGTTTGTTAATGAATTTGTAAACATACCTGACATATTCATGTCCCCAGTCCCCTACATTAGACATTGTCCCAAGAAGGCAGTATTTAAGACATTCTCTTTTCTCAGCTGCTTCCTGAAAATCACAACTCACTTCTATTATTTAACTCTCTAATTAACTTACCAAATCAGCATAATGAAAAAACGTTTTACTCACAGTAGAACCACTAACACCCATAGCAAGGACTGAAACAACATCTGCACAGAACTTCTTTGTCTGAGCATCTTGAATTTTTTCATAAACAACCTTCAGAGACGGATAGTGTTCCCTCAGGAACTTCAAAGGTTTTGGGACTGATGTCATAGACGTTGTCGAAGTCCTTATAAGTTTACTTAACATTTGCAAAGCTGTTAAGTATAGATCAACATCTTCTCCCTGCCGAAAAAATATGAAATTAGGTTAGAACTGTTTGATTACACCAGTCATGTTCATAACATTTTACGAATTATGATAGATAAACATACCAGCAGTTTCTCAACCAACATATTGAGCTCCTCTTGCAAACGTTTGTCTTCTTCAGACTATAAGAACAATCAAACAATGAATTATTGTGGTTCATTTGTAGATAGATAGGAAGATTGATTTTAGATTTATACATAGAAAATAATTAATTACTTACCAAGTCATCATTGGGAGCGGCTGCTGGTTCTGCTTTCTCTTTTTTCGGCTCCTCAACCTTATTTTTCACCGTCATCGTGTGTTTATTCTGGTTTACTTCTATAAAAATGAAACAATCTCACTGTGAATCTTCGCTTTCGGTGATTTTACAAATTTTGACAAGTCACCGTAGCATCGGGATGCCCACCTAAAAAATTAAATTCTACTAAAAAGTCGGTTCTGTAATTTGCACGACAAAAGTGTCATACATTTATTTTGAGAAACCGGCTACGAAAAACAAGAAAATTTTATTGAATTTTTCAGAAGATGACCTATAAGGCGCCTATTTTCCAAAGGCAGAAGTACTGTTTTGATAAATTGGTTTTCGGAGGATATACTCGTAAATGAGTTATCAGAAAAGTATCAGTTTATATCCTGAATGGCGTAGATTTCTCACAATCGGCACTTTATGGTGTAAAGGTGGAACATTTCAAGGAAAACTTTAAAAGTTCGATTTCTCAAAAACCATGCACCCAGTTTGGACCCCAAGCGGGTCAAAATTGTTACAAATAAGGTCTAGTATCCCCCATTTCAAGGCCTGCACCCAATTACCAATCACCCTGTATATACGGGGAAAAAGCACGTTATGCTGTTGGTCGCGGCTGTCATTTGTAGACTTTTGACAGTCGTTACAGGTAGTCAGTGGCCCAAAAAGTCTGGCAACCAATCTTACCAATTGGTTTCGTATTACTCAGTAGGTACTAACTGGATTGTGGAGGTCAAAATACTGGTATTCAGCTGCATCCGGTTAAACTGGAAGCCGACCCCAACATAGTTCGGAAAAGGCTAGGCAGATGATGATGTTGACATACATTCATGCCTTTTTCACACATGAGGTTAGGCAGTAACTTCTGAGCGTATTGTGAAAACGAGGACAAAGTGCCCAGTTAAACGCAGTGTTCTACAAAATATTAGGATATCTGAGTAAGGTTTAGAGTAAGGTACGCCAGCGCCTACAATATATCAATAGGTAAAATAATAATTTGGACAAGTTTTCAAACTGTCATGGTCATCCCGTTTCTAGAACACTAGAAACGGGATATTTACCATGTTATATTATATGATTTTTCGGCGCTTAGATTACCAAATATAGGAACGAGGATAATATATCGGATCGAGTTGCGAGTGACAGTGATTGCGGTACTGAGTGCAAAAAAAAACGAACAAACAAAGGGTAGACCGATTTGTTTGGTCTTATGCACCCATCCGCAATAACTTCAGATTTTCCGTGATTTCACGGTTCTTGTATTATAAATAATAGTGAAGGTAGGTTATGATCATGGTGTTTGCAACAGCGCCGAAATATCGGGAAATCATAACAAACATTAGAAACATGATAAATATCCCGATAATAAGTATAATTTGTACGTGTAGATCAAATTTCAAATCAACGTTATTAAAATAGTAATAATACGTCATCACAAAATTTATTAGTTACAGTAACATGACGCGGACGGTATTATGAGTACCTAATGTGAAACTTCAACACAACCGTAATAAATGGTCAGACCCTACAGAGTAGCATAATATAATAAAATTTAAATACTGTTTTACCGAAAATAAATAATTCACAAAAAAATTAGCAATTCAATGAGAGGGAACTACATCAAGATCAGGATAGCGAACGTAAGAAATTTAAGATTTTAATTCAGTTTGTTTGAAGCAGTAGTCAGATAAAGTTCTGTTTGTGTGATAAAGTATTTAAATACTGATACTGTGTTTATGGTTAGAAATAACGCATTAATTTAAATAACTTCAACGACACACGGCCAGAAGGTTGGTAATCGTTCTTTGTAAATTGTAATGGTAATTTACCTGTGTTTTCAGGACATATTGTAATAATATTCTTAATTGATTGTAATACAATAATAAGGACTCACTTGGATACAGAGGTGACCGCAACTAGTCGCAGCAACTGTCCAGGCGAGACAAGAATGCTTATGTACGAGCGCGACAGACGAAAAGAGAACGACCTCTACACGTCTCGTATAATGTATATGTCACCGTAAAATTGTCAAACACAGCGGGGCCTCTGTTTCTGAGTGCAGGGTTTAAAGGAACCTAACTAACCTAACGTGGGGGTGCCCCAAGTCCCGATTATGGGGGCAGAGGTACTTCCCTCGCATGCATTTCACAATATTACGGTCTCACTTCGATAGATTACAATCTACCGAAAAACATGCGTTTTTATTGTAAGCAGTATGTTCGTTTGATAATATTTCGAGAGTTTACAATCATTAACGTGTTTGACAATTTTACGGTGACATACAGGGTGTGGCGTAAGTAGTGGTCCACCGTTCAGGATTCGATGAACCAGATAATTGACTATAACAATTAAAAATTTTAACCATTTTTACCCAAAAGGTTCCGAAAATATTTCCTTTCTGTCTTTTATTTACGAAATTTCTACCTTTTATTACAAATTTGTTTGTAGTTTCAACAAAAACCATTATTTTTTCATTTTATTTCTGTTGATTACTGCTGAATACTAGAGCTATCATGATAAATAATGATTTTTTATGTAAATTTAGCTCTTTTGAAGAAAAAGTTGGTTCTTCTCTAATTTTAACCCTAATTTTTACAAATCATAAAAGTTCAAGGGTGATTTTCGTAAAAAAAAACCTACTACACTGTCAGTGACCATTTATTTAATAATATGCCTACTAAATACCGATTTCAAAATGGTATCACTATAACAGATCCTATTATTTATCAAAAAGATATTCAATTTTAATTGCAGAAAAGAAGATTTTCATTAAACTACTTTTTTAAACTTTACTGCGTTAATACTTACGATATTTGCAAAAAAATACACTACAGTGTCAATGCCCATTTGTTTTAAAAAAAACTACTATTGCAGAGTTATCTAGACCTAACTTGTTACTTTAGGAATTTGAACAAAGAATTAAAAAAAAAAAGAAATCACTTTATTTAACATTTGAATTTATTATTAATCTTTGTCATGATTACAATCATTAAAATTAAACAAAATGTTCAAAATGGCCCCCATTCGCAGCTATACACGCTCTGCAACGTCGAATAAACGACCGTTTAAGTCGTCGGGCAAACCCGCTTTCGCTGATTTCTCTAGCTGCTGCCTGGATTCTAGTCCTCAATTGGTCAATGCTTGTGATTTCTTTGCTATAGACTTTTTCTTTTAGGCAACCCCAATAAAAAAAATCTAGGGGATTAAGATCTGGCGAGCGTGGTGGCCACAATATTGGACCTAAGCGCCCTTTCCACCTATTTGGATACACTGTATCAAGGTGCTCTCGTACTCTAACAGCGTAGTGAGCGGGACAGCCATCGTTCTGCAGCCACATGTCTTCTTGGACTTCAGGAACGATACTGCCCTTCCAGAAGCAAGGGCAAGTCAATTTGCAAAAAACTTAAATATCTTTCTGCATATTTTAATGTTTCTGGCAAAAAAAAAGGGTCAGGGTTTTTTTACCTGAAATGTTTGTGCTTCAACACAAATCATATTTGAATTGTAAAAAGTTACATTGTATCCGTTTTTTGAGTTTTAATACGTTTTGTAATAGTATTAACGCAACAAAGTTTAAAAAAGTAGTTTCATGAAAATCTTCTTTTCTTCAATTAATATTGAATATCTTTTTGTTAAATTATTGGATCTGATAAAGTGATATCATTTTGAAATCGGTATTTAGTAGGCATATTATTAAATGCATGGGCACTGACAATGTACTACGTTTTTTTTACAAAAGTCGCTCTTGAACTTGAAGGTGTGTTAAAAATTAGGGTTAAAATTAGAGAAGAACCAACTTTTTCTTCAAAAGAGCTGAATTTACATAAAAAATCATAATTTATCATGATAGCTCTAGTATTCAGCAGTAATTAACAGAAATGAAAATGAAAAAATAGTGGTTTTTGTGAAACTACAAACAAATTTGTAAAAAAAAGATAGAAATTTCGTAAACAAAAGACAAAAAGGAAATATTTTCGGAACCCTTGGGTAAAAGTGGTTAAAATTTTTAAATGTTAAGTATAGTTAATTATCTGGTTCATTGAATCCTGAACGGTGGACCACTACTTACGCCACACCCTGTATAATAAGATTAGGGCACTCCTTTGCCAAAGCTATGTTACATGAATTATCTGAGGTTTAGAGAGCGAGGGTTTAAGCACTTTTCATTTGTTCCAACCGTGTAGGCTCAGCCTCAGCAGCAGAGTCGAGCGTGTTAAAGTTATACAAAGTACAGCAGTTAATAAGACGGTGCGTACCTACCGTTACTTCCTTCAATACCCTCTCGCTTGTCATAGTTTGTTACGAATTCTCTTGATTATCTGGTTTTGATTTAGTAATTTTTCGCAGGTAATATGTATCGCAACCAAGGTGTGGCTCTTTTGAAACGTCTAAAATTTAACAAGTGTTTGTCGCTTGATGCCTCAACGCCTTTGTCCATTGAACATATGCCTCGTCCAAAACAACTGCCTATTCTCGGGGCGGCAGGCAGCGGAACAAAGTAAGGAACTATTTTATTTTTAAAACTAAGGAACTTTTATCTGTTACTATTAACTGTTATCAAAAGATTAAATATTCTCTTAAATTGTGACTACCTGTAGGTGAGATATTTGTTTATTTGTGTTACAGGTTACACGAATATGCCGATTCTAGGCACAAACAGTTAGGTCCCATATATTGTGAGAAGTTGGGCGGTGACACAGATCTGGTATTTGTTAGTGATCCCATGCTAATAAGAAAACTATTTCTGAATCTTGAAGGAAAGTATCCCATGCATATTTTACCAGAGCCTTGGGTATTATACGAAAAATTGTATGGATCTAAAAGGGGGTTATTCTTCATGAACGGTGAGGAGTGGTTAGAAAAACGTAGAGTTATGAACAAGTTTTTACTCAAAGAAAATTCCGAAACATGCTTCGAAACACCAGTAAGAAGCACTGTACATAATTTAATACATAAGTGGAAAAATGAAGCTGAGAAAGGCCCATTTGTGCCTAATTTAGAGTCTGAGTTTTACAAACTTTCTATAGACGGTATGTATGAAAACAGTTCACCCTTTTGTTTCTTTACTGAAGTAACGACTTCGGTTGACCTCCAAAACGCCAAAGACGGTACATTTTTGATGAATATTATTGAGCACGTCAGCGAATTCATATTGCATACTTGACACTACATAGGTATGTATATGTCACCGTAAAATAGTCAAACACGTTAGATTGTAATCTCTCTAGCGATATTGTAAACTCTCGAAATATTGTAAGACGAAATACTGCTTACAATAAAACGCATTATTTTTCGTGAAATGCATGCGATAGTAGTCAACTAACGCGGTGTGGAGGGAAGGAGGAGTCCCCCTTACCCAGTGGTACCACTCTCATGAAAAAACAATGTACCATTCCTGAGAAATACCGATTAATATAACCTAACCTTAAAACACTTTATATTCCCTTAAAAAGCGTAGTCGGAGCCCCGCATCGCGGGCCCCCTATTTTCGAAAGCAGTGTTTAAAGGAACCTAACTAACCTAACGGGGGTGTGCCCCAAGTCCCGATTATGGTGGCAGAGATACTTCCGTATGTTCAGTTGACAATATTTCGAGAGTTTACAATATCGCTAGAGAGAAACACGTTATATTGTAATAAAACGTGTTTGACAATTTTACGGTGACATTTACATATGTAGTAGTAAGAAGTTAAATTCATGAATCTCGTACACTCAATATTATTAAAACCTACTAAGGTTTCGAAGTAACCAACAAAAAAATGACTATTCATGTGTCATCAAAGCACTCGCCTATTTGCGATAATATTATTTTTTCCGAATGAACGTGTCAAGTATTTTATTTACTTATTATTTTTGTTCATCCCTCAATTATATTATTTGTTACAGTGATAATAGCGGTGATGTCAGGGAGCACTTCGTCACTCAAACCAGATAAACATTATGAGACGGTGGTGACCATGTTTTCTGAAGCAGTCAAGAAGATCTTTCAAACCACTACCAAGTTATTCGGCCTGCCATTAGATACGTGTCAAAAGTTAAATTTAAAAGTGTGGAGAGATTTTAAAGAATCCGTCGATATATCTCTATCACTAGGTAATTCACTAAGTATAAAAAAAAGCATAATCATTACGTATTAGTACTTATTGTGTGCGTTACTAAACGTTGGATTTTACAATTTCCAGCTCACAAAATGGTAAATGAAATGTTATTGCATAGCAAAGACAGTAACGGATTGATAAATGTACTAGTTGAAGAAAATATTAAGCCCGAAGATATTAAAAGAATAATCAGTGATTTCATTATTGCGGCTGGAGATACGGTATTATTTTAATATTGTTTAAAAGGCGACTACATGAGATAAACACGTGTTTTATAATGCCTAGGTACTAGTCTATGATTCACGGCAATAAACAAAACCAGAAAAATATATGATATTCTTCAGGATATATGCTAGTATGATAGTGTTTTGAAAACATAATACAATTAATTTGACTCGATAAAAAAAATCACGAACTTACGCCTAAAAATTTATTTCAACAAAAAAAAAACACTAAAATACATGCGATCATTCTGTTTTTTTGGCAAATAATTCTACAAGCAATATAATAGCATTATAGTGTTTTAGTTTTTAGTCCAATCAAAAGAGTTTTTGTAAATCGATCGAAACCACTCATTTCGTTCGCACAATTTGGCCCGCACTGATTGACGTAACAACCACTTTGTAGTGCGAGCTGATTTGAACTTTTTTCTAACAGCATTTCAAACGAAGTTAGAACCACCACAAATAGAGTTGCTAATTTAGGTCATTTAATCGCCTTAACTAGGTTCTTTTGAGTTGTATTTGTTTTGTTAAATTTCAGACTTCTTATACATCCTTATGGGCATTATATTTGCTATCAAGAAATAAAACTACACAAGAAGAAATACATTCAAGGAACTCTTACATAAATTATGTGATCAAGGAATCTATGAGGTTATATCCTGTGGCTCCATTTCTTACAAGGATTTTACCTGAAGATTGCATTTTTGGACCATACAGATTAAAAAAAGGCGTAAGTATTGACTTACATAATTAATATGGTATCTTTTTAAATAATTTATAAACTATAACTAATACAGGAAGTATTATAATATCTGTGCTAATACTAACTCAAGTACCGAGAACTAAAATCACGCAGGCATAGCGTTAATTTTAATTACTGTCTTATAATAATCGAATGAGAGGTTTTCTTTTTGAGAATTAAAAAAAATAGTTTCCATGAACTCGATAGATGGCGTTGATCCGACTACGTTAGGGTATGCGCGCACTACGAAAATAAACCGTTGCGACTTTTAAAAGTGCATAATAAAATCGCAAACGACAATAATTCCTATGCGCACTACGATTTATTATCTGTCTGACATCGTCAAAGATCACAAGTCGACTGACCGCTGCGCTTGCGATTTTTTCCGCAATGCGAGAAACCAGTACCGCTTCATAGGGTACAAAATATACGTAGGTACGTGCGAAAACAAATCGCAAACGATTTCTTTTCGCAGTGCGCGCATTGTAGTACATTTCTGTTGTTCACACATTGACGAATTTTCTTCGCAACGATTTATTTTCGTAGTGCGCGCATACCCTTACTAGGTGCCAAAGGCAAAACGCTTGAAAAAACACACGTCACACACGCTCGTTGACTGACACTTTCGTTTGCATAAGCTTCCGAATATAATCATTAGGTCCAAGTGAAATTATGTGACGTTCTGGGGGTCTAAAATGGCCGCTTTAACGGAACATAATTTGAATCACGATAAAAATATTAAATTCTTAAAATGGACTTTATGATTTTGACGATAAAGTCCAATAGTGGATATTTTTTTTAACGTGATTCATAAAATGCTCTGCTAAAGCGGCCATTTTTAAACATCTGTTCCTTGCAGTAACGTAGTCAGACCAACGCCATCTATCCGGCGACTAGGGAAGATTAGAAAAAGAAAATCCCTCATTACTTGTAAATCTCGTCAGTCTTGTCGGCTAAAGGTGGACGCACACTTATCCGCGCCGAACGAATCGGAGTCAAGGAGGCCTCGCACACATCCGCGCCGAACGAATCGACCGCGCCGAAGGATTGGAATCATTCATTTTTTAATCGAAGAAAAATGTCGGGAATTTTAAAATCAAGAGCTGTTAACCCTCGGTATACACTGATTAAAGTCCAAGAAGAAGGAAAAACGTAGATATAAGTTTATGTGTCATATAATTACGTAACTCGAAATGATGATTTTGTATTTGTTGAGATATCACTACATAGTATAAAACAAAGTCGCTTTCTCTGTCCCTATGTCCCTATGTATGCTTAGATCTTCAAAACTACGACAAACAACGGATTTTGATGCGGTTTTTTTTTAATGAATAGAGTGATTCAAGAGGAAGGTTTATATGTATAATACATGCATAGAGAAAAACCGAGAAATTTAAAGATTTGTAATGTGATGTCGTAACAAACATATTTTTCTGCGCTTACATTGCCAACGCTGGCTAAACCTTACGAGATACTTACATCAAATTTATGTACTACGGAATTGTATATCTTAAAAGATGAATAAAAAAGTCCGCGACAGCATATGTTTATCTCCTAAGGATAACCCACAGTAACCATTTTATCAATAAAAAATATGGGTTATTTACCAAGCTATTTTAAACGATACAGTATCATTCCTTATCCAATTAAATACATTAGATACGTTGTGCATTTCATGTAGATCAAAATTGCCCTTTTCAGCATGTGATTTAAATGAATATTTTCGAAGATATTACAGATTTAAAAATTGCGGGACGTAGCGTTTGCGGCGGCACCGGCCGGCCGGGGTCTATTCTAAGGTTAATTTTTAAATCGCACAAGACTTATACTAATTATAAGCACATAAGATTAGATAAGGTTAGATTAAATAAAACCATAATTTATGGATTGGAATTTTCTATTAAGATCTTGGTTAAAATTTAGAGTGAGATCAATTTAATATTAGGGAAATTATTTTCAAAAATCGTAATTTAAGGTGAGGTACGAGTATGTAAGTTCAGAAAAAGAACTGAAAGATGATTGTTGATTATCTTTTGTTTTTAGTCGCACGAATAGCAAATTATTTTTTAAGTATTTTTAATTTAATTAAAATCACAAAGTTTGGCATAAGGGTCTAATATTCAAGCTCAGACGCATGCTACCAGAATTTGCAGATATCCTAGAGTCATACATTACTAACAGAATGTTTAGAATACGGCAGGAGGACGCATATTCCGAGCTAAAAGCCATAAAAGCTGGTGTACCTCAAGGAAGTAGGCCCAATTTTGTACTTGTTATACACATGTGACATCCCAGAACTGGAAAACAACACCATTGCGACCTTTGCAGATGATACTGCAATTATGGCTACCGGATTAAGCCACAGAGAAGCAGTAGAAAAAGTTCAACTACCTGTGAACAAAGTTTATGACTGGACACAAAAATGGAAGATCAAACTGAATGAGTCAAAATCAATTCACATTGACTTTACTAATACAGCCAAATACCTTGGCATTACTCTCGACGCCAAGTTGCGTTGGAAAGCTCATGTCAAAAAGAAAAGACAGGAACTCGACATACGCCAATCTGGACGTATGGCATCCAACTTTGGGGCTGTACTAAACAAAGCAACGTCAAAATAATCCAGCAATTCCAAAATAAAGTACTTAGGGATGCTGTCAATGCATAAGAAATGACGACCTTCATCGTGACCTGAAAATGGAATTCGTCACCACCATTATCCAAAAATTTGCTGAAGCCCACGAACACAGACTCCATCAACACGTGAATGTTGAGGCAATCCAGCTGCTAGACAACACAGACTTAGTGCGTAGGCTAAAAAGAACTAAACCTTTTGAATTAGTGTAGTGTACAAAGTGAATGAGTATAGTAAGAATGTTGTGCTATACATAATAACACATGAACATAGTGTTTTATAAATTATATTAGACTCTACTGAATAGAATAGGTATCTTTTGTTTTTGTTTCTAAATGGTAAGTATTTAGATATTTTTTACTGCGGCACATACTAATAATATGGCAATTTGTGCATAGGTAATCATACATATTATAGAACTGAGTAAATTTTGTACAGAAATTATAAAGTCATGTCTGGAAGACGTCGTCGTTCAAACATAGGTCGTAGTACAGTGAATGCCTGAAGAGTACGTTCAGCAAGAGATGAAGAATCGTCAACGGAACGTGAGGCTTGCCTCAGTCAGGCTCGGGATAGATATAGAGCTGAGAGAGAGAGAGAATCTTCAGTAGAGCGTGAGGTTCGCCGCAGCCGGGATCGAGACAGGCATACGGTTCAGAGGGACAGAGAATTGTCAGTAGAGCGTGAGGCTCGACTCAGTCAGCTTCGGGATAGATATAGAGCTGAGAGAGAGAGAATCTTCAATAGAGAGTGAGGTTCGCCGCAACTGAGATAGGGATAGACATCGAATACAGAGAGCCGGAGAATCAAATAAAAAAAAAACAGGTAAAATCAAAACTACTGGATCGATTTTAATATTTTTTCAGTGAGTGACTTAAGCTATATATTTTATACCCGTGCGTAGCCGGAGCGGGCCGCTGTGTTTTTATATTCAACGTTCACAGTTTTTTTGTAGTGTATTTAGTATCAGCATTGTACCCGTGCGAAGCCGGGGCGGGTCGCTAGTAACATATAAATTAGTGTCAAAACGCTGGACTTGGTTTAAAACCATTTTCCAAGAATTATGTAAATCGGTCCAGTAGTTAAGGCAATATAAATAGTAAACATTGTGTACATAGTCATTTCACACTCATTCTGATTTATGTCTTTATTTGTCAATCATATAGTATGTATAGTAAGTAGAAACTTCCTCGTCGAACTTCTGATTGTTTTCGGCATTATTTTAAACAAAACCAATGTTAACGTGATTTGGTTACACTTGAGTCATCTTGATCTTGATCTTCACGTCACGTAAACACAAGATCAAGATGACTCAAGTACGAAACGTTTAAATTTTGACAGTCTTAAATTATTGCCATACTTTTAAACCTTCTGAAAATAATTCGTGGACAGCTTTCGTTGGTCAAACTCTAGTACTCTAACGTTGCGCTGTCGTACGCAACTGATAGAATGCGACCGCACCGGTTGAATCGCCCGCATCAGCCGCGCCGAATCTGATGACGTCATCCGAATTTGTCTAGGATTTCTGGGGTTCTGCTTGATTCGGTCGATTCGACGCGGATAAAGGTGGACGCACACTTATCCGCGCCGAAGGAATCGACCGCGCCGAACGCGTCGAATTTTAGAATTACTTGTATGAAATCCTATGAAACCTCGCACACCTATCCGCGTCGAATCGTCCGAATCGAGCAGAACCCCAGAAATTCTAGAAAAATTTGGATGACGTCATCAGATTCGACCACAGAGTATATAATCACTACGTTTAGATTCGACCGATGCGGTCGCATTCTATCAGTTGCGTACGACAGTGCAACGTCAGACTATTAGAGTTTGGTCAACGAAACCTGTCCACGAATTATTTTCAGAAGTTTTAATAACTATGGCAATAATTTAAGACTACCAAAATTGACACGTTTTGTAGTAGTCATCTTGATCTTGTGTTTACGTGTATCACATTTACATTGGTTTTGTTTAAAATAATGCCAAAAACAATCAGGAGTACGACGAGAAAGTTTCTATTTACTCTAATTGACAATAAAAGATATAAAAAGTGATTTGAATCAGAATGAGTGTGAAATGTACGTTGTTCACAATGTTTACTACTTATTTTGCCTTATATTGCCTAAAGTACTGGACCGATTGACATGATTCTTGCGTAGAAAATGATTTTAAGCCAAGTCCAGCGTTTTGCCACTAATTTATACGTTATATCTCAACAAATAAAAAATCATCATTTCGAGTTACGTAATTATATGATACAAAAACTTTAATCTACGTTTTTCCTTCTTAGTGGACTTTAATACAATCTTGTTGGTCTTATGTTAACTTGGTATCATCTGAGATTATAATTATTAAAAAATCAGTTAATTACATAACTAAGATAATATCACAAGTTTTCTAAATACTAATTCAACTGATCGACTCACGTTATACTCTATGTACCCTGGTGTAGAGATAGGGTCTCGTCGCCGACAATAATACACTCGAAAATTACAGCTCATAAAACGTATTTTTAAATTTAAAAAAATACTTCCTGAGTAATAAATAGTATCAACACCGTTTAAGCAGTGTCCCACCTTTTTTCTTGGGCAGCTTTCGTTGGCCAAACTCTACTTCTTCAAAAATGAGTGATTCCAATCTTTCGGCGCGTTCGGCTCGGATAGGTGTGCGAGGCCTCCTTGACTTCGATTCGTTCGGCGCGTTCGGCGCGGATAGGTGTGCGTCCACCTTAAGTGTGCGAGGTTACATAGGATTTCATACAAGTAATTCTAAAATTCGATTCTTTCGGCACGGATAGGTGTGCGTCCACCTTAAAACTACAAAAAAAAAATAGTGTTAATTCAATGAATTGGCAACATCACTGAGAAACTTTTTGGTATCGTTTATTCTGTTTTTGTGTGTCGTACATACAGTAAACAGCTCATCACGTCAGTCGTATAAAATATAAATAAGAAACTAATAAGTTATGTAACAATTTTACACCGATAACGCCTACGATTTTTAGTGCGTGTTACCACTGATTCTCATTTATTGGTTGGGTTGGGCAACACAACGCAAAAATGACAATTTGACTATGACTGACAGTATGACAACGTTTGACATTTTTGATTGACAAATGACAATATAACAAGACAGACATTTAAGGTTAAGTTATAACCTACTTGAGTTAAACACTTGAATTTATGTAGAATTACTGTAAATTACACAATAATCTCCTTAAAATGTTAATCTTCAAACATATTACTAAGTTAAAAATGAACTCAACAATTATAAAGTATCGGCCCTTCGGTGCAATTTGTTGTAACCGTAATCTTACAGGAAATAACGAAAACAAAGAGTTTAAATGTAGTGTACTAAATCAAAATAAGTTTAAATCGATGCAATACTATCCAAGAAGACTTTTATCAATGGAAGGATTCGTGAAATGGCAGGAACAAACGTACGCAAGCATATCAAGTAGTACTCCTGTGCATTTTATGCAGGACGGGTTACTTTACTTTCACGACGTAACCGGTATGAATTGGTGGGCCACAATTGTTACAACCACGGTACTTATAAGAACGCTTATGACTCTACCACTAGCAGTTTACCAAAACTACATAATAGCTAAAGTTGAAAACATCAGCTTAGAACTTAAGGATCTAGTAAATGAATTGAAAAAGGAAACAATGATAGCAAAGAAAGCTTACAACTTAACAGATAAACAAGCTGTTTTATTGTATAAGAGATCATTGAAAAAACAATGGAATAATTTGATAGTGAGAGATAACTGCCACCCTTTGAAAGCCAGCTTGTTAATATGGTTTCAACTTCCAGTGTGGGTGTGTATGTCATTTGCATTAAGGAATCTTGTATACATGGCTAATGCTGACCCTGCAGCACTAGTTACCTTTATGGAGTTATCTGCTGGAGGCATAGGATGGATTCCTAATTTAACTGAGCCTGACCACTCCTGGATGCTGCCAGTAGCATTTGGAATGACTAACTTAACAATTATCGAAATACAAAGGTTATCTAAGCTGCGACAACCTTCTAAGCTGTATAATGTTTTCACAAATGTTTTTAGAGTATTTACAATAATCATGATACCTGTAGCTGCCAATGTACCTTCATGTATGTGTTTGTACTGGATGACTTCAAGTAGTATTGGCTTGGTCCACAACTTGGTATTACTGTCCCCATCATTGAGGAGAAAACTGAAGATACCATTGGCTCCAAGTGAACTAGAAGAACCCTACAAACACATAAGAGAAGAATTGAAGCATTCATTTATAAGAATTTTGAAAAGAAATATACCTAAAGAATCATAATGTTTCTTTAATTTCTATTCCCCAACCATTTATGAAGAATAATTACATATTGAATTCGTGTTAAAATATTGGAACAATTCTGTCTTGCTCAGTTGCTCACTGAACAGTAAAATCTTTTTTGTAAAAATATTTCATACATTGATTTGAAGAATTTTACAAAAAAGATTTCAAACATTGATTTGAAAAGAAATTGGACTAAGTAATTATACTAAACGCATACATTATGGATTGCAGACTTCTATCATAGCTTCAATATATACATCAGGACGAGATGAACAGAACTTTAGTAAAGCTGATGAATATCTTCCTTACCGCTGGGACCGCAATGACGCGAGGAGGAAAGACTTGGTAAACCATGTGCCTTTAGCGTCACTGCCCTTCGCACTCGGCGCCAGATCTTGTATAGGCAAGAAGTTAGCAATGCTACAGATGACAGAGCTTATAAGTCAGGTAAACATTCAATTTATATGCAAATTCTGTGCCTTTAGTGAAAAGTGATATAACTCGACTTGAAGCAGTTTTGAGTTTTTTATACAATCTTGAAGCTTGAATTTTTTCCTATTTTTCTATCTATTCGGTATAACTCTATCTGTTATAGAACAGGAAATTAGTTTCGTGTTGAATAATACAAGTAGCAGTTTTGGTTAATATTGGTGATATTTTTTGTGTATACTGATATGTCTTTAGTAATATTAAGTTGAACTTAAGCATAAACTTGAAAAAATACGTGTAAATAAGGCTATCTCGATTTGTATTACTTGACACACTTAACATAATTTACATGAGCTTTGTGCTTTTTAATATAACACAATTTGTATTAAGTGACACAAATAATACCGCACCATTATCAATTGTGAATAATAATATAACTCAAATTATATCTCTTAAATTTTAGAAATATTTTATAACACCAAGTGGAAAGTAATACAACTAAATCTCTATCAAATTACACGTGAATTATTTTTTGTAACATTTTTAGTTCTTAATAATATAAATTTATTTATACCGCTATAGTATGGGATTTTTAGAAACCGATCCATAGTGATTATTGTGTAAAGTGATATAGTTCGTCTTTTTCGGTTCCTAGTTCTGTAATTTTCTAAACTCCAGCTCATAAATAAAAAAGTGAACTGTAACGGACAAAAGTTTCTATGGTCAGACGTTAGAGTTTTCCGGTACACAAACGAGCAAAATCCAGCTTTATACTAATGAAGAAAAAACCATAACCATTGACCATGTCAACAAATGTTATGCAAGAATAATCCCTATTTCCGTCCAAAATCAAAGAGATGTGTGCATGATTTTATCATATCTATTCTATCTAGTATCTGTCTATGTAGTCTACGAAAAGTTAGTCTTCAAATCATTTGGTATTACAATATTATTATGTTACATTACAGCATTAGTACTAAAGTATGGGGGACAGCGTAGGCCCGACAATAGGTCGTTGCTTACTATAAAAAAAATGTAAAACAAAAGGAATATTTAACAAAAGTTAAACAGCATCCGGGAATCTAAAAAGCCTACAATGTTCACTCATTCAAAATTCTATTCCACATGGCGTCTCTTAGTTTGGATTTAGATTTCGTTCTGAAATTATGTCACGTGAATAACAATAATGTAGACGTTAAAAAGGGTGTAAAATACCTCATCACGAAGCCGAAAGGCACTTGTTCTCCCCATCATTGCGATATTTTTTTTGTTCTACACCATACCTGGGAACCTTCTAGTTATGGAGATAATTATGGGGGTCAAAGTTACAACTTTATGACAAGTTTTTTTTTAATACAAGATTTTTGTGTTAGATTTTGACTTTTAACACCTCCAAGACCCCCGTACTATTCAATCCATCCATCAGCACAATGGTTTAAGTGTGTTACATTGAGTTCTACCACAAAACATGATTTATAACCTCAGGAAAAAAAGTTATTTCCCAGCAATAATTTTTGCGTAAAGTTACTTAGTTTGATGTACAGAATGCTTGGTTAACGGCTTTGTGATGAGGTGGTTTACACCCTGTATTTTATTTTTCTGAAGATAGTTTACAAATGATTCTCCAGATAGGTATAAATATTTATACAATCACTGATTTGTTAACAAATAATGCTCGGATAAAATTTTCAGAGGACCATAATAATTAATATACATAATGTACTTAACTTGCATAGACACAACCTTGTAGCTAGGATTATCCGTCAGCAACTTGCTCTAAAATACGACCTTGTGGAATTGGAAGTGCCGCCCCAGTTCTCGATAATGGCAGTATCACATTGTACTGGGATCAATCATCACTGACAGGACTATTATAGCCAATAGGCCTGATATAGTGGTGATGGATCGATCAGAGCGGCGCGCAATGATTGCTGACATAACGATCCCGCATGATGAGAACGTGAAAGCCGAGAAAGATAAACAAATCAGGTATCTTGACGTGGCTCGCGAGGTTGTCGACATGTGGAAAGTGGACTCAGCGATCATCGTGCCGATAGTCGTATCAGCCCATGGCTTAATTTCCTAGAGCCTCGACCGATATCTGAGGATGCTCTCGTTAGGCAGCTGGATCAAAGGCTTGAGACTCCTGGACACCGCTCGTATTTTTAGGAGGTCCCTCTCTGGAGCCCTGACCGCCGCCGGTAGCTTGGATCCTGTTCGCGATACCGGTGGGATACAATTTTTATTATATTTTGAAATGTTTTATCTATTTATTTTTAATTAATATTTAAAAATGTAAAAAAAATTAACCAATGAAATATACTTAATGTATTTTCACTTTTATTCACTAGATTTAAATAGACCCTGCCAGTATAAGTACATGTTACTAGGCCCCTTTTTCTTTTCGGATGGGAAATCATCAAATGACTTCTCCCACTCTGGGCGGAGTGGGAGGGAGTGTCAGACTTTTACTGACTAAAACCCATCCATGTTCCTTCCTCGCCCTTTATGTTCCGGGGCCGCGGTATCTCTTTCGAACAGGCCCGCAACCCCGGCGTTACTAGGCCCCTAGAATAGAAATAAATTGAAACTCGTATTACTTTACACCTTGGAAGTTTTGTTGTTTACTGGATATAATTCAGGATAAATCAATATACACCACATCTTTTATTGTAATAAAGGTGTGTAAAGTGATATAAGTTTGATTTTATCACAGCACACTAAAAAGACACGGTTCCCATGAAACTTAAATGTTTTTTAAACAAAATTAGTTCTAGTGTTTTATTATTAATAACTCTATTGCCATCAAAGAGATGTTTAAATAATACTTGTACCATTAAATACAAGTACATTTAATATTGTGTTAAATGATATAATTTAAATAATAACAATATACACTTAAGAACTTAAATGTGGCTAATGATATAAGTCTATTTTTTTTTAATTATCTCAAAATCTAATTATTTTTTAACACATTCAAAGCATATCCAATATAATAATAACATTTTTCAATAGATTTAATTCAAAAAGTCTACAAAAATCTCAGTTATAAAAAAAATGTAGCCGTTACAAAAATGAAAAACTTTTAACTCATTTTTCTCAAAACGAGGATTTCTGAGTTGTACCACTTTTCACTAAAGGCACAGAATTATTCTGGGTACAGATTCATGTTTAATTCATCAATACCCATACGTGTTTTTGTCCCTTTTGGGTACTTTTTGATTCATGATCCTCAGTTATTTTACTTTTTTTTAATATGGTAATTTTTGTTACAGATTGTTCATAACTTTAAATTTGAATGTTTAGATAAGGATGAGATAAAAGCGAAGACTTGTCAAATTCTTGTGCCAAGCAGAGATGTACAGCTGGCATTTTCATTGCGATCACCAAAAATGCAATAGGCGTCTTTTATCAACTGTTTTAAAGTAATGTAATAAGATTGTTTTCATTGTAATTCATCATTATGTGGTATTATTTTGGTGTGAAATTGTATAGTATTAATCAACACACAATAAATTGAGTAAATATATGTTTAATGATAATTTAACTGTTATTTAGACCTCTAAATAAAACAAAACTTATGTATTTAGTTATTTACAATCACACAAAGACGAAATACATTTTACTAGTTGCAAATTCAATATAAATTTATGGTAAGTTTGATAGAGTGCCCAAAAAGACGAACAACAGGAATTTAAAATATGAAATCACAAAATATCAACTAGGTGGGTAGATCATTAACATTTAAGGGGCCGGCGGAGCATGCGTATTTCATACAAAAGTAATACCAAAATAATTTATAAATCAAACATAATATATTCTAGTGTAGTAGTAGTGGGTAGTGTGTATTTATTTCGATTGGATTACAGAATAACTATGTTCCCAAATATATATTTTGAAAGGACAATGATTCCAAGACGAGATATGAGGAATTTAAATTTTGGTTCACTAATGTTTTATCAAAAGTCCATTGTCAAATTTTCAATTTACAACCAACGTTTCGTATACTATTTATTTCGCAAACAACTTATTCCGCAAATGTTTTATTTTAAAAATTTTCGTTTTACAAACATTTATTTGGCAAATACTTCTTTTATCACATGCATCAGATGATTATTTATTCATTTATAATTTTTCATTTTTTACTCAGATACGTTTGGACATTATTTTGTTGAATCACGTTTCAACAAAATAATTTACAGGCTAGTATTTTTTTTATTACTCTTTTTTAAGAAAAAAATATTTTTTTTTTCATAACATGCAAACAGGCATACTCCATGCATGCAGCAAGAAAGCAGCAGGCATGCAGCAAACGAGCAGCAAGGCCAGCAAGCATGCAGCATGCATGCAATCACCAAGCATGCAGTATTCAAACGTGCAGTATGCAAACATGCAGCAGGCATGGTTTCTGTCCGGCTCCGTCGCTGCGGGGCTCCGGCGGTCACACGCGAGCTTATCGTCGCAGGGGGTTTTAACGCTCACCACCGCTCTCTCACCTGCTCCTCAGCTCGCGGCCCGCCTCGCCCCTCCGCGCCTACGCGGGATTAAATTACACTCTAGGGGTAGGGCAGAAAAGACTACGTGGAGTCGGTTCTGCAGCGATTCATTTCTGTCACAAAATTTGTGCTTATAGGAAACCAAATTCATTTATTTTCTTTTTTTTTTAAATGGCACAATCAGTTTGTGTAACGTCTTTATTTCAAACGTTGTTTTATGAGATAAAACGAAAAAATAATGAATTGTTTGTCAAATAATACGTCTATACATATAATAAAATCGTTGAGACCAAAAAATCTGTACATTGAAGATTAAAAAAAAATAATCGCCCAGGGTGACTTAAAATAAGTAACTGAACATATTAAAACCATTTTTAAAATTTTCGTTTGTTTGTTTGTTTGAACGCGCATCACGTAAAAACTGCTGGACGGATTTTGATGAAAACTTCACTAATCTATTTAGATAAACCCAGAATAACATTTAGACTATAGAAATGATGGAACATTTTGGAAAAAGGGGGTGAAAAGGGGGGGTAAAGTTTGTATGAAAAAAAAATTTTAGATTGTTCTAGAATCATGAAACTCAGAGTAAATACTTATTATTAAAAATAAAGAAATACCTGTTTCAGCATTTTTAAAAAATTTCATCCAGAGACGTAAAAAAGAGGGTTTTGTGTTTAAAATTAATAAACTTCATACACCTATAGAACAAAATCCAAATAAGTGTAAACCTTTAAAAGTTGCTGTGAATACTTCAAATCTAATACAGGTAAATATAATTTCTCAATTTTCTTGGGGGTGTACCATCATCATCTGCTTAGCCTTTTCCCAACTATTTTGATTTTTGAAGTGAATACGCCCAAAATAGCGGAACTCAAGAAAATCGGCTTTCCTCGGTATAAGTAGTTGGTAATACAGGGTGGAAACGGTAAACGGGACAGTAAGGGGAACTGCAGCTACACGAAAAAGGTCTTAGAAACAATCCATAATGTTTTCGCTAAATTTTGATCCCCATTCACAGATTTAATTAAAAAATAAAGTGCAGTCAGCAAGAAAATTGCCATTTTACATAAAACAATTTTTTTGATGCCAATAATGATAAACCATAACCGTTGCAGCTACATGAAAATGGTCTTAGGAAACCATCCGTAATTTTTCGTGAAATTTTGATCCCCATTCACAGATTAAAAAAAGTACAGTTAGCAAGAAAATTGCTATTTTACATAAAACATTTTTTGATGCCAATCGATCCTGTTTCTAATACTCAACGGTTAAGGAAGCTCCCCTTTCTGCCCGGTTAATCATTTCCACCCTGTATTTACAAATAAAATAATACTACGCAGAAAATGTAGACTATACGAATGTACATCAGACATAAAACCCGAAAAGTTACAAATACAAACGAGTTGAAATCCTACTATCTACAAATAATAAAAATGCTTTGTCCTGAAGGACTGTGATGGATAAACGCACAGCCTTTACCGCAGATTATAGAAACCTGAAGCTTGGAGTGTGTATTTTTTGTATAATAATTTCAGAAAATCATTTCTAATCGTATGCCTATGATACGATAAGAAAGAATTTTCTGAAATTATACCCCTAAGGGGGTGAAAAGATGGGGGGGCAAAGTTTGTATGCGAAAATGTGATTCCTTGGTCCAATCTACTTTAAATTTTGCTATCAACAATATTAACAGAATTGATGGACGCGTTTCGTATTGCACGTAAATTGATTTCAATGCATATCTTAGGAGATACACCGTTTTAAATAACTCCGCAGCAAAATAATGATCATGTACCGGGCGCGCATTTTCATTATGCGGAAGGATGTGTATGATGTGCTCTTTGAAAATTGTATTATAGGTGCTTACGACCCAATCTCTGTAACCCTCTCTTTCTCTTATGTGACGCAGACGAAGTTGCGCGGGTCAGCTAGTTATTAAATAAAAGTTTATGTGATAATTATTTTGCGAAGTGAATTATTTGTTAAACTTGTTGTTGTATACTGATGAAATGACAAATAATGTGTTTTCTAATCGTTGCTTGTCAAGTAAAAGTTTGTGAATTAATGTTTGGTGATCTGACTGGTCACCTTAAATTTTCTATAGAAAACTATATATTTTTCTCATAACTCTTGTTTAAATCAGTGTCCAATCAAAATATATATTTGGGAACCTAGATATTCTGTAATCCAATCGAAATAAATCTACACTTCTACACTAATATTATAAAGAGGAAAACTTTGTTTGTTTGTTTGGTTGTAATGAATAGGCTTAAAAACTACTGGACCGTTTTTAGGGTTCCGTAGCCAAATGGCAAAAAACGGAACCCTTATAGTTTCGCCATGTCTGTCTGTCTGTCTGTCCGCGGATAATCTCAGTGACCGTTAGCACCAGAAAGCTGAAATTTAGTACCAATATGTATATCAATCATGCCGACAAAGTGCAAAAATAAAAATTTAAAAAAACATTTTTATTAGGGTACCTCCCCCAGACGTAAAGTGGGGAGCGATTTTTTTTTTAATTTTGACCCTGACGTGTGATATATTGTTGGATAGGTATTTAAAAATGAATAGGGGTTTTCTAAAATCATTTTTTGATAATATTAATATTTTAGGAAATAATCGCTCCGAAAGTCAAAAACAATGTGTCCCCCCCCCCTCTAACTTTTGAACCATAAGTTTAAAAAATATGAAAAAAATCACAGAAGTAGACCTTTATATGAACTTTCTAGGAAAATTATTTTCAACTTGATGAGTTGAATAGTTTTTGAGTTATATAGCACTTTTTCAAAAAAACGCAAATGATAACTTTGTTTTTCATACAAATACTATGAAAAACAAAGTTATTTTTGCTGACGAAAAATGTTGGTATTTTTAATGGTCTGGGAAGCTACGGAACCCTACAGTGAGCGTGGCCCGACACGCTCTTGGCCGGTTTTTTAAAATTCTTTCACCATTCGAAAGCTACATTATCCACGAGTAACATAGGATATATTTTATCCCCGTACTCCCACGGGAACGGGAACTATGCGGGTGAAACCGCGGGACGTCCGCTAGTACACACTAAAGTCCGGTCGCGGAGCACGAAGAATTTCGTACAATGACCTCTTTAAGTACCTACTGACAGTGGTCACAAACATTTTTCTATTATGTGTGGTTTACATAAATGAAATATTTGAAGGAGAAAGAAAATTTATTAAATAAATTATTGTTAGTATGTAATTTATTTATTTAGATGTTATATTAAGTATAAGTTATAAAAATCGAGTTACCATTACTAATTCGGCAGAAATAAAAATTACTTATGTCTGGATTTTTTGTCGTGACTCAAGGCCAACCAAAAAACCACATGCAAACAAGAACAAACCTTACAGTGTTAGGTTAAATAAATAAATAAATAAAATTCGTTTATTTCAGATAACAGTGATCCATATTTTGTTAGTATTACACACATCTTACATTCTAGTGTTAGTAACTTGGATATGAAAATAATATTAATATAACAAAGGACGACCAGGCAGAAAGACGTCTCCTACCTAATCAACCTCCGCACAAAATGCCCGATATTTGGAGTATAGCTCTCCGCCACCGCTCTCAGGATATAGTTGCGACTACTCCGCACTCTGCACAACAGCGAAGCCGTTTTTTTGCGGATAATGGCATGAAAACCATCTGTGTGGGCCTGAGCAAACATTTCTGAGGCGCTACAAAAACGGGGCAATCGCAACAACATCCTGAAAGCATTATTATATTGAACGCGCAGGACATCCAGCGATCTCTTAGTGTAGTTGACCCATAGATTGCTCGTGTAAAAACTCTGACAGTAGGCCTTAAAAAGAGTAATTTTTACTAAGTCAGAGCACCTAGCAAATCTACGGGCCAGCATGTTGCCTCTGACCGCCAGTGCCCTACGCTCCCTCTCAATATCTTTGTCATCCTTAAGGTCATCGGTGATAAAATGTCCAAGGTATTTGAAATTGGAGACCCTGTTTAAATGGAGCCCATTTAGCTTTATAATTTCTGGAACAGAGTCTGGACATCTACCAGCGGCCCTAATGAGCATGTATTCACTCTTGGTGACATTATAAATAAGTCCATGTGAGGCAGCATAAGTCTCACAAACTTTGAGCAATTCCCTAATAGCCCCAGCAGTCGGGCCCAGCAGCACCATGTCATCTGCGTAACTGATGTTATTGACGCTCACTCCATTTATTCGACATCCAACAGTCATTTTGCTGAGCTCGGTGATGAGGCCATCAACATACAGATTGAAGAGCCTAGGGGATGTCAAACCCCCTTGTCTCACACCGCATTCCAATCCATATGCTGGAGAGAGTGTTAGACCACTTAACCTGGTTCTTCTGGTTGGCATACCAGAACTGTAAGATGTTCAGTATATCAGCAGGGGTACCCCTGTTCCTCAACTTGTCCCAAAGCACATCATAGGAGACGAGATCGAAGGCCCTTGAGAGGTCAAGAAAACAGGCGTACACCGGCGTCTTACGATCGGTATAATACTGAACAGTATGCTTGAGACTCAAGATAGCA
Organism: Xestia ashworthii; assembly: GCA_950022955.1. Classification (NCBI taxonomy): domain Eukaryota; kingdom Metazoa; phylum Arthropoda; class Insecta; order Lepidoptera; family Noctuidae; genus Xestia; species Xestia ashworthii. The sequence goes on along the minus strand of OX465562.1, from coordinate 8,929,401 downwards.
GTTTCAGTTGATAGTCCAGGCTGGAACCCAAACTGTGCTTCATGAAAATTTAAAACGGTTTCCAAACATGAGTCAAGCATACTGTCCAATACCTTAGCCATGATCGTAGCCAAGGAAATCGGACGATAATTCCCCTTATTCGATATGTCCCCTACCCTGTTCTTAACGATTGGGACCACAAGCGTTTTCATGAAATTTTCCGGCAGGTACGAATGGCGTAGACACAACGTATAGAACAATGACAAGACCCTCGGTATGTGGACTCCTGCATATTTCAAGTGCTCAACACTGAGTCCATCATGACCTGGAGACTTGCCTCTGCTCATTCCCTGTATAACTCTTTTGACTTGCTTGGCAGAGAAGTGCATAAATGTCTCCTTTGCCTTACAACAATACTCGACATCTTCAGAAGGAACTGAGGGACCAAGGGGAGACTGCACCTGGAAATGTTTCATAAACAGGTTAGCAATATCCCCGTGATCACTCTTTCCCTCCACACTCACCGCAAGGCCAGGCTCAACGTCTAACTTACCTGTGGATTTCCAGAATTTGCCAAAGTTATTGGTAGCTCGTTGTTCTGCTATTATGTCCATTTTGATTCGTTCTTGGTTATTCTGGCACCATTTCAAAAGACTTTTGAAAACTTTACGAGCCTCTCGCATTTTTTCATAAACATAACCATAAGTTGGTCGTCTATGTTCTATCCAGGTTTGAAATTTAAGCCTGGCCTCGCTATGAGCATCACGTACATGTTCACTCCAGCCACACAGCGATCGATGTTTTCTGTGAGGCCCATAGTTACTTGCCTCTTTAGATTGCTCAGCTGCCTCACTAAGAACGTTTACGCGTTTAAAGCCACATCCAGTAGTCACCGTTTATCTGTGTTTCACAGATACTTGTTTACATGTATCGAACGAACATTTTGCCCTCAATGATTTGTAATCTACCTTCAAAATATTTATAAAATCGACGTCAATTTTTTTGTAATACCCCAACTTTTTGTTCGTATTAATATTCTCATGTAAGTGAATAGTGTAATTCTTTTGAGAATAAATGATCTTAAACCTCAAAATGTTTACAATCCCTGAGGACGGCGGCCATTGCATTTGTGCGAGCGATACACATTATATTTATGCGGGAGTGACAGAGACAGGTAATAACAGGTCATTGTACGAATTTCTTCATGCTCCGCGACCGGAATTTACCTTAGGAATATGTTTGATTTACAAATTATTTGGTGTTTTAATAAAAATAAATGCGATTCACGAATTAAAAACCTTTACACTATATAAATACATTAAATATTGCTATAAATGGCAGTTTTTTATTTATATTTCATATCATAGTTAATTCAAGCTATTAAAACACAATAACACAGGTATCATACAGGTCACGGACTCTTCACTACCTACATGTTATCACTTTACCAGCTGCCTCAGTATCATAGATTTGATATCTTCAAGCCATTGATCTTTATACTCTAGATTGAGTATGTTACTAAAAGCTTTCGTGCGATCTGCCTCGCACATTTTACCCGTAAGTAAGTAAGCAACCGACTCCACGCATAAGAAACCCATACCCTCGCCTAGAGACCATACATATATCTTATCAGCAGTATCTGGATTCAACTGAAACTGTAGAATAGCACTGCTCAGCAAACCTTTCAGTTTTTCGAATAAAAATCTATCTGCTAACAAAAGGACTTCTAAATTAGTTTCCAGTTTCTCAGCCATTGGGAAGACTTGGACATCACATTTGGAGTTATTTAATCCAAAGTGTAACAAAGTAAATAGATATTCTAATGCAGGTTTTGTAACATTCTTTAACCTTACACATTTTTCTACAGACTCCTTGAAACAGCCCATTAACATGGCGCTGAAAACTTCGGAGTTTTGACACAGAAATACTCTGTTGGCTTTAACAGTTGTCAAATCGTCTAGTTCAAAAGTAACAATTTCGTCTAAAGATAAGTTATCAAGTATAGGATCGTAGCTAACAAATATTTGGCCCGTAAATCTATTTTCAAGTACTTTAGGATCTTTTATATGGACATTATTGGCTAGTTTTGCTAAAGCAGTAACGCAGTCTTGTATGTCTTCCTTGGACTCGGCAACAATGGCGAACAACGAATTTAGTGCACTGCAGTCTATCAAATATTTCTTGAGCGGTTTTTCGGTTCTGTGAACATTGGAAGTCATTAGAAGCAACAAATAGTAAGGTAATTAATAGTTGATTGTATTAATCGGGAGCTTTTCTTTGGCCGCCTGAAACAAGTATTTAATAGTCTTTGACTAGGTTGAAATAAGGTGCGCGACTTCAAACGTTGGGCCATGACTGGATGGATTTGATGTACTCTATCGGCATACTCATTGGACTCGAACAGAATTAAGACACCCTGAATAGGTTCGAACATTGTCAACGGCATATCGAACGCATCACCCACGTTTTTCGGGTATGAGACTGTATATCCCGCCTAGGTGTGGAGGTCGAGGTTTGTTAAATGCGAAGACTCTCTACAATCGCGAGATATGCAGTCTCACATGTCAACATGTGGGATATTAACTCGGCGGTCATTGTACCGATATTCGTTTTAGCCAATGGCTTATTGCCAAGAGCCTCGACCAATGCCTGAGCTGGATCAAGAAAACGATAGGTATTCCTGGACACGGGTCGTATATTGTTAGGTTTCTCTGTATGGAGCCCAGACCACCGGCAGCTTGAACCCTGTTCCCGATACCGGTGGGCAGCAATAGTAATATTTACAAAATAAAAGAACTAGTATAGTTTAATATTAATTGGGCTTACCTCACGATGTATGGTAATGTCAGAGATAGTGTTTGTTTCATAGATGAGCTGCCTTTCAGCAGTTGATAGCTAATTTCACCAATTCCATAACTAGACTCTGCTAATATTGTTAATTGGCTCAATAGCTTTGAACTAAGCCTTAAAATCTGTAAAGGATCAAAAATATTGAACATACTACAAGGCGTGAGAATGATTTGAATTTAAATCTTATGTTAATATAAAAGCTCACAAAAGTAAAGGTGTTGTTGGACTTACTTGTTTGCACTGCTGGCATTTAGTAGGCGGATGTTTAGAACTGACAGACATGTTATGTAATCTTAGAGCCAATCTATGTCTTAATATACTCATTAGGCAGAGAGCATTGCTGAAAATAAAGGATTTATTTTATAGTGAAAGAGTTTTAATAAATAAAAAATGATCACAATAAGGGGAAATTTGAATTGAGGCGATAATCCGACCAAAATCCACAATAAAGTTAAAGACTAAGTATGCGCCCTAATTGGCTCCAGGAAAAATGTCATCCCAGTTCTATTTGTTTTTATAGACTTGTGTTTTACCTCAAAACCCTGGCGAGAATGCGAGCCGCACGTCCCAAAGGCCGCTTGCACTTTTCCACATAATCCAACAATGCGTTCAGGCACTCGCGTCCAGTCAACAGCTCAAGTGTTTGGTTCGGCACCGGTTCTTCACGAATGGCGCCGAACGAATTGCAAGCTCCATGGGATACCCGGAATAATAGGACCAGCACGCATGCGATACGAGACGATTTAGTATTCGTGACCAGCTTGGAAACATCTGAAACATAAAATAGCGAAAATAACGTTAGACGAAAGCCTCTGTATTTACGTTTTGCGACTAAAAGATGCTGCTAATGAAACGTATCTTAGACTTGGAAATGTTTGTGTCTTTAAATGTTTTTTTTTTTTTGTTTTTAACCCCCGCGCCCCGGCGCAAAACGACGGGGTATTATAAGTATGACATGTCTGTGTGTGTGTCTGTCTGTGGCGGCATTGTAGCTCCCGAACGGATGAACCGATTTTGATTTTATCTTTTTTGTTGAAAGGCGAATTAGTCTGAGATGGCCGCCGCCACTAAATGGCGGATTACTTATTTTTTTACAATTCCCTCATTATGGATATCAAATGAAACGGCTCGGCTAGTAGAATTATACTATAACACTATGATAAATTGACTGGTACTTTAGGACCTAACGAAGTAACGATTAACGAATTATTTAACTTTTGGTACATTATTTTTTTTTTAAATTTTTAATTTAATTTTGTTTGTGTGTGACATTTGATCTATGTAAATCCTTGTCGCTTTTCGTAATCTTTACTATATGGTTAAAGACCTCACAGACAGCTGGAGTTACTGCAGCGGTCGATAAGCGCCGAAAATAAACATTTACCTATTTAAAAAAAAATGAGTAATGTCTTATTAACCTTCTATAGGAGTTTCTTCTTCGACACTCTCGTCATCTTCCATGATCAGCTCATCAAGGTCGTGCACCATCTGCGCCGCGTCCAGCTCCGCGGCCGCACTGCTCACACCCGCTAGGTCCACTACTTCGCCCTCATTATCACTACACACGGGTGAATAACGTCCCGAAATTTCAGAGTCAGAACTGTCTAAAATAAAAATCGTTAATCGTAAACTGTAACTTATTGGTTAGGTTAGTAATAAATGAAATGTCTGACAGTTAATTAATGTTACTTACCTTCTTTAATGCTAAATGGTGAAGTAGGTCCCCCAGAACTACTTGGACTCCATTGATATTCTGTCCAATATGGAGAAATTGAACTATTTTCTCCTGAACTGATGCCCGATTCAGGACTCCATTCCCATCTGGCCCGTTTGCTGGAGGAAAACCCTCTGTACTCTGGACTAAAACCAGACTGATACCCATCAGAATATGGAGATAATGGACCATGGTCCCCTCTATCTGGACTCATAGAAACGCGAGATCCTGATGCTTGAGGGTTAGTGGGCCACTCAGGGCTTTTAGGTTCCCAATAAACACCAGCTGACCAGTCCTTGCTTGCCATTTTGATTAGTTGAGATTTCTAAAAAGCAATATGTTTTATGTTATTCCACCTTTAAGTAAATACTACTATTTGTCATGTAAAAAATATAAGAAAGGACAATGGTTACCTTTTTGACAGCCTTTGGGCTTTGAGACCGAGCTCTTTTGAGGCCCTTACGTCGTAATGTTGGCGCCTCATCTTCACTCTGGCTGTCATCAGTTGCGTCGCTGTCGACGGCATCAACAAACCCGACGATCATGTTATCTCTTTCAATAACCACTTTTAATTCGTCTTCATTCTGACAGGACAGTGGGCCTTTACGCCGTGCAAACAAACTAACTTTACCTTCAGCATTACTTGAGCCTTCATTAGCTTGCACTTCCGCATCAGGTTTAGTACTGTCTTTTTGACTTTCCTTAATTTTTTCTACAGCCTCACATATCATTGACGTGTGTTCCAAGTTTGTATGTTCATAATTCATTGTAGTTAGATATGTGGTCAACTCATCAGTAAGCAAGCTTACAAGACCTTCATTAACTAAAATCTGGAATGCTGCAGATGAAATTACATTTTAACATCACGCGATATTCATTTTATAGTTACAAGGATCTCCTACTAAATAAATTACAAAAAACATACATGTATCATCGAAAACGTATTGCAGTAGAGCGTGCATAGCGTGGGGGTTGACTCTAGCGGCCGCCACCAACAAGGGCAATCCTCCACAGTGGCGCAGGCGTGACCGGTTCACCGACTCGCCGCTCAGCTGCGCCAGAGCATGTGCTGTGCCTTCCGGCCATAGCAAAACATCTGCATCGCAAAAATAAATACTTTAATTTAACTAGTTGACTACTATACCAGCTTATATCTTCCCCACTGTTAGCATACAGGCCTCTTCTCTGTAAGAGGGAGTCGGTCCTAATCTAGGTACCAACGCGAGCCCAGTGCATTTTAGGATACCAGATGTCTTCGATTTTTGAGTTCTAGGGCATATTGGTTTTTTTACGATGTCTTTCTTCACCCTTTTTGAAACAGTTGCGATAAACTAAACAACACAATGTAAGTGCCTGCCGAACTCACGATCCACGATACGCCTGTGTGTAAACATTTTACAGTCTTTTTTAGCGCAAAATGACATCACAAATGTGTAAGGCAGCCATAAAAGGAGTTAAAAGTTCATGACCCTTTAGCATTTTTGATGCCGATGAAAATAGAGATGATATACACACATCAAAAGTGTCTAGGGATCAAGCATTTTTATGCGGATTTCTTGAGATTGAGATGTGGTTTTGTGTGTTTTCTGATGAGTCTCGTTTTGGTATGAGACCGGATACAAGACGTATACGACACTGGAGAACCCCTGGACGCCAACAGCGATTAAAATTCTGCCAGGAAGTCCATCCTTATAGTGGTGGAACCATCATGGTATGGGCGGGTATTTGGATCGGCGGAAGAACTGAGTTGATTTGGATCAGAGGCAACCTCAACGCTCAAATTTATGCTGAGACGATTGTATCAGACGTCATCGTTCCTCTACAAGTGCAAATCGGTCCCTTATTTCAGTTAATGCATGATAATGCACGACCGCACACCGCAAGAGTTGTAAGACAGACTCTCGCCGCAGCTAACATCAATGTCCTGCCCTGGCCTGCTCAGTCGCCAGACTTGAACCCGATTGAGCCTGCATGGGATATGCTACAGAGAAGAGCTCTGCCGAATATGGAGGGTATCCAGTCGCAAGAAGACCTTTTTTTGTTCTTGCAACGAACATGGGCGGCCATTCCACAGCGTGATTTGGATGAACTCATTTTGAGTATGCCAAACCGATGTTCTTGTGTTGTTAGTGTTCGCGGTAGAAACACGGATTATTAATTGTTTAAGTTACCAAATAAAATTTTAAAGAAAACTGTTATTTTAGTCTTTTTTTCGAACTTTAATGTTAGTGGTTCAAATGTCAAAAATCCCTTTAGTAAGAAAATGGCAAATTTCTTTATTAATGCAAAGGTGACTTGGTTTATCGTTACTGTGACAAACGAAAACACTTTATTTGATGAATCCTTAAAGAAAATTTTAATTAATATCAATCAGGAGAAAAGTTATTGCAAAAATATATGTTGATCCCTAGACACTTTTGATGTGTGTATTTGATTTACATTATTAATGTTCAATAGGTACCTGTAATTTTCTGCAGTATGCTGACCAAGCACTCGACAAATCCTGCAATGCCTAGAAGAGGGCGACAGCTAGACAGGTAGCAAAGGTTCATGAGACACTTCAGTGCAAGGGACTCAAACTTCTTTGTTAGAGCCACAAGGCATTGGTAACCCCTACCATCTCCTTGAAGCTGGAAAGTAAACAACTACGATAAGGTTGGCGACAAGACTGTGGATGTGTTGTGAAGGAATTGTGGTAGGACCGAAATACCACTGGGAGACACAATTTATTGTTGCGTCTTTAGCAAATTTAAGTACAAAAAAAAAGATCCAGAACTATCTGATCTTTTCAAAACTAAAAAACTCACGTGATTAAAGGATAGAAGGCCCTTATAGGTAATCATTAACAAATTCATCTGGATTAGGAAGGTTTAAATAAATATCACTTGACATTACACAGCGCCATCTAGTACCACACTAAGCACAGATTGTGTCGTGGACACCAGATAGTTGATATACTACATACTAGATACTTTTTGTTTGTAAATACATACATATAAAAATCCATGACTCGGAAACAAATGTCCATGCTCATCACAAACATTTGCTCCTACCGGGATTCAAACCCGGGACCCTAAGAACGTTACAATCAGACGTTTTGAAAGCCTACCTGTTCAGCACATTGTGCTGTAGAATGTGTAGTGAAGTATCCCAAGCACTTTAGAATGCCTGTGATCAGTTCTTCCTGACTCTTCCTTAGGCCTTCAGTTTCCCGGCCAGGGGTGGTTGTCTTGATAATGCCAGCTGTCTCACATTCTGTTGTTAGGAGTATGGCTATGCAGCGTACGGAGTTCAAGCTAAGCATCTCATCTCGTTTCTCTGTTACCATCCACAGTTGTCTAGAGAAACACAATAATATAAAACCCGACATTTAATTGTAATGTTGTCAAAGTAATTGATAGAATTAGACCATCAATAGAATACCTGAATTAAGGCAGTTCATAACTGACCTGCTCTTTATAATTATGCTCTTGGTCTAATAAGAAAGGTGGTTCAATATTTTATGGGAAAAATATTTAAAACTTATATGAAATATGGGTTTACAAAGAGATTGTGAACCCTCTTAATCACTCATTTAAAACTACGTTGGTCTTTTTGCTTCCGTGAGGGCATTGTTTTGTTTATGAAGTAATAAAATTATAGTTATAAATTACCTGATGGCCCGTACAGCCATAGTGAGAGTAGGGTATGATGTATTTTTGTCTCTGTTCTCAATGAGGGTTACCAACGCAGTCACTGCACCATGGTTGTGTAAGCCATCTGCGTTTGAATTCTTCTGTGCCAGGTTGCCTATCACACGGCAAGCTCTGCCAACTATGCTATCACGGCAAACTGTTTTAATTATGTTCACCAATGGTCCAAATATGTATAATTTACCAACCTGAAATTGTTTTCAATAACACTATATTAATACTCAATAGTCACTTAGTGTCAAAAAAACTAGTGAAGTAGTACAGTCACAACTACTAATATGTTTACACTTAACAGAATTTAAAACCAATTTTCTTGAAAAATGTAGAGATCATTGTTGAGATGAGACCTATTTCATAAAAGTATGGGTTCCCAATACTGTTCAGAACCACAAAAAAATACAGTCAATAGAGTAAGGAAAAATCACTTTACGGAGTTGCAGTGTTTACATATTATTAGTGCATACTGTACATATTGGGGTGTATTATATTATTTTTGATGAGTAGGTATTTTAGTAAATGCTCTATATCACACACCGCTAAGCTGCTTTCTTCTTCGAGACAACAATTCCCAAGTATGCTTAAACTAACATCAAGTATTCTTTCATTTGGTTTGCGCAAATGTGGCAATAAACATTCTAAGCCACCACATTCCCGAAAAAGCTTTATTCCACTGTCGTTGGTAATGATTTTGCTTCTTATTTTTAGTAAAGTTTCTTGAACACGACTTGAGGATGAAGATTTAAGGCCCTCAATAATGGTTTTTACATAATTTGGATCCATTTTCTTGAAAAAATTAGGATTTTAAAATTTTATTATCAAGTTTTGACATTTTCTTTCTTCTAATCCTCTGTTGTCCAGCTGATTGTGTCTATGGTAAGTTTTAAAAAAACTAATGGCTGACATTCTCTATCTTGCTATTGACATTAAAGAACGAAAAGGTCTATGGTTTTTCTTGTTGAAGTTTTTGTGACATCTGTGTTCGTTCTGCCTACATCTGTGGTAAATAAAAATGAAGAATTTGCAATGCGATGACAGAATTTGTTATACATTTTTTACACTGATAAAATTACAAAATTAATTATATTTGATTGTATTGTAACATAAATTTGTCATGACATCGTTTTCTAAGAGATGAGTGTCTTCGGAGATTTTCAGCGCGTGTGGGTGCAACGTTTTCCAGAGAGTGCATTACCAGCAGCTTGGGAAGAAGATGTCAGGGCCAATTTGGCTAAACACAAACAAAAAGTTGCTATATTGAGAGAAGAATTGGAGAAAGAAGAGTTTTACGTGGAGTATTTAGAAACATTGCTATCAGATGTGGAGAAACATAAAGCTGCCGCACAAGGCAACCGGACGGCTCCGCCCTCGGGGGGTGACGTGAACGATCTCGACGATAAGGCTTCTGATAGCAAGCAGGTAAATCTTTATGATCATTTAAAAACACACCCGTTTCACAGTAATTTAAACACAGAGTAGATGTATTGTTTATTTTAAATATATTCCTCAAATAATTATTATATCACAATATATAATCATTTCCTTTCATGTTATTGTTACCTAATCTAACACAAATATCCAAAACAAAAATGTAAATCGTTATTTCATTTTAAAAACAAACAGATTACTTTTCATATTATAATATAATTTAATGACTCAAGATATCTGTTAAGGGTTAATTAACTCCATCAGCATACTATAGACAGTCAATTAAATATAAAAATTCCATTCCTGGAACTGGATCAGTTTGTTTTTTCCTCTTTAGCTTAATTTATGTACTTAGTATGATTCATGAGGATTCATGAATATAGCCTTGAGTGGTTTAAACATAATTAGCTATATTCCTGTTTTAAAATAACACTCATCATTTAAAATACCTCTATTGTAGTTAAAAGCTGAGTAATAAGATAATCAATACAACTTTGTGATGCAATAAATTGTCACTCTCACTATTATGTGGAGACTTAGTTATCTTATTAATGGCTTAATGGATACTTAAATTCTTCTGTATGAATGCTAAACCAATTATGTAAACAAGATACTTTCTAATAAGTTGTAAATAAAATCTGCTTCTGTAAAATGTTATAATTTATTTATTTTTGCAACACATTGGTGAAAAAAAGCATTATGTCTTTTACTAATGCCTATATATATTTACATTTTAATAATATTAAGTCGTTCTTACAAAGAAAAGCTTTATTATACTGATCTGTAGTTATTTTTTTGTTGTATTGGCATGACTTAAACTAATATAGGTATTCAGAAATCTATAAAATGTACTATACAATATTTCTTGAGGTATTTGAAAGATGACAAATTGGTCAAGCACCTAAATATGAAAAACAGTACAAATATCTTTCTAACTAGTTTATTTTAATGTTATATTGTATCATCATTCTCTTTCTGCCATTGTCCTGTGTTGTTTGGGGTTGGCGCAACATGCTTTTTTCTTCCATTCTCCCCCGTCAATCATCACAATGTTATATTGTATATCGATTAAAAAAATATAGCACAACTATGCAAATCTTATAAGAGCAATGCTTTTAAATAATCCAAATATCCAGTCAACCAAGGACCAAGCCACTTGTTAAGTTCATACCTCTCAATAACAATTGTTTGGTGAGTAATAAATTAAGTAGTAACACAATAAATTAGTCACAGAAAGATAATTGTGTTATTTGCCATAGGATTGTAGAAAGATGTTACACCAGTACACCTTGTAAATGTAGTCCAGCATTATACATACAGTATTCATAACTGTGAGATAAATATTAATGTTATGGAAACATTATCCACACATGAGTGCCAATTAATTAATATTTAATACTAACTGTTAATTGATTTGTGAAGCGTGTGAAAGTAACAGTAAGCTTGACCTGCTTCATGGCTGCTTAATATCTTGCAACATAAGAGTGTCTACAAATGGTTATACAACTACACCGAGGTGTGATGAATCATCAATGAGGATGTAAATGAGATGGCTGTTATAAGGCTCTGAATACAAATAAGTTCTATACTAATACATGCATACACCAAGCGGTTCAATACATCCCATGGATTATGCTATTGTTATTGTTGAGTCAATATGCTCAACCAAACGTGACTTCAAACTAACTTCTATTTATTTGTGTACAACATATAAAAGTAACTCATTCAAACATATCTTTTGTGTACTTTGTTGCAACATGAACTAATTTAGATGGAGGCATGTCATTGTGTTAATTAGTAGAGTATGAGGTAAATGGGCACATTGGCATTCATAAAAACTTAATTAACTTCCCAGTTATTACAGCTATTTAGATTGGCGTTTTTACATCCTCTTAGTTAATAGTATGAAAGCATTACTATTCAAGGTTGAATTATGTTTTATTTTGCATTCCATTATTTTTAATTGAAGTATTTTAAATTAGATGTATTTTCTAGGGTTCCGACACTGATTTGTTACTGCAGAAAAGTGAAGTAAGTCTAAACAGCAAAAGTGAAGACTCCACACCCGAAAAGGCTGAATGTGAACCAGTGCAGCTCAGAAACAAACCGGTCCGTATAACTGAGAGGAGCTCAGTGAATCAATGCATCAATGAATTATCAAACCTTGCAGCAGAGGCAGCACGGAGAAGATGTAATAGTGAAATAGTCCAGAGAACTGACATTAATCATGAAAATGGTAATATTCTTATGTTATTTTGTTAAAAGATTGCTAATGATGTTGGTTCTGTTGTGCACAAACTAAACTTAATTTAGGCTATTGCTATCTTTTTCTCTCTAATAAAACGAGAAAGAGACGGACGTAATTTGGAGTGGTCAAATTTAATTGAAACTAATATTTCTACTACTAAAAACATGGTGAAGCGCAAGGCATAAACTAGTTTGACATCTCTAAATTAGTTCATAGCTATAGCCATCCTTTTCTCGTACTACCTAGTAAAAGATAGTAATAGCCTAAAATAAGTTAAGTTTGTGCACAACATAATCAACACCAATTTAATGTTTTTTACATTAAATACGAAATAGTGGATTATTATCAGGTTTAAGATAACTTTATTCTCATAAGAATACAATTTTTTTTTATTTTTAAATACAAATTTTTTTTAATTATGAATAAATAGTTTAAAAAAATTCATTGCCTGGACTGTTATGTTCTCAATTTGTTACTGTAGTAAATATCACAGCTCCCATTATTGCAGTAGCAGTAGAACAAACAAGTCCAAATCAAGCCAAAAACCGTCCAACGTCACAAACTGGTGATTTTGTAACAGTCATCGAAGTAAATGGTCTGAAATTAGCAGAAGCTTCCAAGAAGTCTGAAGAGTCTCAGCCGTCATCAGAGGACAGTCCTGTCGATCCTGTGGCTGTTGCCAGGAAGAAAGTCCCACCCAAGTGAGTTGTTTTAGTCATTATTTATTAGCTAAAGGTGCTGGACATTATTTTTATTAAAACTCATATTTTTCTTAAGGTATCAAATCCATACTAATCAACATTTTTTTGCCCTTATCCCAAATAATTTTGGGGTCGGCGCAGCATGTTTTTTCTAACATACTTCTCTATTTTTCGTCAGACACTTCTTTTCTTGCCATATAATTTTTAACACAGACCATTCATCGAATCTTTAATAATAAAACTATTAAAGTTACTAAGTTTGGATGTAGGGGTAATCTTCGAATAATAAATGTGAAAGTAACTTTTTCTCAGTTACTTTTCTATGCCGTTTCATTGAAGTTTAGTACACCGGTTGACAACCAACTGGATTAGGACATAATATGAGATGACATTTAACTGCCCTTGAAACCGCAAGCTAGAGCTAGTGCTGTGAGAGTAAACTCCCATAACGTTTTTGTTTTGGGTTTCTTTAAATAATTACTTATGTTTTTTCTTTCATTTATGTCTAGGCCTCCACCAAAAGTGTTCAGTAAGCGTGGTGCTTCGTTACCGGAGACCGGGCTAGCAGAAGACAGCCCGCCCTCTTCACTGGGGCGGAGAATCCGTAACGCGGAATCTCGCGAGTCCATTGCTAGTAGAGCGTCGACGCCCTCCATTAGTGAGAGAGTAAGTAAAACATGAATAATATCCTTCTTTGAAATCTTTGTATGTTAGAAGTCATGGCCACTTGCTTGGTGATGTACCCTAATGTCTTGCCAAAACGACACTTAATTTTATTTAATAGTAGCAGTCAAAATTATATTTTATGAAGAATAATAACCCTACTAAAAAGTGTAGCCTTCTTATGTGGTCCAGTGACACATAAGAAGACTACGCTTTTTAGTAATGAACACAATATTGTTTACTGAGTGCTTGTTACATTGCTACAAAACCATAATATAACGTAACCTAAACAATAATCTGTTGTAGTTCCCTACTTTTTTTGAAATCTGAAAATAACTGTGAAATGTGTGAAAAGTTAACAGACAGATATTCCTACACAGTTCACAGTTATGTTCATAACCTGGGTTAAGACATAAGATACTTTTTATCCTGACGTTCCTAACTCAATTTTTGCAAAAATTTCATTTTAATACCAATACCTCCATTCTTTCAGGTAAAAAGTTATGAATCGATCAACTCGTTGTCATCGGAGCGCAAGCGTTCAGGCGGGGCGGCGACTCCCCGCTCCATCGATGAGGAAGGCACGTCCACCACGCCCGAGCTGGGCGACGCCACCGACGCTGACAAGTCTGCCCCCATATCGTTAGAGAGCATACCGGCTGCCGTGCCCGGCTCTGAAGACGAGCCCTACTATGATCAAGTTCCCGTTGACATCAACGATGGCGAATACGTTTATATACAAGCAGGTAGGGCAATCCCCAATTCCCCAAGAGACATTGTGTTAGCCCTGGCCCGAATATGGCCATTTAATTGCTATGACAGAATACAACTGCGACAAAATTGGTTGTTTGATGTGAATCATGAATGTATTGTATTGTACAACGGGCTGGTGTCCGCAACTCCACGTCAAAGCGCGTATTTTGCGTATGGGCTATAATCCACCACGCGGCCCAGTGCGGTTTGGTGGATGTCACATGTCTTCGAATTTTTGGTTCTAGGACATGCCGGTTTCCTCACGATGTTTTCCTTCACCGTTTTGAGAGCAGTGGTGATGAAATAAATTACACAAAGTAATGCGCCTGTCTGGGTTCGAACCCACGACTTACTGTTCGTAAGTTGGGGCCGCCTCCACTGGGCCACCGCAGCTCTCAATCATGAATGTATTGTAATTAATAAACACGCGAGGAAAACCTCAAAATCATGCGTCACGAAAGTTATAATTGGAATTACAAACGGTAGGTACGGTAGTCCGTACGAAAAATACGCGCTTGGACGTGGAGTTGCGTACACCAGCTCGTTATACAATACTAGCGGACGTCACGCGGTTTCACCCGCGTAGTTACCGTGCCCGTGGGAGTACGGGGATAAAATGTAGCCTATGTTACTCAAGGTACTCCTCATATAGCTTTCCAATGGTGAAAGAATTTTCGAAATCAGAATTTTTTTCCTCTTTATAATGTTATTGTAGAAGTACTATAAAAAAACTTTTTTGCAAAAAATAAAACCGACTTCACACAAAAAAGTGAAAAATAACTTTAGCTTCTGAAGTCGGTAACCTTTGTTTGATTGATTTAATTTTTTTGTCACCGACTTCAGAAGCTAAAGTTATTTTTCACTTTTTTGTGTGAAGTCGGTTTTATTTTTTGCAAAAAAGTTTTTATTTTTCACTTTTTAGTGGTTCACAATATGTGCATACCCTTTCACAGCGTACCAGCGTGATTTTTTGTTATGAACTGGTGTAAACAATAGACAGACATGAGATTTCAGCAATCCCAGTTAGAGACACACATTTGCTACATTTAAAGAGGAGTTCCGTTGCCTTTCTCCGAAGTTCTTCATCAGATCTTTACCAAATTGAAATGGGATCACTCCGAGAAACTACTCTTTCAAAAACTACCCAAATCACTTCTGGTGTGCCTATAAAATTTGAAGAGTTCTCTCTATTTCTCCAGGATCCCATTATCAGGATCCTGACTTGATGATTATGGGACCTTCTGGGAAGTATACCCTTTCAAACAATTAAAAAACAAATTCGGTCCAGTCATCTTCGAGTAATCGGGGAACATTACATTGAGAACCTCCTCCTTTTTGAAGTCGGTTAATAACGACGTTATGGTACGTGACTCAAATATCCGGATAGCCTTTAAAAGATTTGGCCGAGAATCGGTAATTTGCTTCTAAGAATTGAAGAGTTCCGTTCCTTTGTCATGGATCCCATAATCAGAACTTAACCAAATTCTCATCAAACTACCCTTGAAGTGCCCTTGCCAATAAAATAAAAAAAAAACTTATCCCCAATAAATGGAACTTAATACACCTAACTGTCGAAATCTGGGAATATTGTACACATCTGCGTACCCCCTCAGAGCATACAGGCGTGATATTACGTCATGATGTTGTATAAACAATAAACCTACAAGCGATAATAGCAATCACTGCAGATTTGCCGTACATTTTTGAAGAGTTCCATTGTATATCTCCGAAGACCAGCATCAGATCTTCAGCAAATTAAAATGGGACCACATGGGAAGCACCAGCTTTCAAATAAAAAAAGAATCATCAAAATCGGTTCACGCAGTCGAAAGTTATGAGGTAACAAACACAAAAAAAAAAAAAAAAAAAAAAAACATACAGACGAATTGATAACCTCCTCTTTTTGGAAGTCGGTTGAAAACGAGTAGCTTATGCAAGCGGCTTAGCCCGCCTGAAATTTGATAACTGTCCCATGGGATAGGATAGTACCGGATAAAAAGTGTCCTATGTTTTAATCAAGATTATCAACTATCTGTGTGCAAAATTTCATCCAAATTTCCGTTTAGTTGTTTTTGCGTGAAAGAGTAACAAACATCCATACATACTCCCTGGTACTCACAAACTTTCGCATTTCATTCCTAGTGATTAACTTGATCAAGTCAAACTCGACACGCCTACATTCCGCCCATTAGTCACATTGACAGTAATAAGTTTGTATGTTGACAACCATGGAAAGAACAATGATGTTAATACTGGATGCATGATGGTGATAACACTATATTTAACTAAATGGAATTCAAATATAGATCAAAACTTAAAAAAAAGTGATATTTTTTATATTTGACCCATGAATAACAGAAGTAGAATATTAAAGTCGAAGTAAATAAATTGGCATATAAAAAGTATTTGAAGGTTTTTATTAAAATCCGGCTAGTATGTTTGTGCTGAAATTAAAAGAAGTTTAGCTGTCCAAGCCTTTACCTTCTTATTTAATATATCTTCTCTTGGGTTGGTTTCGTAAGCCACATATATTAAAAAAATATATATAAAATGTTGCCAAAAAGAGACGATATAACTCGCCCTGTCAAAAAGTTATCAGATCTCATGTAGAGCCAAGCTTCTAACTCTACAAAGTCTAACTTCACCAACTCTACATCTTAGTAGCAATATGTGTGCTTGTTGTTTATAAGGCGGTACGGGCTCAAGTACAGAAGATGGATCAAGTGGCACGAGTACGCTACCGCTGGGCACGCTGGGCACGCCGTGCCCGCCCGCGGCCGCCGTGCCCGCGCCCCCCACCGCGCCGCGCGCGCCCGACTCACCGCCCTGCGCCACCGCGCCCAACTACGTCAACATACACTACTTCCTACAGTAAGTTACCCACAATACGCAATCATTAAGAAGTTCATACAGTTTTACATAAAAAAATATTTCGGTAGTTGTCAAGCGCATCGATAAGAACAAAGTAACTGTGCCGAAGTAACGATATAATGCTGCAAGCCGGGTGTCAATCGCACGTTTTTCTTCCGAGTGCTCTCATATAGGCTCTCTTCTCATTCAATTTAAAATATTTATTTAATGAAGCAACTAGAATAACGGCAACCTCAGCTTCCTGCATAGATAATGTATTTACTAATAGTAACGTTAAAAATTCGTTCTTAATTAGTGGCGTTCGGTCAGACCATACTGGTCAACTTGTATCTTTTGATTTGGACAAAAAGTTGGACTTAGCTAAAACTATTCAAATAAGACCTCTTAATAAAAACAAATTAAAATCTTTTAATAATAATGGTCTAAGTAACCTTTCAAATGCTAGTTTTGATTCAAAAGACCCCAATTTAAACTACGGCACATTATTTTCTACAGTTTGCCAAGAATTCAATAAAACATGTCCTTTGAAAACAGTTAAAGTCAATTCTAAATAAAAATTTAGTGAGTGGGCTACCGCGGGAATAAGAAAAAGCAGAGACAATTTATACAAATAATATCACGAAAAATCTCTAACCTCAAATCAAGTTTTTCATACTTATGTTAGAAATTATTCAAAAATATTCAAAAGTGTCTGCGCTCAAGCAAAATCACAAATAATAATTAACAAAATTGGTATTTCTAATAATAAAATAAAAACAGTGTGGCAGGTTATTAACAAAGAAACTGGAAAGACACAACAACGAGATCAGAACGAATTGTCCTTGAAAATAGATAATCAAACCATTTCTGACAAGCTAGAAGTGGCTGAGACACTAGAAAGTTTTTTCACTAAAATCCGCTAGAGTTTACAAAATCTCTCCCTTCCTCATCTACATTAGCTGAAGCTTTTCTTAAAGAAAATTTTACTGCGGATATACCAAACTTTAAATTTAAACCAATATGTATAGCTACTATTATAAACGCGTTCAAAAGTCTCAACATAAAAAATACTGAAGACTTATGGGGCATATCCGTCAAGGTTCTTGGAGATATTATTGAATCAATCGCTCCTATCCTAAACAGGCATATTCAATCAATGTTTGGAAAGCGGTAAGTTTCCTGATCTAATGAAACATAGTAAAGTAGTACCAATTTTCAAATCGGGTTGTAAGAGTGATCCTTATAATTTTAGACCTATATCTGTGCTTCCAGCATTGAGTAAAATATATGAAAAAATCATGCTGTACCAGATGTTATCTCACTTTAACTCAAATGGGATTCTGCACAGTCAGCAGTTTGAATTCACGAAGGGCAGGTCGACAACGGACGCGGGAGTAAAACTCATCACTCACATTTTGGAATCCTGGGAGAAGTCCCAGGATGCCATTGGCATTTTCTGTGATCTCTCTAAAGCGTTTGACTGCGTGGACCACAACACACTGATGTGTAAATTACACCACTACGGAATTCGTGGTCAAGCTGCTGATCTGGTTCTTTCTTATTTATCAAACAGGCAGCAAAAAGTAAATGTAAATGGGGCGACGTCCTCCGGGTCTCTAGTCAAGATAGGCGTGCCCCAAGGTTCAATTCTCGGTCCTTTCCTATTTCTTGTTTACATTAATGATCTCCCTTATATGATGGCCAAATTATCAGATATAATTTTATTTGCTGATGAAACCTCGCTAATTTTTAAAGTAAATAGAAAAGATACGCATGTCCAACATGTTAACGAAAGTCTAACCGTTCTCTCGAAATGGTTCGCTGCTAACAATCTTTTATTGAATGCAAGCAAAATTAAGTGTTTAAAATTTTCCTTACCAAATGTACCACAACGTGATCTAAATTTAAATCTTGACGGCAATAAACTTGATGTTATAGCGGAAATTGTATTCTTAGGGATTACTATAGATTCAAAATTGCAGTGGGGCGCGCACATTAGAACTCTTTCGGGTAGGTTAAGCTCAGCTGCATATGCAGTTAGAAAAATAAGGCAGTTAACGGATGTAGCCACAGCTAGGTTAGTTTACTATGCTTATTTCCACAGTATTATGTCTTACGGCATCCTGCTGTGGACAAAAAAAAATTGAATCAACGTCTGCTGCTGATCCCCAGCAGCAGACGTTGACTCCATTTTTTATACTACAAAAGAGGGCAGTCCGCGCGATTTATAAAATGGGTCCTCGCGAGTCACTCAGAGAAAAATTCAAAGAGATCGATAAACTAACTCTGCCTTCACTTTATATCTTTGAATGTATTTTATATGTCCGCAAAAATCGAGGGCTTTTCAAAATTAGAAGCGACTTCCACAATAAAAATACACGCAGTAAACATGAAATTGTAATACCTAAATTCAGATTGACAAAAACTAGCAAGTCTTTTATTATAAACAGTATACGCTTTTATAACAAGTTGCCAAAGTCAGTTATAGAACTGACCGATGGAAAGTTCAAAAACTATATTAAACGTGTCCTTATGAAAAAAGCATATTACAAAATCAAGGACTACGTTGATGACAAAGAAGTTTGGCTATGATTCCTTCTGCGCATGCGGCTTCCCTGGTAGCTCATAAACGGCACAGATTTGTGGATGTCTCTAACTATTCTCAATCTCATTATTCTTTTTCTTTTGATTCAGATTATTACAGTAGTTTTCAAATCATTTTTTTCTCATATTTAGCTCAGAATAGTTACAGCACTGATGACAATGTTTGTGTCACTTGTTTAATTTAGTCCTTTAATTAAATATTCTTTTTTTTTTAATTTACTTACATTTGTATAGATGCTTTTTTACCTATTATTTGTGAATGAGTGAACATTGTAGGCCTTTTAGATTCCCGGATGCTGTTTAACTTTTGTTAAATATTTCCTTTGTTTTACATTTTTTGTATAGCAAGCAACGACCTGTTGTCGGGCCTACGCTGTTCCCCCATACTTTAGTACTAATGCTCCATGGAATCGACCAACGCGAACCGTGCACCTTTTTAGATGTTTTATAAGTGCCCATCTAGGCCTATGTGAAATAAAATATTTTGATTTTGAATGATTGATTTTTGATAGGCAACCGAGATTGTAAGTAGTTCGGCACTACCGCTAGAATTCTGCCGGTGATTGTGACGGCCCGACTGTCCGACATCCATAGTTGCCAGTGCTTTTGTGTTTTATGATAGATTACCTGACCCGCGCAACTTCGTCTGCGCCACTTACGAGAGAGGGTCAAAATA
Organism: Xestia ashworthii; assembly: GCA_950022955.1. Lineage (NCBI taxonomy): Eukaryota > Metazoa > Arthropoda > Insecta > Lepidoptera > Noctuidae > Xestia > Xestia ashworthii. The sequence continues at coordinate 8,909,246 of OX465562.1, read as the reverse complement.
ACGAAGTTAAGGGGCCGGCGGAGCGTGCGTCGTTCATTCAAACGTAATACCAAAATAATTCGTAAACCAAACATATTCTTGAGGAAGTGTGTATTTATTTCGCTTGGATTACATAATATCTAGGTTCCCAAATATATGTTATGAATGGACATTGATTTAAACAAGAGTTATGAGAAAAATAAGTTTTCTATAGAAATTTTAAATTCCTCATATCTCGTCTAAATATCATTGTCCTTTCAAAATATATATTTGGGAACCTAGATATTATGTAATCCAATCGAAATAAATACACACTTTCTAAAGAATATGTTTGGTTTACGAATTATTTTGGTATTACGTTTGTATGAACGACGCACGCTCCGCCGGCCCCTTAACATTTAGACGCAAGTTTGCAAATTGCCACATCATAACACGATTTTTTTTACAATTCTTAAATCAAGTTAAGGTCGTGGCTCACTTGACAAGTACCGCACCAGCACGGCACCAGCACAGCTCCTGACCGGCGTCGCCTCGAATATAGGCTACGGCGCGCGGTCCGCGCGCCGCAAGCTAGGTGTAAGCACGCGGTCGCCTCGCTTGCGGCGCGCGGGCCGCGCGTGGTCCCCTCGCTTGCGGCGCTCGGGCCACGCGATGGCCACTCGCCGTCCGCAAGGCGCAAGCTCGTAGTCCGCACGCTGGTAGTAATAGTTCGGGAGGTAGCATTGTATTTCAGGTATTATCTCTAGTAATTATATTTTGTTAACGTGAATTCGTGGTTTAATTCACCTACCCCGCGAACACCCTTTCCATTACAGTTCTGAGATTTTTTTAAGTTCAGTATATGTAAACTATTTACAAAAAAGTTTCAGCCGGTGTACTGTAACGATTGATTCAGTTATTGTAACATAAGATCAACCTTCGATTACAACAATATCAGTCGGTTTATTAGGGCTTTTTTATTTGCTTTTTATTTCTAACCGAACTAGGTTTAGTGTCGTGGGCTCTCTAACTAAATTTGTAACTGGCCATACATTAAACAAAGAGTACCCACGACGTGGAGAAGCATGACGGCGCAATGACTTTGTTTCGCGGGCCACTCGGCGTCCGCGCGCGGTCCCCTCGCTTGCGGCGCGCGGACCCCTCGCTTGCGGCGCGCGGTCGGCGCGCCGTCCCCTCGCTTGCGGCGCGCGGACCGCGCGCGGACGCCGAGCCGCCCGCGAGGCGAGTCGTATGGTAGCGGCAAGCTAAAAAATATGTTATGCGACACACGATTTAATGCTCTAATTTGAATGGCAAGTAAATTGCTGGGTTGGAGCGGTGCTGGTGCGGTGCTTGTCAAGTGAGCCACGACCTTTAATCGGCCATGCTGGCCGATCTAGCTTGGTGCAATGGCGTGCGGTGAGGGGGGTAGATGATTCCATTAAGGGTAGCGAGCAGCTTGAATTTTTGTTTACTCCTAAGATATTCGTTTAAATTATATGGTGTAAAAGAGTAAATAATGTGCATGAAATATTTAAGCCTCTGACTTATTTAAAATGATAAGGATTAATACCGTATTTGTGTAAATAGCTTCAAATTACCACTTTATAATTGCCCATGTTTTAAAGTAATAAAATGGATATAGTATGTTATCCTTAAGAGATAGACATTTGCCATTGTGGACTTTTCTGTAGACCTATATAAGATACACAGTTCCACCATATACCATTTTGTTATATCTCAAAGGGATTAGGCAGCGTTTTTGTTGAAAACTCCCAGACAGCTTATTTTTTTCTGACACCTCCAAAAACGGGGACAGACGAGGCGGAAGACTTTGTTTTATAATATATGATGATGCATCGAAAAACCACAGAACGCAGAAGTCGCTGCAGTGGACACATGATTGTCATAATCGTCGTCCCGAATTGCAAAAATAATTTTATATTACCCGTGTGTATTATTGTTTAATGTTTTCTTTTTAAAGAAAAGGAGGTGATGGTACGGAACAAAGCGACACGGTGTCCGAGCTGGCAGATTCGAGTGATACTCCTCTTCTCCTGAGAACCATATCTTCAGACACAGAAAATAGTGCCACACCACCACCGCTGAGGAAACTTCATTCTCAGGTAATCCACCCACAACCAAATTTACCGCCTTTCTTTGTTATACCAGTTTCTAGTTTCTGCCTAGATATAAAACCTTCAGGTGTTGGCATACAATTCATACACGAAAAGCATACACTTGAAGTCGATACAGTACTACATATTATCTACTCATATGATCTATTTCTATTTGGGAGTAAATCTTTTAAAGATTTACTCCTGGGCGATCTTTGCTAGATGTAATACGAGTTGCGAATACACACACGTCAATAAATCAACGATAAGTTTAGATAGTTGCCAGCGCTGGTGCTTGCTAAACATATAACTCTTAAACCAGGAACCTTTTTACTAACTTCACTCTTATGGACTGTCGGTCTGTTTGTTCCGGCTAATCTCCGAAACGGCTGGACCGATTTTTACTGGCAGATAGCTGATGTTATAAAGAGTAACTTAAGCTATTTTATTTTAGAAAAAGGATTACGGAAAAAACTTAAAACCCTTGAAATTGTTGATAAAACCCGATTCAAATAGAGAAGTAATATTTTTTATAATAATTTCACGCGAACAAAGGTTGCAACAGCTAGTTATGAATAAATCACGTCGTTCCGTTGCATCGCTGGTGCTTAAGGTGGATGCTCCACGGATGCCCGCGAAATTCCTTCCGTTTTTTGCAATTTGCAGGTCAGTGTCAGGTTTTATCTTGATTAAAATATAATTCGCGGCTATAAGACGTATGTAGTTACAGAATTATAATAATCAAAATCATCAATACAACCCTCGTAAGTTAATGTAACTCGATTGAATGTAGTCATTCAAATTTATTTCATAAATAGTGTAACTACATACGTCTTTCAGTCGCGAATGATATTTTCATCAACATACAACCAAGCATTGGCCTGCAAATTGCAAAAAACGTAAGAAAATTTGAATTTCGCGAGCTACCCCGGAACATCAGCCTTAACATATGTGACTGGTGGACACTTCACTGTGTGACACACGTCTTACAATCCAATATTTCAAGTGAATCAAGTTGAAATAAATCGAGTTATCTAACAGTGGGTCAGTTTACAAGAAAATGTTATTTGAGAATGATGCCAACAGCCCAGCATGGCTTGTCTGATTCGTTTGTGGTTCGTGAGCCAACATGCATGCAGCTGATATGCTGTTTATCCTAAACTAGCTTCTGCCCGCGACTTCGTTCGCGTGAAGTTTTGATATCGTAACGCATCGCCTGCTCAACGGAAGCTTTTTTCCCGCTTGCAACATTTCTTATCGCTGCTTCGTTCCTATTGGTCATAGCGTAACATCACGCTATACAGCCAAAACGCTATATAGCCTTCCTCGATAAATGGACTATCCAACGCAAAAAGAATTTTTAAATTCGAGCCGGTAGTTCCTGAGATTAGCGCGTTCAACCAAACAAACAAACTCTTCTGCTTTATAATATTAGTATAGATGTAATGCCATGTAATATAGACCATAAAATTACCTATTAAAACTTGATAGACGTGTTAGGTTAATCGATAAAGGTATGTATCTGACCCGCCCGTATGACATGAGTCCTAAACATAACTGGCGAATTTTGCTAGGCTCGGCTAGGGTCAGTGCTTTTTTTTCAGATGTTAAATCATCAGACAGATGTCTGACAGTGTCAGACTTTTACTGACTAAAACCCATCCATGTTCCTTCCTCGCCCTTTACGTTCCGGGGCCGCGGTATCTCTTTCGAACAGTCCCGCAACCCCGGACAGTCCCGCAACCCCGGACAGTCCCGTAACCCCGGGCTAGGGTCAGTGCTAGGTTTTACGTTGAATAAAATATTGTTCGCGACTGTAAGACTAGTTTTCACTGGTCCAAGTAGTTTTAACTAGTTTTCACTGGTCAAAATTAGTTTTGACTGTGAAATATACAACTGTAACTGCCTCGTTATTTCATAATTTTGTATCCAATTTAAAGAAGGAAAGGAGAAAACAAAACAAAATGCTGATCATAATCTAAGTTTAATAAAAAAACACATTCCGTATTGAAAGATTAATTCTTAAGCCAAGTGTTGTGGATACAATTTATAAGTTTTATAAATGCACAAAGATGATTTCAATAAATGTATGCTTTACTCTAAAATTGTGTTTTAATAAATAATTTAAATGATGGAAACTTCATGGCTATGTACCTCCTCCTACGTGTTAAGAATTTTGATTTGGTTGTATTCATGCTCTAACTTAGTTAACACAAACAACAGAATGCAAGAATAACATTCCTAAGCTTAAGTCCCGACTCTTATCTAAAAATGACACAGCTGATAAGAAAGCCTCGTAGAATTTACACATACTCCGCGCCGTCCCGGCGGTTGTGATAATCGCGGACATTCCGTGTTTTTTTGTCTTGATGTTCTTTTCGACGAACAAGCCTATTTTACTTGTTACAGGTTTATCGTGTTATCTTCTACTTTTAGTATTTTTTTAATTTTCTTTGTTGGTATGTTGTAGACTTTCATTCGATCTCTTCTTTGTTTTATTGTATAATAGTAACAGCGTCATTATGGTTACGTTAGTGCACTCCAAAACAGTACGGATTTCTATGTTTTACGAATACATATTCCAGCTCTCTTCTTATTTTAGTTAGACCTGCAAAAGAATAAAAACATTATGATACCTTTCGCATACCGAAGGTATTAGAATTTCCATTGTGTTGTGTCTTGCGTAGATCTATCTACCTATGTCACGAGTGTGTTACGTTACTTAGTTTTCTAAGTCGCGGCCTTCCGCCATTTACACCCCGTTGTTCCTTTATTTAAGACAAAATCACCACTTGCCCGTAACAAATACGCACGCACCAAAGTATGGTAATTAAAATCATCATTAAAAAAACAACTTACGCCACACCTAAGGTTCAATTTCCTCTACAACGTCAATGGTCTTACGTTTCAATGACTTCAGTCATTCATAAATCAATTTAATTTACATTAACGACGTTCGTTCGTTTATGTGGAAATTAGAACAATTGGTTTTAAGAATTTCGATAGTACAGTTGAGTTAAATTTTTATATGACCAATGTCAAATCCTCATTTTTTATGATTGTGACCTATTCTGGTTGGTTCGAGGAGGCGCGGAAAAAGAGCACATGGCATGAATTGGTTCCCGCAATTGCATTTGCCCAGCAGAGGAATAATACAGGCCTATTCATCCCCTTGATGTGTTCCGGCTATCTCATGATAAAATTATAGGGCAAGTGCTAAAATTGATTATTGAAATAAATAAATTACAAAAAGAAATGTGCTATGTGTGTGTAGCGTATCGTAACTATACATGAGTTAAAATTTAGCTATGAATACTAAAAATAAAAGACATCAAGCTTGATTATTTTCTTATCATGACATTGCAGTAAAATATAACAAATTGTCTTACCAACAAGAGTACAACCAAGAGCACTGAACTGCAGTATAAATTGACCAATAATGAATTGCTCACCTCGATTTTATGACTAGTCGGATCTTCTTTGTTTTCAGAATGTTTCTCTACATCAAGTTTGTTTACAGTCGACGATAGAACTGCCTCTAGTTCTAGAGGATGCTCTTCAGCCGCCGGGGTGGTGTCCATAACTTGAGTTTTATTAACCGAAGAAGTAACGTTGTATGTTTCTGTTGGTTTACTCGGAATAATCTCTTTAGGTGTCTCTGTTGTATTTGGTAGAATAATTTCTGTTACCTTTAGTTTGTCAGGATCACTTTTGATATTATATTCTCTGCATTCTCCACTATAATCTGTATCGTAAATATTGCAGGTGATGTTCCTACATTGGGTCTTATCGCATTTCATTGTAGTACAAGTTTGATCGTTACACCAGACGGAAACATTGTGGCGTCTAATGTCTACAATGTCGTTAGGGTTGTTCGTCGAGGTTCCTAAAAGTTGTCCAGTCATAGGTGGTTCTGTTTCACTTGAACTCCACCAATAAAATGGATATGTTATCCATCCCCATATAGAGGTCATGACCCCGCGACCCTCTGTTACATCAGCTGCAAGCAACAAAGTCAGTAGGTACATGAACATGGCCTTTTTAACCAGTAGCACCAAAGTCAGTAGGTACATGAACATGGCCTTTTTAACCAGTAGCACTTAGTTAATTACAATTTATGCAAAAAAAAAAGACAATGTTGAGTTATACTTACGTCCTGCGGCTGGTTTGCTGATGCAATTATGCACGGAACACAAGAAAAAAAGCACGGCAAGGGTCTTACAGACGAGCATGGCGACAGCCAGTAAGGATATGCTTAACGGGAATAAATGTTTAAACACTCCCGACTCGCCTTTTTATACTTACCTAAACTAAGTAATTTATTATCTTTGTCGAGATAAAGCCCTGACTGTAGGGAATGTTTACTTAATGAGCGAAGAACGACAAAATTTAAAGCTTTCAAATTTCTATATAATCAAGAAATAGTTTAAAATAGGTTTAAGATAAAATAAAAAATAACAAAAAATAAAAATTAGATGGCTGAAATATTGCCATTAAAATTAAAACAAATTCACCACTTAGAAAGATGACCTGTGTCAAATACATCGCAGCGCGTTGTATTCGACCCTTCCTCTTTGTGGACTTGAACTTGGCACAGCATACAATTTTTCCTAATATTTGGACACGCCAAAAATCTACATAATGTTCTGGACCTATTGCAATGCGTTAGAATCTTTAATTTGGTCTCGCCATTGTTCTGCTGCAGTTTGTATTTGTGAAACAATGCTTCTATTTCCGGTTGCACTGTTCTAATTTGATGTTTCGAAATGTCCTTTAATTTGAAGTCACCATTAGAATCAAATTTCACAATTTTCAGATTGTCCGTTTCTTTCCAAGGATTCACATACTTTTCACGAATCTGTTACATACGAATACAATTAAACATACCTAGATACTGAACACATGTCGTTGTGTAAGTAATTTGAGAAGAATGCAATAGCAAACGGGGATTTTTTATATTCTATATATAAAAAAAAAACATAAACTCAGCAGGTATTCTGGTATATGAGATTATTTATATCATTTCCACACACTGTCGATTGCTGCTTAACAATGAAAGACGACTATCCGAATACTATAGTTTAAAAGTATTTTATGAAAGTGTAAACAAACCCTGGACACATTCAATTCTTTCGCTAACACTCAAACTTCAATGATGAAACAAATCAAGTTATTAGTACCTCTGTTGGCTTAGATTTCGATAGTTGTATAGATAGACGTAGAAGTGACTTGTTTCAGAGTCATTTGAAAAGTTAAAAAGTTAGTCCTTATTCACAAATAGATGTAACTTAATCGACTTAGTCGACAATTTTAAGAACAAAATGAACTAACTTGTGGCACTACTAATTTTATTGGCATCCAAAGGTATGCTTTCTGATCCATTTGTTTACATTTTCTAATAAAACGAGCTTTCTAAGAATAAGAGTTAATTCATATTTACCGAAAAAACAAAAGCCAGATTTAATATTAAAAATGTTGTCGTAATCGTAAACCGAAACGAAATATTCAACGGTAAAATGAAACCTAGCACCATTCTGTTGAAATGCGTGCGAACAAATGAGAGCCGTCTAACTTTCTAATGATTGAAGTAAGTAATAGGTATGTGTAATCAAAGAATAATTCAAATCGATTTATTTATTAAACATAAGAACTTACATAACTTTCATGGCTTTTACATACGAACAATGGCCTGCTGAGTTCAACTCCTTCATAGAACATCTAAATTTGGCGAAGTTCTTTTTTGATGCGACGAGCGTAATACATTTGGCATTAATGCAGAACGTTGCTTTGCCGAATATTTTCCCCAACATTTTGTTTTGCAAGATATCTACTATTTCAAATGCGACATTTGAAGGCAAATCCATGATTGATTCCATCGACGCTACGCTATCTGAAACAAATAACCATTCAAAATAATAAATCTGAAAAAATAGTTTATAGATAAAAATAATGAATAAATTGCACTAAGATTCAATACCTGTACTATTGGCTCCGGCGCAATGTCCCTTATTATTCAATCTATCTAATGGCACACAAACTCTATGCAGGCATGTCTTATTGGCACAGTTCATCGAGTGGCAAACTTTTTGAGAGCAAAATGTTAAAACTCCACGGATATATTTGCCCACAAAAGACATGAAAGCTGGCGCCACCGTGGCAACATCGTCCCAATCAATATCACCAAATATAGCCTGCTCTAGTAATCTCGTATGGTTCTGATGAATTAAATCTTTACTCATGTTTAACTTGGCCTTCTTGTGTTCATTTTCTATTATCATAGTTGTGATATTTTTAGATTTAACATCTCCTGTGTTCCTAGTTACATTTGGCCAATACAATAATTCTTCATCACTTAGTAGGTTTTTGTCAGCTTTTTTACCGTATATGTTTTCTTTAGACTTATTGTTTTTTGCAGATTGTTCTGGCGCCCTATGACTTTTAATAGTACTAACATTCGAAACATCACGTTTTACACGAATAGCTGAAGTCACGTTAGTAAGTTTTCTTGGTAAATCATTTTCGATACTATTTTCAATTTTGTGTATTTCTTCTGTTCCATTATAGGAATTATTTGTAATATTGACCATCACAAAAAGACTTTCTTCTGTGTGTGTTTCATTATAAATATCGTCAGTTTTGTTAATGTTAGAATTAATTTCAAAATGCAACACATTTAAAGGTTGGAGGTTTGTATCGTTGGTTAAATTAGTGTTGGTTACATTATTGTTGGTTTCATTCTTTAATGTATTGCTAAAGAAGTGATTCGGAAACATTGGTGGCCGCTCTACCTTGATATTTTGGAATGTTATAAGTTTCTTTCGGTGCTTTTTATTGTTGTTATTCCTGGATTTCTTTTTTTTATGGATAGTTATTTTGTGTAATGGAGTTGAATCATCTTTACTGTACCTTTCCGCTTTTTTGTACCCAAAAAGTTCCATAGGAACAGGGAAATTGAAATATGGAAATGGTAAATTCATACTATTTGCGAGTTCTTTAGATACTGCGTCATCCTGTTCAGACATTCTGTCGCGATTATGAACTTTATAATATTTCCCCATAATATCTTGTGGTTTTGGTAATTCAAGATCAATTTTAATGCGGATGTTTAACGTATTGTCCGAAAACATTTCTTTCATTTTATCATCAAACAAATGTTCTGATTTTTTAATAGGATTTTCATATGGTGAAGATTGTTGTAATATATTCTTTTTCTGGTCCTCTATTGGACGCATTTTCATTTGTTCCGTGGGGTCACGCTCAAAACGTACTAAGCACTGTTTACAGCCACAATCGCAAGGAATGCGATTGTTTTTACAAAAGCACGGAGACTGTAAAGGCTCGAACGACGACTTATGCAGTACAGGAGATAGCTCCATTTTTTCATTAAACATATTTTTTTCAAACGGTAGAAATTCATCCCGATTTCCTTTTGGGAGTATTGTGGTCGTGTCTGGTTTATTCATAATGTATTTTCCTTTCGAATTAACGGGTATGAACACATCTAAAGGACTACCGTACGGTGGAGGGTATTTGTATGAACCGGAGTTGTAGAAACGGTTAGCATACAAGTACTCGTCATGTTTAACTCCCACACTAGTTTTCGCCTTGGTATGTGGATCGTGGCGTGGTAGAAGTGGTACTTGGTTTTTTGTTTTGGATTTTTCTATGTAATTCATTCTTTGTTTGTGTGCTTTTTCCAAGTAATGTTGATATTCAGAGAGCAAATTTTCTATGGCTTCATCACTTTGACTCTCGCTGTTCGATATGCTCGCGAACATATCGAACGGTGAAACCTGAAAATATTAAATTCATATACAAAACGTTTTTAGATACGACTACCGCAAATAATTATCGGTACATTAATACTTACACCATTGTTTCCAAAATCATTTATTATATCAGCGATATCACTGTAGATAATAGTATCGTAAACTGGACTGACTTCAATTCGATTAGATTCGGAACCTAGAAAGAAGTAAACGAGATTCATTCAAGTTAATAAATCCTTTTAATAACATTATTTGCCACGAAGCATTTGACTTACTTTCTGAATCATGGCAGTAAATGGCACTTAAAAGAAACGCAAAACTGGAAACTATTATAATTTTCATGATTCGTATGCCATGCAGGAATTCAAAAGAATGACGGAAAATGAAATGGAACTGGTGGTAATCGTTATAATGTTTACCTTTTTAAGTTCATTGTTACACCAAACAAGAGTTTAAATGGCTATTGTGTACTGTTGCGCATGTAGTTATACAACTTACCTGATTACGCTTTTAAATTTTTATTTAGCTATTTTTGAATTTGAATAATTTATTTAATTATTTTCAGGAGTCGAGTCTCAATAATGCGGAAGCGGAGCGTCTGACCATGCACCGGTGTATCATAACGAGTATCATTGAGAGTGAAACCGTTTATGTTGAATGTCTTTACGTTATGGAGAAGGTACTATCATTTGAAATTGTTTTTACTTTTTTATTGTTGTTATCTTTGATTGTTCCGAATCTGATAACAGTTAACAGTGAGTCATTTGGTCAGTAATAAGCGAAATTTTGTGATGCAGATATCAGACAGTTGAAGATTAAAAAATAGGTATATTTATGAAATCGCGTACCGGTTTTAAACCCTGGGTAAAAATGAAAATTATGGTGGTAAAAATATAGTTGTGTATTGGCGAAGGATTTTGAAACCTGTTATGCATGTTATAGTTTGTCGTTACAAATATCCTACCATCCACTCAATGTATCTGCAATTAGTATGCATGTTAGTGAAAAAGAAAGTTGCTGCAGTACCTAAATAGTTCCATACATGACATACCTTTTTTTAAAACTGCCAGTTCATAATCAGTAATGAACACAAATATTCTATGAACATCTTACCGTCATCAACAATACAAATGACAACAAAACGCTACACAAAACTTGAACTACAACATCCTAAGTATTCTCAAATGTTGTACATTACCTAAACAATACGACAAAGCATATCTACGCAGCGTTTTAAATTATTTTTTTATAGATGGTTAAGAATGACGAGGAGATTCTGTTTACTCGTAATATTTGCCGTTATTATTTTTTTTCGTTTTTTCTTTTTTAAGTAACTTAAAGGGCGTAAACGGACCTTCACGAAGGCGTCATCCAAGCATTCTATACATCAAACTAAGTAACTACGCAAAAAATATTGAACCTCAATGGTGTCGATTCTGTTGTGCACAAACAAAACTATGTGACTCAGGCTGGCTGGACATATCTTCAAAATAGCTCGCATTTAACTAGGTCAACAGGGCACTTTATGTGTGTGATATTCGAAAACGCTACCGTTATTGAGATTCGTATGTGCCAGCCAGAAGTTCGCGTAAATTCAAGCTGGCTGGATACAGGTTTTTGCATTTTTCTACTAAACCACTGTACGTATCACAAAACTTTTAGCTCGATGCCTGTCACAAATTTATGTGACGCCTGTTGATATGCAAAAAGTCTTCAAAAATCTGTGATTTTTGCATTTTTCTACTAAACCACTGTACGTATCACAAAACTTTTAGCTCGATGCCTGTCACAAATTTATGTGACGCCCGTTGATATGCAAAAAGTCGTCAAAATCACTTCCGTTACCGAAATTGAGAGACCAGCGAAAAGTGGTTTTTCAAGCTAGCTGGACACGTTTTCGATCGATTATCTAAGATTCTGTAGCGTCACAAATTCTGAAATAAGGGTGTTTAGCCGTCACATAAAATGCCCTATTGACCTAGTTAAATGCGAGCTATTTTGAAGATTTGTCCAGCCAGCCTGAGTCACATACAAAACTTTATTTAAACTATTGCTATCGTTTTCTTCTCTCTAATAAAACGAGAATGAGACGGACGTAATTTAGAGCTGTCAAATTGGATTGGAACTAATATTTCAATACAAATGAAGGGTACACGTAAAAACATGTCGACTAAAAACACGGTGAAGCGCAAGGTGGATTATATTAGTTTGACATCTCTAACTTAGTTCATAGCTATAGCCGTCCTTTTCTCGCACTGCCTCTAAGTAAAAGATAACAATAGCCTAAATTAAGTTTAGTTTGTGCACAAAAGAATCGACACCAATATCTTCTTAACTAAAAGGTATGGTCGAGGAAGGGAAGATGACTTTCGGTTTTGTTAAGAGTCTTGTTTAAATACCTGTCTGCAAATTCTTTTTATTGTTCTTACAGTATATGAACGCTATAAAAGCGACGCTGTCGACATCGCAGCCGGTTATTACTGAAGAAGAATTCAATACAATTTTCTACAAAATATCTGAACTGCACGAGTTACATAAGAACTTCCTCGAGGGATTGAAAGGAGCTGTTGCTAGTTGGGAAGAGCCTCTATCTGTAGGGATACATTTCAAGAAAATGGTAAGGACGAATTATGTTGTAGTAATCCTCTAGTCCACTGTTCTGCAAACTTTTTGTGTTCAAGGTACGGTAAGGTAGGAAATCGGAAAACTTTAGAGGTACACCGTAATTGATTAATCAATTATTACATAATTTTATTCAACATTTGTAATTAAAGTTTTTTTTTTCTAGGCTGTTTAAGTAGATATTTTTCTTCAGTTTGTCTATTTAACTCTAATAGATAACTTAATTTGAATATCTTTACAATAGAAGAAAGAAAGAAATACTCTTTTAGCCTGCCGCCCTGTAGCTTAATTGATTGTCTAAAAATATATATAACGTTTTGAGTGTGGGCTGCGCAAGATCTTTGGAAGAAAGAGGACGCACATGGGGGGCGGGTGTCACACATTTCAGTGTTATTATTTTTATCCAACTGTGGCAAAGCCCAAAAGGAAGGTTATGTATTTTATATCGATTAAGTTGTTAACTTAAAAAAAAAAAAACAAACATATTTAACCCTCAACGTTGACTGAATTTTTTAGTTATTGCTTCGGCTTCGGCCGAAGGTTATAGCGATTGCCGATCAATCGGCTATATTAATCGGCAATAATTCTTGGGTCGGACACTAATAATGATACATAAATAATATAGTCTTTATTATAAATCTTAACAAAATAATAGTTTTTTGTTGTTGTTTTATAGGCTGAGAACATAAACATCTACGGTGCGTTCCTGCACAACTACGGGCGCGCAACAGACGCGGTGCGGCGCCGCTGCTCCACGTCGCAGAGCTTCGCGCACCTCACGCGACAGATCTCGTGCCACGGACAGCCCATGTCGCTCGACGATCTGCTGCACAAACCTGTCGCGAGAGTCCAGAAGAACGCACTAGTCTTGCATGTTAGTCTATTTACTGTTAAACTTGGACAGATATTGCTTTTAAGCCAATATTGATCACATTTAAAAAAAACAGTACCTATTTCAAATAGGCCAGTTACGGGCACTTTGGAATCGTCAAAACAAAGATGAACTGATTAAATGTATAGCTACAGTCCCAGTCACAAGACATAAAAACTGTCCTGGTACTGTAGTTGCTGAAAAATGGTTCTATTGGCAAAATGTTTTATTTCTTTTTCAGGATCTTATAAAATATACCCCAGCCAGTCATCCTGATCACGCTATGTTGACGGAAGCCCTGAACATGACACAGCATTTTCTAGACGAATTCAATATTATACAAACAAAATCTATGTTTCCTGTAAGTATAATTAAATATACTTAATTAAATAATAAAATAAATTAAAGTTTGAATGCCAATGATTTTTATTATATCTCCGTAGAATGCTGACCGGGCCCAAAGGAGACTTGTGAAGAATTCATTTATAGTGGAACTCTCAGATGGGCACAGAAAACTGAGGCATCTTTTCCTATTCAACGACGTTATTGCCTGTGCCAAGTATAAGGTAACTACGGTAATGCAAGTTTGTATTTTTTGGCACTGAGTAGTTATCAGGTGAAGTGCTAGCTAAAACGTAAAATTATTCGTATTTGGAATCCAGACTTTCGGATGACGGCTGTCGCCACTGTGAGCACTCCACCTGTGAACTACACCGTGTCTTATTAATACATTTAGGTTCTTTTGATTATAATTTTGTGTTATATTGGCACAGGCATCTGGGCGGGACAAGTTCACGTTTGAGTTGAAATGGTTCATCCCTCTGCCGGACATCGTGGTGGTGGAGGACGAGAGTGTGGGCGCGAGCGCGGCCGACGCGCGCGAGACGTCGCCCGCCAACATCGTGGCGCTCAAGTCGCAGGCCTCCACCGTGCGCGACCAGATCCTCGCCGAGGAGCGCGCTGCGCCCGACGACAAGGTAACCTACCCACACCTATACATTGCAACCATACCTATATATTGAAGTATAGCTCGCCAAAACTAGGCCAAAGAATCCAAAAATCTTTGGTTAAGAATATCGTTATATGTACAATATCGTGCATGAGGATTGACTCCTGGATGAGGGACATATGAAAATGGGAAATGTAGCAGAATAAAGGGGAGATATATCAGCAGTGGGTGATTCTGGGCTGAAATGATGATGATGGCATTCTTTGCGTGAAGGTTTATGAGTACCAACCTACTGAAAAGATGCTCATGTGCTTAAAGTCAGCTAGTGTAAGAAAAAAATGTTAAGATAACGTTGAGTACTCTAGCTCTAGCTCTAGAATTAATAAGCCTGACAGTATCAATAAGAATATTGCAAATCTGTTTAGTCCGTCAGTTAGAGTATTAGAAAATAATGGACACGTATTTTTTTTGTTTTTGTAAATCAATGAATATTGACATAAATAAAACGCTTCAATACTCGGGAGTGAGGGCACATGACGTCAGAACTCGCAAAAAATTATACCAAGGCGGGACGTATTGAGAATTTTAAAAACGTCGTATCTTCGTTAATTTTGGTTTACGTAACGAAAGAAAAAATAAAGGTCAAATATTTTTTGGTACCTAGTCTAAGGCCCGTATTACAGAACGTCTACCAAGACTCAAGCGTTACTGAAAAATAGTTTCAACCAATCAAATGACCTGAATATAGTTTTAAGTAATGCTTGAGTATTGAGCGATGTTCTGTAATACGGGACTTAGTGACAGACTTATTAGAATTTTTTGTCGTCTACCCAATTGATCGACATATTCGTAATGCTAGGAATCTTTTACAGAAAATGCGTATCGGTGGTCGTGGTGCAGCCGAAAAGCAACGCAAGAAGCTAGCGGAACTCGAGGCCCAGCTCGTCCTCGCGTCTCCCAACCTGGTGTTCCGTGTAGGAGCGCGTGCGCCCGGCTCCTCCACTGCGCTGCAGAGACAGCACATCTTCTTCCTCAGCTCCGAGTATGAGCGCACGCAGTGGATCGACTCCATACATGCTTTGCAGGTTACTGTTCTGTTTGTTTATGTAGTTTAGTAGAGATTTATAAGTTAGGAGGAATGTTCTGTGACCCAGGCCCGGAAGACATCCCGGGTTTTGTCATTTATAGTGTCACTGCCGTTTTTTATTGGATTTCTAATACATGACACAAATGAACACACATGACATAAGTTCGCGATGACACGCTCGTAATTGCAAAAAATGAAACAATTATCTATAAATCATATTTGGAGAATTTATCTATCGTCGGTAATATAAGGGTATTAATCGAAACAATTTTGTGAAAATATGTCAGGCATCATCAGCCCCTCCGGCGGGTTCGAGCTCGATCTCGATGCTGGAGCTGCAGGCGTGGGTGACGGCGTGCCGCAGCTACCTGCAGACGGACATGGGCTCGTACCTGCTGCGCAGCGGACGCGACGACTCGCTGCTGCTGGGCGACCTGCAGCTGCACGTCGGCGGCATGACCGCGCCGCTTGACACTTCCGCCGGTGACTGCTACTGCTACTATATTTGTTGCCCTTTAAGATCAGAATAGCGGTCTTTGGCCTTTCCCTAATATCTCTTCGTACGAACCAAAACAAATGAACCGTGTATTTTATTCATTAGAAAAACTGTTGAAGATCATGATAGATGACGATTCAAGACTTGAACAAGCGTATTTTTTGTTTTCAAAGTTAAGAACTTTAATAAATATAGGTGGGGTCAATGACCGCTATTGACACCCCTAGGCACGCAAGCACGGTTCTTGATGACAGAGCATCAGCAGCAATCGGATGTCAAGAGACTAAGCAGTGTCCCGTTTCGCATGCTCGCCGTGCGCTATACCATTTTGACATACCATTTGCAACGGTATCTCATAAAAAATAAAGTTGTTATATCGCTCTACGGTCTTTTCGCCGCGTCATCAAAGATATTATGCATTAACTCTAACCATGATAGTCCATGGTGTTACCAGCGTCGCTGCCAAAGTTACTCGCAGACAAAGCGGGAAGATGGAGCCTAATCCTTTCTGTAATTTCCTAAAAAAAACCATCTAATTAACGTTTCCTTCGTAGATTACTACATAGTGGTGGAGGTAGACTCATACGGCCACTACTTCCGCAAGGCGAAGTCGAAGCTCGTGTGTCGCAGCGCACAGCCGCGGTGGAACGAGAGCTTCACCCTCGACCTGGAGGGCTCGCAGAACTTGCGACTGCTGTTGTATGAAGACGCGGCCAGGCCTGTGCTGCGCGGGAAGTGTACTATCAAGGTATATACTTTTGTTTGTTGTATGGCTAGTCTCATTAATTAAATAATTGATTATTTAAAATGATCTGGAGTTAAAGTACATAACAGCAAAAATCAATTCAAAAAGTTTTTTGAACTTGCCACTTTTTGAAATACTTTATTTTACTCAAGGCTGAAGCCTAGATTTTGGCTGTACACTCCACTCGTCTTACGTTAAAACGCTAACAGAAAGAATTGTTATATAATAATAATAATAAATGTGTGGTGTGTTTGTGGTGAGCTCGTGTGATCTGTGTGTGCAGCTGTCGCGCGAGTGGGTGGCGGAGAGCGCGGGTGGCGGCGTGGGGCGCACGGTGACGCTGGGCGGCGGCGCACTGACGCTGCGCCTGCGCCTGCTGCCGCCCGAGCGGTCCGCGCGCCGGGTACCCTCCGCCAAGCCCGGCGCGCTCTTCGGGAACAAGATCACGCACGTCGCCAAGTGAGACACCTGCTTATTTACATCACAACACTTATTTTCAAGTCAGAGATAAAAAATGTGGAAGGACTGTATTTGCAGTGATTCTCCACCAAAATGATATAAGTACATAAAACGACACAAGGAAAATGCTTAGAATTGGTCCAGCTAGTTAGATAATATTGGAATTGTACATAAAAGTAGCAATGGGGAAGACCGTTACAAGCTAATTATAGATGGCGCCACCATAGCTGGTCTCAATCTGACCAATGAGGTCAAGGTATTTTAAAATATGAAATGACATTCATTGATTTTCAACCAATGACGATGCTTGGAACCAGCTATGCTAGCGCCATTAGTTCCACAGTGTGCATCCCCATTAACATAAAAAAAAACTTATTTTCGGTTCGGTTAAAAATGGGCTACGCTTCCCTTCCCAATGTTCCCCGAAACCAAATGAAAACATTCACATTTTTGTTTACTGATTGCCATTTTCACAGACGTGAGAAGCGCAACATCCCATTCATAATAAGCGCTTGCGTGCGCGAGGTGGAGCGGCGCGGCATCCACGAGGTGGGCGTGTACCGAGTATCTGGTAGCGCCTCCGACCTCAACCGACTGAAGAAGAGCTTCGAGACCAGTGAGTATTATTTTAATTACTAAATCGTCTTACGGCTAATAATTTGAAACGATGACCAATATCATGTGTATTGAAAAGCTCTTTTGAACTTATCAAATTTATCAAATATTTAAAAAAAACTGTACGCAGTTGAAGAAAAACCGACAACGAAACCCATGAAAAAACACCGAAAATTTCGTCGGCGCCCGCGCCGTTTTGAATTTATATTTGACCTCATTTTCATTATCAGCGACCCCAAAAACCACGAAAACGATAATATTAATTTTATTATTTATCCACAAAGGGTATGGGGGAGTCTATTTGCTCGCTTCGTTTCCTCATTCGACCCCGCCATACCCTTGTATACTACGCGCCACGAGAAGCTATAATTTTTACATCGAGCATATAACCTATAGAGTGGTTATGTCAGGCCAGCCGCCTCCGCAACTAATAAGTGATTTGTCACTTATAAATATTGACTCTCGCTGTCACTAAAACAGTACAAAACCAGTATTGGATCCGTGTGTACGGATGTGGAATTTGTAGGTTAAACTGTAAACCAAATAGCTTGTTCGACCGTACGTCTCTTCATATTCCGAAATAAAATTTCGATTAAATAGTTTCACAATGGCGTGCTGTTCTATTCGGTGGTGTGGAAAAAACAGCAGAACATCAAATTGTTAAACAGACGGAATAACCTTTAATCGGTAAAATACAGGTAAAAAACGAATTTATATTAAATTTTCTCATGGCTCAAGTCAAACTGGACAAGTCAAAGTGAAACAGTTGTATGTGTATGTCTATGCGTCTTGCTTCCACATAACGCAATCCGTATTATACTCGTACTATCTCTTTCTAGTCTATGCTCTTATCGCTAGTGTTGCATACCAAGAATCAAGGTGTGTATCGATATTGGTTTCGAGTAAAATAAAACAAATTTTTTTTTTTTTTTTTTCCTTTTTGTAAAACAAACAACCCCGCTTACTTCGCGATAATAAGAGTGTCCCTGTAAATGTGTTCTTGAATAACCAAAAAATACGTCTCATCATCATTCCAGTGAAGAATATTGGGATTATGGTTCGTGCTTAAGTGTTATCTAGTGATAGTGTGCGAGCAACCGTTAATTATTATGCAAGGTGTCAATCGACGACTGCGAACATTTGGTCAGTACCTAGTAGTACCTAGATATTTGCCTGTCCAAAGCCAGATTTAAAGTATGAAGGGAAAATGGATTATACCTAGAGAAGTCATTGACCCGCACACATGTTCTGCGATAAGCGCATGGCGCACACGTTGCGAGACTTAGGCGAAGTTTTTGGTATGGATCTATCTGTTACTTATTGGGGTTTTTATTTTTGTTCATATGTTTATTAGTATTATGTAAGCATGTACTATTGCGGGTTTGAATATGTCCCTCGTTTAAACTAAAATATTGTATTCATATGTTTTAGCTAAGATTTTCACACGCCTGCTGTTTATGCAGTTTTTTGGATAAAAAGTACATTTGATTAGAGGGTTTGAATTTAGTTTATTTAAGACAGTTTGGTTTTCTAGGTAGTTTCTTTAGAATCCTGGGTGAGAAAGAGTGACGTAAATTCGTTTTTTATACATATTTGTGATGTAAATAAATCATAAAAAATCATGAGAATTGTTTTTATTAAAAACTCTAATGGCGTCTCGGTTACAACAGCCTTCAGAGTTTACTAGAACCATTCTACCGGTTAAGCCGCTAGTATCGACCATTGTAGACCTTTCAGTTCTATGATGGTGGTATTAACGCTCTATTGTACTCTTCTAGGTCTATATCGGTAATTAATACATGTTTTTAAGAGTCTAAGGTGGCACAACGGATTATTGATACTCCGTTGTACAACCTGTTTCTCTGCTGTAGATATAGAGTTACAAATATGCAATATACCACCTAAAGCGCTTTAAAAGAAGCTTGCAACTCCATTTAAACACTTTTAACTATTATAGCCCTGTTGTACGGCCATTGTACCATCTGCCTGTTAAAGAGCGATTGAATACGCTACTGTACCACTTAAGTATTATTGTAAACCCCTTGAACGGCTATTGTAGAACATTCAGGTTGTACAGAAGTGATTGAAGCAGCTTGTGTGCTAGTTGGGATTTATGAGAACAAAGGTACCAAAAATGGTACAAGGGTGTCTTATCAAACGTTTACCTTGCCACGATTTAGCATTCGATAATGAATGATTGGACAAAACACGAATCGCACACGGCGAACTCGCTGCCCACGCGCGGCGTGTTCGCCGCGCACACGCTGCGCACTCGCCCCGCTTTCAATTCGCTCGTAACTCGCTAGTGTGATAAGGCTCTTAGAGTTCCGAATAGAACAACCAACAATTAAGGTCAAAGAAATTATAACAAAAGACAAACTGGTTAGACGTCCACAAATTTTAATAAATGTTGGAAATCACTGTTTACACTGTCACTGAGCGAGACCGGCACATGTGTTAGAAAATAATAGCGATACATGACGAAATGGCGGTATGTCAATGACACCGCCCGTTCCGGTGTTACCAGTATTGCGAAAGAATAACTCCTAAACTATCTTTATTCCCTGTGAGAATCCGATCAAACATTGAAGTTTTAAGTAACTATTACGTTGGTATTATGACAACATTGAATTATTTCGTTTGATCAGGCGAACCAAAACAACAATTTAAATGCTTTATATATTTTTTAATAGAATGGTTACTGAAAATGTTTCCATAATTTCCTGTTTAGTCGCAATAAAGTGGCAACTGAATAGTAACGTAAGCATGTGTCACTCCCGGAATGCCAGACCTTGTTTTATTAGACCATGGTGTGTGCTGTTTTCACGGATTGTTGTTTTTGATTTGTTCATTTTGATATTATTTTCTAGATAATTGTTGGTTTTGTTAATTATTGTATTATTGTTATTTTTTCACTACCTATAATAATGGACCTAGGACTCAGTACGTCCAATGAAATTAATTCATAATAATACACGCGGAATCGTCTGACGACAGTATTTAGCTGTGACATCATCTGCCTAGCCTATTCCCGACTATGTTGGGATCGGCTTCCAGTCTAACCGGATGCAGCTGAATACCAGTATTTTACATGAAGCGACTGCCTATCTGACCTCCACCACCCAGTTTATAGTGGGAAATACGATACCACTTGGCAAGACTGGTTGTCAGACTTTTTGGGGCACTGACTACCTGTAACGACTGTCAAAGATGGACAAATGACAGTCGGGACCGATAGCTTAACGTGCTTTCCGAGACACGGAGGAAACTCGGTATGTAAGGGTGGTCACCCATCCATAGACCAACCTAGGCAAGCACGGCTTAACCTAAAGATCGACCCGAGCGGCTGTTATTATTTTACCACGAGCTCCTCAGTAATTAGACGTATGTTAACATAATTATATCCTTGTATAAAAATAAAAATCATTACAAAACTGTTTTTTGAAAAAGGTTGCGAACCCCTAAATGTTTGTTTACAGAATTTATAGCTTCTCGTGGCGGAGACTATAGTAGGCCCGATACACGCACGTATCGGTACCTACACACACATAGCATACGGCATTTTATTACGTGACGCGTGACGCTTTCTACTAAATCGCACTACCCGTAAGCCGCGTTAAGGAACTACGTTCCAAAAAAAACCTAGATGCACATTTTCTTGCAAATGGCCCGTCAATAAATCAAACTAACTACATATTCTGATTGACTCTGAATTACTATATGCTTTTCTGCGGATGTTGTTGATCCTAGATAACCCAAGGGTTATCTTATCATTTCAGCCGATAGACGTCCACTGCTGGACGCCTATGTCCAGCAGTGGACGTCTCCCCCAAGTGTCGCCACATTGACCAGTCCCGTGCGACTCGCATCCAACGGATTCCCGCAACCTTCACCAGGTCATCGGTCCACCTAGTGGGAGGTCTTCTTCTTTAGAGTTATCTTATAAATCAAAAGTATTGAATCATGTTGTAGTGCCTAATATTATTACATTGCTGTTACATATTTGTCTAGATGCCTACGAAGCAGAGCAGTTGCTAAAAGAGGTGGACATACACTCAGTCACTGGTGTCTTGAAGCTGTACCTGCGGGAACTGCCCGAGGCGCTGTTCACGGACGCACTCTACCCCGAACTATTGAAGGCGTGGGGATCCACACAAGTACGTATACTAAATATATTCCAACAAACAGCATTGTGAATATCATATCACTGACTCATTATAGAATAAATTGATTACAGTTAAAAAAGTTGTAAATATGTCAGTACCTATACCATGTATCAATATTTCTTATATAAATGTTGTTTCTCAATTTTTGTACTCATTGTAGTTTCTAATTTTATTTCAAGTTCATCTTCTTCACGTGTAATAAAAATGTACCTAAATACACAAAAATTTTAAGCTTTCAAAATCTTTTATATTTTAATATAATAAAAATATAAAACACTTTAAAAGTGTTGAAGACTATGGTGTTTGTTTTCGTTCTTCTCCATCAGAAACTACCTTTCAATGGGTAATTAAAATCAATTCTTTCCTATAAGTATAAATTTTACAAGGAAAGAGAATTGATTTTAATTTCAATCAAAATTACTTTTAAATGGCCTAATTAAAATAAATGGTTTAATGGTTTAGTTGTTTGCTAACTAAAATATTTATTTTGAACATCTCAGGGCGCGGGTACGTCAGTGGATTCTGGTCCCGCTCATACCAGGCGACATGCGCTGCTTAAATGCTACGCTCAGCTGCCCGACCTCAACAAGAATTGTATCGACTTTCTGTTAAACCATTTTGTCAAGTAAGTGGATTGTAGTCGTCATCGTCACTATTCTTTTCTTGGGCTTCGTCACAGTCGACTGGTCATTAAGTTTCATAATCATCCACGACATGAGGACCATCACCTTAGAAAAAAAATTGAGGTCTTTCTTTGTTTCTATTCGAGCAATAGATAATTGAGATCTGAGCATTGACAAATTTTCAAAACAAGCCTAATGGCTTTGCTAAACCGCTCGATTTAACCTGCAGAGTAGAGCCTGGAGTGTCCTTAAACCACAAAAAGAATATAGTGCGTCTAATGCTCGAGTTTAGAGATGCAACTTTATTGACACGTTTGTATGTAAACAGGGTGAACCAACACGAGAGCGAGAATAAGATGTCGATGCACAACCTGGCAACAGTGTTCGGGCCGACACTGATGCGGCCGGCGAGCGCGGGCGCGGGCAGCAAGCAGCGCACTGACCTGCTGGCGGCCGGCACGGTGGACGCCATGGCGCAGGCCGGCATCCTGTACTGCCTGCTGCAGCAGCGCCAGCTGGCCGCGCAGCTGTCCAGCCATCACCGCGCGCCACACTCGCTATTGGACTAACGCACACTGGCACTAGACGCTCGTGTAAGTAATTAAACTTGAATTCAGAATACCAGTTCCCCATTTATGTATGTACAGTGCTGCATGTTTCTTTTGGCTCGTGGCCATAGTCGAAACTTACGCCATCTAGTTTTTCAATACAAGTTGACTTTTGGAAATTCATAACTTTTTTTGTAGTTGTACCTTACCTGTTGATCAGTTGATCGCGTCAATTGTTATAGAAAGTATATTTTTGCGAATTTCTGGAACTCATACAACAAAAGTTGTTCAGTTTCATGGCCCGGGTCACCACATGAGAGGTTGTGCATTCATTACGTAACACTTTGTATTATTTTCACAATTTCACAAGTGTCATTCAAGCCGCAAAAGAACCATGGTGCACTATGCTTTAGCCTTATGAAGTTCTATACAAATTTTTGACTGATTGTATGTAATATGGAATGGGCATTGTAGAATGGATGCAACGGAATCTGAACTAAGTAATGCTTATCATCGAGTTTGTGTTCCCAAAATTTGAAAATGATTATTTATAAGAACATCTAAAAGAATCTGAATTCAAGTTTAAAGCGTTTCCGTCATATGGCGATAATTTTTCTTATTGATCTATCACATAACTACAACATAAGGTTGTTTTAACTGTTAAATTATGAATTCTGTATTCTTTAACAGGTTATACGTAGTCGCGCTCAATAGCTTGTCTTATGCTCTGCTACCACTAAACGTACCCTGTTGCCCGCCTATAAGATTTTTATTTTATCACGGTACTATTTTATCCATAAAAGGACAGTTGGAATTTTCTTCTAACAAGAACCATGGCGTTTTTCTCAGGACTACCTTTGTCTATGTATTAGTATTTTTGAGGTCCAAATTATGATGGTAGAAGGCACTAAAACAGATTAGTGAAATTAAATGAGTTGTTAACATTATCATCAAACCCAAAATAAACTAATAGTAATATTGAATACCTTAATAAAATACGTAGTGTTCGAGATGGGTTATGCTGTTATGCCGCTCATTGGTGCGATTTTCCCGTTTCAATTGTGACAGTTTATTTGTACAACAGCCGATATAATCAACTGAATACATTCCATTAATTACGACAACAGACTGATCATAGATGTATCATAGAAGATATAACATTTACAAAAATTAGCGTGTATTTAATATGATGGAATGGATGTATGTAGATCTAACACTCTAAAACGGCTTTATCACATGCCGTGTGTTATGTGGTTCAAATTGAGAATAAAATAACACGGTTGTGACGTGTGCAGCTGATACCGGCGCTGGGCCGCACGGCTTGTTCAGCTTTATGAACCTGAAGTAATGATTGATTCAGAAAGTTTGATCATCTAAGCAAGTATTACGATGAGGGACCGAAATAAATGTAATAATTTATGGTAATAAAACATTAGCATAAATTGAAGCAGACTGATACTAATAAAATTGTGAGCCGTAGTGTTTATTTTTAGCTTTGAAAGACATTTTGGATTCATACGAGTTTTTTTTTATAAATCGGAATTGCAAGTATATTTTAAATACTATTGGGAATTTATAACAGCAAAAAGTTTTATGGTACAGTGGTACTGAAAAACAAAATAGTTATTACTTGCATGCTCATTTAAAAAAGAGAAGACAAAGTAATAATGGAAAGAGTGAGTCTATTGCTGGATAGTGGGACAGTTAGCAGCATCACATTTTATTATACATATTTATTTAATCACTTTTGACCTGGCGAATCAATACATTTCTATGTATTTGATAGCACATTTGATCTCAGGTTGTATAATTTCTGAGTCAATGGTAATTATACTGAATACGAATCAACATGGACGTAATAACAGTTGGCTCACTTATAGCATTTAACATGCTAGTCGTGTGTATGTTATTATTTAGAAGGTTTATGTTATATCCGCACCACTTTCTAGTACGTTTTTAAGTTCCCTGCAACAGTAGGCGTCACATAAAATCGATTACGAGGACTAGTTTAAATAATGTAGGCGTTCTATTTCACAAATAGGCTTAGATGAATGGTGTTATATTAGTACTTAAATGGAAATTTTACCAAAAATAAAAATTCTTAGAACGATATTAATTTCATTTATATTAATTTGTGTTTATTTTGTTGAGAGACATTATTAACCCTTAATTTACGATAGTTTATGTTGTTATTCAAGACTTAAGTTAAGTGACTCCACGTTTTTGTTTTTGTCATCTTGGAATACAATGTTTATTCTTCACCAAAGACCACTTGTTTATCACATAATTTCTTAATACCTATCATAAATCACAGTTCGCAAATGTTTCCTTTTAATTTTCATGGGAACTGAAAGTGTGGCTTGTACTCGTTTAGTTATCATAGTTATCAAAGTGACTGTCACGAACTATTCATTGTATTATACTTGTGTTAGCTTTATTTTGTAAGTATATTTATACACGTTCTGTAATAGTCTTATCATTCGCGAATTCGTGATAAGTTTGTATGTACACAAAATAAAAATGAACACTTTCAGAATGATTTTATTTGAAAATGTTACTTATTATTTTTCCATTAATATTATATTGTTTGTGTAAGTACTCCTTTAAGTTGAGATCTTTTGTTGATACTTAAACTTTTGTTTTACTAACTAATTGATGTTAGTCAACGGGTTTGCCTTTTTACACTTGTATTAAAATATACTTAAGAATTGATTAATAACATTATGCAATTATCAGTTGCTGTATTTATATCGTCAGAGAACACTGTTTAAACGAACAAATAAGCACATTAATTTGTCAGTCAGTCATTACATTTTATAACTATTAAGAATAATCTTTTTGTCAGACTGAAAATGTATACCTATGCTTGCTGTTGCCAAATTAACTGTTGCCAATTTTTATTCTTGATAATTATAGAGTAACATTTAAATATTCCCTCACAATTGATAGTTAATAGTTGGTCTCAAATACATGTGGTTATAATGACTTGACCTTCTTCACAAAATGCAGTCAGTTTTAGTTAGCTGCAAATTAATACATGTTACCTTGTAGCCTGTTTTACAATAAATATAAGTTTGCTATTTAATTACTTTATACTATAGTCATAACCAACCTACATAATTGTTTATGGATTAGGGATTTTACATATAATCTGTGACCTGGCCTATTTTATTATTTTGCTCTATTTGCCTTCCAGTTTGTGTGAAAAATCTCTGCACCAGCAGCTGTATTATATAGTATTCCACAAATTGGTTGTATTACCTAACCTTTATATTTACCTACTTTTTGTATATAAATGACACTAAAATGTAGTTACATAAATTTTGCAATAAAATGTATTTTTAATACACCTTTTCAATGCATTTTATTTGTTATGACCACAAGCCATATTTTTTAACTGAATACAGAATGATAATCAACATACAATAAGAATTATAATCTTTTTATATTGTATCACCCATCCACCACATGGTATAATATTACCCAGTACCTAACTAGGTTGTGGAGGTCAGACAGGTAGTTGCTAAATATAAAATACTGGTATTCAGCTGCATCCAGTTTGACTG
This sequence comes from Xestia ashworthii, assembly GCA_950022955.1. Classification (NCBI taxonomy): domain Eukaryota; kingdom Metazoa; phylum Arthropoda; class Insecta; order Lepidoptera; family Noctuidae; genus Xestia; species Xestia ashworthii. The sequence continues at coordinate 8,882,655 of OX465562.1, read as the reverse complement.
GAAGCCGACCCCAGCATATTGGGAAAAAGCTAAGGTGATGACAATAAAATTCACAGTTATATATGTAAAATAATTAGTGTGAATGTAAATAAAATACACTTTTTTTAGTATATTCAGGTTATTTTATACTCATTATATTACAGATGACAGTGTAAAAAGAAAAAAAAATAATATCAAAGACTGAGAATGAAAACATGCATATAGTTGTTATTCAGGGGCAGGTTATTTACATAATAAACATACAACAAAGACATTTACTGTGAGAAGGTACAAAAACAGATGAGCAAAATAAACAGTTTTGGTTAACTTAGCACATTTATCTTAATATTCAATATTTTCTAAATATTCTGTACAACTACGAAAATACTTCATGACAGATATAAAGACAAACATTTAATCTAACTTTGGTTTGCATAGAATGACTGCAAAAGAACATCCATTGTATTCATTTTCAAATTTCTCTCAGAGTTATACATTAATACAGCTATAACTAATATTACAATTGAAGCTATTGATCTTGATGTACGAGAAATATAAAATGTTATGATAAGCAAACCAACATACAATGCTATTCTTTTATAAGTGTTTGTTAGAATATTTTGTTTCAGTTCATTGTCAACACACATGCCAAACCATAGCACATTAGTTGACTCACATGATGTACAGTTAGAAGATCCTTCACCCATACATGTTTTACATGAGGATTCACATTCGTTACAACTGTAGGAACCGTCTGTATTGCTACAATATTGATGAGCTTCACAAACACTTGATGCACATTCATCTATGTCTACACACATATCAGATTGTAATTGCCAGCCAGAGTTGCAAGCTTCACAGGCATCAGGACCATCACCACTACATCCATCACAAGCTTTGTGGCAAACTTTACAAGATCCCACATTTGTTTTGTAGAAACTTTTAGCGCATTCATCACATAGTCTTCCTGAGTAACCTTTTTTGCAGATACATGTACCATTTCCCTTGCGGGTACCAGCACCATCGCACCGGCCATATCCAGCACAAACTTTATTGTTTGCATCTTGAGGACAGGCTGTGCATTCGTCACCATAATGATTACTAGGGCAACAATGTTGAAGAGTATCAATGCACAGCCATGTATACAAATCTAGAGAAACTGAATCTTTGTTAAACCACCACTTTTCAAGAACTTGCTCAGATTCTTCTGCAATAGCATAACATGCATCTTGATGGGCTGTTAACTCTGTACACAAACCTTCTTGTATTTCCACCAAACGAATCTCGCTGCGAGAATATGATTTTAATTTAGTTTCCTCCCAAGCTGCATCTCCACCTTCATATTTTCCTCTAGAAGTTTGATCAAGCCAGTGTTTAAAAGAGTCTGTTAATACCTTACAGCGTCGGCATTCAGTCAGTTTGATAGCTCCATTGAAATCGCGAGAAGTTAATTTTTTACTTCCAATGTATTCACAAAATAAAAATAATAATAGAAAAAATATCTTTGGGCTTCCAAAAACCCCCATAATTTAAACAAAAACTGTTCTTTATAAAATATAATTCCTAATAGTATGTAATTGTGTTTTGTGTGATTGAATACTTATTTTTTTTTAAATAATAGTTATCAAACAATGTAACCTAAACTGTGTTTGTAAGACCACATTACCACAGCACAGCACAACATGAGAGCACATGAGAGAGAGTGTCTGAGAGTGATGACAGTAGGCATGGGCAAAAAATATCGAAATTTTTCCGATTATCGATATATATCGTCGATTTTTTTAATCGCGATATATCGATATTCGAAATTTGTTTTAGAGTATCAAATTCGTATCAAATTCGTTTTTTTTTAAACTCAACTTTGGTTTCGTGTCCATATCTGATGACTACTGGTTTCATTAAATTGTACCTATATAATTATTTAGGCTCGAGCATCAATAAAAATACTGTTTTCTTATTCAGCGTGAAATTTTAATGGTTGTTTTCCCGCGGCAGGACGATTACCCATCAGTAGCACTATCGCAATGCAAGAAAAAGTTTTTTTTTTTTCAAATTATTATTATAACTTATTGGGTTTTGTGTTTTATTAAGTCAGGAGTAGTGATCAGCTGATTTATACGCGAAGTGCAACGACCGCGCGGCTGTTCTGGACACCCCCGCGCCCGGCCCGCGTTCCGCGTAGATATTACTGTTGGTTCAAGTCGCTATCGAGTTTTGTTTATCACCATTGTTAATCAGCCATTTATCGAGTCTAATTCTTTTTTTATATATTAATCGATTGTATTTCCTTTACAAACTCATTTCGCTTCGGGAAAACAACCACTAAAATTTCAGCGTGTATTCTTTTTACGAAGTTAGAATGCTTTGGGAATATGTCTGAATAATAAAAACGGACGATATATCGATATTTTTCACTCGATAATTATCAATACTGTTTAACAATATCGATACAATTCCATCATCATCATCATCATCAGCCTATAATGTTCCCACTGCTGAGACACGGCTTCCTCTCAATGAGAGGGAATGGGCTATATTCTACCACGCGGGCCCAGTGCGAATTGGTAGATGTCGCATGTCTTCGAATTTTTGGTTCTAGGACATGCTGGTTTCCTCACGATGTTTTCCTTCACCGTTTTGAGAGCAGCGGTAATGAAATAAATTACACTAAGTAATGCGCCTGTCTGGGTTCGAACCCACGACTTACTGTCTTACGACTAAGTCGGGGCCGCCACCACTGGGCCACCGCTGCTCTCCACTATACCGATACGATTCATATCGATTTAATTTTTTCACTTCTCATCCCTAGACGACAGCACTCGTTCGGCACACACCACAGCCCGTGTTGCCACCTTGGTTTTTGAAAAAGTGCAGTCGGAAAAGCTAGAACGAGCTAAAAAAATAAATACAAATGCAAAAGGTTAAAAATTCAATTATATAATTCAAAATAAGGTGAAAGCATCAGGGTAGCCCGCGAAATTCAAATTTACTTACGTTTTTTGCAATTTGCAGGCCAGTGCTAAGTGGTATGTTGATTAAAATATTGTTCGCGACTGTAAAACGTGTGTACAATAGTTACATAATTATAATTATCAATACAGCCCTCTATTTGTGAGTTTTTCAAGATTTTACTCATGATTTTTCAAGTTTTCGGTTCGCTTGAAAAGGGTTTGATTGCTCTTTTCGGGCTAAAACATGAAAAAAACGAGATCCAAAGTAAAAAGTGCTAGATCTAGCCCGAAAAGGGCGAAGGTGGCAACACTGGCCACAGCGCATCGCAGTGTCGACACTTTCAATACTTTGACAGTGACAGTTGTCACTGCCAGTTTCATTCAAGACTTCAAGCTGGGGTGCGTTTAAGTCAATTATCCAGTTTATTTAAACCGACTAAACGTCAAACACCCCGTTCAAGCACACCGCGAGTTGAATAATTAAACTGACTAGAACTACTTTAACTTTTGTCGTTTACTGGTATAAATTGTCGCCTGACTGGGATAAATTGTAGCGACCTTTATACCTCGCTAAATTTTATCCTGCTGTCAGATTGACATTGACATTGAGCTGTTTGTTGTTGTTTTATTTGCTCGATTCGCGTCATAACGAGTACTTAACCCTTACTGCATGGAATTTTTGATTGCGACGAAAAAAATATATAGCGTAGTGTGACCCCAAGACATACCACAAAAAATATTTAAAAAAAATGTAGACCCAGTATTTTCGAGAAAAAATACGAAAAACTTTCATTTTCAAGTTTGCCAAATATGTCATTGCATGCTCATATTATTTTATTTAGCTGGCAAAATAAAATAATTTATGAGCATTTTGGCATAGGCTGGGGCATATGTAAAGAAAACTATGGAATGAAATAATCAGAAAATTACGAAGTTGGGTTTTATTAGGATTTTTTTTAGTTACTTTACTTTTTGCTGATGCCAACTGATTATCTGACATAATAATATATTATCTTAAAATCCACTAGTGCGGGTCGCAATTTTTTTTCACAAACGTCATAAATTACCGGTTTTTGATTTATGAGTTGCAAGAAGAAAAATAATGTACCAAAGGACAATGCACATTATTGTATGAGGTGTGTCCCAACCCTTGTTACAAATTGGGACTAGTAGAACATGTTCATCTAAGCTATTTTATGATGAATATGCCAAGTTTTTATTGTAATTACGAGCAGGTCAAAAGTTATTGGGCTTCAAGTGAAAAATAAGTTTTTGATTTAAATAATGCTTTAATCATATGTAATCATACTCATTTTGTGTTACATGTAAACATAATTATTACATTTATAATAATTGTGCAGTAATCACAGGCAATAATAGTTATTTTTTGACGGTTATTAATAACCGCACAGTTGAAAATATATAAATAACAAAGAAAATAACACATTATGATAATTGCATTATTTCCTTTATTATTTATTTATTTTCAAATATATAAATAACAAAGGAATAATACCCATATGTAAGAGTACGGCTTTAACGTATGCAAATTGTTTACTAGATTACTTTTAGTAGTTTAGTTAGTACTTTTATTACCTATCTATGATAATATCATCCAGACATGTCGCGGGTAACAATATACTTGGCTGGTATCTAGCCCGGCCAAGGTATCAAATAATACTCATTACGTGAGCGCAAGTACCTACAGTTATTTTTCCCGCTAAACATGACCTGTGAAATATAGTCAGCTTAACGTGGTCTTGCTTCTAATACCGTTCTTGAAACTTCATGTATAACTCGCTGTCGAGTCAAAGACCGTCACACACAAATGTTCCATAGTTTGTAATAAGCCAATCAATAACAAATCAAGTCCACAAAACAAGCCGAAATCGATAGTTGCAAATGTAGAAACACCAGAAGTCCGTTAATAATGCGTAAGTCGTCAGTAAATAAACAGAGGAGTAACAATTAAAAACACGGAAGTACAGCACAGCTATCAAAAACTAAATGTGCTGAAAGAAAGCGCTAGATAAATAATTACATGTAGATGCACTGGCAACCATCTCTTTCTAACGTATAGCGCTGTCTCATAAAATATCGGTATCTGCTCCTGCGATTACAAAATGGCAGCGTGTGGTGCTAGGTGGGAGAGGGGGTGTTGGCTTAGAGTAGGCGCACGATCGCCCGTGTGGTTTTTTCCACTTGATTTTAAAATCGTTTCAGCCCTTTTGTCATTAAAATATTAATTGATTAAGTTTCACTCAATATTTTTTTGAATAAATGATACCACTATAACAGCTTCCCTGCACAAGATACAGAGTTACGCCCATACAAAAAAACATAACAAAGAAAATGTTACAACACTTGGGACGAAACCGCTCATTGTCCTTTTAATAATGTGACAAAAACCCTTGATGCCCGATATGTCACGCTATGCAGTAAGGGGTTAAAAAGCCTGCAAAAATACGAATTTCTAGCGGACGATAAAAACGCAGTGTGTGCAAGAAATCGAAAATCCGATATTATCGACCGACAATAACGTGCCCATAACGTGTAATGTGCCGTGGGAGAGCCTTAAACGTTTCACATAATTTGGGTTTGTCCTCTTTCTAAATGTTGTCTGTGAATTTAGTTTACTCAAAAAGCTTATATTCAAACAAGGGAAAGGAATTGTTAAAAATACTACTAAAAAAAAAGGAATGTCATTCCATTCGTGTTCGTTCGTGTAGATTTTGCAACGAGGCACGGTCTTAAAAACAGAAAATATAAATAATTGCACGAATTACCGACGAGTTAATCATATTATAATTCAATCAAAACTGTAACCACTTTATTTCGTCTCCAGCAGAAAAGGTGCAGGACTGTGACAATTAATTGACTAACTAACCTCAGATCCGTTGCGAATTATTTCTATGATCGTAACTAGCATTTACGTCGAAAATGGCAGATAAAATAAAGTAAGTTAGCATGGAGTCATGGTTTATTGTTAAATATCTTATTTCCTTACCTTTGGTTGGTTACTTTTTTAATGTAAACTAAATTATAAGTGGTTTATTGTACCATACTGGCTGTCAGTAATCAAAGATGGCAATCGCACTGTACATGCCATTCTTTTTGTATTTCATAGTAAGCTTAGTGGTTCGCGTCAGGTTACTATTTTCACCTTTTGAACGCCAGAGCATTAACCCACGCGCGTGCTCTCCACGCCAAGCCCCAATTTCACCCAAGTACTATTTTATCACATATTTTGGTGTTGTTTGGTGTACAGGGTTCACGCGCTTGCTTGTGCTTGTCACATATATGTTACAATGGCGTTCTAAAGGCCTAACACCTATGCACAATCTGAGTCTAAAGGTTTCATGCCATGATTAACAATATGAAAAACTAAAAATAAATTCAGCTGCCAACTGTACATTATACTATCCTTAGTACCGTGACCATAATATTATCACCTATTTGTGAACGAAAGCAAAATAGTTATTTGGAAATGCTTCATATCTATTGGTTGCTAGCAGAATTGCTGTGCATGAGGTCCTGGTTCGATGTACAGGTCGAGCAGTGTTAGTTTTAATCAGGATTTTTTTCTAAATAGTAACCATAGAGTTTTGATTTGTGCCTGGTTGATGGCAATTGCCCCCTATTCCATGGGTTGCATATTATGTGTAGAGTAATAGACTTCAATGTTTGAGATTATAGATGTGATTCTGTGTTCATATATTTTGTTGTTTGATATTGCAGAGTCAAGTCCAACTTTGATAAGAAAGGTAACTACGAACCTTCAGATTCAGAAGATGAATTTACACCCAAAGAAAAAAGACTATTGGAGAAGGTGCGCAAAAGAAAACATAATGATTCAGAGAGTGAAGAAGAAATGTATGCATTTTCTGAATCAGGTGACTCTGAAAACGAAAAAGAAGATTTAGGCATTGCTGACAGTGATGTAGAAGGTCAAGACCAGTCAGATGATGATTTACCAGATTCTAAAGCTTGGGGTAAAAAGAAAAGGTCATATTATGCAACTGATTATGTTGACGAGGATTATGGAGGCTTTGGCAATGATGAAGAAATTGCTCTTATGGAAGAAAAAGAAGCAAAAGATATTCAGAAGAGGCTTTTAGAGCAGCTTGGAGAAGAAGATTTTACACTTGAATTTCTGTCAAAACAGGTTGCAGATGTTGAAGAAAAAGAAACTGTGATAAAGAGTGATTTAAGTCAGATGTCAAAACGGCAAAAGTTACAGCTACTTGAAAAAGAAAGTCCAGAATTTGCAGGCCTAATTGATGATTTTAAAACAAAATTAACAGTTGCAAAAGATGATTTACATCCTGTTCTAGAGCTTGTGAAAGATGGTAAACTCCCTACATGTCCCGCCTCAAAATTCGTTAAAACAAATTATGATCTTATTTTAAATTACTGCACAAATATAAGCTTTTATGTCCTTCTTAAAAGTCAAAGAATCAACATTCAAAACCATCCTGTAATAAAAAGGTTGTACCAGTACAGACAAATGTTAAACAAAATGGAGCCAATTTATTTGGAAGTTGTAAAACCTCAAATAGATAAAATATTACAAGCAGTGAAAAGCAATTTGGAACTACATGTAACTGAAATTAAAGAACTAAAGAAGGATAAGAAACGCAAATCAGGAAGACAGTCACCTGAATCAACACCCAAGAAGTTAAAACTTATTAATGTTATGGAAAAGGATGAAGGTGAAGATACTGGAGTATCTGATGATGAAGACGAATATGAAGGCAGTGACTTCTTCAAGCCTGATAGTGGTGTTGATGTTCAAAGGAACAATGATGAATCTGAAGAGAGTGGATTTTCTGATAATGATACTTCTCCTAATGATATTGAGACTGAAGACAATAAACCTTCTACCTCATCACAGGATATTGTTATGGAGGATGTCGGCGACAAACGTGAGATTACTTATCAAATTGCCAAAAATAAGGGCCTGACTCCTCATAGAAAGAAGGATCAAAGAAATCCAAGAGTTAAACATAAGCTTAAATACAGAAAGGCTAAGATCAGGAGGAAGGGAGCTGTCCGTGAACCTAGAACTGAGATGACTAGATATGCTGGAGAAGCATCAGGAATAAAGGCAAATGTCAAAAAGAGCATTAAAATTAAGTGAAACATTTTATTTATTTTTACATAAATATTGTAACAGGTTATTCTGCAATTAAAGTTGTATTTCACTGAAGAGGGCTTTTCATTGTTTAGTGCTGCCATCTGAAAAAACAATCATCACAGTTAAGCATAAAAAAGAACATGGTAACACAAGACATGACTGTGTTACATTTAAATTCAAACTTACAATTTCAAAACTTTATCTTTTCCCCCTGAAGCTACATAGGCTCCATCTGGTGACCAATCCACAGCAAACACTTCATCAGCATGCCCTGGTAGATCCAATTCCAGTTTTTTAATTTTCATATTCCAAACTGGAAAGAAAGGGAATAACATAGAAATAAGTGATTCCACAGTTCAATTTCTGTCTCAATTCGTATTGAAGGCTGATTCATTTGTAACAAACCTTTCAAGGTAGAGTCGGCACTGGAGCTCAGTAAAAGCCTTGAGTCAGCAGACCATGCCACCATATACACTGCTTGCACATGACCTCTAAGAGTAGTTATGAATTTCCCTGAAGCTGAATCCCATAATTTCACTGATTTGTCAAATGAAGCTGATGCTATTATTCTGTAAAAGACCATAATAATTATGATAAATGGACACTAGAGGGCCAAGTTTTTACATTTTTTAATTTTAGTTTCTAACAATGCATAGTGAGAAAAGGCGGGAAACTTCGGTTGCGCGCGGTTGTTTCAAATTCTTGAAATTTAATTTTTATTGTAAAACGGATCAGTTGAGTCTTATTTTTGTATATAATTTTGTATAATAATTGTATATATTTGTAGTAGTGTTCGTAGGTGCATATTTGGTAAGTCTTTTATACTTATTGTATGTTTAGTCCATAAGTCCGGGTTGTATGAACAACCCCCCTAATAACTTGCAGGGGGATTTAGGCGGCGGCCTAAATCCCCCCGAGGATGTCGCAAACTATGTGACTATCATGTCACAGAATGTTAATATTATAGATAAAAGTGGCATGGACACTGATGGTTCAGTGGCCACTGACAGTAGTGAAAAATCTTCGCGTAAACGCAGGAGAATCTGCAAATCTTGTAAAATACGCAAACGCAGCAGAAAAGGTCATGGCCAGAATGAAATCAGTATAATGGATTGTAATTGTAATCCCCAAGAGACTGTTCTTGAAAATACCCATAGTAACCAAGCGTCATCCCAACTTGAGTCACAGTCAAAGCCTAGTCAAGCAAGTTTTGAGCCGGTTGGTAGGAGGGAGTACATACATTCCGATGTATCTCCTTATTTGATACATGTACAGCGCATCACCGAGTTACCTAATAGTGGAACTGTATTACATCCCATTGCGTTTGGAAACTTTATGAAACGGGGAGGATTTAAAAATATAATTAATGGAAGCATTAAAAGGATAGGCCGCAATAAGTGTGCAGTTGCATTTATGACTTTCCATGATGCAAATGATTTTTTAAAATCTAACTTATTAAGTACTAATGGTTTCAAAGCCTTTATCCCGACTTTCAATGTAACTAGAATGGGTATTGTGCGTGGTGTTCCTTCAGAATGGTCATTCGATGAAATTGAAGCAAATATTTCTACACCAGTTGGGTGTGGAAAGGTCATTAAAATTCGGAGGTTAAATTATAAAGTGCAGATTAACGGTAGTCCAGTTTGGAAACCTTCAGAATCCATTGTTATAACTTTTGATGGACAAGTTCTGCCAAAGAGAATATTCATGTGCTATAATGCATTAAATGTTGACATATATGTGTACCCCACCATTCAGTGTTTCAGATGCTGTAGGTACGGACATACAAAATTACAATGTAGGGCTGCAGAGCCAAGATGTTTTAAATGTGGACAAAATCATTCAGCTGAATCTTGTAACATTGAGGAGGATTGTGCATCTTGTATAAATTGTTCTGGTTTTCACTTTGCTATAAATAAAGCATGCCCTGAGTTTAAGAGACAAAGAGATATCAAAAACACTATGGCTCATTCATGTATTTCTTATTTGGAGGCTAGTAAGTTGCATCCATCTTCCTCTATGTCTTATGCAGATAAAGTTGTTTCAGGTAGTAAAATTTCTCAATCAGATTCCAAATCAGCATACTTCCACACTAATGATAATGTGAATAATGGTCCTAGGACAACTTCATATAAAAAAACAGTATTTAAAAAACCACGTTCGCCTCCTAAATCTGCGTCTGGATATGACAGAGCAGCACACAATGCATTAATAAATGAGTTTAGTTTATCAAGTCCCAGTAATGGGTGTGCACTACAGAATAAACCCGAACAAAAAGAAGATCATGAACAGATTATGGATCTAATTAACAGTCTTATTAAGATGTTACAAAATAAAAAATACATAAAACCGAACAACGCTGATCTGATTTGTAAATTACTGACAGACAAAACCGATAATGGATTCGATTATTCAATGGAACGTCAGGTCAGTGACTAATAAAAAAACCGATCTTATGTATTTAGTTAATAAGTATAAACCACTTATTGTTGCATTGAGTGAAACATGGCTTAAAAACGGTCGAATATTTAGTATTCCAGGTTATGTTTGCATTCGTAACGACAGAACTGATGGCTACGGTGGTGTTGCCATCTTAATCAAAAACAATGTTGCATTTACTCAAATTACATTACCCAATCATTATTCTTTAGTTGATTTCGTTGCTGTACGTGTAAATAATGTATCATATGCCTCTGTATATATTCCAAAGCCTTCCTCCGCTGCTCTACAAGAGATGAGTGATATTTTTTGTTCATTGAAAAGCCCTGTCTTGATAATGGGGGATTTTAATTGTCATCATCAGACGTGGGGATGCGGTGATAATAAAAGTGACGGTGTACGTTTGCTACAAATATTAGATGATAATAATTTATGTGTTTTAAATACTGGGACACCGACTAGACGTACCAAGCCCAATGAATTGCCGAGTGCTGTGGACTTGTCGATTTGTTCCCCTAGTTTGGCCTTATCACTCACTTGGTCTGTCTTCTCTTCTTCTACACTAGGCAGTGATCATTTTCCCCTAGTAATAACATCTCCTGACAAATATCCCATCACTGAAAAGCGTCCCCCTCGATTAAAGTATAGATTAGGTAGAGCTGATTGGGAAAAATTTAAACAGGTCCTTGAAGTCAAAGTGTCACAGTTACCTGAAATACTTCAAGGAGGAGAAGATGATTGCTCTCGAGCCTTAGCTCTTTGCATGCTTGAAGTAGCGGATGAGATTTTCCCTATAAAAAGTTCCCGCACAAACAATTTACCTATGCCTCCTTGGTGGAATACTGAATGTTCGTATGCAGTACAAAGAAGAAAGGAAGAGGAGAGAAAGTATGGTGAGGATATGTCGGAAGAAAATTTAAATAGACTTACTAGTATAATGAATGAGACTAGAGATTTTTTGAGGGAAAGGAAATTTGAGGGATGGAGATCATTTTGTGCCTCCCTTTCTCCTAGAACTTGTCCTTCGGAAGTCTGGAGTAACATAAAGCGTTTTAGGAATGCTTTTAATCAAAACCGTTGTGGTGTTCAGTTGTCTCCTGCTTTAGCTGACGATTTCCTTGATAGATTGGCCCCTGCAACAGCTCCTGAAAAAAATTCTTTGATGCCTTGTTGCGCATTATATCCTGGAATAAAAGAATCGAATAGTTTAAACTTACCTTTTTCTCTGTACGAGCTTAAAGGGGTATTGTCGAGTGTTAAAGATTCTTGTCCTGGAGAAGATGGAATACCTTATGCTTTCTTTTCAAATATGGGAGATTCCTCACTTTTATATTATTTAGAAATAATTAATTCCATAATGATTTCTGGGAACATTCCTACCTCTTGGCGAACTCAAGAAATAGTTCCCATACTAAAGCCTAAAAAATCTCCAGATGATCCGGCTGCTTATCGACCTATAGCCTTATCTTTGGTTATTGCTAAAATTGCAGAACACCTGGTTAAGAACCGTCTTGAATGGCATATCGAAAGAAATAATTTACTTTCGATTTCTCAATACGGCTTTCGTAAATCTAAAAGTACCATAGACAGTTTAAGTATCTTTACCACAGACATCAATTTGGCCTTTTCTAATAATTTATCGGTGGTTGCTGCATTTTTAGACGTTTCGGCAGCTTATGACAATGTAATCATAGCAGTGCTCAAAAATAAACTAATGAAATTGCAGGTGCCGCCAATTTTAGTTAATTTTATTATTAATATCTTATCAGTTCGCTTTATATCTGTAATAACAAACCAAGGTTCAAGACTTTCACGAACTGTTTATAAGGGATTACCTCAAGGGTCTGTACTTAGCCCGTTACTTTACAACATTTATACACATGATCTTGAGGCGTCCTTAAATGGTATCGTTAGTGTTTTACAATACGCTGACGACCTACTTATTTATTCAATAAACATGTCTATCCCAACCGCATGTAATTCATTAACAGAATCTCTCACGTTATTAAAGGCTTGGCTTGATAATAATGGGCTGGATTTATCGGCAAAAAAAAGTTCTGTAGTAGTTTTTTCTAGAAAACGGGATTTTCCGCCACCTAAAGTTTCCTATTGCAATCATACTCTAAATGTTGGGGAGGAAGCTAAATTCTTGGGTTTAATTTTGGATAAGAAAATGACAGGTAAATCTCATTTAAGTTATATAGTGGATAGATGTGAAAAGCAGTTGAATATTATGAGATGCCTCTCGGGTGTGTGGTGGGGTGCTCATCCTTTTAACCAGAAATTGTTATACAATGCTATAATTCGTAGTATTTTGGATTATGGTACCTTTTTATTAGAAGGCGGTAGTAAAAAATGGTTCAAAAAGTTAGATAATATTCAATCTAAAGCTCTCAGAATCATTTCGGGTGCAATGCGTTCGAGCCCTTTAAATGCGTTGCAAGTAGAGTGTGATGAACCTCCTTTATATTTGAGAAGACAGCTGTTAGCCGATAGGTTTCTATTTAAAATCATGCAATTTTCCAACCATCCATTGATCATTAGGCTAGATAATCTAAATTCTTTGATTGAAAGCTCCAACTATTGGAGATGCAAATCTGTTCCTTGTTTAATTACTAGTTACAGGAAGTTTAAGTTACTTGAATCGCCTGTGCATAATGCACCAAAGCTAGCAATATTTAATGATAACGTTTTTGACTCTCTACTTTTAGAGCCTGAAATAACATATGATATGGGTATCGCCAAAACTGATTCTGGAGCAAATTCTAAATTTATCAGTAATACTGATGATAAATGGAAAGACTGGCACCTAATATTTACAGATTCTTCTAAAACGCTGGATAGTTGTGTAGGTGTAGGAGTTTACCATGCACAGTATAAGCTTATTCAAAAAATAAAACTTCCTCCGGAGTCTTCCGTTTTTACCGGGGAGTGCTTTGGCCTATTTAAGGCACTAGAATATGTTTTGTTAGCTAAGTTAAAAAATACTGTTATATTTTCCGACTCTAAGAGTGCGTTACAGGCAATTGAGAAGTTCCCATTTAAAATGAAGGCTTTCTATCCTATTGTATTTGATATAAGGAATGTATTATATGAACTAAGGCTGAAGGGGCAAGCTGTACATTTTGTTTGGATTCCTAGCCACAGTGGCATAAAGGGAAATGACAAGGCGGATGTTTTGGCCAAGGAGGCTGTCTATGATGGAGACACTTTTCCTTATATAAACTATTCCCATGATATCATGAATTTACCCAAGTCATACCTTCGCGATGCCTGGAGTGTCTCATGGGGAGAGAGCGCACAAACAAAAGGAAAATATTATTACTTTATACAACCTCATGTTCCTATTAAACCGTGGTTTTTCAAGGTTAAGTGCTCCAAATTGATTGTTAGTCAAATCATTCGTATGCGTTTGGGTCATGTATGTACTCCTTGCCATCTTGCCAAGCTCCGTATTGTAGAGGATAACATGTGTGAATGTGGGGAAGATGTTGGTACCTTGGACCATATATTTTTTTCGTGTTCTCGTCATGACCGTTCTGATTTCCTTGATTCCCTTATTAGTTTAAAAACCCCTTTCCCCACTCGTATGATTTGTTTATTACATAACCCAATAATTTATTATGATTTAATTGCCTCTTTTCTGTATAAAAATGATATTAAGCTTTAGTTTATTTATTATATTGTACATATTATATTATATTAATGACTTTCCTGATCCATATTTTCTATCATTGTAATTCTTTTCGTTTCGTTTTTTATTTCTCTGTTTCCCAAATTTTTACCTGAAAATGGCACAAAGTACAACTAGTGCCACACCAAAAAAAAAAAAAAAAAAAAAAAAAAACAATGCATAGTCACAGTGTACCTCGTATCTGGAGAAAATTTTACGTCATTTATGAGCTGCTGATGGCCCGTCATTCGGGCTAAAGGACGTTTCTCCTTCTCAGGCAGCCAGAGGAACAATGTGAAATCATCTGATCCTGATACAAGGCGTTCTTCGCTTTTTCCGCATACTGCTTCATACCTTTCTAGAGCCCGCTGTTGGAAAACAATTTCTGAAAAGGTTGTTTTTTCATGATCAAATAATCAAATTTTAATAAAATTGCGGGCAAGCATTCAGTTTTTATGGTTACATACCCAAAGGGTAAAAACGGGCCTGCCGGGGTTGCGGGCCTGTTCGAAAGAGATACCGCGGCCCCGGAACATAAAGGGCGAGGAAGGAACATGGATGGGTTTTAGTCAGTAAAAGTCTGACACTCCCTCCCGCTCCGCCCAGAGCGGGAGAAGTTATTTGATGATTTCCCATCCTAAAAAAAGGGTAAAAACGGGACCCTGTTTACTAAAGCGCTGGATACACAGAAAAGACGTAAAAAGAGCACGGGGTGCCGTCGCGACTTTTTAAAACTATATGTTTTAAAAAGTCGCGACGGCACCCCGTGCTCGATTATTTGATCTGAAACAGGGTCCCGTTTCAGATCAAATAATCAAATTTTTATAAAATTGCGGGCAAGCATTCAGTTTTTATGGTTACATACCCAAAGGGTAAAAACGGGCCTGCCGGGGTTGCGGGCCTGTTCGAAAGAGATACCGCGGCCCCGGAACATAAAGGGCGAGGAAGGAACATGGATGGGTTTTAGTCAGTAAAAGTCTGACACTCCCTCCCGCTCCGCCCAGAGCGGGAGAAGTTATTTGATGATTTCCCATCCTAAAAAAAAAGGGTAAAAACGGGACCCTGTTTACTAAAGCGCTGGATACACAGAAAAGACGTAATAAGAGCACGGGGTGCCGTCGCGACTTTTTAAAACTATATGTTTTAAAAAGTCGCGACGGAACCGAATAGACGAGGCACGGATGTGACGCTGGGCGCCATGAGAGATTTTCAACCAACATCGCCGCACGATTCCCAGCACCCACGTCCCTCAAGCAAAGCTATGACTTACATACTACTTTTGGCATAAGTAATGACTTTTACTCAAGTACCTAATCAATTTGACTTGTTTAAAGATACTGGTGTAAGAGCAAACAAGTATTTACTTACTATCACTAATACTAGATTGCTGGTCAGTGATGGGATGAAATGGTCCAGTTCTGAGCACATAATCTGTACTTAATGCCAATGTGTTAACCCAATGAGCATGTCCTTCTAATGTCCTGCAAAGTATGCCATCATCTGCTCTCCATACCTTGAAAAAACATATATTTGTGATACTGCTAGGCAGGCATAGACCAAATTATTATGACTGTAAATTGTTTTTCCTTTCAGCCTATAGGAAAGTGAATAAGGGAAATTAACTCTTATCTCATGGAAAATAGTTCAACAAACTTGGAAATGTCTCAATATTGTTCCAGAAATTTCTATGATAAGGCAAGTCCTATAATGCTTCTATGAAACTTCAATAAGTAAATTGTTACTTATTGAAGTTTTTTTAAATAAACAAAATCCAAAAATGAATCAGTGAAATATAAACCTTTATTGTTCTATCTTGAGAAGATGTGTAGATAAGTCCGTTACCACCCCACTTCACAGATGTGACAGCTTTTCCATGACCTGTTAGACTTAAAACTGTGAGGCATGTGACTGTGTCCCATATCCTAACATCACCATCTTTAGATGAACTGGCCAGTTTTCGACACTCTGGATTCCTGGAACATTACACATAAAAACATTTGTTGAAAAATAAGTTCAATAGGTTTTGTACCAATCAATTATTATTTTGTAGTATATTTGTTCAAATATTTACATTATTTTTGCAAGACAATACATTTCCTTACTGCCAGTATGGTTCATTTGGTGTATGCAAATTATATATAATTATAAGTGTGCAATGTGTTTGTTTTAAGCTGTCAGTGCTTATAACTAAATATGTATATGTTGTGCTGAAACTACACACCATTTATGGGAAATGATAGTGGGTCATTGCTACAGCGTCAATTTATCGGGATATTTCCATACTGTTGCAGTGTATGATCCTATGGAGTAAGACAAGTGTACATAATGGTGTGTAGTTTCAGCATTTATTGTCAAACATTGCAGCATACCTGTGATAAGGTTCCCAAGCAAGTGCAGTGACCCATTGCTTATGCCCTATCATTGTTTTTCCTACTTGATTCCCTGTATTTGGGTCCCATATCATTACTCTGCCTTGTTTACATGCTGAGGCCAGTTTTAACCCATCTGGAGACCAACTTATGCAAAGAACCCAATTGGTATGACCTGAAACAGAAATAATAGATTTATCACATTTTTTTTTCTTATTGTTTTGAATGCACACCCTAATTTATGATATGATTTGTTGCTTTACCTTTACATACATGTAATGGTGTTTGTGTACTTAGGTCCCAAAATCGAACTGTTGTATCTCCTGAACCACTTGCCAATTGTTTCCCTGATGGACTAAAGCTTGTTGATATTACTGCTTCTGCATGGCCTGGTATTGAGCTAAAACATTATTCAAATATTTTAGTACATTCTGTTGCCCAGTCTTAAAATGGGGTACTGTATTACACAATACTAACTGGATTGTGGATGTCAGATAGGCAGCTGCTACATATAAAATACTGGTATTCAGCTGTATCCAGTGAGACTGGAAATCAACCCCAACTTAGTTGGGAAAGGCTAGGCAGATGATGACTGTTGCCAAGTAAAAACAGTTGCAAACAGACTGGCATTGGTGCTTTACTTATCTATAATACTGACCTGGTGCATCTGGTAACTGGCCTTACTCTAAACACAGCTTGTTGCTGGTAGATGATTTCAACAACTTCTTCAGAATTCAAAGTTTTTATATCAAGGGCTTCTTTGAGGCTATTTGTTATTTCAACATCTTTTACAAAAAACAGAAATGGCTTGTCTTCCTGAAACAATATTTCACAGTAAGATTATACAGTAAAGGTCAATAATTATATAAAAACAAATTGATTAATTTATTTTTGTGGCGCAACTTATATTTATTTGGTTGACTAAATTAAAAACATTCACAATTTTCGTCAAACGAAATAAAGATTTAAAAGGGTCCAGACTTCAATGGGTCGGTATCAGTACTCTATAGTCCGAAAGAATCGTTAATCCAATCCAACAGCGCCAACAAAACATTTGTCGGATCGCGAGCGCGAGGCCAGGTACTGTATAGTACATGAGTTTGCATGTCAGTAAATATACCATTATCTATTTGTAGAAATATGAATTCCTATAGATAACATTCTCTATTCGTAGAATTATTCATTCGTATAAGAATGATAGATAAATTTCCATCAATCAAAGAATACTTTAGATATATTTAGTCGACTTACTTCTTGTAACAGAGCATTGCATATTAGCTGAAGTTGATCTCTGGTTATGTTTAGCGGAATATCTAGAGGACTTCCTGTCTCTTCACCTGTGTCAGATTTAAGTCTAGCTTGCACACAACTTGGTAAGTCTACTTCCATTTTCAGTGGTTTGTACTTTAGATTTTATTTACAGAAATTCAAGAAGATAAACATGCACATAACCTCTAAATGCCACCTGCTCAACTTGCTGAAGTTAGCGAATGACAATTATTGACAATGACATTTAAGTTACTTTACTCCTTGACAATGACAAACAAAGCCGCCAACCGAACGTCAAAGACACCTTAAGGTGAAAGGCGTCAGGTTGCCCCCGAAAATTCAAATTTTCTTACGTTTTATTTATGCAATTTCCAGGGCAGTGCTAAGTTTTATGTTGATAAACATATCGGTCGCGACTGTTAGACGTATTAAGTTACAGAATTATATCCATAGTAGTAAAATCATCAATACAACCCTCCAAGTTCTTATGAGTCGAAGAATGACTTTGGCCGTGAAAAATTCGTTCGACTCTCGCTCGCATTTTACATTACGCACCCACTTTCTGTCACAAATGTCGTCGTTGCTCCGCCGGCTTTCGGCCTACGCTCCTCATCAAAGACTACAATATATGCTCCTCATGCTAGCTTGCAAGACTTTTAGGACAATTAATTTTCAAACAACTGCAGTCTGCGAGGCAACATTCGATGACTAACGCTGACGGCTGACAAACAGATGGAGATGACAAAGATTAAAATATAATAATATGGACAGATGGCTTGGCGCGCTTTTTGGTGTCGCTTCACGTATATAAAAGTACTCTGTGCTTCACGTTCCGTTCCACAATAAAAAAAAAAGTTATGTTTTTGTAAAAATGTCAATGTACCGCATTCATTTGCATTTTAATCAGCAATCAATTATTGTGCACATTTATTACACATCAAAATTTATGTGAATATACACACATCAAAACGGTCTAGGGATATTTCATACTCAATTAAATATACCAACTCGGTGTGCCTGACCGTCTCGTGCTCATCTTACGAGACTTTCTGTCAAACCGCACCTTCCGCTACCGTGTGGGTAAGACGTTATCCTCTCCCCATCCTATCCGTGCCGGAGTCCCTCAGGGCTCCGTTATCTCTCCCCTCGCGTTCACGTTGTACACTAGTGACATCCCCAAGAACAAGAAGGTTCAGTTAGCCCTATTTGCCGACGACACGGCAATTTACTACACCGGCCGTTCTCAGACTAACATCCGTCGCATCCTCCAAACAGCTGCCGACTCGCTCGGCGCTTGGTTCCGTAAGTGGAGGATTGAGGTAAACCCTGAAAAGAGCCAGGCAGTTCTGCGTTCGCCAGGTCCCCCCGTCACTATGTTTGGCAAGCCTATCCCTTGGGAGAAGCAAGCCAAATATCTTGGAGTTATTCTTGACGACCATCTGTCATTCAAGGCTCACATCAAAGCAGCTCGTGACCGAGCTGCCTTCGCTATGGGCCGACTCCATTTCATGATCACTAGGAAGAGCAAGTTGTCACTTAAGTGCAAGTTGCGCCTTTACACCGCAGTCATCCGTCCCATCATGACATACGCTTGTATCGTATTCGCTCATGCCCACCCGCGTCATATCCACACGATGCAGACCTTGCAGAACCGATTCCTCCGTAAAATCACCGGTGCCCCCCCGTACGTCCGTAATGACAGTCTACACGTAGAACTTAGAATCCCTACCGTTAAGCAGTTCCTGAAACGCCTTTCCAAGCGTTACTTCGACACTGCTATCAAGCATAGGAACCCCCTAATCGCATCGGCCGCCCGGTACGACCTATCGCGTATTAGCTCAGTCCAACGTCCGCGTCACACTTTAGTCACCCCCGACGATCCGATCACTATCTTGCAAGAGAGTAGGAAAGATACCAGTACAGTTCGTAGAATGTACAAATACAAACCGAAGACATTCCGACCTCGCCGACGAGGTCCGGCGCGTAATCCCATGTTAATCCCTCCCCGACCCTTGCTCGAGCCAGCCCGCGATGCTGAGCCTTTAGTAATAAAACAGTCCCTAAATAAGATCCAGCCTGTCCCTTTGCTGCCCCCAGCGACGCCCTAAGCCGAGGTCCGTACCCCACAGGGGGTGCCCTTAGAGCGCTGTCGCTTAGTTTTTAGTCATTTTTGCCCTGGCTGGAGGCCTTAAATTCAAGGCATCCACAGGACTTGTCCGGTTAAGCAGAAGCCAGTCTTCGTAGACTGAACTGCGAGATGCCCTATCCAAAAAAAAAAAAAAACGTTTTCGACAGTCTTCTCACATCCTCCGTTCTCGTAACAAGTCGCTGTTGCTCTGCCCCGCGATATTCTAAGTTATTTTAAATAGTCTGCGTTAAGTTGTGCCAGTTGTTGTAATTATAGTACTCTAGTTATTTTAAATTGTGTGACTCTCTATCCTGATTATTGTATATAAATTAATGGTGATCTTTCGTGAATATAAGTGTTTGTAAATATAAAATCAGTGGCGTTTAATTTCAAAGACCTCTAAAAGGGAACAGCGTTGCCCCCGACCTACCCGATTTCATAGTTAGTGTCGCAGCGTCGACATTATACGTTATATCTCAACAAATAAAAAATCATCATTTCGAGTTACGTAATGACACAAAAACTTTAATCTACGTTTTTCCTTCTTATTGGACTTTAATACAATCTTGTTGGTCTTATGTTAACTTGGCATCATCTGAGATTATAATTATAAAAAAATCACTTAATTACATATCTAAGCAACGACCATACAGCCTATAGACGCCTAATACCTACACGATCTAACGCACGAAAACTATTCTGTCAACTCGCTGAGGTACGAGGTACGCGAGGGGGACGGGGTACTGCTTTCTGATTGGCCAATTCAAGGTCATTGCATTTCACTAGGGATGGGACAGTTTAAAATCAAACAAGAAAGTATCGATATTTTTTAACTGTAGGCATAATAAAATATTTTTTACATACTGTACTTGCATTAAATTACCTTCTTTATTCTAATTACGATTGAATCATGTAGGTAAAATATCTGAACTTATATGAACTTAGTAGGCGGCGACGGTTTTTCATAGGGATATAACAATCTTCGGTAAAATGACGTGAACATATTAATAAATAAATAAATGTTGTAATTTTTAATTATTAAAAATATTTTTTTTGCATAAATAAATAGTTATAGGTTTAATTTTTTGCTTTATCGACAACAGAGGCGGTCGTACGATTTGGAACATCACTAATTATGCTAACGTAACACCGAGGAAAAGAGATAGAGAAAAAAGCACTTTCAAAAGAAAGGGACGCAATCATAAAAGACATCAAGTATGACCAGTATAAGATGAACTCCGATAAATATTGTCAGACATTTTATCTAATTTAGATTATGGAACTTTTAAATTACCGATGACATGTGATACCGTCTTTCAGGAAACTTGAAGTCCGGCTTTCTTAATCACACCAACGTATTATACACGGGGCCATATTATGTCTATTTTCTCGATTTTTAAAGGAGTAATGCGGAAGTGTTTGCGGCTCACAGGAGTGGTCGAAACTAATTCGAACTCGGTGAGTGACGACGGCTATAAGATTTATACCCCATATGTGTTGACAGACATCGGTCGCCTGTTATTAGGAGTCTAGAGGCTGTATGGTCGTTGTATCTAAGATAATATCACAAGTTTTCAAAATACTAATTCAACTGATCGATTCACGTTATACTCTATGTACGTACGATACTGGTGTAGAGATAGGGTCTCGTCGCCGACAATAATACACTTGAAAATTACAGCTCCTATAACGTATTTTTAAATTCAAAAAAATACTTCCCGAGTAATAAATAGTATCAACACCGTGCAGTGTCCCGCCTTTTTTCTTGGACAGCTTTCGTTGGCCAAACTCTACTTCTTCAAAAATGAGTGATTCCAATCTTCCGGCGCGTTCGGCGCGGATATGTGTGCGAGGCGTGATTATATACTCTGTGTGCGAGGCTTCCTTGACTTCGATTTGTTCGGCGCGTTCGGCGCGGATAGGTGTGCATCCACCTCTAATGACAATCTGCTTTTAACGACGCTTTTTTTTTATTTACTTTATTCGCTCTGCTACCATGTTAACTTTTAATAACGTAAGCGAGAAATATTTAAACAAATTAAAGACAAAGAAGTATAATTTTTATATTAGAACCGTCAGATAGTAACAACAGTTGTCAAAGTTACAACAGCTACATAGATTATTATGTAGAGAGTACACACTGAAGAGGATGTATAGTGTCTTCACATAATATACTCTGTGTCAACGATATCCACAGCCCTTAGATTATATACTAATCTAAGCCACAGCCTGACTTGACCAAGACTTGACCCAAAAATCTTTTGAGATTTCTTTGAGGTTGCCAGATTCATAATTGGAAAGTGACGTCTCATCCAGTCTCATCTCAAATCTAATAAAGTAAAAAAATGTGGTGGCAACACTATTCCATAGATGTCCGACATCGGCAATTCACATACGTGTTATGTTTATTTTATTTGTACTGTAATTCGTTTTAGGAAGTTAATTGCTGCATAAAAATGAAATATTTGTATTTATTGTTTATTTTTTGGACTATAGTTAACTGTGATGAACATACCCATTCTTATAAGGATGGAGAACAAGTTGTGCTGTGGATGAATACAGTAGGTCCGTATCACAATCGCCAAGAAACGTATGCATATTTTTCATTACCTTTCTGCGTTGGTACTAAAGTGACGATTGGACATTACCATGAGACTTTATCTGAGGCGCTGCAGGGGGTGGAACTTGAATTCAGTGGTCTCGATATCACTTATCGGGATAATGTACCGGCGCAGCAATTTTGTGCCATCGAACTGAATGACCAATCCTACAAAGCACTTGTGTATGCCGTGAAGAATCACTACTGGTATCAAATGTACATAGATGACTTACCAATATGGGGAACAGTAGGCGAGATCGATGGGTCCCATTATTACATTTGGACTCACAAGAAATTCGACATTGGATACAATGGGAACAGAATTGTGGAAGTAAACCTTACAGCTGAGAATAAGCAGCGACTGACATCTGACGCCAAAATTCCATTCACTTACGAAGTAAATTGGAAAAAAAGCGATATCCAGTTTGAAGATCGATTTGATAAATATTTGGACCCAAATTTCTTCCAGCACAGAATTCATTGGTTCAGTATCTTCAACAGTTTCATGATGGTAATATTTTTAGTGGGACTTGTCTCCATGATCCTCATGAGAACACTCCGTAAGGACTATGCAAGGTATTCAAAGGATGATGATCTTGATGATTTAGAAAAAGACTTAGGAGATGAATATGGATGGAAACAAGTTCACGGCGATGTTTTCAGACCAGTTCCTCATTTGCCAGTATTTTCAGCTCTAATTGGAGCGGGGTACCAGCTCACTGTAGTGACTTTGGCAGTTATAATATTTACCATCTTTGGTGAACTGTACACTGAAAGGGGATCGTTACTGTCCACTGCAATATTTATCTATGCCGCCACATCCCCAGTAAATGGATACTTTGGAGGTTCTCTTTATGCCAGGATGGGTGGTAAGCTTTGGATTAAACAGATGTTACTTTCAGCATTCCTACTACCCGTACTTGTTTGTGGCACAGCATTCTTTATAAACTTTATTGCTATGTATTACCATGCCTCAAGAGCCATTCCTTTTGGTAGTATGATAGCTGTCATGTCCATTTGTACTTTTGTGATATTGCCCCTAACATTAGTAGGAACAGTACTTGGTCGCAATTTAGCAGGACAGCCTGACTACCCCTGTCGCATCAATGCTGTTCCAAGACCGATTCCTGAAAAGAAATGGTTTATGGAACCCTTTATTATTATTATAGTAGGAGGAATATTACCATTTGGCTCTATATTTATTGAAATGTATTTCATCTTTACTTCTTTTTGGGCATACAAAATATACTATGTGTATGGATTTATGCTACTGGTATTTTTGATCTTGATGATTGTAACCGTCTGTGTAACTATTGTTTGCACATATTTCTTGTTGAATGCTGAGGACTATCGTTGGCAGTGGACCAGCTTTCTTTCGGCAGGCAGCACAGCCATCTATGTGTACTTGTATTCTTTCTATTACTTCCTATTCAAAACGAAAATGTATGGCCTGTTTCAGACTACTTTTTATTTTGGCTACATGGCTTTGTTTAGCTTAGCTCTTGGTATTATTTGTGGAACTGTGGGTTACATTGGTACAAGCATATTTGTCAGAAAAATTTATTCAACTGTAAAGATTGATTGAAATGTTGTGATTGATGTTAATCACGATTATGTAATTTGATGTTTTTTTCAGAGATGAGTTATGATTGCATAGTTTCAACCTATTGGGAATATAACAGTAAAGCAATCAGATTAATGATTAAATAGCATTTACTATTGGTTCAAAAATGTCTAAATCTAAGTAAAAACAAAGTTAAACATAAATGTGAAGAAAACATTCCTTTAAAATGTATGTGCTATACAGCATTAAGATGACGTAAATGATTAGGCACTTTCATTTTCACTGTTTACAAATGAGCATTGATTAATTTAAATAATAAATATAATTTCTAATATCTACTTTGGAAAATACTTTAAATTTTAGATCTCACTCAAATCTATACTTTAGCACTACCATTATAGGTATGTCTATGTTTTAATCATAATTTTCTAGTGAAAGAATTTTGGATATCAAAATATCTATCCAAATATGCTATGTATGTACTTTACTTTAATTTCTTCATTATTATTGATTGGCAGAATATCAATGCATGTTAAAACCAATTATGAAATCTAGCAGTAAAATTGTGTGTGTAATAAAAAAGCTTACATAAATAGATAGAAGTCATATAGATTATCATAACAATTTTAATTAAAATATGATGAAAGGATTTATTCCAGAAACCTCCACTGGTTAAATAAAAACAGCCTAGTGGAGGTTTTTGCAAAACTAAGCCCAATGGTCCCCAGCAGACATTTCAAAATCAAACAAATAGCTGGTTATTAAATCTCCACTACACTGTTTTCTTAATCAGCGGGAAAAATAATACAAAATAATACGATTTCTGAAATAAGTCAATGAAAGTATTAACTAAGAGTTCTGAAAAAAGGTGCATGAGATATTTTCAAGTAGGTATGTTTTGTGGTGTAAGTTTTAGTGATAATTGCTGATAATTATAAACAATATTATTTATATTTTATAACTTCTGGCTCATCTGTTACGCAATCTGTTTTTATTATTGTTAGTCACACATGTAATTATTAATCCCTAACTCACTTTCATGCTATTCTAATGGTATGTAAATATTTTCCCAGTCTTTCTAGTGTTAATTAATGTAATAACTTAAGAGTAAATACAGTCAGCAGCAAAAGTAAACACCATAAAAAAAGATTTGTGAAATGGGACTTTCTGTAAAATATTATTGAAAACTAGAGGATACTTTTGATGCTAGTACTTTACAAATAAAAAAATCTCTTTGCCGAGGAGCAATATATTTAAAGCATACATAAATATTATATAAATAAAAATATGAAGTTACTGTTGTGGCTGACTGTACCATACTTTACTGATAGTGCAATGGCTGGTGGTACCTTTAATCATTGCTTTAAATCATAAGTTTGTATATTTAGGTGTGAAATATAATAAATTATATTTCTTAATAGATTATAAATGTCACGTATCGAAAACTTGTCTCTCTCGAAAAGTCGTTCATCATGTTATATTGAGATATAATTGTCTTAAACTTTGTAAATATTAGGGCATTATGAGCAAGTTCACAGACATTACTTACTGAGATTCTATGTCCCTTTGGTTTCTAAGAATTTGTGACACAGATAAATTTATATTAATGTATGCCATCCATCACTCTTGTAACTATTTTGGCATAAAAATAAAGGCGGATTACGATATCCACGGTTGTTTCATTTCAAACTTCGTAAATGTTTCCTGACATGGAAGCACTAATAAGTTTCCCAGTCAACAGGTAGGTTAGTAAATGAAAATCTGGGAGACAGTTTAAATATTTGTTTATTTACATTGCATCTTTGTCGCCTTCAACGAACTTCTCGACGTCAACCGCACCTTTTCTAGATGTTTTGCCTCCCGGAGTTTGAGCATTAAAAGATTGGGCAGTTCTCTTCCTTAGCATACTGACATCTTCCGTTTCATCACTTTGTTCTGCCCATTCTAACACTAATCGTCTACCGTAAAGATGCGTGGATTGACACAGAGCTTCAAAAGCAGACTGAAAGAAAAAGAATAATAAGTAATTTTCTTTTTTTTTAAAGAGACTCAATAAAAAAATATAGTAACTATAAAAAAAAAATGGCTTTGAAAATCTACCTTAGCATCTGCTTTAGAATGATAGTCTACAAATGCAAAGCCACGATGTTGGTCTGTTCCAGGGGATAGTTTTTTAGGTAATCTCAAAGTCTTTATTTCGCCAAAAGCCCTGTAAAATAGTAATACACTTAAAAATATTATTTAATCCATTGTATTCTAGAGATAAGAACTTTTAATGGTGTTAATCTAACATTGGAAACGATAGCGCATTAATTACCAGTACCCTCCGTATCAGTTCATTAACATTACAAAAACGAACTATAAAGTGAGTTGCGGCCTTCGTGCTGTATTATGTGAATTTTCTGCTTATTAGAAAAGTATGTTCATACTCGTTTATAAGTAGTACAATGTCTAGGTTTTGAAATGTTCTGGTAAACTAAGTTGGTAGTATGCGGGTCACAATGCGTGAGAATGTACCTTACGGCTGTGACTGAAAGAATAGGCAGAGTATGTCAACTAGTAACAACGACCACTCTCGGTATTGTACTGGATCAAATTATCACTACGAAAAGTAAATAATACGCTGCCTGAATAAGTTACTGAATCCCACGAATTTAACCGAAAACTGAAAATGTCTTCGGCAGTAGCGGCGTTAGGGTGGGGCGCGGTCGGGCGACCGCCCAGGGCGCCAGGTGTAGAGGGTCGTGCGGCGCCTCTCATGGTCCCTCATACACAGATTGTTTTCAGCTTGTTCATCAATGGAAAATACTAATCAATCACTTGGAATCACATAAAAAAAAATTGAAATGTCTATTTGTAATTTCAAAATAACAGCTGTTTACTGAATGCATATAGTAAGGGGTAGGAGAGATACCGACGCGAAAATGGTAAGCACGTTTTCACTAAGTACATCATTTTGAACATGTGGGGACATCACAAAAAACATCACCAAAATTACCGAAAAATGCAACTGTATTATTCAACACGAAACTTATTTCCTGTTCTATTATTAAAGACACGAGAGTAACCGATAAGATAGAAAAATAGAAAAAATATCAAGCTTCAAGATTGTATAAAGAACTCAAAACTGCTTCAAGTCGAGTTATATCACTTCACTTTCACTATTGCCGAACCATTTTTTTGGGCATTCCTCAAGGTCGGTCTGTAGATGGGTGACGTGACAAATGACGATCTATTACTTATTACTAACCGAATTTCTTCCCGTTCTCCCCAGCCTTCTTCCCGGTCTTATTCCCGTTCTTCCCGGTCTTATTCCCGTTCGTCCCGGTCTTTTTCCCGTTCTACCAGGTCTACTTCCCGTTCTTCCTGGTCTACTTCCCGTTCTTCCCGGTCATCTTCCCGTTCTTACCGGTATTATTCCCGTTCTTCCCAGTCTCATTCGCGGTCTTCTTCTTGTTCTTCCCGGTCTTGTTCCCGTTCTTCCAGGTCTACTTCCCGGTCTTATCCCCGTTCTTCCCGGTCTCATTCCCGTTCTTCTTCCCGGTTTTATTCCAGTTCTTCCCGGTCTTCTACTCGTTCTTCCCGGTCTTTCTTGTTATTCCCGGTCTTCTTCCATTCTTCCCAGTCTTATTCCCGTTCTTCTTCCCTTTACAAAACAATGCCAACCTGTCCACTGTACGTTAACTGTTCAAATTTTCCGAGTTCGCTTCGCTCGCTCTGTCTTTGTCTAAAAGTTGATCATGTACGTAAACTGTTAAAATTTTCCGAGTTCGCCTCGCTCGCTCTGTCTTTGTCTAAAAGTTGATCAATTAACTCTTGTAAGTAAGAAGGATCGAACCATTCAAATCTGTCCACGGCAAAGTTTAAACTTATTTTTGAAGTCGGTTATTAACGACGTTATGGTAGGTGACTCAAATATCCGGATAGCCTGTATAAGATTCGGCCGAGTATCGTTAATTTGCTCTTAAGAATTTAAGAGTTCCGTTCCTTTGTCATGGATCCCATACTCAAAAGTAATCAGAACCTAACCAAATTCTCATCAATGTACCCTTGAAGTACATCCTTTCCAATAAAATAAAAATAACAATACATGTCACGGTAATAGGGCTTATCCCCAATAAATGGAACTTAACACACCTAACTGTCGAAATCTGGGTGTATTATACACTTCTGAGTACCCCCTCAAAGCATACAGGCGTGATGTAACGTCATGATATTGTAATTGTATTGTAAACAATAAACAACCAAGCGTTTGCAGCAATCACTGCAGCCATAGATAATACACTATATAATACAAGATAGATGCGCAACTCTGGTATTCGTTTTTAAAACTGTGTACCTCAACTGTTAGATGGCGCTGTTAGTTTCTGTTCAATCAAATAATTACAAAAAGTAATTCTTGACTACGGATTCGAACTTGGGAACTATTATTCGCAAGGCAACCGCTGTCACCGCTAGGATATCTACTTCACTGACAAGTTGACTAAAATAGCTGTTCTCTTTATGACAGTTGTAAAATAGTCAAACAGTTGAAAAGTTTGTGTCCTTAAACACACAGATGGCAGCACTATCTACGATTTTTTTTGACGCCAATGTATGGAAGTTTCATCCCCCTTTTTTTTTTTTTGGGATGGGAAATCATCAAATGACTTCTCCCACTCTGGGCGGAGCGGGAGGGAGTGTCAGACTTTTACTTACTAAAACCCATCCATGTTCCTTCCTCGCCCTTTATGTTCCGGGTCCGCGGTATCTCTTTCGAACAGGCCCGCAACCCCGGAGTTTCATCCCCCTGACTGCAGCTTTGCCGTGTATTTTTGAAGAGTTCCATTTATATCTCCGAAGATCAGCATCAGATCTTCAGCAAATTAAAATGGGACCACACGGGAAGCACCAGCTTTCAAATAAAAAAAGAACCATCAAAATCGGTTCTCTCAGTCGAAAGTTACGAGGTAACACACACAAAAAAAAACATCAATTTAAAAAAACCTCAGACAACCCAAATGATTTTTAATTCAATTGACCCAATTCTGAGAGAAAAAAACTTGAGAGGTGTCAAGGGACACCCGGATGGAACGAAGTTCTTTCGACTAACTAGTGAAGGAATTGTAATAAAATTTTATTTTTTTTTAAGTTATAATAATATTTTTTTTATTATTAACAAATATAATGTTCACTCAACAAAAATAATCGTCGCGACACCACACTGTTCAATGCGAAATAGAAATGAAACAAACGCATTGCAACCTTCATTTATTTTTAAAAAGAAAAAAAGTGTCGTGACAACTTTTTCGTAAGAATTTTTTCCGTCTAGCCCCCTTTCACAACGCGCGATAAGGAACTTCATTCCAATAAATATTTAAAGGTTTTATGTGCTGTTTTAGTTTTACTGGCAATTGATTTATTTGCAAGAACTATTATTATCCCGCGTATGAGAAAATTTAAATTGGATGACAACCTTTGTGTTTGTTTGTATACCTATTTTGGCGGGTTTGCGCACGTGATGGCTTGACCTATTAATAAATAGACAGGGCAACATTTTGAATGAAGATTTTTTGAAAAATGTGACCTATATTAAAAAGTGGTTCAATTGATTCTGCTCGTGATTCTGATCAAACTATTTTCAGGTTTTGCGCACTTAACGTTACACGTTGTACAAGTAAAGGCGGCGCACAAACAAAACCAGTAAATTCAATTAAATTTCATACCTAAATATTTCGTGTAATTCATTCCTGTTCGCTTGGAACGGTACATTTCGAACCAGTATTTTGGTTCCATTTTGCGTTGTTTCTTTATTAGTTTTCTTCGATGTTCGTACTTCATTTCTGTAAATTAAAGTTTTATGAGAGTAGGCAGGTAAGTAGGTAAATGAAACGATATAAAAGTTACAGCGTAATAAAACAGTAGGTATGTTAAAACTAACGTATTTCCTCGTTCCGATCTTTTTAATTCTAAGGACTTTCCATCAAGAGTAGTAACTTGAAGATTCTTTAGAGCTTCGTTGGCATGTTCCTTCTTATAATATTGCACAAAGCCGTAACCCATTGAAAGAAATTGACCAGGATTTTTTGGGTCCTTCTTTCTTGCAATTGACACACTGTGTACATTTCCGGCTGCAGAAAAATGCTGTAACAATAACAGTTATTATATGGATGGATATGCTGATAGAAAGGAATAAAATCAGTGTTCAATTACGAACCGCTTTTAGACTATCTTCAGTTGTTTTGAAATTAAGATTTTTAACAAAAAGTGTCGTATCATTTTCGGGTTCGCCCAGCTCCATTTCAATGTCTTCCTCAACATATTTTTTACTAATTTCAGGTTCACGAGTTACAACAGCCGTTTTCGATTCAACTTCATTTACAATTTCATCGGATTCTTCTTCAACTGTTGTCTTATCCGATTCAGTTTTCTCGGCAGGTTTAACGAATACATTTTCCGGAGCCCATTCTAAGTACAGTGGTGCATTCTTGAACTGCGAATATGCCAACTTAGTAAATGCTTTTTTGGCTTCGAACGGTTCAATAAAGTCAACAAGAGCAGTTATGCCGTGTTGTGGCATTAAGAATCTCGCTATTTGTCCGTGTTTTGCAAACAATGTCCTTATTTCTTCTTTCTCGGTGTTCGCCGGCAAATTTTTGACAAGTATGCACGTCTTTGATCTCTTTTTTGCAGGCTGTAAATGAATTTTGCATTTAAGGTGAATGGTTAAAAGATTTTATGCTAGACAGAAACGGAGTTATTACTATTGACTCACTTTATTGAATGCATCCAAGTAGACTCCGTTTCCTTCAAGGAAACTTCTGGTTTCGGCAACTAGCTGCGTTTCACCGAGTGCCAGTCGCACAGCAGCGCTTGTATCTATTACATTACAATGAAGATATAGTTTTTTTAACAACCAATAGACATCGTTTAGGCTATTGCTAAGTCAAGATATGACTTCACCACTTAAGCATTAAGCAACAGGGAAGGCAGAGAAAAGTTGATATTATATGCAAAGCAGTTGTAAAGAGCCAAACTTACTTTTATTATTATCATTGAGTAGCTGCTCCTTGGTGGTGTTGTACGTTGACGCGATGACGTCGGCGACGGCGTTGTTGCCCAGGAACAACACGTTCCAGTTGTGGGACGACTTCGCTTGCGCTTTCAGTCTCTTTGCTTTCTTTTCTTTGAATGTTAGACCCTCTGCGATGGACATATTATATTAGCTTCAATTATGCGGTTCGTAGATAACTTCAGCACAAAAATCGAATCATCATTAAATCTTGTAATATTAATATTATATGTGGTCTAAGTAGGTATATCTCGTCCCTAAACTTTCATTAGTATATTTTGTATAAGTTATTGGTTGGAAAAGTTATACGACCGCCCACTTAGTAGTAAGCCAGTTAGTCGTAGATATTTCAGGACTTCGAAACTGCATCTAGTGCATTTGTGCATTCCAGTGACAGTTTAGTTAGATTATTCCAGTTGAAATCCAGTGTTGGATTAGATGTAATGGAACAATGTGAATCTGTGGATTCATTGTAGAGTCATTGTGGATCATGGATTCACGATATGGACCTTAAGGACGTAATAAAAAATAATATAAAAATACCTCCTAGTACCTACAGCTTGTAGTTTATAAAAACGGATAACACATAAGAAATAATATTGTTTCAGCTGTGTTCATAGTTTATACCTACATAGTTCTATTGTAAAAATATATTGTAAAATTTTACGATACGTAGGTACCTATGTTAACCTGACAACACGTTATGTACGCGTATTTACACGCCGACAATATGTCCTTCATAACCTTTACCTAGGCGCCAGGACAAAGTGGAAACGCGGTCTTATATAACACTGCCTTTTTTTAACCGACTTCTAAAAAAGGAGGAGGTTCTCAATTCGGACATTCGGATGATTCAATTTTTTTTTTTATGTTTGTTCGCGCATAACTCCGTCGCTTGCCAACCGATTTGAAAAATTCTTTTTTTGTTGGAAAGGGTATACTTTCCAAATGGTCCCATAGTCACCGTCGGGATCTGATGATGGAATCTTGGCGAAATCAAGGGAACTCTTCAAATTTTATAGGATAACGTACAGCAATTTTGGTATTTTCTACAACAAGTGAAGCATTTGCGTTTGATAAGAACCATTCTACCATCAGATCTGATGATGAAGCCAAGAGTCACGGAACTCCTTAATGAGACATTGTATCCTAGTCGTGTTTGGGCTTGTTGTAATTGTAACGGTATGCACTTTCCATGTGTACCAAGCACATGTGAACCACTAAAAAGTGAAAAATAAAAACTTTTTTTGCAAAAAATAAAACCGACTTCAAAAAAAAAAAACAAAAAAGTGTAAAATAACTTAAGCTTCTGAAGTCGGTGACAAAAAAATTAAATCAATCATACAAACGTCACCGACTTCAGAAGCTAAAGTTATTTTACACTTTTTTGTTTTTTTTTTTTTTGAAGTCGGTTTTATTTTTTTTCGGATGGGTTGTCATCATATGAATCCTCCCTGCGGAAGGGAGTGTCAGACTTTTACTGACTTCTTCGTAGCGGCGCGGCGGCGGCGACCTCTCGCGTCCGGCCCTGGTTCAATCCATGGTCCGGAGCGAAACGAAATGGGAAGCCGTCACCTCCTTCTGCGAAGCAGCCGCTACGAGAACACAGCGGTGCTCCGCTCAAGTAGAGCAAACTTCCACGGTGTGCTCCACCGTGTCCTCCGGTCGATACTCGCAGTAGAATAACACTGCCCTTCCGTACGCAAAATACGCGATTGGACGTGGAGTTGCGGACACCAGCCTGTTATACAATACAACACTTTGCCCGATCTGGGAATCGAACCCAGGACCTTATGCTCAGCAGTCGCACTTACGACCACTACACCAACGAGGCAGTCTTGTTTACTAGTCGGTACGTTTAAAAGTGAACGCACACTTATCAGAGCCGAAGGAAGCGAAAAAGCCGAAAGAATCGAATTTTAAAATCCTATAAAACCTCGCACACTTCTCCGCGTCGAATCGGACGAATGATGAGAAAATGATTCTTTAGGCGCGGATAAGTGTGCGTTCATCTTAAAAAGGAGTTGAACGTTATTATATGATACAATTTAATTTAGCCACCTAAAGTAAGCAGCCTTCGTTTTACAGGCAATTTGTATAATTTTATGCACTCCACTATCGCTCATTACTTCATTAGTGTTACAAATTCCGTTAAAACCTGTAGATGAGTACTTTTTGTAGCAATTATATACATAATTGCTACAAAAAGTACTCGTTCAAATTGATTGATTGATTGTTCAAATTGTTAAACACGTTAGATTGTAATCTCTCTAGCGAGATTGTAAACTCTCGAAATATTGTCAACTGAACTGTATAGGTATTAGATTAAATATTGTAAGCAGTATACAATATAACGCATTTATTTTCGAGTTGACTTCCATCGCATACATTTCACAATCGCATAATATTTCACAATATTACGGTTTCACTTCGATAGATTACAATCTACCGAAAAATAATGCGTTATATTGTAAGCAGTATGTTCGTTTGACAATCTTTCGAGAGTTTACCATTTCTCTATTTATATTACAATCTAACGCGTTTGACAATTTTACGGTGACACACATATCAACAAGTTTTATACTCATGAGCTCAATGATGGCCAGCACAGAGGCAGTACGTTTACCTTATAAAAAGTGAATGGAATATGAATGTCTTACTTTCACCAGTCGATAACGCTAATGGCATGATATTTTTATGTACATGGACAACTCATTACTATCAGGTCAGAGTCATCAGACACAAACCTGATAATCAATTCCCTGATCTGTACAACTGCGAGTGAGGGAATTGAACCCGCAACCCGTAGCATAGACAACAGACAGCTTTGGCACTGCAAAGCTGTTTTTGTACTGATTTTTTGGGAATCTATCTGATGGACAATTGGTTTTTTTTTGTCATCTAATTAAAGATAAATATTTATGTGTATTTATCATATCGTAAATGGCCATTTCTAGTGTGTTCGAATTTGAAATTGCATTTAATGATAAAACCCCGTATGCATGCACTCTCTTTTCTAGCTATGTTAATATCATTTGTAAAGCTAGGTCTACATATTTGTCTTTAAACACTTTGTTTAAGGTCTACATACCGTCGTCATCGTCATTTTCAAGCTTCTCTGTTTTGGCGGGCAACAGATGAAGCATTCTGCCGCAGAAAGTTGTGCCATCCAGTTCGGTATACGCTTTTACAGCATGTTCGGGCATCACGAAAGTCACTGTCGCGAATCCCTTTGGCAGGCGCGATATTGGATCTATAGGCATGTTTACTTCAGCGAGTGGTCCTACGGAATACATTATGGTATAACTCTTCTCTATAAAGTAACACTTATTCAGTTATTGATCAGGGAAGCAGCGCTGTAGTGCCCCAGTTGTCACGGCCCCGACTTGTTGGATGAGGTGTGGTGGGTTCGATCGAACCAAGGCGGGTAGATAAATTTGTGTTATTTATTTCATTACTGCGGCTCTCAAAACAGTGATGAAAAACATCGTGAGGGAACTGGCATGTCCTAGAACCGAAAACTCGAAGACATGTGACTTGTAACTACCCGCGCTGGGCCCGCGTGTTGGATTGCAGCCTATTTCTTCTCATATAGATAGATAGTCTGTGCCTCAGCAGTGGACGTCCTTCGAATTACAATAATAATTGCTATAATTCGTGTCGTCGTGGATGTTATACGGTGACGACAAAAAAAAGCTAATTTAGTCCGTCACTTAGATTATCAAAAAAGATTTGACCGATATTATTTTTTCTGTTACGTAAACCAAAATTGACGAAGAGACGCCTTGGTATAATTTTTAGTGCGTTCTGGCGTCACGAGCGCCTTGGTATAATTTTTGATGCGTATCTTTGTCAAAATTCGTTGATTTACAAAAAAAAAAAACTAAATATTACTACTTAAATATTTATTTAACAATACTCTAGCTGACGGACTAAATAGATTTGCAAGTTTTTGATACTGTCGTTATGCCTATTCTTTCTTACTTACCATACTTTTCGAACAAGCTTGTTATCTCTTCTTCTGATACGACGTAAGCTAAGTTCCGGACAAATATACTTCCACTTTCACCTATGCTTTCTTCATTTTGGGATGTCTGAAATAAAAAGTTATTTTTAGAAAAGCTTCTTCTAGCAGGGAGTATATTCATCAAGAAAACTTTATTTTGAAAATACAAGAGGACTTTGTCTAAGAATATGTGAAGTTATCATTTTTTTTCAAGACATACTTACATAAAAAAAGCCTTGAATTTGACTTTAAAATATGTACTTAAGTACTATAGTACTTAGCAGATAGTCCAAAAATATCTGTGTTGTTATCACTATCAATTATTTTCTTTTGTAGAAACAATTGACGGGAAATGATAAGCAAGCGTACTTATGGCATTTCAATTAAAGTAAGTTGTTGCATTGCAGATATCGATCATTGATGTATATCTACATATTCTACGAATACACATATTGCTGTCCGCAATGGGATGGGTAGGGAGGCATATCGCTTTCTTGTACAATATATTTCTTTTTACTCTGAGCTCGGAAACTAAGATTTTTTTTCTGAATAACAACGAACACTATAGTAGCCGGGTCCATACCCAACTAGCAAAGTAATCCTATAAAAATGGCTATAAGTCTATATTTACTAATAACGTTCTTATAATGGCATTGCGGTAGACTATTTAACTTATAATCGTATTTGCCAAGCCTTAACATGCTCAAGCGCATTAGTTCTTATATCTCGGCCTTATAGTTAACTACAAGACTTACTCATAAGACATGTACAGGACACTTTTACTAGTAATTGCATTTCACAAGCGTCTCAAGTGAATTTAATCTTATATCTCAGTCTTGTAGTTAGCTACAATACTATCTTACAGGACACTTTTAAGAATAAGTCTCTTATAATTGTCTACAGTAAAACTAAATAATCTGGAATAAAATTTTGATCCTATAGTTGCATTTTGTAAGTTAACAAGATATTATAACATACTTAGCTCAGATCACTATAAGTTTTCGCCGTTATAGTTTTGCTCAAGACTATTTTAAGTCAAATAGTACTTGATAAGAGCGCTTCCAGATCCAAAAAAAGCTTATAAGCTACTTGATCAATAACTTTATTTTGTTGAAATTCTGTTGTTGAGTGAATAAGGTGAACATGAATTTAAGCGATTGGAAACGATTAAAAAGGAGTGGTGGTTACAGGAGAAAAGTGAAAAATAGATATTTAGAACTAGTGAAGCCTAGTTCTTCAGTAATAACTTCAACAGGATTAGGAAGCGCGTCAAGGGCGATAGCAGGCAAAGTGAATGAGGGTTCCGCGCCTGAAACTATTTTTTCACCCGAAACATGAATGGTCATACAGGAAAAGTTTTTAACCAGTGCGCAAATTTTGACATGATCAACTTGAATATATTTTAATAGACACGTATTTTTTATTTTGATATGTGTTAATAGTAAAAAATAAAGTTATCGCTTACGAGACTTATTTACTTAGAAACTTATTTTATGGTCGCTTGCCAGTCGGGCGCCCGGTCGACCAACTCACGCGTCGACCGGTCGCCCGACCGCCCGGCAAGCTGAGATCAGCTGAGTTTTGTGGGTTTGTGCGCTCGCTCGATGCGACGGCGCCGACGTAAGTACCTACGCGGTGCGGTTACTGACCGCAGTTTCGCGCTACTTTTTTAACTTTAGGCTGTTGTGACATAAAGTTATTTGTAAACGTAATTCCAATTTTTCCTTCATAATTTCATGGGCTTAGGACCATCAAAGTGCATGGCTCGGGGTTTTGAACTGGCCGTGATCAAGCAGCCTTTGATTTGCTGCAAGAATTGTCCTTTCATTAGAGACCGTGGGATTACGGATCCCCTGGGCTCGCATACGAGGTACGCTCTCCCTCGCATACATTCTACGTGCTGCTCGTAGATTTTCCTGGCTATGTAAATACACTCGCACCATTTCGTAATATTCACGGTTAGTGAAGTTTGACATCGTGAATACGCGAGTACGCGGCAAACACGCGCGCAGGTGTGAATTCGAGCGGACGTCCGAACCCCGCTTCCGCAAGTGACGTACTGCGGGCCCGCACGGCCCGCACATGGAACGCCGCCGCCGCGCCGGC
Organism: Xestia ashworthii; assembly: GCA_950022955.1. Taxonomy (NCBI): domain Eukaryota; kingdom Metazoa; phylum Arthropoda; class Insecta; order Lepidoptera; family Noctuidae; genus Xestia; species Xestia ashworthii. Next base: position 8,845,384 of record OX465562.1, on the reverse strand, counting down.
GCTGCATACCCCGCACCCTTCCCTCGCGGGGGTGCGTCTCGAACGTCAGCAGCCAGCGCGTTTTCATTCACAGTTTACAATTAAATTAGGTATGTCCATGATGTGCTTATTTCAAAATGGGACAAGATGGAAAAATTAGAAAAAAAAAGTTATAAACTAAAAATGGAAATGTGTTCTATTACTAACACTGAGCCACCAAAAAAAATTTACGCAGTGGTTAAAAACTTTTCCTGTATATGCTGTACTGGGAGCTAGTCGGGCACCAAAAAAGGATTTGAAGCAATAAGGTTATTATGTTTTCTTAACTACGAATGAAATGAGTAGGTCATTGAGTAGGTCTATGCACATTGTTGAAAGAAACTGGAAATCCACACCCATTGCAGCATTCTGATAACACAAAATGTGAAATGAATAATTGCTTGTTGAATAATTGGTAATGTGAATATTTGGTCAAAAAACAGTCGATATCAAGAAATACAACAACCTTGTTAATTAAATCTTAAGAAAAGTAAATTCAAACTTTAGCAGGCATATTCCAAGGGAGGCCGATGGAGGCAACTTATCTGGGCTGAAACTGCTACAAGTACTAATTTACTTGTTAAGCACTTTACTTTCTTGCTACAAGTACTAATTTACGAGTACTTATAAAGTACTTAATGAAGAGCATTTTCTAATCATGGCGGATATTCATAAGAATTGATGAAATATTTTATTTACAATAATAATCTAATGTGCTATTTTTCGGAAGGGATTGTAAAAACTAACTATATTTCAGTACATATTTACAGTAAAAATGACTTCCCCACGGGTTCATACACCATATTTACGATATATTTAAATATTCTACAATAATACAAAATAAAAGTAATAGAAACTTACGTTATTACAAAGTTTAACCACAAAACCACCAGCCGAAGCAACAACAAACTCAACAAAGAAAAGCTCTTGAAATATACTTGTGCCAGTGCATTATAAGCAATATTGCTTTGGTAAGATACTTATGCCAGATACTAACAAGAGCGTTTGTGCTTGTAATTGTTTAGTCTCAGATCATTATTAATAGAAGCTATTGCGCTTCGTCAAGTATATTATAGGGCTTAATAACATTGAATAAGTTGATTATAAGATAGTTATAGAACTAAATGCTCTTATAATTGCGCCCGAATCCAGGCTTGTAGAGCATTATAAGCATATTATAAGTACAGGAAAAAATTGTCTCAAGAGCGTTATAAGTACTGATTTTGCTAGTTGGGTAGTTTAAGCGACGAACGTGAAAATGACTTTGTACATAGTGATGTCAAATTTATACAATACTACACAAACTGCGCCTAGCGTGACGCGATAATCTTCTAAAGACCAGAGCAGGAACATGCCATGCGTATGTATTTGGTCTGTTTTATTTCTGCAAAAATTGTACCCCTAATGACAAAAGTATCTATACTCAGTCCCAAAAGTATCTGCCCCACGTCACCTGTTGGTAGCGGAGTGGAGCAGTGGTGGCGGCTCCGACTTATGAACTACTGTTCATAAGTCGGAGCCGCCACCACTGCAGTCGTGGTTTCGAACCCGGGCAGGCGCATTACTTTATGTAATTTATTTCATCACCACTGCTCTCAAAACGGTGATGGAAAACATCGTGAGGAAACCGGACCAAAAATTCGTGTGACATGTGACATTTACAAACTCGCACTGGGCCCACGTGGTGGATTATAGCCCATTCCTACCCATAGAGAGGAGGCCGTGTGTCCCATGAGGAATAATCAAATGACTCCTCCCGGTCTGAGCTGGAGCTCCCTACCGGTCCGCTCAGACTTTTACTGACTATATAAAACCCATCCATGTTCCTTCTTCGCCCTGTGTTCCGGAGCCACGGTATCTCTTTCAAACAGTCCCGCACAGTGCGCGCACTGGTAATCGAACCTGGGGCTCGCAGTTGCACTTACGGCGTATGAACGCAGAATCAGTTGGCTAATTATATATTGACCGAGGAAAGTAAATTAAAATAGTATCATAATGCATACAGTCAGCAGTCTATCACGTATCCGGTATAGTCCAATAGTCTATTTGATTATTCATTGTAGGCAGCGCGGAGTCCTATCAACATAAAGGATGACGCACGCTAGACCTTTCCGGGTCCGAGCCGAGTGTCGACCGTGCAATTTTGTATGGACTTGGACACACTCACGCTTCCGAGCCGCTATCGAGTAACAGACAATGGATTGTGCTACGGCCGACACTCGGGTCGGATCCGGCACGGTTTAGCGTACGTTATCCTTTATAAATACTTTCGTCCGTGTTATCGTGTCGAGTAGGTGATGCTATTTTGATTCACTCCCATTACATTCTCTAAACTATACTACATTTTACTTCCACTGTTACATGTTCTGACATATCATTACATTCGATCATCCAGTGCTATTAAGCCCTCCTATAACATTAGCTCATTGAACTTTCAAGCTCGAAATTACAAATTTTTCTCATGGTCGATGGCAGACAGCGAAAAAAGTAACAAAAAGAAAAGGTTTATTAAATATAGAAAAAGTACGGGACAGGCTGCCTTAATTAAGGATCTAAACGAAACGATTAGATAAATTTTACAGTTATTCTCGATAAAATGAGTTTTTGACATGTGTCTATGACCTTCCAAATAGACCAGCCAACCTTGCAATTCGTCCTCTGTGGCCCACGGGTACAGTAAAATTCTGCAACATGTAAAAAGCCGCTTTTGTAAAAGATATTTACCTCTTCCCTCCTCTTTTTACTAGTCTGTTCTTCCTCTTCCGCTGCCATTTTTGATTTATCCTCATATTTGTGTATATGAACACGGTGATTACCTACATATTAAAAAAAAAAAACAGTCTTTAATTTCGTATATTACACTGCACTGGATTCTGGCTTAGGTCTAAACCTATATAGCATTCCCGTTCTAGCAAATGATGTTTCTGAGCGACAGAAAAGGATAGGACTATGAAAAAGTGCAATGTCATGCTGTCAGATGAGGTTCAATGCTTATTTGAAAATGTATTTAGGAGTCCGTTTTCACTAATACTAGACGATACCTAATGGAATAACAAAAACAAGCGTACTTGTTCTTGTGCTGCACGGTTTTCTAGATTTGGCGCTAAAATTCATTTTCATGGGACATACGTTTACTTGTGACCTAGCCTCGTGTTACTGTAAACTAGCATTAGTCTTTGGCAGCCTGTGTCCAGTGCCCTCATCATTATCAACAGCCCAACTTCAGACACTGCTTGGTAAATGACTCTCTTTGTTTGTGCCAAGCTCCACACTCTTGTGCGAACCTCATCCAGGTTATTCCAGCAGCAACAATATTGTCTGCCTATCTCGCTGTTGGTCGACCAACACTTGAAACCAATCAACAACAGAACAACAAGCAGTGCCCTCAGTATAAGAATTTTAAAAATAAAAGGCTTACCTAAAAATAATTTGTCTTTCCCTAACGCCTTCTTCAGCTCTTTCTCAGTTCTAAATCCGACATAGCAGAATCCAGTGACTTTTTTTCCTTTTCCAAAGGGCAGTCTTATTGAGAATGGAACTAGTGGTCTGAAGAACTCTTTTATGTCCTTCTTCTTACATTTGTAAGGTAGGCCCATTATCTGAAACAGAACATGTTTTGTTATGGTGAACAGGCCTAGTAGAATATGATTGAAAGCTCTAGTAATTGAATCTTATTTCAGAGATATCTCAAAGACATGCTGACTGTGTCAAGCTATGGAATTGGGATGTGAATGTGATTATAGTTTTTCCATTATTCAATTCCTTTATTTATTTAAAAACATTTAGAAATTAAAATTATTTAAAAATATTTAAATTAATATTACACCATGTACTAATGAGTAATAAATAAATCTTCTAGAGTTTCCCAAAGACTTTGGAGTTAGCTTTCAGTCTAAACATATGCAGCTAAATACCAGTATTTTACATGGAGAAACTGCCCTATAATATAGTGCAATAATAAATAGCAGAACACAACATTCCAATTTTATTGATTGGTTACTTTTGAGACTATTATTATCTTTGTCACTGACCCACTATTGATTGTTATAAGTTTCCTCTCTAAATTGGATTTTAGTTTTGATAAAACTTACTTTAACATGAAACAAAGGTCTGTTTCTGATTTTCTTTGGCTTTTGATCCTCTTCTACAGCTTCACTTGTTTCTTCTGTTTTATTTTCAGTGGGGGTATCACCTACTTTCTTCATCAGTAATTTCATGTACTGAAATAAACAGGAAATATTTTAACACATATCTACATTATAATATGTTAACTCATATATTGGACATTCACTACTAACTACTTATAGTTTTAGCTTTAAGATTCGAGTTTAAATAATCCAATAAAATTAATATAATCTACTTGGCTTCTGTCACAGCTTCACCGCTAGTGAAGTTCTATAATTGTCCCATTGGATCTTACTTTATATACTGAACCCTCCTCGCGAACCACTTTATCTATTGGTGAAAACAGCATGAAAATCGTTGTAGTGGTTTTTTGAGTTGATCGCGAACAGACAGACTGGGCGGTGGACTTTACTTATATGTTGTCATTATGTGTTGAATATGCTATGGGTGATGTGGCTAGAAAGTAAGTGAACGCTGAGAAAAAATAACTTTGTATAGGGGAAGGAGAATAATAATGGTGATGTATGCTTAGAACAACATTTAAATGGGTTAGCAAAGATCTGGTAATTCATGGCAATATTGGCAAAATGAGCATGGTTGAGTTACTTTGATCTTCAACTTACTTCCAAATCACTGATAGGTTTATTAGCAACTTTTTTATCTTTGTTTTCCTTAACTTTGACAACCTTTTCTTTCTCAGTATTCTGATCTGTTTCTACAGGAGCTTCACCTTTCTTTAGATTTTCACTGGAATCTTCCTTGCTTTCTGCATTATCATCATCATCATCATCACTTTTAGATGCAGATTCCAGAGCTTCCTTTATCCAGGCTGTGTTCTCATTGACATGGGCTTCAATAAACTCTGCAAATAGTGGATCATCCTTATGCTGAAATGAGATATCAATAGTAAAGTATTAATAAATATCATGCAAAGCATTAAAATCTATACTATAATTAAAGCAGAAGTTTGTTTGTTTGGTTGAACATGCTAATCTCAGGAACTACTGGTTCAAATTGAAAAATTCTTTTTGTGTTGGATAGTCCAATTATCGAGGAAAGCTTTAGGCTATATAACATCACGCTACGACCATTAGGAGCGGAGCAGGAATGAAAAATGTTGCAAAAACGTCTTTTTTCCTTTCGTTTTTCTCTCTTATGTGACGCAGACGAAGTAGCATGGGTCAGCTAGTGACTATCTAAGCCTTTGTTAGAACAATAAACTATACCTTTTTAAGCAGCTCCTTAATCTTATTCTTATTCTTCTCAATTTTCTTCTCTTTCTTTTCTGATTTTCTTTTATCTTCTAGTTCATCTTTATGAAGCTTCTTGTAAGCAGTACTATCTGATGCATATTTGCTCCATGCTTTAGGTTTCTTCTCGTCACCTAGATTTGCGCATGTTTGTACTTGTATTTGCATAGAATTTATGCAAGTTCCATCAAAATACTCTCTTGCTTGTGTTGCCTGTTCCTCTGTCCGGTACCCAATGAAGCCAAAGTTCCTGAACTTTCCATCTTTAGTGTACTTTAACTGTACATCAGTTACTTCACCTTTTTCACCAAATACATCTTTTAGTTTTTCAACGGTTACCTAGAAGATAATTTTAGATGTATAGATGTGAAAAAATCCGTAAAGTAGTGTAGTGGGGTTAGCTCATTACATTAAAATAATCACATAGCCCCCGGTCGATTATATGCGATATAAAAGGAGTGAGACTTGAATGGCGGTTCCCTAGTAAGAAGAAAACATCGCGGGAACATGTTTTACCACTAATATTATAATGGTACAGCTATAATGGACAATGAGCCTTTAATTCTGTCTTCTTTATACAAACAATGTAGTTTTAGCAACGAAATCTAAGCAAGTTGGTGCTTCATTAGAATACCAGATAAAAACCTTTGAAACATTCTAGATACCTTGTTTGGTAAATTCTTTACTATTAGTCGAGACATTTTACAGTGTAATTCTAGTTTTGTAACTTATTTCATAATTGTAATTTTGTAAATAAATCTGCAGCACGTGCAATGCACATTTCACTTTGACAGTTTGACTGATGACTCTGACACTTGAGGTCTGACACTATCAGTCTGTCACTACTGTCAGTGTCAATTTGTCAAAGTGACAATTGATTTGGTGCCACCATCGTACAAAAATTGGAAGTTGATCAAAACTTTTTATCTGTAAGAAATATAATAAGATGATTATGATGATATTTTGAAATGAGTTTTTTTTTACATAAAGCTCTACCCATATTTTAAAGTTTTGTGCGCTAAAATAATAAAAAATCGAAATACGAACTCCTTGATCATTCTTACCTGTCAAGTGTCAACACAAGTGTCCAAGAGACAGGGTTGCCAACCGTACGAGGTGTCTCGTACAAATACGAGATTTGCGGCCTTCCGTACGAGGTACGAGGACACCATCAACCTCGTACAATTATTATGTACGAGATTTTGATAAAAAGCTAAAGCTTTTAGCTAAAGCTTTTAGCTAAAGCTTTTTAGTAAAGTTAGTTTAATAAAGACAAAGAAGGAACCGTAAACTGTGGAAACAGTGAACGGCACATTTCTTGCTGCAGAGAGCGCAAAAGATTTAACTCTTACTGAAAATTGTGTCGATTTTAAATGCACAAAAGAAATGTAAGGATGGCGGCATGGCAACGTACTCGTAATACATTAACGACAGAAAAACGATGACTCACTTGTTCCTGACGTAATATTTGGAGAGGAGATGAAAACTAAGTAACCTTGCAATGTTTAATAAAAAATGTACTAATCTTATTACACATTATTTGAGTATTTTTTGTGATTTTACTTGAAAGATAGTACAGATTTTTTGAAATACAACACAAAGTGTTGTTTTATCTAGTAGGAAAGTTGCAATAGTTTATTTCATTTCATTGAGTAATAAGTCCTAAATCCAATAGCCTTAATTTTGGTTTTTGCACGTTTTCGATGCATAATAATTGTACGAGGTTTGAAAGTCAATTTATACGAGATTTTTTGCCGCATTTGTACGAGGAAATTTCTTTGACAGTCGGCAACCCTGAGTGTCTTTCTGTCATTACCAGCCTATCAGCTGCCAAATTCTAAAAGATACAAAACAAAATAATAAAGACCAAAAAAAAGCATATTTTTATATTAGGTACCTTTCTTTTCCAACAAGAAATTTATTTTAAAACTTAAAAATGTCGACTATGACTTTTGGACAAAAACAGTTCATACCAACTCCACCTGATAAGGGCAGCTTTCCTCTGGATCACGACGGAGTTTGTAAAGACAGCATGAGGAAATACATGAAGTGCTTACTAAACAACAACGGGAATAATTCCATGTGCCGGGACGAAGCGAAAGAGTACCTAGGTTGCAGAATGGAAAATAACCTCATGGCTAAAGAAGATTGGAGCAAACTGGGTTTTAAAACTGAAGCTCCAGCTGAAGTTCCAGCTGAGGCAAAGAAATGATATTCCGTTTATTGTTATTGGTAAGAAAATTGTTAGTAATATTGTTGTATTTATTAAATTTTAGAAATAGCACTTACTGTTTTCTTCATTTTGGTCCTACTCAAAGTAAAAAAACCGTTTGTACTTTTGCTTTACGCACAACTTTTTCTGTTTTTAATCTGTCATTTTTATCTAGTTGTAGTAGTAGTTATCTGTTTGTAAATAATATCCATATTGTCATTTTTTTTATTGTTACAAGCTACCCAGTTTGTATGTATGGGTCGGGCTAAATACGGTAAAGTAAAACAAAAGACAATTTTAATTTATTGCAAAGCACTTGTTACATATTCACAGATACAGAACAAGATTTAAAATTCTTCGCTTGATCGCTGTGAATTTCTAAGGGTATTCCAAAACTGTGGTACAATTTTCTCTTTTTACTTTTTGTAAAATGAGTTCCTCAACCAGCAACAGAATAAACAAGTAAAGCAAGGTCGAAAGTTTTTGCAATCTCCCTCAGATAGGTTAGGTTTCTTTTCACCATTCATGCAGATATTATATATGAGGCGCGGGACAAATACAAGAGTCGTCGGGCGGAAGCGAGGCGCGGGCATGTCCGTGACTACCGCCGGACCACCAACGCCAATCGCTTCCATATTTGGTCAATAATTTGTACTCAATTGGTACCAATTAGTACTCAAACAACAAAATTGGTACCTTAGCAGTTTTCGAGAAAATCGACTTTGAAGGTGGTCCGGCGGTAGTCACGATCCCTTCAGCAGGACCACCATGAACGCTGAAAAAGGGGGCATTCTACAGCTATTCTAAGTATAAAAATAATTTGTACCCATAAATGTGATTCATTTCGTAAAACAAAACAGAACTGAAACATTTGTATTTACCGAGAAATCAACGATGATAACTTCGTGCGCTCGTTCAGCAGGACCACAAATTTGAATGTTTCCTCACACCTACATAGAAAATTAGTACCCAGGAAGATAAAATTAGTGCCCAAAATTCAAAATGCGTTCTTCAGTAGTTTACGAGATATACCATGCCATTGGTGGGGTGGCGGTAGTCACGGTGTTCAATTTTCATTTCAAGATTTCCCTATTAAAAACTCTGTGATTTCTTCCCAAATTGATACAAAAATTTGTAGATTGAGGCTTACTCGTAACAAACAGCTCAGCTCGTATTGAGCTGAGCTTGACATGCATTGAGCATTGACAATGTCAACTTAATTTGGTCGGGTTTTACGCGGAGATTTAGTATGGAAAAGTAATGAAAGCTAATTTCTCTTAAAATACAACACTTGGGAATCTGAATTTTTGGTCACTATAATTTCATTATGGGTACAAATTGTTGTATCAATTTGGGAAGAAATCACACAGTTTTTAATAGGGAAACCTTGAAATGAAAAATTAACACCGTGACTACCGCCACCCCATCAATGGCATGGTATATCTCGTAAACTACTGAAGAACGCATTTTGAATTTTGGGCACTAATTTTATCTTTCTGGGTACTACTTTTCTATGTAGGTGTGAGGAAAGCGACAAGTGCCTGAAACTTGGAATTAACATTCAAAGTGGTCCTGCTGAACGAGCGCACGAAGTTATCATCGTTGATTTCTCGGTAAATACAAATGTTTCAGTTCTGTTTTTTTTTTACAAAATGTAGGTATCACATAATATGGGTACTGTAATGTTCACTCCGACGCTAGTTAGGGTCTGGAGTAAAGCCACCGTATATCAGGGTGCTGTCTTTGTTCAGGGTTGTACAATAAAACACAGTTTCCAATATTACTGGGTTAGGCGTGCTGTCGCTAGGAACGCTGGAAAACAGACTGAGCGCGGCGCACCGCCCCGCGCTCCGTCCAACGCGCATCCCCCACCACAGCACGTTTAACTCATTTATTAAACGTCACAGGTACAAATTATTTTTATACTTAGAATAGCTGTAGAATGCCTCCTTTTCAACCGACTTCTAAAAAGAGGAGGTTCTCAATTCGTCTGTATTTTTTTTTTTTTTTTGTGTTTGTTACCTCAGAACTTTCGACTGGGTGAATTTGTTGAAGATCTGATGCTGATCTTCGGAGATATACAATGGAACTCTTCAAAAATAGACGGCAAATCTGCAGTGATTGCTGCATCCGCTTGTAGGTTCATTGTTTATACTACATCATGACGTAACATCACGCCTGTATGCTCTGAGGGGGTACACAGATGTGTACAATATACCCAGATTTCGACAATGTTTGTTGCCTCAGAACTTTCGACTGGGTGAACCGATTTCGATGATTCTTCTTTTATTTGAAAGCTGGTGCTTTCCGTGTGGTTCCATGTCAATTTGGTTAAGATCTTTTGCTGATTTTCGGAGATATAAATGGAACTCTTCAAAAATACACGGCAAAGCTGCAGTAATTGCTGCAATCGCTTGGTTGTTTATTGTTTATACAATATCATGACTTAACATCACACCTGTATGCTCTGAGGGAGTACGCAGAAGTATACAATACACCCAGATTTCGACAGTTAGACGTGTAAAGTTCCATTCAATGGGATCCCGGAGAAATAGAGGTAACTCCTTAATTTTATAGGCACACCAGAAGCGGTTTGGGTAGTTTTAGGCAGAGTACTTTCTCGGAGTGATCCCATTTCGATTTGATAAAGATCTGGTGACTTCGGAAGATAGGCAACTGAACTCCTTAATAAATGATAGCAAATGCACTGGGATCGCTGAAGACCCACGTCTGTCTATTGTTTACACCAGTTCATAACAAAAAATCACACCGATACGCTGTGAAAGGGTAAGCACATGTGAATCACTAAAAAGTGAAAAATAAAAACTTTTTTGCAAAAAATATAACCGACTTCACACAAAAAAGTGAAAATAAACTTTAGCTTCAGAAGTCGGTGACAAAAAAACTAAATCAATCAAACAAAGGTCACCGACTTCTGAAGCTAAAGTTATTTTTCACTTTTTTGTGTGAAGTCGGTTATATTTTTTGCAAAAAAGTTTTTCGGCGCTCATGGTGGTCCTGCTGAAGGGATCGTGACTACCGCCGGACCACCTTCAAAGTCGATTTTCTCGAAGACTGCTAAGGTACCAATTTTGTTGTTCGAGTACTAATTGGTCCCAATTGAGTACAAATTATTGACCAAATATGAAAGCCATTGGCGTTGGTGGTCCGGCGGTAGTCACGGACATGGCGCGGGCGCCGCTTTCTCGCCCTCGGCGCACCCGCAGTTAGCAGTGGAATGCACAGGAAAGAGCTAGACGACGAAAATACGTGACGATAATAGACTTGAAACACCAGAATAACCAAAAAAAGGCCTCGCCTCGCCTTTCCGACACCGTTAGTGCGCCTATTCTGCGCAGCTGCGCTGCCCCGGCGGCGGCGGGCGCCGCGCCCGCACCTCGCCCGCGCCTCTGTATTTGTCTCGCGCCTGAGTCATTTTGAGTTTGTCTACATTTGTATTAAAGAGTCATAATTATTCTGAAAGCAAGCGAGCTACAAAATGTAAGCCTGACGCGGATGGTGAATTGGTGACCCATCCGCGCCAGGTTTTTTAACCATTCTAACAGATTTCGAAGTTACTTTGCCAGCTTAGTTGATTCTCACGTGAAACCGGTCGTACGCGCAGTCACATCTACATATTGAACATCCTCTAAAACTGTCATAACACAAAAATATTAGCTCTTTAGCTTTGATTATTTAATGTCTAGATGGAGCGTCGCCCTACAATCGCATCAAAGAAAACGAGTCAACAATTTCAAGTATGTGTGCGTGCAGGCGTCGTTTTACACTGTGCGTCTACGTCTCTGTGTGCGTAAATAATGATACCAGCTACTACAATTCTCCCATAAATCACATAAAAAAAATAGACTTATTAATAAGATAAGTTTTAGGTGTATGTATGTAGTGTTATTCAGTTTTAGTGTGTTTTAGTCTCTTTTTTTATTCAGTTGTTACTTTTTTAAATAAATCAAAAACGCTAATTTAATTAGAGTTGGGTGGTTGAATGTTGTAGTTAAAGCAGTATTGGATAAGGGCTGATTATTGAAAAGTCAGATAACTTTTATCCGAGGAATAAAAATGGAGGTTAAATCTATGATTAAATACTATTAATCAGTGCCACTTATTAATACACAACAATTTTTACTTGGCATCGACTTCAAAATCATGTAAATAAAGACTTAATAAATTAATGTTAATTAAGTATTAAATTACTCTAGGCACTTTTGAAATCGGTTTAATATACCCAAAGCAAATATAATCATTAAAATGGGCTCATAAACAAAAAGTTATACGCGAACATTATGTTATTATAAAAACAAATCATTTAAAAAATAAAAATAAAACCGACTGCGTTAAAAATAACTTTAAATAAAAATTATATAGTCAAGACATAGTAATTTGTCTTGACCAGGAAAAGCTATTATCTACGATTTAAAAAATTAACATTGTAAAAAAAATGTTTTAGTTCGGAACCCTTTGCACGCGAGTTCGTTTCGCACTTGGCCAGGTTTTTGAAAAAGTACACGAACTAAATTGTATAAACGTAACCATAAACCAACTAATATAATTATACCCACAAAAATGACGTTAAGTTGGGGAGAATGAAAAAAAGAAACTGGCAACACTGATAAAATATGGCGTGATTTGATAATCATAAAAACAAAAAATAAATATGTAGTTTCTTGGTTACTTACGATGATAGGTGATGTGTTTGGTATTGTTTATCCTTCCTTTATAATTCCGGCACAATTTGATAGCACATACCGTCATTTTGTCGCCGATATTTGTTTTTTACTTGGCGCGTGTAATTCGTAGTGACAGTAAAGCGGCAGTATCTGTACTGATCGGCGGGTAACCACTTGTCAGCCAACAGTTGGCTGACACTTTTTGACACGGTTGGGCGCACTTGACGCTCCATCTAGACATTATATAATCAAAGCTCTTTAGATAATACCCCCACTCGACTCCTATAATCGAAAAAAAAAACCGCCGTAAGTGTACTACTAAAATAAGTATGGCACAAGCGAAAGTTTTTTTACATAATAGGCTTGTTAACTGAAAAAATCTAATTAGTCCGTCACACACGACACACGTATTTTTTCTTTTGCCACATAAACCAAAATTGACGAAGATACGACGCTTTTAAAATTCCCAATACCTACGTCACTGTTTGGTATCATTCTTAGTGAGTTCTGACGTCACGAGCCCCCACTCCCGAGTTTTGATGCGTTTTAACTTTGTCAATATTCGTTGATTCACAAAAACAAAAAACTCGTGTCCATTATTTTCCAATATTCTAACTGACGGACTAAATAGATTTTCAATTTATTGATGGTGGAAACCAGCCTACAAAACTGTTATTTTTGTGTTAAGACAGTTTTTTAGAAGACGTGCTATATTAAGAGGGAACAGGGGCTGCGATTCTCCAAACAAATGTATTCACCTTTTTTCTTGCTTCTAGAACATTTTTTTTTTCATAAGTCATAGTCCACACTGTAAACATGTCCCTGTCATTTCCTTTATTTCAGCTACTAGCAAGCATGACCCTCCAAAACTGACTAAAAGTATACCATCGTTACGATTACGATCGTGATTAGAGGACTAGGTAAGTAGGTACCTACCAGACATATTCGAAAACTTTTAACATAAAAAATTCAAAAGGAACCTAGGCATACTAAAATTACTACTTACTTTTACTACTTTCTTAAAATTTAAATGTCAGAAATAATTGAATCGGCTCAGTTTTCGAGGAGAAAAAAGGGGAATACGAAACGTAGATCTCGTCTAAATTTTTGTGATATAATCGGTCTGAGCTGCAGCTGTCCCCATCGCACTTTATGGGGGCTGATTTGACGCAGCGCGACGTCAATAGTTTCTTCAAATACAAATTTTTCAAATTGCTCGCAGGCCCTGTAGAGTGTAAGAGCGAGAGAAGTGAGATCGAAATTATCTACTATATATATAGGGTAACTGGTAATTAGTGTACGAAACTTAAACACGTGATTGTGCTCATGATAACTAACAACTTTTACTATGGGACCAAACCTGAAATCGCGAAAACAAAATCAGCTGTTAATACATAAATGTATTGAACAGCTGATTTTTTTTCAGTCTGAGAATCGGCTACTATCTATTTTTCATACCCCTAAGTGATAAGGGTTATCCACCCCTAACATTTTTTTTAAGAGGCCTGCGGAGCAGGCGAAGTTCATACAAACGTAATACCAAAATAATTTGTAAATCAAAAATATTCTTAAGGTAGTGTGTATTAGTTTCGATTGGATTACAGAATATCTAGGTTCCCAAATACTTATTTTGAATGGACAATAATTTAAACAAGAGTTATGATAAAAATAAATTTTCTATAGAAATTTTAAATTCCCCATATCTCGTCTTTATATCACTGTCCTTTCAAAATATATATTTGGGAACATAGATATTTTGTAATCCAATCGAAATAAATACACACTACCTTAAGAATATGTTTGATTTTCATATTATTTTGGTATTACGTTTGTATGAAAAACGCATGCTCCGCCGGCCCCTTAACTAGAAATAATTTATATGGCAATTAAAATTTGCCGGGTCAGCTGGTCTCCCTAAAATTTTGTTTTTTCCTAGATAAAGGATTTGGAACATTTTTGTAAGATGAAGCGTGGCCGGATTTTTTTCCGCCATTTTGTTTTTTTTTCAAAGTAGCATAAAACCTGTATTAATTGATAGCTGGTATAAATACAAACCAGTTTTGTAGAAGCCAAATTTTATAAAGTGTCACGTTTCCGAGATTTAAACTGTCAAAGTTAAAGGCAATTCACTGATGGAATCTTCAGCACAACTTTGATTTGATCATAAAACGTGTATAAATCGATAGCTGGCATCAATACAAACAAGTTTTTTCTGAGACAAACTGTTCTAAAGCGTCAAGTTTCCGAAATACATATATGGCGTTGTGATCGCTACCAGCACAACTTTGATAGCTTAAATCTCGGAAACGTGACGCTTTAGAATATGTTTTCGCAGTAAAAAAAAATATTTGTATTGATGCCAGCTATCGATTGATGTAAGTTCTATGCGTGTCTGATCAAACCAAAGTTGTGCTGAAGATGCTATCCAGTGAATGGATTTAACTTTAAATGCTCATATCTCGGGAACGTGACACTTTAGAACATTTTGTCTCATTCAAAACTTATTTGTACTGATACCAGCAATCGATTAATATAGGTCTTATGCATGGCACCAACTTTGAAAAAAAAAACAAAATGGTGGAAGAAAATCCAGCCAAAAAATTCAATCCCTTCTGTTATAGGGCCATACCATACCCCACCTCGATCGAAGAATCATTGCTATTACTGAAGTGCAGTAGTAGTGGTTCTTTGTAAAGCAGCTTACCTGAAGAAGTCCTACCATTATACGAGTACCTACATATTCCTGCTGTTCAGGTACAGTACAATGCTAGTGTGCATGTAGGCACTTTACTTTCACAAAATAATTCAATAATCTTACTTTTGTTGAAATTTTTCATTATAGGGTTGTGCATAATTATCTGTAGTTTCATAATTTAATCAGGCTCGCGTGTGTTGTACTTATTAGTGGTTCATGAGTGGCTGATCACGCCATGGCGCCGAACCTATGTATATTCATTCATAAGTTGCAACTAATCTTTAATGCATCTGACCAGATGTATTATTCCATTGCAAAAGGCGAGATAAGAAAAACAATTAACAGATCTGGGAATCGAACCCAACTAATCACAATTGGTATTCCTATTCACAATCGCACTGGTTCTAATTGACTTTGAGAAAGGTAATAATGAACAAAATGTCATAGAAATTTTCTTTATTAAACATATAATATTACTTAAAAGATATTACAATTAAACTAAAATTATTCATTGCGTAATTATTTTAGAAAGACTTTAGAAATTTTTATTCCTTTTTATCGCCAGTATTTCATGGCATTTTTTATAAAAGTAAATATCACAGTTATTATTAAAATGTATTTGTGACCAAAGAAATTATAAAAATCTAATGTAGCCTAGATTATACTAAAATGTTGAGTGGCTCGAGAGGTATAACATTACTTAATGTACGAGTCACTTTAGCATAAGGACCACTTGGCAGTTATTATACTAACCCCTTCAATATGAACATAGTTTGACTACTGATTGCACAAGACTGTGTACTGCAACTGTTTCACATATTATATTTCTGTTATAGGATTACAGGGAGAAGGAGAGGTATATCATTGACTTTATGGTAAACATTGATTCAAGACACAACAGCAATCTTACAAAAATATCCAAAGAGAATTTATTCTGTACAATAACTAACTATAATAAGCACCATTTTCATTCTACCAAGTTTTACTTTTTCTTTTCCACGTTGGCAATACAATCAGATTACACAATACATCATACATCATCCTCCATAGATTTTCACAGTACACATAAGGCCATTTGTTTAAAAAATACGTGTCTATATGATACGATAAAATGTAGGTATAGGTTAATGTATAGCATTGATGAATAATGGCATCTATAATATTTACTTAAACGTTATTTTATTTCACTTATAATCATTTACAAATTACAGATAAAGTGTACCTCTTTTAACCAGCATAAGAGATATTATAAATAATTTACTCAACTATTATATAGATGACATACATGTGGGTGATAAAGTAAATGAGTACAATTTTTACAACATTAATCTACAAATGCATAGGTATTCTTATAATATCAGATAACTAAGGTAGTATGTGTTGGTTCCTAGTATGTACCTATGTCGACAAAGTACTTGTTACATAAATACTGTAGGATATAGATACAACGTAATTATCTCTGCATTAACAATTAAACATCGAAGTACAATACAAACTGTACAGAAGCTTACTGGATGGTGTTTTATACCTTACATGACATTAACAAACCAAGCACACGATCATTTTGAGATCAAAATGTACAAATATAATAGAAATCATAATTCTTATCGTAATACTTATTATCTAGTTACATTATATTTAAATAATAGTATAACATATTGTAGATAATATTTTGTTAATACTACCGCCCTGGCAGTGAGATTTTGCGCAATAGTTACTAAGTCTAGTTTTAATTCAGACGTTTCCGATATGTACTTGTTATTTCTGATGTTTGTACAGTAGGTACACGTCTGTACATAAGTGTAATTATCAGTTTACGCTATAATAAAATAGTACAAATTTCTTAAGATTGTGGAACGCAATTTAAAACAGCTTTATTATGACCGGTTCCTTTGTTATAAATGTTATAATCCTTTTCATTTTAGTGGAGCAAAAATATACAAAGGTGTTAGGTATAGGTAGAAATAAGTAAAGTCAAGCTTTCAGCTGTCGTTAATTAATTTACATGTTCCCAAATCTTATCAGTACATTACATAGGAGGTACCTAACATATATTATGACGTAGGTAACCAGACTAAAGTACCAACCAACAGCATAAACTTAGCATACTATACTTACATACTTCTGTTTAAGTATACATTACATATACCTACATAGTAGTGGTATGCATATACTAAGTTTATGACCCAAAACTCTTTTCTTTCAATAGTTTCATTACACTGCAGTCGTAGAAATAAATTACGTAAGGTTAAAGTATCATTAACAGTACCTAATATAAGTTGTCAATAATAATAGTGTAGAGTATAAGAATGGTAGTAGATTGGTAGTAAGAGTAGTTGCAGCACTGGGTGAGCGTAGGGTAGGCGCGGGGGGAGTCTTGTAGCTGACGCGACGCCCCGCGCGGTTCTGTTCGCATCCCATCCAGAAATTAGCCGACGATTGCGGCTTGTCATTTTCAACGCGCATCTGGAGGTCGTTGAATTTCCAGAACCCTTTGCCTTTGAAGAAGTATGTTTTACCTGGAAAAATAAAAATAGATTTAGTTGTCTTTGTTTATTTGAGAAAAAAATTTTTAACGGGGGTTAATTTTTTTTCTTGGTGTTACAACTCGAAAACGGGATTATCCCATAGAGTCCTTACCATCTTTCCATTGGAACACACTGTCGATATTGTATCCCACACCTTTCCACATGGCCATGTTGCGAGGGTAATCGTAGTCAACGCGACCTTTTTCTTCATCATACCTGAAAAAAGTTAATTGTATTAGCTTTTGTCAATGTTGATACAATTGATCCATAATATGAGAGTACAGTCATGAGCTCTAAATGTATACACTTAGGAAAATTCAAAAGCGATTTTCTCGTAGAATGACGATTGGTGCAAGATATACCTATTTCACAATAGGTGTTCCAAAATACTATGGTCGTAACCGTCAATCAATACAATGGGAAGACTTAGTATATTTCTGCCTGCACTTCCGGGATAACAGGCATGGTGATGTTAAGTATTTGAAAAATGAACTCACTTCCAATACATAGCGCCGCTGTAGAAATAAGTATTGCCGTTGTGGCCCCATACCATGGCAGCATCCAGCTTCTCCAAATTACCAGGCAAACCAAACGCTGATAAAGGTTTCGGGTATCCCGGTAACAAATATTGTGAATCGAACAAGTAGAGCTTTTTTCCTGAAATTATTATTAAATAGGGTTAATCTTTATGTACTTAAGTTGTAATGAAGTTTACAAGTATTTTAGGAAATTGTATAACTGTCTCTTACCTATGAAAATAGCAATTTTCCGATCTGGTCTTTCATAGACCGCGTCGACGTGTGTAAGGTCCTGTGGTAGACTAGCCCACATCCTTGTTATTTCCATAGGATATCCAGGGTAACGCCCTGTAGCTCCTATCCTCCAATGATACTGAAAAATAAACGAAGTTTAAATAGAGAAGCTTTCTTTGCCTTTAAATTACAGTTAATTGGATCGGTCTATGAGGATAAAATTAATGTAACATTAATATAATAAGTACTTACTCTATTTTTAAATATGAAGAGTTCGCCACGTATGAGCGCGACTGCATCGTAACTGGTGTCACACGTGTCCGGCTTGTCCGCAGGTGTCGTTGTCGTCGTTCGCTGTGTCGTCTTCTCCGGGTAATGTGGTTTCCTCGGGTTATCTTGTCTCGGATCATTCGGATAGTGAGGTCTGGGATAAGTCGGATACTCGGGTTGTACGTGGGGGTAGCGCGGACGATAGGTGGTCGGGTGAGTCGTAGCTTCAGTGGGGCGGTAGGTGTTGTGATGATGAGTGCGTCGAGGATGATTTTCGGTCGTGTTGTGATAGCGCCGGTCGGGGTAATATGGTCGCTCGCCGGGGTAATAGCCGGGGTAATTATAAGGGTATTTAGGGTGCTGACGCGGGTAGGGATGGTTGTATCCTCGGTTGGGGTTTTGTTCTGGATTCCTGTTGCGGTCGTTATGGAACGGCCGTCTGGTGGTCGTGGTGGTGGTAGTTGTGGTAGTCGTCGTGGTAGTAGTTGGTGGCGGATCTACTGGACGGTAGTATGGTATTTTAGCCCACTTTGTACTCTTTTTAGATCCTGAAAAGTAAGAATAACAGAATTAGTTTTAAAAAAATACCTAAAAGTAGGTACGGTACTTAGAAGTTATCAAGTTCAGCAGTGACAGTAACTATGATGTTACTGTTAAGTTACTACGATGCTTACCATACATTTGCTGAATGCCGTTGCGATCATCTTCGGGTAATACAAAGTTTGGTTGAATGCCTTGATACCACGGAAACATTAGCGCGCCCTTCACAGAGCTGTGACTGAGACCTAGTGAATGTCCAAACTCGTGTGCTGCCACCGCAAAAAGTGAAGTTCCTGAAAAAGAAACAAAAAATCTATTAACTACAATAGTAGTCAGTCATTCATGAGAGGAGCCGAATTTTTCGAAATCAAAATCGCCATGTTATCATGGGTTCGCAAGTCAGTCTATATTCTATTCACATGTGGGTTCAGTTGAATAAAGGTGGATATTTACACATGGCTAGTCGAATACAATTCGAAGTGGCGTTGTAACCGTCCGTTGTCCGTGTAAATTATCACGTGTGCACAGT
Source organism: Xestia ashworthii (assembly GCA_950022955.1). Classification (NCBI taxonomy): domain Eukaryota; kingdom Metazoa; phylum Arthropoda; class Insecta; order Lepidoptera; family Noctuidae; genus Xestia; species Xestia ashworthii. The sequence goes on along the minus strand of OX465562.1, from coordinate 8,825,780 downwards.
GCGGCGCTGCGCGGTAATCGCAACGGCGGCGTCGTCCTCGGCGCGCCTGCGGTCGGCGGCACCTATCGGCTGCTGCCGTGTTTACACTATACATACGACAACCACACTTGGCTCGCTTCGCAGTGTTCCCTATAGCATGTACATTAATTCTGTGACGTAATTCTGATAGCTCTATGAAGTTTCGTAACGCTGCGAGAATTGCGAAACCTGCATGTATTGCCTAGGGGTATCTACATAGGAACCCCAAACATTTTTTGGATATGCATTAGGTTGACTTGGTTTCTAAATGACGAACGGAAGGAAGGAAGAAGGAAGAACTGGTGTAATTGAGGTAGAGAGTGGTAATATTTGTATCTAACAAATGGCCAAATAAAATCTTAGTCTTCATTTTGAAGGGACCAAAGTCCCTTCAAACTCATAGAAACCTGCTAATGACATGTTTATTTAAGCTGTAATTCTGGAATAATATCCTAGTTAAGCGTGTATTCAACACCGAGCTTACAAAAGCCAAAGCGCGGGCGTGCGTAACAACGAAGGTGAACAGCGCTTTCGACATTTGCATGTCAAAACATGGTTGACCGCAACATGCTCATTTCCGAGCTACACGTGAACTTTTCACGCAAGCTCAGCAAATTCATCGGAAATCTGTTAATTACGTACCTACCAACGTACATCAATATTATTCCATGTAAAGTTTTTAATGAAAGGTACTGAATTTTGTCACAAAATCAATCTAAGACAATTTAAGATATGTGGAAGAGGAAATACAATGTTCAAATTACCTGTGTTTCCAGTAACCTGCGTAATGAATATTTTCCACAACAAAATTGTAGTCACCAAAGAAAATAACAGATGACATATTAATGATTAATATTTGACAGGTGTTATATACACTTATGTATCAGAATTCGGTATGTACCTAACTAAAACAATGAAATAAAAAAAACATCGTTGGCGATGACCTTAACTTAAAGGAAATAGTTAATGTCAATATCCTGTTAAAGGGAAATCCAAGTCGTCTTTACCTTCTTCATCGTCGTCCCTCGGTTGTAGCAGCCATAGCTCGTCATCATCGAAGTGAGCGTCTCCGCCGCGGCCAGTGCCGGGGAAGAACGCGTGCGCAAGGATCGAGCCGCGCCCGTCAAACGGATATGCATCGTCATGGTAACGCCTGTTTCAAACAAAACAAAAAAAGAGTTTAAGCCAGATAAAATAACAGCGCATCATGACAAAGTTGCATTAGGCTTTTACTGTTGATGAAAACAGTCATACCGAAGTATAATGTATTCATCTCGCAACAAACAACAATGAATGGAGTGGATGGAGTCTGCAGAGCAATCAAACTTGCGTCCCGGGGGTCCCACGCTCGGCTAGTACCCACCTAATCATTTTTCGCGCCAACAAAACACAACGGAAAGACCTCGCCCATGCATATTTCACGCGATATTAGCTGACCGTTGCGTTATTGAGTTTCCATGTGAAAGTTCTGCCATTAACCGATATGGGCGGGGTGCGCTAATAGGGAAAATATTCCTATACTTAGTACGGCTATTATTATGCTCGCTCGGTTTCTGAGTCGGTAATAAGAGCCGCAGTGGAATATTCCCGGAGCGATTTCACCCCCACCGTGCCTATTGGTGGCATCGAGAACGCGACTTTCATTTCTGTTTTATTCACCTGTTTTTTGAAGCTTTGAAAAGCGATAGAAAAACGCAATCTGTATTTTGAAATCTACATTACCTTGCTCGTATTGACAGCACTTTTATTGAGTGCTTCCACAAAGGTACCTAAGGTAGTGGAATGAGGAAGTGTCTCGCTGACATACGCTGTCAAATATAATGGGTCCGGAATGGAAAGTTTCCGAGTTCGGGGGATGATTTATTGCCGTGTTGGTATCTGCCCTTAGCAACCGCGCCTGAACCCAATGTGTGCGGATATGAAACGGGTCAATGTATATCATATTTCAAATAACCTTTTTATAAAGATGCAATAAAGTCTATCAGTTACAGGCATACAGCCAAGTATAAAAGAAATATAAAGTATACATGCACTTGAAATTGGTCCATAAAATGTACATTACATGTCTAAATGCATGAGAACTAAAGTATTGTATATAAGCGTATGATAGCAGCCAGTGATTGCACTTATATCATTCGTGAGTTGGAGAACGCAGTTAAGTTGTACGTATCCTTTATTACTTGAGCAATATTACAGTTTATGAGTGTAATAAATCTGGTAGACGCTAGACGCATAGTGTAGCGTAGGGTACCTACCGCGCTATGTGCAATCACTCTCAGCGATCCAGCCCAATGAAGTGATGATAGAATCGTTTCATATTAAATAATAAAATATTGTACAGAATTACTATCAACTATACACCTAAGTGTTTATGTTGTGTATCTTTATTTCTGTAAGAGCTATGAAAACCGAAGCTTTTCACGCAATCCATACATTTATTGATTTTGGTACTTCTTTGTATGCAGAACTATGTGCTAAGGTTGATTTTATTTGAATAATATGGAAATAACGTTATATGAAATAGAATCTACTTATCTATAAATAAATTAATTTGAATATTTGTCTCTTCTGGGTTTTCTACCCCGAATATTTTAGGAAGTTTTCCATTTTCCTTTTCACCAAACCAGCTTTTTGAAATATCTCGATGACTAAGTTATGAGTATGATATGAGTTCATGTTATATTTTTTTTTCCTTAACCTTTTGACCGCCACAGCATTAACGCACGCGCGTGCCCTCCACGCCAAGCCACAATTTCATCTACTATTTTGTCACATATTTGTGTCGTTTGGCGTACAGGGCACGCGCTTGCTTGTCACGTATATGTGACAATGGTGTCCAAAAGGTTAATTAACACTGACTGCGCAATGCAAGGGGTGCGGGAAGTCCCTGGTTGCAGCTTACCGACAAAAACAAGATTCAATTCTTGATTCAGAAAATTAAATATGTGTCTTTTGGAAACACATTTTCTGTATTAACTACGTATATAAACAAGTTCTCATATCGGTTTCTATACCATTGGAAGACGACTTTTCGTAGATAAAGTAGGAAACGGAAGACTTTTATAGAGTGTAATATAAGTTAACGGCACGCATAAAATCCGAGGCAGGTACCTCCACCGTAGCATTTCATACTCTTTCTCTATCGTATAGACGACTTTAATAATGTAAAGCCTCGTGCGTTAATATAATATAAACCTATATTATTTACATCTGTTGTTGTTAACTTATTTTTGAAGTAAAACAATAATGTCTAAGCGAATGAGGAAACGCGTGGAACTTAATTTCAGATACCTAACGTGTTCAAAGTAACTTTTAAAGCAGCAAGTTAAAGTGTAAGTATATACTTAGAGACTGTATCGGAATTCGTAAAACATTATGGAATAATAAATCGGAGCTCGTGAGCAAACTTCTTATGGATATGACATCATCATCATCATCATCATCAGCCTATTAATGTTCCCACTGCTGGGACACAGGCCTCCTCTCTATGAGAGGGAATGGGCTATACCTAATCTACCACTCGGGCCCAGTGCGGGTTGGTAGATGTCATAATTATGTCTTCGAATTTTTTGGTTCTAGGACATGCCGGTTTCCTCACGATGTTTTCCTTCACCGTTTTGAGAGCAAGTAATAAAAGTGAGCTCGTGACGTGACCATGCCACCGCGGCAGCCTCAACTCGCAGAATGAGACGCTCCCGGGGCACGGCGAAAAAAGAAAATTTTATGCAGAGTGCGGTGAAGTTGTCGGTTGCCGCTGCAAGTTTGCAGCGTTTGCCGCAATATGGTGGTCGCAATATGTCCAGTGTTGAGGTTTTTGTCGCCGCTACTTTCTCATATCGTCGTTTACGGTGATCTAATAAGTGAAACTTCGCCCTACTCTCATTCAATATGAGACTCCTGTCCGAAACTTTGCGTTATTTGTCAGGGTTAGTTTCGTTCGTCATATCTGTTGACTATCATACTTTGTTAGGGCATATGAAATTGGTCTGAATTCTTTTCAGCGGATCGTTTATCACGAAAACAATGTAACTGAAAATACGCGAGTACTTCTAACATTTCTGGAAACTACAGTTTTCAATACCATTTAAATTTAAACTCCATTCAAACTTATTTCGGTGAGGTACAATTGGACAGAATGAGTTTAGCGTCACGTCTCGTCCTTTGAATGAAAGCTACTTCCTATGATTGCCACGCTACCATGCTATCTTAATTTAACTTGAAGTCCACATCTATCGTTTTATCATTCCTTTTTTTTGCGAGAAAGTATTATCATGCAAGCGTTATTTCTGGCTTTTTTATTTTTAACTAAGTAAGAACTCTTCATTTTTTTTTTCGTCTATCAGTCTTATTTGGTTGTACAAGAAAAACGGGTTTACTCATACTATAGATTATTATTGTATATGTTCTATACTGTAGTTATTCTATCCGTTAAGTGAACGCTATAGTGTTCAGTTCAGCTTGAGCGTCCGACCCTATTCTTATGCCCCGCACGAGGAGATCGCAAATCCCCTTAAAATGGATAGGACGTTTCTGTAAATCCTCAGTTGATTATTATTTATTATCAACACAATAAATCAAGCTTGGGGATATTTAAAGAAGTCTGCCAATTTTATTTGTTACGAGAGAGATATTTTCTTTGCAAGTATGCAAAAATGGACTTTCAGGTCTACTACGTAAGTATAATGTGCTAAAATGACAAAACTCAATAGGTACTTGCCTTCTTGTAATATTTACAGATGGTTGTGATGGCCTCTGTATTGAGTTTTGACTTTTGTATGAACATATCGTTAGTTTTGTGTGGGTAGGGAATTTAAAAGTTTTGACTTTTAATTGATGGAATTCCAGACCAGTTTTCGTTACGTATACCTATGTGGCCCGTTGCACTTGGCCATGTGTTACATATATTCATGCCCCTTAATGTTGCGAGGATGTTTAAGCTTCGGCAGCTCACGGCCACTGTCTTAAAATATAGTTTTTTTTAAACTTACTTGGCAAAGGAAACAACAATATCAGCCTCGTCCGAGTTGATTTCCGTGAAGGTTAGGCGGGATGCTTGGGCCCAGACGTCGAGTGCTCGCGCCAACACTGCTCGAGTCATGTACGGGTCCAGCTGTGATGGCCGCCGCGACGAAGACAAGCTGGGGACAAAATAAAATTACATTAAAATAATAGAACGCATGAAAAAAATATCAGCAGACGCAAGAAAAGAACACATCGCTTTCAATTCGTTAACCTTTAAAGATTTTTCCAGACTACATTCTAGAGACTTAATTAATGCAAAACTACCCGATAATGCAAGAATGTGTTGCGTTGTATGTTGCATCAGTCTATTCTGAGGTCACAGAACAGATGCGAAACTAGTGGTTCCGGTTTCTGTATCAGGAAATCTTATTACGCGGGACAGTGATATCTTCTGCAGAACGCGGGTAGGTAGGCTTCGCGGGGCATCCTGATATCCCTTTCGTGCGAAACACGCCAGAAACCGTTACCTTATTTGCGCTCTGGCAATCTAAAAAGTTTACCTAACGTGCATCCATGGACTGTTAACTTGTCAGGTAAACCTTATTTAATTACGCTTAGGTATGAATGCTGAATGTCATCTTGGGTATATCTTCAATAAAATCTTTCATCTTTTTTATTTGTTATCTAAAATCAACTCGAACAGTAAATCTATCCACCTTGAACGAAAAAAGAAAATGCTTAAGGTACTTACTCAAAAGAACTGAAAAGGAACCAAACAGGGCAACACCTAAAACCCATGCATTGTTCAACAACGGTTGTCATCCATCTTTGTTTATACAACTTTTAAGAGAACAGCTAGAAGTCTGTAAGTCCTAATAATAAAATAGTGAGCCTCCACTTAATAGTGGTTGACGAGAGTGGTCATTACGTAAAGGGACCGGCGGCGTTACGTAGCCGTAGGTATTGTCCTCGTGTGAGTGGCATGGGGCTGGACGTACCCCATTTCAGAGCTATGTTGTGTGTGCTGCGGCCGGACAGCTTTCGAGTAATGGAATAATCGCATTGTGGACAATTTGAGTGACTCGGCTCTATTTAACGCTCGCTGCGTTCATTACACGGGATTTATGCGTTGTCATGTACAACACAGAGACCTCATTAGGCCCGCACAGGTTTTAATTAGAGATCTAGTCCGAGCTTAATGCCACTAAGCAGATATCTGTCGCGAGGTTATTAAAACTGTAATGCATGAGCCCGCATTATTCAATATCGATGTATCGGCAAGTGCACCAAACCGCTAGTGTCGTGGTCAGCTTTCAGTCTATATTTGTACAACACATTTTGCCGGATAAAATATGGTATCCGCGGGTAATTAAAATTAACCAACGTGGCCGCCGCCCGCAGCTCCTGTTGTTAACAATTATTTTAATTTTAATATCATTATTTAGGGACACCGGGGAAATTAGAGAGATAAAGCGGGACCAATGTTTAGAAGTCAGCGTTATTCATTTGAGCGGCAGCAGGATGCACGTCTCTAGGCAGCAGCGACGTACGGCGGTAGTAAAATGATATGTGCAAAATAATTCATCGAGTCTTTTTAATGCCAGCCCCAGGACAGTAGGCAGCGCGGGCGGCGCGGCGGATGGAAACCGCTCCAAATTTATTATTGCCATATTAACATGGGCCGCTGCTCGTGCACGCACTATATCAGCCAACTAGTTAATTGCAAGCCTTGGATGAAACTCGCAACCGCATTTCGAAGTTAATGTTGTTATGTCAGCCCAAAATAATGAGTGTGGTCAAACTGCATGAGGGAATTTAACGTGTCCGTGCTGCTGTAGATTAATATAATCTTGGTGACAGTGACCACAGTTGCATAATGTTTGATATTATATTAATTGGATTTAGTCGAAATGCTTAGCTGTATAACTATATGGACTAATAGGTTTGTTAACTGAAAAAATCTAATTAGTCCGTCACTTAGATTATCAAAAAATATTTGACCCGTATTTTTTCTTTTGTCACATAAACCAAAATTGACGAAGATACGACGCTTTTAAAATTCCCATTACGTCACTATTTGGTATCATTCTTAGTGAGTTCTGACGTCACGAGCCCCCACTCCCGAGTTTTGATGCGTTTTATCTTTGTCAATATTCGTTGATTTACAAAAACAAAAAAATACGAGTCCATTATTTTCCAATACTCTAACTGACGGACTAAATAGATTTGCAATTTATTGATGGTGGAAACTAGCCTATTGTCGCATACAGATGACAGTACGGTTTGCGTAGCATCAGTTATCGACGCGGCCTCCTGGAGCGGCCACGTCACGCGTGTCATGTATCTTTACACCCCATTACACTAATTATCTGATAATCAAATCCACACACGTCCGCAGCTACGTATGTTAGGGGACAAGCTTAACACACACTCAGACCTCGTGTACGCACATGAATTTTAATTAACTCCCTTGGTAGGTACGTAGGCAAGTAAGTAAGTTTTGATTGTTTTATTTCTGTACTAAACATTTGAATTTTAAAAGTAATGAGGTTAAAATCAATCCTTGTTCCTGGACTAAGAATTGTACAGTCTTCAATACGCTACCAAAGTTCTTGAGGATGAAGCCAAAAAAATGCCCAATTTTTTTACGAAACGAGGTCAGGTCCGTAATAATTTTCATTTAAATGAAACACGTGAGTTCGCAAATAAGTTTGTAGTGGTTTTGAAGGACTTCGCGCGGCACGTTGTTTATTGGTGGGTCAGTTTGAAGGAGTTGAGAGTAAACAGACAGAAGCCTACAGTCTGAGTCGAGGGTGAACCGTGGACACGTGAGCAGGCGGGAGCCGGCGAGGGCACGTGCTCACGTGCTCGCCTTCACATCACAATGCCCTGGGTCACGCCTACGCCTCCACGTTCTCGCGACATTTTTTTATAACCTTGCTGGGGAAATTCCAGCTTTCTTAACTGGAAAACGCCGACGCTGTATACTTGCTTTATTAACAACAAACGTTTTAGTAATCAAGCTTAAACATAATAATGTCACTCAATGATGTCAATTAATATGTTCTGTCTTGGATCTCATAAGTACGTTATTTAACACAATTAACGGAAAAGCTCAGAAGTACGTTTTTCCAAATATCTGTTAAAAATCCTGCATACGTAATTTCCAACACATTTCCAGGATATCGTTGTTTTGTCATCAATGGGGAACTTACAATGAAACCATTTTATTATCATATTCGTTTATCGTATGCACGTATCTACCGGAGATTGACACCCGCATGAGTTCATGAAATCTTTATTCCCTATAATAAGTTCCATTGTTATATTTATTGGTAATAAAGTGTCATGATGCGCGTTCGATACTCACATTAAAACGTTTCTGTATAATTTAGCGCAGGCGAGCGGCGTGGCATTATGGTAGCGACCGCGACACTGCGTTTATTGCGTGAAATAATAAAACATGCGATATTGTGACGACATGGCGACGCGAGACGTCTTCACTGCGAAACGGACATAATCTTGTTACGATGTCATAACAAACAGATTTGTAAGCACGAATTTTATGGGCTGTGTCCAACGAGCTAAAATTTAATTTTCTGAAATAATCTGTCAGCGAGCTATTAAAATTATTCGTCCGTGTACCGCCCTACAGACGATACACTTTATTGCTGCAAAAGATGGTACAAACAGGACAAAGCGACCAACTTTGTTGGCCGAGTATTGCTTTATTACCGGGTATACTTATATCCTCTTGTATCATATGAGACTTCTTTACTATCAGAATTTCCGTAGCAGTTTGTTGTGAACTTCACGATAAAAATTTACCAAGAAGTTGTTGTACGACGGCGGCGGCGTCATAAAGTTCTACGGAAATGTGCATAAAATTGTTTCGTTCGTTTAGTGAAAACTGCCTTTCGTTCAGTCTTCTTAAAATCGTAGTTTTTGCTTATTATTATTTCATGTTGAGATCATAACACGTTGAATATTAGTTTTGATAATAGCTGTCTTGTCTGTCATCAGTTAAGTCACACTCGGTAAGTCGGTACATAAAGAGGACCAACGTACCTACTCGTATATCACTGCGGAATATTTCAACATGGACAGAGATGCCAAATTACGTTTTATTTTACTGCTCGAAAGGGGGAATTAGCATAAAAATAATAAAATGTCAGTGGGATAAGGTCCCCCGTGGCGTGCCAGGCGCGCCCTGCCACCGTCTGCCTGTCATAACGATTGTCAGCTCACCTCCGACAGCGAGACATGGAGCCGTTATCTCGATTATTATTGATACATAGAAAACATCGCTAAATTGAACGTTATCGATAGGCGATCATAAACATAATAGTCGGTCGAGCTCGATAACCACAAAGCTAAACGAAGCCCGCATCTTTGACAGCAAGTCTGATTGGACCTTTGAATTCTACGTATCGATGATATAAAACGAATGACATTAGTCAATTGTTTTTATTGGTATCTACTTTAGTTTCTAAATAGTAACGCAGATCACTTCAATAATTCATCGATGCTCGAGTCTCGACGTTGAGAAATGTTAATCGTGGCTGCCTATTGCTTTAATTGTTCACCCGATGCAGTAAGGCACTCCTTTGAAATGTCTTCCCCTCCGTAAGCGCTGCCTGTGCCTTCAGCTCTCATGCCGTACATTGTAGATAAGCGACGTGGCAATAGGCATTGATGCTCACTGGGGATTTCAATAGCAGTCTACCGCTTGAATTCTTTGATGTATAAAGGGATTTAAAGAGACTCTACAACGTGAGCAAATTTCAATTTAAAGTCGACACGTTTTAGTTTTGCGTTTTTCCAGTTGTGGCTACGATGAAAAATATATAATATAGAGTGGCAGTTACACGGAAAAATATGTCGAAAAGTACTCGCTGATGTATCTTTTTTCCACTTCACTTATACAAGCTGCATTTTTCATTTATTAACGTTATTAGCGACTACAATAACAGACAGTCTAGTGCAGCGACCCATCGATGTTGACGTCGATTCCTAATTGACCTCTATCGGCGTATTCCTTTTATAATAGCTCCATTGGATGTCGGCTGACGGCCGGCAGCTCTCACGTGCGCCATTGTGGAGGAAGCATTGACGCTCCTTAGGGATTTCAGAGGATTTCTAGACAACGCTTTGCTGTCTCTCTATAGACGTCGGTTTAAACGCTAGTTCTGGCTCCATTGTGTACACGTATACATGTTTACTGAAGACTATAATGCCTTTCTTAGAGACAAAATTTCCGTTTACATTGTGTTAGGCTTCATAGAAGTTCTATGTGCGGTATTACAAACATGTGTTGAGTTCGATCGGCGCTTAGATTGGGTTTTGACGGTGGGCGGTGCGCTTAAGAGAAATTAGCGAAGCCGGCCGGCCGGCAGAGCGCCGGGAGCGCCGGAGCGCCGGGAGCGGAATTAAGTCGAGAGTAACGTTGTTATGATGGTAATGGCATATTACTGTTCGCTCCGTGCGGACATTTTCCGCACGAGCACAGATACAAAATTGAAACGATTTTTCAGTGATACGATTGCATCGGTAATCAGTGAGCGTGCACTTCACAATTCACGTTGAATATAGATGATGTGACTCTGTGGGATCGCTTACAATCTAATTACAGATGTATTTCGACAAATGTAGATATTTACTTAATTGTCATAAAGGAGGAAGATTTAGAAAGCATTTCAATAAATGGTAAATGTGGTCTGTCTGAGCGTGTAGCTTTATTTAAAAGTAGATAAGTTACGGTTAAGTTGAGGTAGAGTCACAATTTTAGATGTACATGTTAAGTATTTTAGTTCATAGCTCATACTCGTATGATTAAAGTCATAACAGTGGCTAAACTAAGACCTAGTTAAAGACACGCGTTGTCAGAACTTTTATATGAGTTAGCTAAACTGGGAGAGATGTAATTGGAAAGTTGAGACGGCTTGCAATACCACCGCTGTACTGGGACTGGGTGTAGTTACGACCTTAATTTTGGCTATAAAAGTGCAGTTTTTCTAGAGATAATCGGTTCATTAAGTTTTGAAGAGCTGAAATTACGTAGCACTGCAATTTTTGCTTATCTACACTTTTCTACACATTATATTATGTTATAGGTTAAATAGGTACGTACTTAAACATCGTGTGGTTCTTAATTAATATAATGGAAATAAGTTAGAAAACAAAATTGTTATTGTGTGGTAAAAAACGTGAGGCAAATTCTTTGCAAAAACTTGCGAACTGTTTCTAAAGCGAAGTAATTTACAAGGTTTCCTCGACGAAGAAAAGCTCTGCTGTGTAATTTGGTTTTCACAATAATATAATAGGTTGTGAAACGTCGAGTTGTGTTTTTATTATTGTACAAACTCGAAGTCCTCAAGCTGTAAACCTACCCTCTGGTTTACTAAGAAAACGTTTTGCCTTTTAAATATTTAAATGCGAATTAAAAGGACGTTAAAGAAACATGTGAAAGTGTAATTTTCTCGTATCTCTTTCGGTATAGTGTTTGCTGGCGGTGCGCGGCGGCGTTCCGCCCGATAACGGACGGATGTGAGCGGGCTTTATGAATATTCCCGCAAGCTTTCTGAGGCTCCGGGACTGCGGGACTGCGGGACTGGGAGAGATTAGAGGGCACTGCGCACGGATGCTGAATGTGCATAGCAACACATATCCTGCTTATTATAGGTAATGATGCAGTAGCAAAAAACAGTAGCGAAAAAAGGGATTTTTGATACGTGATTAAAGTAAAAGTAAAACTTCGGGCGTAATCATCATATCAAATTAAGATATTGCTAGGTCCCTAGGCCTCTTTTTTTCGGTTGCATGCGTGCGTCCCTCATCCATGTGATTCTGGCGACTTTGGTGGTATCATCAGGCTAAAGTGCTTTCCAATCCTTGGTTTCAATGGTCAACACCTTACTCCAGCGGCCATCTCCGCGCCTAGCCAGGTGTTCTGCCCAACTCCACTTGTGACATTTCGCTCTTCACTCATGTCGTAGATTGCGTCGGACGAAAGACTTCGGTGTTACAATTCGTTATTTAAGATTTGATTTGCCAAGTATGGTTTCATGGCCCCATAAAAACTAGTCAGCTAATAATTTAACTATAGGGCGATTAGTAATATTCAAGCTTAAATGTTTTGCCAAATTTTCGATATTGTTCCTAAGTGTCACAAGATAACACTAGCACTACAGCCGTCTATGTTCAAAGATGTGTGTCTAAGTGAGTCTCAGTTTATCTATCCAATAATGCCATCGGCTAAAACAACGGGTACTATTTGATGTTCTAACTCCATGCTCTCAGAGCAGCAAGTGTCTCAAGTTATTTTACCGTCCCCTCACCTTAGTGCAGTAAAAGCGTTTGTCTTGAATTTTTAAAGTATCAATAGAACTTTCTGGGCAGTGGACGTTGGCGCGAGTTAGCGATACAAAAGTTTGTTATTAAGATATGGACTGCCTAATTACGAAAGTACCGGACAACAAAGTTTATTTTTGTTGGTATCGGTAAATGAATTCGGCCTACGGTGTAGGTACGTGTCACTTTTGTGAAATCTAGAGAACGGTGCGAGGATTTGATGAACAAATGGAATATCTCTACAGTGTTGTAAACAAAGGGCAAATATCAAGTATTCAAAACGGCGTCGTCGCGGAGGTCGATTGCGGAAATGACAAACCGATTAGTTGCAGGTCTCTGCGTCCTGGGAGAGATATATCCGGCGGAACTAAGCGAAATTACTTCCCGCGTAGCTCCCGATGCACCGCAACGATGTCCAACCAAACAGCGCAATTCGATTTAAGAACGAACCACCAGTGAAAAGTCCTCTCTACGTCCACTTGTTAACTTCCAACTCGCTCGCTTCATTAGAATCGAAATTCCCACGGTTCATTAGGATTCCCCAGAATTCTCGGCGTTCGTTAGAAATACTCTGGCGGCAGTGGACCCCGGGCGTAAATAAGTGATTAACGCAGTTGGGATTGTTTTCAGACGCTCCGGAGCCGGCGCAGCACTACATAGTTGGAGTGAACTCTTGATACATTTACAATGAGTCGCCGACTTCGAAGCGGAGCGTCGCCTTCGCCTCCCGCGTCACTGTATACGCGCTAATGTTTCATGAGATTACTTACGATCTCTTTCAACTGACATTGTCATCTGTTTATGGTTTAAATATTGCCAACACTGTAGATAACTACTCAACTTCGTGAGATCTTGTAAGATTTACATAAGCACGGACAGATGATCGCACCCAGCTTTAAAATATGTTCATATTCTAAAAGGAATATATACTAAAGCTGCGAGCAACGGTTTGTAGGCAGGTACGTAATGGGTATTTTTAAGCTGAATTTTATTACGTCGCCATGAAAGAGGGTAAAACGTAATCCCAGGTATCAATGTAGATTCTGAACTACATTTCGTTGGAAGTTAATATTACGTCCTTACTTTGTACAGGCGGCTCCGTCGTTTTTTATACTGCTCGCGTAGATAATTAATGATTAATTTTTTAAAGTGATCGACTTTGTAGTCATTAATAGAGGCAGTTTCAAATAAGTTGTGCATAGGAATTGCCCTGGATTTTCCTTTTATTGTTACTTTGTCCACTTGTCTTAAGTTATCTTTTCCGGTACCGCATTCGTAAACACTATTTACTACTAATTTCACTGAAGTTTAAATAGTTTCACTCAAGACGCGGAGCACCTTGCGTTTAAAAAAGTCATCTTAAGTATTTCAATAACCGACGTTATGAGCAACCAGAGTTTTTACGTCTACAGAAGTAATTAACATTCATCACGAATCCATTTCCTCGTTTTCAAATGAGATGAGAAGACAAATTCGTTTCGTAATATTGTATCATGTTTGTAATCCCAAAGCGTGGAAGTACGTCGGTGTAGTGGAGCTCACGTATGGGCTGGGGCGAGGTGACCCTTTTCGTGCGTGTGTAACTCTATTTACCGTAAGCAAGGGAGGATAACCAGTTGAATTCAGTTTTAAAAAGTGTGTTCCGGGTATTGATGACTTTGGAAATACCCACGAGCGAAGCGTCAACCCTGCAAGCCTCACTTTATACATCTGTATAAACAAATCGATATGTAATTCTGATGTTATGCTCAACTAAGATAATTTTATCATTATAATCTTTGTTGGTTATTGGTGCTTGCTCAGAAGTTAGCAGTTGGTTTAGGGACTAAATGGACCCGCACGTCCGGACAAACATCGCGGGAATTCGCAACTCAAACAAGTTTAAGCAAATTTATAACTTCCGGATTGGAAGCAGGCTGTTGCCTTCTTGCGCTCACCGCACCACCGTATCTACGAACACATCTAACAACTATATTAAACCAAATTACACGGGAGAGTTAAAAGAGTCATAATTAACTTGTTAATAACTCAAAAAGTCCCCTCTTAATAAAATAAATAATTAGTTACAAAATTAAATGTAATAAAGGGACGAAGCTCGTGTTAAACAAAGTTGTACTGCTTTGTTTACCCTGCACATTAATAATCGAGCTAGTGATGTAATCTCATCGCGTTGTTACACAATTTGAATTTCTTATAAACACGCAGGTAAAGTAAAATTCAATAAGCATATTTTATCGTTGAAATATTTTCATTCTTGTTGTGAATACGAAAGCAGTTCAAACAGCGATTGCTGTAATTCAAGAGTGAGTGGAAACTTTTCCTAATGATAAGGCACGGAGAAATGATATGAAAATAGTTTCCTTATACCGGTCGATGCGCTCTTGAGAGGAAATAAGGAGGAATAAGGAGATAGAGTATTGTACGAGCGGAGAGTCGAAGAGCGCGAGGTCGCTGGCACTCTCATTCGCCACACAATGCAGAAGCTTACGGAAATATGTTGCATCCCTCATTCATTTCACGATCGATTTACGGAAAGTTTTAGTACCAGGGAAATGATTTATGCAGCTTTAGATTTAAATACATATTTCATTTTCTTTTTTATGAAAATGAAAATTAGAAGATCAATCTTCTAATTTAAATTTCATCCAAATAATAAAACATTAACATCGCTACTGTAAAATAGTTTTCACATTAAAAGGACCTATGAACTTTTTATTGTTTTATGGAGCAGTTAGAAAACGAACAAAGTTACATAAAAGTGCATTATCTTAAATAGAGCAGCATAGAGATAGAGCGAGGGTGCAAGATCCTCGAGGGCGGCGCCCTACGGGTTGTCGGGGTGCATGCCCGCACTAGCATCTTTGTGCTCAGTCTTACGTCACGCAGGTGACCGCGTAGCTCCTGAATCATGCCAGTAAGTCACATCACATAATGGATGGGGACGGGAATACGTAAACAACTTCTCAAATGCATCAAAGCTATTTTAGTTATATTTGCTGCAGTTGACATACATCAGCAAATCTTACTGTTTTAGAAGAAAATGCAATGCGATATTTTCAAGTATAAAATCTTTCATGTTTTACTGAAAAATACTGAAAATGATTTAGCTATGGGAAAGTAGCTTTTGAAAAATATGTGAAAATTATCCTCGTGCTGAATATAGAATATTTTCGCGTACCTACTTTATGTGCCGTGGAAATTCGATTGTGAAAATAGTAGTTTTACAATCTGAAAAATGTGGCGTATACCTGAACTGGTTTCAATTCTCGTACCCACTTGGGTACAATGAGAAGAGTGTTCTGTATTCTGTAGTACATTGCATCACTGCAATATAATTTTATTTGAGATGCCGTCGACCGCGAGGTTACTGAACATGTTCAGAGTTCAACAGCTCCTGGAGTTCGAAGGTCGGAGTCCGCATGAAGTGTCTTTGTTACGTAACGCGAGTATGTGAACTGGCTTGTCTAACGTCTGCATCATTATGTACTTTCAGATTACATTTTATTTATGCAGTAATATAAATCAAGCGGTTATGAGTTTCGTGGTGGGATCAGCATGTACTCAGAGCTCTAATACACGACATTAATAGACATAGTTACGAAATAAATCGCTGATCAGTTTTTATCCTCGTAGGTTAAAAGTTAGCCAGAAAAGCTTACCTTTTTCTCGCCGTTCTGCTTCGGGGTTGCTTTCAAATTAACCGTTTGCTATGTGATTGTGCGTGTCTACCTAAGTAGCTAAACTGCTTTGTTTTGTTTTTGTGACTTGACTTATCTTGTGTATCTAATACAAAAGGGTATATATATGGGTATATATTTTTTCTAAAGCAGTATGCAAATCTTCACTTCATAATGCAATAAAATAATTCAACCCATGATAATACTTTTCATGAATAATATCTTGCAGACTTCGAAAGGTTCTAGTGTTGGCACCTAAGCATTAAATCATTTTGGCTGTCTACGACTAGTAGTTCGTGGAAACTAGTTTTCGTGTTCCAGCGAAGGTGAAGCCCGTTTGTATAGCAGAGGAACATTGAGATAATCTCTGTCTGCCATCGGGTCGCTCGTATATCAAGGCGCAAGAGTTTATCATGTTCCTAAGAATAAATGGAACATGTTTGTAATATGAAAGTTTAACCATTGTGTGTTTGTGAACGGTTCCGTTATACTATTTGTTGCTTTCGAAAACACGTTCACATTCACACCTAACAATGTTTTTGCGATTGCCTATTAATGAAACTAAACCAATTGTTGCGTAATTACCCACCTGTTTCAGTTCGGTTAGCCTGAAACATTATTTAAATTAAGTCCCATATTACAAAGCGAACCTCATTTGCGTTTACAAAAGTGCAGATCATATTTTTTCTTCTGTGTGTTCGAATTGAAAGCGGTGTAATATTCTTTTTTGTCTGGCAGCGGGCGCCGCGCGCGCCGCGCACAAAGCCTGCCTGGTTTTGTATTCGCTCCCTCACTCACCTGGAAACGAAAGAAAAGAAAATGTTAATTAAGAGCCACTGAACAAAATTGATATCGTCGGGAATGAAGCTTTCGCTGTTATTGTAAACGGATGCCAACAGATCGTTAAAGCTATCAAGGAAAATATTCATTTATTTTATCTGAAAGCCACAATGTTTGGTTTCGTATCGGGAGAAAAATCACAGTTTATGAACAATAAAACTAAAGGGGAGCGTAATATGAAGTGGCATAACGGCTAGATATTTAGGTAATGTGGCACGAGGCGACGGCAGCGGTTCCGCGCAATGCCAAACGAGGCTGAAACGTACGTCTCATTAACACGTAGCGGTGGCGATATTTAGGGAGCGGTCGCGCGCGGTGAGCCGCGAACTAGCATTTGGCAATGCACGCGCTCGTACACAGCCGCGGCTCTGTAAACTAAACAACTCGTAAAAGTGTAAAAGTCGTAACGATAGCGGCGGAGAGACCGCCTAATATGAGCGGCGGCTGGAGCCGCGCCAGTCGCGCTCATTATCAGATGGGACGTTCCGGCGCAACCCTTTCGTTTTACGATTGGCCTCTAATTACGGCAGCGCTCAAGGCGGCGCGCTTTTTCAGTTGATATGAGCATGGAGTGGGCGCGCATTGCCAAATGGATATATTTATCGGCACAAGCCAAATCGTTTACGCGGTTCGACTGCCGCGTCCGGGTCGTCGGTTAGCATTACAATCGGCAGCCGTTTTGCGATATGAAAAAAGTCTCGGGAAATGTCGCAACCGAGCTGCAATAACAGACGGCGTTGGTTTACGAGAGGCCGCTGATAAAGCCGGCGCGGCTCGCAGTGTGCGGGTCGCCTTAACGACGTGTTGCCAATTTATGTTATGCGATAAGCTGAGTTTGTTTAGCCTGAGGCTGAGACGAATTACGAGTGCTGAATCACGTCAAGCCATAACGCTCTACGCTTCAAGCTAGGGCGGATAACTTTGTAGATAGAAAAATATTATGGAGCTATTAACTTACAAAGAATTCAATGCGTTTAATGGTTGGCGTGATAAAACCTGAACGATTTTGTGGGTTCGCGGTTTTTTTATCCTTGTTTTCGGTTGTATTAAGAATAGACGGTGTTGTCGCTGTTTTTAAGTTAATTAATTGCCCGAGATAATCGATGAACTATGTAACACGCGGTTGTTATTACGTCGCTGCACAGATTTGAGTATCGGCATTTCGGAGGCATCCGGCAGCGCGTTCGGTAGGTCCTAGTAACATATTCAAGATACTGGCTGGCGCACAATCGGAGGCGGACTACCGACTGGAATTACACGGAATCGGTCGCAGACAATATTAGTATGCCAGGAGCGATCACCGCTGGAATGAGTCGACGTGACGTAGCCGGCATCTTCCTCGTTGCTACGTCAAAGTGCAATAACAGGAATATCTTAAACTAGGAGAAAAGGCGGTGTTTAATACACTAAATATTCTAAAACGATGCATATTCATGAAGTGCCGACGAGGTGTCTGACTTTATAACGATCTATTTCATTGATAGCTTGATAAAATTGCTTTTGTAGAAATATGCATTATTTAAATAAACAGTTCTGTAATCGCGTTTGATGTTCATATTAGAACGACGTGATAGGAGCTCTTTGAGCAGTCGACAATTTATTTAAATCGCCTTTACACAATACAAAATGTACCCGAAGCCTTTACATGGTATCTTAATAATGATCGAGTATTATTAGGGGGACCGTAAAGCTATTTGGAAGGAAATCGCGCGATGAAAGATGAGGCGTTTTTGTCGGTTACTCGAAACATAGCGCGTGACGTGCATTGAGTATGTGGGAGTGTTCGGCTCGTAATCCCGACGTATTCACGGGAACAGAGGATGGGAACATGATGCGCATCCCATGCCGATTACATGCTGGGAAGGTAAGTAGAAATACCTTATTAAAATGTAATGTACTTCGATGCAATTGAGATTAAACGAATTGATAACTATCGACTTGATAATTAGAAATTATGATCGCTTTGTGGTATGATTGGAGATTCAAATATCTTAAATTCAGCCAGCCAATTTCAAATTAATCTCAAATATTGTAAAAGGCTGTATTGCGAAAGAGATATGCGATGAAATGCGTCGAGGTCGGGTGTCGGTGCGTCGTGGTGTCGTGTCGTTGTCGTCAGTCGCCGGCCGGCGCGCGGCGGCCCGCCCGCTCGCCGTGGGGACCGTCAACTCAATCTTGCCCCATTACGCGCGACAAATTGGAAAAATATTCAATTACATCTCGCTAAATATTGAATTATATCACAGCAAATTACAATTTTGCATCGGGGTAACACTATACTCTGCGCGAATTATCAATATTAGAAAGATGAGTACATATTATGATTTAATGAAGTTATGTAGCACAAATTATGACAGAGATTTTATCTTTTCAGGCTGAAACTTTTGACGAGTCGAAAACAGAAAATTATGCTGCAGTTTAAAACTATGCCTGTTAGAAATATACTAAAACTCGTTATTTTCAGGAAGCAACTAAGTTGTCGGTATTATTGGACATGCTTTATGTAACACAAAACCAAAACCCCGATCCAATATTGATTGTTTGTATATGCAATTACAAAAATATTGATTACCCGCGCCTTAAGTGTTTGATTGTATTTGTGCGCAGCATACACGATCAATTTATTTACTCGATGGAAAAATAATATGCGAGCTTAGCTCGGCGACAAGTGGGCGCGGGAATTACTCGCCAGTTGGAGTAATTGCCAATTAATCACCAGCCGTTTTCTATTTCAGCAGGCGACGGCTATACGTGCCCCGTCGCTAACGAAATTGAGACTGCACCGATATGAACTAGCTGTTATGACAGAACTCTTCATTGCTTTGCTACTTCCTATAACGCTAATAAACGAGAAAACTGAAGTTGTTCACAGGATCACGTCTGATCGATCGTCTTCAAGTTAAATAAAATGTTTATCAAAGAAAGTGGATTGTTGTACTTCTTAGTACGTACGTATTTTGCATCTGAAGCGTACTAAAAAGGTCTCGTTTGTGAGGAAAGCAATAAATAATAAAATGGAACAAGTCGCAGTGAAGCCGCGGCGATGAGATACCAATTGTCTGTCGGTCCAGACGATTATTCCCTCGGCTTTCGGCGCTCCGTTTTATTCAGATCAGTATCTTTATAACATAATTAAGTAAATTTCGAAGTCGTCGCGCTCCATCTCCGAAATAATAAGAGTGAGAGCTTAGATAACCCGCGATTTAATACAATTTTCTCTTATTTTGCCATCTCTTGTAATTAGGAATTTCGTTGTGACTAACGAAATCACTCGACGTGTATCACGTTTTCCGTGAAGTATTATGATCCCGACCGAGCCCGTTTTGACGAATTACTTAACGGTGCTCAAAATTTGCAAACGCAGAATGCGATTTGATCATTAAATTGACTCTGAACTTTGGCTTTATTTCATAAAGTTCAAGATTGTTCATGAGGGAATACTATTTATTTAAATATCTTGTTTTTCTATCAACATGTCTAAAAAATAATATCTCGAATATTTTTGTTTTAATTTAATGCAATACGAATTTGACAAATGACTTGATGATTTGTTTACGTAAACAAGTTGGATAATATGATAACTTTTCGCGATCAGGTAAATGTTTGTCACAAACAACGTTACAACTTTCTGAAGTTAAGTGGGGACAAACAAAACAGATATGCAAAACGTTTTCGACGTTACCATTCAATTGAACAACATCAATAGAGAAGCTTTCACAATATCGTCACGTTGAGTGGCGTCGCCGGTATCGGTATCGGTCTCGGTACTGCGAGACGTTGTTTAAACACATGTCCAGCTAGGTAAATGGGTCGAGCAACTTATTTCCTCAGAGTGATTTATACCCAGGTTATTCTAGGTCGGGTATTTGTATCGGCTGTGATCGCTGAGTGGATTGCGCGGCGACACCTTTCAAATAAATTGTCTTGAGACCGGCCGAGACGGTAAACAACTCAACCCTATGCAGATGTGAACCAAACCAAACACCTTCAATTTCCTAGAGGGGTAGTGTCGGCCCTAAAATTGCACTCGACTCTCGTTTCTTCTCGCCGTAAGTGACTTAGGGGGCTTTTTTATTTAAACTGCAAAGTGAAATTGTTTTGGCTTGTTTAAAGAGCACTATCTTGTACAAACGTCTAGAATAACGCCTCAGTTTTCTGACAAAAAGAAGAAGCATTTTTCTAAGCTTATTTTAAAGCTCTTTGGGAAGGGTTTTAAAGTTGCATTTGCAATAAATATGTATGACGGACGTCGGCAAAGTTTGACAATTAGCGGCACCTTTCAGCGCGTAGTGATAACCCTCAATCGCTACTAAACAAGTTGATTAATTACTGGACAGCGAGCGTTGCTAACAAAGTTCCATTGTCAAGTGTGGAACTAGACGGAGTCACGTGCAAATTATATTGTTACCTGGTCTGGTAGGTACTCGTACATAACTAACAAATGTTCAACTTGACTGGCTCAACTAAAAGGAAAGCATTGACAGGGTGTGGGAAAGTTTGTCCGAGTTTGTGGTGCAACATGTATAATCAGTTTTATACCTATTCGAGGGTAGAATGTTTACTGAATCAAATAAATAGACTTGCATTCATATTTTTTTTGAGTGAAGAGTACGTACATACCGTACAAACTCCTTGTTAGAGCCAATTTTTATTTTCCAAGAGTATCGCTTGCTAATGATAATGTGTGCGTACAGACTGCAGTACAGTCGATGTTGGCGTGTATAATAAAAGCAATTCCAGCTACACGTTGTCGGTATGAAATTGGTGTTGCAATAGACGCGATGTCGCCGCTGCCAAATTACCGGCGTGTGTGGAACCGCCCTAACAATTACACCACTGGCCTTTAATGTTTCGTTGTTGTAATAACCTGATGTTTTTGTATTAACTTTTATTGTTATTACTGACAATACTCTTGTACCAATAGAAGTGGGTTTACTCGTAATGCTCGTCTGTATTGTACTTTACATTTTTATATTAGCTACCAAATAATTTATCTTTACATTCCGTAACAATACCTTAGTAATAGACTTAATTTCTTATATGTAAAACACTGGTTTTTACATGTCTATATTTCTACTTAGTTTATGAAATAACAAGTTTTTGAAAAGCATTACTGATAGTCCAACATATAAAACAATAATCTATATTACACACAACAAAGGTAGATCAAGCAAATAGCGCAATAAATATACGATAAATTACTATCGGGGTACTGAAAGTGTAATTCTCGTAGTCGCCTACGGACTACGGAGCGACGGCGGCGGCGTAGCACGCGACGACAGCTGATATCGGCTTAGCCGCGTAGGCCTGTTAGTTGGCAAGTGCTACGAATGCGCGAGTTGCCAGCGCCTAACGGATAAGCCCGCCAGTTACACACATAGCAAGAACGACTGTATACCAGTACATACATACGCAAATAGTAAGGTACAGTCGACATATACGTACACCGATGGTACCATTGAGCTGATACTGTATTATACTCTGGCTGAGTTACGCTCTTAATAGGTGGAAAATTATTTTATGAACCATAAAACACTGTTGGTACAAGCATGCATTACAAGGTGATTATAATAAATGTATGAGCGGTTTGGATTATAAAAACAGGTGGGGTGTGAAAAATGTAAGCATGAGATGTTTTTTTTCTGAAACGTGATCAGAAATTTTCCATCAACCGTATTACCGTCATCAACTTAGCATTACGGTTATCATTGAAGATGAAATACTTAAGTAATTATATAAATACGAATGTTTCCTCGACATATACGTTCATTATTTGTCTAATTATGTCGCGGCATGTATGTGTCAAGACATGTAATTATATTAACAGATGGCAGATGCAATCGGACAGGTGTAAAGCGAATACAATCAGTGTCTAAGTGTTAAACATTGCATGGTTAATCAGGCGCACAGTAAGCGCATATCAATGCGGCCAGGTGTAACAGCCAGATAAGTAATGCGGCGAACTATTGCGTACTTGATGACTGTACCGCTTGATATGGCAAGCACTGCCATAACAATACTATATGAGGAATCGAAGTTATTACAGATTGTGCGGAAACTAGTGACTGAGTGCACTTTTAACACCCGATGACTCTTAGTATACCTATGTTATAATTAGGTACTTTAATTATTCCAGTTACCCCTACATCAAAAAAGTGGTAAAGAACCAGCTTCAAAATTGTGAAATGAATGCTCAAAAACTTTCCTTGAAATGCTTTACATGATTGTGAAAAGCATACCAAATTCTTTACAAGTAGTTTCTGAGATATTCCGAGGTTATGAACATACAGAGTCCTCTCGGTACATGGTTGAAATTATTTGAAAATAATATTCAGAAACTTCTAACTGAAAAGCTTCATTCCCTGAGGTAAAAGACCCAGTAAATAAGTGTTGAGTTTCCAGAATCATATCTAGTTTGTAGTTTTTCCGCTAAGCGGTTTGTGCTCAACAATAACTGCGCCAAATGGAATAGAGGAAAGGATAAAAGCACTTCTTGACGTAAACAGAGTGCGCCTCTCAGGTAACGATGTTTGCGAATCTTCTTTGGGAGCACAATGCTTTGCAGGTGCATTGTGCCACCTGATATGCAATATATTATTATCTATCCTTCATTTGACATATCCGTCCTGTATCCTACTTATGACCCTCGATCAGCATGTCGTAAACCGCCAAATCGGTAGCCAATAACGCATAAATCACGTGATCGATGCGCGTCTGTTTTCTGTACGTTCGTGATGCTATTTTTGCCGACCGGCAGGCCAATCTTTTTCTATGAAAATTTCGACAAGATGCGTATTGATACACCTCATTGAATTTTACTACAGGCCGCTAGCGCGTTGCTTGTTTTACACCCGTGTTCATGTCTCAACGCTTAGTTAATATCCAAACATAGACATTGTAAGGTGTGAACATGTTAAAGATTAACATTCCGAAATCGAAAACACAACAAAAAGAAAAAAAATCGCTGGACATTACACAAAGCGCCATCTAGTGCCACATTAAGCAAGGCTTGTGTCGTGGTCACCAGACAGTTGATATACTACATACATACTTTGTAAATACATAGGTACTTATTACACATATAAACATCCATGACTCGGAAACAAAATGTCCATGCTCATCACACAAACATTTGCTCCTACCGGGATTCGGACGAAAAAGAACGTTTTAAATTACAAAAATTACACACACACCTTTGACGTTATTAGTATCAATACTGTCATCCAACAAAAAAAATAAGAAAGTTAATTTAAGACATGGTTGAGCTGTTAGGTAGGTAAGTCACGTGACGTGATATTTGTTGAACTTCATGATCGATTCTTCTCTGGAGCTGTTGTATGCCTCGTCCACGATCGCTCACTCAAGGAGGTTGTGATGGGCCGAGCAACTAGTGCACACATCACACCCAGGTTGAGTGAGTAACCGGGAAGGAGGTTAAGAGCTCTTCTGATCTGGTGGTGGCTGATGTGATGCTGGCTTCTTTCTTCATATTGAGTCACACATAAGGTCATTGAAAACGAAGACACCGCTTTTCGTACAGTTTACATTTAAATGTAGAATTTTACAACATTTGTACAAACAGATTTCAGGCAGGTAGTATAAGTAAACATAAACATATAAATATTTAACAAATTGAATAAGCTAAACGATAGAGTCCGGTAACAAGAAAAATATTTCTCTCTCAATATTTTTTGCCAAAAAATCCGACACCGCAACAAGAATTATGTTCAAATCATTGTATAAATCCATAAGAGCGATATCGACGCTTGTTTGATGGAGCGCCCAAAATAGCACACTGTAAAGCCCCGCTTGTAAACCGATCGAACGTCTTACTTCGACTATTTCGGCTTCAACGCGAGGAACGCGATGTTTTCATAATAAACACTCTTATAGCTTTCACCTTCGATTCTTGACCGCTACTTGCTATTAATTAGCTACGTATTAACTTATTATCTTCTGTTACCAATACCGGTGTTCTTTATGTATACCCTACTTCGATATACTGGTTTAAAATTTATAGAAAAGTTACGAGAAAGATGTACCCACAGAAATACACATGTAGATAACTGCCTACTTGTAAAATAAAGTAATAAAATACATGGCTTTGTTTATAACATCTTTGTTCGGCAATAAAACACAAACAGTTTTATGTAACACAGCGACAGATTCGATTTATTTATTAACTACGTAAGTAATGCCACACGCGGCCAACGTTTTATACGGCAAATAAAATTGTATTGTAAAGGGGTGCGGTTCGAAGGCAACGCCATCTATTATTTACAGTACGCACTGTGCCCGGCCTACCCTCGTTTACATCACAATTAATTTAATTTGCTTTTTCACAGGCTTCTTCCATTCCCTCATTGTGACGTGGAGGGCTGAGGGCGTGAATTTTCTCGTGATTTGGTAACGGAGGCGGTAATTAGAGCAATTGTGAGGTTTCTCCATTTGTTTTTAACTGTTTATTACCGCGCTCGGTTATTTTGAATGTGCCTAGAATTAACTTAATGTTTGATATCGCTGTAAGTTTGTATTAACACTTTGTTTTTGAGAAAACGAGAGGATTGAGAGAATAAAATTTACTGATACTTAAGTACGTAGGTATTAATTAGTTAGCGGTGTTTTGCGGTAGGTTCGCTACATGTAAGGCGAGCCGATGTAATGGAACTCGAGCCATGCGGCGAGCCGGCTCGCTGGTGGCGTATCGAGTGTCGCCGGACATGCGCGCGCGACGACGGAAGCCGCCCACCAGCGCACTTCCGTCCGCGATACATCCGTCTGACATCTGCCATCGCACTGATATGATAAGGCTTCCTGGACAAAAGATTACAGCCGAGTTAAAATATAATTAATAAATATTATTTAGTTTTAAAAATACACTTTTTGATCGTAGGGAGGCACAAATAACAAGTTACTGTGAATATAATGCGAGAATCTTAAAATAGAATTTGTAATTAGATGTTATCTTGAAACTCCGACGTATGCACCCACTCGTAATATTTTCATGAAATTGGCTCTTGAAACCTACGCGGAGATATACCTAATTGACTCTTGTACTCGTATCAATGCATGGTCTTCGAAATAATCTATTTAAAGTAAAGGAAAACGAAATATCATTGAAGTTGGTTTTTAATTAGAGCTATGCGTAGGTTTAATAGTTATATTAGTGCTATAAAGTAAAACACGCTGTATGACATAGTGTCAGGGAGCTAGGCGTCGAGAACAGTGCTAAGTTGGTGTAAATCTTGGTCTAAGTGAGCCGGGATACAGTTTAAGCACGCGCTCGCGTCGCCGCCTTCAATCTAACTTTGTCGCGACCGTTGCCTGTCCGCTACACCCCTGCATAATGAAATGGGGACTGTCCTAGAATTCACAAAGTTACCCGATACTCAATAATTACATCCATGTTCCACGCTCCTTCATGTCAACGTTCAATATTCTACGTATTAAAATGTTACGTGCAGTTTTTACACGAGAGTTTCCCGACCTTTTTATGCGCTCCGCCCTTATCTAATGCGTCGTAACATTTATCTAGTATCTGTCACTTAAAGCCTTTGCTCTCGTGTAAACGGGTGACCTTATTTTTTGCCGAAGGGCCGGAGCTATCAGTTGGTCCCGCGACACAATATTAACGTGCAGGCGATGTATCGCGTAGGAATCACGTCATCGTTCACTTGCTGGCAGGGCGTGGCTGGCGTGGCTGGCGTGGCAGCTCAGTGAGCTCGTGAACTTGCGGGAAGCGAGCATAAAGCTAGCGATAGATATGCGCTGTTACCGTCGCCGTCGCCGTTATCATGTCACCACTAAACTTTACAATTGTTTCCTACAACATTTTGATGCAAAAGCTTAGATATGTGCTCTAATTGATTTCAAAAGATAATATGCCGAAGCGAGGTACTTATGGCGATTAAGTCAAGAAACGAAAGCTTGTTAGTTAAAGGGTGAGATCATTTAATTATATAAGTAGAGGCTTGCTTTTTTTACTATACTATCACAAATCGGCAATTCAGATTATCTTACGTGTATAAATATAATATAGATATATCCAAAACAATAACTTATCGTATCCTAAATTAATACTGGCAGTGTCGCCAACTAAGCCGAGTGTACACTAGTATGTATTATATCACAGCGAACATATAACGCGTCTGTTATAACCATACAAGGGACATCTGCACGGAGCCTTATGAATCCAGAGGGTGATGGATGGATCGGTCTGAGCAGAGCCATGCATACTCGATTATATGTCGTTTATAACAAATCTATGTGGTTGTATGGTTACAGTTAATACGTTCACAATGACATTTTGTAAGAATAGGATATATTTATTACTGTGCACAATGGCTCTCTAAAACTTTATCGCAAAATCGCATTTCAAAGAGAATTTCTCTAACCAATTAGATATTCAGCTGAAAACTTTAAAAGCATTTGTAAAGTAAATTAAGCGTACCAGTGGAGTAATTTGTCGAACGTTTCAGCTCACCCTTTTGCGTTGAATGACCTAGAAAAATAAGCTCTATCTCTCTCTGAAAGAGCGCCGAATGAAGTAAAGTTTTAAGACAAGCTGTCAATTTCACGTAAAACCGACTCAAACTTTTAAATGTTCAGAAAAATCATATTTTATTACGTTTAATTTGAAATTTCTTCCAGTTTGTGAACGGCCATCAACATTTTCGTAGATAATAAAGTGTTTAAGGATAATAAAGGAAGGTAACAAAACACACAACCATAACCATAAACATAATGCCCTACAAATAAAGCAAGAGCGTCTACAACATCGTAGAGAGTTCTAAAACTCGAGTCTTATACAGTTCACCTTTCCATAATTTCAGATATCGTGTTGTCAACGAGGAGGAAATGAGCCAGTTGATTATAATGCTGCGATGGCACGCTACGAGAGGAAAATTCAGACGCGCGCCTTTAGCAGATCGTATCGACAAGAAGGCAGGTTAATGATGAGGTCGATCACCTATCGTTTACTCACCCGTGAAGGGACAATGTAGCGATATGAATATATAAAAAAGATTACTCGGCAAACCTGCTTGGTCGTGCACCAGTACATAATATAAGATGTATCTAGTGGTTACATTACGTACGTATACTTCCAGCGTGTATCTAATGGTCTTACATACGTGTATGGTATAGGTGCGCACATATACTGGCGACACCACGACAGAGCACTTAGTGGAGCCGCACTGAGGCGGGGTCGCATCAATCACAACACAATTTTATATCAAATGTCGCTCTCAATCAATTTGTGCCGGGATCGTATTCCCCACTATACTACCAACTAGCGACGTACACCTTCGCTCTATACGTTTTGTGAAAGGGGATGATACTGCCACAACTCCAGGTATAACTAATGTCTTGTTTACACAGCAATATGTATTGGGAAAAATTGATGGCAGAAGAAAATGGTATATGCTTAGATCACAATGATGTTTACTTCAATAATAGTTCGCATACCTGCGTGGTAGGATCACTATTTCAAAGATTAAATTATAAACACACTATAGATTATGCTCTGCAGTTTAGTTTAATAAATGAATAATGAAGTATCAGTTTATGTAAAAAATAATAACAAGCCCAGATGTCGGACTACGTGGCATGGGTTAGGTTCTTTGTTCTTTGTTTAAGTTACATTCCTATCGTTAAAGGGTGAGTAACCAATTGTAGCGTCACACGAAGTGAATGTTTTCGTCCGACATTATATTCTCTCGCGTATTTTCCTTAACACGCTCAGATGACTAATATCGAATGACGTTGTAACGTGGCCTGAGGTGTTCCGGTGGCCACGGACTAACTTTCCTAATGGATGGCGTAGTTTTGAGGAAACCACTAGAGATAATTAGAGAGTTAGCCGCTCGCATGACTGTTCTTAATTGATCGAGACATTCTTACGTCACAATAATTCTACATGGCAAATTATGTCTATCTTTTCATTAATCTACGGTAGGAATATTATGATGGCAACATTTTGAACAATTTGAAATTCAAATGTGTTTCAATTTCTTGCGTTGAATCATGCTTGTTTCCAGAGTGTAATAATAAGAAATTACGATTCCTCACGATATGAGCAGATCGAGTAAGCTGTGAGTAGGTATGAATCTGGCCACACAAAGGCAGCTGTTTATAAAACAAAACACCCGCGTTTCTTGGTCTTGCAATGCGTATTGAGAGACTATGAAAATAATGGTCTATTAAAGAGCTAGGCAGCTCCTTGTGCCTAGTGCTCTATTGTTCTGTAGTCGGCATTGCACTCACGTGTAGTATGGAACATCTACCAGGAAAATAGCGGGTAATGATTCCGCTACATACTAATTGTTGACAATATTTTTTTAGATATCGGCCCAAAGTTACGTGCTTCGAATTAATATTCGTTAACTTGAGAATTTAGAGTAGGTACCCAAGTGCCTCGAATGTAACAACAAAAATTCATCACTGAGACTGTTGTTGGGTGTTAACTAATTTCACCGTAGTAAAATTAATTTATCAGCAGCAATGTTAGTTTATTAATTGAGATTGCGTTTTAAATAATTGGCCTTTCAATTGCCTGATTGCAACAACGGAAAAATGAAAACTTTGCATCTTTATTTAATAAACTTGGGCTCAATACTTACACGTCTCCATTACATTAGAATGCATGTATTCACAATCGTCCTTCTCTAAATCTCTTTTATTAATGTTTTATGGTTCTATAAAGCCGTAACAGCCATACGCTTGTAATACCATGCCTTGTTTTAAAAGGAATACGTGCTAAAGCTTTTATTTTACTCTTTCTTCTTCTGAATTTCTTTTTAGAGCTTTCAGATGATAGAAGCGTTGCTCAGTTGCTTGTATTGAGCATCTTCATTAAGCGCTGTGGTTTTTTTCTGATATCAGGGTGAGAGTGACAGGCAGGGGGCGGGCCGGACGAGATAAAGTATCTTATCATCTGGTATCTGGCCGAAGGGAAGCCACTCAATCGATAACTGAATGAAATACTTGTGTATTATGGGAACATACTTAATGCGAGGAGCTATAAGGATTGTTCGAGATGATAACCGATGTTTATGAAACGAAGTTTTGTGAATTTCGCAGAACTTTTGTGGAGGTTTGAATATTTAAAAGAATTGAGTACGATTTCATTTTTCTGTTGTGTGTGAAGTATTAGGAAAGTCTATACTATTGCGACAAAAATACTATTCATGACTATATATTCATAAATATTTTCAACCATTACAGATGAAAGGTACGTGAGAACAATCAACTTAATACTCGTGTCAATCCTGATTCATGAAGATTTACATTACGAGAAGATTATTGTACAAAAGCATACCTAATTGTGTAGATTAGTGATACGTCCGAGAATAGAAATTTATTGTATGCTTTCTGTGACAAGTTTAAATGGTCTAATGGAATGGATGTTGTCGCTGATTGGTTCACAATGCGCGTGAGTGGAGACTGGAGAGTGCTCAGATCACAAGTCAGATTGTTGAACTTACAGATTTGTATGTACGTTATGGAATGTTGTAGTTAAAATCTTGAAATATATTTTTTTTTCTTGTTAAAACAAGAAGAACATTGGAGGTTCTATTTAAATCTGGTTTATCTGGTTGTGGTTGAAAAAAATAAACAACCAGTTGTTCTGATTAAATCCATAAGGAGGTTACATATACAAATAAGTAATTAAACATATTAAAAATAAATTAAAATACTTCAGTAACAAATTGAGTATGCGAAACGGAAGTAATAAAAAAGTAAATGAAATAATTTCTTAGCGCTACAACTCACCATTTCATAGCCCGCCTCCATTTTCACTTACGCACAAAACCAATAAAAACAAGAATAACAACGTAAAAAATAATACAGTCCGCGTTGCTCGAGTGCAATTGCATTAGGAGATGCGAAATAAAAACGAAAATAAAAGACGGAGTAATAAAACGGCGCGCGTTATCGCCGCGAGACGTACAATTAATGGAATGTTTGATTTGAATTGTTTTGCTGGTCTCGGCACGCGGCACCAGGAGTGCGTCCGCGGCGCGCGGAGGTTGGATGTGGTGTGGCCGCACTGGCACGCTCGCTCCGTGACGTGGGCGCGCTGTGCACGCCATTCCGTCA
Source organism: Xestia ashworthii (assembly GCA_950022955.1). Lineage (NCBI taxonomy): Eukaryota > Metazoa > Arthropoda > Insecta > Lepidoptera > Noctuidae > Xestia > Xestia ashworthii. The sequence goes on along the minus strand of OX465562.1, from coordinate 8,794,833 downwards.
GTCCGCCACTCCGCCACTCCGCCTGGCCTGCTGCGCCACGCCGCGCCGGGCGGGCGGTTATAAGCGCGGACAGCGGGGCGGCGCGCGGCGTCGATAATTTACACGATAATATCGCATTACAAACATATTAAAAGCTGCACTTTACATAACTATTAACTGATAAATATTAACATGTGTTTAAGGGACTGGTTCTTATCAGTTCTTTCACTAAATTGTTCTTGGGTATTTCGTAATATCTGTGTGGCCCTGTGCGCTACACATTTTACTTTATTATGGCTCTTGGTTTTTAAAATGTGGAGGTCCGAGGTAGGTAGGTAGAATAACTTGAATTTGTTGTGACTGAAAAAAATTCTATGAATATCGTCTCATCGAGATGACTGATTAAAAAAAATGGTTTTGTTTAGTCCGTCAGTTAGATTATCGAAAAATACTGCATAGGTCGGGTAGGCTGTAGGATCGTTTACCCTATTACCTATCAAAAACAGTATATTATTATGTAGAAGCAAGTAAAATGCCGATATGATAATCCTATAAGGTATACAGTAATAAATGTGTGAGTCAGTATCGAGTAAGGGCATCGCAAGGCTTCGGTATAAGTAGCGCCGAATTGTGGCTTCATGTCCGAGCCACGATAATCTAATGATTGTGGCGGGCTATACCCGATATCTAATTATACTTGTAAATGGATACGTACCTTTAAATACGTTTAGTTTTCGATACTTGCGGGCAAGGAAATTACTAGGAAATGAACTGAATTAGATGGATTTGAATTTTGATGCGATTGATGATTAAAATGAACATAGGTACTGTTTAAGGAAGGGTCCGAAGAACTAAATTGAAAATATATATTTTGCACCAGTTTAATCAATGTCGTCACGAAAATCTCTATACAATTTCCCAAATAATAGGAAAAATACTATTATAAGTATTGTAACATTTTACTTGTTTTCAGAAAAAACATTATTTATTCTGGCTAAACATATTTCTATTAAGTTCGAAATTATGTAAATCTCACGTTTCCATAGGTACCTTACGTAAAATGTAGGAGAGCATTAAGTTACGTATACATCATATAAACAGGCGTCGCTTAAATTGTAATTTCACGGCTCGACGGAAATTTTCATTGGCGATTAATTCGTGATTTTAGTTCATGGAGTAGGCGCCTCGGGCGGAGGGCGCTTAGCATGTCGCTTACGACGTTATTCAGCTCCCCGATGTCAACTGTATCATAACAATTAATTTGTTTTTGTTTCCCTTCTGTGAGTTCGTAGCTTTATTTAAATCCTACCCGTTCGCTTTTTGTTTCGCGCCCTCGTTAAGAGCAAGGGTTGTACGTTTTTGATTTCTTAGGTATACAATTTTTGTAACGTAAGTATTTAAGCGAAATTTTACGAAATTAATTATTAATAATATATTTATTCTATTGTATAGTCATTATAACTTATTATTATTTCTACCAGTACTGACAGAGTAGCTTGATAATAATAGGTATAAGGTAAATCGTGTTCTTAACATAAACTTTACACTTTGCGGTTAACTTAGCTATAAATAGAGCGAAATATATCTAACTAATAATAACAACACTCGTTACTAGGCACGTTAAGCAATGTTTTTCATCGTTATATTTAATTATTAGTATTAGCGCGTTATACTTGGACCTTTTGATGTTTAAACAAAGCCTTCTCATACGACAGCTCGCAACGGTCATAAGTCATAGCATTGCAAATTCGATTGTGTCCTTACACGATGTGCGAACCGCTGTCACTTGTCAGATGCGTATTAAGGGTTGGAATATGGAACTGTTACGATACCTACTTCCCGCATTCAAAAACAAAGAGCCGACGGCATTTTCGACGCTGCCGCAAATTGTGACAAATTGTGTTATTGAAATTTATGTCCGGCAGTTTTGAGACATAATTGGATGCGGAGAGTCGGCAGCCATGTTCCCAGAGTGACGTCACGTGCTCTAATGACATTTATTACGGACAGTTCATTGGCGCCGCTCGTCTCCGCAAACGTAGTGCTATTTCACATTTGGAAATTAATTTTTGCGGCATTCTGCAGGCCAACGCCCGAGGATGCAATGTCCCGCCCGACATTGCTCCGAGCGGAGCTTAGCTTTGGAATTAACTTTAAGTTTTGTTTTTCTAGTAGCTAACTGGATTAGTGTTTTATGGCTTTCAGTTAACTTTTCTAAATTTGTTCGGACTTATTTGGCGTTCAATTAAATTAAACTTACTGTTGGTGTTGTTCATAACTGTCAGAAGCTTACCTGTAACAAAAAGTGTGAAATTTAGTTAGTTATTTGAGGCAAGATTTATTTGAAGAACGAGCGATGTCAAACAAAATAAGATACAATGTTACTCTAATCCAAATTAAAGGTGATACAACTTTAGGTGGACAAAGAGGGCGTGTTACACGTCTGCGTAAATCTGTTCCCAATAAAAGTAATAAATCGTGAAGCGTCGCTACACAGGTGGTGATTTTTTTCCCACAGCAACAATACGAAGATTGCGTCTATAAATAACTGCAATAGTGAGATGGGACAGGACGTCCACTCTGCTCGAAGGCCATTGACTGATTGCCCGGAAAGCAAGGAGCGGCCGATAGGTGGCGTTGATTAAATAATTAATCAAGTTGGTAACTCTTTTAAAATGGGTGGACATTGGGCAGACTTATATTTTTATTAGGGGATGTCGTAATTTCGTTATAACGAAGTTATAATGTTGACGGATTGAAAAGGTGTTATTCAGTCATTAGGAAATAACTAAAACTAAGTAATTACTACATTGTCTCAAAATTAGTGTTTCTCCAGAAAGCTTAATTTTACATACTATTTAGAGACCCTCCAACATGCGTATTGCGTTTGATATTGGTTTTAAGAAAATAAACCACGATTTTTCTTGTAAATGTGAAGCTGGAATAACGTAAAAAGAGGCTTTAGCTTTTCAGTAAAACCTCCTCTTTGCGCTATTACGAAACAACGATGTTTTTCAATCATCAATATATCACGTATGTGGGTGGCGAGGATGAGGATCAAGCCAAAAACATTGGCGAGGAGGAGTCGCTTTCAAACCTGTCAAATGTGACAGGAAAAAGGGCGGGAAAATGTCACTATAATGGATGTGTCACCGGCATCGTGGCATAACGCGACCCGTTGGCATGCACGGCCTCAGATACACTCCCTGTGGATTAAGTAATACCAGATTTGATGAAAATTTTAATACCTACGGGCAACAAACAACCGCAGATGGAAAACGGGGTTGTACTGACTGCCTAGCTGACAGTTGTTTTATTTAGAACAAAACAAATAAGTCAGGGTTTTCGAGGCACAGATTGCATCAACTTTCGTGTTTAATTTAAAATTCGTATTGACTTTAAAATAAAAAAAACTGACATGTCTTTTATCGTAGTACGAGTAGAATAAGTTTTTCAGCAATTTATTAAAATTTACAGTTTTTATTAAAATTTACAGTTACGAATTATTTGTTGGAAGTAGAAGGAAGCTGTAATAATGTACCTTTTAGCACAGAATACATAATAGTACAAATAGTATTAGCCAAACTAGAAATCAAAATGCAGTTTGGAATTTTGAAGCAATGTCCTCATGTAATCAGAATAATGAATGCGATGGCTCAGTGCGATAGTCAATACATACGGTTCGGAAAACATGCCCGAACATGATGGATGATGGAAACGAAATGTGATGAAAGATAGAGATAGATGTCTGTTAATAGTCTTGTACAGTCTGAATATTGAGGCTTTGATAAACAGTGAGTGAGAGGTTTAAATTGGAAGGAAGTCTTCCTACTGCTGCACACTGGTAAAACCCATCACTTTGATATCACGCGTAAGTGTTAGTTTTCGAAAATACAAAAAGATTTAATTTTCGGATCGAATAATTGTCGTAAGTACCTACCAATTTTTCTGTAAGATTATATCTCTATAAAATAAATCTTCAGTCCGAAGAATGTTCTATAGACTTGTATTGTATTGTACAACGGGCTGGTGTCCGCAACTCCACGTCAAAGCGCGTATTTTGCGTATGAGCTATAATCCACCACGCGGCCCAGTGCGGTTTGGTGGATGTCACATGTCTTCGAATTTTGGTTCTAGGACATGCCGGTTTCCTCACGATGTTTTCCTTCACCGTTTTTGAGAGCAGTGGTGATGAAATAAATTACACAAAGTATTGCGCCTGTCTGGGTTCGAACCCACGACTTACTGTTCGTAAGTCGGGCCGCTACCACTGGGCCACCGCTGCTCTCTATAGACTTATGTCATCTTTATGGAAATAAAATTTCGGAAAATACTATATTCAGCTAGTTCTTAACTTGAATATTCTACGATGCGATGATTCCGTTTGAAGCATCGCATCGTAGAATGGCATTTTACATTCTTCAGAATTTTCATGAAAATTAGGACACGAGCACTGAAATTCACCGAGGTAGATCAGTTGATATCATCGAGTTGACATTTACCAACGGCCATATTGGTCGTTATCTGTCACCGCCCCCTACGATCCGTTTCACTTGCAACCCGATAGGGGGCGACACCGGGCGACGCGACTACTCGCTCCATAATGGCTACCACGGCCCCTTTTTTATTACTGACCCGCTAGTAAACAGATCATTCGGGTTTGTGGTGTTATAAAAACGAAATTAACTCTGGCCGGTAGATGTCCAGATATCCTCAGTGCTTACTGCCCTACTATTAACATAAAATCGCGTGTCACGCACATTCCGCAGTTTAAAGCGTCTCAAAGACATTAACCGCTCGTGTATTGCCTAGTAATAACGTCCGAAAAGTACATCAACTCGGTAATACTCGCATATTTCCGCTAAACCCGGCTATCATTCGGATTCTCAGGTGCGTTCAGACGCTCGGCGCTCGGGTCAATATAATATCTTTTGGCATATGCTGACTTTATGAATTCACTAGCCAACATACTCGTACCAATGTCAGATATAAGTATTTCTTTACCTAGTTATTTACTAACATACCTACTTGCAGTTATCAACGAGAGCACGCGCTCATAATAATAAAACTGTTTAGGCATGTGTGCCTGATATGATTAAACGATTCACATTGCTATCATTTCCTATGCGCCATCCGGCCGATGTTCATTATACCTAAGTACATACGAGTGTATGCGGGCACGAGCCCAGTAGGCACGTATGCCCACCGCGAGTGGAGCCATTGTGCACTCCGATATTGTGTTAATAGATTAATCCAATCAAAATATTAATTCCACAACGCAGCTCGTTCGTACCTATTTACATTTCAATCGCACGATTTATTCGTTGGATTTGAGATATTCATCGACAATGTTCAGAATCGATTCTATTGGGAGGCATAAATACGCTTTTATAAAGTATGTTGTAATCCCCATTCGGGATGTGTCGGAACTGTAACGACTGAAAACATTTCTGAATATTAAGGAACAGGTGGGATGTCGTTTAGAAAATCTTGCTACATAGAAATCTTGGACTCCAAATATCGAATGTAATAGAAAAAGTCCAGTATAAAAATCTATAGATATGATTTTATTGGGAGCAGATCGGCGCCGCAACTCGAGTCAGTGCGCAACGTGAGCCTCTCGAGGGCTGCTTTGGGACCCATGAAAGCCGCTGTTTAAATAAGGGTCTAACTGTAAGGATTGCTCGAAATAGCACTTTGTAACACCATCGCCTAACTCGAGAACATTGAACTTAATTTGGCTCGAGTGTAATAACTGGAGTACCGTATCGAAGGTACAAAATTATAAGAAACAAAATTACGGATATGCATTAAATCTGAATTTCAGTTCATTAAAATCAGCGACAAAGCCTTTGCTTTAAAATAATGACACCACTTAAGGTTTAATCATTTTAATAGTGGTATTGAGAGAATTTCTAAATATAAACGCAAATTGTAAATTATCCAGAGGAAGTGTGGCGGCGCGTGCTCGCCCCGACCCGCCCTGGATTAGAGTCCCAGTTGTGCGTTTGTGCTGTTATTCCAGCATTCACGTATAATATCCCTCTATTGTTTTTATAATAGAAAAAACCTTTTGATATTCGTTTCAAAGCTCAGTGAAAATACAAAAATCTGAACACAACAGCTTTTAATTACTACAAGCGGGCGCCGATTGTCACTTTTGCATTTTGCATTTCAGTCTATTGTCGCGAAACAGTCGATCAAAAAAGTTGCTGAAGACATTGCAAGCGGTCATTGGGCTCTACCACAAGACATTGAGTCCATATGGGACGGCATTACCAGGGGTTAGCATAGATGAAATGAGCCGGGGTCAGGGCGCGCTCTCAGGACTCAATATTTGCGCTGCAATACAACCTTTATTGTGAGGATCAACACGCCCCGGCTAACATAGGCGTGGTATCGCCCCGGACCATAACCTTTTAATGAATAGGCATCAAATCACGTGAATCGTTTGAAGACGAAGAGAATCTAGCTATTTCCACAATTTGTGTTAGACAGTACATATGTTACACAACTCACGAACTTACTTGCAGCAAACGAGATAACATTTTTCTAGTGTCATTTGTTGGAGTCGCGTGGAATCGGGTGATATTACGTCTGTGTGACGAAGACGAGCATGTAGCGGAGCACTTCGCGACTGCACCGACGACAGCTGCTCCTCTTTATTTGATTTCCAACTGCACGAAGGAGCATTCAAGTTTTATGTCAACGTTGCGACACATTCCAACACTTTGGAACGAATATCTTCTCTAATGAGGTTTCAGATTTCTAGTTAGAATCCAATTTTATATCTATCCGCATGTGGCTTTCTCATATCTGCATTTTTATCCCCACGCTGCCTTTACATTTTTACCCTTATCGCAAGCAAACGTCGTAAGTGCGTTCACATAAAGTTGCTCGTGCGTTTTCCCGGAACCCATTTCGTATGTTGTCGTGTTACATTCTGTTATAAAACGATACTGTTATGTTTGCTCGAGATATTGGTATAGGCATTCTGTGTAAAAATCTAACTATTTCACTAGTTTTCCTGCCTCGGTGCTATTATCGTGACTACCTACTCGTTGAACTCTTATGGTTCGCTCGAAGGTCTGCTGATAGTACAGGAAATGGTTCCGAGATAGGTATAAACATTAAAACCGTTGTTGAACAAACGTGGGTCGCGAATATCGTGCGTGAGCAATATCGTTTGGGACAGATGTCGAAGGGCGGGGATGTTTGCGTCTGTGCCTCGGACGGTCAACAGCGACGGCATACACGCGTGCGAACGCTCATGTGTCGCGCTCAACGGCACGCTTGTTGCTATTTTGTACCAATAGAACTTGTGACGCGTTCAACGCGTTCAATTTGCGTGCTGAACGTTCTGCGATGATCCGGTGCTGCTTTGAAGTGGTTTTCACCTGATTCATGTTTGTGCACGCTTTGCAATGCCGCTTTGTGCATGCCTACTTTAACATGTTACATTACAGCTAAAATTGGTTTTAGTAATTGGTCCGTGGTTGCGAATTGAAGTAACTAACTTAAATGAGTAATGGTGGTTGATTGAAATTAATTTTCCTTGGTTTTCATAAGGCATTGGATATATCTATGTATGTAGTGCATCCAAAGTACTAAGTCACCAATGAATTCCGATTTATCTTGTTCAAAAGTTGTATTACATTAATGCCACATAATAAAAGAATCTTTTAGTAGCAATATGTAATAATATAAGAATCTTTTAGCAGCACTAAGTAAACTAAAAAAAAACCTTTTATAATAAATTCACATAAGCTGCATGCTAGTTGATAAGCAGCATGCAAGCACCGCCATCGGAGCGCATTTATCACTGCGGGTTCAAAGTTCCAATACAATAACCTTGTTAGTTACATGAGTGACATTTTTTGTGTCGCCGCGCCGCCACCGTGAACATACTGAAAATACTAAGATACGTCGTATATCATACTTTATAAGTTAGGGATAATATTTTTTGGATGATAACATCATATTTGAAGCAATAAGTTCTAAGCTTAGAGATGGCACCATGAATTCCATATTTCCACGTGTTATAACGTTGCGGAATTCACTGCATTACTTGGATGCAAGGAATTCTATAATATCAAGTCCATAGAGCAGGGAGCAGATAACTGTAATTCCTTTTTCAAATTGCAGCGCCACGACACGCGCTGATGGAGATTCATTGAAGCAGCGCATGATTTATCAAGCTAACGTTTTTCTTACTCAGTTTTATATCGCACAACCCTAGATTTAAACTTTATTCAACTATACTATGATTGCACTCTTATTTTTTTGAGCATTTTGTACACAGCACACAAAACAACGAATGAGTTTTTTTGGTTGTTGGCTTTTCAATTTATGTCTTGGATTTCTGCGTATTCAAACCAAAATATTAAAAGCGTGTTTCTTGTTTTGTTTTTCGTTGGGCGGAGTAGTGATGTCTCGGGGGTAATGGAGGTCCACTATCTAAATGGATTTGTTGGCAATCTGAGCCACAGTTCCGCGGGAAATAATCAATAGCAGACGCGGTGGTGTGATGGTGGAGGAGTTGTCGCTGATCACACTTGTTTGTTTTATTTCCGCAGGCTCGTTTGGCCCCGCACTACAAACAAGTTCGCGTATAAACGTCGTCATTTGATCAAATTGACTTTTGGAGTGACAGCTGCCAAAATCTCCGCGTGCAACAAAGTACAAAGGAAATATGAAGTCCATGAGTCCTGTGCTATACGTACAAACGGTTCTTATAATTTGTTCCGAGCACAAGGGTTCCAAGGCTGAGCTTGCCGTCCTGATTTTTTTATGAAGGCCTGAACAATGTAATGTGGCAAACATCTTTTATTTTTCACAAAAGGTACGGTAAGGATACCTTCGCTTCCGTCAGTATCTTTACTTTATATTATTCTTGTTTGGAGCTTATTATGACATTACAAATCTCATAAGTTCGGTACTCTCCATAAGTTTTATAAGATTTATTACACAATAAGAAGCAACCGCGGCACTTTCGTATTTGAGTTTTGTTTCCTCAACAATATTAAAACAGCGATATACAACTGAGAAATATTGAAATACAAAACGAAAGAAGTTGTGAGTCGTAGCCGCGGGCCACCAGGCACTCCAGGCAGTGCTACAACTTCGCGCTACCAACTGCTACGGCGCGTAGCCTCGTAGACCCGCCGCCTGCCGCCGCCTGCCGCCGCGCGTAGCCATGTTAAACTTTCAGCTACTTAGTTTTATTTCACACCCAATTTATTCCCGAGTAGCAATCCAAACGCGATAAACGTAGTTCGTTCTTGCTCTTTTATTACCTACCTGTGGGGTTACTAACTCACCATAAGCGCTTGTTCAATTTAATTCCGATCTAAATCTTGATTTCTAAAAGTGCAAGCCGATCATTTAAATAATGGCTAATTCTAAATTTCCCTAAACTCTTCGTTCCATTGCAATGACTGTGTTCGTAGGTATAGTTGAGCGACTCTTGTGTGGGTTTAAGTAATAAATATAATAACTGGCAATGTCGTAAAACATAAAAAACATAAAGACGCAATATTGGTTTAAACATAAAACCGCAGTTGATGTCTAAAAAACCCTTAAAAGTAGTATCAGTCCAATTTCCCTATTGGGGTTCAGAGTGTCACCGCATAAAATAAAAATACCTACATAACAGCCACCCCTTACCCGTACAGGCTGGGGGGGTTACATGGGGCATGCGGGGTGCGCGGGGTGCGCGGGTAGTACTTGTAATAAAAATTCGTTAATACTTTATTTACTGTATTAGTACACGTACGAGTATTTTCGCTTCATATGAAACGATCAATAAACCTATGCGTCTTCAACTATTTATTAGGTTTGTGCCCCGCTTCTTCTGTACGGAACCAGTAAGGCTTTCAACGGAAACGTGACGTCGGATATATTATTATGGCGGAAAGTCAAAATAACATGTCTATAATTTATGAGCGTGGTTAAAGGTATAAGCAAGTGATTTACATAAGTCTATTTTATTACTCGTTTCAGAAAACGAAATGATAAAAAATCTTAACCAAACAGACAGCTTAATTACGTTTTAATATCCAAAATAAAGATCCTTTACAAGCAAGATTAGGCGGGTTTAAAAGCATTAGGGGTTCAGCAAACAATGCAGGCGATTATCTAGTGAATGGTTGTCAGCAGCATCGGTCTCGGAGTTATTGTAATATGTAAACGAGTCCCGTCGTCCCGGCCGTCCGCCCATCCGTCCGTCCGTCCGTCCGTCCGCACTTAATTGTCCACGTCAATATTAAACTTAAATGTTTGTCATCCCGGCCATTTGTATAGTTAGTGGCCTGATAGTGGGGATTAAAAACGTATTTTTCGTAATAAAGGTGTTACAAACATGCTGGTCATTAAATACGATATTAAATTTTATCTCGATATTGTGTGTACACATTTAATCATTAAAGCAGTCACCGAGAAAGGAGCTGGCAGAAGTATATTCACAGAAACAACTATTAAAGTAAAATTAATCTGATATAATTACAGTCAGATAATAGGCGAGTAATTGGACATTATAAAATATATAGTATAGCTAGAAGCAGTATAAATTTCGTTATGATATACTACTTAGACGATACTCCGATGGTTTCTAATGGAGGTATAGAGTTCATTCAACTTTAATTGCCTCGTTAGATGGCTCAGACTGAAAATTTCTACGACAGTAATTTTTCATTTTCAATAACGTTACAGACCTTTCGAATCACTGACTAATGGCGCGGTAATATTTCAAGGAGATATAAGATAAAGCAATCTGTTAGATTTGTGGTCGGAAATGAGGTTATTATGAGTCATATTGTTAAATGTAAAAGCAGGTTTAACGAAATAGGTATGTAGTAGAAAGTGTATGAATGAAACATTTGACTCGTGTTGTTGAGTCGGCCTGTTTGAGCTAGTTACATCGGTGGCACACCGCAGGTCAGCAGGTGGCTGGCAGCAGGTGAGCACTAAGAATGCTCGGTATCCATGACTCAGCGCTCCGTGCCAAACTACTAACTGAATATATTTTCTACCACGTCAGGTTTTGTACTGTTCTGACTGATGACAAACTAATTCAAGTTTGTCTTTTTACATGCAAGTTCTCGTGCAGCGCCAAAATTTAATTAACTTGTTTGCGGACCACCAAAAAAACCCACCATTAATTTACTTAATTTGACAATTAAAATTAAATTAGATTGCGGCTGCGCGGCCTGCGGGCTGCGGGCGCGGCTACACCTGCAGGTCCAAGTAAAATGAAGTAATCCGAGTCGTTGCGGCACGTCCCCGGCATTACTTACCATCTAGCAACAATTTGTTTTTTCCCACCCTCGAGAGAAACTCGAGCAAGCGCGCCCTGCTTTTTAGTCCCAATTTATTCTTCCAATAAACTTTTCCGCTTTGCTTTTTGCACGGAAAATGTGCCTAAAATATTTAAACAGTTTATGTTTTCGTTCACATCCTTATGTTACTGCTTATGAGCTCAGTATTACTCGATGATACCGTTCGCAAACTCTTAATGCCGTTCGTGCCCATCTAAGTTACGTAACCAGAATCACGAAACGGTATGTAAATAATCTGAAAAGTTTGTTTGCAAAAACGGCCCACAAAAATGTTCCTATTTCGTTTGATTGTTTTGGAGCGTCTGTCGTAAAAGTACCGTACAAATTGTAAGCTTACGGAGAAATTGGCGACTCTTTCAACGACTCAGAATTTGAAAAAGGAAGACGACAATCTATGACAATCCGTATTTGAGGGTACCTATGCGGAGAACGGCTGTACGCCCAGTGGCTCGCGACTCTAACGGGCCGTGACAATCGCTTCCATGCTAAATGTCATGGTGGCCATTGTTCTACACCACCTCCCTCACCCCTTGAGTTGCCCGCGCCACCCTAACTTTCCCTACTGAAGCACTGGCATTTATTCCCCACACCCTTACCTCCGCTAATGAAAAATGTAGGGCTCGGTATATTGATTATAGTTTTTACTCGTGTTTGCTACGGTGAAATATTTCATGCTGACGCGATACAGGGAAAGTTTCTCAATTAAAAACTTGAGTAAGTGTTAGCAGCTCACGTTGGGATCAAAGCAGAAAAAGCAAAGTGCGCGATATGTTCACATATTAATCTTCCTTGGTATAATTTAGCTGCCCATATAGTAAATCAGTTTAGTGATTCTTCTATTACTTACCTTCGAGGCAAATACTTAAAGTTGAACAAAGTTGGCCTCTTTATTGCACGTAAGATATATTAAAGGATTCAGTAAGTTTTCTTACTAAAAACATAATGTACGGTCTGAACTCATGTTAATCAGGTCTAATCACCTTTATTATATATTTACCTAAGTAAATTATGACAATGAAATAGTGAGTTTAGTGAGTTGAAGTGAAGTAAAAGTGGGGGTGGCGGATGTTAACTTAATATGGCGGGGGCATCACGGCAATTTGCTCGAGACGAACCTCCAGCCTGCCTGAGTGCCGGCAATATCAGGGTTGCCGCCTATCATGATAACCTTTTAGTGTTGTCACGATACACGGATTTGGAGTACACGTAAACCGATTTTTATCTGCTTCTTCGCTAGATTTTTCCAAAAGCTTTCTTTAGCTTAGCGGAGAAGTAGATCATCCGGGCATCCTGTTTAATATGTTTGTAAGTTATGGCTTTTAGCCAACCGAAATTACAAAAATTAGGATTTGGAATAGTAACAAAAGAATTTCTGAAAATGTTGTATCTGCAGATACTGAAAAAACATTTTTGTCAGGTTGGATAAAATATAATTTTCCTACAAATTACTTAAAAAATCAGCGTTTACCAGCCCTACATCCAGTTTACGCTTGCGTTATCGAAGGAAATCGCGCGCAAAGTAATTATAGATCGGTAAGACCTTTAGCTTAAAACCTGCACTTACATCGACACCGATAATATGGTGAACACACACAAACATGCGTTGTGTTGACGTCATTCACGCACACACACACACACACACACACGAGGGCGCGACAACTTCATTAGGAAGCCATAAATCGGCGTGAAGAGGCATCACACGATACGCTTATGTATATAGTACATTGTTGACTCTACTAACTTATGTACACGATCAAACTAATTATTTTGCCTACTTCGCTGCGTTACAAACAAATCGGTTTATATCAATTTTGGAAACCCTGTTTCTTTCAGTTTGTTGAAACGTAGCCACGATATGTGGCACAATAATTATAATACATACGTGTCACTTTACACGCATGCAGATAATATATCGTGTTCATAATTAATTGTGACAATATTGTTACAGTTTCACATCTCATTACACGTTATAGAATGGAGCGCAAAATTACCATTAACGTTTAACGCCACCTCATTATTTATTCATTTATGAAACAAAAACATTTGACTGCATTTGCAGACTGACTGTGTCGACATGAATATTTTTTGCTCGAGAGCATTCTTTGCATTGTATTTTATGCGAGTACTTCGTCTCGTCCATAAAAATCATAAAACGTAGTGAGGGCGGCCCCCATTTGTTCCACTATTTGCATACGATACAAACGAGTGAAGACAACGATGTCCTTTACAAAGATCGTTGGCCGTCGACAATAAAAGTGTATTTGCGAAGAAATTTAATAAAGCGGAAGTGGAGTGCTATTAGGGCACGCCCCCGAGAGTTCTCCGTAGCTCGTGGTGTTCGTACGTAGTCGTAGGTGTACGGAGGAAGTCGTACTGCGGCCTTGTTATGCCAGTAATGGTAAATTCATATTTATTTAGTTGCGAGTGTTGCGACGCTGAAACGACGCGGCGGCGGCGGTCGGCGCTGAGGACACGTGTCGGATATCGGCGTTCAGATAAATATTGTCAGCGGAAACGTTACTGTTCAGTTTGTACTTCATTTAATTTTTAAAATATGGTAGATAACGGATTAAATAGAATAGGTTTGTGTTGTTTGGTGATAAGCGATAGTGAGTCATGTCACGCTGTGCTGGGCTATAAAACTTATTAAATGGTTTGATCACTGTTATTGAACCTCATTGATATTTATTGGTAGTTTCACTAATTCGGCTAACTCCACAGCTTCTAAGAAAGGAAAGTTTTCCTTGGAGCTGAAACGTGTACTATGAATAGAAAAATTTAATAGTAGAACGCGTTTATTTAAAATATTTAAAGTGCATATTACCCGTACGTAGTTCATATACTTGGAAATTTAATCAATATCGAAGTAAACTCATGAATTTACCTGGTATTATAAATTCGGGAATTTGTCTTGTTACCAATATATCGATAGCATAACGCACGAAGGGGCGAGCTCGTAGGTCTTCATTCTACGATACACTGAACGATTTCGCTGTAACGTTATAAATCCGGGGAATATTATTTTTTAACTTAAGGGATCGAATAACGTATTAAGGAGATTTTGGCGGCTTTCGTGGAAATCTGCCCATGTTTAGTTTATATTTTGGTATAATATCGGACGGTTAAATATATGAATTGAGGACACATGCTATTTCTATTAATGTAATGTTGTTTTAGTATTGATGGTTCCGAAGCGTTTCAAGACATTCCATGTAGTATATTTTTTGCTATTTGAGTTCTATTTTAAGATTAATAACAATAATTTGTGTCGAATCATTTTGTTTACATGAACTTCTTCCATCAAAAACCAACTTTCGTAGCACCTTTCGTAGCACCTTCGTAGCACTTCGTAGCGTCGTAGCACACGTAGCACTTTACAAGACTACATAGATTATAGAAGCTTTGACTCGATAATAGAAAAACATAACTCGATAATGGAATCCAGATTCCGAGATCAAAAAACTTTCACCAAAAACTGTCAAATTTCCAATAAATTCTAATTATGAAGAACATGATTGTAATTATAAACTGTGGCCAGAATGTGGTTAAATCTGTGGGCATTTCCAAATATATTTCCAAAAAGTTTCCTACGTTATTTGAATTTCCTTCATCGTTATCCATGAAGGTTGGTTCACTAATTCCAATATGTGATGGCGCCGCCGCGTCGCCCTACTTGTTGCGCACGACGCCGCTCAGTATTTACGTTCCAACCAAACAATATCGACTCTTTCACTAAGCACACTCAATTGTTATGTCTCTATCTACATAGTACAGATATAATGTCGTCAAACACGTTCTACTTTTATTTTTTAGAAGTATTGTTCTTATTATATCGGTGGAGAAGGCTTGGCAGTATTTCATTGGTTTTTTGAAGATTGTAAAATCAAATATTATATTTATTTTTGTCTTTGAGTTAAAGCGAGCTTTCGAATAGCAAACATTAACAAGTGAAGTCTGCAAGACTCTTTAAATTAATAATAAATAGAGCTTTAACGACGCCATGTATTACGAAACCTACCTACATACTTCTAAACTAAGTGTAGTGCAGTATATTTGAACGGTCCACCCGCAAACGAACTTCTCGAATATTCGAGAAAGCACGTTAAGGGTAATAAAAGACGGTCGCTCGTGTGTAATTTGCGCCTTTGCTCAGCTCATCACGACCAGATTGAAATTCCTTTCGTAGCCCCACGTCGGCGGCTGGCTGGCGCCTCTACTTGTTGCGTTGTGAAACGTCATAACTACCCTTACGTGAGGATATTATGCGATAGTTTGTTTTATTTGCGTCCGACTTATCAACCATTATCTACGTAATAGATACGGGGAGCCCGTGCTGTTGGAACACCAATAAATTCTGTCGTAATGTTGACATTCACGCAGTTATAAAATGACGAATTGTTGTTAACTTACGGCTTCTGATGTCATTCTATGAAGAGATATTGTAAGATACTACTTAAAAAGGAACAAAAATTTAATTCATTCATAAATAAATTACAAAATTTCTTATTATATAAATGCTATTATACAATTAATGAATATTTAAATGACAAAGTTTAAGTAAGACACATATTTTATTATTTATTTTGGGTATTGTGATTTGTATTATCAATTAAGAAGAAAAATTTAAGCCCTCTTTCTCTCTCTTACCTTGCTGTGCCCTTACAGGGTCCATATTTATGTAACTAGGTTTAAGCCCTCTGTAACATCTTATATACAATATTATGGAATGCAAAATGGACGAATATGAATATGAATCATAAAAAAACGTGGAAGAACATAGTGCACCGAGTGATATAAAGGAAATAGCTACCTGCCTACTAATAATAGAAACATAAATGTTTGTTAATGGTATGTTATTGTTTTGTGAGTTTTAAATAATTATTTTGTTTTTTTGTGGTGTATGAATTTAATTTTAATTTTTGGCTGTGTTTCTATGTACGACTGACATTGTAATTTCTAAATTTAAGTATTTTGACATTTATATTTCTTTGCTTTTTCTTGGTTTTGTTTATCTAATTATTCGGTTTCGTGTATATTTCAATTGTTAGCATGTAAGAATTAGATTTTGCTGTGCCCTGACAGGGTCTACAACGGTTCTTAGCTCTAAGCTTTTTGTTAACACCATGTTTTACCTCGTGGAATGCAAATAAATGAATATGAATATGAAAACAGTTAAGTTTTAGTACTATACTGATTCAGACTAACGTGTTTAAAATGTGAAATACAAAGATAGTAGAAGCATCGTACTCGCTTAAGTTAAACTTTACAACTAAGTTTAAGAACAATCGTGCAAATAGAATTTAAGATTCCTCGAGAAGCTGCATGGCGCTAGATGCACGGATGTCTTACTGATTCGTGTTTAAGACCTTGTTTAACATTGAGGTTCGCCAACAAACTGGTTAGAAAAAGGATTGCCGCATAAATGAATAGCTAAACAATCGACCAGTTGCTTTATGTAAACTAAGACAGATTTCCAAAGTAATTACAAAGTTCGGTTAACTTTAAGGCTGTGGAGGTACTCAATATATTGTTAAAGTTTGTTATTTTAATGATATTTTATCGTTGTCATTGTAAAAGTCTTTTCGAATGACATGCTAATACGTTAGTCATGTTGAAAAACGTCTACGTTAAAGAGGAAAAGCTCAAAGCTTTTTAAATTCAATAAGGGAAGTCGAATCGTGGAGCCGTTCGATGCTCCTATGTGAAGAAGCAAGTAAATGAACTACAAGTCAAGTAAATAAAACCAATTTGCGTCGTCGAAGCTCCAATCAGTTTCTTAGAAGTGCGCCGTGAGTCGGTGCGCCTCGTGGCAAACGTGACCGTTCTGATTAATGGCGAAGTGTTCACATGTTATTAATTAATTAGTTGCTGCAAATTAATATTGTGAGGCTTGCAGTTGACGTGAGGCTGCAGGCCGTCGCGTCGCCGACATGCGTCACCGCGTGCCGTGATTGCGCTTTGCGTCACTGCAGCGCCGTTTAATTAAAGAAGACTTACAGTTCGGCTGCACATGTAACTAATAGCGAGGCGATGAAGGCGGTGCCGGAGAGTGAATCCTCAGAAATGTACCGTTTAATAGCGATACGTTCAGTACGTGGCGCGTGGGCGTGAATAATTACTTGTTTAACTAGTTTTGCATGCGATTTCAATCAGCAAGTACCGCTATTTACGTTAAAAGTTACGAGGGTAACCTTTGCTGTCTACTGAGTATCGAAATGCAGCAAAAGTGCCATGAGTATAAAAGCAAAAAATAAAATTCTTTACGATACTCAAGATGGAAATCTCAGCGTGTATGTAAGAAAAACAGACATTCTTGAGGGCCACGGAGCCCCGAGCGGGCACTTAGCTCCGGCTATTAAGGGCGCTGTGACCGCCAGCGAGACGAAACGACGAAAACTATAAAACCGTTAAAGCAACGTTTCAGCAGCCGTAAAGAGCGTCGCAAGATCTGTTGACAATGTCGCCCCAACCCGCCATAAACCGTATGCACCCGGCGAAGCAGTAAAACTTAATGGCACTCTGATTAAACTTATCTCTGGGGCTGGCAAATCACGACCTCTAATAAGCGCTCATTCACAAAATCCTGCACTTTTTAGTAGTTGCATAGTCTTAAAACGGTATAAACCGAGGATTCCGGCGGAATATGTCAAGTGTGGAACTATGGCTTCTTGGCGCGGCGCCCGCCGGCACCCGACATTGGTTTGTTGTCCTAATACGTTTACTTGTGCATCGTACAAATAGCAACACTAAATGCTTTAGGATGCTCTATAAATTGTGCGGTTTGTACCCAACTACATGGTATCGTTTTATTATTTGATTCATTGGCATGCTATTTGGAAGTCAACTTGCTTAAACACAATTTGCATTCGTACTGTTTCAGACTTACAGAATTGTAGGAAAAGGTTTTAAGTTCCACCAACAAATATAAAGTAACAAGTGCTCGGCTAGAGCCAAAGATAAGATCTTCTTCTAAGCGGGTAGACTAACGAGGCGTAACTTTAAAATACTTTCATTTATAGCGAGTTCCCGCGATATCCAGTACAGACGTCTTTATGTACAAACTTGTCTCCTTAGCGATGACTGTATGATCACACTGAAACACCAAAAAACTGGAGATAGTGCGGGGTAATGCGAGGTCGCATCAAACGACGACTCTCAAAACGCTTTACAAGTGCTGGAAGGATGTTATAAAGGTTTTACGATCGCGTTCCGTCAGTGAACGTTGCATTGGCCTTAATGGACGACCTAAGTGCATAGGGACATTCATGACGGCGGTAAAGCTGTAAGAAAACGCTTGCAATACGAATGGTTATACCACTAACGGTTCATTAAAGGGAAATAAACGTTACCGCAGTTGCCGGAATGTTTGTAACGCTCACAATGATGAGCGACGCGGCCCGCGACGACGCCTCTCATTGATAGTATTGTCACTTTTGTTGGGACACGGGAAACGAGATACTGAGGCCATCGTCTAAAAGTATTCTGATAAATTACTACACAAAATATCGATGACTAATATTACTGCTTGCTGAAATGTTACAGGCTCGTTCGTGTTTCTACACCACACTACATTATAACTGAAAAGTTACATTAAATTAGATGATTCGCGTTTCTGTAAACAAAATGAACGATTAACGTTCGCTTAACATGTACATTATGAATGGAAATAAAACGCTAAATAAATAGTATGTTAAATGAAAGCTTTCGACGCGTTGCTCTCGACTCGACATTTGATTTACTTTGTGTTGAAACGTTTATCTAGAGTGATTCATCACATTGGACAATAATGAGGGAGATTCAGTTCGGAAGTAAAACAAATCCACGTCATCGATTAGTAATTCGAGACTTTTGGGGTTTATTCCGTTTTTCCATTTACCGACGGCAAATAAGAATCTAATAGTTATGAAGCACGATCATGTTTCCATAAAGTGGTTTTCATTGTAAAATGAATTTATTCATTACCTACGAGTATTACTTTGCAGTTTTTACGAATTTAGAATTAATTTTAATAATGTTGCATGTTCGTATTCATATATCCTGAAGGTTGCATTAAGGACTATTCCTAATAGTTAACACATACCTTACTATTGTTTCGTAAATTGTAACCGAATTTCGAGTCGACAATCATTCTATTCTGACTGTCAAATACCTAAAAGACCCTTTTTTACGTCGAAATGAAAATGCTAATGAAACCCTATCCAATATTCCCTCAATCAAACAGTCGAGTGATTTAATTCCCACAAGCTTTTATTTAAACAATAGTGAATAACTATTGGATCCGAACGTAACTACTCAACCGAGTCCACTCGTAACTCTGCCCTTTCCAATCCAATTCCATAAAACACAGTGCTATTTCAAGTTTCAATCAACATGTCCCGTAATCGTTTTACTGGGTCATTGTACCAGGAACACAGAGAGTCGCAGGTGATGTAGGCTTTGTATGGGGTGTGCTAGTCAATGGCTAGACAGACGTCGGCGTCGAGCTTGTTTTAGCGGCTGATCGATACGCCCGGCCCACCGCGACCTACTTTGCTGCTGCCCACAACTCTATTTTCTTTTGCCCTTTATTTGAATACAACGATGAATGTATTATGAACAAACCCATTGCGATTACCTCATGTATTTTGTGTAGTTGAAACAAATAGTAATGCTAGATATGTCCAATAAATAATTCAACGTTTGCAAAAGGAATAGGAATCACCCGATAAAATTCCAACGTACATTCTGAAAATAGGAGTAAAAGAAATTGAGCGTCGAAGAAATGTTGATGTATGTATAATTCTTCCTTTCTACTCGTTCTATTAGGACTTTTACGTTGGGAATCGTCTTGATTTTAAAAGACAGAATAAACACAACGGAAAGTAGAAAAAAGGGAAACCGACCACAATTTTATACGCCAAAAAACAAAGTGACAGAAGTCAGCGCTGTAATGCCGAGCTCAACAGCTAATTACAAAGAATAGTACCAAAGCTTGGCGCGGACATTATTAAGTAGGTACTATGAACCCTCCGCTTTGTAAACTGGAAAGTAGGTAGGAATCGCCCGCATTTTTGGCATACTTGCGACAACTAGTCTAGAAAGTGTCGTTCGAAAATTTATGGTAAAATGTAAGACCCTGACAAATGAACTTTACGCAGTTCGACGGGACGTGATGCCGAAGACAATGTGCATGTAAAATAGATTCAACAACATAAATTCTCGTTGTACTATTTTCTCTAACTGACTGGGAAACAGATGTGAACGTGGAAATACATGAAACCTACGCTAATGGAAAATTGACTTCTTGTAAAGCAACAGACAAACATGGTTTTTATTTCTTCAAAAAATTGATTTCAGTATATAATTACCATACTGATAACACACAAGTGTAAGTGTGCACTTTGATTTATGTAACATTTAACAAGTTACAAAAACGTATTCAAAAATAGCGTTTAAAGAAAATGTTATTCTAAAACTAGAATGGCATTGTTGAGCGAGTTTAGTACAAGAATCATAAGTCGGTGGTTTCTCGTCGGGTTGTGTGCAGTGTTTCTGAGCGACTTGTAAAAGCTTTCCTTTACGAGAAAAACTTTTATAATTAAAGGACATCAAAGAACGCCGCGATGGGGTTACACTTTGGATCGTTATTCAAAGCGGCTGTAACCGAGATAAGGGATCTTTTAGCGCCTTTTCAATGGAAGTTTATTTTATGAACTGTGACAAGGAGATAAATCTGTTCCTAAACATATATAATATAGGTAAGTGTAAAATTTAATTTTTTTTTTTTTTTTTAGTTACGGAAGAGGATTTGACTCACAAAGCTGCTAATGACCATCTCCTATCTGTACGGTATAATACCTTGAAAATTAACAGCTAAGTTAACTATCCATAAAGTTATTTGATTTTCACTAATCGTAACAAATAAAGTTAACCTAAATCAATAAAGAGGTATTTGTATCATTTCCTTATCGATTACATTTCGTGCTACAAATAGCATCAGATATATACGTGCCCTACTGCTGAACGGAGTAGCATTGATAATCTACACTCGTATGCGAAACAGCCGCCCGATGAATACTAAAGACGTAATCGCTATGATACCCGTACACTGATGCGTTTGGACAATATCGTTAAGTCTACATCAGTAGTGAAGCAGTAATCAACTCCCCACTGGCGACTGCAGAGTAATTGATTGGTCTCAGACGCAGACAACAAAAGATAATACCGAGTCTCTTGGTAAATGGATTTGTCAACTGCTGCGCTAGTAATTAAATAAATACACTATTTGTTTCTTTTCTCGTGTACGGTTAGTTTACATGCTGACAAGTTTTATCAAAGCGGGCGCATGGCTTTTGTCTATAGGAAAGTAATTTGCGAGTTCTAATTGTTTGGAGAAGGTATAAATGCTAGTTCAGTCAACTCTGCTATATTATGTATTGGTTAATATCCATAGAATGCTTCCATTCTGTACATAGAGATATTTACTGAAAAAGCTTAAAGCTCACTTACAGTTTAAGCGACGATTAACTTATAAATACTCGTAGTTACGTGAGGCCGAATTGCTGCGCCACATGCCGCATCCATTTAACATATTTCTAGAAACCAAAGTAATCGTCTTTATCGTATTAGGTGTGATATTTATAGGTAAATGGTCTCCTTTGTGGAAAACTGGAGATTAATTAACCTTTTCCTTCAAAATAATTTTCAATAAACAACAGGAAAACCGCGTATAAGAGCTTAATTTACTTTTGCTCTCTTGTCACCAAATCACGTTTGATGAAATTTATTGGATTTTGATATGATTAAACATAACATACCTACCTACATACAATACAAAAATCTTTTCGGTATAACGTGCCTACGTATATTTGTGCGGCGTATATTATATAGTTGGTTAGTGAGGGGAGAAGGGGGAAGGACATCAATCACTGAAACCTTTTTGTCAAGTTGCCACTTCGACACGTTTCCCCAATGTTATGGTTAATTCAAGTTGGCGTAGTTCGAGCTTTTGATACTAAGGGTTGAACTGATATATTTGTTCAGAAAATATCCGTTTTTATTGAACTTGTGGATGCCACCAAAAATGTATTCCAAGTTTAAATTATACCACAGGGTTTATGAGCTAGATTTCTGTGATTCTTGTAAAGAAAAAGCGAACACTGCGGATACCTTTCGCAAGTCTTAGTGTTTTATATATTTTAAGCGATATTATCCACCGGGGAGGGTTTATAAAATTAGACGAACAGTAACGATAAAACCGATTAACTTTATAGTGGCTTTTTGATCGTTTACGCAAACAAAGCGTGATAATGCAGCGGCCGACACCGGCACCCGGCACCCGGCACCCGGCACCCGGCACCCGGCACCCGGCACCCGGCACCCGGCACCCGGCACTCGGTGCCCGGCGCCCCACCTGATCCCTTTATATGCTCTCTCAACCTTTAACTTTTTAAAAGACCGTCTCTGTCTACCGACAAACAATTTAACAGTATAACTTCGCCGAATAGACTTTTTGGAGGAGATTTGTTATTCACTCAAAAGTTTTAAGTGGCTGTGAAACATCGTTGTCAAAGAATTAAATAACTACTCGCTTTAAACGATTTGATGCTTTAAAGTTGTAACGTAGGGCTTATAATTGTATGTAGTTTGTTCGCGAACAGTTGTTAGTCGACACGTCGATCTCGGAAGTTTCGCCGTCAGGTTGTGGTGAATCGAGAGTATTTCACTTGACGGAATGTAGATGTTTGTACTTGTCGCGGATCGGGTTAAACTTTAATAGAATTAGGACGCCCTTCCCCTACAGAAAAGAGAGTTGTACACACTATTGCCGTAAGTTTTGATTTGATCCGAACTTTTGACCCCATATCACTTGGTGAAGTAGATAGGAGATAGCTATGGCAAACAACTACAGAATAGAAGCAATATCTTCTGGTAGAATATAGGTAGAATTACTCCTTAACTCCACCGTCCTTTTATATTCGAAATTACTTACGTTAGAGGTTCGAGTTCAACACTTATCGGAGATATTACCAGTTCCAGCAGACGAACTCAGCTTTAATCTACTGAAGCAGGGATTAAGACTTCTACCAACAGTTATAAGTCCCGTCTGCAGCAAAAAGTCCGAGAATCTTTTCTAAAATTGTATCCTGGCGTATGTTAGAGAGATGGCTTAATTCTTCGTTATTAAGAAAGTCGATGTTCGATAAGAGGCGTGTGTAATAGCCCCCCGGCGCGCTGCCGGGCCCCTCCATTAGTGAGCGTGTTGGCTGCGGAACCCTGCGACGCCCAGCGTGGCGCCGCGCACTACCCACGACTTCAACCACTCTCTTTTTCAAAGACAGTCCTCGCAAATTAATATAATCAGCTCTCCAAGGAAGCATAATTTCTTATTTCTTCGAAACGAAAGGCTGGGTAGTGTACTACGCGAATAGAAGACGGCCGAATCTCTTCAGATCAGCCATTCAACGAAAATCTATCATGTAAATAACTGGCAGCTTTTGACAAACTTTGGAAAAGTTAATAAGAGTCATCGTACAATAAAAAAGGGCCAGTAACGGGTGTCGGTGAAACTCGTTAGTTTCCACGGACACGAGATAATTGTGATAACCGCATTTATTCGCGTCCGGCACTCTTGGATGTTAAAGTTAATTGAGTTATTTTCTCCGGCGGCCAGTGCGTCCTGACATGTGTACTAGTCTACCTGCAACGATCTAATACTGAACAAAAAAGTCAAAATGAACTGACAAACTCTGTTTACAGCAAAAGCTAAAGTAAAATAAATTCAGCTAAAGTAATTAAATTACTATTTCAGTTGACTTGTTCGTTATTGTCAATATGACTGACAGTAACTGATAAAAGTATGTCATTCAATATTTGAAATACTTTTGACAGTCCTAGTGATGTCAAAAGTAGCTTTCACCGAGCGGTCAAAGTACGGAAGTACCATGTTACTAAACATGTCACGAAATATCGTTATTTTCATGCTGGATTTTAATCGTATTATTCAAAGCTTTAGGTAAATAGCTGAAGCAGAAGAATCGGTATCGAGGCAAGGTTTCAATGGCGTGTAGCCTAGGAGGCGCACGGTGACTTAATGCAAAAATGCATAAGAAGATTGATTTTCATGCTCAAAGAATTCCATTCACAACGTGCCAGTGTCTGCTAGATTAAGAACTTTACTGCGACGAATAAAGTTTGGAATAGAACTCATTTTGAATTTTAATGACATAATATTGGGTCGGGTCCTTAATAATAATAATAATAATGATTTATTTTCTCACCACAATATAGGCACATTATACAGGTATCAATTCAAATTACGTAACAACTATAATTATACTGTGGGAGACTGGTGCCTAAGCTAGACTTAACGTCTGTATTTCAGGACACCAGGTCTCCACCCCTTAGGTAATGTTACATTTTAATGTTATATACAATGCAATAATTAAAGCGGTAAGAACAATAAGCATAAGTAAGTTTTTTGTTTTAAAGATAAGAGTAACATAAAAAGATAAAGAAAATAATGACAATTATGGATTCACAGTGTTAGTATTATTAGTAGGTAAGTATCTGTATAGTTGTGTATCTGTGTGTGAGTAAGGTGAATGTGTGAATGTATGTGTAGTGCGTGTTGGGGAGGGGAACAGAATGTGTGACATTGTCTATTTTGGGACAGAAAGTAGTTTTTCTGTTTCTTCGTAGTTTAGCTCCCTGAGCCAATCCCTTAGTTTAATTTTGCAATTGATTTTGGTGAGGTTATATATTGGGAGCATCCTATTTATCTTATTATAAAGAAAGCGACCAAGGTAGCAAAAGAAGCGTTGGGAAGAAGTAGTCGAGAGCCGGGTGTGATGGCGAACTATGGGATCGAATCGTCTACTTCTGTGGGGGAGTGAGTGGTCGAAGGTAGTGAGGCTATGCTGTTTGGTAACCGTTTGCAATATGAACAACTGACGAACAGTTAATACCTTAGCTTCCTTATACAACAAAACCGTTGGATATCGGAAAGGTCGGAAAGAAGATACCTTCAGAATGGCTCTCTGTGCTCGTTCAAGCTCTAACATAGAAGTTTTTGTAGCACCACCCCAGGACGTTATGCAGTAGGTTAGTAGGGACTGGGCGAGGGCCAAGTAAACCGATTTCCTTAGCTTCTCGTCTGCCACTTGTCTTAGAGTCTTGAAGACATATATAAGTTTACGTAACCTACCGCTTAGAGTGTTGATATGCTTTTTGAAGCTTAGGGTGCTATCTATTATAACCCCTAGGTACTTTGCACTGTCTGTTTTATGAATGCGGGTGGTGCAGGTGCAATTGTGTAAATTTTGTGTGGAACATGTATGGGCAACTATGGAGTAAGACGAGTTAAAGTGTGTGGTTGACGCATTATTTTTTAAAGAGAATGGCATGTATACCGTTTTTTCCGCGTTAAGAGTGAGTACATTACTACGCAACCACTCCATCACGACATTGAAACCTGACTGAGCTTGCATGTATACATCGTGCCATGTGCTAGCGCTGAATAGAAGGGCGGTGTCGTCTGCGAACGTTATTATTTTGCCTTTGGGAAAAGAGAGCATACCCAGGTCATTAATGTATATTAAAAAGAGTGCTGGGGCTAATACGCTGCCCTGTGGTACGCCGTAGGTCACCGCACGTTCGTCGCTGATGGCATCCCCTATCTTAACACACTGGGTACGCTCACTCAGATAGTCCTCAAAGAGTTTGAGCTGGACGTCCCTGATTCCTATGCTTTCCATCTTACATCTTAAAAGCTTTTTGTTGGCTGTTATGGCTTACACAGAATTTTTGATTATGGTGATATTATTATAATTCATTATTTTAACGGCAAACGGAGTTCCTGGAATTTATTTAAGGATACGAAAATGTACATTACACAGTTACATATTTTTTGAACAGTTATTTGCATTTCAAATCAACCAAGGAACCAAAAAACCTTGTGATTTCAAAATATAATTCTAAAATCGTCATAATGAAAGGGCTCTGTAAATTTCTAGCGCACACACAAGATCCAAGAGTTTCTGTTGCCGCCCGTGTGGCGTCTAATTACAAATGTTGAATGGAACTTTTTGTTCGGCCAGATTGTCGCGCCACCGAGTTATATTCACTTCAAATTGAATATTAAATTTCCATTGCAATACGAGGAATTTTTAAATTCGTTAGGTGCACAGTTATTTTGATTGTTTTTACTGCACCCTCTAATTTTAAAAGCGAGGTCTTTTCCGAACAGAATTTAAAATTGCACAGAATAAAATGAGCGTAACCCGTGTAAGTTGCAGTGTTCTATGTAACTACATTGGAAGTGTATGTGATCTCATTGGCGTGATCTCAACGTATCGCATAATGTAAGTCCATAATATTAATGTGTTCAACGCACGTACAGCTGCAGCTATTTTGGCGATACGACTGCATAATCCGCAGCATCCTATTTTGTAGCGGCTGCATAGCGTAATAATCTCAGCTATTCGGTGGGCTTCGTCAGCGCTCGGCTCGACAGGCACTCGAGGCGGCTCGAGTCTCGGGCTCAAGGCTCGAGGTGGCTCGAGCCCGCGGCCTGAGAGTGCTGGCGCGGCGGAAGCGGGCCCTTACGTGCTTGTCGTCACGACACGCCGCCTTTGTCCACCCACTAGGCTTATTTGCTGAACAATGAAAAAGACGAAAGCCTCCGACATATTTCTGCAAAGCTTCTGCGATGACTCGAAGGAAAAAGTATTTATCGCGTAGAAAATATGCCATGATTCGAAAATAATAGAGGCCGCCCCTGTCAGTTTAGAATTCATTGTATTGATTGATGAAAAGGCTATTATGAGATTCCACCAGATTTCGCAAATTTTTCATTTTCGTTTATACGCGACTTTGCTATAAATCGATTTCGGGTCCAATTTATCAAGCTTTCTAAATACTCCTCGTGTCTGTAAAATTGAGAGGAACATCGAAAATGGCTAAAATTATTTTAACATTCTTACCGCATGTCGTTCTAGAAGCGAGCGACAATTAAATTCAGAGGGTGTGAGCTCTA
This sequence comes from Xestia ashworthii, assembly GCA_950022955.1. Taxonomy (NCBI): domain Eukaryota; kingdom Metazoa; phylum Arthropoda; class Insecta; order Lepidoptera; family Noctuidae; genus Xestia; species Xestia ashworthii. The sequence goes on along the minus strand of OX465562.1, from coordinate 8,767,503 downwards.
AGTGGGTACGTGTTCCTTTAAAATGTTATTAAGGTGGAATCCTGATTTGATTCTGAAGACTACTACAGCGCCAGCATACGTTCGTAGCTTTATGATTTACTACAAGAGACGTACATTTGAAACGATCAACATTGATATTGGCGAGGTTTTTGTGATTAGATACGCGTTTCAATTTCTCAATTCAGTCGGTCCGTCGGAGCGCGTGAGCGATGCGCACGTCGAACTAGCGTGACAGCCGCCTGGCGCCCCCTTGTGGCTAATACACGCGGCTCCCTAACACCGAGTGTCGTGTAAGTATTTTCCGGTGGATACATTGTCTTTTTGTTACATATATTTGGCCCGAGTTTCATGAGGCCGGGATTCACAAAATCATTATAAATGTAACAAATGTCCTTATTTTGGATATCGTGTCCTTTCCAAGACTTTCAATGAAATCCCAAAACAATTTGTTTTCAGTAAACCGAGCTACCACTACATTATTGATTTAGATGTCTTGTAGTAATTCGGTATTCAGCCTTAGTGATTTTTTGGGTAAACCTTACGTGGAAAAATCCTGATGTTCATTCGAATTTCTCTTTTTGTAGGTGGGTACGATACCGTCTTGTTGACATTAGTTTTTGAAGTTTATTTTTCAATGCAGTAGTTCCGTGCTCATGTCAAAGGAGCTGTCATGAATTTATGAAAATAATAGCACGCGATCAAGTCGGTTCTCAACCTCTGTCATCATAGAATAACCACAGTCACGGAACAAACATTGCTATTCGAATGCTTTGAAGTATCGGAATATATGATTTGACGTCTAGCTGCATTGAGTCTTTGGTGTATTTTTTGTAAACGCGAGGGCTTTCCTACCTGTACTTTGGTATCGGTATTTAAAATCATGTCAAATCAAGCGATTTTAGTATGGAGGATCGCGGAGGAGAGCACTTGAAACGGCCGAAGGGTCCGGAGTGCACTCCTGGCGAGCCCGTCACATTATTCGACCTACTTAGCGGCAACAGACGAGACGAGCCGAGGTGTCGCCCGGAGCCGCCTACTTGATATTGTCGTGCTTATGGACGACTCCCTGTTGAGATCTACGAGTATTTTTATGATCCTTTTGTAAGCGCCACGAAATTATAAAAATCCTGATAGCCGTTCTAAAGTTCTCCAACGTCAATTGAAAAGTGATGACGCTTTGTGTTATTTTATTCCTTTATTTTCACATTTTCCCATCTACAATGTCAGAGTTAAGAATGCGGTAAAAGAAAGTGCCTAATAAACGTAAGTCACAATACAAGTTGTAAAATGTTACGTCTTCCATACACCAGTGAACTCTATCTACATGTATACGGAGGGTATAATATTAAACGTAAGAAAATAAGGCTTCAACGAAAACGAATTGAAAAATTCAGTCGAGTGAATTACGGGATAGCTCCTAATGCCAAGATTAAGCAGGATTGCCTCTGCTTGAATATTTCCCTCTGTAAATAAAACACCCACATCTATTGGGTTGGTAAATTGAGAGCTCAGCAAGACAATTTACTTTTGTAATTTTCTTTTTATATCAAAATCTGGTCAAGTATATTGCGTTAGATGATACGAGCGGTTCGATATCGGTCGGCGAGTGACAGCGGCGGCCATATTGGTCGCATAAATCAAGCGGGCGGCGAAGTGACACCGCGCGCCGTAAGCGATCGAGTGTCACCCGTCTAGAAATAAAAGCAAGAAAATTTTTCACTAGTTGAGTGGTTTACTCCGAGGCATGCGGTGAAATTTGTCTCGTCTGCTACCCACTTACTTGTTGTTTATGTTTCGTCTTCTAATTTGGAGACTCGGTTACTTAACAACTTGGTACGTTGTTTGTGCAAAATATTTAACGTTGTATTTTAGTTACATAATCTTCTTCACCCTTGCGTTTTCCTACTACCGCCTATACGGACGAAATCTGGTTCGTTTTAAAGCTTTACTTACGCAATGATTAGTTGGGGTAAACGGCTTATTGTTCAACTTTTAATTATTTTTTACTTGAGTACTTTTGTGACTTCACCATATTTTTACGCAACGGTTATTCGTACAGTTCATTTTAGAACAATCACGTTTATGCGGCTTCTACGCAAAACTGTTTTGCGTTGGTTCCACGCAATTTGAAGTCGTTTAAAGCCCGTTTTCAATAACGTACTGACAGGTCTCGGTCGGTTGCTGTCGCAGATAAAGAGCCTACGGAGCGTTACCTGTTACTGCTGTTTCTATAACATTATTTTCAAACGTCAATCAGACATAATTGGAAGATAGTACCTCTAACCGCTGGTAAGCGCATTCCTCCGAAGCGTTTCGTTTTTGCGTTCGGCTGTAATAACTATTATCACGAGTACGATTTAAAATAATATTAAACATCCTTTTTATGTATTTCAGTACTACAATTTACATAGATTCTATACTATTTCGCATAATTGTTACTAAATTTGAATATTAGAGGCATACTGCGGAAATTAATTATAAAAAAAAACAAGTTAATAGATGCAGAATTGAAACGTAATTTTGACAGTTACATGACGGTATTGTAAAATCATTTTATGTTCAAATTATAGATGCTCTGTGGTTCAAATATTAACGGAAAGCATCGCTTGTTCTGAAATTGTAGAATTTCTGTTTTGGTTTTAGGTGTGTGATACATAATGGCTCAAAAAAGCGCAACCGTAAGTCTACTGAAGCGTATTTACTGAATATATAGTCCTTTCCTAGTCGGTCAAAGCGGCTAATCTTGGCAAAGATTAGCCATTGCGCGGAAGATAATATAGTGCACAAGTGCGAGCGCAGGCAAGACAAGGTGTAGGACCAACCGGTTTCCTAGGCACGGGGGTATCCTCCAACTTCCAAACTCCGGGCTACTACTGAGTAATTACTAATGGAAAAACCCAATAGTATTTGGGAATTGAACCCAGGGTCCCACGCTCAGCAGTCGCGCTTGCAAGCGGTCGACTGAATAAAATGTATTCAAAAGTTCTTTAGTTTAGCCAGCCACACATTGACGCCATAATGATTGCATATTTACAAAAAGCACATTTTCAGATTAAAGCAAAACCCATGGACAAAGATGAGGTCATGCTGCTCCTTAGCTTGGTTGTTGACCTAGATCCAGAAGAATGGCCAGAATCGAAAACCCCGGCTTCATGCATTTCGTTATCGCTGTCATCACTGAACAAATCCATGTTTTGATGAGCTCTTGTTGGTTGTCTTCAAAAACACTGCGTGATAGAGTCAGCTAAACCCGAATTATAATGCTGTTTTGTGCGGTTATCTTTGAATAATCTCCCGAAATCGAGAGGTAGGCTCAACTGTGATTGTTTGACATTTAAGCTTGCGGACGATAGATACATGACAGAAATAAAACGTCACTGAAAAGCTTTTTTCCTTTTTTCTATGAATCAACTATCTATGGTAAGCGGTCAGCCCTCCGAGAGACAGACAGGTGACTCGGGTAGGATACGCCAAGATAACTTTGTTTATAGAAACACCGATAGCTACGAGGCGTAGGCAAATTAACTGACGGTTAAACGTCAGTACGTTATTGAAAACGGGCTTTAGTTATTCAGTTGTTTTTCTTACTTCCAATTTAAATTCAAAAATAGATTCATAACTTGCGCAACGTTCTTTCCGTTCTTTTCAACCTACTACAGTAAAATCTGTACCAATATACAGATAGGCACTTAGTTTTATTATATTAGTGTAGATTACTAAATCAAGTCTAGCTGCATTAGCGATGGGAAAGGATATCGATACGCGCGCCGGCGTCGAGTTTCGCGCGGTTGCATGTAAGCCGCAAGTTATGCATTCCCAGTACATATTACTGTTACAAATCAACACACACGGGAATTTGTCGCTACTTTACATGTAGCAGTAGTTCCCTTGATGTCTTGGGTATTAGAGATAGGTACGAAGTTCGACGGGATGTTAGAAATACGCTTTCAATAGTTATAGCATGTTTGAGTACATTTTGTGAAAGGTTAAAATAACGAGTGACGGTATAAATAAAGTTTATCAATGAATTAGTCATCATAAATTATTTTCAGCAGTTTCCTGCGTATAAGGTTGGTATAGGTTCAAGGTCCTTCATAGTTAATTACGTGATATTGGTTTTCCCGTCAGGAATTAGGAAGCAGCCACGGAGTCTGGATTTGCGCCTAATTGATGGCAATAGGCTCGCTCCCTATTAGATGGGACTTAAACAGAACTGGCGAAATGTGGGTGTACTATTAGGTGGGCTTCTGCTTATCCCTTCGGAAATTACAAGCATTATAAATGGCAGTCTAAGTAAAGGGCAGCCGGTGTCACTACACTAGGTATGTGTTTGCAAATGTTTCATGCATTTCCCTCACGCGACAATAAGGAGTGGTTCGCACAAGACCTACGATTAATGGATCCTTTCTATGGTTAATATTCCTAAGTACCTACTTTGTTATTTCATCGCCATTATTAATTGAGTTTCGAATCTTGTCTGTTCACTGCCTATTTCGTTAAGTATGGAAATATATTGAGACAACAGGATTAAGAATTTGTTGATGATTCATTGTGTAAGTAGTTTTAATCTGTTGTAATTGAAAGTTATAGTTTCAGGATTTTCTTTCATTTGTGTTGTCGTTAGTTAGTTCCTTTTTGATACACGCACAGAAAAATACAATATCTACCAAAATACGTATTTTATCTATGACACAGGTAAACGATGACTTGTAAACTAAAGCAATAGGAAATAAAAAAAGCATTTCATATCACACGTCGCGAGGCGTGACCGAATTTTCCGTTCTCCGTGACACACTCAATATTACCCGATCTTTTTCTTTTATGTTAAACCAATTTCGTTCAGGGTAAAAATCAAAATAAACTCAATGTGTCTTTTATACATAGTTTGGTCGACCGGACCAAGAATTCGGCAAACTTTTGAATAATAAAAACAACTCTACCGTACTTGATATCCAATATTTCAATAAAGCTCCAAGTTTTGGGCATGAGAAAATGGAGAGGCGAAAAATTACATTACGAAGGTCTAGGAGATATTGAGGCTCTCTTATCAGACGAGCATATACCTAGTGGGTAGGTTGTATACACGAGATGTCGTTCGGTGCGGCCAGATGGAGTTATTACATGAATAAAATCGCTCGTACGACTTTCATTTCGACATCTCTACTACAAATTATGATATAGTAGACGTATGTACGTTATAAGATGCATCCGTACTTTGAGCAGACCGTATATCGTAAAATAGAGTGGTTTCAGATATAATTTAAGGCGTTTTAGTTTTTCGTTTGGGTCATGTGTTTTAATATTCAAACATAGACAAAACCTTGAAGGATAGGAGTAGGTATTAATCGAACCGTACACGGAAACGAATAAGTAATGATGGAATTCAATAAAATCAAACACAAAATATGTCGTAGTCAATCATAAACCATTCAAGAGGACACGTGTAGCCGCTTTATTACTAAGCCATAAACATATATTTTGATGAAGACTCTTTCCATCTATTATCTTATTGAATATTGTAAAAGCCCCCGCGTAATTCGTAAAATATTCCACTCGCAGTTCCCTGAACGTTTAATATTGGATAAAATACACCCTAGCGTTCCTCCGTATTCCCCCGTTGTTCATATCGGCATGTTATTCAGATTATACACGAATATTTCAATGCTTTCTACTAAATTACAGCTCACGAAACTCTTTTACTTAATGTTGGAGCGTGGACGTGTGTACATCATGTTACAAGCGGCAGCGATGCCATGCTAAGTAATGTCTACTAGAATGCAATGAATTGAAATAATTATACGTTTAGTTCTGTGTCTATCGAATATATTACAGTGGAAACGTATGACTCTGTATGAATTACTAAACCGTTTTCCGTAAATAATTAGTTTAGAAAAAGGTAGACTTATGTTTTCAAGATAATATTCGGTGGAATAAGTATCTCTTTGATAATAACAGCATCAGCTAATGGTTTCTCAGGGTCGCGTTTTCTTCATAACCACGGAGTCCGTATACAATTTGCATACTGTTATTATAGACGAAAAATTGCAACACATTAGGCGGCTCCGTCTTAAATTGTAAGAGAATGGATTTCCTTGAGCAAATACGCCCGTTTCATTATTCTAAACAACGAATAAATTTACCGAGGGAAAACAAAACAATTGTATTCATTTTGAGCGACTGCGGTTGCTGCATTACTTGATCAAATTATTCATTTCTACTTTTTCTTTTTACTTTGCTTCTTACATTATTTTTGTTGAACGTTAAAAGAATATCGCACACAGAACAACGCACCAAAAGCAAACCAATTAACCTTCTGATTGGTATGGCTATATAAAATAAAAATCGCTTCAAATGGCAACTGTCAGCATTTTGGACGAAACGGTGCCCTTTAATTAGATTCGAACCGGGCATAACCGGCTTATTCCAGCTTAGGCCGGTTCCGCGTAAACACAGCCGTGCCACTGCAAAAATGACCAACTAATTGGCTTAGAACATTGTGTTACGCAGTTTTCGTATCCAATATTCAGTGGATTGGAGCTTTGTAAAAAAAGAGCATATTTTTCTTGTTAGTCCGATTTAGATAGGCGCGGACTGGTTTATTTGGGGTCGGTTTTGTGATGGCGATTTGGGGCTTTTATCCGTATTAAAATAGTACTCGGTAAATACTTTTTAACGTTGTCCCCAAAGTCCATTAAATGCCAAAGGTTTGTGGTGAATACGGCAAGATGGCGTGTTGGCGTGATTGTCGCGGTGAGTCGGCTTCCGCTTGCCGGTGCTTGTGTACCGGATGCGTTACGTCTCCCGCGTCTACCGGCTGTTTCCAACTCATCTTGTTTCTTTGTATGTACACTTGCCACGACATAAGCGAAATTGTAGGGTTAAGTATTTTGTGTTTGCTATACACAGATACGGTGGTGTGTTATATCCACATCTGACGATGAGTACATATTTACGTATGTTTAAGTAGCCTAAAATTAGCTGAAACAATTTTAATCCTTGCTCAGTGAATAATGAAAGCAGCTCGCAAGCATAGAGGTGTTACAAAAAGTCAAAGCTCAACGAGCCTAAGTGGGTCTCAAAGAACCTCTATTTGGTGGGTATGTTAATTTAACGAGCGTTTATTAAGTAAATAGCCGAGAGTTGTGTAACGTAAATTAAAGTGTTATTAGGTCGTTTTGGGCAGGGGCTTGGGGCGCGGGGTGCAGGGGCGACGGCGCGGGAGTGCGGGATGCTCACACTTGGCTGGGCGTCGCAGCCACCTTACGGTTCAAATACTTTTCATGTGTGTAAACAAAACGGTTCTTACGGGACTAAATTTACAACGCTTGATTTCCTTTCAATTACTTAAATGCTTTTAAACTCTTTGACATACTCATAAATCTTCACACTTCAGTGACGCTTAAATATTGTATATTTTAGAATGTTATAAAGGTTTCGGTAAAGTTATATTTAGATGTCTATTTTAGTTTAGGATCGTAATCCTACATCTGGCTTATTATAAATTAAGTTTTCTTTTTCTGGAGGTTGACGCCAATGACCAGATAATATTACGTTTAATTTTCAGGAGTGTGGCTGTGTGGGTTGTTTGTTTTAATACATAAATAGAAAAACTAAGCTAACATAAGAAAAATAATAACAGAGTGCTGATATAGAATCCCTTAAACATTTATAGCTTCAGCGCAATACAAAGTTTAACTTCAGAGCGCACTAGCTGTCAAGTTCTCAACGTAAGTAAAGCTTCGTCTCCACAATATCATTGTTTGAAGCACGTTGGAAAAACAGGAAAGCGAAGAGTGTCCCAGTTACTCCCGACGCTACAGTTTCAACCGCAACTAGACACGAACTTGCCTTAGTCGAGTCACCTCAAGAAAGGTTTCGCGTGTATTAAGCCTATAACAAACTGTGAACTTCCACTACACAGCCTCTGCAGTAAATTTCGGGGTTTTATTGAGCCGTTTTTTCAGCCGGGTTTATGTGGAAACAACGTATGTTCGGCGACAGCACAATAAATTCGAATTTAAATAAAAATCCTTTTCGTTACGCGACTTTAACAACCCAATAACAAACCTTATGTTGTACAGATTTTAGCGAGCACTTTGTTGGATCTAATCAAAATTGCTTACTAATAATGCCTACACAATTAACGTAATTTGCGTGGCTCTCCCACGCTTACTACAGATAATGGTTTTAATGTACCTTAAGTGAATTAATTGAAACCGGGCGGCGAAAAGCCTTAGCAACTAACTGCGAGTACAGTCAGGAAAAAATGGAGGTTCGTAATCCTGCTGAGTTGATACACAGGCTTGTGTGTGAAAAGAGAACAACGGTGTAGCTTTGTAGTAGCTATTCATGTGAAGTTTGATATATGGGGTAGCGTCATAGCCACCCGGTGTACCTACTTGTCCGCGATACGCATGATTTTAGCTATTGTTTCTCGATATCGATAAAATTTGTCAGATAGCGATATTGCTTGGCAAAAGAATGGAAATCATGCCTACATATCTCCTTTTCTTGCTCCAAGTTTTCATCGGAATTTTATAATACCATTGTTTTTCTTGGTATATTTCACAAAGCTAACTAATAATTTTCCTGTCACATCCTTTTCTTTGACGACATAACAAATGTCTGCTTCAGCCATTACGTATTTTAAAATGTGAGCGTTTCTCGGTACCGACACACGACGTTGACAAGTGACGTGTATTATCATTCATGCGAGTATTCCTAGTACTATACTTTGTTTGTTGTTTAAATAGAACACGACGCACGCGAGGCTAGTACAAGCCGCGTCGGCGCCTTGCGCTTTAAATCTTTAATTACTAAACGTTTATATGACCGGAACTGTTTCCCGATGACGATAGTAGCAACACATTCTGCTTGTAAAGTTGTATCGCGATATGAAACATAGGTATTGAGTTGCGAGACTTTTTTGAAAGGGTAAAAGCACAGCTTACAACGCGTGTGCTCCACTACCTATTCAAAAGTATGTCTATGGAAGCAATAAACCCAGATGCGTTGCAATGTAGTTTACTTTACCTAATATTAAATTATCAGTATAGTATATTGGATAGTTATTAATTGATTCCATAGCGGGAGTAACGGTAAACGTAAATGACAACATAAATTAGGAGAACATATTGCTGAACCAATAAATCTGTAATTACCATCTACTCGTTGTGTAATTGACTATTTTCCGATGAGTTTAAATGTGGCATAGTTAGTTCCATTTCATGGAATACTTTATTATTACGTAACATTTGGATTCCTCGTACTCCTTCAAAACCTTGGAAATGTATTTGAAATTACACTTGAAATATTTACAACTATCGATTCTAAAATGTCATGTTTGTTTTATGAAACTGCAGTAGTTGTGCAGTAATTATAACATAAAGTTGAAGCTCGATATGCAGGATGTATTAATTTAATACACCTAACAATGTAGGGTACATTGCCCTGCTCATGTCGAAGTTCAAGTTGTAGCAGAAATGTGGTCGTAATGTCAGTTTGTCCGGGCGCTGGGCACTGGGCACTGGGCACTGGGCACGGGGCAGGCAGGCGGGGGCAGCCGGCGAGGGCAGGCAGGGAGCGTATCGCTACCACAATAATTTACTCGATTACCCGCGTCGCGTGCCCGCTACCACTACAAATAATTCATACGACCCGTCTAGTAATGGCCTTTTAGCTGCCCGTCTAACTTCAAATGTAGTTACGTAGATGTGGTTACCAACTATTGCTATTAAAGTAGCCACTAAAACCCTCAATTTGTGTGTGTCACATGTTGCTACTGGCAGTTGAGAAACAATTGAAAAATTAGCACGAACTTTAGTCTCGTATGGGATTTTTAAATTGTTCTAGTTCATATTTTTAAAAGGCCGCAGAGGACGAGGTTGCCCACTTTCCGTTTTCATCGATAAAAGGACGTTAATGTACACTCTGAAGGGCCAGAATATCTTTTGAGCAAAGCGAAGTCTGGTATTAGTCTGGGAAAAGTTAAGATGAAAAATAAAAAAAAACTTTATACTAATAAAAAGGAGTGGAGGACGCAAAAGATGTGTGCAAAGATTCGGAGCAGGCGGCACGACGCAAGGTTTTTTGTCTTTGCAAAGGATCTTTTATTAAGATATGTGTTTGTACGAAACATTGGACAAAAAGCTTACTTTAATACAAGTTAAAAGAGAACTTTGTACGAGGGACTGTTTAATATACGATAAAAAAAGCCTTTGAGTAATTCACGAACAATTTATTATAGCTACGTCAGGAATTCATTCGGAATATTTTAGAGTTGTCCCTATTTCAGTGTGGTGGTTTGTCCCACTAGGTGCATGCTACGCCATCATAACTTACAGATATCAATTATTAATGTAAAAGTTGTCGGTTGGAGGGCTCAACAATAACTTTAGTGTGGCATTGTAATTTAACCGAGACAAGTCGTCAAGTTGCCTCTGCCTGGCTGGGACATGTTTAACTTCATTAAGCATTATACGAGCGCACAACATACTCGTTTAAGTCCAATCTAAGTTGTGTGAGAGGACGAGTTTACATGTGAATAAATTATTATCTTGCAGTCGGCAGAGTTGGTGTGAAACCTCGGGAACTATACACTCGATGCACGGAATGTCCCTGAATTTGTGTTCAGTTTGTATTTAGCACGATTTGATGTACGGTGGGTTTGTTAAGCAGAGGCTATTCTCAATTAGATACAATTTAGTTGATATCTATTCTGGATAAGATACCTAGTTTCTTTAAGATGGGTGATTTTTTTAAGAAATAGTGTCAAGAAACCTGTCTCACAAAACGAAACTTTTCCTATTAAAACGTATTTCTTTTATGTAAACTACGGTAGCCGTTCAAAGAAATTCTCTAGAGTCTGTTTAAGTATTCGCCAAACCTTTCTGGATTCATTCTTAAAGAAATAGATTATGTAACACATGTATGCTTTATAATGGGTGTTACAATTTGTACAGAGGAAACGGATAGTAATAAATATAGTAGAAAATTAAATTATAGATAAATGGTGTTTATAAGCTATTGTACCATGAATTATCGTGTATTAATGTTTTTTTTTAATTTCTTGTCATATTCGGTATCCGGCCGGATAGTAAAATTTGGTCGGATATAGGCCGCTGGAAAACGAATAGTTACCTTTTATCCGTTACCTCTCTGGTTACAAACATATCAGAATTCATCCAGTGACGAGAAGACGCACAGAATATGTTAGTCAGTGTGTGCCAACAGCCTTATTTACTATCCCCGATTTCATAATAGCCAATTCAAACTGCGTTATCTTATCTGTTTGAGAGCAGGCCCCTATGTCGTCTGTAGGACACTTCATACGGGCTTAGATTCAGGCAAGGAATTACTGCATAGGAACCCTATGTGTTTGACCTATCAACATACATATATAATACCACATTAATATTTTGCCAGGTTATTATCATCACCAGCATCATGTCAGCCCGGAATCATTCACTGCTGGTATCGTCTGTGAAGACCGACCGAATCGGTCTGATGCCATTGATTAACTATTTTGTCTACTTCGCTGACAGATGAAGGTTTAAAGGCCTTTTTCTGCCATACTTCCTGGTTCTCGGCGTCTCTTATCCAGGTGTTTCCCGTGACTTTGAGATTTGCCAGGTGCAAATCACCCCCTACCTTTCCCAACGTTTTGTGGTTTAGCTGGTAACGGTGAGGTTTTGTACAAGCAAATTGTAATAATATATGTCTATTACGGTTTACCAAGAGAATATGTAATACCACTGTGAGATACTGGATTGATAGATTCAAAATATGCAAAAGGTTCCATACCAAATCTTGCATAATCACCACTCGTATCTTAAAGGTCGAATCAAGAGACAAACAATTTGGACAAGTTCCCTATAATAGCGTAATAATTTCAGAGTGTATATGTCGTAAGTAGATATGTTCCGGAAACTTATGAAAATGCGAATAGGAGCGCAATATCAGCGTGGCACATACGCGTACCCGTAGTGCACGAAGTTTGTCCACCACTGAATAATTAACTCACTAATGGCCAGATCGCAAATAAACTCCAAATTATTGCACCCAAACTTGCCCCACGTGAGAACTATGAAACATGACTACATTTAACAAACTAACACTTTTTAAACTACTTACAGTAATACGCTGGCTTCATGGCCGCTACATTATTATTTACTCCAGTTACGGCTCGTACACATAAACACGATACGACGTCGCATCGTGCTACGACGCGGCATCGTTTCAACTTTCACGATGCGAATTGTGGGAATCTACGTCTGAAGTCAACCTGCTTATCTATTTACTGTACTTTAGTACAGGGAAATACAACCTATTTTCTGCGAATACTGCAGATTTATTGCTACTCTTGTTTTGATATAGATTCCCACGATACGACGTCGCATTGTGAAACGATGCCACGACGTATCTTGTTTATGTGTACGAGTCGATATATTCAAATAAACTCAAGGTCTACGCAAACATGCGCCGCGTAGCAAACTGCTACGCCGTAGCACACATGAGGAATAGGGTAAAATAAAGACTGTCATGTGGAATTACTAATGAAATATTTATGGTTTTAATAAATATTATTGTAAAATATTATACGGAGCCATATATTTTGTCGAGCAAGAAGCAAGTTTGTACAGCGAGTGTCACGGCTCGCTGCGTAGACCATCTACGAAATAGTATTTTCTGTAAGCGGAGTAAAATTGGGACATGTTTTATTTTTTAAATGTTTTCTCTGTGAAAATATTTCCATGTTGAAAGCTTTCGTATTTAAAGGTTGCTTTTGAAGAAGCTGTCTACTTCATCTCAGTATTCGCCTGCTCTGCTAAAAGTAAGATGTTTGCTTGCTCGTTAGGATGCTACGAAAAGGAAAAAATATGGCAAAAATCCACTAAGGCCTTGAGTATCTCAAGAAGTTTAGAGCAAACTACGATATATTTAATTTATTACTTTCTATATCTATTCTAATATCTTTTACCACGAGTTTGAATTCATATGGGAAAATAAACCAATGTATTTAAAATCCAATTATGTTTCAAACTTATAATAGTTCCAACGGTTTAGATTGCAAGTTTAACGAAAGTTTTTGATTAATATTTGTTGGCAACTAGTTATCGGGAAAAATTGCCAGCACAGTACGTAAAGTCACTAAAACCGAAATAATACGAGTATTTTGACTTATTTGTTATCCATTGCTGGGTAATAACGTTAGGTCATTGGCTAAACGTATTGACGTTCACGCGTAAGATGCAATCTACGTGCATAGTGTCTATTATCTCATAGTCCGCTGTGGGGGCAGTGTTCCAATATTATCGCATAATACCTTCAATTGAGATTGTTCCACCGCACACAATTTACATAAACTGTGTTCCCGGGAGCACGTGCCGGCTAAAACTGCACTGATTGCCGTGTACTAGCAACCGATAAAAGTTTTATTTGAACGCCAATTGAACGGATATGTTTTACACTTTTTGATGGTTTCTTCTTCCACTGTAAAGTGAGATTGTATTATTTTATGAGGCGACTTAAGTTGTTTTAGAGGAAAAGTTGCAATCGGTTTCAGGATCGCTGACGACATTTACACCACTGTTAATGCAATCTTTAGGTTTATGTTTGTTATAGAAGTTGACTGAGCTGCAGTGATGGTATTCTCGCCTCTATTTTAGGTCAAATTTCTCATTATTGATTAGGCAAAACTCCCGAACTCACTCCAGTGGGATTTCGTGAAACCTCGACGAAAATGTCACACACGAAAGGACACGGTACGCGTATTTACGTAAATTCTGCATTCAGCTGTGAAGTAATCTAATAGGGTTTATAGGCAGCTTTTAATCAAGTAGTTTGATGCGCTCATAACAGAGTGTGATCATGATTTCGTTCGTCAAGCGTGAAGAATCTCGCTGCACGTTCATGCAATTTTCGTACTTATAGGAACTGAATTTCACATTATCAAGTTCACAATTTTCTTGTCGCGGCAGGTAGGTCGTACGACATTGGTTTTGTTCGGCGCGCGTTCTAATTATACAATCTAATTGGGTCAGTCGTACCTTCATTTCCCTATAAAATACCCCAGCGGGATATGGACTCTCCTAAACATTCTCTACCAAGTGGGCCACGTACACGGAATTATCTACACATAACTCTGACTTAAAAAAGCTAAGAATCCACTTTAAATAGTTCTATTTGGAAATATAATTTTAGAATACAGAGAGGACTTTATTTCTGCGACGACAAAACTTTTCAATAATTTATGAGTTTACTTTTTAATAAAACGTATTTTTATTTGTTGGTTTCGAAACTTAAAAATGTTGTAGACGTCGAGACGAGCGTCAGGTCGTGTACGAAATCTCCGCGGTGGTCGTGGGTAATGGCCCAAGTTCGGCTAAGCCCCGGGAAGCCCCCGGACGTGTGAGGAATGCGCCCCGGCCCCGCCTTATTACATACGTGATTCTTATTTATATTATATTTGGAGGCGAGAGAACGCGTTTCCGATATCGCCAGTCGGATTAACGCATTGCCGCCTTTTAGTGCTTATAGTACTCAACAACTTTGTAAGAATCTCGCCGAGTTACGTGAACATTGTCGAGAAACATTTTTACGGTTATAAGTTTGTTTTATAATGTATTTGATGGCTCTAAAATGTTATAACAACACTAAGTACCAGATTTACGATGTGTATCGTAAAAGTAATATATTTTAGTTGTATCAAACGTACATAAATTTAGGGTACCTACATTCGGAACAGAGGAGCAGTATCGTTTTATTTACTTTAAAATATTACCTTTTTATATTTCCTCTTACATTTTATCCCCATTCATGGAGCACAAATCGATATAAAACATCCGGTAACAATATATCAAGTGTGAGAGGGACCTTTATAAAGTATTTTCGGTGGTGTCCTGCGGGCATGTTGGAGTTGTAAGAAAATCCGGGCGTCCCTCAGGGCCGGATGCACTGTTTCCGTCCGACCCGATGGTGACAACTGCTCCTATATTTCTTTCTAACAGTTAACAGTAGATTAGAACTAATAGTGAAGTTTTAAGTGACACTGAGATCTATTTTCTTAGATTATTTTACACAGTGTCGTCAAAAATAGAAATTGAAAGACCTTATTTGTGTTTAATAGAGAACACGTTTGAATCTAAGCTACGGTTTTCTCAATTAGTATATATTTGCAAAAAAAGATAAAACCATATATTTCCCAAATTTAATTGTTCAGAACGAACGAAATAATAAGGACAAATTGCCCTTGTAGATCCCTCGGTATCAATGGAGCGTATGTCAATGGTTTACAAAGTTTGATCCTCGTCCCCTGGATATCGGCCGCCATTGTCACAGAGTGTACTGGGCCACTGTGTTAGTGTGTAGCTGTGGAGCTCAAAGGATTAATTAGGTACATCCTTACACTGATCGCTTTTTATCATCAAATAAACAATGAAATCGATGTGAACTTTTTTTACGTTTTCATTAAACGGTTTTTACGTTGGCCATTCCTAACAGATTTTTATTTAACTCCATACTCAGTTGCTCTTTACGAAATGTTTTAGAGCAAGTCCTGAAAATTGTTGTACAGAAAATATTTTTCTTACCAGATCAGCAGACGGCAAAACAGGAAGCGGAAATAAGTACGTACCTGAAAATAAGAAAGCTTTGTTAAAAATATGTTCCTATATTATTCGCAACTTATCTACATTAAGAGGAACAATTTAGAATTGTTTGTAATTAAGACGGATTTCCATAGAGAAAACGAATTCCGCATTAATATATCAAAATAATAATTATAAATTGTGCTACCCTATTCATTTTCATATCCATACATCATAATATTACTCGCGTTTATACCAATTAAGGCAGACGAAGATACATGTGGTTAGAAAAGTATAAAAACAACATAAATATAATTTAAGCTGCGTAATATCTGTCTGAATTATAACGGAGCGCAATTACTCAAAATTAATGGCGAAATTAATACTTTGACCGCTGTGTTAATTAAGAGCTTTATATTTACTGGTGAATTTGTAACGCTGATGTTTTAATTACATTTATATAGCTAGAAATATGAAATCCAGTGTTCATTGACACGCAAAATACGATACTTTTCACGGGAAGCCGAATGTACGCCTAATGAAATATAGGGAAACACGTCGAGCGCCCAGATTTTATCTGATCACATTTCAACATGGACACATTTAAATAACATTATGGATTTAATTTATTACGAGCGTAGCAAGGTTTAAATTGAAACGCGAGGACTTTTCCGTCACGTTATTACAGAACTTGGGCAGAAAAAAGAAAAAGAGGCATTCCGTAAGCTACGCGGTAACAGAATAACAACAAGTGAAAGCTCTCTCTATTCGGGAATCTGTTCATCGAGTCGCTTCACAGTTGATATTATTTTCCGTCTCGGAATATCTTTAAAGGAGACTGCCCGTTAATAGGTACACGGTGTGAATGCGTAAAAAGTTGCCTTTTGCATTACCGCGGAGTTTCACACGAACCGAAATATTCCGGGCGTGTATAACAATTTACATAAACTCCAACGTCATTCGAGATGTATTAAGGAGAATGACATTTTATGCTTTGATATGCGGCGGCGATGCAACGGAGTCGTGTGTACTGAATAAAGTAGAATGGCGTGGAATATGCTATTATTCCGGTTTTGTGTGTGATATTACGTGTGAAGCTGCTTTATGTGTGGAGGAAAATATCTCATGCATATTTAAAAACGGCTTTTGTGTTTTGAAGTTATGAGAACATTTCTTAAATAAGTATCAATTCATAAAACGAGAAATGATAGCACACTGAGATCAATGTAGCGTCCGAATATCAGCCCAGGAATTATTCGGGGAATCTTTTTGAAATGTTATCTTTCGTCAAGTTCTTATGCCAGAAGTTTAACATTATATTATTTAAAAATAAAGCTGAAAACGAAGAAAGAACAGCTGTTTTAAATATTTTTAGGGAAATATGATAGAATTACTGTTTATTGAGTAGGATCTATCATGCATGACTGACATCAAACAAACCGCAGTCTTTTGAGTCCAGTAATGCGATAGTTTCTTTGACATGATAACGACCCGCCTTCCCGGCTCATATCAACCGAATACATTATATTGTATTGACGTGCGCTCTCACTGCCACTGCTCAGGCAACCAGGAAATATTGAAAATATAAAGCTGGCGTTCCCTAAGTCAAACAGTCGCAAGTACCCGTGTTGCGAAAATGTATATTACAACAGCAAAAAGATAAACAATAGAGCGTCAGAGGTCAGTAAATAAAATGTGAAAATAAAATAAAAACAAAATGTAATCCGAGTCAACTCGGCCGCCAGCGCTGGCTGCAAACCGAGCCTAAGCTTTGCGAGAGATAAAAAACTTTTAATTGGAATTTTTTGTAGATTAAAACAATTATTACTGAGGAGTTTGTCAAAAAGTAACGTTAAAGAAAAATATGTTGAATTAGATACATTCCTCTTCTGTAGGTAAAACAATCAATGTCTTAAAAACTGATTACATGTTGATCAGAGACGACAAAGTTTGAGATAGTTAAACTCTTGCTGCTAACTCAATAATTTTGGCAAAAGACGGGACTTTTCAGTCTCTGTTTTTTCAGTCGATTATCGATATCAATGAGCTTTTGAGCGACGGATTAAATTATATCTGAATATCGATTAGGGATTTAAACTATGTGCGCAATCCTGTCGCTGGAGAATCGCTATTGTCTTTTAGAATTGGTGAATTCTGCCGACAATGAACACTTTGTCGTGGTGCAGCGGTGCGTACATCGCTACCATTCATTCAACGTACATTTTGTTGAACGCGTTACGTCACTGTCAAACCTATTTTCAACGCTATGCTAATGTTTTTTTTTAAATGCAATGCAATTTTGAAGGGTTTTATCAACGTCATTCGGGATGCATTTTGGATGATTAAAATGTTTGTGAGGGGTGTGACTGTCATCATGATAGGAGTTCTCGTTGAAAACGAAATTATTCTGTAATTCATGCCTTTGCAAGCAAGCACAGGCCGCTGTTTGTAGAATTTGGATGACTGGAAAGCGATCTTAATTACAATGTTGATTCAAAGCCGTCGACACTTAGCAGATGGCGGGAATGGTACTCGATAAAATGCTTTAATGTTTGCATTTTATATACGATGTAAATTTAATGCGAACAAAGTAATTTAAAAAGAGACGACGCGGTAAAATCTAATTTACAGCGAGCGAATCCTTAATCCTTAACCAAACATCGCGGAGGGGGGAAACCGGCGCATTAGCCGCGTCAGTCATCAGCAGAATGAATCATTACTTGAAGAGTGCGCCAGTGGCTCGTGTCAAAGAGCCTGTAGCTCAAAGGTCCTCATGCCCTGCCCCTCCTCGCCCCCCCCCCGTCCTGCTACCATCCACGCGGCAGCGCGGATGCCGCGCGCCCCGCGCACGCCCGCAAGGAAGGGCTGATTGAAGGGCCACTCTAAAACCTCGACCACCCGCTCGTTCGCTCGCATTCAAGGGTCGAATCCGGATTATAGGGCGCCAAAGTCTGCACCTTCATCAGATATGTATAAATTTGTTTGCAGATCGGCAATTGAGGCGCCGAAAATTGTAGACTGTCTGTAATTTCGCTCCATTCAATGTCTACAATAAAACAGCTGTATGAAATTAAACTACCTTATCATAACGCTTGTTGTTAGGGTGTTCGAAGTAATGTGCTGACGTGATTGAAACGTCGACGAACTTTTATTTGATCTTTTTGAAAAAAGAGCAATACAAATTACATGCTATCGTGTATTAGTCGGCATTGAGGAGACCAGGAGGGCGTGGTGCTGTTCCCAGCCCGGCTAGCATGGGCAGGGGATAAAAATTTTATCCACCGGTTATTTCCACTTTTGTTTGAATTTTGTCCCTTGTCAGTGGAAATAACCGGTGGATAAAATTTTATCCCCTGCCCATGCTAGCCGGGCTGGCGCGTCACGTGTGTCGCCTCACATCGATACCTTAAGGCGAACTTGTCGTGTAAGTTATTATAAGAGAGGTGCGCCGAGGGAAATGAATGTCGAGTAGGGCGACCCGTTGTCATTCATATTAGCTGCGACGGCTTAAATTTGTAATCACACTGCGCCAATTCATGGCTGTTGCTCGGCATAACTGTGATGAAAATAGGAAAAAGTAAGCACTGCCAGTAAAAAATAAATACCGACGTTGATAAAATTGAGCTCGAAGTGAGAAGAAAGCGATGTGCCATACTGCGGGTCGTTACTTCAGAATAAAATTGGTATCCATTATGTTCCAACGTTTTGATGGGACAATATTATTTCTGAAGGGATTATCGGTCGGATTCCGACACTGAAACTCGTGATTTCAGTTTTCAGAGGGGCGATCGCAAAAAATGCCGATAGCGGAGGGTAGATGTGGGTACATACAATATAGCTTTAAAGTTCTAGATTAAAGGCGAGACTTCTCTAAAATCAAATGGGCCACCCCATTCGTTTTGAATTGGCCCATCTGAAAAATTCTACGACACGACATAGGAAATTTCCGTAAAAAATAGGAAGAACACGGCACACAAAAAGATGACAAAGATATGACATGTTTTTGAACTCTTCAAATCGCGGAGCATAAAGCTCAGCGGCGGAAGGACAGGCGCGCCTTAATAACACTCACGGATGACGAAGTCCGTCGTAACACAAAATGATTACACACATAAAGAACCTTATCTCTTTACATTCTACACTGGCATAAACCGGTTACAGTCGGGAGTAACTGTTCCGCAACCGCTCGAATGTTTACGCGAGTTTTACGCACCAATCTCGCCACTGACGTTCCCGCTAGAAATTGAAAACGGAATTATGATGAAATAAAAATGGCACACAACATTTTCCCGTGACATGGTCGAGCGGCCGGCGCGCGGCGGCGCGGCGTATAGGGGCGCGGCGCGGTGCAGTCAACTGCTGACTAGACAGCAGGAAATGTTCCATGTGCCGCCGGATATCGGCGAATGTGTTCCAATTTTAAGTGAGCCGACGAACATTGATTCTGCTCAATTTTACGTAAACATGACGAGTGGGTGCCTTGATTGAACTAAATCTGTATTGCATTCGCACCCCGTCCGCACGGCGTAGCCCTCAGGCCCGGCTGCCTGCCCGTGCTCCCGAATACAGATCGTCTACCAGCCCAATCCAATGTCACTTGTAAACAAGGTACATTTACGAATTCGTGACACCGAAATAGCAGAGGAAGCGTTTAATTATACTACATGCTTGACTTTCAATATGCACCGTTGTACCTGCGCATCGAATGCGGTAGAAATATTCAGAATATCTGCGTAGCTTCAATCACGACCCCGAATCACGGGAAAGCATAACTTGTACGTTGCGGAATATGTATCTGTTCGTAACTGCAGGTACCTACTGTAAACAGACGATGTTACCAATTTTATGCAGTTACATTTCGGGTAGTGGATGCTAACAGAATAACTTTTACGTCAGCATAATAATGTTTTAATATACGGGAACGAGACCGCAATGCTTGACAATATCAGCTCAGATAAATAAGTTAACTCATTAAACGCATGTAACAAGAACCCTCTAATCGGGAAACGGGTAAAACCGAGAATAAAACATAGTCTACAGTGACCTTTCAGCGCGACGCGATAAAAGACGATGATGTTTCATGAAACAAATTGCATGTAAAGCTCCGATATAAATGTGTTTTTAATTATCACGGAGCGGATGAAAATGAATGTAATTTGATCTGCAAACGGAGCATTTTAGCCTTTATGTCCGCTGTATTTAAATAGAACAATTAAAAGCGGTCAAGCGTTCTACGTAAACATTTTTACGTCCGCCTGTTCACTGTTGTTAGGACGGGCGGTGAATTTGCATTTTGCACCGAGTCGCGCCGCTTGCATCTGATTCCGCACTTCATTGCAACCTGGCAATTAGCAAGAATCAGTCGACTGGATTTATTGATGTACGACCTATCTTAATTAACGCTGCTTTTTAAACAACATTTGTGTTGCTATAATAGCCATAATGGAACGCGTAGAAATGCTAATGATTCGTTTTGTTATAGGTGTATTCAGTTCTAACTCTCAGTTAGTTATCTTTTAACAACCTCACGTTTTTACGTGTTGTATTTCAATGCTTTAGGTTTGCATCATACCTTGCAGTGGTAGTTAGAATGTAGTTTACGGATGTCTAAAAATCATATATCTGAATGGCCCTGCTAAAAGTTTCGTAGTTTCAATTCCCGTGCGGTCAGCAAAAAATTCTGTCGGTCCACTGTGTATGTAACGTGCTCGTCTTTTTGTGGACCGACAGCTTCTACCTGGCTAGAGCCTGGCTGGCTGCGAAGTACTGCTCTCTTCAAATACTTGTATTTTTTGCTTCGAAAACAATAGATTTACAGGCAGACTCCGCTATTGGAGTTTATTTGCAGAAAACTTTTGGTACTGACGACTTTGTCTGAAACTAATCGCTATTCTAAATCCGTAGGTGACATTACTTAAGACTAAGGAGCTGTTCAGGAGCGGGTCCGTTACATAAAGAATACGTTTTCTCAGGAGATTACTTTTAGGTAAAAGGTAAAAGACTGTCAAACGGAACAAATACCGTGTAACCCCCGTCTTTCATTGAACACTAATTTAGCTCGTTAGAGAAAGGTCGCGAGACAGGTGAATTCTATTACCAAACCACTTAACCCTATAAAACGTCACGTTTGCGTTAACGTTAAACTCAATTGGGCTAAAGTGAGGTGCACTCACTCACCGACGTGAATGTGTACTGGTAGGGGCTGAAATATTGAACTAGCTGAATACTACTCAGTGCTCACTGTGCTCAGTCCGTAGGTAAACATTTTTGATTGAGCCCGTACCAGCAACATTTTCTTCGGAATCGTTGGAAGAATTCCTCCACATTTGCATATACCTTTGGTACGAAAAATAAAGTTGAATCGATTATGTTTTTGGAGGGGCTTAAGAGAACCGCCCTATGACACATGGAGCTTGCTGTATGTGTTTGATACTTGTCTTATTGCGTTTGTCTCAAGGCAAAAAATCTTTTAAGAAATTGATCTGATTATGCATCTAGGTACATTTACATACAAGGAGGTAAGAGAAGACTTTTGCTTTTCCTGGAAACAGGTATCTTGAATTGACAGTTTGATTAATTTTGTACCCATTTCCTCATTGACTAAATTAATCATAACAAGGACATCAAAATGCTTCAAAAAGCTATGTTATGGTGTATCAAATTCAATTTCAATGTTTTGATTAATACTTTATATCTTTGGGTTACTGGGTTACTGATCTTAAGAACAGTAGAACTTTAATTTGAGAATACCCGTACTTAACACGGTCAATTTTGGAAACATAAGAGATTGCAGTTACGTATAAATGTATTATATCTGAGAAACTCATTATTAAAAGAATGCGAATTGAACTCAGTTTAATTAAGAGATTCGTATCAAATAACAAACTGTATGATGTACGCAGAAACACGGTACTTATATTGTTTTCAAATGATATTATTGTACAATTAAGTACATCTGCATTGCATTAGCTTTGAATACACATAATGTTAATAGACAATTCCCAGCAACAACAAAATCACACTAATATATAACAATGCTGAGGTAATTTTCATAATTGAAAGGAAACCAGTTTCCATAATTTAGTTATTCAGAAATAGCGGTCCGTGATTTTGTACAGCTTTAATAGTTGTTATTAAATCGTTAACCGCGGTCGTTACAACAAATAGACAGACGGACTCAATGAAACACTAGTTGGCGTTCAATTAAAATTGATACTCTACAAATTACGTTGTATTCAATTTGCTAAAAAAAATATGTTCATTCAAACGACGTACATCTGTTTAAGATAATTCGCGAACGCCAACAAAATTCAGTATCAAAGCGGCAATTAAATAGAACATTAAAAGTGAAACGGAACCTCCACCTTTAATTACGGCGGCTGCTTTCTTTCCTTATCGCAATTTTATTACAATGACAATACGCAGGAGCCGTGCGAGAACGCCTATTAAATTATTTGTGCGCGTCTCAAGCTCTGTCGCGGTAAGCCGAAATTACTTATTGTACAAAAAACATTGTCGGTAAATGGTGTCAAATCATCGTTGTTTACCGGAGCCGGTCCGGGCGGGTGCCGCATAAATCATAATATCCGTAACGAGTGTAAGACGCTGCAAGGGTACTGACGGGTTGCCAACGTTTCCTCTATAATTCAAATGCGGCCTCCTCCGTTCTCAGCGGAAAAGTTGAGCTTTCCGCACTTTTAAAAATGTGGCAGATACATCACGTATGTGTGGCGTACTGTCCTCGTATATCCCAACATTTACAACGCTTCCTAAATAATATTTCGAGCTTTGAATTTTTATCTGGAGGTTTTTAACAGTAAACCCTTACATTTTTACGTTTAATGTGAAATATTCTCGGGAAACAATACTTTTACCGCTACTGGGAGTAATTGCGGTAAACACGAGAGTTTTCATTCAAAGCCTGAAAGTTATGTCCCATTCACAATATTATCTACGTTAGTGGCTACTAACTTTAAAATCCCCGTCGCAATAAAATACTTTTTTTTTTTTTTTTTTTGTCTCTTTTCTCTTACAATCTGTCACTAGTCATTAGGACAATAAGTAATTTCTATGGCGTGTTAATTGTCTTGCTCGGTATGCGTCCTATGGCACAACCTCTTACTTAAAAGCATAATGCTAGTATTGTCCGACTAGATCTTGTGGAATTTTGTGTTTTAGTCTGCGGATTCCTTTTTTATCCATGAGTTGGTTAGCCAAGATGTTTGGGTGACGAGTTATTCTTTCTTTGTATGACTTGATGTGGCTTTTTATTTCTTCTTTGACTGGAAGTATCTTCAGATCATGGTGTAGAGCTTCATTTGGAACAAACCATGGAGCGTTTGTGATTGTTCTTAGAAGCTTGTTCTGAAAGCGCTGTATGATCTCTATGTTAGAGTGTGAAGCTGTTCCCCATAGCTGGATGCCATAGGTCCAAATAGGCTTGATTATGGCTTTGTATATAAGGATTTTATTCTCCAGGTGTAATTGTGAATTCTGGCCAATCAACCAGTAAAACTTTCTTAGTGTCAGTCCAAGTTGCTTCCGTTTTGTGAAGATGTGTTTTTTCCAAGTGAGGCGTCTGTCAAGGTATAAACCAAGGTATTTAACATATTCAGCCTGAGGCACTTGTATATTATTTAACTGTACTGGTGGGCATGTTTCCTTTCTCTTAGAAAATGTAACATTTACCGACTTGGTCTCGTTTGCTTTTATCCTCCACTTTTTGAGCCAGAGGGCTATGTCATCCAAGCAGGTCTGCAGCATAGCTGATGCAACTTTATGGTCAGAATGGGATGCCAACACAGCTGTGTCATCCGCGAAAGTTCCTGTAGTTGCCAAATTTGATATTGGGAGGTCTGCAGTATGAATCAAGTACAAAATTGGTCCAAGCACACTGCCCTGAGGTACCCCAGCAGCAATAGGGTATAGCTTTGATACTGCGTCTCCACTCTGTACGAAGAAGTATCTCTCTCTCAAGTACGACATCAAAATGAGGAAGATGTTGCTTGGGAAGCTGTTTCTGATTTTATAGAGAAGACCTTCGTGCCAAACTCTATCAAAGGCTTGGGAAATATCAAGGAATGCGGCAGCACAATATTCCTTATCTTCAAAAGTGTTGTGTATTTTACTGACAAGCCTGTGAACCTGATCCACTGTGCCATGTCTCTGCCGGAACCCAAATTGATGGTCGGGTATTAAATGCTTTACTTTAATTATAGGCGTTAAGCGCGATAGAAGGAGCGATTCGTAAACTTTAGATGCTATTGGAAGCAAACTTATTGGTCGGTATGACTTCGGGTCTTCAACTGGTTTCCCTGGTTTAGGAACCATTAAGATCTTCGCTGTTTTCCATTGTGGGGGAAAGAAGCACAGTCTTGACATAGCGTTGTAGATTGACAACAGGAAAATCAGGCCAGAATCTGGAAGTTGTTGCAAAATCATGCCAGTTATCAAATCGTAACCAGGCGCTTTTTTAGGTTTTACGTTTTTTATCGCTCTAATTAGTTCCGGCTTTGTAAACATTACGATGGGGCTAGTGGATGAATCACAATCCAGCTGGACTTCTCGCTGGACTTTTTCTTTGTGCTCTGGGGGCCCCTCGTAGGGGTGAGGCTGAAATACGACTTTTAAGTGTTCCGCAAATGTTGTGCATTTTTCTTCGTCATTTCGAGCCCAGCACCCATTAGGTTGCCGAAGTGGGGGGGATGCCGTTTTAGGCCGCTTTAGTTTTTTGGTAGCTTTCCACAGTGAGTAATCGGTAGCAGCAGAAGCATCAAGGTTGCTCAGGAACGCCTGGACACTATTATTTCTGTCCTCGTCTAAGAGCTTTTTTAAATTCCTAACAGTGTGATTTAATTTTCTTTTATCGTTAGGGCATCTAAATTGTTGCCATTGTTTCCTTAGTCTCCTTTTTTCAGTTATTTTATCCAGTATAGTATGGGATATTGATTTTTTGTTATTCTTTAAGTTATTGACAGGAGTAGATTGCCAGGCAGCAGTTTGAACTGAATCATTGAAGAATTCTATGGCTGCTACTACATCGTCTTCTGATTTTAAACTGACTGTAGGCGACAGGGCACGACTGACTATTGACCTGAAGATTTCCCAGTCTGTCTTTTTGGTGTGAAGGACGCAGGTTTCTGTAGTTTCTTTAAAACTACTAAATAATGTGACTAAGACTGGTGAATGGTCGGAAGATAGCTCATAGCTGCTCTGGCACTGGAAGTAATCTTTCGAGACACCTTTAACAGCACAGAAGTCTATTAGGTCAGGTACTTTCTTTCTGTCAGTAGGCCAATATGTGGGCTCACCTGATGATATAATTTCCATTTTTAGTTTTTCGACAGTTTTGAGTAGCTCGCGGCCCCTGGGAAGTGTCAATCTTGAGCCCCAATAGCTATGCTTCGCATTAAAGTCTCCACCAGCTATAAAACGATCGCCGAGAGAATTGAAGAACTCGCTGAAGTCCTCCTGTTTGATAATGTGTTTCGGTGGGCAGTAGAGAGCTGACACAGTGATGGGACTTACCCAGTCTTCAACTATTACAGTTGTTGCTTGAATTGGTGCTTTGCAGTACGGTACTGATTCGTAATGTTTTAATTTGCTTCTGATTATTATAGCTGATCCACCATGTGCTTTTCCGTCTGGATGTGTGGTATGATAAAGCTTATATCCAGGCACTTACACAAGTGCCTGGATAAAATACTTAGTTGTGAAAATAAATGTGAACATTTTGTGAAGTACGGGCTCAAATGTTTTTGGGCTCATGGTACAAAACGTAGTTCAGTCGGATTATGAATAATAGCGGAGTATGAACCCACTCGGCACATGATATACAGTACTTTTATGTACACCTATATTGTCCTTGGTTACACGTATCTAAAATTCATGCTCTAAATACAGAGCCGCGCGGTTCAGTACACACTTGCTGGTCTTTTATTGCCAACCACACGAAAGCAATCTTGAACACGGTGTATACTACCCCTTTTCAGTTTTTTCGAGTTTCTTTTCCAAAAATGTACGTTAAAATATCAAAGTATTGCTCGTGAAGTTTGAAGCTAAAGTGTCTACATTTTTAGTTTTTCTTTCAAGTTTTTATTTTCGTGAATCTACTCTTATTTTTTTTTAAAGTTGCACTTTAAGTTCAACTCAAAGTCAATTTTAAACGTGATTAGAAATAATAACTTAGTACTATAACCCCTTTAATACGATACGACAACCGAGAACTGACGCGTAAAATGAGTTGAAAACTTTTCCGAAAGAGCGATAAGCCTAATCAGAAGACAGGAGCTGCTAATTCATTAATGGCGCAGTTTAACGAATAAGTGTTTTAGCGGAAATAAGACCGTTCGGAACAGACGCGAGACGTTTTAAAACAATGCGCATCATTCAAATATCCCATTAAATCGTGCGATTTAGCTCCGAAGAGCGGGTTCGGGTAAATTAAGCAAATTAAGAGCTCGCTCCTGAGACAGTAATTACTGCGCGTCTGTACTTGGCCACCGACCAAGTACCCTGCCTACTTTTACTACATCCTGCTCGATTTATGAACGACTCGATTTTCCCGATTTTCGAACGTAACTCAATTGGTTCAAACCCCATGGGCTCGCTATGGATTATGAATGTTATCGTACGCGAGAGCTGCAACGCCGCTCAACAATTTCTGTCTCGACTTCGGCTTAGATTTTAAATGAGATTAAACCTTTAATAAAGAGATTATCCGAATTCCGAACGAAGCAGTAAACTGCGGCGATCGGAGGTTTCCATTATAAGTTTAGTATTAAATACGTGTTATTTCCTTTTACCGACGTATGCGGTCCCGTCTTAATCGATTGATGTTATTTATAAACTCAAATATCGACTTTAATAGACAATACTTATGCAACATATGATATAAATAAAACTTGTATGTGTTACAGACGCTGTCAATAGTAATTTCCTGCAAAAAGACAACTTAACAAGTTTGAAATAAGTCTAATTTAAAAGTTTGTTAACGTGCTTGAGTATTTCCTGGAACCTGGAACTCCGGCGACAACTTTCTGACGGCGAGTGGTGAACAAAGCGCTTCGAAGTGATGAAAGCTATGTCAGACCACAAGAAAAAATGACGGAATGCCACGTTATCAAATGAAACAGCTGTAGTGCAGGCGCGTGGGCGGGTGGGCCGCGCGTCGAGCCTATCGACTCGCTCGCCCGCGCGTGCATCACTCACCTCAAGGTCGCAGCGCCGACCGTCGCCGTCCGTCGCCCCCAGCCGCCCGAGCCCTACTCGCGACCCCGTCGCGCCACCCTCCTTACATTTCGACTACCCACTTTAAAAATTTAAAGTATCCCTCGTCCTTCCGGCACATTTTCCCGGGTGAGGGCGACCGGTGCCCGTGGCGTCCCTGAGAAAACTGACGGACGTCGCCGGTCCTCGTCGGGTTATATAGGCGGCGGCGGGGCGGGGCGTCGGCGCGAGTTGCGCCGTCGATTCGCGGACTCGATAAATAAATTAATTAAAAGTGCAAGTGAGTGATCGCCCGCGTGCAGCCGACCTGCGAACTCGTCTAGAGCTTCCCCTTAATTGGAATTTCAGACCCACCGGATACTTGGCCGAGCCACGGATTGTTTCCAGTCCAGAATTTACGAGCCACTCGTTCGGAGATCTCCAAACGTGGCGTTTGAACGAGCTCGACCGAGATTGAACCTGATTTATATCGTCCTGTTAAACAACCTCATGTCTAACAATGTCTCAATTTGTGCTTAGACTGAGGATGTATTGCAGCACCGGACTTTAATGAAAATGGAGACTTTAAAGTTCAAAGGTGGGTATCAAAACCTTCTCAATTCTTAAAGCGATTAACTTACGAATCAGTATAAGTTTAAGTCCATAATGTGCTTAGCTCGCACTAAGTACTCCATATGCCGAGAAAGACGTTTCAGAATCTTAAACAAACTCTACATCTCCTATTTAAGAAACTTTGAAAACGTCAACTACATAAAAGTGACATAACAAACCATTTCAGTACCTAATACAAAAACCAGACACCGTTGTAAGAACCACGACAAGAGTAATAGAAAAAAGCAAATGGATCTGTGTGGGCAGTAACGGAGTTAATCACTTCGTTACTGCTAGTAGTAACTTGAACCCTTCAGGTTCGAAGAAAAGCTGATTGCGGCCGCAGTGACGTCAGCACGGCAAATAAACCGGCGAGGACTCGTAGCGGACAATACTTAGCTACGGATAGTGTAGTGTGCTGCAAGAATATCAGGCTACCGTTGTCTGTTTATAAGTGTAACGTGTCTCCGGTATTTCAGGGAAATTCTTTTGTACCTTTTTCGGGTTTTTTGTGTAGCCGGTCGGTGTTCGGAGTTCATAAGGAAAGTCGACGAATGTAGTCATATGTTTGCACATACTTACTACTCATGTTGGAGAAAGATTTTGTATGACTTGATGGATTTCTGTTGTGATTGGTTTTCTTTGATGCAGTCATGAAACTATTATTTTTAAGTTATATAGGTGACAAAACCATAAAAACGGCATGAAAAGAGGTGTCTAATGAGATAACGAGTAATAGAGAACTATGTAAAAAGAAATATGCTACGCCGACCCCAAATGCATAAAGAGGATAATGACAAGTGAATGATGGTGATGGGAGTTTCCAAACCAAAATACTTAATGCATTTTCGTCTTGACCATGATGCTGAAGAAAAGACTTTGTATCAAAACAAAACCTACAATTCAAAGACTGAACAATAGTGGAGAAAGAAGAACATGATGACTTACTTTCTAATAATTCACAACACATAGGTACTTACATATTATTATTGTCTAACACCGCCATATTCAGCAGTAAATCTGTACAATTCAATTTTGTTCAAAGAGACCCTGGCAACAGTGACCGAAACGTACCTACCTACATACTCACGTACATGTATATAACAGCGTTAGTTCTCACATAGTAGAACGGCTAGCACTTTATTCCCCTATTCAGAGAACTAGACACTATCTCACTGGGTAAAATTAACTCCGCCTTTCTAGGACCATTAACTTTAATAATGAAAACTGTGATATGAGATATCGTTGAAAATCTAGTGTTGGGGAAACGAGGATAAGGTAAAGGGTAAACAAACAAAAAATATTAGATTTCAATGCATAATTTGTGTCTTTACAAGTTTTTTGTAAGAAGGTAAAGGTAGCTAGATAATACCGGATAATACAGCTTTGGCAAGTTGCAAGCAAGAGCAAGTTGTTCGACTACTTCAGTATTTTTTTCTAGATATCTGCTTGTAAATAAACATAAATAAAATAAATAAATATTGATTTTGGAAAAGTCCACGTACGGGGTGGGAGTGACATCGACGCACATACGATTATCACGGGTTCAATGCATCATTCCGAACACTTCCACATATAAATTTTTCAAAAGCAATTTATAAAAATATATCCTGGTTAATGTTTTGTGCGTCAATGTCATTCAACCCTTTAAAAATGTAATTTTGATGTCATTGCATTTACAGGGAGTATGTAAAAACAAACTGCATAGCATTTCCCCCTTCTTGAAAAAGTAAAGAAAGCGTTGACTGAAAATCAACCAGAGACGTGTAGCTCTCTCCTATAACGAGTCTAAAATATGGTAATTAAACTTGGTTAACATCGCTTTATCGATTTATTCGTATTGGAAAACTCAATTTTAGTTAGTCCTTTGCAGACGAGTGGAAAAGAAAAAAAAATGATGAAGGACGTCCAAATTATTTCCTATAATAAATGCTAAACTATGTTTGTGTGTTTAGTTTTAACGCCTTACCGGCTGAACGAAATTAGACGAAACTTTACACACTGGTAGATCATGACTTGAGTTAGGAGACTTTTTATCTCTGTTGTAAGTTCCCCGTGGGATAATTTATATCCCCCATGAAACCTTGGGCAAAAGCAACATGTTTAAACCACAACGTTCGAAGTGTTGAAACTATACTTGCGTCATAGAGCCTACAACAAACCTGCACTAGTAGGAATGGACCTAATAGAGGGAATCAAAGAACGTATTATAGCGTAGCTTTGACATCGATAATGTTAATTTAATCGCATTACGATGTCATGTATACCGGCTGACCTGTTGGATATGGATTGGGAATACATGGCGGGGTATATTATATAGAATATTGAGATAGGTACTGACCTGCACTGCTTGTTTACAAAAGATGGATATGTTTTATAAACACCTGCAGGTTTTTGGTGCAAATTTTCTATTGTGCTGTATTGCTGTAAACGCTACACCTAAAGCAAAAAAAGTTAGTTCTGCATAAAGCCTATCTAAGAGAAAATTACCCACCCAGTGGTAAAAACAACAGTTTTTGTCTGGGCCCAGAATGTCGTGATGACAGATAATTGTGTAGTTTTAAGTGTCGTGGCTTGCGTATGTAGATGGAGGTTTTCACATGTCATATAGGACGAAACGTTAAGACGATAACTGTCGTCCATGAAAAACCAACGATAAATTAATCGTCACGGCATAAGTAGTGGGAACGGGGGGGTTTCTAGCTTGTAATTTCAAAGAAACATTTGATTATTCCTACAAGAAGACGGCTGACTGGTCATAGATGATTCACAGGCAGCTCTGGAACTCTGTGCTCGTGTAGAGTGAATCATTCCGTTATCTGGGAATCTACCAGCATATCGAAGGCGATAAGACTTTTTCTTACATCTCGCTTAGTCTGATTTGGATATAGGTATAGGGTCACAACTAGTGTACGATACTTAAAAACGTGATTGTGTTCATAATAACAAACAACTTTTACAATGGGACCAAACCTGAAATCGCGAAAAACAATCTGCTGTTCAGTAGATTTTGACCAGTCAAGTGAACATAAGTGTACTGAACGGATTTTTGGCAATCACGTGTTTTAGTATTGTACACTAATTACCAGTTATGTATTTTTTTTTTTTTAATTATGTATAAAGCATATAAAACGCACAATTACTGATTGAAAAGTACCTATAATGTGTGGCAAGCCTGAATCCATAATGAAATTAAATAATACTTCATACCTTCTAAGTTCGTCATTCTATAAAATAACATTTTTACCAAAATTCCGTGAATGTTTGATTAGTCATGATAACGCGTCTCATCGCTATGTAAATATCCTAAATAAAAATCTTGCGGTCATTCAATTTGTCACGAAAATAGGTATTCCAATATCTTGAACAGTTTTATGAATGAAAATCGCTCACAAACAAAACGTAGTATGCGTCACTTTGAACGCGGTGCGTTATTTCGACATCGCTTACATGAGCCCGGATAGCTCAGTCGGTAGAGCATTGGACTTTTAATCCAAGGGTCCAGGGTTCAAGTCCCTGTTCGGGCGGCCATCTTTTTGCCCGTTTTTGTGTTATTAATTATTTTGTTTACTATTTTTTTTTTTCGTTTGCCATACCGATGATCATTGTATGAAAAATCTTCATGAATGGTGTCAATATTTAGTTTCTTTTTTCATCAATTTTTATCTGTGTATATTTTATTATATTTTTATAACGTACCAATGTATTAAATATGTACATACAGCATTGGGTAAAATTATCATATTTTTGTAACTAAAACTAATAAGTAGGTACTTATAAATAATTCTTTCCGATGGCATCAAAAAAAAGCTACGTTTTCTATTCTGTGGTCCAGCAAAGGTTCACCAGACCAAAGTAAGTGAAAAATAGCGTGAAGGGAGCGATAAGACACTCCTTGTGAACTAACGTATAATTTCGTCTCACTTGCGCAAGCCCCTGTGGCCTAATGGATAAGGCATCGGCCTCCTAAGCCGGGGATTGTGGGTTCGAGTCCCACCAGGGGTACAGTACCCTTTTTGAAATTGGCTTTTTTCTTTCAGTTAAATGAACATTTCTTACCACTTTTTATTTGTTTTATTTAGTAGTTTTATAAGATATCATTCTTAATGCCGCCAAAGTATGTACGTGTACGTGCTAGGTAAGTCGATGTTGTACGTTCATACGTATATAATAGAGGTAGGTGAAAATTCACGCCTTATTAAATTTTACGAGGTTGCCCTGTCCAGTCGGAGTTTAGAAAAGGTTACTAGATACTTTTAAAGCACTTTACACTCGTGTTCTGCAAGTATTATAATATCGGATAGTGTTATCGTTGCCAACGGAACTTGCACTTTACATTTTATGCACTAAAGCTTGATCCATTAAGGATCCATGAGGTCTACCATCGATTGTTTGAGGTGAAAGATGATTCACAGATTTCACGTCGGTTTACTACATTCAATATACGCATAATAAGCTCTTTATTACGCCGTACAGTCGCAATAAAGAGCAATAGAAATTGTGAAATGCCTTCAATATTGAAATGTCGACCTACTTCGCGTGGCCACGGGGTGCCCGCGGGGCGCGGTCGGCGGTGCGGGGGTGAGGGGGGTGAGGGAGGGGGCGGGCCACTGGCTACGTCACTACAATTAATAATGGCTCGTCATAATCCTCATCTATTTTATCGGTGAAAAAATAACAGTTTTCCATGAAAGTTATGGGAAATGCGCAAGCCATCTATCCAACTATACGTACCTCCCTGCCTACCTACCCAAAAAGGAAAGACCTATTATGTGAGGGTGTTGTTTTACCTATGCTTCGTTACTTATAAATAGTGTAAAAATATAGGAGCTTTATGTTTCGAAAACTGTATGTTATTGAAGTTTCTCAGAGTACCCTTTACTCTTTTCAGGACGTTATCCATACTTACCTTCACGAGATAAAGGAAGTCCGATAACATCAAATTCGATAGGGCCTAGTGTGAAAAATAAAATGTATTGAAATGAAAACCAGGAATTATGGGATATGAAAATAACTGTCTAATTATTTTATAAATGATATCCGTGCAGAAGTCACCACGAAAACTACTATCAAGTTCCTTTGTACTGCATGTTCCAAGTTTTACATTGAGAAAAACTCACGACATGAGAAACGAAACATTTAAACAATAAGCTATAGGTACGTTACAAGTAGTATGGATTTCATAAAATAATAATATAATTCGTAGTGTTGAGCTGAGTGGCGATGACAGCGCCCCATGCGGCGGGAGGCGAAACGCGCCTGTCACTTCCCTGTCAGCGACATTGCGAAAACAATACCGTTATTTCCATGTAATAACTCTATCGTTATCGGACGTCTAAAACATAACGACGTCTGTTTACGTTTTATCGTATCCATTGCATTAACTAACTCGAGCTGTGTTGAAACAATACTTTACGCTGCGTTGGACGTGATAGGTCGGTAGGGCGGTATCGGTACCTGCATGAAGTGTTTTTATTTTGATACATAGGTGCTTTTAGAAGTTAAAATCAGTACCTAATTTAAATAAACCTAAAACCTACTTAAGTAGATACCTACTGACAAAAATATTCAAGGTCCTGAAATAAAGACTGAAATTTTTAAACACAGACCTTCTGTCTGTATTCTGTAGCGTGCTCAGTTTCTAGATTTCCCCTGAACTAAACATTTGATATAGCAAATAAGTATATATCTGGAATTAGAAATGTTTTTATGAAAGTCAAACCCACTTCAAATCGTCTACAGGTGGAGGTGTTTTCTTATTATGTCTCACATTCAATATAACTATTCGATTCCAGAAATACTTCATAAGGGCGTATTGTATATTTAGACAAATAATCCGGTGACGTGGGTCTTTGAGCAGGCACTCTCAAAGACCCACGCGTGGGTCTCTGTGCTGACCCGCCGGCGCCGCACTCTCGTAAACCCACCGCGAGATGGCGCTGCTAGTTTTATTGCTTGTTTGCACAACAAGCTGTAATGGAGGACTACAATATTGACAGACCATTAATTCGACAGGAAATTGTGCTGAAGCCGCGGTCTGTGCAGGTGATTGTGAACTTTTCAAATTATCCGCGTGTTCCGCGGTTGTTTCCACTTCAAACAGCGAACGAGCAAGTCGAGCTTTTCACTCCAGGGATAGCAAGTTGAATAAACTGTGCAAGCTACAGCCTAGTGGGCTGTGGGCAACAGCGGCACGAACACGACACGTTTGAAATGTCCCGCTATCGATTTTTCTCGAACATATCAGTGTACCTACAGTTAGGCGTGCTATTTACTCCCACAGGTACTTTATAAAAAGATAGGGTTAAATAACTACTTAAGCACCTACCTACATTGTAAATACACTTGTAACGTGTTTAAAGACGTTGGAAAACCTATGGGCACACAGCCAACTTCTTGGTCCAAATCGACCATACTACGGGAAATGCACAGCCAGCATAGGATCAGGTGAGCTCTTGAAACACAGTTGGCAGAAGCGCCCAATGGAGCAAGGTAAGGATATCGGCACATGCAAGTCAGATCAATAAGAAACCGTCTAGTGTAAGTTATAGAATTAATAGACTTTTCCCTCGATTACATTTTTAAATAAATGAGTAAATACACTACAGGTTCTTAATAAAATAAATACATTGTGTACTTATGTATGTCGATAATTTTGAAGTAGGTAGGTACTTGAGATCACTCTAAAAATCGTAACAGGACTGTCAGGAGTACCCAATTTACTAGAAAAAAAACCGGCCAAGAGCGTGTCGGGCCACGCTCACTGTAGGGTTCCGTAGCTTCCCAGACCATTAAAAATACCAACATTTTTCGTCAGCAAAAATAACTTTGTTTTTCATAGTATTTGTATCAAAAACAAAGTTATCATTTGCGTTTTTTTGAAAAAGTGCTATATAACTCAAAAACTATTCAACTCATCAAGTTGAGAATAATTTTCCTAGAAAGTTCATATAAAGGTCTACTTCTGTGATTTTTTTCATATTTTTTAAACTTATGGTTCAAAAGTTAGAGGGGGGGGGACACATTGTTTTTGACTTTCGGAGCGATTATTTCCTAAAATATTAATATTATCAAAAAATGATTTTAGAAAACCCCTATTCATTTTTAAATACCTATCCAACAATATATCACACGTCAGGGTCAAAATTAAAAAAAAAATCGCTCCCCACTTTACGTCTGGGGGAGGTACCCTAATAAAAATGTTTTTTTAAATTTTTATTTTTGCACTTTGTCGGCATGATTGATATACATATTGGTACCAAATTTCAGCTTTCTGGTGCTAACGGTCACTGAGATTATCCGCGGACAGACAGACAGACAGACAGACAGACATGGCGAAACTATAAGGGTTCCGTTTTTTGCCATTTGGCTACGGAACCCTAAAAATGTAATCAAAACTATTTGAGTTGGTCACAGAGTTTAAGTAGGTGAGATGTTTGCAAAAATACTTGATCATTTGACTGGAAATAAGCCATTGTAATGTATGTAGTAACACAGAGACGTGGATGCCTACGTCTGCTGATTCTAAATGTAGGTACTTTCACAAGTAGGCGGAGAAATGTAGACATCCGCAAGAGAACCAAAGTTACCGACGTAGCCCGAAGAATTGCCAAACTTAAAGGGGATGCTCCAAGGTAGCCCGCGAAATTCAAATTTACTTACGTTTTTTGCAATTTGCAGGGCAGTGCTAAGTTGTATGTTGATAAACATATCGGTCGCGACAATTATAATCATCAAAATCATCAATACAACCCTCCAAGTTCATAAGAGTCGATGAACGAATTTTTCACGGTCAAAGTCCTTATAGTAAGAAAATTTGAATTTCGCGGGCCACCCTGACGCTTTCACCTTAAGTGGCAATGGGCAGGGCACATTGCGCGCAGAACGGATGGCCGATGGGGCCGCAAAGTTCTGGAGTGGCGACCGCGAACCGGAAGACGTTGTGTTGGAAGGCCTCCCACTAGGTGGACAGTTGATCTGGCAAGGGACCGGTTAATGTGGCGACACTTGGGGGAGGCCTATGTCCAGTAGTGGACGTCTTTCGGCTGAAATGATGATGAAGTAGGCAGTTCTGTTCTAGAACCAGCAAAAGGGACACCGACGCACAAACGGTTACCCCCTATTCAGGTACCTCATTTTAGACTGGCCACCCCCACAATGTCCCACGTAGAAAAAAAAAACCAGCTGTGTCCTACAAGAGTGCACAATGTATAGAAAACTGTTTTATTTTTTTAATTAGGTAGGTAATTATGAAACACTTCGAGGTTCAAAATACTGAATACCTGCCAATTGTGCGTCGGTGACCCTTACAACATGAACAGATGCGTTGCCCAGATTCCTAAGCAATAGATTCCTGTTCATAGAAAAAAAAAAAAAATTAGGTACAGGGTGATTGAGATCATCAACTGGATAACTTTACGTAAAAATGGGTCTTAAAAAAATACGGGGCACTCTTTGGGGACTCCCGATGAGGTGAAAACTAAGAAACCCAAATATGCTACGGGTTGTCCTCCGCGCGCTTGTGGTGCTACGCCGTAGCGGATCAACTACGAGTGCTACAAAGTGATAGGTGACGGTCAGGCGAGTTCCATGATTTTTAATAACTCAAAAAGTGGCTCAACGAAGAAGAAGTTTTCATTTAAAAATTTGGCTTCCCGTACAAAAATATCGCATTTGCTGACGCAATTATTATCAAGTGTCAACTTTTTTTTGCGACCCATGTTCTTTAGGGAAAAATGTTCCAGTGGTCTACCTAAATCATCACCTATTATGAGATATGGCGCGTATTCTATTACAGCCTGTAACGTAGGTACATTATCAATAAGCAAAGTCGTAATCAGACTGATGTAAAGATGAAGTTAAGAGCTTTCTCTGTTTATTTGAAGCTCCAAATATCCACCGCCGTCAGGCGTCAAAAGGACATACTTATTCTTTTAATTAAGCCACGCGGAAAGCGTCGTAACTTTTACGAGGTCCGTGATTTAACTATTATTTGTCATCAATTTTATGTGGTCTTAAAGCAAATAGTAGATTCGGAACTGTTCGACATAAAATGGGGCATTAAAAGGTCCCACCTTATTCTTTTTCTAATATCGGTATTGCTCGTAATTTGCACGCTTATTATGTTATTGAGCCACTGTTAGTGAGTTTCTGAAAACATCATAAGGTCATGTAAATGTATCTTGGTAAGAAAAATAACACCTAGTTATTGGAAGAAGGCTCTGGCTCACTCACCTGTCTATAAGTCCTAAGAAGTGTCTTGAACTTGTTCCCTATATCCTATCTAGAATTACTTAAAATCAATGAAATTGAGATCCTCATGTTTATAATAATTGTTTAGATAACTACAAACTTATAAATTATACATCGTCATTTACGCTACTTCTTCGAAAACTTGTAGGTAAATAGCTTAGTAGCGTCATCTAGCGTTGAGTAGTGCTAACCAAACGACTATTTGATTGTTGCCTGTCTAACTAGTGTGGAATAAAAATAACAGATGGCTCTTATCAGTTTTGTTGTGCTATTTGATGCAAGATGGCGCTATTTACTTAATCAGTTTCTTGTTTTATACATAGATGGCGTTGTCCAGATGTATACAAAAAGAATTTAATACTTTTCGAAAACAGAAAACCGCAATAGGTAGTTGATTTTTTTTTATTAGTACTGTAGAACGCAGATTCATTGCCAGGCAATGTATGGCAAGCATGTGTATAAAAACTAAAATAGAAAATCTTGGTTGGGTTCTGGTTAATATTTCGTTATTGCCTATTCCTATTGGGTAGTATAAACTATACGCCGTTGCTTGTTCAGCAAAAAATA
The DNA here is from genome assembly GCA_950022955.1 of Xestia ashworthii. NCBI lineage: Eukaryota > Metazoa > Arthropoda > Insecta > Lepidoptera > Noctuidae > Xestia > Xestia ashworthii. Next base: position 8,729,278 of record OX465562.1, on the reverse strand, counting down.
ATTTTCAGAATAAATTACACGGCGGCCGCAGGCCGCGGCTATGTTAAATTACGCGACGTGTGTTCTTCAATTTCGGTCACATAAATTAGTGTCAATTTTGACGAATATTTCAACACAAATATGACTCCAGATCAGCTGATATTTTTTAGATTATTTTCTAAGCCTTACCTCCAAGTCAAGTTGGTGTACTTCCACTTCTCCCCTTGCACTGCGAACCGTTTCTTCCTCCGGTGCTCTTCGTCGCCGATCTCTCGGTCAGGTCTGCCGCATCGCTTCTGCCCCATCAGTTTCCTCGTCGCTCCGTCGACCACCCCCGTCACTGGTATACCGCCGAATTGCTGGAATAATGTTACACGTTAGAGACACGGTCGAAAGAATGTGACGAACGAACGAAAGAAGTACAGATAGACATTTTATGACGATGAGTTGTACAGTTAATAAAATCGATGTTGTTAAACTAACGAAAATAAATCTACTGTTTCCTACAAAAGTGCATCTCATTGTATTTCAATGTATAATTGTATGCTAATTGAAATATTATTATTTATTTCTTTTTTAAAGATAATGAAGAATAGTCTATCTCTCAGTGTAGATACACTGCCAAACTGTATGGAACAGCAGTTTTTCTTTTTAAATTACCGATAAAATATTATTTTTTATTATTATATCGCTGGACATTAACACACAGCGCCACCTAGTGCCACACTAAGCAAAGCTTGTGTCGTGGACACTAGATAGTTGATAAACTACATATTATATACTTTTTGTTTGTAAATACATACTTATCTACACTAATATTATAAAGAGGAAAACTTTGTTTGTTTGTTTGTTTGGTTGTAATGAATAGGCTTAAAAACTACTGGACCGTTTTTTAAAAATTCTTTCACCATTCGAAAGCTACATTATCCACGAGTAACATAGGATATATTTTATCCCCGTACTCCCACGGGAACGGGAACTATGCGGGTGAAACCGCGGGACGTCCGCTAGTTATACATATAAACATCCATGACTCGGAAACAAATGTCCATGCTCATCACACAAACATTTGCTCCTACCGGGATTCGAACCCAGGACCCTAAGAACGTAAGGCAGCGTCACTACCACTACGCCAATCGGGTCGTCAGAAATATTTATTTGTATTCGGAATGTTGTAGAGAACACGTAACCGTTTATGCATCGAAGTCCCTTCCAGTTGAAAAAGATTATTATAATGTTTGAGCACAAAGGTACTGCTTATTTTCGTAAGTAATTTCTACCAGCCAGACCTGCAACTATGGCTCTTACTGCTTAGGACGGTAAGCTCGACTGCTGAGCATGGGATCCTGACTTCGATCCGCGGGTCGGGCAAAGTGATGATATCATGATAGGGTTTTTAGGAATTTCTCAGTCGCTGGCCGGAATTGTGCTAGGTTGATGGTAATAGGCTCGGCCCCTATTACATCGGACATCAGAACTACTAGGTACACCTCTGCCTAACCTTCGGGGATTACAGGCGTGATGTTATGTTATGTTATGTTGTGTTTTGTTATGTTATGTTATGTTATACAGACCTGCGACAGATCTGTTGTTCTATTTCGTATGACTGCATTTCGAGCTTATTTGGTTACTTTTTAACATGAATCACCAATTTCTATTGCTGATCTGGCTAGCTTCAAAATGAAAAAGTAACTAAGTCATTGTGTTGTTCTAATAATATCTCTGTTTGACATCTACACTAATATTATAAAGAGGAAAACTTTGTTTGTTTGTTTGTTTGGTTGTAATGAATAGGCTTAAAAACTACTGGACCGTTTTTAAAAATTCTTTCACCATTCGAAAGCTACATTATCCACGAGTAACATAGGATATATTTTATCCCCGTACTCCCACGGGAACGGGAACTATGCGGGTGAAACCGCGGGACGTCCGCTAGTGTAATATATTCTTACTTGTAACGTCTTGATGGCGATCCTTAAGTCATCCTGGTACTCTTGCGGGTTGCCCATGACCAGGTTGCCGACCTCCGGCCCGCCTTTCTTGAGGTACCCGAACGTCTCCAAGTAACTCCTCTGGAAATAAATAATAATATCACATTAGTATTGAAACTAAATTATATTCTGATACATAATAATTAAGACAGTTTAGACAAAAAAGTATGAAAATAAGGTCGTATTTGGAACTCTTGGATATAAATATCCGCACGATACAAAAACATCAGAAATGTGGGTCAGCACTTCAGCAGGCTTTACTCGCCATGAAAATCACTTAGTTTGATTCTTGAACTGTAGCTCAAAAAGGATCAGCAGAAGTGTAGTGACTTGTGTATGGTGATTCTTATGGGTGTAGGTTACTATAATATTTATATGGATTGTTATTCGTCAGCTTTTCTTCGGTAGGTAAATATAAAGGCACATTCATATTTCGTTTTTTGTACAAAATATTACGAATCAAATTGGTCATAATACATGATCAATAAATAATGCGTTATGTTTTAGTTAAGTAATTGTAAAAGGTAAAACACAAACATAAATAAAAGTCTGTGAAAACCTCATTTTGTTCCTGACGTTCATTCAGAAATAGATAAATGGAATGACATAGCATAGGTAGGCCTTTTTTTTTTTTTTTTTTTTTTTAGGATGGGAAATCATCAAATGACTTCTCCCACTCTGGGCGGAGCGGGAGGGAGTGTCAGACTCTTACTGACTAAAACCCATCCATGTTCCTTCCTCGCCCTTTACGTTCCGGGGCCGCGGTATCTCTTTCGAACAGTCCCGCAACCCCGGCAGGCTTCGGCCCTTGCGGGCCCCTCTCTTCTGCTGACATCTCTTTGAGGCGCGCGTGGAACACGAACGCGCCGTCGACACGGCCTGTCGTCACTAGACGGACGGACGGCTAGCTAGCCCATAGCTTACCGTCCACAGGCCCGCATCTACGGTGGCCGGTAGCCACCACGTGGCCCCCGACGCCCGGTGCGTCTCCCGCGGCGGCCGGGAAGAGAGGCTCTCTCCCTCTCTTGTTCCGCCACCTCCTTCGCCAGCATGACTGCTTCGCAGAAGGAGGTGACGGCTTCCCATTCCGTCTCGCTCCGGACCATGGATTGAACCAGGGCCGGACGCGAGAGGTCGCCGCCGCCGATCGCCGCTACGAGGACACGGCGGTGCTCCGCCCACGCAGGGCAGACTTCCACCGTGTGCTCCACCGTGTCCTCAGCATAGGTAGGCCTAAGTTAGTACCTACATCCCAAGTAGGTACCTAACTACCTAACTTATGTAAGTCTATCATAATATTCACGTGAAGTGAACACACACGAGACGGCTAAACGGATTTACAGCGTACTTAGCGCATTAGGGATTCTTTTTACTTTCCGAATTGCGAAACCCCAAAGTACAGCTGATATTAAGCTTCCATTAGCGCCCCCTGCCGGACGGACGGCCCTACATTTATCCCTTAAAGTTGCCCTACAAACTGGACATGTAGTTGTAATTGTTTGCCGTAAGAATACGTCACCCTTTTCCAGGGGGTCGCGTAAAAGGTAAGTTAGGGATTATGAGGAGAGGATTTGGTAGCAACATGGCTGCATTTTCATCCCTTGTCTTTTGATGATACAGACTGGGTCGTTGGTCTTGTGGTTGTAAGCACGACTGCTGAGCATGATGTCCTGTGTTCGATTCTCGGGTCAGACAATGTGTTATTGGGTTTTTCCATCAAAAATTTCTCAGGAATCCCACGGAATTTGGATTTACGCCCGCTTGATGGCAATAGGCGCGCCCCTTACTAAGCAAAACTGGTGAAATGCGAGTGTACTATTGGATATTACACTTCTGCCTAACCTTTCGGGGATTATAGAGGTGTGACGTTATGTTAAGTAAAAAGCAAGTTCTAAGTTTGAGCAAAAAGATACTATGTTATTGTTTCGTGGACGATTGATTCAGAATTGAACAGACACCGTTCGATTCCTCAATCAATCTGGCAAGCGCGGTGAATATTTAACTCTTAATCACGTGCACCACGCCGAAGTTCTGCAAAACAATCCTTCGGCAGGAAATAATGGCATTGTACCAACCACTGACAGCTGCTCCGATTGTTGATGGAGTAGGGAAGTACTCCCAGCAAATGATTGTAACACTAGTGATGGAGTAGAAAATGTTCTAACGTGTATTCAACGTCATTAGGAATGAATGTAAATGAAACAGCCGGTTTATTTCAGCAATTAGTAACGGGGTACTCAGCTATTATTACTTAGCAAACGGGCCCGGAATATAAAGTTTGTGATCTACATTTTTAAACACCCTCATTAATTCTAAACCAACTTTATTTTCTTCATCAAACATCCTCTTTTTTACTTTTAATTAAAACCACACTTGTGGCTTGACAATGGTGGCTAAACGAATCCCTTTGTATTTTTTCGGAGACTTCCCCTTTGAGTATCTTTGTATATTTTTTGGGGATACGAGGTTGGTATTCATAGTTTAGTAGTGAGACCGGTGCAGATAACGTCGTCCTGTCAGTTCGTCTGCTACGCTCGATTATCTCTGAAACGGCTGAAGCCGTTATCGTGGAGCTCGTTTATGTAGTGTTCATGTTCAGGTATACTGGACACGCACGTCTGGATACTCTTCAATTTATGGTTCGATAAAGATCCTGATTACCCCATGCAAAAGATACTCATCAAGATTTATTTAACTACGTAAATTGTAAACAACTTTCCCTTGCGAAGTTTCTGAATAGGAAGAACCCAATACGTATTTGAAAACTAACAAACTAATATTGTGCATAAGTAGTGGAACCATGGCTTTTTGTCCGCGGCTTGCGGTGAGCGCAAAGTTTGTTTTAACCGAGGATGGCCCGACTTTACGACTAACAATAAAGACTTTGTAAAGCAATCTGCCGTCTATTATTCACTCCCTTAACTTATCTAAGTTAGCTTCTAAACGCTTCTGTGGGACTGTTTATTTACTATACCTGTGTTTGAAAAGGACCTAAAGTAATTCGTTTTTGAGTCGAACAATTTGACTTGATTTAAGGCAATCATTCCTTTTATTTTCGGGGATAGAAAGGCTGTATAAGAAAGGCTGTACTCTAGTTAGTACCAAAGTAAAATCCGTAGGTCAGGATAAAAAAAAGGAAATATTGCGTGTTGTTATGTGCGCGTGTAATGTGTTTGTTGAGGTGGGTCCGGCTAATGGGACCAGGACCACGGTTTCTGGATTCCCCCTAAATATTTTTGAGTAGTATGAGGTCTTCCACCTTGTTTTACAAAACAGATTTACTTTGTTTCCATAGCACACAAGCTCTACAAAACTCCGCCGCCGCCGGTTAGAGGTTTTTAATAACGGCATAGCCTCTACAGATAAGTTCTACAGTAGATATACAAGCGGCTATAGCGCCGCTGAACCCCCGAAAGAGGCCCACGCAGTACCGCCTAAGGATCTACAATGTCTCTACAATGGTTGTACAAATGTACAGAGGTGTTAGTACGGCGCACTCTACCGCTCGCACCCTTTGTAGCACCTTTGGATCTACAAAGGTAGAGCGCGCCTCACGATCTAAAATAAGTTCTTGTAGCGCGACTGTAGAGCTCGAACCGTATTTAAACGCGACTGTATCTCTGAAATGAACAAAACTAATCGAAATTTTAACTTATGAGTAACTAGCTGTACCCGCGCGGTTTCACTCGCGTGTTTCATACGTTGGTGTTTAAAACAGCAATGAAATACCATCCTGAAACACCTCAAACTCAAATGGGAATAGTTCTCCCACTACCATGACTTCACAGGCGGTTCCGTAGGTGCCATGGCAAGACATTTCAGTAACGTATTTACGCATCGAACAATAAACAGCTCTTGACCGCTCCTGGGTGAAAGGTTGAAACCTTTCCCAGTTGTAAGACACGTGGCGCACATTGCTGGCTCGAACACGTGGCCCAGACAGGCGCATTACTTTGTGTAATTTATTTCATCACCACTGCTGTCAAAACGGTGAAGGAAAACATCGTGAGGAAACGAAAGGAAAGGAAAGGCATGTCTTAGAACCAAAAATTCGAAGACATGTGACATCTGCCAAACCACACTGGGCCCGCAAGGTGGATTTGCCCATACGCAAAATATGCGCTTTGAAATTTAAATTGGCCAACGGAATCAAAACATCAAAATGACCTTCATTGAAGTTTCATGAGAATCGGATTATTTTTACTCCCTGTTCGTCCCTTGAAACACCTGGAACTCAAATGGCAATAATTCTCCCGCTGCCATGAGTGATGCACGAAATATGATAGAGGTGAAGCGATAATATTTTGATTATCCATTTAATTAAACAATGCTTACGACCAGTAAGTACCGTAAAAAACATTATTTGGAACGTAATTTTCTTTATAGCTATTCTTTTGCAACACCAGCCTAAACCAAAGATACAACTTTAAAATTAAAATACGATCGTAGGTATTCAAGGACACCTTTTCTAGTAAGAACGACTAATACTAAAAGACCTACTATTATAGTACTTAATACCAAAGTGTGAAATACACAATATGTAATTCGCGAAGCAATAGACATAACAAAATTCCAACCAGGCAATAGGTAAGAACACAATAAAATGATTATCCTCCAATTTAAAATTACTAATGCTACGGCCAGACTTGTAGGCGAAGATTCGAACGCACGCACGAACTTTGTCGCGACAAAACCCTTTGATGTGCGGCAATTTACCGACAGCGGCGGGAAGGGCGTTCGTATTCGCGATAGGACGAATTCTTTGGCCAGACGTGTCGCGACAACGCAAATCTTCGCGTTATCGCGATAGTGTAGCCCCAGCATAAGTGAAACATACCGAAACGAAGACAACCCAAACAACGATGATGTCAAATATTTCAAATCAAATTAGTAGTAACAGCAAAATATCGCAGAACAGAAATGAGCTTGAGCTTGAGCGTGTTTCGCTTAGGTTTGTTTTTTGAAACGTTTTTTTCTTACCCTTCAACAGACGCCTGCGTACTGAAAAATACTGGCCATTGCACCTAGAAATTGGCATAAAACTTTAAAACGTTATAGAAACTCATTTCAATACCTTTCAGCACACGCCTGCATATCACTGAAACATACTGGCCACCTAGAAATTACGCCCTCAATGAACTTCCAAATTCTTATTTAAAAATATGCATTAACGCGTTGTCGTAAAATTCAATTTGGATCCATATCGGTTTCCGAATTCTCATTTCAATGTAAAGTATGCAATAACGCGTTGACGTAAGATTCAATTTGGATGTTTAACTTTTTTCATACAAACATTAAAAACCCTTTTTTGTACCCTTAAGGGCCGAATTTCGTAAAACCTTTTCTTAGTGAGCACCTAGAAGCCAAAAGGAACATTCAGGCTTTACATTCATATCTCTAACTTTAAAAACATAGGACTTTCATACAAACTTTGACACCCCTTTTCAACCCCTTGGGGTGCGAATTTTAAAAAATCCTTTCTTAGTACGCGCCTGCACCCCCTAAAGAGTGCTTGTGCCAAATTTGAGTCCTTACGGCCCAGTAGTTTCCGAGATTTCGTGATGAGTGGTCAGTGAGTGGACTTCTCCTTTATATATATAGAGATTGATGGATGAATTGGAAAATAAACAACAGAAGTGTTGATTTTTCCTTTTATGTATGCAAAATACCAGTGCGAGTGCGACTGTGTTGTGAATATATACACATGTTTTAGCTAAAATTTTCACGTGCCTGCTGTTTATGTAGTTTTTTGGATAAAAAGTACATTTGATTAGGAGGGTTTGAATTTTGAATTTAGTTTATTTAAGACAGTTTAGTTTTCTAGGTAGTTTCTTTAGAATCCTGGGTGAGAAAGAGTGACGTGAATTCGGTTTTTATACATATTTATGATGTAAATAAATTATAAAAAACCGGCCAAGAGCGTGTCGGGCCACGCTCACTGTAGGGTTCCGTAGCTTCCCAGACCATTAAAAATACCAACATTTTTCGTCAGCAAAAATAACTTTGTTTTTCATAGTATTTGTATGAAAAACAAAGTTATCATTTGCGTTTTTTGAAAAAGTGCTATATAACTCAAAAACTATTCAACTCATCAAGTTGAAAATAATTTTCCTAGAAAGTTCATATAAAGGTCTACTTCTGTGATTTTTTTCATATTTTTTAAACTTATGGTTCAAAAGTTAGAGGGGGGGGGGACACATTGTTTTTGACTTTCAGGGCGATTATTTCCTAAAATATTAATATTATCAAAAAATGATTTTAGAAAACCCCTATTCATTTTTAAATACCTATCCAACAATATATCACACGTCAGGGTCAAAATTAAAAAAAAAATCGCTCCCCACTTTACGTCTGGGGGAGGTACCCTAATAAAAATGTTTTTTTAAATTTTTATTTTTGCACTTTGTCGGCATGATTGATATACATATTGGTACCAAATTTCAGCTTTCTGGTGCTAACGGTCACTGAGATTATCCGCGGACAGACAGACAGACAGACAGACAGACAGACAGACAGACATGGCGAAACTATAAGGGTTCCGTTTTTTGCCATTTGGCTACGGAACCCTAAAAATCATGAGAATTGTTTTTATTAAAAACTCTAATGGCGTCTCGGTTACAACAGCCTTCAGAGTTTACTAGAACCATTCTACCGGGTAAGCCGACCATTGTAGACCTTTCAGTTCTAGGTTGGTGGTATTGACGCTCTATTGTAGTCTTCAAGGCCTATATCGGTAATTAATATATCTTTCTCTGCTGTAGATATAGAGTTACAAATATGCAGTATACCACCTAAAGCGCTGTAAAGGAAGCTTGTAACTCCATTTAAACACTTTTAACTATTATAGCCCTGTTGTACGGCTATTTTACCACCTGCCTGTTAAAGAGCGATTGAATACGCTACTGTACCACTTAAGTATTATAGTAATATCCCTTGAACGGCTAGTTATTGTAGAACATTCAGGTTGTACAGAAGTGATTGAAGCAGCTTGTGTGCTAGTTGGGTTGTGCCTATTTTATTCGTACATCAATTACAATCATAATATAAAGTGATATTAGTTCCATCTTCCTTAATTTCTAGAGTGCAACACGTAAATCAGATGGACAGCCATAATAATTTACAAGGTTTCTGTGTCAGGTCAGCAGGTACCCCTCGTTCCCGATGACGTAGACATCGAGAGCCGTAGGAAACCCATAAAATAATGCAAATACTTCCACAATTAGGTTAATATTGTTGCTATCCGGAACGATCAGAACTTAATAGTTTGCCGTTAATTTGAAAAAAAAAAAAGATATTAGTCTTCTAATAAGTTTTACTACTATTTTAATTGCGAAGGTTTGTGAGGATGAATGTCACGCAAAAACTACTGAACGCATTTGGATGAAATTTAGCCGACAGATAGTTTTTAACCTGGATTAACACATAAGATACTTTTTATTCTGGTAGCATGATGCCGTAGGACAATAACCAAAATGAAAGCGAACGAAGCCGTTTTTTATTTTTGGAATTATTGATGTATTTAGTTGATATCGAAAATAGGCACAACACAAATATAAATATTTGTTTTCCTGAAGCGGTTCGAGGTTATTGATTTGAACGTTGTTTTGAATTCAGGCCGCAGTTGACAGGGCAACAGGAAAAAAACATTGTTTTTGGTAACTACGCCCTTCACCTTTTTATATGTTATCAAACTATAAGGTCTATGTTTCAGTTATAATTAATCAATTACAACAGGAAAACTATGACACCTTGGTAAGTTAGTTTCTGTATTTTTTATTGCATTCTCAAATGATATTTCTCAGCATCAGTTGAGAGGATAAGGATATGGGTGAAACTAAAATATATGGCAGACTTAAAACCAAATAAATATTCTTGGAACTGTACACCTAACCTTTGCCGCGATGGAATTTTTTTAAGCACCTAAAGCGTGCATACCTTTATTATGTTACTTCCTCGGTCAAAATTATAAGACATTAATTTTATTGAAGCACTAATGTGTCTACATGACTGCTCGCACGATTTTGGTAAAATATTTTCAGTCGGTAACCAAATGCTCAATTTGCCTGTCAGAATGGTTCATAATTACTGAGAATGCTTTTATACATTGACGAATTTTCATTACTACATAAAAATAATATCAAACCGCATTTATTTTATCTAAGTACGTGCCTACATTTCTAATAAAAAATATCAAAAACACAAGCGTTTAATTAACTAAACAAAATATGTACCTATTTAAATGTAAATACAACGAATAATTAATGCAAATACTACCCAATTCAGGACATATTTAATAATATCAAAGATAAAAACGTAATAATTAACTGTATAGTAAACTTAATTACTATTTCGCATGTTCTACGTTCACGGGTAACGGATCTGTCATCAGGGGGCCCCCTTATTAGGGGTCTAAGTAGGGGGCCGAAGATTCCAATGTAGGACACGGCAGGTTAGGTAAAGTACCCTGAATCACTAAGTGCGTCGCGTGACGACGCCTACTTTGTCCCCTAATTAATTAACAAATCTCTGCCATCAACCTGTGCCAGTTTCTTCAGTGTTGCGGAAACAAGTCAAAAATCTTTATTTAGGTCGATTAGAATAATGTGTGTCGTTATGCTGAGCCGTCTTTTGATCTGTTGATGTTAAACACTATAAACGATGTTTAAAGATTATCCATTGATAATTTACAATATGCCCAATGTTGCATCAGTAAAGGGTGCAATCGATGAATAATATAGGGACATACAACATGCATGCGCAATTTCATTATAAAATGACGCCTAATAACCATACACGGATATTATTACGTCGCCACCGCAAAATATGAGCTTCATTAAAATATAAATTCAAACTTCATCAATATCCATTAAATTATACGGGATAATTACCATAGTGATTACCATGCGGCCGTCATCGCCCACCATAGACAACGGGCGCACCGCCATAGTGGCCATAGACTATAGAATGCATCGTGTGTGGTTGTCATCGTAAGCTAATCAAGCGCGGTGCGGGGGTGACTGCGCTTCGTCGCCGGCGGTAGCGGCTCGGCCTCGTCGCACGTTGCACGGGGTGCACCCCATTGATTGACACCCGCTGTCACTCCGGCCGCGTCCCCCACTGGATATGATTATAAATTACTCACACCGCTACCGTTTTGTAGTTTAGTTTTAATTTATGCTGAGTCTGTCTGCTCGTAAATTAAAGTTTTAAGGGGACGAAAATTGATTTGGAACTTGTTAGATACGGAAACGCCGGTAAAGTTTTAAAGGCGGAAATTATGCAGGAATGGAATATTCTTCACCTTAGATTACGAATAGCTCAGTTTATCACAATACCCCACACAGTGCAGAACGCACTAAGGTGCTACAACATAAATATTCATATCGTGGATTGTAATTTACGCCGTGCGTAGGAATTTGTCCAGAGATGAATGAATGCAAATGTACACACATTCTTGAATGGACGCTCGTCCGAGTTGACTCCGTCGTACGCACTCAGTATAATACTATAATAGGTCCACGTTTATCGTTCGGAACATCTGCTCGCTAGATACTAATGATAACAATTTGTCGCAGGCGTGGGAGTTCTTCATGTGTTATTTTAGTTAAAAGCGCTTCCTAGCTCCAACAATAGAGCGATGCACGCGTCTTTATACCGCGCTGTATGTAGGTATTCATGTATGTTGTAATAAACTAGATATATGTATATCTTACTAATGGGTATTTTCACCTTTTGCGCTAAATTGGTTTGCCGAAGCGATGGAAATTTGGGAAATCTTGCTCCTATCAAGAGAGATGTGATGGAGATGGTCTAGTTACGGTACTGCATATTGTAGTACACTTGCGAAACTGTATCTACTCGTACGTACAGCATCTATTATTTATACTGCGGCTACAACCGCAAGATAATAAAAACCTCCAGGCAACACACTTTTCATTGCAAACGATTCATTTTCACCGAAATGCTTAATGTACTGATAATATTGCATTATTAACTGCCGAATTAAATAAGTTGCTTATTTTGTTGGCATCGATGGTCGCTTCCTGCTAACGTAAAACATGGCGTTCCCAGAAGGGAGTGTGGAGTAAAATTAAACTGTATTTTATTGCAGCCTGCCCTCCGCGCTCCGGGGAAATGTTTGTGCATTATGGACTGCTAATAATAGCTGCGACGTTATTAACTCAATGAATGTTTCATTTTCAACACCATGTTTTATTGGAGACAGACAAAAGGAGGTAAGCAAGCAGGACTTACGCAGGGACTAGGACGTTTTCAATTTAGACTTCAATCTAGAGAACATTTTTAATACGTTAGCTACAATTAAGTTATCTCTTCAAAAGCTTTTAGCTGTAATTACATTTAATTTTAGTACGAACTACAACCTCAGATCAATGACCATTTCAGTGCATAAATGAATGTAGAGTGCACAAAGTACTGGCAGGCGTGAAATCCGTAAAATATTTGTTGTAGATGCAAACTGCTCGAAAGCGGCCTGCGTGTTTACTTTTTTTTTTTAATGCGGGTTGGTTGTCATGAAAACTGTTCCAATTTCAAAATCAATTTCAAAGAACAATAAAATGCTGTTAACTTCAGTGCATTTAGTTGGAAGCACGTGGTCATCCTTAAGTAATTATTTCTTTGAATGTGATGATTTGTTATTTAAACAGTGGAGTTAGACGCGACGAATGGACGGATGTAATAACCTGTACATTAAATGCATCCAATCATATTCAAGCGTCGTCGCATTCATTGGCGTCACATAATGTGCTAGTTTCATGACGTGGCACGGGGTAACTCGAATCAAAACACTAATTCGAGTTTAGGGGACAATGAGGGATGAATTTGAAATTCAAATAGCGTCAGTGACACATGAAATTGAATGGAATTATGTGTGAAACAATGACGGTGAGTTGATTCTTTAATGATTGTTCCGGCTTTTGTGAGGGCTTTAAATCCATGCTTATAAAATTTGAGACATTTTCCTGTTGACGTACGAACGAGTATGTTAGGGTTTGATGACGCGTGGCGTTATGTCTAGAGACTATAATTTCTGATTCTAAAGTATTCGTGAAATACATTTTCCTGTTTAGCTTGCATGGACAGATAATGTAATATTGACGTGATTTCTTATTATACTCAGTTATTATAGAGGTCATGAAATGATTTGGAATTCCCATCGGATTATGTGTAATTAATGAGTGTATCATGTCTTTTGATTGATGATGTCAACGACTTCGTGTAACTCACAAAAGATCGCGGTTGTTTTCGTTTATAAGAAGCAAACTTCAGACAGGTGTTTAGGGCATTGACGCGGCATGGTCAGTCAGTCACTCGTCCTTATAAAGTTCAACTTTATTTATAATCACAAAACAATGAAGACGTGACGTTTATACGAGACGTCACGGTTAACTGTTTAACTTTTATTGTTAATAAATTATTCAGCAAACTTTATGTGGCAACACTCTCTCTCGAAGATGGTATGACAGACGGTTTATAGCGGTCATACCTTGGTTTTATGACATTTTGACTATTTGTACTTGCTAATCATAATGTAGAGGTGTGGAACAATACCTTTATACAACTAGTGGAAACTTTTTAATCGAGCTGTCACAATTAACAACGGCGCAGTGCGACGTGAGAGAAAACCCTTTTTGTTGAAGCCTTTTTTAGAAAAGCCCAAGACGATTACAGAGCTTCTATTTTCAAAACAAGATAATATATTATTTATGAATCAAAGCATTTTGGAATGAAAGAGAGAGATCTTAGGAAGGTGTAAATAATAAGGTGTCTATTCCCGTATGTACCCCGCAGGTACACAGCACATTAAAGGATACTCTGGTGTCCGTAGGCGATTGCGTAGTTCCGCACTACCATTGTAATCTTTAAATTGCTCTTCTTGGTACATTGTATCTTTGTGTCTCCTTAGTTAGATACTTGTATGTTCCATGCAGGTAACATTTTCTTTGTGATTGGTACTTAGAATGTATGTAGAAATATCGCTTACAATTGAATAGAACTGTTCAGGAAAAACAAAAGTATATCAGTAAATGGATCAATAGATAATTTTTGATTGGAGTCATTACCTGCTGGTAATTGTTTATTTGTAATTTGATGTCCCACAATGTATACGTTGGATATTGCTTTAATGTCATTGATATTTGCGCCGATGAAAATGAAGAGGAGGCCGTAGGCGTTAAAATTAAGATACATAACTGAGAACAAAACATTGTAACTAAATGAAATCTCTTGAGGAAAATATACTGTTGTAATATTCAGAATTTAAAAACTTTATTGTTCAAGAAAGATAAGCCAGTTAGTTCTGGTAAAAAGCTTTAAGAAAAATATAATATTTTCCAATTTTTTCTATATGACTTGACCTCTATACATTATTGAATATAAAGGGTGCTCCTAACTGGAGTCTAGACGAAGCGCCCAAACTTTTAGAGCTGAGCTTTTATAAATAACTTAGATATCACTTTTTGATAGAGTCTTGCGGTAAGATTTAGAAAATTCAGATTTTTAGACTTAATCCAAATAAAAAATATAGCATACTGTAGTTGTGCGGCAATGGTGGCCCTGTTAAGTAATATTTTTTGGTACGATTTTAAAAACTTAACTTAACTTTATCTTTTTCCTTTCGTCTCGCTGACAATGAACTTTTGTTGACAGTGTTGGCACATAAACCAGATCAGTGTCATATCATTTAAAGCCACTTCACCAAATTTAAAGCCACTTCACCAAATTTCCAGCTAAAATGTTTTACGAAGTTACATTTTAATTGTACATTTAAAAAGTCGCCATGCATTTTTGTATTAATAATAATGGCATGTTTTCCTTTGATTTTCCGGTGTGTTGGTTCTGAGGACATTTCTGGGATGTGTTTCGCGAATTCCTTTGTTCACACCTGATCTTTGGCTTCTAGCCAGCAGACTGTCTTTTAAGTGGACTTCATTATCATAAGGTAACGGAAATGGGTGTGCGTCGTGTTAGTGATAATAAAAATTTGGATTGTACAAAGAGATTAAAACAGTCATAGAGCAGACATTGGGAACATTGTCATACAAAAATTTTCATCCTGAGCATACTTAGTCAATTTTGATACACGAATCCGATCTGCAGTGCAAGTACGTAGGATTCGATAAGAAATGAGTTTTTGACGCCATAAAAACTCATTTTATCGAGAATAACTGTCAAATTTATCTAATCGAATCCTATCGATTCCTACGTACTTGCATTGCTGATAAGCGACCGTATGACAGTAGACAGAACGACTTTTTACTGTAAGTAGGTAGTTTCTTTATTTACTAAGTAGTAACAAGTATTGGATTACGATTTGTGCCGTCTATCGCTAGTAAATATTTGAATGTCTTTGGATTTGTACAGATGTACACACCCCAAGAATATTCATCTCAGTGTTTTCTCATTATATGCAAGCTTGTTTTCACATAGTTATCTGTAAATTGATACTGTGAACTTAATTTGATTTAGCTGACAACGGTCTGAAGGTAAAGTACGAGTATCTAGGAAATAAATAATTTTCTCAGAATCAGATCAAGACTATTTTACAAAATCATTCCGATTCGGTAGGGTATACTAATTAATACAGAGTTTTCCTGTAATTTATCTTGCCGACCAATGTGTACTAAAGCTTGCAAAAAGTACAGTCATGAGAAATCATGACCGTACTTTTTTCAATTTCATGCTTTCGCATGCTGCGCTTGGTAAGTGATAATTCGCAAGGAGGAGGGTCGCAATTGGAATCAGATTACAATCGCGTTTCCATCGAACTGTGAGTGACAGGCATTCTTAAGTAACTCGACGTGTACTGCTGAGAATTAACCCTATTCAGTTACATCGGTTTTAAACAACAGCCTTAAATTGATACTTTTATAAACCGATAAAATCAAATTTGGTTATAAAAACCAAAAACGAACTCTTTTCGATTACTTTATACGTATTCAATTCAAATATCGATAACTTGATGAATGGATTTCGTATTTAATTAAACAAACATAAAATGCATATTATTATGTTATATAGTAAAACGTGGTGACGCTAATCTAATGAAACTTCAAGAACTGCAAACGTGACCTAATTATTTTCAGTATTATAAATACAAGACACGTGTTGAATACTGATTCCAAAATCCAAATAAAACAGTGAATTATTCATACTAAAATTCTTTATACTTTATTCAAAACATGGGCCTCATTTTTCTAATAAGAAGAAATACTTAGATTTTTCATTATAACTGTGTTCTACGGATTTATATTTTTAACTTAGGTACTCTGTTGTTTATTTCAGAATTTATTTGTAAGAAATCAAGACACTTGGACGAAAGTAATTCGCTATCGTAAGTAAACTTTCTAGAGAGGCTTTGTACAGTCATTCACTTAAAGCGCTCCAAACAAAAGCTAACTGGCATCGTTACTTGTCTTACTTTTGTGAGAACTATCTGCGCGAACTGTACCAACTACCCAACTTTTGTACTTAGATGAATTGATCAAACTAATCTATGTTTCATCACTAAATATTTTCGTTTAGAATAATAAACTTAATTTAATTAAACTTCAAATTCCTTGATGAATGAGAAAACAAATAAAGTTTAATCAAAATGCAATTTTTAATTAACAAAGTTCATAAGCTTTTATAGGTTCATTTGGTGCGTTAAGTCGTAAATGGGGGCGACATGCGACAGTACAATGTTTAATGCACTCGTGACTACGCGTGAGACGTCGCCGATACGCCGTTTGAATAAACCAGTTGAGCCGCGGATGCTCTTGGGCATGCAATTTGTTAGGTGCGTGAGAACAACCAGAAATGGCGTGACGTATGATTGGTGAGTGCTAGTGATGCTATCGTGAGCCATTAGTCACAAGTGTTTAAGGCACCGTAAAGGAATCTGACCTCTGACGTCACGTCAACGCGAATACTGACCCATATGGTGCAAATGTCGCAGTTGTGGGTTAAGTGCTTTACTTTGAATAACTTTCGAGTGAAATCTGTATGCAAATCGTTGCAAGCCATAGTTGACTTCTCAAATATCTGTTGTTGTTATTTAATTAAATTCAAAACTGTAAAAACACACATTAAACTCAAAAACACAATACATGTTTGTGAATGTGTATATTATCCAAACACTCGCAAGAGAGCTTTTCGAGCGCGTTGTGTATCAAGATTAGTTATGTAAATGTGGTTTGTTTTGTGAACAGAGAGGTTGAAAGTTTCTCAGTATCTAATATCAAGGTGAAAATCCCTGGCTGGGCTGGGAGCAGCCAAATAGCCCACGGCTGAACTCCACCAAGTTTCAGTTATTGCCGCAAAGTAAATACTAATATCGGCTGCCCGCGCTATAAACTTGCGATATTGCCCAACATTATATGGACACTTTTTACTGCTTTTACGAGTTCCTGAAGAAACGTTCCGAGTTTTAATACAACACTTATGGTACATTTATGAAATTGATATAATATTATCTTCATGGACGTGCCGGTGAATATGTACTTGTTTATAGGTATGGGAGACCATAAAAAAGGTTATTTTATGACATTATTAATCAAGACCTATATGGGGAGGGTGGAATCCAACATTATCAGCCAAAGTAACCCTTATTTCAATGGAGTTAAGCACAGGGTTATGTTCGTCCACATAAACTCCTTTTACACTACAGTATACCAATATAACAACACACACAATACGATACACATTTTAGGATAATCTCTCCTTTTTAGGTACAGTATTATATTTCGAAAATATAAATGAATTCTTGAAAGGACTTCGACGCCCTAATTGATTTTAAGAGATCACGCGCACAGCTACACTTCCTACACAACTTTGCTTTTACTCTTTAGCTTATTAACCATTATGTATGCACATGCATTTTATTATTTAATCCGGTACTAACAACTAGTAACACGGTGATTCAACGGACAGCTGCAAGCGCATAATGCAAGCTCGCTTTTACTCTTATGGTAACTTACCGGACAACTTACACAAAGAGTTTATTAAAACCTCATTAGCTCGTGTCTATGTCTGGCCTGTTCTTATAAATATTTAAACATTATTAACGATTAAAAAAAATAACATTGTATTGCAGGAGATTTACAAGCTGCTCGTAACACGAAATTGCTTTGTGTAAAATTAAAAACAACTACAGTTAGATTGAAATTGATTCCGAGAAAGGTAGATTTAAACATGACGTTAAAGTTACGTAACAGTCTGAAGTGCAAATGTAAGCTAAATTTAAACTAATGAATACTAAAACAGAAGTTACATGAGCCCTCGCGAAGTAGCCTCCCATGTAAGTGGGCGCTAAAATATTTAACAGAATATGGCGAAACTTAAGGGCCTCTTAATTAACATTAATTTCGAAATAAGCTTAAAGCTGCTAAACTTCGCAAACGGCTTTGTTGATGTTACAACGAACTTTGGTTTTAAAACGTAATGTCAATGAATTTTCGCACAAAGTTGGAATGTTCAAGCTTTTCGCGTTGAGCGGTCATCCCTTCCTCTCTTTAGCCAGATTCCTTTATTGCCCTACTTCGTGATCTGATCGAGTACCTGTTAACTTTTCAACGCCAGGCGATAAATAAAACATAGATTGAACTCCACACAATCAATAAGATATTTCATCAAGCCACTCAACTTGCTTACGTGTAAAGGATAAACAAACAAGCGTACTTGGAGCTATTAAGGGGATGCCTTACAACTTCTTAAGAGACACTTGATTGAAATACAAAAGCGCCGAAGAAAGACATGTAAACAAACAATTCTATAAACTATGGATAGGGAAGGGATACCATAATAGGGCAGTGGAAAAATTCCAAGAGTAGGAGAATGGAGAGTGTAGCAAGTCACGCGTGACGACAAGATTGGAAGTCGAACACGTCACACCAGTGGTTCACTTTATCGGGAGACGCCAAATAGGGCGCCGGCAGCCGCGGGAACCAACACGACTGGTAGGGCTGACGGCTTCAGAATGAGAGAGATGGTAAAGAATTGAATTGCAATGATGTTATATTGAAACAGTAAAGTTTGATGAAGTTACAGCTGAAAAGCTTCCTCAAGAGGAGCTTTTAGAGATTCATGTTTCAGAAAAAAATCAATCCGTTAAAAGCTTTGATTTATTGCATACCGCAACCAATAACGCTTTGTTAAATGAAAGGACAAGGACTCGACAGAACTTTTACTGCTTCTTGCTGACGTCGAAGCAAAAATACATTTTTTTAATTTTTTATTTAGCCTATATTGTCCCACTGCTGGGCAAAGGCCGAGGGAGGCCTAGAAAACGCTGGCGTGACGGCCTAGACGCGTTTATGAGAGATTGGCCAGAGAAAAAAAATACATAAGTTTAGTAAAATGTATTCTGACAGTCAACCCTAAGCCTGCGACGTTTAAGTGCATGCTTTACTTCACGTAGACAATTACACACGATATGCACGCTTCTAACAACGACGATAAAGTGCATCGTAAACCTTCAGTTACCGAAATATTTTCAAATTACTCAGAAACTAACAAAAACATTAGAGACCCATTGGAACGTAAAAAACTATGGTTATTACTGTCACTCGCCAGGAGAATGTCGTTAAAACGTTAGTCAGTTTGTGAACAATTTACGATTACTTAGATAAGCATAAGTTTACGTATAGTATCGTTGTTATTATAACAGCATTCTTGGCAGCCTATATTGTGTCTATTTAATGATCGCACGTCACGTCAGTCATTGAACTAAAGACTGGAGTCTGCAGTGCGCATACGCTTTTCTCGTTACACTGAGAGCAATAAGCGTGTGTGAATCATCCGCGAATCAAAACAAACACTGAACTACAGCTTTCTTAAAACATTCTGTTTTAGTAATCGAACAGTTAATTGAAGGCTACGTACGAGTATATTCACATCACTATACCATATACATATTTGACATTATCTGTGCGTCATAAAGATAGTTGCCAAACTTTATTCCATTGTTCGTTTGAGCAATTCGCAGAAATACGTTTTTGAAACAGGTATTTTAAAGAAAATTATAGCCAAAGAACAATAACCAAGTTTAACATCTGCTGGAATATTTTGTTTAGATATTTTTTCTTAAATGGAACTTTTCAAGTTCTTCAATGAACCATTTGGGACTACTTTTACTATCCCGCAAGACACTTTGTGCGTGAATTGAGTTAGTAATTTTCTAACTAAATGACTGTTATTTGAGAAACTGAAACCGCAGACAGCATGGTTTATGGCTACCATATATCACATAATTCTCGTGATATAATTTTTTCCACATCATTCAGTGTCCCCAGAGCATAATCACGACAATCTCGCCGCATCCAGGCGAGATCAAAAGTCCGCCAATAATGAATTAGGTCGTCGCCTTGTTACACACGATCTTATTATACAAACTTATGAGTCAATGACCGTTTGCAAATTCGTGTATCATATGGCACGAGGTCGGCAAACTGAAATGGCAATAGCAAGGTCGTTGCGAAATCGACAACCACCTCGGACGGCGAGTTGCAAAGTTTACTCCACCGTACAGGTGTTCAACGTTGCTTACAATGTAGTTGCAGCAATACAAATGCCAAGACATGATGTACTGCATTTATAGTAAGTGCAGAATGATTGCTTGGCTATTGAATTTGCAATTTTCGTTTCGCAATTAGGGCTGGTCAGGCAACTTTTTTTGGTCGAAGGTGTTTTATTTTTTGCCTGACCGTTTTTAGCACATTAGCGGTGCTGTGGGTTCAGGGAAAGGTTATTAGGTAGCTTTTGTTTGTTTTATAAAATACTGTATTTATGAGCGAAATTACTGTGTTGGTATTTTAGTTTTTAGACGATCAAACATGTTTTAACATTCTCATTTGCACACACCTGCAAATCTTCAACAGAAAAGTACCTACTACCTAACTATAACAGACTACTTTACAAATAGGTGCGGTTCGCAAATACAGTGACGAGTTTTTAATTTTAGTTGTGTTTAGTCACATGTTCATCGATTCTCATAAGTGTAGCACGTAAACAAAGAAAGTCAATTTGTGGAACTAATTTTACCGGTCGCTGACGAGGGTTTACTCCCGAACGATCAGACAGTATTAACGGTTGCCCATTATTCAGGAAGCTCAGCTTAACGTGTCTTAAAAAAGTATTTACAATTAGCTAAATCTCGAAAAAACTAAATCAAGAAAATAATATTCTCAAGGTTTCTGAAATAACATTAAAGAAAGCTATGATAATATTATACTAGCTGTTGTAATTTTAATGTGTATATGTGACATAAAACGGTATCCCATTTGCTATTCCAGACTATTTATCTCTGTGCCAAACATCATCCAGATTCGTTCAGCCGTTCTAACGTGTTTGAGTAAGAAACAACCATCCAAACTTTCGCATTTTAGTAAAATAACCGTGAAAAACTTCTATTGAAAGACTTCTCACGCTAAGTAAACTCCCTGTCAAGTAAATGCTCGATTACCAGAAGAGATTGTCATCAATAAAGGGCTTACAACTCTCCAAGTCAAGAGAGACGTCCGCAAAGTTGGCAAACTGCAGTTTAGTCCTAACTATTAATTGTCCAGTGGACTTTGTCACGGTATTGTGATAAATTGGAGTGGTCCTTGGACATATTAACGTCCCTTGGTTGGCAATGAGCGTGATTAATTATGTTGGACGATACGACGATACACAGACGGGCACACAATTCGGGTTAACAGCGTTCACTGACTTGGTGTGGAAACCTATCGAAGTCCCGATGTACTACCGCCGTGTATTGAATGCATATTTGACATTTGGTACAGTCATCGTCAATGCACTGACAGTTTGACACGTATTAGGTAACGTTTGGCATGATTATTTATACAAATGCAACACCTTTGTATACAATGAAGTTGAGGTGGACTTAAGGATATTGTTATTTATGGTTGCGTAAATGACACAAGAAAACCAATAGGAATTTTCTTTCCAGGAGTCTAGGTGCTTTATGTACTTTGAATTTGGAAATACTTAAGATACCGAACTCAATTCGCCAGTTAAAATGATTTACGCAGACCCGTGACTACATAATAAAAACTTAATGTCATCAATTTCGATAATTGTCTATGATCAGCTTATGATCGCACTGGCCGTAAATTTCTCGTAACCAATTAAATAAATTACTTTTGATATGTGTTTATAGTTCTTATAATTGTTATAGTCGTTTAATAGCAGAGTTTTATTATTCTCGCGATACAAGCAATGTTATGTTAGATGTTACTGACTGCTACCTTTTTTTGGCCCTTTGATCAGAAGTATCTACTTAGTAATTTCTTAGATTGAATAATAGGTATTATGATGGTGAAGGTTGCGGGAATCCGTTGGATGCGAGTCGCAAGGGACCGGTCAATGTGGCGACACTTGGGGGAGGCGTACGTCCAGCAGTGGACGTCTTTCGGCTGAAATGATGATGATGATGATTATGAGAAAGTACATTTATTCCCGCTGTTATTTGCAAACTGTGAAACGGTATACGGAATCATTTTGAGATAAAAGTCTATATAACTTCTGCTTATTCGTAAAGCAGAAGTTATATAGACTTTTATCCTCGGCATTAAACGCTGAAAGTAGTGCCAAACAATGGTACCAACTTTAATACATATTACTTCCATGTGCCAAACCTTCAAAAGTCACGTCCATGTCACCTCGATGCAAAAAGTGTCAAGATTGTATATTTTATTTATTACGTTATGTTACCTACTTCATTCGTGTTCAAAACTGCTTTCTTACTCTCGTTTTTATGTCCCCGCGGGAAATTTGGAAAATCCCGTCTCTATGGTTTCGTACGATACAAAAAACTGACTTGTTCATTTATAAGTTAAATTATGTTTACATACACATTCTCTATGTTGGGTTTCTATTTTACCAGAGGGTTAAATAAAAACAAATAACTTGCGTTCAAATTCAAAAAAAGAATCCTCTAAGTACTTTTTCCCACCATGGCTTGATACTAAACTTTTACAACCCGAAAAGCGTTAATCACAGCTTTGTAATGATCTTTGTTCGGGATAAAAAGATAAGGCTGCTAACTTGATAAGCCTTAGTAAATTATGGCATATGAGAAGAGGAAAACCTACCATAAATCAGTACAAGAGTACAACATTATAGCAACAGGCACTTGACCTGCTTCTTAAAGAAACGTCTGTAACGATGTGATATCTCATAATTAACTACCCGTGTAAACGCCGATCAAGCCATTGCACCACATTACACACGCAGTTAAGCCATTCAAATATCGTATTTATTGCTTACGATATTAGTTTGAAAGAGCTAGCAAACGGTAATCACATGTGGTTTAGATTTGATATGCTGGACGCCCGCCGACAGTGTTGTCAAAACTGTTGGGTGGCCACACACGTAGAACAGTGAAATAACAATTTCTATGTTTAATTATGATTTAGTATTAGACCAATACTTACAATCAATATTCACTTATTATTTTTGTAAAACATTTTTGTGCCTGACAGTAGATTTGATCAAAAATTGTTTTAAATTAAATAAATCGAATCGGGGGCGTCGGCCACAGGTGCCTCGACCACTGGGGAACCTAATTTAGTTCACTATATACGATGTAAAATTTAAATTAATTACTAACTTTAGGTAATATTAACTGCCTCGTTGGTCTAGTCATCTAGTGGTCGCAAACGCGACTGCTGAGTATGAGGTCCCGGGTTTGATTCCCAGGTCGGGTAAAGTGTTATTGGTTTTGTCAATCAGTTTCTCAGTAGCAACCACGGAGTCTGGGTTTGTGCAATAGTCTCGCTCCCTATTCCACGGAGTCTGGATTTGTGCAATAGTCTCGCTTCCTATTCCACGGAGTCTGGGTTTGTGCAATAGTCTCGCTCCCTACTCCACGGAGTCTGGGTTTGTGCAATAGTCTCGCTCCCTATTCCACGGAGTCTGGGTTTGTGCAAAGTCTCGCTCCCTATTCCACGGAGTGTGGGTTTGTGCAATAGTCTCGCTCCCTATTCCACGGAGTCTGGGTTTGTGCAATAGTCTCGCTCCCTATTCCACGGAGTCTGGGCTTGTGCAATAGTCTCGCTCACTATTCCACGGAGTCCGGGTTTGTGCAATAGTCTCGCTCCTTATTCCACGGAGTCTGGGTTTGTGCAATAGTCTCGCTCCCTATTACATGCTGGCGAAATGTGGGTGTACGGTCGAACAAGCTATTTGGTTTACATTTTACAATGTTATTTGTGGGTTAAACTGTAAACCAAATAGCTTGTTCGACCGTATTTGACCGTACTATTAGATATACCTCCGCATAATCCTTCGGGTATTTCAGACCTGGTGTTATGTAATATAATATTAACCAAAATTTATCAGCAATATAAAACAAAACAATTTGATATTCGCGCGACAAGACAAAAAGACTTTTAAACAGAGGAATAGGTTACGAAAATTATTGAAGAAAATCGTTAAAAGATTATCTAAAGAAGGCAGCTTTCCTCATTAACCTACCTCGTAACCTACCTCGTTAATGATAGTTTTATTTACCGATACCGACGAGACTTTATCGGTATCAACATACCGACTTAAGTACGATGGTATCGCTGGGAATCCTGGTAGAAAGGCAGTTTGTCGCCAGTTACTATCGCGCATCATTATGATAAGGAACGAAGGGAATGTGCTGTGTGGAATGAGAACATACTGAAGACAAGTGTTAGTACTGGAAATACCAATAGCTTCAATTCTAGTAGAGATGACCAGAATTTCCCGGTATCACTTTACGGTAGAGTTTCGTCTACCTTGCGGTATCATTGGTATATGTCCTCTTACGGTACCTGCAAGGGTACTGAGTACCAGGTACCGAGTATCAGGAGCTTTTCTTTGTTGATAGGTATTGTTGTATATAAAGATAATGTAGTACCTATGGATACATGCAGATAAAGACAAGCAAAGTCTCTAGCATCTAGTATGTATTGTGTTGCGTGTAGTTCGACTCAAGTTCACCCAAAGTTTTAAAGTTAATCATTTATGACTTCATTTTATTCTTTAAGGTATACGTGTGATAAATTCATAAATTTTGTATTATGCGATGTTATCATGTAAAAGTTAATAAACTTGTGCTTTGTACGTTTGATGTATATTTAAAATAATTTAATAACTTTTAGCTCGCATCGCATATTAAGGGCCAAAGTAGGTACATGTAGGTCGTAAATAATGTACTATGAAAGAAAATTGTTAACGTCTACATTTTATTTACGCACAACTTACGTTTTATGAATGCATTGTTCATAAAACATAGCTATCGTAAATCTAACATTAAGATTTTTTTACAATTTACATGGCAGTCACGCCACGTCACTAATTTATTGCATCGTACTTTGTCGAGATAAGCATCGGTGTTGGTGGTGGGGTGGTGACTGGTGTAGTGTAGTGCAAGCTTTCGATGTTATTGTTATCGATGCGATAGGGTTGAGATTGCCGTGACTGCGATGAGTGCGTCGCGTCGCTAACGAGGTCGCATGATTCACTATCGTCGTCTTTCC
This sequence comes from Xestia ashworthii, assembly GCA_950022955.1. Lineage (NCBI taxonomy): Eukaryota > Metazoa > Arthropoda > Insecta > Lepidoptera > Noctuidae > Xestia > Xestia ashworthii. The sequence continues at coordinate 8,703,798 of OX465562.1, read as the reverse complement.
GGCGCCTTGCGACTTCACTATCCCACATCTTACCAACAAACCCGATCCCGACTACCCCAGGGAACCGAGTAATCTATTTTCATTCGTTTGATGTGAAAAGCTGTGTCCATCAGCCTAGAAAATTAAACGTTACACACTCTTTTATCTTCATGTTATGTATCTAAAAGGCAATATGGCCCACTAACATTGGAATTGTTGTCTCAAAAAACAATTTGATGGCAATGTCGTAGTTGACATAGTGACATAGGTAAGTAATCATGACTTGTAGGACTACAAAGCTTCTTTTTCAATGATATTGTGAAAATTAAATGAAAAAGGTCATACGTGGATAATCAAAAAATACGATACACGTGGATAACATTTTCCCTATTAACAAAAAATACCCAAAGATCAGCTTACTTAAAATTTGCCAAAACCATTAATTAGGATTACGTTTCATTTACATTATCGTAATTATAACGGAGCTAAGGGTTTATCGTAATCATAATCCTGCTAATCTTACTCCTTTCATCTTCCAATTATAATCATCAAAATAAACTATCAAAATTAAATTAAATCGTTGAACAAGAACGTTATCTGTGTCGGCGCCGCGCCGCCGTGACGTCATAACGGTGACAAGAGCTTTAGGTAACACTGTTATAACTTAGCACTTATTATGTGATACAATAGGGCGGCAGAATCTTCTTGCAAATAAGACTTAATTAATTTATTCACTGTGAAGTTACGTAGCGTGTTGATGAATTAATTATGCAGATTTTAGCGAGATCCGAACAAAAGCGGCGCCACGCTTCATACCGTCGCGTTATGTGAATAACGCCTTAATCTATAGTTATGTCATGTAACGCAAACTTTACTAATTAATATTATTCATTTTTATTACACTTTGCGCTGAGAATTTAAGCTCTAGCCTAATTTAATTCGTGATTATAATCTTGAAGAGTAATGCTTTTAAACTAAAGCAATTTGTGAAAGATGGGTCAATATTTCAGTCAGACAAATAAGTTTAAGTGTCAAATATTTTGATGAAATTCATATTGTATCAAAGAGCGATGTGTCACTAATTTTCAATCGTCCTTGTGATACTTAATAGCTATTAACTTAGTCTTTGTAATTTTGTTAAAAGCATGAGTGTGGCCAGTGTTTTCTTATATTTTTCTATATTGTATGCATTATCTATGAGTACTAATATTATTAAGAGGAAAGATTTATATTTGATATGTAACGAATAAACTTAAAAACTACCGAACCGTTTTGAAAAAATCTTTTAGCAATGGATAGCTACATTATCAGCGAGTAACATAGGCTATATTTTATACCCGTTCTCCCACGGGAACGGGACCTACGCGGGTGAAACCGCGTGACGTCCGCTAGTAACATTATAAAGAGGAAAGATTTTTTTGTTGGTTTTTATCCATAATGCCCCGAAACTACTAGACCGATTTTAACCATTTTTTTATCAATAGAAAACTAAATTATCAGGAACCAACATAGGCTATAAATTATATTTATATCATGCAAATTAGCTGAGCTATCACTATTATAGCGGACGAAGCCGAAGGTGAAGTGCTAGTATTGTATGTAAGTACTAAGTACATAGTTAGGTACACAATACATTATTCTCTCCTTCCAGACGACCTACAATAAATGTACTTTTTACGATAAATATAAAATCATTTCTAATGCGTTTATATGACATGAAAATATAATAAACATTATACAACGTTACGTGTCATTTTAGTGATAGAGGTTTAGTGTATGTAATAAAAGATGAGTATGTACCTAAGTGTATTAGCTAGGACAAATAAATGGCATATTTCGGTTTTTAAGTATTACAATGTATGTGCGTATAACAGCTACTTCATTTAATTTTTTTTAATAAAACGTTGGGTAGGTATATGGGCGAAATAAGCAGTTACCTATGTCTTTTCAAATGGAGTTAATTATTTTACAAATTCGTGTAAGTATATGTATTTGTCACCGTAAAATTTTCAAACACGTTACATACAGGGTGTGGCATAAGTAGTGGTCCACCGTTCAGGATTCGATGAACCAGATATTTGACGATAACAATTAAAAATTTTAACCAATTTTAACAATATCGCGATATTGTTAACTCTCGAATTATTGTCAAACGAACATACCTACTGCTCACAATAAAACGCATTATATTTCGTGAAATGCATGCGATGGTAGTCAACTCACGCGGTGTGGAGGGAAGGAGGGGTCCCCCTTGCCCAGTGGTTCCACTCTCATGAAAAGATAATGTACCATTCCTGAGAAATATCGATTAATATAACCTAACCTTAAAACACTTTATATTCCCCTATAAAAAGCGTAGTCGACGGAGCCCCTCTTCGCTATTTCCGAGTGCAGGGTTTAAAGGAACCTAACTAACCTAACGGGGGGGTGCCCCAAGTCCCGATTAAGTTCAGTTGACAATAATTCAAGAGTTTACAATTTCGATAGAGAGAAACACGTTATATTGTAATATAACGTGTTTGACAATTTTACGGTGACATACACATATTACCTAGTGAGTCATTGTTAGAAAATAATTATTACTTGCTTTCAAAAGCATTTTTCCTTGTCATAAAATTGTTGTTTTAATTATAAAATTATTTGCCTAAAATAATACGAGTACATAGATTTTTAAAAACAGAAACATGGTAGGTAGGAAAAATATACTTACTGAATTTATTAAGTACCTACTGAATATTTTACAGGGTAAATAATGGATTTAAATTACGAAGTTATACTCAAGTTAAAAACCCGAATGACATGGAATCTACCTAAACTAATTAAACATAGGTACATGAGTTTTCCTTTCATATGACTTATTTAAAATCGGCAATTTACAAAATGTATGTTGACATTACTAAGTATGTTTTCCTCAAATGCACCGATTTCTCAGAATACCCATGATGCTCTCGGCGAGACGATTACTTCATCATTAATATTCCGTTTTACACTATAGGCATTTAATTAGGATTTACGAGTAAAATGATTCAGATTCTCTAAAGATTAAAGTTCACAAATGTAAGTGTTGTGTTGTATTTATAGATATTTACATAATACAATGATTTTCGCTACGTCATTGTTCTTGAAAACTGCACACGCGGCAAAAAGTTGCTCGACAACGACAGATTTCATTATAAATGTGTGACTAGATGATACCTTTGTATATGAATTGTATGATTCCATTTAAGGTGCTTTTGACAGTGGTATTTAATTAGGGTAATAAATTGGCCTTATAAATGAGTCACAAATATTCACAATATCAATCATGAATGACATAATGTGTATGACGTCCTTTTGACGTCCGCTTTTCCTATATGCCTCTGTTATGTAATGATGTATTGTATCGATATGAAGCCCCGTTTATTATTCTCCACATATCGTAGGGGTTGACTCACATATCGATACTTTCGAATAATCGAGCGTGAAAAACGGTGATTACATGAAATTTATTACGGTAGTTTAAAATGTAGTATGCAAGTCTCACGATAAAAAAAAATCCCGTCATGGCCAGCAAATCTGTCACCAAAACTCCGCCAAACGGTCACTTTAAAATTATTTACTGTTCTCATAATTCTTTTGGTAAATTTTTATATCGTCATTGTTGCATTGCTGTGGTTTATGCGAATGGAAATTAAATAAAAGCAAAAATGTGGGCAACGAGTTTTGTGCGCGTACTGACCTAACAAGCTTTTACAAACAAGTACTGATTCGATTGGCAAAAGTTGCAAATTCAAGTTACTAAATGTCTATGTATTTTCCACAGAGGATGGATCCAGCGGCCTTTTGTAAATCAGACAGTGCCTAAGCTCCTAACGTAGAGAAATGCCGTGGACCTACGGGAAATCGACAATATTATTATTAGGAGTATGGATGTTCTGGAAAATCGTAGAGATACTTGCCAAGCAAAAGTAACATTGTCAAGGATGATCAAAAAGTCACGGTGAAGCTGACGCGTAACCATGACAATTCCCAGTAAGATTACGTTACACTTAATACGCAGTTAGTTACAACAATGAGGCTTAATTAAAAGCTTTCATGCCAAATGATCCTTACTCCCGACGTTGTCAAGATCAGGAGGATAAGTTACATGATTTATGTCAAGTCACGAGAGACAGCTGTCTCTATATTATGAGACATTCAATTCAAATCTACGACGTTTCGGGCTTTATGCAAGTGCTTACACTTTAGCCAACTTATCTGTGCAGGCGGTAAAAAAACAATGCATCAAGTTTGACATATCGTTGCCATTTTTCTTGACTAGCAGCACCACTTTGCACACTTAAAGTGGTCTGGGTACTTTATTTATCTAACGGTAATACCAATTACCTGACCGCAAATCCATGCAGTACGGCAGGAAAAAATTCTTCCTCGTAATCACAAAACTTATTCCAGTTAAATGTTATTATGATTAAGGCCCAGTGCACAATGGACGTCCGCCGTTTGCCGGCCACGTCACTGCACCAACGTAAACGTCTGGCGTACATCCTCCACTAAGCACAATTAATCACCGCTGACATAACCAATCACGATAATAAACACCTTATTTCAACGACTATATGGCCCAGTATCCTTTGATTGATTTATACCTAACAGTAAACGCATTATGTCGCTGATGTGCAGACGGCAGGCGCCATCCAGTGAAGCTGTCTTAGAAAACGACATAATTATAAAAACAAAGATGTTAATCACAGATCTTAATCATGAAAATACTGCACGAAGTGTTCTGAAGACAAAAATAATAATTCTAGTATATGTGAGATTTAAAAATTTCTCAACCAAGTTTTACATTCAAAAACTTCAGAATCAAATAAACTAAAATTATGATTCAGCGTCGAGGCAAAATTATTCATTACTAGCGGACGTCCCACGGTTTCACCCGCATAGTTCCCGTTCCCGTGGGAGTACGGGGATAAAATATATCCTATGTTACTCGTGGATAATGTAGCTTTCGAATGGTGAAAGAATTTTTAAAAACGGTCCAGTAGTTTTTAAGCCTATTCATTACAACCAAACAAACAAACAAACAAAGTTTTCCTCTTTATAATATTACTAGCTTTTGCCCGCGACTTCGTTCGCGTGGAATAGTGACTTCCGGCAGATTTTTGGTTTTACCCACATAGTTCCTGATCTCGCGGGATCTCTTCAAAATGAAATGTGGAAGATATTCTAGGGAACTCTTCAAAAATCAACATAATGAGCTCTGCGTTTGAATTGAAGATATGTATACTCACTTAGGGCATTAAAGCCGTTATTGCCGATCGAAAAAGACGAAAATGTTATTTTTCCCTTATTTTCAAAATATTATTTTGATTTGCCATTTCAGAAAAAAAGACTGTTTCTCCCTTGACAAATATTTTAGTATCTACTAAAAATCGAGATCAGACTAAACTTACATTATTCAATAACCAGACAACCCAACAATTAATAAACCTTTTAATCGACAAATACAACGGAACCAATTTTGAAAACAACCACCAGACAACCCAACAAATAAACCTTTTAATCTACTAATACAACGGAGCCAATTTTGAATTTACGAAACGATCAATCCACAATTCCACTACACTTCACTACAGTATCGAAGCGCTCGGCCTATACCCAACCAAATGCGTGTAACGAAACCATAGCGAGTTCTATTTCGATCCCAACGCCATCTATCGGGCATAGTGACAACTCGGATTATTTATCTATACTCCGTTCGGGCATTTTCTTTGTACTAAAAGTTTTATTATATTGATATTATTTTTTTCATACCTTTTTACTATTTCTTTACTTTTTTCCGATGAATTAAAACAATAACATGAACCGAACTCGTGTAACGATCGACACCATTGCGCGATCACAATTATCTTTACTCCGTTAGAGCATTTTCTTTGTACTAAAAGTTGTATTATATTATATTTTTCATACCTTTTTACTATTTATTTACATATTTCCGATGAATTTTCAGTACTGAATTGATGCCGACTCTTGACCAATAGATGGCGCTGTATGTCCGGAATAAATTTTATTTTTTATTTTATTTTTTGTAATAAAAACTATCCTATGTCCTTTCTCAAGTTCCAAACTATGTCTGTACCAAATTTCACACAAATCGGTTCAGTAGTTTAGGCGTGAAGCAAAGACAGACAGACAGACAGAAAGACAGACAGACAGACAGACAGAGTTACTTTCGCATTTATAATATTAGTTTGGATTGGATAGTTTGGATTTCCGATGAATTTTCAGTACTGAATTGATGCCGACTCTTGACCAATAGATGGCGCTGTATGTCCGGAATAAATTTTATTTTTTATTTTATTTTTTGTAATAAAAACTATCCTATGTCCTTTCTCAAGTTCCAAACTATGTCTGTACCAAATTTCACACAAATCGGTTCAGTAGTTTAGGCGTGAAGCAAAGACAGACAGACAGACAGACAGACAGAAAGACAGACAGACAGACAGACAGAGTTACTTTCGCATTTATAATATTAGTTTGGATTGGATAGTTTGGATTTCCGATGAATTTTCAGTACTGAATTGATGCCGACTCTTGACCAATAGATGGCGCTGTATGTCCGGAATAAATTTTATTTTTTATTTTATTTTTTGTAATAAAAACTATCCTATGTCCTTTCTCAAGTTCCAAACTATGTCTGTACCAAATTTCACACAAATTGGTTCAGTAGTTTAGGCGTGAAGCAAAGACAGACAGACAGACAGACAGAAAGACAGACAGACAGACAGACAGAGTTACTTTCGCATTTATAATATTAGTTTGGATTATTTTATTTTTTGTAATAAAAACTATCCTATGTCCTTTCTCAAGTTCCAAACTATGTCTGTACCAAATTTCACACAAATTGGTTCAGTAGTTTAGGCGTGAAGCAAAGACAGACAGACAGACAGACAGAAAGACAGACAGACAGAGTTACTTTCGCATTTATAATATTAGTTTGGATTTGGATGGATTGGATAGTTTGGATTTCCGATGAATTTTCAGTACTGAATTGATGCCGACTCTTGACCAATAGATGGCGCTGTATGTCCGGAATAAATTTTATTTTTTATTTTATTTTTTGTAATAAAAACTATCCTATGTCCTTTCTCAAGTTCCAAACTATGTCTGTACCAAATTTCACACAAATCGGTTCAGTAGTTTAGGCGTGAAGCAAAGACAGACAGACAGACAGACAGAAAGACAGACAGACAGACAGACAGAGTTACTTTCGCATTTATAATATTAGTTTGGATTAGTGTAGATAGTGTAGATATGTAATTATTTCAGAGGTTAAACTTTGCTAAACGAATGAGTTGGTTGTGGTTGCCTAAGTTTTACGGGAAACTAATTGCATTTATTTCAAGTAGACAAACACCAACTTTATTGAAAACTTTTCTAATTGCTTAGTAAAGATTTTACAGTAAATGCACCTTTAACATACCCTGAAGACTTACTGTCTGAGTCAATGGTCTTTAATTATCTGAAGCATAAAGTGCTGTGAAGGCTCGGTAAAGCTTACAAATGCGCACTTCTATAAAATACGTCGTGGAAAATGATGCAGACTGTCAAAAGATATGAGTAACTTGCACTCACAAAGGATTTATTTCGATTATTCTAGGAACACATGTGAACAATAACTTTTGTCTACATCCAGTATGTCCATGGCATTTTAAACTTGCGAATTCATTGTTATTTCTACGGTAGGAGGTTCGATTCTCGAGACAGTTCGCTATCAGCTTGTCCCGAGTATTTCCGAGCGTGAACTTTGAGATAGAACCTACCCAAAATCATGATCAACTCCACTACAGATAACTTGGAGCCACTGAGGTCCCATAAACTTTACTAAGGCGTACAGGAGACATTGATAAATAGCAAGATTATCACGATATAGATCCTTTCAGAAACTTTCTTCTCCGAAAAACGTTGAAATTGTATGTAGGTATGCTACTTAAATAAAAACTTCTACGTGGTGAAAGTTTTAGTTTATCAACTTTAATAGATCGTCGCGGTTGTTAGACGCTTTGAAGAGGAATTTAAAGAATCCAGTGTTTCAGATTGTATCTGACCCTTATTCCTCAACCAACAATGAGCCTAATCAACAACTGTGTCACAATGATTCATGTTCCTACATCTGCTATGAACCTATCTAAACGGAGACTAATCAGCTGAATTGCAATGCCTATGAGTAAGCCTATTTAAATGAGGCAGATGAATGAAGCTCACATAAAGCGCAGAACCCTAAGGGAATGAAAGTGCTACCCCAGTGTAATCTGACTAAATAAATCCTGCCATAAAGTATAACGACATTTCAATACCTTTTAAAGTTATGTGCCTACGAGATAGGGTTGGCGTACCAGATATTATTGTTGAAACTTACTTATATTTTCGTAGCAACTTCAGAAAAAAAACTTTGAACTTATATGCTACAAATTATATACTAAAACCTTCCACTTGAATCACCTGTCTATTAAAAAAACTCGCATCTAAATCCGTTGCGAAGTTTTAAAGATCTAAGCATACATAAGGACGATAGACTGATGCGGCGGGGGACATTGTTTTTGTAATATGTAGTGATGCTTTTCCAGATAAGTGTTTTTAATACGCATTGTTTTTTTCATTAAATAACTTGTTTAATTATTCAAGCATAGGTATACCTCGCTTTTACTTACAGTTTAATGAAGTGATTACCCAAATACGGGCTACATTTTAAAGTGTTAGAACATGCAGTGAACTGTATAATTCGGTGTCGTGTCTCACAGCCCATTGTCGTGTTTATTATAGCCAGCCCTGAACTTAACATTGGAGAGAGCCCGCCAACGTGCGTTACACAAAGCAGTTAAAACTGAAATGCATTGATTGACGGATTCATGGAGACCATAAAAAGTTCTTTGAACCTTCAAAAAAATACTCCACGGATGTATTTGAACGCACACTGCACAGCATTTTGTCAATAATATTGTTATTAATGTTACCATTGACTTTGTCAGTGACCTATCAATTTGGGAGTATGATATATTATTATGTATTTGCTATTTTGCCAGCTGCGACGATACGATACATTGATACAAAAGTATCTATTAAAATGTGTGAATAGGCTTGTTAACTGAAAAAATCTAATTAGTCCGTCACTTAGATTATCAAAAAATATTTCACCAGTATTTTTTCTTTTGTTACATAAACCAAATTGACGAAGATACGACGCTTTTAAAATTCTCAATACGTCACTGTTCGGTATACATTTTTAGTGAGTACTGACGTCACGAGCCCCCACTCCCGAGTTTAGATGCGTTTTATCTTTGTCGTTGATTTACAAAAACAAAAAATACGTGTCCATTATTTTCCAATACTCTAACTGACGGACTAAATAGATTTGCAATTTATTGATGGTGGAAACTAGCCTATTGATTATATTTTGGAGGCTGGGGTGTGGTGAGGGCCGCCCGTCACCTGTCTATAGCATGTAAATGTTAAGTGAACCAGATAAATTAATGTGTCTTACCCGAACAAGAGCTTCGAGGCCCTCTTCAAAGTAAAAGGAAAAATTAACGAGTATTTGTTACTATTTTTTTACTATCAGTTACTGCTGAAGGTTCATTTCACTCGAGTACATTTTCTCATTAGCTCTCTAGACAGTCTGCAAAAATAATTTGCAAGTAAATAGTTTTTTCTCGTTTTTAATCAAAACGTGAGAAAGATGTTATGAAAAAAGTCGTGGTTTGAAGAAATCTTGCAAGGCATTTAAATGCTTTATGTTTACAATTTAAAATGATAAATTTTACCTCATTTTTAATTAGCCTCTCCACAATTACATAGTTTTGTTGTTTTCTGTGTTTCCGTTTGTTTTATCGGGCGGTCGGGTATGTACCTAATAATATCCTTGAACTATTTATCGGTCAGTTTAATTATGAAAATACAAGTGAACAATCTGATATCCTCAATCAGAATAACAATAATTCAAACGGAGGCATTGTATTCTGACAACATCATTCATTAATAAGACTTTTCTTTAGTTACTAAAGTTAATGATCAAAGCTCTAGAAAGTTAGTCTCTGCGGACAATCCACCATGCCTGGTAAGTGCATCGGTCTCTCGTTTTAATAGTAAAAGGGTATGATGGCGTTTTTATGGGTGATCGTTTTGTTTCCATCGTCTAAACTTAATGTTTATTGTTCTGACATGCAATCGCCCCCAAGTGGAACTTAAAACGTACCACACTGTGAAAGCAAAACAACTTCAGTTAATAGAACAATGCACTAACGCAAATTAATATCTTATACCTTATTCAGTTTCAAATTCTAATTATTTTAGTGGAAGGCATAAAATAAATGGATTTATGTTCAAATAGTAGCTGTAGAACGCTCGTAGGATCGTAGCCAGTATTTAATTTAATCAAATATTCACCCCTGTAATATTAAACGCGGTGCTATGTCAGTGTAATAACTAGGTTGGAATAGTAGTTATTTACATTATACAGGACATGATAATTACATAAATGTGATGTTTATTTATTTATCACTTGGGTTATGATGCAAATTAACATAATCGTCTCTAATAACTGCTTTTAACCCTACACTCTGTCCATTCAATATATAATAATGGCTTGTAAGGTCATTGCTACTCAACTCTGGGTTACCGTTACTCTAACTTATGCTTTAATAACTGGGTCATAAAGTGTAAAACATGATTGTGATTTATGTTTCCGTAGCAAGTTCAGAAAAGCTTCTCAATGGATGTGATAGGATACATCCTGCGGTTTCAATTACATTGAAAGTGCAATTTATAGTTTATTGATACGAATGCAGTTGATTCAGATAAACAAGCTCAATGGACGTAGCGTAAATAAACCGCAATTTGCCTGAATAGTAAAGAAAACATAGTTATTTATATTTGTTCTAGACAAAACCTACAATTACTAGCTGCAAGAACCGATATCGTAGTACAAATTCACTCAAAAATATTACTCGACAGAAGCAGTATTTCTAACTTCGATTCCAGCTCAAGAATTCAAACAATTCTCATTTACAACAAACCCATTACATCGGTGCAACCAAAATTAAACGTCAAGTACGCCAATTTAACAGTGACAACAACAGTGATTCATGTAACAGGTATTTTGAACTGTTTGTCGTGCCGGCAGTACCAATAGCAATAAGCTAACTGCTGGCGCCGACAGCGGTAGTAAAATACATGTGTTTAGAATCATTGTTGAACAGAAAGCCATCTTTGTCTCGCGCTCCCTACAAAAAAAGTAAGGGAGTTTTTTTTTAACAATGTGCGTTTTGTTCGGGTTTTAAAGGGTTGGGATTGCTGGTGGGCGTTATGAATAGATGGACAAGTAGGGTTATTCAGAATGTTTTTTTTACCTTTTAAAGGTTCCGTAACCAACGGGTAGGTAACCCACGGGACTCTATTACTAATTCTCCGCTGTCCGTCGGTCCGCAGTATCTAATCGTGACACGTAATTGGTAGACAGTTGAGATTTTCACGGTATGTGTATTTTTGTTGCTGCTATAACAATAAATAATCGAAAAAAGCGGCCTAGTGCGAGTCGGACTCGCCCATGAAGGGTTCCGTAGCAGCAAGTAACAATGATTTATGTTGAAATGATTTATGACGTATTAAAAAAAAAGTACTTACTAGATCTCGTTCCAACCAATTTCCGGTGCAAGTTTACATGGTAATAAATAAATATCGCTGGACATCGCTAGACATTAACACACAGCGCCACCTAGTGCCACACTAAGCAAAGCTTGTGTCGTGGACACTAGTTAGTTGATATACTACATAATTATATACTTTTTTGTTTGTAAATACATACTTATTATACATATAAACATCCATGACTCGGAAACAAATGTCCGTGCTCATCACACAAACATTTGCTCCTACCGGGATTCGAACCCAGGACCCTAAGAACGTAAGGCAGCGTCACTACCATTACGCCAATCAGGTCGTCGGTAATGTACATCATACATATTTTTTTAATGTAATCATTCTCCTGTTTTAGAAGTTACAGGAGGGGGGGGACACATTTTACCACTTTGGAAGTGTCTCTCGCGCAAACTATTCAGTTTAGAAAAAAATGATGTTAGAAACCTCAATATTATTTTTGGAGACCTAATGCGGTTCAAAGAATACATCTACTTACCAAGTTTCAACAGAATAGTTCTTATAGTTTCGGAAAAAAGTGGCTGTGACATACGGACGGACAGACAGACATGACGAATCTATAAGGGTTCCGTTTTTTGCCATTTGGCAACGGAACCCTAAAAAGGGGGGTCCCCTGCTACGATGGACGGAACCTTTCATGCGCGACTCCGACTCGCGCTTGGCCGGTTTTTTTGCAAATTCACTATCAAGCTCACAACAGTGAGTGAAGTGAGTGTCATGAGTGATATGTGAATAGGGTGAGTGAATTTTCAGAATAACATTGCGTCTTACAATGTCCTCTTTCACGCTTGGGCGATGTAACAAGTATAACAACCTTTTTAGATAATTTCTAATTATTAAATATTCAGTTCAGTGGGTCAACGTTTGAAGATGACCGGTCTATTAGGACGAGCTTTGTCAAATATGGAATATTACTACGACTCTTCTAAACCTTGTTTGTCCTCTACTAAATTATTTACAGCAATATTTATGACAGTATATCACAGAAAGTGTTCTTTTGTGTTGTTAAAAAACATAGGTTAGAGAGATGTATGAATCCCTTGTCAACTTTTATTGACATTCCGATGTCTCTATGTTTAATGTTTTTGACACGATAACGACGCGCAAAAAATATTGGAGAAAAGTTTCAGTCAAATCAATTTGGTCAAATATTTAAAATCTTTTTGTGTGCTTCTACAAGAATGCTGTAGACTCTACAGCATTCTTGTAGAAGCACACAAAAAGATATATGCTCATATGACATAGACATGCTCTACAGTGAGAGCATGTCTATTCTATTTTATTTTATTCAGTTTTCAGGTTGTGTCTGGAGAAGGAATTTTATTATTTCTATTCAATGGCAAATTCTGAATTAATTTCATATCATGGCAATGATTTAATAAAATGCATATTGTTATAACAACACTATTATGTATTTCTTTAAGCGTTTTATGTAAATGAACTTAGGTACACCCACAGACAAAATCAATGACTGTAAAATCAGATGGTCCCATAAAGTTATTTATAGATTACGTTATTCACGGCTTTATGAAGACAATATGAACTTTTATGATACACTAAATTATGAGTGACTGGGATTCGACTGCGTCCCCGAGTTTTTATTCTGCAATATGTCAAAAGCCACATGATAATACATATTTTATTCACAACGGAGCGTATCCATACTTTAATATTTCATATACGTGTAGTTTAAATTTCAACTGAATATCAGCAACGTGGTTGATTGTTTTTCATAAACTATCAATATTTGTTTTGCGAAAGCATAAAATATTCATAACTTTTTGTAAATTAACATTTGGTTGCATAAAATACCCACACAAAATGTAATTAAGTACACCATTGACTTTGAAATAGCAAGATACAGACGAATTTGATTTGTAATTACTCTGCATTTGTTGCATTTTCATTTACACTGATCAAGTACTGCTGTTCCTGACAGTACATCCACTGTTTATGTTTATCATTGTTAGCTGTGAATAACTGCCGATCGTTTAGAAGGAGCATGAGTAGAAACACATTATGTGTGTCAAGCTAAGACAGATCTGTTCCGCAAACTGCGGCGCCAGTTATGATTAAGATCGAGCACACGTGCCCACTTCGCCCAATAAAACGGTAGTAAAGCCGCTTATACACCGACCACTGATCAAATTATCCTTAATATCCTTAATAAACTCCAATGTGTGTAGATGATGCATGCAATAAAACCTTTCACGAGAAAATATTTACAGTGATATAAAGCTTAGTACAGACCTGCACATGATGGATGGCGTTTCAAGAGATTCGTTTGTAAATAAACATTTTATTCGTTCGTTTTGATTTCTTTGTAAGATCTCGGTGTAAGGTAACACTTCATACAGATAAGATGTTATTTATTCTTTTTCATTTGCGCTCTGGAAGGGGGAAGCTCTCTTCGTGAATACTAATGCACGCAGTTATATTTTAGAGTTCCCAGTTTCTGGGAAGACGCACATCAAGGACATGCTTTTATAAACAATGTGGTTCTTTTATAAGTCTGATGGTGGTCTGATTGTGATGACGACCCGAATAGCGCAGCGGTAGTGAGGCTGCATAACTGCCTTACGTTCTTAAGGTCCCGGGTCCGAATCCCGGTAGGAACAAATGTTTGCGTCATGAGCATAGACATTTGTTTCCGAGTCATGGATGTTTATATGTGTAATAAGTATGTATTTACAAAGTATTTATGTAGTATATCAACTGTATGGTGACCACGACACAAGTCTTGCTTAGTGTGGCACTAGATGGCGCTGTGTGTAATGTCCAGCGATATATAAATATATTGTTTTATTGTAACCCATCAAACCATCAAATATGTGTAACAATTAAATGATACAGGTCAGTACCCTTCAGGAATAATTTGAACGACAAACAATATAGTCAGGACCCGTGACGCTTGACGTTGATGAGCAAAATTTAAATGAATTCTGCGCATCATTACGTTGAGTTCCAGTAATGTGCGGATCGATTAAATAATGTAATGTCAACTTAATAAAGGAGTCGTTCACCTATCGCAGTGAAATGAAAACGTGTGTGCGGAGTAGTCAGAAAATGGAGTGCCAATATCGTCCAATAAATGTCACTGGTTGGCGTAGAAATGCTATAATGTTACATAGTCATCGCTAGCGAAACCATAACCTTCCATTCATCATCTAGCCTGAACGTGAAGCGTTCTGATAATAGCAATTAGGACAAGATCGCCAAAAATACCAATGAAGTGAAGAGCAATTTGTGTCTTGAAATCTCAAAGAGAAGTGAAAAATTTGAAAAATTGATACTCGCACTTTAGCACTTCATTCTTAACTCCTCTGTGTGCTGGCCCAATGCTCGCCATTGATTCGTCCAGCCGTGCGATCATTTCCGTAATTCCGTGATCGATGACTTTGTCAAACAACGAGTACTTCACTGCGTTCATCGTGATAAATAACGTTTGACAACCCTATACTGAAATATTACGTAACATTGGAATTAAGCTCTTTGAAAGCGAAGCTACTTCGCATATGAATGTGGGCTGAATGCAGAAGTACCGACACCTTGTATTACGAAATTGATGGATCCATACATATGAATAGATTGAGTAAATGACTGAAAATAAAGTTATTGTTGGAATCACAATATTAACAAACGTGGCGTGGGAGGCTAGGTGAACCTTTAAAAAACGGCTGGGATAGATTGAATGCGAGAAGGGGGTGTTAAGGGTACAACATGGAAGAAATCTATGTCCAGCAATGGACTGTAACAGGCTAAGCTGGGTGATTGTTTTGAAATGTCAATAAAAAATGCCAAACTTCACTGAACTGAATGTCGTCGCCATACATAGTAAGGTCAGTGACCGACCAGTGCATGCTTGAATTCCTATAAGCATAACCATACAGTTTGAATCGGGAACAGCTCGGAAACTCATCAGAGTATCGATATTTGTTAGCATCAATCATCCCTAAAACAAACGCGTGGCAGTCTGAAGCCAGGTTCACACTACAGCTTTATTTATGGCACAGTTTCATCTAGAGCGGGCAGGAAATGTTGAAACTGTTATTTATTTACATTACGGTTTATGATAGTGCATTGTGTTTGCACTCTTTGTTGGAGAATTAAAGGACAGACCTCTCTCCTCTTATAGCACAAACTTTATATGGAGAATGAGCTTTCAGCGAAAGTTGAAATGTAATAAAACTCTTCAAAATGGAAGTGAAGTGAAAAGCTTTTTGATTTGCGATTCTTAAGTATTACTAACTGTGCGGGGTTTTATTGGTCGTTTCTGATTCAGATTTTACTTTTCGCAATTGACCAACGATTTGCCTCTACGTATCTATGCGGAAAGCATTGAGCAAGATATGATAATCGCCTGCCATCTGACAAGGCGATAAATAGAGAGGAAAGATTAACCACCAGTCTACCATGTCAAATGTTGACATGTGCCAGCTGTTAGCGAACTAACCAATCTGTAGTCGAGGGTCTTCGGCCCATTCTAATTTACTGTACTTTTTCATCGACTCGACACTTCGACAGTTACATTTTTCTGAAGGAGTTATAAGTTGTTGTTTAATTCAGGAGATTTGGAAGAGACCCACTCAGCATTGGGTCGAAAAAAGGTTGAATAAGAAGAAGAATCCGATGACGAAAGACGGGGATGCTTACAGGCCCTACAAATGATTGTGATGTAGTGGATATGTCACCGTAAAATTATCAAAAACTATTTTAAAATAACTAGAGAGATTGTAAACTCTCGAAATATTGTCAAACGAAATATTGCTTACAATAAAACCATCATTCATTCATCATTTTTCGTGAAATGCATGCGATGGTAGTCAACTCACGCGGTGTGGAGGGAAGGAGGGGTCCCCCTTGCCTAATGGTACCACTCTCATGAAAAGATAATGTACCATTCCTGAGAAATACCGATTAATATAACCTAACCTTAAAACACTTTATATTCCCCTAAAAAGCGTAGTCGACGGAGCCCCGCTACGCGGGGCCCCTATTTCCGAGTGCAGGGTTTAAAGAAACCTAACTAACCTAACGTGGGGGTGCCCCAAGTCCCGATTATGGGGGCAGAGATACTTCCGTATGTCCAGTTGACAATATTTCGAGAGTTTACAACCTCGCTAGAGAGATTACAATCTAACGTGTTTGATAATTTTACGGTGACAGATACATCAACTCGATCACAACCACAAAACACACAAAACCCGGAACTATATGCATTTCTAATAGACATACTGGTGAATAATATAATAATAAGATTTTTATTTATATCCTGAACCCTGAAGTGCATGCATTAATTACATTAAACATACTTAATGCATAATGTTTGATATAAAAATCGATAAATCTCAGGTATGAACTTTCATCGACCTACATTTTATGTAACAGTACCTCTTTAAGATGATTCATCGTTACTCCACTACCTTTTATCGAGCTCATAAGACGTACAGTGGGACTCTCGACCAAGGTAATACTTTTGGAACGTTTTTATGTGGTAGCAGTAAGAGTGGTTTTCGTATTTCAAGCGATGCTGCTGATGGTACGTGTATAAATAAGATTAGGAAGTGGTAGCCGATGAACTTTGTACGGCCACTTTATAGTTTGTTCATATTTACAAATACGTGCTAAGTGGTCATTTTAGAACAGTGCATGACCAATAACTACTTTAAATGGCAGTGAGTTTGAGTCAAGCAAGTTAAATATTCTGTGAATTTGAGAATGTGGAACCGTATTCATTAAAACATCCATATTAGGTTGATATTCAAAGGGTTGCCATGCTTACTTAGTCCATTAAAGCGACACCGACGCTATCCAGACAATCTAGTCTACATTACAATTTCCAGCAAGTTTTCTTCAATCATTCCCATACACAGCGTGGGTAGTTATTAATTGATACTCTACAGATCCATCATGCAGCCTAACATGAAATACTGGATCGACGATTTATTCACAAGTTCCCAACCATAATTACTGGCAATATATGTTAGCTAAATAATGGAGCAAATAAGCTTGTTCAGCCGGGATGACAACAAAAGGAGCTCTCGATAGTTCATTTTCCGCGTCACTGGCGACCAGCCAAAGTATTGCATTTAATTCTTTCGAGCCCCCTTCCTACGAGTTGGACATAAACTGCCTTTCCTCAGTGTCAGGGACACAGAACGATTTATTAGTAAACAAGAGACGCCACGCGATTTTGTCCGGGGTGACTCACCGCGAAATAACATATGCGTGTTATAATGAGACTGTTAGAATGACGCTCCTAGGCCTTGATTATCGAAATATGTCGCTTTTGCATTAAATAAATAAATAAATATAATGTTGCCATTTCGAAATGTAACTTAAAATTTATGGTTTATTTTTCAACGATTAGCGCTGGCTTTTCTATTCCAGCCAGCGTTTTCATCGTTTTGTTTTCTTTTTCTGATTTATAAAGCTGGGAATTATTGCAGTAAAAATAGAAGACATTCTTGCTTCATCATTTGGGCAGCTAATTTATGAGTGCTGCACACAACTGACATCTGTCACTGTTTCAACATCTTGTTCAGACATAAAACAACGGCGCTTCTTGACTGAAGTGAAATAAGTGAGCATTTGAAATTGAGTATGTTGTACTTGCGAATCGCGACAATAACATCTGTTTTCACTTTCCAGTGACAGAGCTTGGATTATCTGAAACAAGTTGCTTTATGTATTTGTGTTGTTGGTATTTTTTGCCAATTGTCTTTAAACTTTTGCATTTCATGGTCTCATCCGTTAAGCAAAGCTTTTTACTAGCTTCATTCAATAGGCAAACAGTTAAAAAAATTATTCAAAAATAGAAAAAGCAAATAAAAAAACAAAATTTTACTTTTAAATAAAAGATAATATAGTTCATTTTTCGAACAAATAATGTTCGATCAGCTGGTTCAAAGGTCAGCTCCCGTGCGTTGACCCCACTCGGCAATCGATTGCGCTTCCCGCCATGGCGTATTGTTGGCATGGCCATTGAATAATATGTATTCATGTACTCGCACGAATATCGGTTATGACGATTCATTAACAACTCGCTCAAGGTAATCATCTCATTCATCGTCTTTTCGCAATACGATTTTGAAGAGATATTTGTATCGAAATTAACCCATTTATTTTATGTAGAACTCAATTTGAATGGAACATATATTAAACTCTGCATCAATAAATAATTACAAGAATATTTGGCTCATATTGAGAGTTCTGGAAATCTCATTTCAGAATACAGACGAATGCTGGCACATGTAGCATATTGCGTGCCGTCTGTGCGTGATGCTGAATATATTTAAATTCATCCTTCTTTATCCATAATACAAACCATGCTTCATAGAAATTAATTAAAAAATATGTTTACGATGCAATGAAAGTTACCCAGTTTTACATTTTAAATCACCACTTTCTACTTTAAGTTAATGGAAATGCTGTGCAACCTGTAGGTAATGCAAATACTTGGCGAACATTATACAAATGCAATTCTTTCGTTACCGCGTACCGTCTGAATACAAATAGCAGAAACGCGTAAAGTCCGTAGATAAAGGAACCAGCATTCTATCGCATCGGTAAACGCAGACTACTCCGAGATAATGTACGGAGATAATTAAAAATACCTTCTTTTCTTGCACTATCTTTACAGGAAGTGGGCACGTACGGAATCCGATATCTTGATATATTACTGGGGGGTCTTTGGCGCATTTTTACAACCCCCAGGGGTGTCTATGTATTTATAAGGGCGTGGGGTACCGGCGACCTTTACAAATACAGCTCTAACCGATATGCTCTACAAACTGTTGTGATAAAAGCGTGTTCGATGAAAGTAAATGAATGACGTGCCTGGAGGGATCGTTGTTACGCTGCTTATACGGAAAAAAACACCGCAAGAATATGAATATGCTACCCCGTGCATAACTACGAACCATGTATTTTTATTTCCAGCCAACTTTTTATGTAGCGACATTGAAGGAATAACTATGACTAATCATCAAGCCTAGCCTAGCCTTTTCCTGTTGGGGTTAAATTCCGGATTAACCGGATACAGCTAAATATCAGTATTTTATATGGAACGACTGCCTATCTGACAAACACAACCCAGAGTCTGGTTATACGATACCCCTTGGTAAGACTGGTTGTCAGACATTCGGGCCACTGACAACATGAACGGCTTAACCTGGAGATCGACCCAAGCGGCTGTTATTATTTAGCCACGAGATGACTCAAATCAATAGGTATGTTCCTGCGGTTAATGCCTCCAACACAATTGATAATGAAAACCGACAACTGTTGTACCATTTCTTTTGTGACACACTTGGGAACCGCGAGTTTGTTTATATTACAGTTCTGAAAGCACATCAAAGCTTAGGAACAAAGTGTACTACTAAACAAACAAACATTCCCGAAATATAATAAAATCATCTCTGCTTTAATATATTTATTGTTTCTTGGAATTAATTGTTAACAGGCCTAGAATCGGTTGTGATCTAGTTTTGCCCTAGTGCTTCCTGTTTGCTAGGACGGCAGACACCGGTGTGTTAATCAGTACTCAGGTCCCTACATATTTTCATTCGTAGTACAGCTATGTGGCACAAGCTTACGTCTTATGTAAACAAACAACTTTTAATGCTCTATGAAGGGAACTTTAATCGTGGGAATTGAATTGCGGAACCATAAACGTTTTTATTTGTTAAATTGTGTTACAATTTTTAGCATGTTTCATTTCATTTACTGGTGTATGGATATAGGATAGAAATGTCGTACATTAAAAACTAGTGCCGTTGTACAGACCTGTGGAAGTTAACTCAGGACAAGACCAATAATGTGTTTCTGTCGCCCGAACCGCTTTATTCAATGATACTGAGAGAACAGTGCCTTTATCATGTCGTTTGATAAACGAATAGAATGATTAAGTCAAGTGGGCAATACGAGGTTCGTGCACATAATCTTTTGATCTGGTTTTACAATACCTAGAACAAGAATCTAGCTATTCTTTGCAAGGAAACGACTAACACAAAGTGAGTTAGTCCACAGGAACTGAACTTAACGTTATTTTAGTTGTAAAGCATGTGTTTTAGTGTTTATTGCTAGACCAGTGATCTGTTGCTCCCATTCGCCAATACATCAGCTGAGGGACGGGTCACGCCCTCGCGGGCGAGCGGTGAAAGTGGACACATTTATAGTTCGGCGCATGCACAGGTAGCCCCCCTCGCTGCGTCCAGTCTAAACTTAGCCTAAGACTGCAGACGTAGTGCATGGGCGGTCACCGACATTCTTGGGTGACAAATAGAGTAATAAAAACTATTGGGCTAAGGAGATTCGGTTGTTAGTATAGCTTATAAATAAATGCTCACTTATATTTATGCAGCTAATACAGTTTGATGTAAAATCTATGGTCAAAACGAGCACGTGGAATGGCACAAATTAATTGCTGTTTTGCTTAAAATAATTAGCATGTTGAAATATAAATTCCAAATCTGCTAACAAAATCGCCATCTCTTGTGCACTGTGTCCGCAGCTAGAGATAATATTAGGCCGCGCACGCGCCGGTCGCCCGCGCCCTCACTGTCTGCGTGCATTAATACATATTTGTATTTAACTGTATTGACTCCGCATAGTTTATGAACACTGCATATAGCACTAGCAGGCGTCAATCGACTGAAATATGATCGAGACGGAAGCGCACGCATCTTTCGAAACGTGCATCTCAACGTGCGTTATAATTAGGGCTGGGTTAACCCACTAAAAGTTACATAGAGGTTTTTAATTAGAAAGATAAATACGTCTATCAATTAGGCAAGTACATAATAACGTAAATTTACAGTACGTTGTCTCTAAATTCTAGGAAGTACTAATATCAAATCCCTAGAACTACAATGCAACCGACTTAAGTTTAGCTATCTGCTAAAAACCACACTCAATTACTTAAACACTTTATAGCCAGCGTGTAAATAATAAATTATACGGTCACTTCACACAGGTATTAATAAATTATGCAAAAAGCTCCTTTGCCTGTGAACTCTAGTCACGTAGAGCCACATACGACGTTAATACAGTGTTTGAGCGGAAGCGCCGGGCAATCGATAAATGGATATTGGGACTAACCACGGTAAAGCTACATTTCCATATGCAAGAAAACTTTACGAGAAGTCTGATAGGCTGTTTGATAGCAAATTGAAAGTTACTATCTATCGGTCCGTCATTGAAACTCGTTCAAGTTTTCATGTCCGAGGATATGAACTTTCACGATGGCATTGATGGCCAGTAGAAAGAAAGGGGATTGATGAGGGCACTAAGGCTGATCCAGCCATATTTGCCGTAGATTCGATGGAAGATAGGAAAGAAAGTGCTGGAGTGGAGACCACTGACGGGGCGGAGGAATATGGTGAGGAAACCGACTTGGTCGACAGTCTATCACATTTCGGAAGAAACTGGATAGCCATGATACTAAGCCGCTGAAAGTCGGAAAGCCGTTGGAAGAGACCCGCACTCGCATTGGGTGGCCAAAAGTTGAAGAAGAGAGAAATCAGCTGTAGGTAATTAATGGAAAGGCAAGCTAAATAGTATCGAGAACAGGGCGGCAAAGTTGATTTCTGTAACACATAGGTACCGCAAATCTATGGAAACTGAAGACATTCATAGCTAACCAATAGCGGTAGTAAATAACAAGAATAAAACTTGTGAAGCAATAAATGCATCTTAAACCAAAGTAGCTGTTGTTTGTAACGTCAATAAAGACATTCAAGAATGACATGACTTGAAAGTTTATCGCACATTCTCGCTTTCCGCACAGGCCTATTTGCATATTTGCCCGGTTTTGCAAAAAAACAACAAATGCAAAGAGCGAGATGACAACGATGGGTTCACAAAAACGTAACCATTCCCAAAATAAAGTGCGTATCCAATAGAGAGTTAGGTATCTCATTGCAGGACTGCCGGATTCCTGCCAGACAGCCAAGATAGTCTGTAGACGTTACCAAACAACTTTCGAGTATCTAGTCTACATTAGCTTTTCTTAAAATCAATGGCAAACATTTGGGACAGCTGCCAAAGTATTATTGTTTGTGCTAATTAGTTTTAACTAGTAGTCTGTATGTTTGTTTTATTGGATTAGTCTTGAAATAGGTAATCTGTTTTACAATCGCCGCAATTATTAATCGGTTTGATTTTATTATCTTTGTTCTGTTTATTGTCTTCGCTCCAACTCTAATAATTAATTAGAATCTAAACACAAATTAATACAAACTTAACAACACTGATTAAAGTAGAAAATCTTCTATTTCTACGGTGATAAGTTACAGAATACAACTACAAAAAATCGAACAGCATTGTAATTCAATTTGTTGGTGCAAAATGCGACTGAGAGGAGTATTCAAAGTAACAATCTGGTATAAAGCAAGAGAGACACGTAACAAGTCCAAGAAATAAACTTGACCATATAAAAACGACGGGTAACGAGAATGCAGTATGCACTTTTAAGGTTACAAAGCAACTACGACAAGAGTACACTTGGTCACACAGGCGACACGCCTTCAAAACAGTGCACGCCGAAATAATCTCTCTCCCAAGGCCTGTCAGACTGTTTTGCTATAAAGTTTGAAACAAGGAGTCGTTAGCTTCTCGGTCAGATGTATCTAGTTCTAGTGAAACCTGATGAGCGTTGTGACATAAGGAGAATGCGTGAAATGTTGCGCTAGCAAAAATACAAGGAAAATATACAATGTTTGATGAAAACACAGTCGATGTGACACCCGCTGTGGCCACTATTTTATGACAGCTTGTCTGTGCTTACATGAGGTAGATAGTTACACGGGAAAATAATACGCCCGGGTACGAAAAATATAGCTGGAGTCTGCCGCTTTCTTTTATGCATTTTTTTCATTATTGTACTGTTGCTGCATGCGGAGTGTGAGTAAGCATTACTTTTGAAGCTTCGAGGAAAATCTGGCCAGAGTTTATTCACACAGAACATAAAGACAAAACTGATTATGAAGCTCTAGACGTACTAACACTAACCCTTGAACAAACTATACCCATGTGTCCGCCTTAAGATAATTATGACTAAATTGCGAGAAGTTTGAGATCCAAAATAAAGTTTGCCCTGTCAACTTGCTTGAACAACCTTATTTTAACAAAGAATTCTGTTACCAAAAGTAAGACTCATGGAACTTCAAACATAAAATTTTATCTTCACTGTCGGCAATTATTAGCAGAATTAAGCATTTAAGAGAAACAAATTAAATGCGCTGATTCTAAGAAACCGAACAATTGTTATTAAGCCCAACAAAATTTTTGTGTCTCACGCGACTGAGTAATTCACATTGAAAGAAAAAAAGCTCTCACCAAAGAAAATAAATACAAGTAGGTACTGCTGAATTTAAGATTTTCCATTCCATTAAGGCCTTTACATTCAACTATTTAGGGTATAGCAAAGAAAATATAGGTCAACGACGTCATAGATATAAAGTTCAAAGAATAGGCTAAAAATACCATAATGAAACACATTTGGAATAACAATGGGAAAGCGGTATAGAGCTAAATTACGAACACAATTAGCATTTGCATATGCGTTGATGCTTATTGGAGTGCTATAGAGTTTAAAATTGTTTGGGGAGTTGTAAATTTGGACGGATGCAGTGTGACTCACCGGAACATTGCGCTGAATAGTGTCCGGACTCACCTGGGAGTCGGCGGCGAACAAGCAATGAATACTAATTGACGAATCTGTGAATAGTTGGTGCCACACTGCTCAAACATACCCACAATTAATTGTTACAATTTACATTGTTAATTTTTCGAACAGCGACTCGTTCTGAATTGAAATTAGAATACGCACACATTTTTGCATGCTATAGTGTGTTATCGTTTAAGAGATCTTGATTTATGCCAGTTTAGTTAAGCATTCGTACTTCCTTATCATAAGAATCTTCATTAGCAGTCCTGGGTTACTCACTGTCGACACTAGATTAATAAATATCAGGCTGTTCAGCCTTGATATTCATTGGTTGTTTCTTAACCACTATATTTTTGAGTTATTTTTGTATGGACTCTGTTTTCCGGCATTTGAATAAGATCCTTGCTAAATGCCCAAAATCCTTCAAGCACTATTGGGTAAAACAACTTGTTTAGCTAGACATCGCTTGAGGCGTGAGGTCTGTATTTCAAATTGTAATCTATTTACCTGTGGTCGAAAGTTAGACACAGTATTTTACACGTTCCAGAGTTGTTTTTGGTAAGCAACCACAAAACAAATCGATAAAGTTTTTGGCAAACCAATCAAGGCAATCTCAATTAGCTAGGCAAATTCATTAGAATTGGTCAAAAACTCAGCTGCTATCGGCATCGTATGAATAACCCAATTATCGTCGATTCACATGTAAATAGTGCAGGCCTATTCAGCATCTGAACAACTGAAATGCATCTGTCCCTTTCTAACTGGTTTGTATGAGTATTATTTTTGTATGTCCGTCCTCTTTGCGGCTAAATTTATCTCGGAGATGCGGTTTCCGGTCAGCACATGCCATTCGGCAGGCTCCCAGAGTTGCATTGCACTCAATTTGAATGAGTTTGTGAAAGTCATGCGCTTCCTGAACTTAAATAAAATACGACAGACGTTCCGCTTTGTCGCGATATTTTTATTAAAGAAATAATGTTCAAGACTGCAAAATTCTTCATTTTTGTTATGTTTATTCTGTTAATATTGCCAGATCACAGTATTTGTGTGAATATATTTAGTATCCGGAAGCAAATATTTTACAAGATAAGAAGGAAAGGAGGATAGATACTAAAATATATTTTTTCTGGCACAGTTTTGTTTACTGCACCTTGCAGCAGATAATGACTGGAGTCTTATGTCATCGTTATCAATTTTCGGCCTTCTTATCAGTGTTCTTATCTTAACGGGCGTTTAACAAGAGACGATTGAGAATTTTGGGATGTAATTTTAGATATCAATGTTACCTTTGGTTTTTCTTTGTTGATATTGTTGGTTGTTGAGCTTTGTCTGGCGATGTCACGAAATAAGTTAATGGTTTTTAACATTAATCATTACTTTCATAAAATTCATCAGGAATACCAATAAGATTACCTAAAAGTATTAGCTTTTAGTAGAATTTAACAACTCATTACACAGGGGGCTACAATTTACGAGATACGTGACTTATTAACAGACATAATTTATGTGTAACGAGTATAGTTTGTGGAAAAACAGTTATTATCGTCGTCTGCAATCTACACAGTTGAGGTACCTATTCTAAAATATTGTAATGCAAAAGAAATTCGTAACCTTACTAAAATTGTATGTGATATGTTTATTGGTAGTACCTACATAAACAGTTTTCATAAAACTTTCAATGTTTTTTAATGAAAAATGTATTAGGTACTTACTATTTTATGGCGCTACTTAATTAGAACCTTAGCCGCGAAAGTCTTGCCTTAATTTTCTTAGAAAATGAACAATGAGCTCGGTGAAAAAAGTAGAAGATTGCACCTATGTTTATAACTAATGGCGTTCACGATCACATTTACTAACAACTAGAACTCATTTAAATAGTAACATATTTAATATCTAGGTTATCAGTGCTTCCTGGAAATCTAGGTTTAACCAAACATGGCGTGAAAGATGACCATCGGGCTCAAGTATGTTAATATTGACACGAATCTATAAGCTTTTATTAGTAACTATATTAATTCGTTTGATGAAGCTGATAGTATGATTATCAAAGGTGCACCTCAACCATACGGTTAGGGTTCGTGCAAAATGCAAATTATAATTGGCGACGCATTCATGCGGGTAGATGAACAATAAAGCTATTTGACACTCGGGTAGGACTTTGATTAAGTTTTCGTAATAAATCTGTGGAAAATGGCTTACAGAAAATCCAAAATTTAAGTTAATTTTATGTGCTTTGAAATTGTTTTTGAGAATCTCACTTTTATTCTATGTCAGAAGATAAACATCAGAAATCAAAAGTCTTTAATATTTTTACGTAAATTTTAATCCACTAGTCGCCGAAAATAAATTAAAAATACTATTAATTATTAGTTAAACAGAAGCATAACAATATTACAAGCGAGTTTTTATTAAAAATACTATTGATTATTAGTTAAACAGAAGCATAACAATATTACAAGCGAGTTTTTGTTAAAATGATGTGTCGAATAGGATGCTATAGATAGCGTAGTGAATATTTGGGTCAATACCGATGGCCTCCAGCGCGGTTTCAATTTAACTCACGTTAATTTTCACTTGTATTGTTCACGAAATTAACATTTTAGTGTAACACACCGAATCCCATCAATTGATGGGATAACGGTAACTAAATTAATCTGGAGTTAATTTAGGTTTCTGATGATGTTTATTATTGTTGATTACTGTGGCATTCGTTGTTGTCTAGTTGAAAATAGAAACCAATAGACTATTTGGAACATGTCTTCCAAGCCCGGCTAGCTCAGTCGGTAGAGCATGAGACTCTTAATCTCAGGGTCGTGGGTTCGAGCCCCACGTTGGGCGCAACTTCTTTTTGGAGAAGTATTTCTTCATTTAATTGAATGAAATAGGAAGTCCAACGGTAATTTATTCAACGACAAAATATCAGTTATTTTACAAAAATCGAGACCACAAACATTTCATAATTTTATCGACATTGCTGTAACTCAGGAGATGTGTGAATTTGCGTCCATTTATCACTTAGATCAATGTTAGCGCCGTATGTTACAGTCAGATGTGACCTCATTTCGGCTAAAGAGAATTATACAGCACATATCATACAATGTTGGTCATATACGTACACTCGTCAGTTTTACACCTATAAGTATAATATGAATAGTTAAACAGTACGCGAGCCACTAAAAGTGGTAACCTAGTTTTACGGAAAAGGTAATTTTCGTCTGAAACGACTGTTCTTATCTTTATCTCAAAGAATTAGTAGATACTTGTTAATCACACAACAGGCCTTGATTTGCCGTTTATATCAAGAACATTGAATGGAATACGCACTAGATGGTGTTAATTATTTACGTCCGGTACAACAACATACAAAGCACATATTGCAATAAACCATACCTACTAGTTCAAAAGAGTATGTATTTGAAATCCTGGTTTTACCAAGAGTGGAAGGAAATATTTAACAACCACGGATTTATGCTGAAAAACCGGCCAAGAGCGTGTCGGGCCACGCTCAGTGTAGGGTTCCGTAGTTTCCCGTCCGTCACAATAAGTGTTCAATCCAATCCGATTTTAATAATTCTTTTTTTGTTTGAAAAAAGATACGTTCAGGATAATAAAATATGTAAACGAACTTAAAAAAATGCTTGCATATACGATTATACTACAAACTTAGTCCAGAAATTATTTTGTACAACTTTTTGTACAAAAACTTGTTTCCATCCAAGTTCAAAATGATTTTCCTAGAAAGTCCTTATTAAGTTCTACTTTTCAGATTTTTTTCATATTTTCTAAACTTATGATTCAAAAGTTAGAGGGAGTTGTTTTTTTAACTTTTGGAGCGATTATTTCCGAAATTATTGACATTTTCAAAAAATTATTTTAGTAAACTCCTATTCATTTTTAAATACCTTATAAGACACGTTAGGGTTGAAATTTAAAAAAAAATCACTTCCCACTTTACATATAGGGGAATACCCTAATAAAACATTTTTTTTCAATTTTTATTTTACCACTTTGTCGGCGTGATTGATACACATATTGGTACCAAATTTCACATGGCGAAACTTTAAGGGTTCCTAGTTGACTACGGAACCCTAAAAATGACCCATAACACAGGTTTAGTTAGGTCATAAATAAAAAATATTTTTCCTTATTTCAAAATTACGCAACAGCATTGATTGTTCACCAAGATATCCATGAATAAAAGCCAGTACAGCCGCGTGTAGACAAGCAGAGGCAAGCTAAGTGGTCCACCGCACCGTAGGAAAAGGGAAGGCAGTAGACAATGCATATCCCGTGCAGTTTGCAAGGTATTTACTAGCTTTATACCAGCCGGGCCCAGACACCTTTTGTTTCATAGTGCCTCACCCACACATACCCGCGGTATCGCAGTGCATAAAATGAATCTGTTCAGGAAAGTGCCAGACTTTCGAGAGTCAACAACTCGAGACCAGAATGAAGACGATACTGCATTCTACATTGTTGTTTGTTTTCAAATTCTTGCCAAAATTACTGAAGGAAAATTTTTTGTAAGTATTTTAGCTTTACATGACACACTTAAGATAAGGATTATGAGAGCTTTCCTCATAAAATTGAACCTTATTCCGTTTGACATATAAAATGGTGCAAGTTTTAGTCCATATGATATCTTTTCTTTATGTATAAATCGATGACGTACACATTAGGCATAATACGACATTATTTTCGAGATCTTGCTATTGCACTAAATATTATTTTCATCAAAATGTTACATTGCAAAATAAATAATAATATAACATTAGCAGGTACGCTAATGTTATTTTTACTGTTTGTCCGGGAAGGAATTCTGTGTATAGTTTTGACTGACAATAACACTATATTTCCACTATGCAACAAATAACTTGATGACAATGGTATAAGGTTCGTGATTTACCTCAAAGTTTTCCTCATATTAAAATCAATTACCGAGATTTAGCCTTCTAAATTGCTGTTGTTTAAAATTAACCACATTGCGGATTTTACATATTATATCAAATGTAAAGTATTCATCTATAATATGCAGCTTGAACCCAATTATGAACAAGGAATATTGTTGACAAGTTGAACAGTGATAATATATGTTGACATATTCTGGCAGAGCTTCTTGCAAAAAAATGTCAAAAGTCAATTTATTTGAATTTTGTTCCACCGAGCAAGTTACACTGGCCACTCAGCAGATTGCGACTACAATACGTGCTACTCCTACGCCCGTAATAAACTCGACGAAGGAAAGTAAACGCGTCGTGATTGCACCTTTAATGCACCAGCTCTGTGTTGGTGTCAACAAATGCTACGTAATGTTCTAGCAATTTTGAATTATGATAATGTTCTAATCGAATATATTTCTTATTGCTGACGACGATAAAATGAACAGAGAGGCGAACAAGGAGGTAGCTAAACTAGTGATAAGCATAGAAGAGTGACAGCTGAGATAGACGAGCATCCCTAAATTACAGTTATGTGAGCATACAATCAGACTGAAAGACGTCATGTGTAGCAGACGGAACTTTTTAAATCATCTCGGTTTGTCCTCACTCCTAGTTTTACTGCAGCAACGTACCGTCCTCTGATTTACGCATCCAACTTTCCAGTATTTATTGGAACAGGCTTTATGCCCGGCAAAGGTCTGTGATACGTTGACTTGATTGATTAATGTTGAATTGTTGATACTCAGTAAAGCATTATGATTGCTCCGAGCCATAACAATATTATATTTGTCCTTCTTCACTTGAGAGTGAAATAATTGTGAAAATACCCGGTTGGTAGGGAAAACTAATGACATAACAACTGCGTAACAATAAGGTATGGAAATATCCATATTATTACGTACAAAACCAGTTTTCCTGCACTATATTCACGAAATAAATTAACTTGGCTTACTAATACTTGATTCGAGTAGTAGAGTAGCTAGCAAGGGCTACACTAATATCACTCTCACAGAATATTACAGATGGAGTGCTCAGACATGTACATCGCTTTGTTAATTATTCTCAATCACTTTAGGAAGATTTGTGAAGTGGGAAAAAGGAACTCGGTTAAAATGAAAACTGGCAGTGTTGCGTCCGGTTCTTCAGTTTTTTATACATTTTTAGTCCTTCCTATTCCTCCATTTATTTACGCCTCCGTGCTCGCAATGGACCAGTTATCACTTACAAAACTAAGTTTAACACAAACACGGCCTATATGCGCTTGCGCAGGAAGCCGTTAACATCGCGGTCATGCCGTGTTTAAACTGTAATTAAATCGGGTTCAAATCTGATTCAACTCATCCCGTTTGACCTAACTCATTTATCTCGTTGTAATCTATTTTTGTGTTCGTATTAAGAAATTTTGGGTGTCGTAAGTCTGTTAATGTGATTAACGCCGCAACTGAATTCATGTACTGAAGTTTAGTTTTAGTTTTTATACTGGCGTCCATTTCACATTACTCGGGTTTTTCAACGAAAAAATATATAATTACATTGTAAGGGAAATGTATCGAAATTGCAAGAATTTATCAGATAATAATAAACATTAAGTCGAACAGAAAACCCATGTCTCCCACAGGACTAGCTGTCGCGTGGCCCCAATAAAATTAGTCGAATTTTTCACTATTTGTAACGGTCCACGAAATAAATGAGCGGGATGTCTTCCGAGTCGTGGAGGACTACAGGCATGCCTCCCACTCGTCACTTAGCCCATTAATCTCTTCCCAAACGGTCCGTCCGTCTGTCACTGCCAGTAATCTAATACGACACGCCAGCTTTTTGTCCCCATATTACTTGCACTCAGTAGAAATACGCCTTAGAATGGTCGTTAATCCGTCAGTGGATAACGGTCCTTTCTAAGGGAGAATCAAACATTCTTCAAGTAAAAGGGAGACCTTCATTGCGAGCATTATCTACGTATCCTATGTGGACTTACGTAACCTCACGATTACAATCGTGATCCGACTAACTACATCAATAATAAAAGTAATAGTAGGTGCTTCTACCTGCATAGGGCGCATTCTATGATACCAGAACGGAATTCAGAACGATGATGAACGATGTTCAGTGCATGGGTATGGCTCTCTATCGTCCATATCAGTAAAGAACTACTCATTATCATGTTGTAGAACAATCGCTTAGCTGGACAGATTAAAACTGTCCGTGTAAACAAAGCCCATAGCCCACACCATTGTTTTGTATGAAAAAAATCATGTAAATCTGTCGAAAATGGCTGTGTAAAGAACGACATTGTCTGGTAAATCAGACAGATTCAGATAACACAAACAATGCCAGTATAATAAGTAGCACGTTTCCGGCGCGCTTGGGACGGGATTGAAGTTTACAAGTCCTCAGGATACACGTATCTAACTCTTTAGTATGCATGAGCTAGAATGGGCCACATCTTCCTACTTATTACAATTTATAAATCATAGGACCCATTGTCGTTATGTGTGTCTCCGCAAATTGTGTGCCTGTTGTGTATCATGATAATGTAAATTCATGGTAATGTTTAAAAACTTACCGTAAATGTTTCGCGTTCACTGCGCGTGGGCCGGGATCGAGCAGGCGCGGGCGCCGCGGCACTCGTCGCCAGCACGGCCAGGAACAACCCCACGACGGCTAGCGCGCGCACGTGAACTCGGCCTCCCATTGTCCTCCCGATCGCTTCCTTCCACTCCTGTGCATCTCGATCCCGACTACATTTAAATTTCAAATTAGCGGCCCGCCTCGAACCGCCGCATTCGTCAACCTCAACCCTCTTTCTGGTAATCGATTCTTTTCCGTATACGTCTTCTTTGTTATGCAATACGCATCGTTCGGAGGCTCTGTGGCAGGGACGATCTGTGGCAGAGCATCGTCTTTCAGACTCATGTTGGCATTCAATTTTTTCTTTAATAAGTATCCTATATCTATCTAAGTCAGTCAATTTGTGTACTTGTTCTAAATTATCATTGGAATGATTGTCGTGTGCCACTCTGTCGATGTTAGCTACCACACATGAAGTTTGCGAGTTAGTGGTCGACGTGCTTGGTGCTGTTACGTGAGCGATGTCTTCCATGATGGATGAGGTCGGTTTTGCAATGAGATTGAGTTTTGAACTTCTGTGAGAGTGAAGAGTCGGGGAATCTGACATTGTGGAACTGTAGTGGGTATTTGACATGCGTCAGCTAACCATATTCTTATTAGAAGGGTAGCAGTCTCGTTAGTTTTCTCGTCAACACTATAATAATAGCAGAGAATACTTTTTCGACATAGCTTCCGTGGGGTGCTGTGTAATCGTATTATGAGGCGATGCGCTATGTTTTGTTTTAAACTTATATTATGCTTGTGGGCACAAGATATCGAAGCGATTTCTGAAACAAAAGAAACATAATTGTTGATTTACTTATATTCAGAGATAAGTTACAACACAAAGAAATTCTTTGCTCGTTATTCTAAGATTATTTTTTTTACATTAGTAATGTTGTTGACATTGTACATTAATTAGATTCCATACGTCGTGCTCAGGTATTAAATAAACGCAGATAGCACCATATGAGATCATGAACTCGCAACTATCAAGAGTAGCATTGGAACAGGAAATCCAGATAAGGGAAGCTCTCATAGAGAGACTTAATATTGACTGATACGGCTGGTCAGTAGTAAGGACATTGTGTGTTGATAACAGAAGAGAAAATATGTATTTTATAATATTTTTGTGATAACACCTGCGCCCTTAGCATAAATCTTCATAATTACATAACGAATAGATTGTTTGTACACACTTTGTATGAATAAACAGAGAATTATAGAAAATGCTTGAGAATACTACGTAATAATTCAACAAACAGATATTAACAGAACAACAGAACAGGCTAATGAGACAAAATTTATTATAAGGTAGGTATACGCATTTATCAGCAAGAATAGCCTTTGTATTTGCTTCCCAAATATAGCAATAATTAAATAATAGTCTGTTATTAATTATCGTTTGAGTAATTTGTTACAAAGTTAGTCCTGAGTTCAAATTACAATACATTTACATCTAAATCGCAGCCATTCCAGTCTAAAAATTAGGAATACACATTAGAGATAGTAGTTTCCCTTGCTGGTATGTTTGATTATCTCACTGCGTTTTCTAACTTACTATGGGAAACTTACATTAATAAGTATTAATTTAATGCTAAATCCGCGTTCTTTTTCTAATTAGGAAGAATTAATTAGGTCCGTACATAATTCAAAAAACCAAATACGCTAGCCATCATTTTTTTGAGAACTCCAAAACTAACTACATAGATAATTTTCAGAAAGCTGGTGAAATTAAATTGTTGTCAATGATTTTTGATTCCGTTTAGTTAATTCAGTCATAACAGCTACGATTAGATCATGCATTTTCCGAAAGTACCAGTAAGTCATATTTTCGTAGCAGTAAATATTGAATGCCTTGTTTTATGTGATGCAATCTCGGCGCCAAGTTCCTAGTGATGTGACTAGGAACTTGGCGCCGAGATTGCGCCATTTTGTCAAATGCACCTCATCTGTCAAAACTGATCTGTCATATCAAATGTCATCCTTACTTACACGGAAATAAGTTAAGGACGTATCAATGAATGATGTGCGCTGGTTTAGAAATCATCTCATTTACCTAAAATGTTTAATTGAATGTCAAAAGTAGTGCTGGATTCAATCTAAGATGCACAATGTGAACATCAAAGAAACTATTTATATTTCTTTCTTGTGAGAAAATTATAGAAACATACTTTCGACACCGATAAGGCTATTTGGGTCAATAACCCGA
The DNA here is from genome assembly GCA_950022955.1 of Xestia ashworthii. NCBI lineage: Eukaryota > Metazoa > Arthropoda > Insecta > Lepidoptera > Noctuidae > Xestia > Xestia ashworthii. Next base: position 8,669,699 of record OX465562.1, on the reverse strand, counting down.
TCATCTAGCTCTGTATTTAGTATTTTGTTACATAAGTGAATGACTTATTTCCAGAGACCCTTCATACATCGCATATTATTCAGTGCCTTACTGGATTTTTCTCACTTTTAAAGCAATATCTAATAAGAACACTGAACAGAACATTATTCAGTGTTCTTATTGATGTCTAAATAATGAAATACTTAAGTACCCGAAAACGAATAATATAATAAAAGAGTCGAATTTAAACGAGCAATTCTTATGAGTTAAAACAAACCTCCTGAGGTACGTAAATGTAAAAAGCTAAGTGTTATGATAACGGTTGAAACACTTTAGCAGTTTACCGTACGTTTGACAACATTTTAAAAGCTCTTAACTAAAGTTTTGAATGATAAGTGTAATAATACGAAGCTTAGTTAGTCGTTGGCACAAGTAACGTGCAAGGGATCCTAAGTGGAGACTATTTATAAACGAACTCAAGTCTAATTGGAGCCGCCACATGAACGAGAGTGATCTACAAATAAATCATAACACAACACAACTAATTCAGTACTACTAGATGACAATACACAAATAGAAAAAGTTTTTGAAAGCACGTTGCTTTGTTATTGTCAAGAGTGACACTGTTGACAGTCAACGTTTTGTCAACAACAAAGTACAAATAAATGAAAAGGTAAAAATAAGCACAGAACATAAATGATTAAAAGCTCAATTAACAACACTTACTTTTTCTTAATCCGCTCTACATTTACATACAGCAAAGAAAATCATGAAAACAAAACAACGCTTGCTTAACACTCGGCCTTCCTTTCCCTTTCTGCTTAACGGAGAGGGATAGCAAATAAGCTTACACAGCTGACACTGAAAGCACTAATAACTTTGTAGAATTCACACTCAGACTTTACATCCAATGAACTGATACTCAAAAATGATGAAGCTATCTAATTCTCTACATGGAGTAGCCAAAAATCGATAAATGGAACATTAAAATAGACACTATTATTATTTCATACGTACAAACGGTAAAGTACTTAATTGAACTAACACACTGTTTCCATTGAAATTCAAATTTAGTACGAGTTTATCGTAAATGAAAAAAAAACAGTGTCCATGAGCGCAACGCTCGTCTCGCGTCTACCGTCGCGACCACGCGCGAACTGACTACAAAACTTTTGGATTGGGCCGTGGACGGGGATCGGAACGTCGAACGGCGCGCGGCGGCTTCGTCACTCTAGGGTTGTCCGTCTCTTCTGACAAAAAACCGTCATACAAATCATCGCATAAGTCAAACTTTTCGATTATAATTTGCCACCCAAAAATAACCGACGATATGAAAAAAAAGTGTACTGTTCCCCAGGTTTATTGTGTTTTACATTAGGTATTACAGACTACCTTTACAAAAAGTAAATGTCTGTTTCCTTCAAAACTGATGCCTTTTATTTATTTATTACCCTTCATTGCTGATTTTACTTGAACGAGATTGACACACGCAATTATAAAAGAAATCAAACAATAATTTGACTAAAATACATAAAAGGTTTTTGTTTATAACCACTTTTTTTTCTTACTAATATGTATATTGTGGTCTAATAAAGAGGTTTCCGTTGGCCGTACATTGTGGGTCACCCATACTGTAAAATATTATTATATAGTTGCTAGGTTCATCATCATCATCATCATCGGCCTATTAATGTTCCCACTGCTGGGACAGGCCTCCTCTCTATGAGAGGGAATGGGCTATATAATCCACCACGCAGGCCCAGTGCGGATTGGTAGATGTCACATGTCTTCGAATTTATGGTTCTAGGACATGCCGGTTTCCTCACGATGTTTTCCTTTGTTGCTAGGTTGGCAACCCTTATTAAGCTGCCTCTACACAACACACGGGGTTTGTTACGTTGTCCCTTTCTTTTCGCATGCAAGAGATGAGATCCAACGACATGAACACATAAATGACATTAAATTAAAAAAAAAACAACGTTTATAAAATAGGTGACATCTGTAAGTTCTGTCACCTTCTGGTTTAGAATTTTGATAGTGATGTATTGCATTATTCGGCAACACGGGTAACACAATAATTATGTATTTAATTTTACGGGAATAATTTCAGTGTAAGTTTTCGTCTAATTTTTTAAACTAATAAGCATAGCAAATGAACAAGAACGACCATTAGCATAATATTTTGCTGCGGCACACCAAACCCCCAGTTCCATTCAGACTTGACGGTGTTTTTTTGTTTTTTATGTTGTGCCCGTACGCAGTTTCTGTAGGGTCTTTGTGCGCGAGCTTAGGGGAACTTATTAATCTGCAGCTCAATGCGTTCAATTAAGTAACACAGCTTACCGTTAAGAAAAAAAAAAAAACAAAAAAAGACTTGTTTACGAGCTGCGATGTTCAAGTCCAAAATTACCAAACAGAATTTACATTTGATTAAACAAACAAAGAAGTTCGGTCGCGAAAAGGTGAGATATAAATTTCGGGTCAAATCTGGCTCGTTTTACTGAAACGAGCTCCCTATAAAGTTCCCTGCATCGTCTAGACACGCAGTAACTGTAGTAACTAGGTAAGCTCCAGACGCGACTAGTTTTGGAACATAACATCTGGTCTAGACATGAGACGGTTGCATATCGACTAACTAACACAATAATGTAAACAATGGCCATTTTTGCGTGGCCAAAATAGAACGCAACCTATTTTTCTGACGAATGTAATGACGCATTGAATCATTAAAGTTAAAAGTAGGGCCACATTTTTATAGGCCATTCTAGGATTATTCTCATCTTAATGGAAGTATAAAGTTTAGAAATAAGACGGTGAAATGACTTTATTCACTTCTAAATTCTACAGATGAACTGTATCGAAACACTAATTAACTTTGAATAATGAAACTTAAGCTACAGAAAGAATCCTCTTTGATCATTTTACAACCTAGACGAGGAGAAAGTATTACCTAAATCGGTGTTGTTTTCGATAAATGAAAAAGGAAATACAATGACCTAATCCCTTTTAATCAGAAATAACTTGAATTTATACAGTACATTATATTTCTCGCAATTATAATCTCATTTCCTTTCGTAATGTAGTAATCAACTGATACCTGAGCCATGACGACGCGACGATGATCAACGATGATAGAGTGTGATACGGACATAGGAAGATTTATGTTGGCTAATATTTATTCGTAACAAGCGGAATCAATACTCGATAGTGAGTAATAAAATGTAAACAAAACATTCAGTGTGAATGAATCAGCAGCTAAAGAAAAAAAGAGGTTTCTTTAAGTCCATAGATCGCCTTCCTCTGTGGTTATTCTTTCTGACAAAGTTGTTGTAGTATCGGTCGTTTTTATTGCTCTCTTTTTAGTGACATTTATTTGAATTTCAATGACATAATACCTTATATTTTTTAGAACTTCAAATATTATTGTCGTTTGCTGGATGCCTCTGAAACGGAAATTTATAAAAAACAATACAGACGCCATTAAATTCGACGAAATATAATTATTTTCATTAACTTAAAATGGCCGACCTATTATTATTTTCAGCAAATCAAACCAGCTATCGAGTGATGGTTTTGAAGACCTAACCTAACTTAAACAAGTAAGACTTTTTTTGTTTTTTTTTTTTAAACCGCTATGGTGACATGTTTCATTAAATAGTTCTATGCTTTTCTTTGATTGATGATAAACGAAGATAAACTATTTTTATTTATGTTGATGGCACTGGCTGCTTTCGTTCTTATTTGAAATTTTTTTTTTTTTTTGTTTGACGCAAACTGTACAAACCATGTACAAAGCCAGAATGAAACAGTGAACGTACTTGACCCGCCGCCCGGGCCGCCGCGCGATCTCCTACCTTGTGCAATCTGGCATGAAATTAAAATAATTGTACATTCTCAAACGGAAATTCTGAAGTTGGGAATGCAATTAATACAAAAAAAAAACAAGCACAAAATTAATGAGGGTATAAAATAAGTAAAGCTCAGTAAAAACCATAACATAGCGTCTGGACTCACAACAGGAAAAACCAACAGTTAAAGGAAACGGGCAAGTTCACGGTAATGTCCTATAATGCGGTAGTTTAGCATACCCACTGTGTTTGGACAGACAGGTAGACGGCCACCACAATTGACAATGTTTCATCGCATATATGGACTCATTCTAAAGTTGGATGTTAATACCCCGACCTTATGCCTGCATATTGTATGGTATATGTATAAGTATTTCTCACGTTTCAATAGAATTGCGATGTCACCTTGTCGGAAAACAGTTTTCTTGGTTACTTATTTTATTAATCAGAAAGCTGATTAAACATAATTAAGTATGACTGGCTCGATGACTTGCTTGACACTGGTTTGTTTAAGAACAAGGAGTATTTGCAATGGGATTTCCCATCTGTAAAATTCTATGTACTTTATTATTATGGACAAACTTTCATCTTCTGTCTATAACATAACATTGATTTCATTGATTTCATTTCCGGCAGTTTGGCCATGTAGCGTTATTACAAACAGCAACATAGCACAAAACTTCACAATAATTAAGAATATTGTATGTTGTTGATAGCATTTGTTTTCAACATCCTTGTATGTCCATATGCTGGGCAAATCTATAAAACCCACCGTTAAGATTGGTGTCAAAGAAAATGATCGTCAAAAAAGTAATCACTCATATCGGCGACACGTGCTTTGCTTACACGGAAGATAGCCAGTTTTGTTCATGCACACTGCAATATAAACAAGGCGGCAGTGTTTCCTTACTGTTTTAATAAGGGTGCATTTCCTTGCTCAAATTGATGACTATCGTCTTAATTAGGAAGGTAAGGTAGATACTTTAAAAGTTCAATGCTTCCTTGAGACATTGAAATTGCTGTTTTTCAGAATCAAAGACTCATGGATAATTCCAAAATTATCCATGAGGCTTTGATTCTGAAAAACAGCAAACTTTTACTCAGTGAGCTTCATCCCTTAAGTTGCATCCACGCAAAAATGACTACGGTTGAAAGTCCTGAAGATTTTCACGATAACTCAAAAACTATTAGCAGTCATCAAAGATGCTCTAACAGCAGACTAGAGTGGAGTGCGCTTACCTCCCAAAATTGAAACACTCAACCCCGACTTTTGCAAATTGTGTTAAAACAAGTAAAACTTTCATGAAACTTTCTGTAGTAAATTTATGTCGGATGTTTGAACCTTTCACCCACACATAGAGCCATTTAAAAATAGCGTACGGTGTGTCCGACGCAGTTTTCACATATGGAATAGTACGTGCCTAGGAGTGATGGCTGAGGCGCCGGCGCAACGTGACTTTGACCCACGACTGAGGATTGTTATTATACTAATCACGACGCCACACATGTTTTTTAAACATTTATCGAATGAATGTTTGTATAGTCTGTTGTAGGTGCGGAAGAAAACAGGATATCAGTGCAATGTTATGATTATAGGTAACTTCAAGCACAGTCTTTATGAAAAGAAAATACCCATCGTAAACACGCCAGTTTCCATTAGTTTGGTAATCGACATGATGATTTCTGACATCAAAGCTGGTTCTATTTTTCAATTGCAAATGAACTTAAAATAGCCTTTGGTTGTCGTGTGGACAGACTGCTATAGTGGATGTTCAAGAAACTCAGCATGCTGCTATCAGTATACAGGAAAATATAGGTGGCAGGATATCTTTCCTTGAGTATTGCTACTAACTTCGTGTCATAATGTTATGGTTAGATACAACTGTCAAAATCGTGTTCTAAACATGATTTAGAAATTAGATCAGGCAAGCTGTAAGAGGTGGTAAATGAGAACGGAAGGTGCTGGATCATGAGTCATACTATGACGTAAAGAACCTCAAACTTCTTCTTCTTAGTGTGTGGCAATCTACATTGTGTCAGTCCAGAAATGAGCTACTAAGTTTGGCGTTTTCGGTAGCGTCAGGGGGAATAGCATCAACCCCCAAACCGTCCTATCAGTTCCTGAAGTGAACAAAACACGCAGGACACGATATTAAGTGCCCCATCGTTTGTGGAACAGCACCACATTTACAGTCAGGGCTGTCATGACTCATATTAGTCACATGTCTTTAAAATGCAACTGGCATCATATTCCATTGTGCCAAAATTTGCAATAAAATACACAAAAACATATGTTGAACTGTTATCACATTTTCCTCGCACCAGTGCGGTGATGAGTAATAACCAACACGAGTTGTTCACCAATTTCTAAGTACTTGACCCACATGTGGGCCGTCATATAAGTTGACTAATAGTATTTATGAAAGCTAGCATTAAGTGGTGTACGTATAAACTTAATGGAAAAGTTTAGACGGAGCTGATAGACATACGTAGAAGCAACGTTGTTCGCTTACGAGGTAAAAATCTTTTGCTTTATTTTATATTAAAACAGTTTAGGTACCGTTTTCTGAGAATAACTAGACTTGAAGGGGGCTAGACGTTGAAAACGAGCGAAGGTCCCGTATTAGGTATTTCCGTTGAATGTAAGAAGTTGAGACTGCCTCGTTGATCGAGTGGTCATAAGCGCGACTGCTGGATTAGGTCCTGGGTTGGATTCCTGGGTCGGGCCAATTATTACCTATTGGGTTTTTCCATCAAGAATTTCTCAGTAAAAGCCAAGGAGCCTGGATTTGTGCCTAGTTGGTGGCAATAGACTCTCCCCCTATTACGTGAGACTTAAAAATAACTGGCTTATGTTGGTGTACTATTAGATACACCTCTGCCCAATCCCTGAGGGATTACAGGCGTGATGTTATGAATATTGTAAAACCTAGACCGGTTTAAGCCTTGCTACGGCAGGTTGTAGAATGATAGTGCATACTTACATTCAGTTTTTTTATTGAGCTGATGAGCGGAGAGATGGACTTGCATCTAGAGATTGTAGTCCCCCGAAAATAAGTGTAGACTACGATAAAAACATGGGGGGTTTCCGGATTTCCGATCATTCATATCATTACATGAGTCAATGAAAGGAAACGAAGGTTCGAATGCTGTAGCATGCGCACCAGAGCCGAAATAGCTGGGGTGGCCTTCTGCTACTAGGGAACACAACGATGACGAGTAAAGCACGATGTTCAAAAACTCCACAGAATGTCAATAGCAAATACAGTGCATACACGTACCTTGGACTGCTACGACACACGCTGAGCTTTCCACCTCCGATGGCTCCAAGGGCAGGAACACAGGAATTCCAGAATGCGAGGTTGAGATTTACGCGCGTAGAAGAATGAAGACGATGATTTGTCCAGTGTCGGGACAAGAGAACGTTGAGCGCGAAAGGAGATGTTCTCACACACGGGCTTTTGAAAGAAGTGTTTTCGCTCCAACTTTTTACGAGTCACGGTATGCACCACAGACTATACAAGGTCTGCGTTTTGCTATCGCAAACTGATGGAGCGTTGAACATCGATGATTTGTATGTTTACAATGAGTTGCGTTTAGTTTTGTACGGTGACGGAACATCCCGCCCACCAAAATGGCAATGGCATTTTCTGGTTAAAGAACGATACAATAATAACAAACTAATAATAACGATAAACTAAGTTAAACTAAAATTGGATGATAAGTTAAAATTACGATGAGAGTTGAATTAAATGATTTATGCTATGGGCAATGGACATAGCTTTACCAACGGTCGTTGTATTATATGTTTAGTTGCGGTTTTAACGATTGCGATCCGAACTACCCCATCAGACCCAGGTAGGAGTTCTACCACGCGGGCTAGAGGCCAATGTAATGGCGCGCGGTTATCGTCCTTGATTATCACCATCGAACCTACTTGTAATGGTTTAGAATCTTTGGTCCATTTGGCACGTTGCGTTAGAGAGTTAAGATATTCGTTTTTCCACCTGGACCAAAAGTTCTGATGAAAAGATTGTAACAACTGCCACCGGTGAAGCCGATTAGTGTTGACTTGTGATAGATCTTCATCAGGGACAGTGGTTAAAGGTTCTAATGTGAGGAAATGACCTGGGGTCAGAGCTGTTAGGTCGTTAGGATCTGAGCTAATCGGGCACAACGGTCGGGAATTCATAACGGCTTCGATTTGGATGAACAGAGTGGTGAGTTCTTCAAAAGTAAGGACTTGATCACCAACGATACGTAACAAATGAGATTTTGCTGCCTTAATTTGAATTTCCCACACTCCGCCGAAGTGTGGAGCCGAAGGAGGATTGAATTTAAAGGTTATTTTCTCTGCACTAGATGCATGTTGCATGAGAGCCGCTAATTGATTGCTAGCACCTACGAAATTAGTCCCACAATCCGCGTGTATTTCATTACAGCGACCACGTCGCGCCACAAAACGTCGTAACGCTGCGATAAAACCGTCGGAACTTAAAGTGGAAACCACTTCAAGGTGCACTGCTTTGGTAGCAAGACAGACAAATAAGCATAAATATGCCTTGTCTATCTTAGCGCCACGGTGTGGACCTAGCTTTATGCGAAACGGGCCACCGAAATCGACGCCTGCGATGGAGAACGGTTTGACTTGATTAACGCGATACGCGGGCAGATCGCTCATGAACGGCTGAAGCGGTTGCGGGTTAGTACGGTAGCATTGAATGCATTTAGATAGGCACTGACGTATTACACGCTTAGCAGAGAGAATCCAAAATTGTTGTAAGAGTAAAAAGTGAGTCGTGTTTATACCTGGATGTAGATAATTACGATGTATAAAATCTATAATTAAAAACGATAATGGATGATCTGACGGTAGAAAGGCTGGATGCTTTTGTTCGTATTCTAGGCCTGCTCGCGATATTCTACCGCCCACCCTGAGTATTCCTCGACTATCGAGAAAAGGGTTTAGTTTACGAAAACATTTAGGTATAGATTTGTGAGAGTTTAAATTTAGAATAATTTCAGTAAATGTTTTTTGCTGCACATGTTTGACTAAATGCATTAACGAATTATGTCGCTCAACGTTATTTAAGAATTTGCAACGATTTGCTGAAGCCGGATTACGGCAATTTGTAATGAAACGATGAACAAACGTAAGTATGTTTACTATCTTTTGTAAAGATGAGAACCGGTTTATTAAAGTTTCTATAATTGATTCGGTCTGAGGCTCGCTCTTTGCGCGAATAGTTAAGGTTACTGTTTTCCGAGCCTCAGCTTGCACGACTGACTCATCATCGCTAGTCAGCTGTGCTAGATTACTAGTGGAATTGATCGGCCACTTAGTTTTATCATTCGATAGCCAACAGGGCCCCGCCCACCATAACGAGTTGACCAGAATTTCGCTCGGAAATTGACCGCGTGAGCAGATATCTGCAGGGTTGTCGCCGGAGGACACATGATGCCAGCACTCCATGGGTGTTGTATCCTGGATATGACTGACGCGATTAGCGACAAACGTAGTCCAGCGCGAGGAGGGCGAACGTAACCATGATAGAACGATGGTTGAGTCAGACCAGAGAAAAACGTTTTCGATTTTAATTTGGGAAAGATAGATATCACGTACGAATTTATATAGGTCGGAAAGGAGAACTGCAGCGCACAATTCGAGTCGTGGCACTGATATGCGTTTTAACGGAACCACACGAGCTTTAGAGCATACGAGGTAAACGTTTACCTGATCAGCCTGGACCACTCGCAGATACACTACTGCTCCGTATGCGATCTCAGAGCTGTCACAGAAGCCGTGGATTTCGTATGACTTAGCATCTGGGCAGGTCAATTTACGTGGAATTCTGAATTGAGCTAGTTCCGGTAGTTGGTCACGATAAGTGTTCCACATTCGAATGACGTCGTCGGGTGGAGTTTGATCCCAGCCTATGCCGAGAACCCATAGTTTTTGGATCAGACATTTCGCTTGGATGGTGACTGGTGAAAGAAAACCCAATGGATCGAAGATCCGAGCTGTTTCACTTAAAATCGAGCGTTTCGTACAAGGCCGATCAGAAGGTTCTATAGCGAAGTTAAAAGTATCTGAGGATGGATCCCACTGAAGACCTAACACCTTTAAAGTTGACGTTTCTGTGGTGTCGAATGACACTGCACCAGCCAAGCAATCGTCACTAGGAAGATCCGATAGAAGTTGAGGATGATTACTAACCCATTTTCGTAAATGAAATTGACCACGTTTGAACAAAGCGATAATCTGTGATTTGGCCTCCTGAGCAGTTTCTAATGTTGGAAATCCAGTAGCCACGTCATCAACATATACTTGAGTTAGAATAACTTGTCTTGCCAGAGGATAAGAGTCTCCTTCGTCTTCTGCGAGCTGTCTCACAGTTCGGCACGCGAGATAAGGAGATGACGCTAAACCATACGTGACCGTATTTAAGCGGTATTCTTGTAGGGGCTCGCTAGGCGAGGTCCGCCAGAAAATCCGTTGATAGTCGCGTTGGTCTGAAGACAAGACAATTTGGCGATACATTTGACGGGCGTCTGCCATAAAAACAACGTTAGGTTCTCTGAACCGTAAAAGTAGTTCCAAAATATTTGGTTGTAATTTTGGACCGATAAGTTGTGCATCATTCAAGGAACGCGAATGGAGATCTTTCGCTGAAGCGTCAAATACGACACGTAGACGTGTGCTAGCTGAATGAGGACGTAAGACGCAATGATGGGGAATGTAGTATTTTCCTTGACCTATGTCCTGGGACGGTACGAGTGACATATGACCGGATTCGAGGTAATCAGACATAAATTCAGAATACTGACTACATAACTCGGGATCGCGAGATAATCTACGCTCAATAGCGTAAAATCGGCGTAAAGCTACTTCACGAGAGCCTTCAAAGGTAGGTTCCGTATCATTTTTGAAAGGAATTTTAACAATATAACGCCCTGTTTGATCACGTGAATGAGTAGAAATAAAGATTTGTTCACAGAGCGAGTCATCTGGACTCAACGGAGACGAATTCGGTAATGAATCAATTTCCCAAAAACGTTGAACTATTGAATTTAGATCGTTATCACTGCTAGGTATAGTAGATAGTTGAAGTAAAGAAGTTGATGATAAAGACGTTTTACCTAAAAGAAGCCACCCATAAATTGAATTAAATGCGGTAGGTTGGTTGTAACCTCCTTTAATGCGTTGGTTAAGAACAGATTCAACGAAGACATCTGCAGCTAATAAAAGATCGATGGGTCCAGGAATGTCGAATCCTGGATCGGCCAACGCCAACGATTTTATATGTGACCACCCCGATGTGTTCAACTGAGCGATAGGTTGGTCGCCACATATTTTCTTGATCACATGCATGTTTAATTTGTAATAAACACGCGTACTCGTGCCTACTGAACAAGTGACATCACCGGCAATGGGTGCCACAGCTTCCCCGAGTCCACTGACTTTGGTATCAGCCTTAGCTGGAGTGAACCCTAAACTCTTAACAGCAGATTCGGTAATGAAATTGCTCTGACTCCCGGTGTCGAACAATGCACGAAAAGATTGCATATTGCCTGAAGCGTCCCTAACCTGAACGATAGCAGTAGCCAGCAACACGGTAGTATTTGCCTGAGACCTTGATATCAAAGATGAGACTGTTGGACTCGGTTCCTGCGGCTGAGGTTTTTCGCGGTGAAGTAATGTGTGGTGTTTGCGCTTACATGCACGGCATGTAAATATCGATTTGCAATCCTTAAGTTGGTGGGACGATTTTAAACAATTATAACACCATTTTTTCTCGTTAGCTACGTTCATACGTTCGTCAACCGATTTTTGAAGAAACGTGGGACATGACATTATTGAATGTGATTCATTACAATAAGCACATTTACTCGGTTGTGTAATTTGTTTATCATCACCAGAAGCAATGAGTACTGTAGGAGTGGGGGCGCGTCGAGATTGAGACGACACAACCGCGGGCGCAGTCTGGTTCGATTTAACCTTAGGAGTAGCGTTAAAGTGTGTACCACGTATAAGAGCTTCTGACTTTGCACGCAAAAATGATTTTATTTGATCAAAAGATGGTATTTCTACATCGGAATATTTCTCTTCAAAACTTTGGCGTACATCTGGATCTAGTTTAGATAACATATGGTAAACCAAAACAAAGTCCCAATGTTGGACCGGGAAATCGAGTGTCCTTAAAATACATAAGTTCTCTTCTAAAAGATCTAATGAGGTTTGGAATTTATTCGCATCATTATGTTTAAAATCTGTGTTTAAAACCTCACGCCAACAAGTAAAAGATAAGTTGCGTTTAGACTTGTAGCGATTAACTAATGTGTTATAAGCATCGTGATAATGATCTTGGGTCTTAGGGAACGTTTTCACCACCGTTAATGCTTCACCACTAAGGGAAGAAACCAAATAATGAAACTTCTCAGTGTCCGTAAGTGTAGTAGAATTATGTACTAAAGCGTTGAATGTATCATAGTACTCGGGCCATTGTTTAATGTTACCCGAGAAACTAGGAAGTACTATTTTTGGTAATCGAATATTAGAAGAGTTAACATTTTGCGAGTGAGGTGATGATGTAAGTGATTTTGTTAAAGTGTGATAAATTGATCCTACTTGATAGTACATATCATCAAAACGTTCTTGCATCTCGTTATCATCATCTTCCGGGTCGTTTAAAATATCTAAAATGATTAAATGTGCTTGTTCGAAGTTGTGTGCGATGGCCTTTATGTCTCGATAATACGATATAAACAAGTCGAGCTTGGATGAGTCACTCAATGCTAACGTGCCAATCTCTAAAGCTTTAGCTAGCCGGTTGTAAGACATAGTACGCTTTCGACGTAACGATGGCAAATCTTGTGCGGTATATTCATCCACATCGATAGACTTCGATTTAGATTTCCTTAATTTCCTAGTAGAATGTTTACTAAGCAGCGACATTATATGAAACGTAAAATAAAATGCGTTAACACGTAAACAACAAAGATAAAACTCACTGGAATGAATAGGTACAGCTAACCTCACAAGTTTTGTGTGAATGTGCTATGACGCACCGTACATGTACGATCCGAAACTTATTTGGAGCGGTGTACACGGTCGACCGTAACCAAGAAATCGACGCCGATTACGAATGCTCGACCGTATGTGAAATTACCCACAATATGAAAAAGTGAAAAAAACGAACTTTCTGAGAATTTTGTGATTGAAATATTCTAGAATGGAATGGAAATGAATACTAGTAGGTAAATTAGATACGGGTGATAAGTAAGTATTGTAAGCCAATGGAATTAAGCACCGATAGAAAAGTGATTGCCTAATTAGATCCTACAATAATTACGATGAGTGTGTGACAATAGATAATTCCTGTTCGATGGGGGTACCTCTTGGAACGATTGTGATTTTACGTAGGTAAACGGTTATTTCGATGAGAAATGTTAAAATATAGCTCGGAATGCAGCCGGTAAACGATTTTTTTGTAATAGATTTGTTCTGTATACCAAGTTATATGACGTTTTTAACCAGAAAATACCATAAACGTAATAAGATTAGATGGAAAGGTCCCTGGTTTCGGCACCAAAACATGTAGCATGCGCACCAGAGCCGAAATAGCTGGGGTGGCCTTCTGCTACTAGGGAACACAACGATGACGAGTAAAGCACGATGTTCAAAAACTCCACAGAATGTCAATAGCAAATACAGTGCATACACGTACCTTGGACTGCTACGACACACGCTGAGCTTTCCACCTCCGATGGCTCCAAGGGCAGGAACACAGGAATTCCAGAATGCGAGGTTGAGATTTACGCGCGTAGAAGAACGAAGACGATGATTTGTCCAGTGTCGGGACAAGAGAACGTTGAGCGCGAAAGGAGATGTTCTCACACACGGGCTTTTGAAAGAAGTGTTTTCGCTCCAACTTTTTACGAGTCACGGTATGCACCACAGACTATACAAGGTCTGCGTTTTGCTATCGCAAACTGATGGAGCGTTGAACATCGATGATTTGTATGTTTACAATGAGTTGCGTTTAGTTTTGTACGGTGACGGAACAAATGCATATTATTCATCGTACTCAGAATAGATCGTGTTTCCGGCGAAGCAGATGATACCTTTATTCATCCCTAGGACGTTAGAAAGGACACAAAGGCACTGCTAGTCAGTCTGGCTATCTCACTAAGTCCTCGTTCACGACCTCAAACGATGTGACTTACACCCACGCGCGTTTCACTTGTATCCTTTGATTCAGTACCCTCGCGTCACAAAGAGAAGACGCGTTGTGGTGTATTCTGACTTGGCTTAAGAAATTTCTGTCGTATTCTGCCAAGGTGCTGTCACATCACGACAGTTGCTTGAGTTTGTAGTTCATTTCAAAACGGTAAAAAGCAAGCTCTGGCACCGCCCTATTCAGAAGGAACCAGGGCACTTTTTCAGTTCTTAGAAGTAGCACTTACAGGATCCATAAAACTAAGTATCTCAGTAAAAGAAAAGTAAATAATAAAATCTTTTATTGATATAGTCATTTCCAACGCACATGTTCTTTATTCGTTAGGTGCATCTCCAGCCAAATATAACTTTTCTCAAGATTTCGCGACTTTACAGTGTCTCGAGGGTACATCAGCATTGCGTTCTCAACAAATTTAAAGCTTTTTTATTTCTTCTTAACTTTTGAATAATATATGCTTCTTTCTTCTTCTTTCTTTCTTTCTGATATCTTATTCTGAACACAATTGGTGCCTCCAAATTACAGTTTAAAATTCATTTTAGATTATAGATTGTTAGTCCTACCAAGTAAAGATGGAGCTTTGATAAATTAAAAAAGAGCTCGATAAATCAACAATACACGGCCGGCATTAAAACGGTTTTTATTTAGAACGATTTTTAGAAGAAGTTACGTTTGTAAAACGTCTGCCGAAAATTTGTATACCTATGTGGCAATCTCTTTTTAGAACTTGATAATAGCCCAACTGTAACAACTGCTAGGTTATCATACAATAGTGTGTTGCTAAGAACGCGTTGCTACAACCGTATGATGCTACGACTGTTTCTAACTGCGAACTTGTCGCTTAGTGTTAAGCTACGACGCTTTGTTGGTACAACCAAGCCAACCCAAGCCAATGTGAAAGCGTCAGGGTTGCCCGTGAAATTAAAATTTTCTTACGTTTTTTGCAATTTGCAGGCCAGTGCTAGGTTGTATGTTGATGAAAATATCGTTTGCGGCAGTAAGACGTATGTAGTTACAGAATTATAATCATCAAAATCATTAATACAACCTTTTTTCAAGACCAAAGACATTCCTACCTTACCTACGACCACACCTTTATGAGCTTGGAGGTTTATATTAATGCAACTAGTACTACGGAATACTCGAACCTTCTTTACGATCAAAATATATTGCTACAAATTCGTTGCTACAACCGTGCGTTGTTACCAGTGCTGCTACGACCACTTGTAGCTACGCTACGGTCAAATGTGCTACGAACACGTTGCTACGGCCGCAGGTTACTAATTTTGTTAGATATTAAACTGCTTCTGAAAACAATTATACGTCATGCTCGATGATGCGTTGCTACTAGTGCTACGACCACATATTATGTAACTAAGCTACTGTCAAATGTTGCTACAAATGCGTTGCTACAACCATGCGTTGCTACGCTACGATTAAATGTTGCTACAAACGCGTTGCTACAACCGTGCGTTGCTACCAGTGCTACGACCACTTGTAGCTACGCTACGGTCAAATGTGCTACGAACACGTTGCTACGGCTGCAGGATACTAATAACTGCTTCCGAAAACAATTATCCGTCATGTTCGATGATACACATTATTAGAATTGGGAAAATACGTTTTCAATGGCTCATCTTGTGTGTGCTCACAGTAAATGAAACACACGTAAAGTGGCAGATAAGTAAAAGCGGATTTTTGATAAGGTGAATGTTACGTTGATAAGGTTTTTGAATGTATGTATCGTTGTAATTTACTGATTGTACGTCATCATCTGCCTAGCCTTTTCCCAACTATGTTGGGGTCGGCTTCCAATCTAACCGGATGCAGCTGATTACCAGTACTTTGTAGTACATGGAGTGACTGCCTATCTGACCTCCACAACTCAGTTAGTACTTAGTAATACGATACCCCTTGGTATGATTCAACTAGTTGTCAGACTTTTGGGCCACTAACTGTAACGACTGCCAAAGATTGACAAAAGACAGCCGGGACCAACGGCTTAATGTGTTTTCCGAGGCACCCAGGAAACTCGGTATGTAATGGGTGGTCACCCATTCCTCGGGCCAGCCTAGGCAAGCGCGACTTAAACGGTTGTGATTATTTAGCCACGAGCCCACTAATTCTACGTAGCACCATTTTAATCTATTATATATATAAAAATGTATAAAATGAATCCCTATTTTCCTTGGTCATGGCTTGTTATTGTCAGGAGAAGGTTCTTATGAAAAAAAATGTAGTAGGTAGTAGTAGGTAGGTAGTAGTAGGGTAGTGGTAGTAGTAGGTAGGTAGTAGTAGGTAGGTAGTAGTAGGGTAGTGGTAGTAGTAGGTAGGAAGTAGTAGGTAGGTAGTAGTAGGTAGGTAGTAGTAGGGTAGTGGTAGTAGTAGGTAGGTATTAGTAAGTAGGTAGTAGGTGACAGGACAACGTGTGTCGGGTCGGCTATTCATTGATAATAGTCACCTCCGTAACTTTAGACTACCGCTATTGCGTTGTAAGTGTCGTCGCAGGAATGTATCGTGTTGTTCGCCAGATGGGGTAGGTCAGGTTTGCTCACTCGCTTACACACTGAGCCAACGTAACACCTAACTACATTTACTATGCAAAATAGTGTTTCAAAACCGTCATTTGAGTTTATTGCTACAAGTTTCTGTACAAGTAGTTTGACATCAATGAATTATATTATGCTTTCGGATACTCTCTGATTACAAATGGAACATTAATTTTGTTAGAATAATGGTTGTAAAGTCCTTTAACAAAACCGGAAGGCACGGGTTCTTCCTGGTTTTTAGGGTTCCGTAGCCAAATGGCAAAAAACGGAACCCTTATAGTTTCGCCATGTCTGTCTGTCTGTCTGTCTGTCTGTCTGTCCGCGGATAATCTCAGTGACCGTTAGCACCAGAAAGCTGAAATTTGGTACCAATATGTATATCAATCATGCCGACAAAGTGCAAAAATAAAAATTTAAAAAAACATTTTTATTAGGGTACCTCCCCCAGACGTAAAGTGGGGAGCGATTTTTTTTTTAATTTTGACCCTGACGTGTGATATATTGTTGGATAGGTATTTAAAAATGAATAGGGGTTTTCTAAAATCATTTTTTGATAATATTAATATTTTAGGAAATAATCGCTCCGAAAGTCAAAAACAATGTGTCCCCCCCCCCTCTAACTTTTGAACCATAAGTTTAAAAAATATGAAAAAAATCACAGAAGTAGACCTTTATATGAACTTTCTAGGAAAATTATTTTCAACTTGATGAGTTGAATAGTTTTTGAGTTATATAGCACTTTTTCAAAAAAACGCAAATGATAACTTTGTTTTTCATACAAATACTATGAAAAACAAAGTTATTTTTGCTGACGAAAAATGTTGGTATTTTTAATGGTCTGGGAAGCTACGGAACCCTACAGTGAGCGTGGCCCGACACGCTCTTGGCCGGTTTTTAGATACAAATTTTCGATGTTTTAACTTTACTTTAGTTACCTTCATTACCCCGTATACTTACTATTAAATGCATCCACAATCTTATGAATGTTTTACGTTGATTCCTACAATAAACCGAGATATTTCACGCCAAAAATTATCGTTTCTCAGCTCTCATTTTTGATGCGAATAGTTATGTAGTTTGATGTACTGAATGCTCGTTGACGGACCCTTCATGAAGCTGTCAACCGAGCATAACTACAACTACACTAAAAATAATATAGGGTGGACGACAAAAAAAAAATCTAATTAATCCGTCAGGTAGATTATCAAAAAATATTTGACCCGTATTTTTTACGTAAACAAAATTGACGAAGATACGACGCTTTCAAAATTCTCAATACGTTACTCCCGGAGCGGGAGGGAGTGTCAGACTTTTACTGACTAAAACCCATCCATGTTCCTTCCTCGCCCTTTATGTTCCGGGGCCGTGGTATCTCTTTCGAACAGGCCCGCAACCCCGGCAGGAATACGTTACCCCTTGGTATAATTTTTAGCGAGCTCTGACGTCACGCGCCCCCACTTCCGAGTTTTGATGCTTTTTAACCGACTTCCAAAAAGGAGGAGGTTCTCTATTCGACTGTATGTATTTTTTTTTTTTTTATGTATTTTCACCTAATCACGCTGGTACGCTGTGAAAGGGTATGCAGATATTGTGAACCACTAAAAAGTGAAAAATAAAAACTTTTTGCAAAAAATAAAACCGATTTCACACAAAAAAGTGAAAAATAACTTTAGCTTCTGAAGTCGGTGACCTTTGTTTGATTGATTTAATTTTTTTGTCACCGACTTCAGTCGGTTTTATTTTTTGCAAAAAAGTTTTTATTTTTCAATAAGAGAGCATACAGGCGTAATGTTACGTCATGATGTTGTATAAACAATAAACATTCAAGCGATTGCAGCAGTTACTGCAGATTTGCCGTGTATATTTGAAGAGTTCCATTGTATATCTCCGAAGATCCGGATCAGATCTTCAGCATATTAAAATATAACCACACGGGAAGCACCAGCTTTCAAATTAAAAAAGAATCATCAAAATCGGTTCACTCAGTCGAAAGTACTGAGGTAACAAACACTGTCGAAATCTGGGTGTATTGTACACATCTGCGTACCCCCTCAGAGCATACAGGCGTGATATTACGTCATGATGTTGTATATACATCTATAACGTATACATCTATACATATAATAAAATCGTTGAGACCAAAAAATCTGTACATTGAAGATTTAAAAAAAAAAATCGCCCAGGGTGACTTAAAATAAGTAACTGAACATATTAAAACCATTTTTAAAATTTTTGTTTGTTTGTTTGTTTGAACGCGCATCACGTAAAAACTGCTGGACGGATTTTGATGAAAACTTCACTAATCTATTTAAATAAACTCAGAATAACATTTAGGCTATAGAAATTATGGAAAATTTTGGGAAAAAGGGGTGAAAAGGGGGGGTAAAGTTTGTATGAAAAAATTTTTTTAGATTGTTCTAGAATCATGAAACTCAGAGTAAATACTTATTATTAAAAATAAAGAAACACCTGTTTCAGCATTTTTAAAAAATTTCATCCAGAGACGTAAAAAAGTGGGTTTTGTGTTTAAAATTAATAAACTTCATACACCTATAGAACAAAATCCAATGAAGTATAAACCTTTAAAAGTTGCTGTAAATACTTCAAATCAAATACAGGTAAATATAATTTCTCAATTTTCTTGAAATTTGATTTTTGAAGTGAATACGCCCAAAATAGCGGAACTCAAGAAAATCGGCTTTCCTCGGTATAAGTAGTTGGTAATACAGGGTGGAAACGGTAAACGGGGCAGTAAGGGGAACTGCAGCTACACGAATTAGGTCTTAGAAACAATCCATAATTTTTTCGCTAAATATTGATCCTCATTTACAGATTTAATTAAAAAATAAAGTGCAGTTAGCAAGAAAATTGCCATTTTACATAAAACAATTTTTTTGATGCCAATAATGATAAACCTTAACCGTTGCAGCTACATGAAAATGGTCTTAGGAAACCATCCGTAATTTTTCGTGAAATTTTGATGCCCATTCACAAATTAAAAAAAGTACAGTTAGCAAGAAAATTGCTATTTTACACAAAACATTTTTTGATGCCAATCGATCCTGTTTCTAATACTCAACGGTTAAGAAAGCTCCCCTTTCTGCCCGGTTAATCGTTTCCACCCTGTATTTACAAATAAAATAATACTACGAAGAAAATGTAGACTATACGAATGTACATCAGACATAAAACCCGAAAAGTTACAAATACAAACGAGTTCAAATCCTAGTATCTACAAATAATAAAAATGCTTTGTCCTGAAGGACTGTGATGGATCAACGCACAGCCTTTACCGCAGATTGTAGAAACCTGAAGCTTGGAGGGTGTATTTTTTGTATAATAATTTCAGAAAATCATTTTTTATCGTATGCCTATAATACGATAAGAAAGGATTTTCTGAAATCATACCCCTAAGGGGGTGAAAAGGTGGGGGGCAAAGTTTGTATGGGAAAATGTGATTCCTTGGTCCAATCTACTTCAAATTTTGCTATCAACAATATTAACAGAATTGATGGACGCGTTTCGTATTGCACGTAAATTGATTTCAATGCATATCTTAGGAGATACACCGTTTTAAATAACTCCGCAGCAAAATAATGATCATGTACCAGGCGCGCATTCTCATTATGCGGAAGGATGTGTGTGATGTGCTCTTTGAAAATTGTATTATAGGTGCTTACGACCCAATCTCTGTAACCCTCTCCTTCTCTTATGTGACGCAGACGAAGTTGCGCGGGTCAGCTAGTAAACAATAAACCTACAAGCGATAACAGCAATCACTGCAGATTTGCCGTACATTTTTGAAGAGTTCCATTGTATATCCCCGAAGACCAGCATCAGATCTTCAAATTAAAATGGGACCACATGGGAAGCACCAGCTTTCAAATAAAAAAAGAATCATCAAAATCGGTTCACTCAGTCGAAAGTTATGAGGCAACAAACACAAAAAAAAAAAAAAAAAAACATACAGACGAATTGATAACCTCCTCTTTTTGGAAGTCGGTTGAAAATAAAACCGACTTCAAAAAAAAACCAAAAAAGTGAAAAATAACTTTAGCTTCTGAAGTCGGTGACAAAAAAATTAAATCAATCATACAAACGTCACCGACTTCAGAAGCTAAAGTTATTTTTCACTTTTTTGGTTTTTTTTTTGAAGTCGTTTTTATTTTTTGCAAAAAAGTTTTTTATCTATATCAATATTCATTGATTTACAGAAACAAAAAATACGTGTCCATTATTTTCCAAATATATTTGCAAACTTTTTGGTACTATCGTCATGCTTATTAAATAGAATCGGTAAATACTATAAATAAACCATTCTGTTTAGTTTTTTTTATCCGGAAAGAAAAGCTCAATTTACACAAAGTTCCACGTATTGCTTAAAACAATTTTGAACTCAAAGAATTGAATACAAAGAAGTTATTCTTAGATTCTCTTAAGTCCATGTTAAAACATGTGACCAGATCACGTGCGCACCCTCAAGGGTGAATACTACCCCTTATGTCCTTTGTCTAGCCGGGGCGCCGCATGGATCAATTCTTTCCACGTGAGACTACACGAGACAACACGAGACTTGATTAATAAAGAGAAAATAACTAATTATGTATATTTACAATTGTATTTAATCTTTAGTAAACCTAATCTCCAATTTAAAAAATATTTGATCACGTATTTAAAGTGTAAATAAACTTCGAACTCACGACCTCTGTCTCTGCGATACCATTGAACTATTGGACTATTGTCGCTTATAAAAAATGTATCTATTGAAAAATTCCCAATATAATACTGCGATTGGAGTATAAATATTTGAATTCGAAAAAATCTAAATACATACTTTGAGAGCTGTACCAAATCGTACTATCAAACTGGTCACATATGGGACCTACATTTATGTATATTTTCGTCTGCATGCAGGATCCTTTAGTTTCAATTTCAGAGCAAAAACACGCATCAAACATAACATTCATGACCTAACCTTAGTTTTTTATTGTTAAAACACAACAATTAACCAACATGTTTACAAATAAACAAATGCGGCCTTTTGTGGGTTCTCGTTATAAGTTCCACGAATTGCGAACAAAAATGAATATTTCTTAATTTGTGGTCCTTTCTTGATTAATGATGCTGCGACGTCAGGTCGTCAGATGCCGTGGCTGCTGCAATGATTCATTTAACCCTTTGGAATATTTGGGCCCAAACGTTGAAGTAACGTAACGTTACTAGGTCAGGAGGATCATCTGTTGTACTTGATTGATTGGTTTTAAGCTCCTTAGTTTTTTCAAATATCATCACGCCTCTAATCCCTAATGCGGCAGGCAGAGGTGTACCAAAAAGTACACACACATTTCGCCAATTATGTTTAAGTCTCATGTAATAGGGGGCGAGCCTATTGCCATCAATTGGGCCAAATAAAGAAATCTAAATCTGATCCATTTTTTCTTTACCATGATGTTCAATGATTTGGATGCCATTACAAACATCTTTCTTTTAAAAGCAGATACATTTTAAAGGCTGCAGAAAAATACTAATACAAATGTTGACCTTGCCTAAAAGAGAATAATAATGTATGAATGAATCAAAAAAGTAATAAATAAATAAATATAAATAAATATCGCTGGACACACACACAGCGCCACCTAGTGCCACACTAAGCAAAGCTTGTGTCGTGGACACTAGATAGATGATAGTTTTTTGTTTGTAAATACATACTTATTATACACTAGCTTCTGCCCGCGACTTCGTACGCGGATCCTGTTGCTTTTGCCAGCGACACCGGGTTCGTCAAAATCGAAGATCTGAAACGTCGAATTCTAAGAGCCCGGGGACGGGAAAATAACGGATCTTTCCCACCTGAGCAACACATACCGTTTGGTTCTTTTTGCCATTTAACAGCTTCACAAAAAGTATAATTTTGGACCATACCTCCGGAATATGTGGAGTATTCAATCATAGGAGTATACGTAAATGAACTCCGTTTCTTTTCAACGCAAGGAAGGTCGTCATGCCCTGAGAGACACCCGATTCTTCAGATGTTATCGACATTCTGTTCAGAGAATGTTCTTTCTCTCTCACATTCTACCTGATTATGAATATTTTGTTGTGTGCGTGTTTGGGGCAATGTATGATAATCTCGAGCAGCAGTTAGTCGCGCATCACGTTCATCGCTAGTTTCAAAAGACCTGTTAGTAGATGTGCGAATACGCTGAGAACTCAGACTCTCTAGAGACCTGGATGTAGATGCGTAAATTCGCTGAGAACGCAGGCGTGCTTCGCGATCGGAAGAGGTTTTCACGGAGCAAGTTGCAGCCTGATGTTCTCGAACAGCATCAAGTCTCTCCTGACGCTCTTCGGTAGATTCTTGGGATCTTATGATCCTCAATCTTTTAGCTCCTTTGGAACATTGGGAAAGGTTTGACCTTTTGTCTAGGCATGGTTGCCATGGTTTTGTTGTGAAGATACCTGATCAATTAAAATCTAAGTGCCCTGCGTAACCGGGTAGGCTACCGAGTCACGAAGATAAATGGAAAAGGAAATTAAACACTCAAATAACATAAGCCCGAAGACATATTTATTCGTTAAAATTAGTTTTGGTCAGTAGAGTCAAATTTTCAATGATATACCATCGTCATTGAAAATAAGTCCTAAACTGTTACCGCCTTAACCGCGTGGAGGTACTCCCAGTTTTTGTTATTTGATAATTTTATCATACAGTGAAATTAGTGATAGCTTTGCAATAATTTTCACATCAGATGTTTCTTATCTTCGATTTTTTATAAGTCAACAGGAAATGCCCATCAGACCGAACAACTTTTGCTAAGACGTCATTCCTATATGTGTTATGGTGTAGCTGGACTATTGGATTTCCACGTTAGGTGTCCCAGATCTTCGATTTTTATAAGTCAACAGAGAGTGCTCATCAAATTGAACAACTTTTGCTAAGACGTCATTCCTATATGTGTTATGGTGTAGCTGGGCTATTGGAGTTCCACGTTAGGTGTCCCAGATCTTCGATTTTTATAAGTCAACAGAGATTGCTCATCAGATTGAACAACTTTTGCTAAGACGTCATTCCTATATGTGTTATGGTGTAGCTGGGCTATTGGAGTTCCACGACAGGTGTCCCAGATCTTCGATTTTTATAAGTCAACAGAGAGCGCTCATCAGATTGAACAACTTTTGCTAAGACGTCATTCCTATATGTGTTATGGTGTAGCTGGGCTATTAGAGTTCCACGACAGGTGTCCCAGATCTTCGATTTTTATAAGTCAACAGAGAGTGCTCATCAGATTGAACAACTTTTGCTAAGACGTCATTCCTATATGTGTTATGATATAACTGGGCTCTTGGAGTTCCACATCAGATGTTCCAGATCTTCAAATTTATTCTCTAAGCAGAAAATGCTCATCACGTGAAACAATTTTTGCTATGGTGTCATTTTTGTATCTCTTATAGTTTAGCTGGTCTGTTGCGGTTCTACATCAGGTGTTCAGGTTTCCAAGATAAATTATAGCCTATATGTTGCCCAGACATAATATCTATACAACTAAAAAAAAATCATTCAAATCCGTCCAGTACTTCCGAAGATTAGCGTGTACAAACAAACAGACAAACAGACAAACAGACATACTTTTTTTTTTGGATTCGTACTCTATTACTGTTTCTAAACCCCCTTCAATTATTATTTTTTAAATATATTCAATGTACAGACACCGCTTTTTTACTCATTTATTATATGTATAGATAGATATAGATATAAACATCCATGACTCTGAAACAATATTGTCCGTGCTCATCACACAAACATTTGCTCCTACCGGGATTCGAACCCAGTGTCACTACCACTACGCCAATCGGGTCGTCAAAACGGTTCGGGTTAGTTATTTCCTATGGAACTGAACCGGCAAGAAACTATGGTAACTCTTTTAAAATTAAAGTTACTATTACTACCTAGGCAATGTTTCTTAGTAGCTCATGAAAAAGTTTTGTTAGCACAAGCAAGGAGTACCTACAGGTCCTTAGACCTTACTAGATAGTAACTTAAACTACTCTGTCGGCAGTAAATTTAAGATAATGTTCACATCTGCATGGTAGCACGTAAAATATGCAGCTACAATCTATCACAATATTGTACTGAGGTCAGAAATCAATTCCAAGACGACCTTCTCACAGGTGGCGTTTGAATATTTACGTGTCAGCGTTTATTTATAGCAAAATATTTACAAATGTCTATATTTTAAGGTATTCTTACATAAAATACGCAATGCTGAGAATAGCAGAGACTCAGAAATTCAATTCGAACAAAGAAAAGCTTTTGGACGCGTTTTTAAGAAAAAGTTTGAGGTCAGATTAAATTCCTCAACGATTGTATTTATGATGGTATCAAAATAATAGCTAACCTCTTTATCTGTGAATTCCGATTAAAAAAATAATTAAATTGATTTATTTTAAGTACCTGGTTCTTGTCAGACAAGACAAAAAGGAGAATAAAAAATGAGAAAGACTTGAAGAAAGATTATTGGCGATGACTTACATTACGATGTAAAAGCTTCAACAAAATAAAAAAAAAACTTAATATTTAGCAAACAAACATTATCGCTGCGTAATATATGGCAACACAATTTATAACAATTAGTTGCGGCCTGTCAGAACGTCGACCCGCGAGCCCGACATCCTGCGACACGATAACGTACTGATCGAGAACATAACTTAACTAGAACACTAACGTATAATATCATCCTATACATTTACTGTCATAAATAACATCATGTATAAAATAAGTCATCACTCTCTCTCGCGGCCTCTAGTTTAAGAGGCCTGTTGCAAAAAAACGCTAAATTGCGAGTTTTACTCGTTGAAATTGTATGTTTTCCGTTCTTTGCTTGAAATATCAATTACTTGTTACAAATATTTCGTTTCTTCTACTTCAATAATAATAGAACGAATTTTAGATATAATCTATACTAATATTATAAAGCAGAAGAGTTTGTTTGTTTGTTTGTTTGGTTGAACGCGCTAATCTCCGGAACTACTGGCTCGAATTGAAAAATTCTTTTTGCGTTGGATAGTCCATGTATCGAGGAAGGCTATAGGCTATATAACATCACGCTATGACCAATAGGAGCGGAGCAGCAATAAGAAATGTTGCAAGCGGGAACAAAGCAGTTTAAACTTCCGTTGAGTAGGCGATGCGTTGCGATATCAAAACTTCACGCGAACGAAGTCGCGGGCAGAAGCTATGAGGCTATAATTTATCTTGGAAACTTGAACACCTGATGCAGAACCGCAACAGACCAGCTAAACTATAAGAGATACAAAAATGCCACCATAGCAAAAATTGTTCTACATGATGAGCATTTTCTGCTGAGAGTATAAGTTTGAAGATCTGGAACATCTGATGTGGAACTCCAAGAGTCCAGCTACACCATAACACATATAGGAATGACGTCTTAGCAAAAGTTGTTCAATCTGATGAGCACTCTCTGTTGACTTATAAAAATCGAAGATCTCGGACACCTGTTGTAGAATTAATTTCCTTTTCCAGTTATCTTCGTGACTCGGTAGCCTACCCGGTAACGCAGGGGAGCAGTTACTTAGATTTCAATTGATCAGGTATCTTCACAACAAAACTATAACCATGCCTAGAAAGAGGTCAAATCTTTCCCAATGTTCCAAAGGAGCTAAAAGATTGAGGATCATAAGATCCCAAGAATCTATCGAAGAGCGTCAGGAGAGACTTGATGCTGTTCGAGAACATCAGGCTGCAACTTGCTCCGTGGAAACCTCTTCGGATCGCGAAGCACGCCTGCGTTCTCAGCGTATTTCTACATCCAGGTCTCTAGAGACCAGTGAAGAATAGATGCGCGACTGACCGCTAATCGTGAACGTCATGCATTGTCTTGCGAGTCGGAGCCGTTCACGGATAGAGAATTGCGCTTGAGTTTCAAGCGTATCTACGCATCGACTACTAGATCTCTAGAGACAAGTAGGGAACGTGATGCGCGACTGACCGCTGATCGTGAACGTCACGCATTGTCTCGCGAGTCGGAGACGTTCACGGATAGAGAATTGCGCTTGAGTTCTCAGCGTAGATACGCTGAGAACCAGAAGCTATGCGTAGATACGCATAGCTTCTTCTAGGTCTCTAGAGACAAGTGCGGAACGTGATGCGCGACTGTCCGCTGATCGTGAGCGAATCCGAAATTTTTACCAATACAGAATCAGGCTTGAGTTTTCAGCGTATTCGCACATCTACTAACAGGTCTTTTGAAACGAGTGATGAACGTGATGCGTGATGCGCGATGCACGTTCATTGAACGAACGTTTGAATTCTGATCGACGTCGACATTCTCTGAACATAATGTCGATATCATCTGAAAAACCGGATGTGTCTCAAGATATAGCCGTAGGGCATGGCGACCTGCCGTGTCGACGGCGCGTTCGTGTTCCACGCGCCTCAAAGAGATGTCAGCATAAAGGGAGGGGCCCGCAAAGGTCGAAGCCACCCGGGGCTGCGGGACTGTTCGAAAGAGATACCGTGGCCCTGGAACGTAAAGGGCTAGGAAGGAACATGGATGGGTTTTAGTCAGTAAAAATCTGACACTCCCTCCCGCTCCGCCCAGAGTTGGAGAAGTTATTTGATTATTTCCCAACCGACAAAAAAGGGCATGGCGACCTTCCTTGGTTTGATAAGGCACGGAGTGCATTTACGTCTCCTATGATTGAATACGCCACATATTCCGCCATCGGAGGTATGGCTAAAAATTGTACTTTTTGTGAAGCTGTTAAATGGCAAAAAGAAACAAATGGTATGTGTTGCTCAGGTGGGAAAGATCCGTTATTTTCCCGTCCCCGGGTTCTTAGAATTCGACATCAGACGTTTCAGATCTTCGACGACCCCGTTGGCGCTGGCATAAGCAACAGGATCCGCGTACGAAGTCGCGGGCAGAAGCTAGTTTATTTAATAATAATCATTCTCCCGATAGGTACATGTTTAAGCAAAAACTCACGGAAACCTGATTTCATGATTTGGGACCTCTAATTTGTAGATTCTAATGAATCTACAAATAAAACAAAGACACTTGTTCTTCCCGTCATTGCGATCATTTTTTGTTCTACACCTTGATATTGGGGGTCAAAGTTCCAACTTTTAGACAAGTTTTTTTAAATACAAGTTTTTACTGTTAGATTTTTACTTTACTCACCTCTACTACTACTACTATTTAATCCAGCCATCAGCACAATGTTTTAAGTGTGTTACATTAAGTTTTACCACAAAACATTGAGTATCACCCCAACAAAATGTCGTACAGTACGCTTGTCGTGATGTACAGAACGCTTAGTTGACGGCTTTGTGATGAGGCTGTTTAGACCCTGTATAGACAATTAACATTTTTTTCATCTCACAAATATCTTGTCCTTTCATAATAATAGAATACTTTCTCGTTATATGCCTTTTTAGTTAATTAAACAAAATGTAAAAGGGCTCTTAAACATTATCAGCTGATGTTTTAAAACTGTGCGAAATAAATTCGTAGCTGAAACAAAAGAGTTATAAGTTGACACAGATTTTCATTAAATAAAAATTAAAGCAGCAAATTGAATTTTATTAAAACAGAGGCAACAATTATTTTAAATATACAAGTTTAAAATCTGGCCTGTCATAACCAGTGCAGACTACAAACACAATCATTCTGATGAGTAATGAATTAAAATAGTACGTGTTTTGAAAGTATTTCATTTTGTAAAACTAAGGACGTACAATTTCATGAAACAAAACGTTCACTTATTCACTCCGTGCGAGTTCTAACACAAGCATGGTTGATGATAATGAGTGCATTCGTAACTTTTTCAGAGTTAAAAAATATCAAGCAGTTTGAATACAAATAAGAGAATTTATAGATACTTTCTTTTAATCCATGTGCCATCGTGATCGTACCTCATCAACCAAACCATCCTCTCAACTCATCTCAAGCACATAGAAACATAGAATATAAAAAATATTGCAAGATATTCTCTCAGATAGAAGAAAGCGCGCAATTGAGGATCTGTTGACCATTCGTCACAATACATTAGCTAATTCGTCGCTATCGCTATGAAGTCACATTCACTAATTTAATACATCACCTTGTGCATTTGGTCTGTTTCTTAACTTGCTTCATGCTCTATTTCGACTCATTTCCAACTCGTCTTAAGCATACGTATAATTAAGCACAAAACAAATATTTTCAGTACAACAAAATTGTATTATGAATACCTACGGTACTGTACGGTAGGTGACGTATTAGTGAATGTGACCTAATAGGGATAGTGACGAAATGGCTAATGTGACGAATGGTCAACAGATCCCAATTAAAAAATATCCACGTGGTTCCTACAACAAAGAAAGTATAAACATAGGTAGACTTAGTGCCTAGTTAAATCTATGAAAAGAATTCGGCCGGCAGTCTGTTAATCGGGAAATGTTTCGTATAGTGACGAAAATAGAAAATTCGGTCAAAGACCACGGCTGCTATTTAGCTAGCTAAGTATGTCCGCCCATTTGTTTTCACACCACAAACCGCTCGAATCTGGGAAATTTAAATATCAGCACAACAGAATATGGGTAAAATGGGTAACTATGCAAAGTTTAAGGAATTTCTGCAGACTACTCGTATCTTTGCAAAAGAAGATTTTACAATGCAATGCAAATGTGAAGAGCTTTCGCACGTAGCTTTATCTGTGAGTACGTCGTTATGTGGTCCTACAATATAGGATTAAAGTGGTCATTTAAAATAATGATCTGTTGTACATACTTACACTCATTTCCGCCTTGTGGGTTTTATCAATACACCACAAAACATGATCATAAATAGCTAAGAAACAAAAGGCGTAAAACAGCAGGCCAAAACGTGAGGATAATTTATTTAATCGACTGGCAGGTTATGTATTGACATCTACGGAGTAATTTTAATATCATAAAAGCCAAAAGAATAATGCCTTGTGGTATTAAGTCCGTCTATAGGTTACATTAATAAATATAATACGTTCATGGCTGGGCATTTTTGTCGCCCCTTGCCAAAATGGGTACACAAAAACAATCAAATATGGCTAATTAAAGCCCGCAGGCTAATTGTGGCCAGAAGACCAATGGGACAGTTAGTCTGAATAATATACGAAGAACCTACAATTTGTCAGTCAAAGGAAACGGGATTCTACCTGTTATTAGATGACATATACATATAAATGTATGTCACGCGGTCAGTCTCGAACAACCACTAGTCGGCGTTGATTTGATGACGCATTCGTTTGAATTATTATTAAAGTGGTAGGTAGGTGGGATTTACTAATTGGTCTCAGAGTTCATACGTCATTACGACTATGTTCCGTGTGACTATTAACTGTAAAATAGGCCTGACCCTGAGTCCTCTTCAGTCAGCAATATAGGTATGTCCATTTGTCCAACAACACAGATTGACCAAATGGATGTTTATAACAGAAAGTATGACTTTTATACTACCTAGGATACGATCAGTCAGTCAGGTCAGATGTTTCGTGAGAAGTTGAGCTTCAAGCTCTTCAATACCAACGACTTTCTGGTAGTTTTTTTGACTATTGACTACTTATGCACCCTCACAATCATAAATTATTATTCAGTTCCATTATTTTTTGAATACTGCAGACAACATCATATTTAAATATGGTAATTCGTTAAAATGATTCACAAAATATCACCAGAAATCTAATAACATTATTTTGGAATTTCCCTATTTTAATATACAGTCATAGAAACGAGTATAACCGCACAACAATGATGTAAATGGCAGATCATAATGCCTAATTTTCAGTATTTAACTAAACTACTAAAAATGGAAAAGGACAAATTACATCAACTGTACTTAATTATATTTGTGATTTTCCCATAATTCCCCATCGCCATTCCATTAGTTATTTATGGGCATATGAAGCAAACACAAACAACAAACAAATCATTCATCAATCGAAAAAAATAATAATAATAGAAACATCCGAATTGAGAACCTCCTCCTTTTATAGAAGTCGGTTAAAAATAAGAATGATTGACAAAACAGAGTGGGTACTAATGCTCGTAGTAATAATATGAACTGCTATATTATAAGAATGTAATAAGTATTATTTAGCTTATTTTGGGAAGCTGAGCGGTTTCTTCTCGTCCAACTAACCACAGTGACTCAAGACGAAAGTCTATGACCAGTGTGTGTGGCCAGTGATTACATACGTGACCGAAACGTGGTCGCTCACAATGGGCCTTAACAGAAGGCTTAAAAAATCACCCAAAGGGCAATGGAGAGGGCTATGCTTGGAGTTATGAGAAATTAAGACATCCGCAAGAAAACCAAGGTCACCAACGTAGCCCGAAGAATTGCCAAAATTAAGTGGCAGTGGGCAGGGCACATTGCTCGCAGAACGGTTGGGCGATGGGGCGAAAAGGTTTGGAGTGGCGACCGCGAACCGGAAGACGTTGCGTTGGCAGACCTCCCACTATGTGGACCGATAACCTGGTGAAGGTTGCGGGGATCCGCTGGATGCGAGACGCACGGAACCGGTCAATGTGGCGACACTTGGGGGAGGCCTATGTCCAGCAGTGGACGTCTTTCAGCTGTAATTATGATGATAATAGCTTATTTTTATGCATTTCCTTTCAAATCCAAGGAAGTAAGGACCGAAAAAGTGTATTTTCATTTCTCATACTCGGAAAGTAGTGTTTGTTTGATCCGAGGAGCGGGTGGAAATTGTTACTTCCCACCTTTGCTTGGGTGGGAAAGACTCATAGTAATTGCTTCCCTCTCTAGGGTAGTAATAAAATTTTAAAAATAGAACTATGTTTAGTCAGGCAATCGGCTGCAGAAAATCTATCATAATTAAAAAAAAAAAGCTGCGGTCTTGTGAGTGTGTAAACAGCCAGTGTGAATTAAAAACAAAAAATAAGCGGCTAAACAGGGCTCTGCCCGCGGCAGTGACGCGGTGTGTTTCATACTTAAAATTTTAAATGGAAAAAATAATTTGGTGGGACTCTGTAAGCTGTATCGAAATCTGGGTTTTTAACCAATATCTTATTAAAAATGAGTTCAAGTGATTCTGAAATGCTGACCCCAGATTCTGACGAGGCAAATACAGTTATCGAAAATCTTTTGCCAGAAATTTAATAATAGGTACATACAATGACTATAGTAAGTGGCGAGCAGATAAGAAAATAAAACTTCTATTTTTTAATTTCCTTATATTCGAAATGAAAAGTAGAATGCGAGTGAAAGACATCAATTCTTACTCGGACTATAGCCGCCCTCGTTTCACTCGGGCGTCTAAATACCTCGAATGGAAATTGATTCCTTTCGACCCTCGTGTAACAATCTACTATTTTATACAGTCCACTACAAAGTAAAAGCGTCACTTTTCGCCGTTCCATAGTTTTATAACTGATGAACTATTTATCGATCAACGTACGTAATAAACACAGTTGATACCTCATTATTATATTAAATTCCCACAACAGCACCAAGATATTCTTTTTCTGTGTGCTTTGTCACTGAACTTGTTAGCCATCAACAAGTGAAGAAATTATACATCTAAAATCATGGAGGGGCCCGCGGGTCTAAAAATGTCATCATCTACCTAGCCTTTTCCCAACTATATTGGGGTCGGCTTGCAGTCTAACCGGATGCAGCTGAATACCAGTATTTTACATGGAGCGACTGCCTATCTGACCTCCAAAACCCAGTTAGTATTGGGTTATACGGTACCGCTTGATAAGACGGGTTGTCAGGCTTTTGGGCCACTGTAACTACCTGTAACAACTGTCAAATATCTACAAATTACAGCCGGGACCAACGGCTGAACGTGCTTTCGGCTTTCCGAGACACGGAGGACACCCGATGTGTGTGATGGGTAACCATCACCTAGGCAAGTGCGGATTAACCTAGACCCGAGCGGCTGTTACTAATTTAGCCATGAGCTCTTAAATAAAACCAAAAAGGAATTCAGGAAAATGCAGTGAAAAATAACAAATGGGAATTGTCAATGTTGCACATAAAGTACCTAAGTATAAATGCATCTGGGTTTATTTCAATATTTTGGAGTCAATATACTAAAGGAGGAAAAAGGTATTAAGTGTAAATAAATGGTATTGATCACACGTTGTTGTAAACCGCACTTCAGCAACTAATTGCGAATTGTCACTTATTTTGACGTCAGTTGAAATGAATCAACCTTGCCATTGGAACTAATGCTGTAGTACGCGCGTCAATATGAATTCACACCCGGTTGAACTAGGCCAAATCAAATCGAGGATAGGAAGGAATTGTTGAGGAAAACTACACATTTGTTTAGGATGTAAACTAGGACAGGTTTTTTCCTTGTAATGGACCATCCTTCACCATTTATGACAATACAAAGCTTATCATATTTTATTTTCAACGGGATAAAATAAAAGCTATAAACTTACATACTTTCACACATTGACCGTTTTTCGGTCACAGACGGCGACCAATCTCAGCTTAGATATTTAGCGGAGCCATCGGCGCGGAAGACATTTAGTGCACTAGTGTATACGCAGGCACAGGTGCACTCTCTTTTGATCTCTTCCCTCTCTCGCATTATTCGATGTGACGGCAATCCGACACTATCGGAGAGAGGATCAGGCGCTGGTGCAACGGCTTATCGTGCTTTGCGAGGCACGGGGGTATCATACTCGTACCACCAAATTCCAAACACCGACCAACTACTGAAAAATTCCTAATGGAAAAAAAAAACTCAATAACACTGCATGACCCAGGATTCGAACTAAAAACTGTACGCTCAGCAGTCGCGCTTGCGACCGCGCGCTTTTGTTTTGTCTTTTAAAAATGAATAACTTTTTTATGTAAAAAAAAATATGGAGTCGTTAATATAGTTGAGTTTATTGCCATGCTGCTTAATTGGTTTGACGAGAACAACGTCACAGAACATAATTATGACAATACGGTGAACAAAAAGTGATTGCGCCCAACGTGGGGCTCGAACCCACGACCCTGAGATTAAGAGTCTCATGCTCTACCGACTGAGCTAGCCGGGCTGTGGCAACGTAGTCGAAATTGACCATTGCGTTTTATAATCCGTTCCGCTAGACAAAAATACACTGGCAGGAAATAAAAAAACTAAACCTTTTGTGTCAAGAAAAATAAAAATAAAATGGGAACAGCGAAGTATTGATGACGAAAACGCAAAATAGCACAAAAAACAACGTTGAGATTCATGAATCATTGACCACTGGCTTTTTTGTTAATAAAAAGGTTGCGGTGATGCATGCTCATAAAAGCGGTCAAGTGCGAGTCGGACTCGCCCATGAAGGGTTCCGAATAAAAATTGTGTAAATTGCGGTTTACGATTTATGACGTATTAAAAAAACCACTTACTTACCTACTAGATCTCGTTCAAACCAATTTTCGGTGGAAGTTTACATGGTAATGTACATCATTTAAAGGGTGACTGGTAATTAGTGTACTTATGATACTTAAACACGTGATTATGCTCATGATAACAAACAACTTTTACTATGGGACCAAAGCTGAAATCGCGAACAAAATATCAGCTGTTCAGTACATTAGGCGAACATAAATGTACTGAACAGCTGATTTTTTTTTCGCCATTTAAGTATCGTACACTAATTACCAGTCCCCCTATATATTTTTTTGTTTTTCTCTTATTTAAGAAGTTACAGGGGGGAACACACATTTTACCACTTTGGATGTGTCTCTCGCGCAAACTAAGTACCTATTTTTTCTAAACTGGTTAGAAAAAAATGAAATTAGAAACCTCAATA
Source organism: Xestia ashworthii (assembly GCA_950022955.1). NCBI lineage: Eukaryota > Metazoa > Arthropoda > Insecta > Lepidoptera > Noctuidae > Xestia > Xestia ashworthii. The sequence continues at coordinate 8,635,273 of OX465562.1, read as the reverse complement.
TCATTGTTGAAGACCTATCCATAGAATAGATACCCCACACGTATGGGATTGATGAAAAAAAAATGTTTGAATTTCAGTTCTAAGTATGGGGAACTCCCAATACATTGTTTTTGGAACGAAGTTCCTTATCGCGCGTTGTGAAAGGGGGCCAGACGGAAAAAATTCTTACGAAAAGTTGTCACGACACTTTTTGACAAGCTAGTTTTCTTTTTAATATATTACAGTAACTAGGAGTTGTAGGTTGTATACATTTGATGTTAGACCTTCTTTGTAACCATTTTTTATCAACTTATGCAATGGGGAGGAACGTTAAAAGCTAATTGTAGATGGCGCCACCATAGCTGGTCTCAATCTGACCAATGAGGTTAAGGTATTTTAAAATATGAAATGACATTCCTTGGTTTTTAACCAATGACGATGCTTGGAACCAGCTATGCTAGCGCCATTAGTTCCACAGTGTGCATCCCCATTATAATTATTTATGTATTTTATTTTTCCGCTTGTTGTCGGCTCGAGGACCAAACGCAGACTGAATGTTCAGGCTGGGCTTCCCATCACGATGAAATTATGTTGGCACCGATGAAAAAATTCAGTTTTTTCGTCATGGGTGTCGTTTTCGTGGTTTTAGGGGTCGCTGATAATAAAAAAGAGGTCAAAATGAAAATCAAAGATGGCGCCGACGAAAAATTTCGGTTTTTTCTTCATGGGTGTCGTTTTCGTGGTTTTTGGGGTCGCTGATAATGAAAATGAGGTCAAAATGAAAATCCAAGATGGCGCCGATGAAAAATTTCAGTTTTTTCGTCATGGGTGTCGTTTTCGTGTTTTTTGGGGTCGCTGATAATAAAAAAGAGGTCAAAATAAAAATCAAAGATAGCACCGACGAAAAATTTCGGTTTTCTCTTCATGGGTGTCGTTTTCGTGGTTTTTGGGGTCGCTGATACTGAAAATGAGGTCAAAATGATAATCCAAGATGGCGCCGATGAAAAATTTCATTTTTTTTGTCATGGGTGTCGTTTTCGTGGTTATAGGGGTCGCTGATAATAAAAAAGAGGTCAAAATGAAAATCAAATATGGCGCCGACGAAAAATTTCGGTTTTCTCTTCATGGGTGTCGTTTTCGTGGTTTTTGGGGTCGCTGATGATGAAAATGAGGTCAAAATGATAATCCAAGATGGCGCCGATGAAAAATTTCATTTTTTTCGTCATGGGTGTCGTTTTCGTGGTTATAGGGGTCGCTGATAATAAAAAAGAGGTCAAAATGAAAATCAAATATGGCGCCGACGAAAAATTTCGGTTTTCTCTTCATGGGTGTCGTTTTCGTGGTTTTTGGGGTCGCTGATAATAAAAAAGAGGTCAAAATGAAAATCAAAGATGGCGCCGACGAAAAATTTCGGTTTTCTCTTCATGGGTGTCGTTTTCGTGGTTTTTGGGGTCGCTGATGATGAAAATGAGGTCAAAATGAAAATCCAAGATGGCGCCGATGAAATATTGAAGTTCCTTACCGCGCGTTGTGAAAGGGGGCTAGACGGAAAAAATTCTTACGAAAAGTTGGCACGACACTTTTTGCTATAGTAAGCTATTGTAAGCTGTGCGGCGTCGCATGTTTCTCTGTCTGTCTCTCTCTCTCTTATAGCAAGCCAGAACTTCGTTCCATCCGGGTGTCCCTTGACACCTCTCAAGTTTTGTTTCTATTTTTGTGTGAAAATTTTAATGTGGTTCACAGAATACATCTACTTACCAAGTTTCAACAGCATAGTTCTTATATTTTCGGAAAAAAGTGGCTGTCACATACGGACGGACAAACAGACAGACAGACAGACATAACGAATCTATAAGGGTTCCGTTTTTTGCCACTTGGCTACGGAACCCTAAAAAGGTTACATTGCTACGAATTAGGATGCATTCGTCAATAATCTTTCCATCAAAAACAGTTAGATACCTTCTCACGAGTAACTGTACTTCATAATAACTTTTATGAAATACCTTCTTATCAGAATAAGGAAGCAATTACCTACTGAAAATAACGGTTAAATTATTACTGCGTTTAAACCCCATAGCAGAGGAAATAGGACAACAACATGTTGGTACGTAATTAAGAAGTCACACATTGTTTTGGCTTTTCCTTTGTTGTAATAAATAATATTGTGCCTTACAGTCGTCTGTGCATCAAATAACTGAAAACTGACAAATTTACTCATTCGATTTTGAAATTAACGCACTAATTTTAAGGTTTAAAATAATTTGGAGAAATATGACATTTTGTGGGAACTTGATGTGCAAAATTTTATAGTACCAATCGATCATAAGCTTTCACATTGTGATACGAGGTTGTGTGTTTACGAGGTACGAGACGAGTATGTTTACAAGTTTACAACTAAGTGAGTCACACGACTGCAGTTCTGTTTACGAAGAGGGTTTCGTAAACAAGTTTCGAGGTTACAAAAGGTTTCAAACAATAGGTATCTTAATATAGGTAATTAGGGTATATTGGCGGTGATAATAAAATTTTCGTAAGAAATAGGTACTGCAGCAGTTGTAATTAGCAGGGAAACAAACGTGAAATCATTCATTACATCTTGGTTCTCTTTCGGAGCTTCTCATCATACTTAATTTTATTTAAGTGCAGGAAGTTATGTGAAGTATCCCATTATTTTACTAAATTCGAAAGAATACGATCTATCGGCACATGAATACGAAGTTCAAAAGCTGTGTGTCCCAAGATTACATGGAATATAGTCACAGTTCTTGATCGCGTCCAATTTTATTGGTGCAATTTGCCCTTACCTACTCGTATTAGTATAGACGCCACCACAACAAGCTACTCAAAACTGTAAATTTTTTGAATTTTTTCAACTTTGATCCTAACACGTAGCGCGTTAAAGTTGAAAATCCATTAAAGAAATTTGACAGATTGTAGTAGCTTTTTGTGCTGGCGTCTGCACAATGAAACCGTAATCAGGGCCTCGATTCTTTACAATAGTGTCAGAATAGTCGATCATTGATTTCATAATGGTCAATTTCTGTCAAGTTTTGACAAGTTTGTTAATCTACCAATATAATGGCGCCATTATGACTTTTCAATGGTCAACCACTGACACTCCATTGAAAGAAATGTCATAGAATGGTAATCTCGTACATGAAATCTGGCATGAATAAAATGTTCACATTTAGTAGTAGATTTCGAAAACCCTTTGTACTAAGGGTTTTATAATAATGGCAATACGACAATGCCATCAAAACATAATTTTATTACGAGACCATTGACCGACCAATGATCGACCATTGTGAATTTAGCAGATTACGAACTTTAAGCAAAATGACAATGTGATGGGAATGGAATCGTGTTGGTGTGACTAATTTATTAAAATAGCAGAATTAGGCCCCAGGCCCTTTGAAAAAAGTCTTACAAATGTATCCGTTTTTGTTCACGAACACACAAAACAACACCTTTCAACAAGGAATCAGTCTTACCCTTTTGAAGACTTCATCATCAATTACTTTACCGTTTCAGAACGTCCCTGCACCGTCATCATCCCACACAAATAACGGTACAAATGCAAAGAAAATCAACCAAAAGAAAGTGCAGATATCATTGAACATAACGTACTACTAAATTAATTACAATAAACATCTTGCTCATTAAGTACATCGCGAACGCCTGCGCATAAACCCGTCGAGTCCGATCGTAAACGGGGTGAACGATTCTACATGTTCATGATACTAAATGAACGTTATGACAACCAAATTAACCTTTATTATGAAGATATGGTGCATTGGAAGTTCGCCTTTTTGTTTACAGGTATTTTTTGTACTTGCACAACAATCTTTCCTTGATTCTTCAAAGATTGTTGCCTTTCTGCGGGTACTACTGGATAGTGTCCCTTTTTTCTTACAAGATTATTTCAAGACGGAAAGTAATAAAAATCAGGCAAATCGGTCGACCAATGTTCTCTTCGTTTATGATTGACATGATTTTTGGCAATCCCAACAGACTTCTGAATCCTGGAAAACGAACCCTGTGTAAAGTAAACATTACATTTTCTATTTTCTTTGGATATTGACTTCAAGTAGGAAAAACACTAGAAAGTACCTACATTAAAAGGTAAATAAGCAAATCAAAGGCAAATGCAAATTGTAATAGTTGTAAATTAAATTACCAAGCTTAAATTCCTGTTATTATCATCAGTGTCCACCTAGACGTCTATATCCCTACTTACCTGCTTTTACATACTGGGATTCCCTAAACGGTTTGTAAGTATAACTCAAGGTCAAAACGCATTTAGTATGGTTATAATCAAAATTATTGCAGTGTGTTTCGTCGCAGTGCAATTATGCGTTCTTTTACCATCCTAAATGTGTGTATGAAACCGATGTTTCTGACGCGCCACGACACACGACATTTATGTGTGTTTCTACGTTTACGCTTAGGTTCTTCGAAACCTTTCTGGCACAATTGCTAAATTCCGCGAAGGTACTCCCTACAAACTACACTTGCGTACTTAGGTAAGTAAATAGAAGATGTATGATTTGGTTTAAGTAAACTAAGTACTAGTGACACAGTCTACTTCTCAGAAGTAACGGGAATATTAACCGCATTAATTATGTTCAGCGGTTTAGTGTTGTGTAATAAAAAATAGTACTCATTTACATAGACGAGAAACGGAAGTCTAGGTGAGTGAATGAGGCTAGTGACGAAACTTTAGGAGCAAAAGTACTTTAATATCATACATAGGAAGGGGCAAGGAAAGCCTTATAAACGTTAAATTGATGAAGACGGTGTTGTGAAAGACGAAGTGACTATAAATAAATTGTTCAGCGGGCCTAAAATGGCCGCTTTAGCAGAACATAATATGAATCACGTTAAAAATATTAAATTCTAAAAATGCACTTTATTGTTATAATCTTAGACACACGACTTCCCGAATCGAAGTCTAATCGAAGCGTTGTGAATATGGGGTCTGAAGTACAGCCAGATGCGCAGGAGCTCCACGACCTGATCCCACCATCACCTTTTTACCACCGGACGCGCAGACGTACTGCGGCGTACCATCCTCGAATCACTTGGTAGATATCCCGACGAGCGCTTTTCCTCCACTATTATTAGGCGCACTGCCAAAATGTGGAACTATCTGCCCGTATCTGTGTTCGGTGTTACCCACATTTAATCCCTTCCAAGCAAGAGTGAACAGGCATATTCTGGTCATACTCGTTTCTTCATAGACCGCTTCCGTCGCTTTCCATCAGACGTGATCAAGGTCAAGAGCAGGCCCAATTTGTAGTAAAAAAGAAAAATTTCGTACTTCTCTGAACTAACATTTAAAAATAACATAACATCACGCTTGTAATCCCCGAAAGGTTAGGCAGTGGTGTGCCTATTATTACACCAACATTTCGCCATTGTAATTGAGGGGGCGAGCCTATTTCAATCAAACAGGTGCAAATCCAGACTCCGTGGCTGCTACTGAGTAATTCCTAAGGGAAAACCCAGTATTACTTTGGCCGAACCGGGAATCAAACCCAGGGCCTCTTGCTACGGGCCTGTGGACGGTTAGCTATGGGCTAGCTAGTGGTCCGTCCGTCTAATGACGACAGGCCGTGTCGACGGCGCGTTTGTGTTCCACGCGCGCCTCAAAGAAATGTCAGCATAAGGGGAGGGGCCCGCAAGGGCCGAAGCCTGCCAGGGTTACGGGCCTGTTCGAAAGAGATACCGCGGCCTCGGAACATAAGGCGAGGAAGGAACATGGATGGGTTTTAGTCAGTAAAAGTCTGACACTCCCTCCCGCTCCGCCCAGAGTGGGAGAAGTCATTTGATGATTTCCCATCCGAAAAAAAAAGGGCCTCTTGCTCAGCTGGCAGTCGTGCTCGACCACTAGACCGACGAAACTGTTATTTAGGGATGAATTCATGCACTGTCGTTGGTAATAGTCACCTACTGAATTTCAGGGAAAAAAAACTTCCTGGAGCAGGGACAGTATTTTAAGTCATGAATTCAATGAATTTTCATTTACACATTTAGTTCCAAGTATGTAAACAAACACAGGGTTAAAAAACCTGCTGACACATCTAGGTGCAAATCCAGTGCAACTAGAAAACAACCTGAAATAAAACTGTAGCTGTAAAACAAGTTAGTTCCGCCTAATTTCTGTGACGTGAACTACTACTGACTCACTGGGAAAACCGCCCACAAAGTGCAAACTCATTTAAATTAAAAAACCACACAATAAATAAACACTACACCTCAATTACAAGAATTAGAAGGTATGTAAGTGGTGGTTAATAGTAGGTCAATAAATTATAGTTGATTTTATGAGTCAAAAGGCTTAATGTTGTAAGTATATTGGAACTGCATCAGTCATCTTTTGGAAAAATTTCAGTTATTTGTTTACGTTACGTTTCATTTTTTTTAAAGTTGCCCCACATTAGGATGTTATCCTGTATGGTGGGTGCGTTTACAAACATTTAAACTGACATCAGGCGCGGGACAAATACAAGAGGCGTCGGGCGGTGGTGTGAAGCGGCCGCACGCGGTCGCGGCGCCACGCCACTTTTTTGATATTTCATACAAAATGTATAGAAGAGGTGTGGCGTGAGACATACTGAGACGGCGTCGTTGGAATTTATAGGTTCTAGGACATTCCGGTTTCGTCACGGGTCAGGATTTTGAATGTAATTATATGTACAATTAACTGCCTCGTTTACTTAGTCATCGCGACTGCTAAACATCAGGTCCTGAACTCGATTTATAAAAAAAAAGAAAATGTCCTGAACTCGATTCCCAGTAGCATCCATGGAGTCTAGATCTGTGCCCTGCTGTGCCTGTGTGTGTTGATGGCAAGATCCTCTAAGCACTTATTATATAGGACTAGGTACACCTCTGCTTAGCTCTTCGGGGACTATAGGCGTGATACTATGATGTTCTGTTATATAATAATGATTTTTATTTATTAATAGGTAGGTGGGTGGGCAGGAGCAGATTTTCCTATAGGCCGAGTAGGCCCGGGCCTAGGGCGGCAAAATTTGTTTTTTTTTTAGTAGTTGCCCACGCGCCTACGTGTAAAAACTCACAAATATAAATAGTAAGAATCAGTATCTGAAATACTGATTGAGATAATTAAATCATTTACTGACTATCGTTTTTTCCATTTAGTTTATTTTATAAAGTTTGTAAAGCTTTACAGCTATTAGGGGTCGGGGGGGGGGCAATCTTTCGTAGGCCTAAGGGCAGCCAACGTATCAAATCCGCCCCCGTGGGTGGGAGGGCTATACTCGGAGTTTCCTTGCGCGATCGAATCAGAAATGAAGACATCTGCAAGAAAACCAAGGTCGCCGACGTAGCCCGAAGAATTGCCAAACATAAGTGGCAGTGGTCAGGGCACATTGCTCGCAGAACGGATGGCCGATGGGGCCGAAAAGTTCTGGAGTGGCGACCGCGAACCGGAAGACGATGCGCTGGAAAACCTCCCACTAGGTGGACCGATGACCTGGTGAAGGTTGCGGGAATCCGTTATTGGGTGCGAGTCGCACGGGACCGGTCAATGTGGCGACACTTGGGGGAGGCCTATGTCCAGCAGTGGACGTCTTTCGGCTGAAATGATGATGTTGATGAGGTGGATACTGGGGGTACCTACTTCAAAAGTTCAACAGACCACGGTGATGTGTGCTTTGCATTGAAATGTAAACGAAAGATATCGTTTGAAAAACACTATTTTAACATTGGAAGTGTGTCATTTTATCGTATCTCCAAGATAAGATTAGTTACGATTGTGTTATGTTATTGTAAGTAAATATTGTTAAGTTAGTACAAACAAAAGCGACGGTCTGCGTGTTAGTTGTAACTTAGTAAGATGGAAGGACAAAGATAACTTACAATATAACTTTATTTGTATAATGAGTAAATACGCTATTACTTCGACTTATAAATTTTATATAAAAACTCACTTGACTGGATAAATAGACATTAATTAATATGTTGTTAGTTATAGGTTCAGCTACAAAAAAACATTTTGCCTGAAATCTATTTTTTTATTTAGCCCTTGAATGACAACGAACGTAAACATAATAACGCCCACATTCCAAGTTATGCCTTTAAAACAATTTTTCGGCTCAGCGCTAATTGTATTCAGTGGGCTGTCATTCAAGCGGATCTAAAGTAATGAAATAAAGTCTAGCACTCAAACTTCTATGAAAGTCAAACTACTGGAAAGACATAAGCTTGAAAATCCTAGTATAACCTCAAATGAAAACGGGTACAGCCTGTGTTGTAACTTTCCTATTTCGACAACTAAACAAAAGACGCGCAAAACAATTGAAAAAAGTCCCGTGTCGTACTTCTAACATCTTCATAGAGGAACAAATGAACCACGAGACCCCCGCCACAAGCAGGCGCCTGCAAATAATTGGCCGAAGCTAACCAACACCGGACTATCAGAGGTCCAGTGACCCACATAGACCCCAGATGGTTATCGACGTAATAAGTGATCGCATGACATGTGAGCTTAGGTCATCGGCGTCGGTAGGTAAGTAAAAGCTAACTGTCAGCCGCGCGGCCGTGCTACTTCCTCCGACGACGCCGGAATACTGATCGGCTGAGCGGAATGTCAAGCACACAAGTTTAATAGGGCTATCACAATAAAACATCACACATCAAAACTGAGAACTTAAATGTGTGATTATGGCCTAGATATGGCCACAAAATTAAAAAAAAATATATACACAATTTTATTAATATCACAATTTTTCTTGTAATAGGGTGTTACTATTAAAACACTCAACACATACAAGAAAAATTGTGATAGCCTTCTTAATGAGATTGCTGTTTTTTTTGCACCAATCATGGAATTTACCGAATATGTTACGGTTTTCTGAAAAAACGAAGTATTAATGTGCACACACCGACACATCAATATCAAGTTAAACATTTTCAGTATTCGGCTCGCTTCGCTTTGCATTGGTTTCCCGTCCAATGAGATATCCACAATAACGGTTTTGTAGGTACCTATACCTTGATTGATCGTAGAAAGAAATAAAAGGTTGACTTCAAAATTAAGTTTAATTTCATGGATTTACTGGGATCTTGATTTCCATTCCGCAAAAACATCAATTGGAAACAATCATATTAAATTTATTTCTTATTTTTTTAGTTTTATCTGAAAACATTTTGTCACTGATACTTCCTTATTTCGTAAAACTTCAAACCTTCTCATGCAAATGTTTTAAAACGCTCTGCTTTCAATGGATGCAAAAGCTCGCGTTCAGAATAATCAATTTCTTCAATCGATTTTCTTTAAACAAGCACTTTTTCTGGAAGTTAAGTTACGGTTTGTTGGTTTTTTCTTGGAATCAAAGTATTCCATGTGAACTTGGAGTTGTGAAGCGTTTGGTTGCGACTGTACTAGCTACCGGCGCCGCCTGCGACCGGCGCCAGCTATTCAATCACCTACAATGATAACACAGTTTTGACAATCATATATTCAACTTTATATTCACCAACTAATTAACAATGAACAAGATAAGTCAGTTGTTAAAGAGTTAATTAAGTGAGCATGTAGGTAGTGTAGACTAGGTGGATCTTGGGAATCGGGATTTTTATACTTTTTTAAGTACACAAAATTCGTGGAACTCGCGTGACCGTCACGTACGTTTCGTAGCACTGTTTTCACTTCTATTAGCAGTCCCCAGTTCATGATGAAAAACGTTTTTGATATATTATTAACAATAGTTGAAAGGTGCTCATTAGGCACTTAACAATTATGTTACTAGCCCATACTGTCCCACTGCCTGGTAAAGGACTCCCTCCATTAGCTCCATTATTTTCCATTGGAAGGAATGGAGCTAATCGCAGAATTAGAATGAGAATTAGGAAGATATCTATTTCGTACCGCCAGCTCCTACGCGGTCCGCAGCGACCTCCTTGTCACTGTTCCAGGGATCCAAGAGATGTCAGCATAAGGGGAGGGGCCCGCAAGGGCCGAAGCCTGCCGGGGTTGCGGGACTGTTCGAAAGAGATACCGCGGCCCCGGAACATAAAGGGCGAGGAAGGAACAGCGTCAGACTAGTGAAAGTCTGACACTCCCTCCCGCTCCGCCCAGAGTGGGAGAAGTTATTTGATGATTTCCCATCCGAAAAAAAAGGGATCCAATTCTGAGCTTTCAAGACCCACAGTTCGTTCAGCATGCAACAGGCATGTCCTGCCCAGTCCCATTTAAGTTGGGCAGCCTTTTGAGCCACGTCAACGATTTGCGTTTTGATACGCGCACCTTAAATTATGTGTGTGGTCATGCTAACTACGAGTATTTAAAAAAATTAAAGCACAGATATATTTTATATCGGCACTTTTTCTAATGATAGTTATGTATTAAGTTAATAAAAACCACCTAGGTTAATCAGGCCTGATAATTAATTTTGTCTTCACAGAAAGCCCGGCTAGCTCAGTCGGTAGAGCATGAGACTCTTAATCTCAGGGTCGTGGGTTCGAGCCCCACGTTGGGCGCAAACTTTTTGTCATAACGAATTGGGAATCAGCTTTTACTTTATTGACTAGATGACAAAGATAAATAGAAAAAAAACTGCATCTTCAATTTAGTTGCTGTAAAAGGTTGTCATACATTTATCATTTATCAACGGGATGTTACTGACAGAGTTAATTGATAGGGTTCCGTAATAAAGCTGGAGAAACCCAACGGTGAATCATCTTTCAATAACCAGGTCACCATAAACCAATTCCAAAGAGCTTCATTTTGATTATTAGCTCAATTTATTGCAAAGTCACGTTTTTGTCATTTTGTAATAAAACAGAATGTCTATATTCAATTAAAATATTATGATTTGGGTACGTACTCGAATGATTCATTTTTCGTCATGACAAAATCATCAACCCGTGAAAAACCCCATTTTTTATTTTAGGTTATAAGAATGAGAATAATTTATATGCACAATTGGTTAGAGTGACATGGGCATACTCGTATACCCGTAATATTATTCTAACAATCGTGCACAACACAACGTACTCATTCTATAAAATACCGGAAGGTAGGTATGTACTAAGGTGATGTAAGGAACCCTCAACTTTTTTCCCGCGTCGCCGATTGCTTCATTGACTTTTTATTTGCGGTAATCAATAACATTGCCATGCGATGTGTCACACAAACTCACAACACTGCACTGACTCAGTCGCATTGTTGTCTGCTCAACTTACTATCTAATACCGACGTTGATAACTGAAATTATTCATTGTATAACTAGCCTGATATATATTGTTTTCAGGTTTCATCATCATCATCATCGTTGCAGCTGAAAGACGTCCACGGCTGGGCATAGGCCTCCCCCAAGTGTCGCCACATTGACCGGTCCCGTGCGACTCGCATCCAACGGATTCCCGCAGCCTTCGCCAGGTCATTGGTCCACTTGGTGTGAGGTCTTACAACGCATCGTCTTTCGGTTCGCGCTCGCCACTCCAGAACTTTCGACCCCATCGGCCATCCGTTCTGCGAGCAATGTATATGTGTGTGTGTTTTCATCTTACCTTTACTCAAAAGCTCTCATTCCAAGATTCTATTCAATTCATTTATTTTATTCTCTCCTCACAATATTGGTATACACTTGAAAGTGAATGCTTTTGACTAATGTTATATTCCACAAATTGGAAGAGACTGGTGCCTGAAGTACGTTTTGAAGGGGCCTGTGTTAAAGGACACCAGCGCAGCGCCCCGCCACAGCAAAACAATATAGTATAAAAAAAACTTGCTTGATCGTTTTGAACTAATATAGTTGAAGTATTTTTATACTCAAAAGATCCGAATAATCACGTCCTAAACTAATCCTACAAAAAAATGTATCTGTTTTCTTGCTACTTATGCACAAACAAGGTAAGTAATTAAAACTGTAAGCTAACACTAAATAAGCTCCTTAGTCCAAAACAATATCTCTGCAGAAATACACAGAGATTATGTTATCAATAAACAGTAGGTAAACACTATTTTTAACTGGTGCTATTATTGTTTGCGATTAGTCGCAAATCCCTTTGAATCGCGATCATAAACGAGCGTTGGCTGAATGCACGAAAGTCTGATCCTTTTTTAGGCATAAATACCTGAAACCCGCTTTGTAAAGCGACGTCGCGTCCAATTATCCTATAATCCACATCCACAACAGCTTTGTCCTCTAATTTTGGATCTCGGAATCGGATTTTGTGACAATGGTATATGATCCGTTGCATAAAGCTCGGCTTCTAGTGTTGGACTTTTGTACGGTTAGAAATCAAAGGAAGGTGGATAGCATAATCCAAGATTACATCATGTTTTACCGTTTTTTAATATCATTTGTTGATCTTGCCAAGCCAGTCAACCTGCCAAGGTCTGAGGATGGGTGCCTCGGAAGGCACGTTAAGCCGTTGGCCGTTGGTCTCGACTGTCATTTGAAGATCTTTGAAAGTCGTTTGTCAGTTGTACTGGTAGCCAGTGGCCCGAAAGTCTGAGAACCAGTCTTCCCAAGAGAAATCGTATTACCCAGTATTAACTGGAATGTAGAGGTCAAATAGGCAGTCACTCCATCTAAAATACCAGCAGTGGCTTTCAGCTACATCCGGTTAGACTAGAAGTCGACTCCAACATAGTGAAAAGGCTCGGCAAATGATAATCATAGCTGTTACTTCATTCACGTTAGAATGTTAGATGATCGTATTCGTCGCTATTTTTGTGGGCTAATAACTTATCGTAAGAATTTAGTACTTACGTTAAGGGGCCGGCGGAGCGTGCGTCGTTCATACAAACGTAATACCAAAATAATTCGTAAACCAAACATAATCTTAAGAAAGTGTGTATTTTTTTCGATTGGATTACATAATACTTATCTAGGTTCCCAAATACATAATTATTATGAATGCAAAAAAAACTAATAAATTATGGCTGTAGCACGCCGTAGCACGAAGTAATACATTATCTGTGCCGTTGCTCTTAGCTATCACATGGAGGGGTCCGCGGGTCTAAAAATGAACAAAGATAAATTAGTTTTTACCTGGGCTTCACGTAGTCTAGTTGGCAAGTGCTTTTCTGACGATTATTTCGTCAGAAAAGTACGAAAATTATGATTTTGGTGTCATTCGATCAAATATTTGAAAGTCTGCATTCGATTAAAAATAGCGACTAGAAAAATGTTCAAGTGATATCGAGGGGGGCCCGTCAAAAATTGTAAAAGTTATAAACAATTTAAAGAAAAATAATTAAGAAAAAAAATAATGGTTTGGTTTTGCAAAAATGTCAGAAACTGTTTGGAACAAGATTGTTTAACAACAAGATATTTCCTAAAAAGATGTAAAATAAAAAAAAATATTCAGCTGCATCCGGTTAGACTGTAGGTAAGCCGACCCCAACATAGTCGGGAAAAGGCTAGGCAGATGATGATTTCCTAAAAAAGTCCTACCTCCGAACTGTTCTGTTGTATTGTATTATTATATTATTATAGCTAACCTGTATTGTCCCACTGCTGGGCAAAGGCTTCCCTCCATTCCTTCCAACGATCACGATTCTGTGCTATTTCTTTCCAATTCTCAAGGAAGACATCCAGTTCGTCCCGCCATCAGCCTTCGTGGTCTTTCCTTTCTTCGTGGAATTCCTTGTATTGTTTGTAGTAAAATATAAACAGCGCCATCTACATTATAATAATTCTGATTCGATTGTTTCCATAGTGCTATTTAATAACACCGCCATCTATGATCGAGTAGCGACACTATGAAACAAAAGATCAGATGTCCATCTAGTAATCAAGTATTCCGATAGATGGCGTGAACTTAAGTTTAATTTCATAAACGAATTACAAAATATGATTCAATCTGGTAGTTTGACATGGTTGTAAGATATCATACAGTAATTAGCAAGTATTTTTGGATAGTATTTACTGCTTTTTAGGTACATATACTGTGTTTCATAATTTAAAAACCACTAGCACAAGCCGAAATAGCTCAGTTGGGAGAGCGTTAGACTGAAGATCTAAAGGTCCCCGGTTCAATCCCGGGTTTCGGCAGTCTAACCTTTTGCTTCGATATATTATCCATTCTAATTATTAATAATATTCGATAGCTGCTAGGTTGCATTTTAAGTACTCATGGGAGGAGAGTTCATCGTTATTTCAAAATTACTTTATTTATTTGAAATGCTGCGAAATCAAACTCCGCGTTCTCGTCACAAATTTACATGTTGAAAACAAAAGATCATCTCGTTAATACGAATCGAAAAGCAAAAAGTTAACTGCATCGACCGGGAATCGAACCCGGGCCGCCCGCGTGGCAGGCGAGCATTCTACCACTGAACCATCGATGCTTATACAAACTAGACGAAATTGAGGTATATATTAAGTATATCATGTACTTAATTTAACACCAAAGGATTTTTTCTAAAGACAGAATTTTTCTCTCCACTGATCTCCAAAGATGTTTTTACACAGTATATTTTAGGTGAGAACCAGGATTTTGTGATATGGGACGAAACTCAGTGGGCCTAACGAAAAATGTGTCAACACTGACACATCGAGTTGTATGCCCTGCTAGTTCTTATCTTATATCTGAGAGTTTCTTCGTAAAAGCACCACACAGGGGAACACACTGAGGTTGATGATTCCTATAGATGAAGAATGGAACAAGCACCCAATTTTACCTATGTATCAATATTCAGAACAGTCGGTTAAACCATTTGATAAATTGAACAAGAATACCATGTTGGCAATTTCTCCGCGTTCAGTAGAGGAAGAATGTGAAACTCCTTGCAGCGGCTGTAATAATTAGATAAAAAGGTTTAATTATTTTGAACACCTGCTTTGGTATCACTATCACTACATATTATAAAACAAAGTCTCCCGCCACGTCTGTCTGTCTCTATGTATGCTTAGATCTTTAAAACTCCGCAACGGATTTCGATGCGGGTTTTTTTAATAGATAGAGTGATTCAAGAGGAAGGTTTAAGTATATGATTTTACGCGGGTGAAACCGCGGGCATCGGCTAGTTAACTATAAATCGGATTCCATACTGGTGAGCTGTATTCGAGTTGACTGCGTACAAAAAAAGCACAATGAAGAATTTAGAAAATCGTTTGAGGAATGATATGAAAGAAATAGGAGTAAATGATAGCATGATGGTTGACAGGAGAATGGAACAAGAAAACATGTTGCGCTGACCCCAAGTAAAATGGGGCAAGGGCAGGAAGCTAATTGATATCGTCAAAATGAAAGTGCCTAAGGGCCTTTAGAAGTATTTTTTAATACCTAATGTTATTATTTTGCGTGTCAAAAAGAAGTTCGTGTCAGTCCATAATCGAATTAGGTACCTAATTCTGATGTTATTCCGTTAAACCTACCTACTTAAATTTATCTAAAATCTAGTTTTTACCATCAACAACGCTTTATAACCAGGAAATACTAAGTACTAATAATAACATCGAACACGAATTTCCTTTTTTGTTATTGATGTACTAAGACGGATGTTATTAATAGAAATTATCTAATCGGTCCAAGAATCTTAACATTGGAATTAGCGCAATTGATTGCAATGTTATTTCAAGTACAAACTGTGATTTAGCCAGTTGGTTAAACTTAGTAAGAACACTCCGTGGCTTGGACTGATCGAATTTACATTAAAAAAAAACATAATTAATCGCCTGTAGTCCACGAAGCGTTAGATTAGGCAGATGTGTGACCTACGCCCATAGTTCATGACTTAGGAACCACCCAAATAATAGGGGGCGAAGCTTTCGCCATCAACAGGCCACAAATCCAATTCCGTGGCCGCTGCTGAGAGATCTCGATGAAAAACCCAATGACATTGTGTCCCAGAAGATAGAAGACATTCAATATTGGTACTAAACCGAACCGATCGATGTAAAATTAAATGCAACGACAATGGTGTCGATTCTGTTGTGGACAAACTAAACTTAATTATGGCTATTGCGATCTTTTACCAAAAGGCAATGCGAGAAAAGGACGGCTTTATCTATGAACTAAGTTAAAGATGTCAAACTAGTCTATGTCTTGCGCTTCACCGTGTTTTCAACCGACTTCTAAAAAGAGGAGGTTCTCAATTCGTCTGTATTTTTTTTTTTTTTTTTTGTGTTTGTTACCTCAGAACTTTCGACTGGGTGAACCGATTTTGATAATTATTTTTTTATTTGAAAGCTGGTGCTTCCCGTTGGGTCCCATTTTTATTTGTTGAAGATCTGATGCTGATCTTCGGAGATATACAATGGAACTCTTCAAAAATAGACGGCAAATCTGCAGTGATTGCTGCATCCGCTTGGAAGTTCATTGTTTATACTACATCATGACGTAACATCACGCCTGTATGCTCTGAGGGCGTACGCAGATGTGTACAATGTACCCAGATTTCGACAATGTTTGTTACCTCAGAACTTTCGACTGGGTGAACCGATTTTGATGATTCTTCTTTTATTTGAAAGCTGGTGCTTTCCGTGTGGTTCCATGTCAATTTGGTTAAGATCTTACGCTGATCTTCGGAGATATAAATGGAACTCTTCAAAAATACACGGCAAAGCTGCAGTTATTGCTGCAATGTCTTGGTTGTTTATTGTTTATACAACATCATGACGTAACATCACACCTGTATACCCTGAGGGAGTACGCAGAAGTATACAATACACCCAGATTTCGACAGTTAGACATGTAAAGTTCCATTCTATGGGATCCCGGAAAAATAGAGGTAACTCCTTAACTTTATAGGCACACCAGAAGCGGTTTGGGTAGTTTTAGGCAGAGTACTTTCTCGGAGTGATCCCATTTCGATTTGATAAAGATCTGGTGACTTCGGAAGATAGGCAACTGAACTCCTTAATAAATGATAGCAAATGTACTGGGATCGCTGAAGACTCACGTCTGTCTATTGTTTACACCAGTTCATAACAAAAAATCACACCGATACGCTGTGAAAGGGTAAGCACATGTGAACCACTAAAAAGTGAAAAATAAAAACTTTTTTGCAAAAAATATAACCGACTTCACACAAAAAAGTGAAAAATAACTTTAGCTTCAGAAGTCGGTGACAAAAAAACGAAAACAATCAAACAAAGGTCACCGACTTCTGAAGCTAAAGTTATTTTTCACTTTTTTGTGTGAAGTCGGTTATATTTTTTGCAAAAAAGTTGTTTTAGTCGACATGTTTTTACGTGCACCCTTAATTTGTATGAAAATATAAGTTACAATTAAATTTGACAGCTCTAAATTACGTCCGTCTCTTTCTTGTTGTGTTAGAGAGAAAAAGATAGCAATAGCCTAAATTAAGTTTAGTTTGTGCACAACAGAATCGACACCAAAATCTATGCATGGACGCATGGTTAATTAAACGCGAATAGAAAATCAGGAATAAAATGTATAACTAAACCATAGGGCTGCCTAAAACGCCGACCGGGACGTTTGTAATATATAACCCAGTTACATTATCCCTAGACCTGGCGTCGATGATTTTATAACAATAAAATTCCAATAAATGTCCAAAAATAAAGCAGTGATAGGCACGAAAATATTGCAACAAAATTTACGAAAGTGCTTGTTTTTGAACATTACGTTGTTACGTTGTACCAACTGGGTTGTGGAGGTCAGGCAGTCGCTCCATGTAAAATACTGGAATTCAGCTGTATCCGATAAGACTGCATGGAAGCCGACCCCAACAGTTGTGAAAAGGCTATGCAGACGATGACTTAAGTGTTACTTTGGACTTTTATTGTATTCGGACCGTTACCCGTCAAATAACTTGTGCTAATATTTATAACCATTCGTGTATTTATTTATAGTAATAAACTTCACAATTCTTTGTAGTGTTTAGTTTGAATGATTATAAGTGCGTTTTTTTTAGAAAGTAAGTAGCTTTAAACATGGGAAGAAAACGGAAACATAGGGATAAGGATAGTGAACGCATATTGAGAAAGTTGGAGCGTGAATTACGAAAACGACGGCGTTATTCTTCCAGTTCTGCAAGTACAGAGGAAAATTCTGGTAAGTGTTTACATACAATTCATGATTCTATTTTTTAATTTACATGGCTGTACTAACTGTTACACTACAGTTGTTTATTTTGTATGGCTAATATGTAATCTTTGCATAAGATAATACAACAGGTACAGCATAAGTGAAGTACCCACATGTTTTGATTTGTTAAAAAATTGTCCAAAAATAATTCACGGAAGTAAACAATAGATATTTATGAGGTCATAAACAACTAGCTGCATAAATTATTGGGATTATTACCGTTACGTAAATCATTAATGGATATGACGCTTTACAACAAAACCTAGTTTTGTACTCAACAGAGTGATGCGAACAGTACTCATTGGGACTGTTACCTTCACATGACAATAATATCATAGATAGTGTACAATATTCGACACTGTGCGGTATTATATTGTTGTATGTACTACAAGTTGTACGTATAACTAACGGTTCTTTTGCTACATTTAGTAAGTGATGCGAACAGTACGTGTGGGGACTGTTACCTTCACAAATAATTTATGGTTAGCGTAATCCTACCTACATTGTCTAGTGCTGCGAGTGATTTTCGGGATCACTGCCTTCACGGTTATGACAATCATATTTATCGCCTTTTCAGACCCGGAAATGAATGATAATGTTGAAAATTACCAATGTTCAGACACTGAAAGAGGTATAGAGGCACTCCCTAATGTGGCTCACAATTCAAATGAGTACATATTAACCCCCACACCTGGGGCGGGAGATGAGTCAACACCGCAACCATCAACTAGCATTGCTGCTGAGGTAGATTATGATAAAAATGATCAAGTGTCCATATCTCCAGAGCATTTGGACGATGAGATACTTACCCTCCTGGGGGATGCTCCTAAAGAGGAAACTGCTGTAGGAAAAGATGTTCACCCGGATGTCTCAGCAAGGCTATTACATGTCCTAAAAAATGGGTTGAACAAAGATCAAAAAGATAAAATTATAGAAGAATATCCAACCCCTGGCAATTGTCAATTATTTAAGGCGCCAATTTTAAATCCCGAAGTTAAAGCGGCGGTGTCCGACATCTTGCAGAAAAAAGATGCATCTTTATCCGCGCGGCAAGGCCAACTCTGTGTAGTTTTGACTGCTTTGACTAATGCTATAGATATCCTGGTTTCAGAAAAATCGGATACCAATCAAACTGTGTTGAAGCATATAAGTAATGCCAGCCGTTTATTATGCGACTCACACTATATAGATACAAAGCTTAGGCGAAGTTTTTTAAATTTCAACTCTTAACAATAAATTAAAGGAAACATTAAAAGAGTCAAAACGGGACAAACATCTGTTCGGGGAGTCGCTACCTGAAAACTTAAAAGCTAGCAAGGCTATAACTAAGGATAGCCAAGATTTAAAATCTTATGTAGCAAAGCCTAAATTTCCAGTAAAAAATAACCGACGACCGAATTCTACTAATCATTTAAACTGGAAGCACCCGCAGTCCAACACACAACATTCGAATCGGAAAGTGTCGTCAACAGCTCATCGGACTGCGGGTACCTCGTCGAGTGCTCACCGGAACGAGACGATGCGCAGGACTGCGCCATCGCGTGCACAGCGCAGCAATGCATACTACAAGAACCCGAGGAGGCAATAAACCAGCAGGTAACTAAACCAGCAGGCAGATTAAAATATTTCTTACGCACATGGCGCAAGCTCACAAATGACAAAACTATTTTATCCTGGATTAAAGGTTATAAAATACCTTTTTCCTCAATTCCTATACAGGATAACTGTCCTAGAAATATACCTAACAATAAATACGATGTAGTAAACTTTCAGGCTGAAATTGATAAATTACTTGATAAAGGTGCTATATCAGTATGCCGTAGAGTTGATGGAGATTTTTTATCTAGTATATTTCTTGTGGACAAACCAAATGGCGATAAAAGGTTTATTTTAAATTTTAAAAAATTAAATAAATTCATAAACCCGCCACACTTTAAGATGGAAGACTTAAGAACCGCAATAAAACTAGTAACACCTGATTGCTATTTAGCTACGGTAGATCTAAAAGATGCTTATTTTTTAATACCGGTACATACAGATCATAGAAAATACCTTCGTTTTCAGTTTAAAAATATTTGTTATGAATTCAATTGCTTGCCATTTGGTTTGAACACATGTCCACTGGTGTTCACGAAAATCATGAAACCGGTTATGGAACACCTACGGCTACATGGATGGTTATCCACCGTTTATTTGGACGATATCTTGTGTATCGATAGTAATTTTGACAATTGTACACAAAATGTTACTGAAACGCTGTGTCTCTTACAAAACTTAGGCTTTATTATAAACTATGAAAAGAGTGCAATCATACCCAAAACCCAATGTAAATTTTTAGGTTTTGAATTGGATATGAAAAAATTTTGTGTGAGACCTCCACAAAAGAAACGTGATAAAATCAAAAAAGAATTAGAAAAAATTAGAACTACAGAAAAGTGTAAAATTAGAGATTTCGCTAAGTTTATAGGTTTATTAATTTCTATTTGCCCAGGAATTGAATATGGCTGGTTACAACAAAAATATTGGAGAGATTAAAATTTGTAAGCCTGGGCGATAGTCATAACTATGAAAAAGTCATGAAAATTAATTATGATGTAATTAGAGATGATTTAGATTGGTGGTATAAAAATATTTGTAAATCTTCATGCCCTATTCGATCTCCAAATTATCATCTCGAAATATTTTCAGACGCTTCATTGACAGGTTGGGGCGCATCTTGTTTAAATAAAAAAGCAAATGGGTTCTGGACATGTGAAGAAAAATCTTATCATATTAACATCTTAGAATTGCTAGCCGCTCTGTTTGCCATAAAAATATTTGCTAAAGACCTTTTTGACACGCAAGTTTTACTTAGAATAGATAACACTACTGCAATTTCGTGTATCAACCGAATGGGTAGTGTTCAGTTCCCTCATTTACACAAAATAGCTCGACAAATTTAGGAATTTTGTGAACAAAGAAATTTATTTCTTTATGCCTCATACATTAAATCGTCTCAAAATACTGTCGCTGATTTCGAGTCTCGAAAGATGCATTCTGATACTGAATGGGAGCTTGCATCTTATGCTTTCTTAGACATTACTAACGCATTTGGTGTCCTTGATATTGACTTATTCGCAAGTAGATCCAATGCAAAATGCAAAAAAATATGTGTCTTGGACAGCTGATCCATACGCTTTCTGTATTGACGCTTTTACAATAAAATGGAATGATTATTTCTTCTACGCTTTCCCACCATTCGCAATTATTCTGAAAACCTTAAATAAAATAATTGCAGACAAAGCTACAGGCATAGTTATTGTACCTAATTGGCCTACCCAACCCTGGTACCCTGTTTTTAAGAAATTGGTCAGTTCTAAGGTTATTTATTTTAACCCTAGTAGTGAATTGTTGTTTTTTGGTGATTCCAGGACGCAACACAGTCTGCACAAAAGTCTTACCCTGGCTGCAGCAATATTATCAGGGAAGCTCTACTGAAACGAAGCGTTCCCCCCTCTTCCGTAGATATAATGATAAATTCATTAGCTCCCAGCACTCGTAAGCAATATGATTGTTACTATAAAGAGTGGTTCAGTTTCTGTCAAACACATAATATTGATTATCTAGCAGCATCGGTCCCAAATGTCCTTTATTTTTTAACTCTGCTATATAATTCAGGCTACAAATATGGAAGCCTAAATTGTTGCAAATCCGCTCTATCTTGTATATTAGGTTCTACTAGCATTAATGATGATAGAATTGCGAGATTCATGAAAGGTGTTTTTAGATCCAGACCATCACCTCAACCAAAATACGAATATACTTGGAATGTTGATACTGTTTTAAACTATTTATCACAAATGTTTTCCAATGAAAAGTTAAGCCTGGAATTATTATCCAAAAAATTAATTACGTTGTTGGCTATTGTTACAGCTCACAGAGTTCAAACTTTGTCCAAAATTGAACTTACAAATATAATTTTTGATTCTAATTGTATATCAATTAAAATTTCACAATTAATTAAAACTTCAAAACCAAATACTCACCAACCATTATTAAAACTACCATATTTTCATGAAAAGCCCGAAATTTGTCCAGCCTTGACTTTGTTATGTTATAAAAATAAAACTGATTCGGTTCGCGTGTCTGACGATTTGTTCATTAGCTATAGGAAACCTCACACAAAAGTAACTACTCAAACTTTGAGTCACTGGATAAAAGACATGCTCCACAGAAGTGGTATTGACACAAGTGTATATAGCTCGCACAGCACGCGTCCTGCATCCACGTCAAAAGCGAAAGCTGTTGGCGTGAATGTGGATACAATTAGGAAAACCGCGGGGTGGAGCATTTCTTCATCTGTTTTTGCCAGATTTTACAACCGGGATATTATTATATCTCATCTAGATGATTCTTTTGGTCGGTCTATACTTCAAACTTAATAAGTAAAATAAAATAATGTTACTTTGTAATTATAATAAGAAAAACATGATTGCCTTTTTTGTTTTTTGTTATGTATTTATATTTGCTAAATACATTTATTGAGAATACTTACTAGTCTAATTGTTTCCTTTTGTAAAAAAGTCAAATCATAATTTTAGCATGACAAATAGGAAAAATATAGATCTTGAGCATCTTTAAACATCTACAAGTAAATATTAATCGCGAGAATTGAGCAGCGTAAGCATAATTAATGATAAAACGAACTTACCTGTACGTGAAGTTCTATCATAATTATGCGAGCTGCTCAATTCGAAGCGATTAATATGACAGCCCACCCGTTTAGTGTATAACCCTCCCATAACTACCAAGATCTATTTTTTCCTATGTTGTCAGTGATACATAACTAATCCATGTGTGTTTCAGGACATGCTTTAAACTTATAATGAGAATAAAATGGCGTGTGATCGGCGAGATTGGGTCGAACATGAGTGAATGAATGATTTGTTTTAATCAAAAAATTACTTTTAAATTTTTAGATTCTTATTATTTTCTCTAAAATATTCGTGGTAATGGCCGAGAAATACGAAACAGTACCACAAGTAAATATTAATCGCTTCGAATTGAGCAGCTCGCATAATTATGATAGAACTTCACGTACAGGTAAGTTCGTTTTATCAATCTATCTTCTTCTATACCTACTTATAATAAATCTGTAGAGAGGTCAATTCTGTACATGAAATATATTTACAAAATAACTATCGGGGGGTGATTAGTGATCGATACTGATGCCAAAAATGCAATCAGTAAAATTTTTGTCTGTCTGTCTGTCTTTCTGTCTGTCTGTCTGTCTGTCTGTCTGTATGTTATTTATAGAAAAAAAAACTACTCGACGGATTTTAACGAAACTTGGTACAATTATTCTACATACTCCTGAGCAGGTAATAGTATACTTTTCATCACGCTACCATTAATAGGAGCAGAGCAGTGAAAGGAAATGTTGGGAAAACGGGA
Organism: Xestia ashworthii; assembly: GCA_950022955.1. Taxonomy (NCBI): domain Eukaryota; kingdom Metazoa; phylum Arthropoda; class Insecta; order Lepidoptera; family Noctuidae; genus Xestia; species Xestia ashworthii. The sequence goes on along the minus strand of OX465562.1, from coordinate 8,611,822 downwards.
GAAGTTACTTGGTTTTTTTAGCTTCCGTCGCGTGTGCAGCCTTAATGGTTAAAGCTACATAGAAATCATGTATAACGGAAATTTTCCACATAAAATTATATAAAAAATATCCGACGACAGCATATGTCTATCTTTTATAGTTGACTCACAATAACACGTGTAACTCCCGATAGCTTAGCAGTTCGGAGAATAAATGTGAATGTAAGTTTGTTTGTTGCGCTTTCACGCGACAACTACTGAACGGATTTGGATGAAATTTTGCACACAGATAGTTTATAACCTGGATTAAAACATAGGATACTTTTTATCCCGGCAGTAAGATTCCATGGGACAATAATCAAACTTCACGCGGGCGAAGCCGCTGGCAGAAGCTAGTCATTAATAAAAGTCATTGACGCCAGGTCCAGAGATAATTTAACCGGGTAACAGTAGGATCTGTTGTCCATACATTTTGACCATTTATGCTTTGCACTTTTTTAGGAAACAGGTAGCTGTTTATTTTTAAAATAACCGATGCAAAATATGTTTGGGAGTACGGAATGGTGTACTTACTGAATACGCGATCATTTTTACGTCGATATCTTCCTTCGGGTGACCAGTCAGTTCACCAAACATTAATTCAAAAACTTTTACTTGACAAGCAACGATTAGCAAAAACATTAGTTGTCATTTCATCAGTAAACCAACCATCAACGACAATTTTAGCAAATAATTCCTTCGAATTATTCACTTGGTAAAATAATTATCCGATTAACTTTGAGTAATAACGTATTATTTGACAAACAATTCATTATTTTTTCATTTTACGAGTATCTGACTAAAGCAACGTTTGGAATAAAGACATTACACAATATATTGTGTCGGATCCGGTCATTGGTATGGACACGGGAATGAATCAAAGCGCGCCAGTGGTGACATCACGCGACCTAGAGACCAGTCTACCCCCCGCCATGGCGTGCTTTCTACAGAGTCCTGACGTTAACAGATCACCGTGAGGACGACATTCTGGGTCGGATCGCAGCGGAGTTCAGACGTCTTGAAACTGTATCCGATTCATTGTGCCCATTTAGTGAGTGTTAGTGTGAAAGTGTAATGTCAAGTAATTCGTTAGTTTACTCAGTGTAGATCTGTTTGAAAAGAGTAACCATGGAGTTTCTTGCCGGTTCTTCTCCATGGAAACAACCAGCCCGAACCGAGCACCTGACAATAAACAAAGTATCGCATTTAGTGAGTTTTCATAGCACGAAACCCGTCTTCTGCCCGCATAATGCTCGAGCCTAACGAAATAAATCCTGACAAACCCGACATCAGAATTGGGATAAAATCGTGCTAATGAAATCATGCTGCGGGGACAGTGTTAATAACAATCAGTGTCAACTGCGTAAAAACCGAAAAAGTGTCGAAAACAAACTTAGTTCGCGATGAGTTTCGTGTGTCGGTTATTGAGTGCAATAAAAAAACGGACAAGAAAGAGGGTAGATCGAATTGTCTGCATAAACACCCACCCGCAATACCTTTAGTTTTATCCGTGATCATGTAAACACCCACCCACAATAACTTTAGTTTTATCCGTGATCATAGTGCTTGCAACAGCGCCGAAATACCAGAAACTCAAAACAGACAGTAAACAAGTGTTATTTACCAAGTAAAAAAAAACGGGATACACATCGTTTTTTTAGTGTTAATGACAATCAGTGACGGTTACTATTTGAAATGCAAAACAAAGACTTTGTATCATTTAGAGTATGTCGTGGGACCAGTTTAAAGAATTGTTCAAGGCCAGATTCGTGTACGTCGAGACATTTTCGTCATTTACGTGAATAGTGAAAAACAAAAATAAACAATGTAAAATATGCGCCCGTCGTCAGGGAGCGAGACACGTCTGATATTTTCATCAGTACCACCAATCAAGTGTCGCGAATGCGGCAAACAACGACACAAACAAGCGGATTTTCGGACGAAGACGACCGCCCCATCAAGAAGCGGTTGCCTGTGACGGCTGCTACAGGCGTTGGGCAGCGACCGCAGGCCTGCAGCAGTTCACTGGTGTGCTCCAAGTGTGGCACGCCGGGGCACATTGCTAGTCGCTGCGCAGTAGGACAGCGTTGGTCGTGTGCTGCTGTACTGGTGGAGAAGCAAGTCGACCTTTGCACCGTCGAGTCGGAATATGGAAGTACTTTGGTGAGTGTTTCGATTTTGATTCTGGAGCTGAATGATCTTTGATGAAAGAGTAAAATGTTTCCTGTTAAAGGTTGATTGAGATTTTGGACGGTGATCGTCATTAACTGAAAGTTTTGAACGTTAGGCGTGCCTACAAATATGTACAGGGCAGGCTAAGGAAGATACCAGTGGGTCACGTACCAGTCGATATTGAATAATGTTGGTGTTTAGTTTGATGATGATGAGTAAGCTTAAGTGGTGGCAACCTGTGCCTGTGTGGCAACCTGAGCCTGTGTGGCAACCTGAGCCTGTGTGGCAACCTGAGCCTGTGTGGCAACCTGAGCCTGTGTGGCAACTTGAGCCTGTGTGGCAACCTGAGCCTGTGTGGCACCTGTAGGGCTGAGACTTTTAACGGTGTGCATACGTAGTGTATACGTAGTGCATACGTAGTGTAAGTGTAGTGCATACGTAGTGCGTACGTAGTGGATGCGTGGTGTAGACGTAGTACATGCGTAGTGCGTACGTAGTGGATACGTAGTGTATGTGATACATACGTAGTCCATGCGTAGCTTGCGTAGTGTGTGCATTGCAGACGTAGTCCGTGCGTAGCTTGCGTAGTGTGTGCGTTACATGCGTAGTGTGTGCGTTGCATACGTTGTGTACCACTGTTTTAGTACCCTATCGGTTTAGTAGTGTGTTTGACCATACCAGTAGTTATTATTGCAGTTGAGTTATAAAGGTTGATTTGAACGACTGTGGTACATGGCCCAAGGGTTGACCTATTTTCAAGTATTACCAATTTAACCGTGTTTGATTTAATAAACTACGTCGTTGGTCTAGTGGTGGCAAACACGACTGCTGAGCATGAGGTCCTGGGTTCGATTCCCAGATCGGGCAAAGTGTTATTGGGTTTTTCCATCAAGAATTTCTCAGTGAAGCCACGGAGTCTGTGCCCGGTTGATGGCAATAGGCTCGCCCCCTATTACATGCACACTTTGAGATAACTGGCAGACTGTGAGTGTACTATAGGCACACCTCAGTTTAACCCCTCGGGGATTGCAGGTGTTATGATGTTTGATCTTATTAGGGTAGGATTCGGTTAAGATAAAATAGAGTTCTTGACTTTCACCGACCCGATGAATATAGGGTTGGGTCAGGAGTGACCGAGTGGAACAAAATTCTGTGGTGGAGTATTTGGTTGCAGGTATCATCACACGAGGACGTGTGCAAGCAGGATGGCCGTGTCGGATCCGGTCATTGGTATGGACACGGGAATGAATCAAAGCGCGCCAGTGGTGACATCACGCGACCTAGAGACCAGTCTACCCCCCGCCATGGCGTGCTTTCTACAGAGTCCTGACGTTAACAGATCACCGTGAGGACGACATTCTGGGTCGGATCGCAGCGGAGTTCAGACGTCTTGAAACTGTATCCGATTCATTGTGCCCATTTAGTGAGTGTTAGTGTGAAAGTGTAATGTCAAGTAATTCGTTAGTTTACTCAGTGTAGATCTGTTTGAAAAGAGTAACCATGGAGTTTCTTGCCGGTTCTTCTCCATGGAAACAACCAGCCCGAACCGAGCACCTGACAATAAACAAAGTATCGCATTTAGTGAGTTTTCATAGCACGAAACCCGTCTTCTGCCCGCATAATGCTCGAGCCTAACGAAATAAATCCTGACAAACCCGACAATTGATTAATTGTGAAATTAAAAAAAAAGATAATAAATGAATTTGGTTTTCTGTAAGCACAAATTATGTGACAGAAAGGAATCGCTGCAGAACCGACTCCACGTAGTACATATTTTCTGCCTTACCCTAGAGTGTAATTTAAACCCGCGTAGGCGCGGAGGGGCGAGGCGGCCCGCGAGCTGAGGAGCAGCTGGCTTTATGGGGCTACCTCACGCCAGCGACCTTGAGCGAGTGGGAGAAGTTTAGCAATAGCGTATACCCGTGCGTGAGAGTGGTCAGCGACTAAAAGCCGTATACTAATATAAAGGGCATTAAATTGTCTTTGAGATGATCTTCAAAGTTTCATGCAAATACGCCCGATAGTTTTTGCGTTAAGATCGTTTTTTTGCCGCGTTAGACATTACTTCACAAATTAATTACACTAAGTTATAAAAATATTTCTTCACATTTTCACATATCAAATTATGAATGAAATGGTCTAGTATAACACATATTTTTTTCAAAGAAATAAGACTAGAAGTTAAGACGTGATGATCAATTTAAAATCACTAAAAGTCATGTGTCTGCGCCTCCGCCGCGGCTGAGGCTGGCCGGCAAGCCGAAACTGCGGACGTGGTGAACGTTAAAACTCTCCACGATAAATACTCGCGTGTGCCCGCCGGAGCTCCGCAGCGCCGGAGCCGTGACAGAAACCATGTCTGCTGCATGTTGCACGTTGCATGCTTGCTGCTCGCTAGTTGCATGCTTGCTGTTCGCTTGTTGCATGCTTGCTACATTCTTGCTGCATGCTTGATGCATGCATGCTGCTTGCTTGCGGCCTGCTTGCTTCTTTCTTGCTGCTTGCTTGCTTGCATGCTTGCTGCATACTAATAGGTATACGAAACGTTGCTTGGTTGTAAAATTATTTGTCAATGGAGTTTTCGGAGTCGTTACCCGTGGTCCCGGTGGGTCGACCCATTACCGGGTCCATGGGTAATTTTAATTACCCGTGGTTCCATGGCACTAGGGATTGTTTCCTGGACTTCTGAATATATCGATAGATAATACAAATTCATAATATCAGTAAATCATATATAGAAGAATTTAAATATTTTAACGGTTTTATGATTCTGCTAAAGCGGCCATTATATACACCCCTGATCAAATCTGAGTTTTTACGAAAAATCCGACTCATCTATGTAGTTTGTAACAAATGAAGAAAGTGTTTTAATAACCTTCTTGCAAACATCAATATCCTCTTATCATTACCATCAGTTATGATAAGTACTATAAATATCGAACAAGGTAATTGATGAACAAATGAAGATAAAGCCAGCGATAGTACATGTGTGTATCAATAATATTCATTTTTAATTCTGAAAAGATGTAGATATAGTATTGGGGAATTTGCAATAAGTAGGTCATCACATTACAGTGTGACCAATAAGACTGCTAGGTTGAAATAGAGTTGGGCGGGCCATGTGAATGCATCAGGAATTCTGGACCGATGGCGCTGAGCTGTCACGCAGTGGTTGCCAGAAGGCAGGCGTCGTTGCCGTGTTAGGCCTAGAAAACGCTGGCGTGGCGAGTTACAGGCGTTTGAGAGAGTTTGGCCGGAGAAAACTTCACAGAGAGGAGAGTGGGTCAACGGGAGAGCTCTTTGCACAGCAGTGGGACCAAATGGGTTAAAGAAAAAGGATAGGTATGTGGATGTGGAATCAATAAAATAATAATAGGTCATTTGTCTTATCTTTTCCCAATTATGTTGGGGTCGGCTTCTAGCCTAACAGGTTGCAGTTACATGGAGAGAGCGACGCCTATCGTCCACAACCCAGCTACTGGATAATTGGATCTTTGCATGGTAACCCCGGCAACGCGGCGCGTTTTGGCTTAATGAAATGTCACCCGGATAGTCCAGTACCGGTTATCGGATTAGGTCTAACACATGCTTTCTTCATAGAAGATAGATTTTCAATTACCTAAATCGGAACAATCAACTGAGCTAAATGGAGTTATCAGCAACCGTCCCAGATATAATGCCAGTGTGGAGCCCCTTTGCAGGATATTATGTCTCACCTCCTTTTTCGTCCATCCTACACAGCCAGCTGAACCTTCCAGGATTACGGCAACGCCAACGAAAGAGCTGTGTGCAGGTTGCTATTATACTAGTCGGGTATTATTTGAGTCCATCGACACGCAAAGTATTAGCCGTACCGTTAAAACGACTGTCTATTGATTTTGTTTTGTAAGCATCATCAAATCAATGCATAAATATTTTCGTCTCGTAGCCAAAAGTATTTTCGCAAACGATTATCTTATAAGAATCGTGCTATTGGTATCGTTCGCCGAAATCGCAGCTAGTTATATTTTCTCGTAAACTTTTAAATGTCGGCTCACGAATTGAAGTGCTGTCAATAGTCGGTTTATGAGGGGACACCGTTAGCTTTTATTCTGCGGTTCACGGAATGTTGTGGTAATGTTTCATAATCGAACAAGTGCCTGACGAGTGTTTTAGCACTTGGTCTCGAGTTTGAACGCAGACGCGCACTTCTGATTTTTAGGATTCATGTGCGTATTGTATAATTATCACATGGTCGGTAAAGGAAAACGGTAGGTACTCGTATACCTGACAGATATTTCTTGACGCCATGTAAAGGCAACTCAGAGGCCCCTTGCCGATACCACTTGGTAAGACTGGTTGTCAGACTTTTGGGGCCACTGTCTACCTGCCAAAGATGGACAAATGACAGTCGAGACCAACAGCTTAACGTGCTTTTCGAGTCACAAAAAAAACGTGATATTCTTTTGATGCTATGAGCTCCCGATATTTCGACGCTGTTGCAAGCATCATGATCGCGGGAATACTTAAGAGATATGCGATTCACGCGACGATTCTAAAACAGTGCATTTTGATACAAGTGGAGAAAGTTTGTTTTTGTATTCGAGGCGGAATTAACACACGAGCCGTAGGCGAGGATGTTTAGAACTGCAATAACAAAAATGTCCACGTGTATCAAACGACGTTTTTCAATACACTTTTGATGAAATAAAATAAAAGATTTTTTTTCCATTTATTTATCTGCAATCAGCATTAGCTATAAGCAAATGTGTTGTAGGATGTGGCAGCTTGAGTGTGTCCTCCAATGATGTCATCTCCTCGTCAGTAGACCATAAAAGTGGATTATATGGTCAATATGTCTTTCCGTTTTTTGTAGCTTCTAGTGGTTAGCTTAGTCGCCAATTTGTTGGGGTGTCTTTCCAGCTTCCCTTTATATGTCTCTGTTGTAGTGTTATGACTCTCTTCCTTCACCGTGCTCATCCCCAGATGATGGTGTATTTTTGCGTTAGTGGTGTACCATGGGACATTGCATAGGTTTCTGAGGATCATGTTCTGCATCCGCTGTATTATTATGATATCGGAGTCACAAGCGCTGCCCCAGAGTTGTATACCATACATCCAAACAGGTTTAAGGATACTTGTATATATGAGTAGTATATAGTATGTTGTCTGTACTGAGTTTGCTGTTTCGGCCCAGTATCCAGGAGAGGCGAGTGTATCGAAGTTTGAGTTCTTGTCTCTTACCCCCGAATACTGAAACGTCACTCAAAATGTAAGAGCTGCTTAACATTTGAGAAGCTCCTAAACTTACAATTTTGTATGGCCAAACGTCATTTTTGAGTATCTGTTAAATATAAGTGTTACTTAAATTTTGAGTGACGTTTCAGTATTCGGCCGTTAGTTTTGATATGGTGTCTCCATGTAAGGCGTCGGTCTAGGTGTAGTCCAAGGTATCCTACACTGTCTTGATGAGGTAGTGTATCGTTTCCCAGGTGTACAGGGGGGCAATTTCCTTGTCGCAGTGTGAACGTAACTTGTACGGATTTTGATGCACTAGCCTTTATTCTCCATTTTTGGAGCCAATTGGCAATCTTGTTAAGGCTGATTGTTTGTAGTTTTTGTGTTGCGAGCACAGGGTTCTTGTCGCTTGCGGGCCCGTGGACGGTTAGCTATGGGCTAGCTAGCCGTCCGTCCGTCTAGTGACGACAGGCCGTGTCGACGGCGCGTTCGTGTTCCACGCGCGCCTCAAAGAGATGTCAGCAGAAGAGAGGGGCCCGCAAGGGCCGAAGCCTGCCGGGGTTGCGGGACTGTTCGAAAGAGATACCGCGGCCCCGGAACGTAAAGGGCGAGGAAGGAACATGGATGGGTTTTAGTCGGTAAGAGTCTGACACTCCCTCCTGCTCCGCCCAGAGTGGGAGAAGTCATTTGATGATTTCCCATCCTAAAAAAAAAAGGGTTCTTGTCGCTTGCCAAAATTGCCGTATCATCTGCGAATGTGGCTGTAGTGACATTCTCCTCTTCTAGCAGGTCAGACGTATATATGGTATACAGTACAGGTCCCAGGACTGATCCTTGTGGCACGCCAGCATCTATTTGTTGGAATTTGGAAGTGAAATCAGCTTCCTTCACCTGGAAGAGTCTATCTGCCAGGTACGATTTCAGCAGTAGATAGCAGCTATTCTTGATTTTGCAGAGTAGTCCTTCATGCCAAACCTTGTCAAAAGCCTGTTGTATGTCGAGAAAGACTGAAGAGCACTACTCTTTCTCCTCTAAAGTCTTTCTTATTTTATCCACTACCCTTGGACCTGCTCCACTGTGGAATGGTGCTGCCTAAAGCCAAACTGGTGATTAGGGATGATATTATTTTTCTGGAGTAGGGGTAGCATTCGATGTAGTAAAAGTTAGGTGGACAATGCACTGCTGTGATGTTGAAGTTGCCGCTCCAGTCCTGCACAGCGATGGTGGTGGCTTGGATGTGATCAGTTTTATAGTGTGGCATTTGATGATGTTTGATTGTCTTCTTGATGATCACAGCTGAACCAGCATGGCCTGTTCCGTCTGGGTGATTTGTGACATAACATAAGCGGTCTGGGAATGTTATCAAAGATGTACCAGTGCAGTGGGCCTCAGATATAAGTGGATGTCTAACTTATATTGGGCGAGTAGCAGTTCTAGTTCTTGTTTATTTGGGGTTAGCCCATTTATGTTCCAGCTATTCTTAGTGCAGTCATTTTGTTAGTTTGTCAACTAGTTTGGTTATGAGAGTGAGAGAGAGTGTTCATTTGTTGAAAGATGATGTCAAATTTTTCAGTGTATTTTGTTAATATTTCTTCTAGTGTCTGGGTTACTTGACCTGAGTTGCAAGGTTTGGAGTCATTATGATGAATGGGGTTGTTGGCTGGTAGTTGTTGTAGGGTTTCAGCATAAGTTACCCTTTGTCCTTGTTTTGGTGATTCTGTCTGCGTTCGTTGCTTTTCAGTGTATGCTTGGCTTGGGTTCTTTTTTGTTTTCCTTATTAGAATTTCTTTATAGACCTCGCATCCCTTATAGTTGGCTGGGTGAGGTCCATTGCATAAAGGCACACAATGCAGGAGTGTTGCAGTCCCGTTTTGGGCAGTCTGATGTCTTATGGGATTGCCCACATTTGACACATCGATTGTGTAAAAAAAAGTCTTTTGTTTTTTCTCTCTTCGGTTAGCTTTAAAACGTGGTGTATGCACGTCAGTGATAAATAAAGTGTTTTATAAAGCAAGTGGTTTCAATCCTGTAAAACCAGTTAAAATACAGTCCAAACGAACGAAGGTAGCCTCCGAGCTTACACCGAGGTGAAACTGCCACATCGATAGGGGCGAATACAGTAATTTTTTGTGTGGCCATACTATTGGCACCGTTGGCATTGGACTATGGTTTTTCTTTTCTTTAGTTCCTCTATGGTGACTGATTGGTTATATATATATTTGAGGTCTCTAATAGCCTTGTTATTGGGACTAATAGGAAGACTAACGAAAATAGTTTAAGTTGGTTTCTTTTCAGGTCCATATCGGGCATTAATTATCTCGCCTGTGACTGTGTTCCCTGTTGCCTCTATTTCCTCTTTAATTATGTGTATGGGTATTATATGGTTTGGTGCAGATTCTTAATGACAATCCTGAAACATCTATTGTATTTTCTGTTGAAGGCGTGACCTATATTAGGCCCTTTTCTCTTACTATGGATATTATCTTTTTATAGATCTCTATGTCGGTAGAGCTAATCTTTAGTTGGGTCTTGTTAACTATTTTATACGTAAACTGATCTTTGTCTACTACAGTTTCCAGGAGTTCAGTAAGTTTATTGAGTTCCTCAACTCCATAAAGGACAATTGGCGGTGGTCTAGGTTCTGTTGGCTTATCATTGTCATCTGTCAAATCAATTGGTAGTCCAGTGAAGCTGTTTGATGTTATTGTTGTTTCTATATGAGGACTAGTTGAGATTTTCTTTTTGTTTCTTTCGACAGGTACTCTCTGCCATTATGGGGGACATGGTAAGTTACTCGAGGTGGAAGTTGTATCATCTTTATTTGAAGTTGTAGTATCATAATTTGTCATCTCTCTATCAGGTGTTTGCATTTGCTTGGATCCCGCTGACGTAGATCTTGGCCTTGTGAGGAACAAATACTTTGTTACCAGTATTAGCACCTTCCTTCTTTCTTCCCAATGTTGGCGAAATTATACCCCCCCCCCCCCCCAGATACAGTGGGGCTGCCCGAGTTGGACTCGGGGAGCGATTCTCCGGTAGTGCCGGTACCCTCCTGGGGTAGTTTATTTTTTAAATTCGCTTCCTTTTCTAAAGAGCCTATCCTGTGGCTTCATGGTCGTGTTTTTTGGGGGTATTTGGGTCCCCAAGGCTTACGATAGCCTCTACCAGTCATATTCCTGCCTGGGTGTGTGGTTTTACCGCCACTGACTCGGTCGCCGTTGCCTCGTTTGTTGTCTAGCAGGGAGCACCGCGGAAGCCATTTGGCTTAGCCGCCGCCATGCGGCGCGTGCAGGTGAGGTTGACAGTTGGGACGGTTCAGATGTTATATACCGTTCTCACCTTATTCCCCCATAAAAGAATGAAAAATATTTTTGTCATGAATTATTACGAAACTATGATTTTCATTTTCTTTTTTTTTTCCGCTCTGCTTTCGCCAGGTTGAAGGAGAAGCAAAGGTATAAAGCCACTAAACAGCCTTAATTTTTTAACATTTTTTAATTTTTAACACAAATAAATGTTAATTTGTTAAACAAAGTAAATATTAGTTTTAAATAAATGTTCATGTCTATCTATGTATTCTATTTATAAACATAACTTGGATTTTCAAAAAATGATTACGCCGCGCCGTGAAGACGCATATTGCATTGCCGAAATTTAAATAAAATACATTCACCACTGACTATAGGCATTGAAACAATTTGGACTAAGTATAGCTATAGTTATCTGTGGCAATTTACATTCCCGCACACGTGTTGGAAACTGTCAAAAAACGCACCCGTGTGAAATGCATTGCATGTTGAACCAGTTTTCGAGGAAGTGTATTGTAAAAATAGAAAACATTGTTAAAACAAAATATTCGTTCGTCAGTGCTAGTAAACGAGTGTTGCCATAGTAGAGCCTACGCTATCATATGATAGCGTAGGCTCTACTATGGCAACACTTGTATACTCACTAAGCTGCGTTATCAAATACAAGCAAGTGGTCGTAGGCGTACGCCCGTCCAGGTTGTTTGGCAAAATGGGTTATAACATTAACAATACTGATTGATGAATTGAATATCGAAGGACAGTTTTCCGTAAGAACAATATAAGTTCAAGCGATAACCCGATCACGTTTAAGTAAAGCACCGGGCTTACACAAACAGCAGTTTCGTTAGTGCCGTGTACGAATGTGGTTTATTTCATTGATAAAATAATACATTATGGATCTTTCTGCGATGCCATTATTGATGCCATCGGGGGCGATCGACGATGATAACGAATGTACTGATACTGATGTACACTCAAGGAAACGCCGCCACCGCTTTATTTTTCAAAAGGTAGGTACTTAACTTTGTTGATTTTATATACTTACTGGAGTATTTTTTTGTTAATTATCGGTCAGTCGGTAAGTCGTAACCAAGACAAACCGTAATTAGTGAGGAGATTTCTTCTAAATTTAGCATGATTTAATGCTAAAGTAGGGCTTGGAACGCGAGAGGGAGAGGACCTCTCATCCCAGCCACCGCGGGAGAGTCATCGGGCGTCAGAGACCACGTTGTGGCCCCCGGCCACCGTAGGCGCGGGCCTGTGGTCGGTGAACAATGGGTTAGCTCGCCGTCCGTCCGTCTTATGACGACAGGACGTATCGACGGCGCGTTCGTGTTCCACGCGCACCTCAAAGAGATGTCAGCAAAAAAGAAGGACCGAAGCCTGCCAGAGCTTCGGGACTGTTCGAAAGAGATACCGGTCCGTGGCCCGTTTTATTCAATAAAAGTCTAGAAAGACGTCCACTGCTGGACATAGGCCTCCCCCAAGTGTCGCCAAATTGACCGGTCCCGTGCGACTCGCATCCAATTTTCATCATTATTTTCCATTAATGAAGCTGAAGGATAAAATATGCCATATTAACCGTAGAAAGACGACCGTAGGGGTAGACGTGTTCCCTGCGGACTCTCCGTCCGCATTTCGGCCCATTGTGCTGTTCGACGAGGTGGGCAAGCTCTTTGAGAGAGTAATTGCAAACCGCCTCGCCGAGCACCTTGGGGCCGAATCTTGCGGAGAACCAATTTGGTTTCCGCAGGGGGCGCTCCACCGTGGACGCCATCATGCGCGTGAGAGCCCTCACGACGGGGGATGCGATATCCCGGGGCGGGGTTGTCTTGGCGGTGTCTCTCGACATCGCCAACGCCTTCAACTCCATGCCCTGGAGTTGCATCAGGGAGGCACTCCGGTATCACCGGGTGCCGACCTACCTCCGTCGTGTGATCGGGGACTACCTGACGGACAGGGCCGTCATCTACCCCAGTCGCTGCGGAGATTGGAACCGGCGAGAGATGTCGTGCGGTGTCCCACAGGGATCGGTTCTGGGACCACCCCTGTGGAACATCGGTTACGACTGGGTGCTGCGCGCCGACCTCCCTAGTGGTGTCAGCGTCGTTTGCTACGCAGACGACACCCTGGTGCTGGCACAGGGGAGGTCGCACGAGGCGGCGGCCGACAATATGACACGCGGGGTTGCGATAGTCGTAGAGAGGATCCGGCAACTGGGTCTCGAGGTGGCACTGCACAAGTCCGAGGCCATGTGCTTTCATGGGCCTCGGAATGCGCCGCCGTCGAGATCCACACTGACGGTAGGAGGGGTATCCATCGGCGTCGAGTCGACGTTGAAGTACCTAGGACTCGTCCTCGACAGCCGGTGGAACTTCGTGGAGCACTTCCGACGTTTGGCCCCCAGGCTGGAACGGACCGGGGCTGCCTTCAGGCGGCTCCTGCCCAACCTTGGGGGGCCAAACGCCTCCTGCCGCAGGCTCTACGCGGGGGTCGTGCGGTCCATGGCCCTTTACGGGGCCCCAGTGTGGGCGCGTTCCTTGAAGCGGCGTGCCGCTCATTATCTGAACGCGCCCCAAAAAGTGGTGGCCGTAAGGATGGTCCGTGGGTACCGCACGATCTCCCGCGAGGCGGCGGGCCTGCTTGCCGGATTGCCGCCATGGGATCTGGAGGCGATAGTCCTCGCGCGCCTACACGAATGGCGCGCGGAGGTACTTCGCCGGGGGGAAACTCCGCTGCCGCGGAAAATTGCCGCTCAGCGGACCGACCTCCGGCGCGATCTCATGGCGACATGGAGAGAGCGACTGTCGCAGCCCCGTTCAGGGCACGCCACGATAGCGGCGGTCCCCTCTTTGAGGAGTGGCTAGAGAGGCGCCACGGCGTCCTCCCTTCCGCCTGACGCAGGTCCTCACCGGACACGGATGTTTCGGGAGGTACCTGCACCGAATCGGGCGAGAGGAAACGCCCGGGTGTCTCCACTGCGAGGATCGACCGGAGGACACGGTGGAGCACATGGTGGAGGTCTGCCCTGCGTGGGCGGAGCACCGCCGTGTCCTCGTAGCGGCGTCGGGGTTCACGTGGTGGCTACCGGCCACCGTAGATGCGGGCATGTGGACGGTTAGCTATGGGCTAGCTAGCCGTCCGTCCGTCTAGTGACGACAGGCCGTGTCGACGGCGCGTTCGTGTTCCACGCGCGCCTCAAACAGGTGTCAGCAGAAGAGAGGGGCCCGCAAGGGCCGAAGCCTGCCGGGGTTGCGGGACTGTTCGAAAGAGATACCGCGGCCCCGGAACATAAAGGGCGAGGAAGGAACATGGATGGGTTTTAGTCAGTAAGAGTCTGACACTCCCTCCCGCTCCGCCCAGAGTGGGAGAAGTCGTTTGATGATTTCCCATACTAAAAAAAAAAAAGGGGGTAGACGTGTTCCTGAGGCCCTGAGCGGAGACCGCGAATCGGCAAGCGTAAGTTGGGACGCCCTCAGGCTCGGTGGAGCGAAGATCTTCTCTAGGTGGCTGGTAACAACTGGATGAAAGTTGCTGGGAATCAAGTTGAGCGGCATGCGATTGATGAAGCCCATGTCCAGTAGTGGACCGCTGTGGGCTGACGATGATTATGATGATGATCTTTAAATTTTTTACAAATTATGGGAATTCTTACAAACTCTGTCTGTAGAATAACTGTATTAGTGGAAACAATTCAAAAAGCATTTCATTTTCAAGGTGCAGCTTCAATATGTCTAAAATCATTCAAAAAGACATGGGATTCTCTAAATTCATGTCTCCCACAGAACTATGCTAGCTTGTAGTTCTTCAATAGGCCAACTATTCATTGTACCTGCCTCACTGTAACACAAAGCGTGACCTAATGCAGTCATATGTTGATAATAATTGGGTTGACTTGTGAGTTGTGACAGTCCACTGGGACGGATCTGTGGCAAGGTCGCCTGCCGGAGGTCGACCCGACCCAATTCCTTATTGTCCATAATGAAGAGACGCAAAGTCTGACAACAGTGACAACCAGTCTTACCAAGGGGTTTTGATATTACCTAGTACTAACTGGGTTGTGGAGAGCAGTGTTGACGATATTTGAGTCTGAATCAATTTCAAAAATTCTTTCGCTACTGGAAAACTATACATTATCAACGAATAACATAAGCTGTATTTTCTCACCGTATTCTCACGGGAATAAAGAGAGTGAAATCAATTATATTTATATCATGCAAGTAAGACGAGTTGTCACAATTTTGGCGGACGAAGTCGCGGGTGAAGTGCTAGTTTACTAATATTCTGAAAAAAAAAACATTTTTTAAAGCTGTTCAAGCATTAGTAATATATTTATTTATTTATTCAGCCCAGTCAAAATCAAAATCAAAGCATTTATTTCAAGTAGACTGGCACTTTTGGTTCCAGTCACAAGATATAAAAACTGTGAAAGTACTGTAGTTGCCCATTCCCTAGCGTAGATCTCTGTGGAGAAGAACGGGCAAGAAACTCCATGGACACTCTTTTAAATCAAAATATTGTTACAAAATCCTGGTTACATCATTCATGTTGAGATGGTATATTATGTGAGAACAATGTAGCAAGACGTGCACGTTAAAAGTGTCTATAGCAAAACAAAAATAATATACAAGTCAAAAACAAAATAATTAATTCAAATAAACCATGTCGACTAAGACCGGTATATTGTGAAATAAGAATAACTCCTATATTCGTTTCAATTGTATATATATGTTACTAAGCGACCTGCCCCGGCTTCGCAAGGGGGCAATGTAGCATATACATACAATAATACATTTTATTAAAAACCTTCATCTTAAACCACTCTTTCAATTATTTTTTTTTTATTGGGACAAGCCCGCCACACACGCCCAAACCACTGTAACTCCTGAAAGCCAGAATCAACAGTGGCGACCACCAGAAAAGCGCCGAGACAATGAAGCTCGACGAAGTCCCAGAGAATGAATTTAACTGTCTTGGATCCCGCAACGAAATTAATCAGAAAGTATAGCGGAGGAGTAGGAAAAAAAACTGTAATTTCCACTTCCCTCAGCAGGAAACAGAACGAAACAAGGCCAATAGGCACAAAGGGACGTTTACATCTGGGATAGGCCCAGTTGCCTAGCACCACGGATAAATATTAACGTTAATGGGTCCTAAGTTGAGAGCTGTTATATTTGATTCCAATAATAGGCAGCAAAAACGCTGCTCACTCTTTCTATTGCTGAAAACTGCATAAAAACCGGTACGCAGTTTAATAGATCTAGCGTACAGACAGCGGAAGCTTCTCGTATTTGGACAAATTGTACCGAAATAAATTACATTGTTATTATGGGAATACCGGTGAATTACAATAACACCTATCTCAATACTAACAAACAGAAAATATCTTTCAAACAATAAAAAACATACTAATATGCATGCGATCATTCTGATTTTTTGGCAAATAATTCTACAAGCAATATATTAGCATGATACTGTTTTAGTTTTTTAATCAAGAGTTTTTTTGTAAATCGATAGAAAACAACCCATTTCGCGCTATTTGGCCCGCAGTGGCTGACGTTGAAGCTGGACAAACGATGACTGCAACATACGATCTTTAATATCTTTCAAATACGATCCTTCGATGTTTTCTAGTTTTGATTTTTGACCCGATTGCGGTGATAAACAAAAGGAATAGACATCAATTAGGCATGTGCCAAAATCACGCGAATACCAACAGTCCGACACTACGTCAGAATCTTATAGAAAAACCCGTTACAAAATATAACTTTATGTAGTAGTTATCTCAGACCAAATAAAAAGTAAAGACGGAGCGCTGCGAACAGAAAAGTGAGGCACCTCAAATTACGACTTACCGTGTACATACACAAGCACACGCACACACGTACAACGTAATTACGACTTGGCTGGTAAGTCTAGCTATCGCGTCTCGTGAGACAACATATGTGAAAATGCCGAATTGTGCAGTGAAAGGGTGTAAGAACAACTCCGCAAAGGAAAAAAAACAGGATGGAATCACGTATCACACGTACTTAATTTAGAAACCAATAATTTTCAATAAGTCAAAATAAATTTTTGAGGTTATTGCTTAACACAAGTGTTGCCAGTATTAGTTTTTTTGATAACCCTATTTTTGGGTTATAACGTGACACGAAACGTAACGTTACTCGTTTCTTATGATGGTTATCAGTTTTTTTTTAAGTGACTTCACAAAACGAAGAGGAAGAACCAATAAATCTAGTAAATGTTACTAGATATAGGCTTAGGTTCACCAACAGTGAAACAACCGACTGTTTCGTAATCGGCCCGCTAAACGTAAACAGTTTGTTTTAACATGGCGCGAGAATTTTGGTGTTCACGACAACTTATTCTAGCTGGGTTAGCTAACTGGGCGTTATATAAATGAGAATGATTATAATACAGTCAAATAGGGTGGGTAACTTAACACGTAAAAATTCGTACTAATGCGAAACATCTTAAATGGTTGGATTAGGCATACCTGAGATGACATTTTTGAACCATTAAATTATCTACGGTGCTCAGCTGTGGTGTTTGAACTTTTGTATGTTTCAAATAGTTTTTAACCTAGTGGCATTAGTACCGTTTATATCCACCCGCCAAAAGATCCTTGTATAGTTTTAAATAATTATTAAAAATACGTACATAATGTATATATACACGTAAATAATATAATATAATAATATTATATTATTTACGTGTGATGTTATGTGACATCCACCGATGCGCACTTGATCCGTTATCGTTATTTTTATTTTAGCGTTATTAATTATTAACGTTATTTTGGGGTAATTTGAATTATCATGGCAACACCGGCACACACACCACGTGTATCAAAAACAGGCCTCACTTTTCTGTTCGCAGCGCTCCGTCTTTACTTTTTATTTGGTCTGAGGTAGTTATAAAGTCGGAGTTCGCGACTCATGACCCTTCGCTGTCTTTGATTGACGGCGCGTTAACTCCAAAGAGTGTGAGTACTTATCCACCTCCACATCCCAGTTAGCAATGGTAAATAGTACGAAACTCCTTGGTAAGACTGGTTGTCATCCTTTCGGGCGACTAACTACCTGCAACGATAGCCGTTGCAGGTAGTCAGTCGCCCGAAAGTCTGACAACACACAGATCTGGGTCACACACAACCGGGTCTAACAGCTTTTAACGTACTTCCAAGGCACAGAGGAAACGGTATGTAATGCATGGTAGGTATATGGGTGATTAACTGTTATTATTTAGTCACGTGCTTCTTTTTTTTTTAAATAATTAATTGATTTAGAACACTTGTACGAATTTCATAATTTTCTTTAGTCCGCCCTCAGTGCTCATGATCATCAGCCTTTAGCAGTCTACTGCTGGAGGTAAGCTCCACTGATCGCTCGCCATTTAACACGATCCTCGGCTTCTTTGCTAAGATTGTCGGTCACCAAGCCTGAGGGCTTGCAGGCCAAGAGTCCGCTTTCACGAGAGATTCCATCTTCTTTTTTATTTTTATTTTATCTGCAACATAAACTCTTCAGTGGTATACTGTCAAAACCCCAACTTTTTTCAAACTTAATAAGCACCAAGTTCTATTAGGTAATACAAGACAATATTTTTTACTTATTTTTTTGCTTATAAAGAGGGAGTGAACGCCTCGCCCGCGCCTGTACGTTCTAATCAATCCAGGTTGGTTGTGGAATATGAGTGACTCATGATCTTGTTCGAGTATTATCATGTTTTACTGACATAATCAGCCGGCCACTTTGTTTTTATCGCTCAGCTTGGAGCAGTGCAGTAAACGCTAAAGCTAGAAAGTGAAATAGCTTACAGCCGACCACGAGAAGTTGTACCATTCTGACTACGCTACCAGTAATTAATTATGTTTACTCCGATTCGGTTGGTTTATGCCGGTGCGTTCCGATAATATGTGACAACAGATTTTTACATCCAGCCAGTCCGCCGACACGCGTCAGGCGGAGAACGCGCTTGTATTCGAATTTCAAAGTTCGGAATAAAAACATCGCGATAGTTTGACAGATGCCAAAAAAATAAAAGTCTGTTCTTTTATTTTTTGTGATATTTTTTAACAGTTTGCGTTAACTTTTTTTATTAATTTTAGCAATTTATTTTAGTAACTTTATTTTCGCGGGTGATAATTCGCGATATCATTAGGTACCGATAAATATATTTTTGCAGCAAGAGAGTTTTATGCACAAATGTAAGTAATCCATTATTTAAGTCCTACCCACTGACTAGGTAATTGATTTTAGTGTGTTATTTTGTATCATTTTATGTAGGTTACGAACATTGTGTGAAAACTTTAGCTAAGGTAGGGTTACTAGATTCTTGTTGTAATTTTTCAGTTTCGTTTATTTATTTATTTATATAAAATCCATCTATATATTTGATTGTTAATAAAACTAGTGTTATTAAGTGATAAGTTGTGACATCATCGAATAACAAAAACCTAGTTTTAAAACAATTTACAGCATAACTCAAGTTTTATAGTTAGTTTGAACTCTTTTTTGATAAGAATTTACGAAAGCGATAAACAACAACATTTCTTCGGGTGCCATTATTTTTATTACATTGCCACGAAATCGTCAAACAATTTAAATAGGTACCAACAAAAAAAAGCAAAATATTATCAAATAACATAATTAAGTATATCTAAATCAAATCAAATCAAATCATAATTTATTTGTTAACACAAACAACACATATATTTAATTGTTGTTAAATATTACCTATGTTATTATTTACATAGTACTATATATTATAACTGATCATCACACATTTGCCATTTTCATATTAACTTTTGAGATAGGTACTAATTGTTTAATAACTTCACTATCAATATCATCCTATCACTACATATTATAAAACAAAGTCCCCCGCCGCGTCTGTCTGTCCCTATGTATGCTTAGATCTTTAAAACTACGCAACGGATTTCGATGCGGGTTTTTTAAATAGATAGAGTGATTCAAGAGGAAGGTTTTTGTATATTATTGTACGCGGGCGAAGCCGCGGCCATCGGCTAGTAAATCATAAAATATAATTACTTAAAAAAAAAGAGAAAATAAAGATAGGTTTAGTATTATGTAATTTGTTGTATAATTCCAACACAGTGTAAATTGTTTGATGAATGAATAAATAAATAAATAAAAATAAATAAAATTATACTTATGTACACCCACAGCTTATTATAAAATAATCCCTCCTTGGCAGTCGGTTTAAAAAAACAGTTGTTTCCTTTAATACTGCAATACTTACCTACACGGTAAAATATATGGAACAGCTGATATTTTAGGGCCTATTACTAAGACTCCACCGGGCTCTCACACAGCAAACGTGTTTTTTTTTATATTGGTACTGAACCCTGCGTGCGTGAGTGCGACTCGCACTTGGCCGGTTGTTTTTCTTACTGAATACGTGGTAGGTAACCGTTTAGCGCAGGCGTTCCTTACCTTGTATGACATAGTGAGTGTAATATGACAGTTTTTCCATGGGAAAACGGGAAAACCACAGAAAACTGTAAATAAAAAATCGCAGCTTCTAAGTATAAAAATCAAAATTTACCCATACCGAATAGTTTTTATTTCTTGTTAATTAAGTATATTAACTTTAAAATGTCACTTACGGGATATCTTCCGTGATTTATATATACATATATTGAGCTCAGGAAGTCATGGAAAGAATCCCGTAAGTGACATTTTAAGTTTCGTTGTGAACCTTGATAGCTTAAAACAGTAATTACGTAAGTATGTTACTTTGAAATGGGACAAATAGGGTACTTTATTTTATAAAACTACTGCTATCAGTGGAAAAAAGATATTTTATTAATGCAATATGTACCTACATTTATCTACTACGAGTATCGCTTCGTTAAATATGATAAATAAATAATGATTATATATAAAGTAAACAAATAACAACTGGTGACCCCAAATGTCGTGATGTGTTTCTCTTTATTGATATTATTATGAATGAAATGTAACTACTTTTTACTTCACGCTTATTTAACTGTTACCAATTTTATAATTAGCAGTTATAAATGTTCTTTTCACAGAATACAATCTCAAAGTCATAACTTTATTGTCTAAGTACGTGGATACGTACCGACTGTATAAATTGCTTAAAACTTTTTTCAGTACCTACATTACATAACATCACGCAAATAATACACAACACGGTAATTTTGTTTGTTGTATTACAACACAGTAAGTTGAAAAGAAAATTATAAGTACCTAATTAAATCTTCAAAACGCGTAAATACAGATAATTACGCCTCAGTTCCTCAGTAAGTTTTTTTTGAATAGGTTCCTAGATACTTCCTACTAAGACTGCCAAACATCCTGAGAAAACGATTTTAATTCTCCCAACAAAATTGGCAGGGCAACGGTCTCCAAAATTCTATTAACGTTTATTATAAACTAATTAAATAAGCATTAGCACTCATTTTTAATTAAAATAATAAGTAACTGTTTCGTTATTTTAATAAAAACAAGTTTTAATTGATATGACAAGTTAATTACGTTCAAAAGTACCGCAAAACAATTATTATCCCCAAACTAGAAACAATTGAAATGTATAATTTTGATAAGTGTACTGAATTGATGATATTAAATTGGTATTTTGTAACATACTTACATAAATACTATGGAATAGATTTTTCCTCAAATGCTTCCGGTATCCACTTTAGTTCTATTCTGCAGGAAAGTGCATACCAAATGGATGCCTACTAATTCGTTATACCTGAGGATGAGGATATGACGTAACGTTAAAGCACTGGCACATTACCATCAGTAATCTGTCCAGCTGCGAAACTGTCCAGCTGAATATCTGTCCAGTTGCGAATCTGTCCAGTTGCTACAGAGCCCATCTGTCTAACCCTTTCCCAACACAATAAAGAAAAGGCAGATGATAGTGGGGTTGGCTTCCAGTCTAACCCGATGCAGCTCAATACCAGTGTTTTACGTAGAGCAATTGCTTAGGTACTGCTGACATGTATGTTTGTGTGTTTGTTATGCGTTGCAATGTCTTTTTTATAGATTTCAGGAACTTTCCCTGGCCTGTGTAGAACAACTGGGCAAATAATTTAGGAGGATATAGGGTACGGACGAATAGATATTATTTTTGTATTAACATGTTAATACAATCAATTTTAAAGGAAAATAACACCATACCTTGTCACCAATTTGGACTCAGACCTAAGCACTCCACCGTCGAACAGGTTCACAGAGTGTGCGATAGGGTTAGGAATTCGCTGGAGGAAAAGGAATTCCGTTGCTCAGTCTTCCTGGATGTTCAACAGGCTTTCGACCACGTCTGGCACAAGGGCCTACTTTATAAGATAAAAGCTTGTCTTCCTCACAACTTCTATGAGCTTATGAAGAGTTACCTAACAGATCGAATGTTTCAAGTCAGAGAAGCAGAGGCAACGTTGAAACTATTTGAAATAAAGGCTGGCGTTCCTCAAGGATCAGTGCTAGGGCCAATCCTGTACACGTTGTATACGTCAGACTTGCCAGCAGAGGACAACGTGACTACAGCTACATTTGCTGATGATACGGCAATTCTGGCTAGCAACCATGACCCCACAATTGCTTCATAGACGCTGCAAAAAATCAGATACTTAGGACTACACCTCCTTACGTAGAGGCAGCTTATAGAACAAGAGAGATGAGCTCAACTTGCGTTACAAAAACCTACACTGACTATTAGGGCTGAACAGCAAATTATCGATTGACAACAAACTCCTTATATAATATGTTACCGGCCAAACCCGATTCTAGGACAAACTAGTTTGGCCTAGGCCGACTTGGGGCACCCCGACACGGATAGATTAGGTTAGAAGGGTATATGCTTCCTGTTTTTTTTTTTTATAAACCATTCAGAAATAGGCGCCCTGCGAAGCGGGATTCCGTCGACCAGGTCTCCCTCGACTAGGATGCAAGAACGAGCTTAAGTTTCAGTTTAGCTGAGGTAAAACTAGTTTGTCCTGAAATCGAGTTTGACCGGTAACCTATATAAAACCATTTTAAAGCCTGTCTGGATGTACGGTTTCCAGCTATGGGGGAGCTGTAGCAACTCTAATGTTTCCATAATACAGCGAATACAAAATGTGATTCTGAAAATTATATTATACAATGGGCCTTGGTTCATTACAAATACTGAAATACACCACCGACTTCAGATGAACTCAGTGAAAGAAGAAATCTTGGCGGAGAGGCATCCAAATGAACTGGCCGCTGGATTGACAACAGACATGTTCCAAAAACGTCTTAAAAGAAAAGACATCCTGAGTCCTCTTGAGTAGCATAAATACATGCTTCACATATGAGTAGCTGCTCTCGCTGGAGAGCACTCTCCGACTGCCAAATGTCACTTACCACATCTGCTTAAAGTACACAAGACTGATTGCAGATACAAAAGAAGAAGATAAAAAAATGTTGGTAAATACATCCTAAAAGTTAACTATCCAAGTTTATGGGTAGGTTAGGCATAGCTGCATAGTTATTAGAACTATAAAACTTCTATAGGTAACTTTTATTCGGAAACTTTCCATTCCCCAACTATTAAAAGCTTTATGACAAGACACCTATTATTAGTAATCTGAGTTTCACAAACTTAAACAGTAGGGAAATCATAACTGAACCCAATTTCCTTTGATATTTTCACAAAAATATTATGCCCCTAAGTGCGACCCACTGACCCAATAATTTAATAAACCTAATATCCGTTATTGCTGTTTCGGCCCTAAATTAACATATTTCCTACGTGCTTCTCCTTTATGGAAGCTCACTCATCTTTTAGACAAAATGGATCTAATTATCAGAAATTCTTTATCATACATTTTAAATATGGCCTTAGACGACCGAGCCTGCACCTGGGCTCGGCGTCCACAAAATGTCTAGTATTAGTTTACCGGCTTTTATATCCTCGGTTCATGGCACTGAGAAATTAATCAGGAAAATCCTGGCTTCGACACTGGTTGATTTTGATGTGCCATGCTTCGCCGAGGCTATAAACGCTTGGAAACTATGCCCGAATTCTGAAGAACCCGACTACCCATTTTTCCAGAGACGGTGGGACGAGCCGCTCTGCAGAGTAGTTCAGATCAATCTACTGAACACGTCTGCTACTACTGCTGAGCGTGCGCGCCTGCTGGCTGTGGGTGAATGGGAGTCGGGTCTTTGGCTTCACGCACTACCGTCGTCGAGCACAGGCACGTTGCTCGACGACACCACTTTCCGCCTCGCTGTTGCTCTACGCCTAGGCACCCCATGTTGTTCTCCTCACTGCTGTCAGTGTGGTGAAGTTGTCAACAGCCTCGGACACCACAGCCTGTCATGCAGACGAAGTGCGGGCCGATTTGCGCGGTACGCGAACTAGAATGACATCATCAGTCGATCTCTTGTCACCGTCGGCGTTCCAGCTATTCAACCGACTTCCAAAAAGAAGAGGTTCTCAATTCGTCTGTTTTTTTTTTGTTTGTTACCTCTGAACTTTCGACTGGGTGAACCGATTTTGATGGTTCTTTTTTTATTTGAAAGCTGGTGCTTCTCGTGTGGTGCCATTTTAATTTGCTGAAGATCTGATTGATCTTCGGAGATATACAATGGAACTCTTCAAAAATAGACAGTAAATCTGCAGTGATTGCTGTAATCGCTTGTAGGTCGTTGTTTATACTATATCATGACGTAACATCATGCCTGTATGCTCTGAGGGGGTACGCAGATGTGTACAATACACCGAGATTTCGACAGTGTTTGTTATCTCAGAACTTTCGACTGGGTGAACCGATTTTGATGGTTCTTTTTTTATTTGTAAGCTGGTGCTTCCCGTGTAGTCCCATTTTAATTTGCTGAAGATCTGATGCTGATCTTCGGAGATATAAATGGAACTCTTCAGCAATACACGGCAAAGCTGCAGTGATTGCTGCAAAGGCTTGGTTGTTTATTCAATATCATGACGTAACATCACGCCTGTATGCTTTGAGGGGGTACTCAGAAGTGTATAATATACCCAGATTTCGACAGTTAGGTGTATTAAGTTCCATTTATTGGGGATAAGCTCTATTACCGTTTCATGTATCGTTTTTTTTTTATTGGAAAGGATGTACTTCAAGGGTACATTGACGAGAATTTGGTTAGGTTCTGATTACTTCTGATTATGGGATCCATGACAAAGGAACGGAACTCTTAAATTCTCAAGAGCAAATTAACGATACTCGGCCGAATCTTATATAGGCTATCCGGATATTTGAGTCACCTACCATAACGTCGTTATTAACCGACTTCAAAAATAAGGAGGTTCTCAATTCAATGTTTCCCGATTACTCGAAGATGGCTGGACCGACTTTTTTTATAATTGTTTGAAAGGGTATACTTCCCAGGTTGTCCCATAATCATAAAATCAGGATCTGATGATGGAGTCCTGGAGAAATAGACAGAACTCTTCACATTTTATAGGCACACTAGAAGCGATTTGAGT
Source organism: Xestia ashworthii (assembly GCA_950022955.1). Classification (NCBI taxonomy): domain Eukaryota; kingdom Metazoa; phylum Arthropoda; class Insecta; order Lepidoptera; family Noctuidae; genus Xestia; species Xestia ashworthii. The sequence continues at coordinate 8,586,617 of OX465562.1, read as the reverse complement.
AGTTTTAGGAAGTGTACTTTCTCGAAGTAATCCCATTTCAATTTGATGAAGATCTGATGATGAACTTCGGAGATAGGCAACTCCTCAATGAATGATAGCAAATGTACTGGGATTGCTGAAATCTCATATTTGTCTATTGTTTACACCAGTTCATAACAGAAAATCACGCCAGTACGCTGTGAAGGGGTAGGCCTCTAGTGTGGGACGCAACATGCGTCGATACTCTTGCGCCTTTCCATCTTCCTAGTTCATCGTGCTGTGCAGGGGCTGCCGCTGCGGCTGCGGAGAACCTCAAGCGGCGTAAATATAGTAACCTTATTGGTAACTATATTTTCGAGATGTTTGGGGTTGAAACTCTAGGACCGTGGGGTCCGAGTGCTCATAGCCTTTTCAAGGAAATTTCAAAACGCTTAGTTGACACTTCCCGTGACGGCCAAAGGATTAGCGTTACCATTCAGCGTGGTAACGCTGCCAGTCTCTTGGGGACATTACCAGTTGACAGCGTTGAGGAGGAGTTTTTTGACGCCATTTTTTAAGTTTTTAGTTTAGTTAGTTAGTTTAGTTTATTTTAGCAAATTGTAAATAATGCTGTAGAGTGATTTTCTGAATAAATTTATTACTTTAGTTCCAGTCTAGTTAAATGGAGGTAATAGTCAAATACGATTGGTTCCTTATATAACTTGTTCCTTTACGTCAAATCTAAGAGTTTATTGTATTTGCAAAATATTGCTTTTAGACCCTTAGTCGCAAGTCCCAATAGAATCCACTAGCACAATTGATTTGAATTGATTTTTTGCACCTACTAATATTACTTACATCCGTAATTCTAGCCTGCAACTGTCTTAGCCAAGGTAATTATTTCACAGGGATACATAACTCACGAATTAATCGAACTACCATGATACAAGCTGCAGCGTAATATATAATTTTGTTTCTGTAATAACTAAGCTTGCTCACGAAGTGTTAATGTAATAGACTACTTGAGGGGATTCAAAGTCACCTTCTCTACTACTTATCTACAGAACAAAAGTAATTTTGTTATTGTAAATTGTAGTATAGATTCCTGTAAGTTCTGGGCCGACTCATTATAAGGAATTCTTCAAAAACTATAGGTACATTACCATCATCATCTGCCTAGCCTTTTCCCAACTATGGAGTCGGCTTCCAGTCTAACCGGATGCAGCTGAATACCTGTATTTTACATGGAGCGACTGCCTATCTGACCTCCACAACCCAGTTAATACTGGGTAATACGATACTTACCACTTAGTAAGACTGGTAGTCAGACTCAAAAAAAAACAAAAAAGCAAAAAAACTAAACATAACAACATTAAAAAAAGGAAATAACATAACACATTATAACACCACGGGTACCTAATAGTACGACCCATTTCGCCAGTTCGTAGTCCGTGACTGATGAGAAATTCCTGATGGGAAAACCCACTGACTGTTTGCCCAACCCGAGAATCGAACCCAGGACCTCTTGCTGAGCAGTCGTACTTGCCACCACTAGATGAACGAGGCAGTAAAAAAGGAAATAAGTAGGTAATAAATTAACCTCAAACCAAACTAAATTTAAAAATCTGCTTCTTTAGGTAGGTACTTAGAATCCGCTATGAAAGAATTCTAAAACTTTGTCTCAAGATCAATGAAACAGAAAGGAGACATTGCTTTACTTGCGTATTTATCTTAAAATAACTGCAGGTTGCAGGCTCGGTTACATATTGGAAAACTATTGTTACGAAATAAACGCACAAAAACACGTGATTCGTACGCGTCGCAACTGACAGCATTTGCTTACCCACGCTCTACTTGCAATTTTCTCGTAATAACTTCTACGGAGATCATAATATTTTGTAACACCCGACTTTTGGGCACAGATTGTTAATAGCAGACACGTTTATGGTTTAAATTGTCCACACCACAACTTTTCACTAACGTAACTTATTGGCCACGTAAACTTTGGAAATACACCATGTCATGCTTAAACTACTTAGATGATTTGCATTTTAAAATATTTGATTTTATTCGTCTACAATTTTGCTATAATGCTCCTAATTTTATTCATAGAAGTAAAGAATCCACTAACATCAGTTGAAGCTATTGAAATTCTTTAATAAAAGTTTTGCTTCTAATTATTATTAAAATTAGTGTTATTAGGAAGTATTTAGCAAAAAGATTAAATATTACAACTGAACATGAACGAGTAAAACTAAAAACAAGTATAGCTTACTTACTTAGTTAAGTTACAAAAAACATACAGTAGCATGTTCTCCATACTCGTACAAGCCATACAACACAAAACAATTGATTGATATTCAATACATATGTCCATTACAAACTGAACTTTCACATTGACTAATAACGTTGGAAACAAGTAAAAACAGAACACATAAGTTAGGAACAAAGACACATTGCGTGATGTGAAAAATTTTAATGGAATAATTTATGGAAACAAAAGGCATGGCAAGTGGAGTCATGGGTGCGTTCTGGATCGCTATAATAAAAGTAAAAGGTACAAGTATGTACTGCAGATGGTGTTCAATGAGATAAACTGATAAAGTTTAGTGACGTATCTTGCATGCAAGAGTTTGTTTACATTCAACAGTATTAGCCGTGTTCGGTCATCGACGCGGGAACTTATAAATAGTTCAACGATTTCTACCGAGTATTACAGACGCATTCAGTCGATTGATTTGGTAGCTGTTAAATAGTTTGTAAACATACTATGTAAGTAACACTACTGTACCAGTATAATTATAGAAATAAACATCGCTTTTTAGGTTTTATTTCTAATTACACAAAGTAATCAAGTCTTCCACCATATTTCTACCTGAACTACTCCTAGAAAATGGATTTAACCTTTTACCAAGACCTTTTAACCTCATAAACCTTGAGAAATTGTATTTTGCAATTTGGAGTGACATGTTATTCAGGTCTTGGAGTTTTGCAATAAGATCAAAGGCGGCCAATACTATACGAGAGTTTTATCTTGACTAAAAAAGTACTAACTTCAACACACAATAGGCAATGAAGTTTGAAATCAGGACATTCAGTGTTACATAGTCACACGATAAAATTGAATAAATAATAAGTTACAAAGGAGCTCACCAACCAACACCAAGAAAAGGTTTTCGTTTTTAGGGAAAACCTGAAGACGTACCTATACACCTAAAAATCAACAACAATGTCCTAGACCTAGATACTACTTTCATGAGTTACACAAATAACAAATTGCTAATAATAAATATCTCAATTACGTGATTTCTTATGACTCACTCGTGAGAAATAATTTATCAAATAATATTTTTTATTCAATAATGAAATGTCACATACACAGTTGTAGGTACTATCGCGCTCACTGACATTCGACCACTTATCACCCATAAACCCTGTGTGATAAGGTTCAAAAGTAGTGGACCCTCTGTAAACTCGGTAGTACAGTCACGAGCACCAAGTTCAAATAGGCATGACGACAGTATCAAAAAATTGCAAATCTATTTAGTCCGTCAGTTAGAGCATTAGAGTTCTTGTTGGAAAATAATGGACATGTATTTTTAAATCAATGAATATTGACAAATATAGAACGCATCAAAACTCGGGAATGGGGGCTCGTGACTCGTGACGTCAGAACTCCATAAAAATTATAAAAGCGTATCTTCGTAAATTTTTGGATATGTAACAAAAGAAAAAATACGGGTCAAATTTTTGTTGATAATCTGACTAACGGACTAATTATTATTTTTGCCGTCCACCGACCCTATTGTTATTATCGCGAAAATTGGTTTATAATATTTTTGATGCTCGTGACTGTACGCAGTGTGTAGTTTAATTGTCTAATAAAAGTCATCAACACATACGTTCCTACTATGGTGGTATTGCTCGTTCGTTACAAACCGCGTTGTTCTAACTAGGTAGATTGTTACACCTAAAAATATCGTGATAAGACTGTGAAACTGAGTCATTTCTGCCTATAAACCTACCTGTGTGTTTACTTTTCTGGAAAACTAGGTCACTCATTTTATTATTCCTACTTTATTTTTTGTTTAAGTACATGAAAGGTCGTGTCAACATTTTTCGTTTAAATTAGTCTACGCACGTGAGCCTCCGTGTCGGACACACTTTAAACATTTTTAATGTAAGAAAACAGTACAAAATTAAGTGTAATATTATGTTCTTTGTTCAGTGTAAATACGAAGATGTGTTATGTATTATTGAGGTGGGTACCTAACTGTTATATAACTGCTGCTGCTTGATAGCTACCTAGCGGCTGTATTTAAGTATTACTAGGTATAAAGGGTGTAAAACACCTCTTAACGAAACCGAAAGGCACTTGTTCTCCCCGTCATTGCGATAATTTATTTGTTCTACACCATCCCTGGGAACCGTCTAGTTACGGAGATATTGGGGGTCAAAGTTTCCCCTTTTCGGCAAGTTTTTATTTTAAATACAAGTTTTAATTGTAAGTTTTTTTTTACTTTAAACACCTCTACGACCCCCGTTTCTATTAAATCCATCCACCAGCACAATGTTTTAAGTAACATTGAGTTCTACCACAAAACGTGATTTTTCACCCCAAAAAATAGTGGTTTCTCCAGCTATAGTTTTTGCGCAAACTTACTTTTTTTATGTACGGTCGAATAAGCTATTTGGTTTACATTTTACAATGTAATTTGTGGGTTAAACTGTAAACCAAATAGCTTGTTCGACCGTACAGAATGTTTGGTTGATGGCATCGTGATGAGGTGGTGAACGCCGCCAGCATATCAAGCATAGTGAAGCTACTACAACCGATTTTCTTTAATAGAATTTTAACTTTTTGTCGCTAAAGCATTAGGTTTAAGGTTGATTGGGAAGATTGGTCAGTTTCTGGTAGCTTGATGTGCTGGCGTCTTATTTTAAGCAATGTCAAATAAGCACACACATATCACAATATCGTTGCCAATTTATGATATGTAACCGTACACACTACACATAGGTACCTAGGTATGTAGTACACATGACAACTATTTCGTTCCATACAACAGGACGAAACTGATAGTCGTATCTTGGATCCTTCCGAAGTTCCGATTCGCATAATCGGCACGCAAATATCTATTTAGATTTTTAAGTACCACTTGTGAACACAGAAGGCTTTACGATCCGCTTTCCCGTCAACGAAGGATTAGTATTCTTTCTTTGTCCTGTCTCTCTGTCTCTCATGAATATTTCTTTTTTGTCCAGCGTGTTTACCGCGATTTTCACACGCGTTAACTTAGGTTGTCTTTAGGCCTCACGTTAATAAAAATAAAAAAAGTTACGAAATATTAATCACCTTCGTACTCAATCACACACATTAATACACAATTCCCATAAAACGTTTTCAAATCTCCGTTTTGGTATTCCAATCATGCTCCACATTGTTCCGTGTCGTGAATTAATGTATTTGTAAAAAAAACATCTGATACCTCTACGAAATTTCTATTTTATCAAATGGCAAAGGTTTAAAAATGTACATTCCATTACAAGGAACTGCGGAAGCATTGGGTAAGTAATTAAGCTCATTGGCTTAATGAGACATTTCACTGAACCGGGTCACCGGTCGTACGGACGAGTGTACTACTCACAATCGCACTTACTTTGAGAACATCGCCGAACAAAGGACTTGACTAATTACGTCTGCCTTAACATAGTTGACGACGTAAGCGCTGCGTGTCAGAGGGCTTTAAATATTCTTATGTTATGCCTAATTGTGCCTTCTTTTGGGTTTGGGGTTACGGGAATTTCGTCAACTTTCCCATGCTTGGCTGTTTGTGTTAGCAACTGAGCATGGATCATTTTCAAGTGCATTTCAACTTGTATTGCATACATTGCATTATTAAAATATAAAAATTACCTACTTACTAGTTGCCCGAACCATAAAGATTTCTAATCGTGCTTTATTATGCTAAATGTTCTATTGAGGAACTTCATTAGAGGTTTTTTAAGCGATTTGATCGTATCGCATGGCATATAATATCGTAAAATCCGACATGTACGGTATATCCGTTGCAATTTGCTTTACAAAACGTTTATTTGAATCTATTATACTCTGAGCTACCGCTTTTGCAATTTTATTGAAAGATCATTAGGTACAAGGATTACTACTGTCTGACTATGATCGATTTAAAACTACAAACTGTAATAAATAAAACCTTTTACTTATCTACACTGAAAAGGGCAACAAGGATAATATCCCACATTGATAAGAAATCATGGCGTGTGGTTGTTACACTTATAGTTGTAAACGCCAATGTCCTTGGCTTCGATAAAAGTGAACCATAGCATGAAACAATACAAGCTACTCCTACTTCTATAAAGATTACTACAAAATATTATACTTACGTTTAGGAAAATAATAACTTCAGGGGTAGAAGAAGAAAGTCCTCGTACAAACCTGGCTTAGGATAAAGTCAAACATTGATCTGTTTACAGCCGCCAGAGACGCGAACGGCTCGGTCACGGCCGCTCCTTCTTGTCATGTTTACATTTCCTTATTATTGTTTTCAATAACGGGTGTTAGTGCTAAAAATACGTCAACAACAAAGGTATAAATAAACGATTTGAACTGTACATGTTTAAAACAAGGGGAAATGCAAACAGAGCGCATTTCCATTGTAATCTCATTGTCATCCTGCGCAATATTAGCGTGAAGTAGGCTATTGTGGTCTCGTGGGCGATATACTACATGGCTGGAACTGCTCGTACATGTTGGTCAAATGCTATCTCATTAAATTAGACAAGCGATACCTACTGAAAATAGATAGACAATGTGAACAACCGCTTAACAAGTTACTACTTATTAAGCATGAACTTTGACCACAATGAAGAAATGCGGAATAGACAAGACAAGATTTAACGATCATAACATGCGATTTTACATTAAGATTATCTGCAGCCCGCATCGCTTCTCTTGCGTAGATGTTATCGTAAAAACACGTGCATTAACATATAGTGCTTTACTGTATTCATCTCGAGTTACCACGGTTTCCAGCAGGCATGGTGTGCCAGACAGGCTTGATTCCCTGATAAGTTTGCTAAATGATGCCAGTTTGTACAGGCACTAACAAAAGCTACACGAGCTATGGTTATGGGATACTGGACAAGGTCGTCCAGGACGTTATGCCCGACCTCACCCGCGATAGGCTTTAGCTTTTGTTTAATTTTATTGAAATACAACATGAATTGAGTCTCGAGGTTAAATCTGTTGCATGCCTTTGATATGTTTAAATTGATTAGCTAAGTAACAAAAGAACTCATATTATGAATTCAACCTTGTTTTTTACAAAAATCCATGTAAGTAATACCGTCATGTTGTTAAATAATTTTCAAAACTAACATAAATTATAAAGTTTCACGAGTCGCCTGTAAAAACTGATATTACACATTAAAAAATATTTTGCTATGGACTGTACATCAAGAGATCAAAGATAAGTGTTCTTAAAGGCACAATGAGTCCATTCAACGAGTGGAGCGTAGGTAATAGGGGAGAGAATTTCAATGCACTATTATATTTGTGCCGAGAACAAGACGCAGACATAAGTCATCCAAACAAGGTGAATTGGCAAAACGAGATAAGGGTGACGATCAGCGGGCTAAAAATGGCTGCTTTAGCAGAATCATAATATGAATCATGTTAAAATTCTTAAAATGGACTTTGTAGCTATAAATAAAATAAAATAAATAAATATTGCTGGACGTTACACACACCACCACGCACCATCTAGTGCCACACTAAGCAAGGCTTGTGTCGTGGTCACCAGACAGTTGATATACTAGGTACATGTATATTTTTTTGTTTGTAAATACATACTTATTATACATATAAACATCCATGACTCGGAAACAAATGTTCATGCTCATCACACAAACATTTGCTCCTACCGGGATTCGAACCCGGGACCCTAAGAACGTAAGGCAGCCTATGACTATAAAGTCCATTTTTTGACCCCCTGATCAATTTATTTGGTCTTTGTAAAGTAACACAATCACCGAACGGTTAAATAGAAGAGCACCCAATAGGTTCCCACATTTCACCAGTCAATACAGTCAGTCAGTTTATACAGTCACATGTTAGGGACGAACCTATTATCAACCGGCATAAATCCAGACCCCGTGGCTGTTACTCACCTCTCACGACCTGGGAATCGAACCCTGGACAGTCTTTTTGGTCTTCGTCTCCTGGCATCTTTAATTATCAACTTCTAGAGGCTGTTTCGAAGTTTCAATGGCTAATATAAAATTAACTCATGTCGAGAAATTGTGTGGAATACTACTACAAAAAACGGCATAAAATAAAAACACAACTTCCAAAAAAACACAAAATAAATGTTTTTTTTTTATGGACTCGATGGTCTGAAATAAATTTTATTATTATTATTAATTCTTTTTCATTTACGAGGACTATCAACTGGTTCTTTGGAATCGTTTTTTTTATAGTGGTGTAACATACTCAACATAATAACTGCATATTATAAGCAATCACAATGTTTGATACTCTCTCATCTTCGCTAATAAACTTTTCATCGACGCGACGTTCAAACTGATCGAGATGCAGATAATGCAATTTCAACCATGCATTCTGGAATGTCGTTTTATGTTTTCTATTCTTAACTTAAATGAGGTTATTGTTTTTTGCTCTCTTACTTTATTGACATAAAAATAAGAAGGACGCGGTATTTTGGTTATTCTTATATGTTTTACTTACAAGTTAGAAATGCAAGGCTTTTAATACCAAGTTCCTTGTCATCATCTACCTGGCCTTTTCCCAAATAAGTTGAGGTCGGCTTCCAGTCTTACCGGATGCAGCTGAATACCATTGTTTTACATGGAGCGACTGCCTATCTGACCTCCACAACCCAGTTAGTACTGGGTATTACTGGGTAATACGATACTCCATGGTAAGACTGGTTCCTTGTCTTGCACTTAAATACAAGAGACATCAAATTATTTATCAGTACATTATGTACTATTATTAGAAGTAACACATAATTATGATGACACACTGTACGCCCCCTTATTATTACATTCCATTTCTATCTCTTTTGTGTGATCAAAACGTGTGTGAATCGAATTTACACATAATTAAAAAGTGACCTTAACACAAGACCAATATAACCACTTAATAAAAACTATGAAAAAGTCAATTAAGCGGTCGATCACCTTAATTTATACTATGTATGCATAATTATATAAATAATTTATTATAGCAACAAGGTATGATTAGCAACTGTCAACTTTTTCATATAAATGATGATGACGAGATTACATCACACTTCATCAGTGACAGGTTCGTTCAACTTAAAAGTTTATGGCAAGACGTGATATATTTACTTTCCCAATAACATTAATTAAAAAATCGTGTTTTATTTTAGTCAATATTTTCCTCGAGGCAACTGAACTGAGTAAACTTGAAAGTTCACCCTATAGACTGACCCCATCAGAAGATTTTATAAATTACCGGCGCAACTGACGAAAACAAGTTATTCGGAATGCTTAAATAATGGATAGAAGCCATTAAAAGATACAACTTTAAGAAACATAGACAAAAACGTACCTAATCAAACTAAATATTATAGAAAAACTTTAAATATGTTTTAATAACTTATCCTTAATTTTTGGTTTTGTATACTTAATGAAATATATAATTAAAACTATTGTTCTGTTAGCTTTTTTTATTGATTTTAATTGGTGTTGGTAATTAAACTTACGCTACCGTAACAACAATACCGGGTGTCGGTGAAGTAGGCACATCCGTCTTAACAAAAGTCCATTGGTAAACTGTAATTTGTGGTTAATCGTGATCTTTTGTTGCGTACTGCAAACAAATAAGTTATATAAGAAACGCAATAACTGCAAGGATGAGCTAGGTATCACTTTCTGTAGGTATCCGCCTACATATTTACTTGTTGATACCAAACGCGGTAAACCACATAATCAGAATAAAAGAATATAAGGTATGCGCAATCATGAAGTATTTTGCCCTTTGTTCTGAATGAAACTGATTTTCTAACTATAGAATGTTTTATAGCGACACTGTTTCACAATTAACGACTGGAAAGGCGTGTTCGAGGAGTGATGAGGCATGTGGCAAGTTCGATCTCCTCACACAACAAATGTTTGCATGGCCTACAGATTTTATGTGTTTGTGAGTCAGTACACCACCCAGTATTTCTACACATCCATCCACGATACCTACGCAACATAACACAACATCACGCCTGTTATCCGGAAGAATTAGGCAGATATGTAACTAATACCAACATTTGCCAGCTATGTTTAAGTACTATGTAATAAAGAGCGAAACAATTGCCATCAGCAGGGAACCAATCGGCTCCGTGAATTCTACTGATAGATTCCTGATGTGCAGATCCATCACTCTTTGCCTGACTTTGGAATCAAACCTATTTCATACTCAGCAATAGCGCTAGCGACCACTAGACCAGCGAGGCAGTCACACAACTCTCCTTTAATTTGTGCAGTCCAACAAAATTTTGTAAAATCTATCTTTACAGCGCCATCAGCATACAACGATAACCAACCTATAACGTTCCCACTGCAGGGACACAGGTCTGCTCTCTACGACAGGCAGTGGGCTATATGAACCTAGTGCAGGCATATCACTCATTCAGATCCAGCCCGTCCCTGTGCCGTCCTCCCCCAGCGATGCCCTAAGCCGAGGCTCGAACCCGACAGGGGGTGCCCTTAGCGTGTAGTCGCTTGACTACACGCTAAGGGCACCCCCAGTTTGTAAGTTTTTTTTTGCCTTGACTGGAGACCTGACACTCAAGGCACCCACAGCATCGTCCGGTTAAGCAGATGCCAATCTGAGGTCTGAGATTTATGTGCGAGATGCCATTCACCAAAAAACAAGGTGGGTAGCAAGCAAATTAATTTATCGAATTTTTGCTAGTGCGGGCTGGTGGATATCACATTCATTATTCGAATTTTTGATCCTATCATATAACATCCGGTCCTCGCGATGTTTCCCTTCACTGTTCCATCAATGACTACTCGTTCAATGATTGATGATCTTCTTTATTAAAGCATAGAAAGAGAAACGCTTGCGTCATTTATTTGCAGAAATCAATAAGGGAATGATCGGCGTTATCGGATAGCTTTCCGAGGCAAGCTTCACAATGTGATAAAACTGTATGGTAATTTATGATAAGCGCAAAAAAGCCTTTGTGTGCTCTGCAATTAGCTTGATGATAAAAATGTTGATAGAATTTTACTCTAACGTAATTATTGAAACCATGCTTTCAATACTGTTATCAGGAGAAACAGGTTAATAACTCCGAAGTCATTGGTACTTTGAAAGATAATAAATTTATTTTTTTGTGCCACTAACATGACTAACACATAATGTGTTCCAAGTTAGATAAACCGGTAATTAGCATAATAATACCAATCGTTTGTTTGCTAGTTACAGGAACAACTGTTTTTTTTGATGAATGACGAATTGAACAAAACCTATTTAACGAAAGTATGTTAAGAACAAGAATATTTTAACATGAAGATTTCGTTGTCAAAAATATTTATTTGGAAAAGGTCTACGTCCTGCAGCCAGTCGTCACAAGACTAAAGATTTTTTGTTTTAGTCAAAAAGAATTAGTACCGAATGCTATTCATATGTATGTACTTATTAGGTATTTGCCAGGAGATAAGCTAGCCAGCAGTTCGCGGAACTGTTATGCGGCATACCAGGTGCTTTGAATATTTTTGTCGCTCGTTTATCTAACATACATGTCTACGTTATGATGTTATGTGAATGTGAATGTTAGGGTTGTCTAATTTGCGGGCCTGTGGACGGTTAGCTATGGGCTGGCTAGCCTTCCGTCCGTCTAACGACGACAGGCCGTGTCGACGGCGCGTTCGTGTTCCACGCGCGCCTCAAAGAGATGTCAGCATAAAGAGAGGGGCCCACAAGGGCTGAAGCCTGCCGGGGTTGCGGGACTGTTCGAAAGAGATACCGCGGCCCCGGAACGTAAAGGGCGAGGAAGGAACATGAATGGGTTTTAGTCAGTAAAAGTCTGACACTCCCTCCCGCTCCGCCCAGAGTGGGAGAAGTCATTTGATGAATCCCATAAAAAAAAAGAAAAAAAAAAAGGGTTGTCTAATTTGTGCCTGTTTATTGCATCAAAAATTTGGTGATAGTTATGTTTCCTCAGATTTAGCTAAAGTACGTACCCTATGCATTTGCTTTACACTGCTTCACAAAGTTTTGGTTTTTCAGAAATTCCGGTCAACTGAAATCGCTTCAGTTTTTCTGGTAGTGGTTCCTTATTCTAATGTTGATCAGGCCTTGTTTTTATTGTAAATAATTCTTATTTCATGCATCCATTGATTATCAAGATAATAATTAGGTACCTAACCCACGACTGTTTTTTCCCAAAAACAGCAACCCAAATGGCATAAGTATAATTTTTCCTTCTAATTTACACAGAAAGAAAAACTTTTTTGCAAAAAATAAAACCGACTTCAAAAAAAAACAAAAAAGTGAAAAATAACTTTAGCTTCTGAAGTCGGTGACCTTTGTTTGATTGATTTAGTTTTTTTGTCACCGACTTCAGAAGCTAAAGTTATTTTTCACTTTTTTGTTTTTTTTTGAAGTCGGTTTTATTTTTTGCAAAAAAGTTTTTATTTTTTCCCTTTTTAGTGGTTCACATGTGCTTGATATACATGGAAAGTGCATACCGTTACAATTACAACAAGTCCAAACACGACTAGGGCACATTGTTTCATTATGGAGTTCCGTGACTCTTGGCTTCATCATCAGATCTGATGGTAGAATGGTTCTTATCAAACGCAAATGCTTCACTTGTTGTAGAAAATACCAAAATCGCAACACGTTTTCATATAAAATTTGAAGAGTTCTCTCGATTTCGCCAAGATTCCATCATCAGATCCCGACTTGGTGGATATGGGACCATTTGGAAAGAATACCCTTTCCAACAAAAAAAGAATTTTCCAAATCGGTTGGCAAGCGACGGAGTTATGCCCGAACAAACATAAAAAAAAAAAAAAAAAAAAAAAAAAAAATAGAAACATCCGAATTGAGAACCTCCTCCTTTTTTAGAAGTCGGTTAATAAACAATGTAACCAAAACTAATATTTTCATAAGTTAACACTTCAAAGAAGGAAGTAAATTATATAAACAATGTGGGTAGAATCTCGAAATAGCATTGAGCTAATTTTAGTAGCCATTTGGACAAAACATTGGAGTTGATACTTTAACTCATGGTACCTAAATATAATTATAAAATTACGACGGCACATTCTACGGCAAATAAGTAGGTAATGTAGGTACCTATATTCCAGAAGAATCCTTATAATACCTACTGCAGCTCCTGGATCACTATACATGACCACTTCTGGTAGAGCCATTATCAGAAGTGGTATCGAATAGGAAATCGGTGTGTTTGTTTGTTTGTATTTATCGTAAGGGTAAATTTTCACTATCTCTAATGAGACTGTTTCTTTCGGTTACGTGACCAATAGGCTAGTTTCCACCATCAATAAATTGCAAAACTAATTAGTCCGTCAGTTGAGTATTGGAAAATAATGGACACGTATTTTTGTTTTTGTAAATCACTGAGTACTGACAAAGATAAAACGCATCAAAACTCGGGAGTGGGGGCTCGTAACGTCACAACGCACTAAAAACTATAGCACGGCGTGACGTATTGCGAATTTTAAAAGCGTCGTATCTTCGTCAATTTTGGTTTATGTAACAAACGAAAAAATACGGGTCAAATATTTTTTTATAATCTAACTGACGGACTAATTAGATTTTTTTAGGACACAAGTCTATTGCAATGGGATGAATCTGATTGGAACGATTCTGAAACTTAACTCCGATAAACGTTTGATTTGGTATCGTATGAATCTGATTGGAACTGCTTTGTTAGCTATGAGGTTGCACAAGCGTAACTGCTGATTGTGGTACCCAGTAGCGGTAGGTACCCTGGGTCTGGTGTAGTGTAAAAGTCGTTTTCGGACTGATAAGGTGTTTACATTATTTTTGTGATTCTGCCGCAACACTTGTCCTGAATGTTTGAAGCGTAGCAGCCCTATCAGTTATCAGCAAGGTGATGCGTGGAATCCGCACAGAATTCTGATCAACAATTCAGTGCATACCTACCATTTTTTGAGCATGTTTATACTAGAAAGCCACTGTTTTGCAACTAACGCGCGAATGCTTGCCATTAACAACAGACATTATGCAGGTACTTACATATTTAGTGCAATATCTACACTCCTTACATAATCTTTTAATATTTATGTTTACACGATAAGCTCATAAAATTTGAATCGGTATTTTAGCATCTATTTGTATTCTTTAAATTCTTCGCGTAGCCAGTATTATCAAATCGTGAATAGTCTACAACCTAACATATTTTGTTCGTGTTTTTTTTTAGTTCAGTTTGTTTTTGAGAATATATCAGGACCAGTATCTAAACATCTTGTTGGTTTAATAATGAACATCCTGTAAATACTATACCTAAGTGGTTATTGGAAATCTTCACGTTTTTTTTGATGATTGATTTTCGGCTATTTTAATTTAAATATTTAAATATTTTAAATGTTGTTCAGTTGGTCCCACATCTCTTCTTTTTATTTTATGCCTGATTTTGTTTCTCCATACAATAATATTTAAAAATCAGCCCGTAAGCATAGGTATGTACCTTCAACAATGAAATCAAAGACGCAACATGAGACAAACATGGGATCAAACGTTTGCACAAGTAAACCGGCTTCTTTAACCTAATTCACACACATGGTGGCAATAATACTTGTACTGTTCGTTATGGTACAGCGGTCAAGGTATCGATGTGCGATACACTTTCATTGTGGAATAGAGAAATTCTAGATGCGCCCGCGACGATATCGCGGAAATAGGAAACTTATTGGATTTGAAATCTGAGCACCAAGTCGAGATTGAATTATGTTTCCATTCAACTCACTTCAAGAGTACCCTATGTAATAATATATTATTATTTATTGTTGAACAGAAAGGGGCGGATAAAGTGAGATGCTAGAAATGAAAATGTAGTCCTGAACCATTAGCGATTATGCTGGTATTTATGGTGGTAGGTAGGTAAGGCAAGTTTGGTACGAACCATTAAAACTATTTTAAAATCGTGGAAAAAATCGGTTAACATCATATCTTCTACCATAGTGCTAGAATAGATCAAAGAATTTGAATGTCAACCACTGACATGACATTGGCAATTCAGTCATTGTTATGATGATATTCTATGTAATATTCTCTAAAATGAAAAAAAAATGGTCTATCAAAACATATTGGAATTCCTTACATTGCAGCAAATATTCGGCCACTATTTCCATATAATGCCGTGGCTAATCGGCTACTGACCGATGCCTTTTAAAAGTTTGTTCACACAGCGTATTACAGGTATAATAAAAACAAATAGGCTATTTTGAATCTGACTATAATTTTGAAACACACACGTTTCCCGTTTCATGTTTTCCTGCAGAGTGAATGTTTGAACAGGAACACGCCACGTGGATATAGACCTCTTGTAAAAATTATAAATCCAAAAAAAAACCGTTATTTTCAATCAACCCCGACAATCCCTGGTGGATATAAGTCATTAGGTTCCTACGTCCCTTCCAGCAACTAGATTATACGCAACGACCACTTTTCCCGTAAACCTATTGTAATACGAGTAGGTACCTATATAAATATATTCGTATGGAAAAAAACGCTTTCTTGGGTGCAGTTACTGACTAGACTAGATAATAACATCGACATGCAACATTACAAGCTGTTGCCGCCTCGTTTTGCATCTTCAATAGCTGGTGTTTCACTTTTCACACTGGTTAATATTGGCAGTGTCAATAGCCCATGAATAAATTTCATCATTTAGCTACATCTTTTATATACTTATATGTAAAGTGGAATTGTAAAACTGTTATATTTGATAACTACTATTACCTACAGTGAAAGCAAGAAATGAAATTGTGTGTAAAATATTATGTCTACTACTCGTGTCGTTAATTTATTACAGGATGACCATAAATCACTTCTTGAACCTTAGTGTCTAAGTATGTTCTGATTGTTTTTAAATATTGGTATTTTCTTTGTTACAGATAATGTTAAGAAAGAAGTTGATACTGTCATTCTCGTTAATAACACTGGTATGTGTAGTAAGCGCGGTGGTGCAGAATACTGCAACGGGCAATGAAATCGACTCGGCACTGAAGAAATCACAGACCAGCACAGGGGGACCTTTGTACCCGAAAGCAACAGAGACAAGGGACTTACGGACACTAGATGGACTATGGAACTTCAGGAAATCACCCACGGATCCCGAGACTGGGTATAAAGCCGGCTGGTTCGAACAGGATCTCGACAAGGTAATGTACCGAGTACCTCCGTATATAAAAAGTTCGTTGATATCATACGCCTAAGGGGCAATACCACTAGACTCGTGCTGGTATGTAGGGACAGATATTAATGTGTTGCACGTTTGTTAAATGTAAAGGCCTAATGTTTTGGTCTTGCAGGCATGCAAAGATGACGAATCACGATGATATGTGCGATTAGGATGACAATTCCATTTACGGAATCTTAAACCTACCATCAATTAGGATTTGAACGAAACTATCCCTCGAAATAACTTACTTAAGAAAGGTTCAGTGTTGCATAATCGTTCCACGTAATCCTGTAGCAAAAAGTAAAGGTTAATTGGTTCTAGAGTTATGGTCGATGATGGTTTGTTTATCACAACCTTCATATCCACCTCCACTAAATCGCCAACAATGGCTACATAATATACCTATAGGCTTCGAGAATAAAGCCTATATATTCCGCCCCCTCTTGTGCCAGTCGCTACAATATTATATTTAGGAAGTTTTTGGAATACTACTTGTTTTTTTTTTTATTGGAGTATTTTGGCATGTAAAACAAGGAAGTTCTTCATGGATTTAAAATTTCAAACAAAATATCAATGACCAAACTACTAACTTAAATATCGTGACAGATTCTTACCGCAGACCTACCGACCTTGGCGCCTATAGGTACGTTGTTTACTAATGCAATATGTGTCGCTCGCTGTGATAAATAACATTGTCCAAAAACTTGTTTGTCAACTACGTTTTGTTAATAGTTATTTAATAATATAGAATCTTCATTATTATTCCGTATTACCATATCATCATTAATTCAAGTTTGAACAGCCTCTACAAGCCATTGGATTTTATCACGATGACGAAAATGTAACCATATAAAATTCATCGCTTTGTTCTTCTAATTTAACATTGAAACTTTTTGCAATAATTGCTTCACTGTTGCACTTTCATTAATCTCAACTCAAGCATGACGTATGAAAGATAACTCATGTGAAAAATGGTTTGTAATCCAGGTACTATAAATCACGTTCATTCTTGATTGTATTATTTGCGGTGCGCTCCTCTTCTCATTTCCAATACTCGAGACTTGACCCTGCACTCGAGCACTCGTGCGAAATCGTGGCACATCTTTTAGCAAGTTATAAATTAGTTTGTCTTTTATCTTAGAGTTTTGTTTAAAAAAAAAAACTCTATCAGTAACGTGTTGTTTTACAACAGTTGTAAGTGTAAACTCCCTTGTATTGCAAAGGATTAATATTTTTACCATTCGTCATCATTCTCTTGTCCTTATACCAATATATAATATATTTAGGGTCGGCGCATCACGTATTTTTCTGCCATACTTCTTTAGTCATTTGTCATCACGTCAAAGTCCATCTATCATTTCGTCTTACCCTACTCTTCCTTACCACGGGTTTGTCTCCACCGATCACAGTAACAGATCACGGTAGCCACGGATCTCGGCGAGTTGTATCCACTGATACCGTTATCCGTTTTCCTCGTTATCGTGTTACCCACTGATCACGATATCCGTGGCGACTACTCAAAACTTTCCTCACGACATTTAGGATGACATTACATTATTATTAAAGGACAAGAATTCAATTAAAATAAATACTTTTATTTGCAAAAACTACATTTCTAACAAGTTTTTAATGTTAAGTAAACACTTGGATAGACGAGTTACATTTTTAACTTAGGTCGACCTAAGTCAAAAGTCAAAGGTTGTTTTTCTTAGCATCTCCGATGGCCGGTTGCCAAATGTTTGTCCCAAACTTCAATGTGAACTCTGCTCACCAATGTAGTTACAAAGATCATCAAGTACACAGAGGAGAGGTTGTTTTAATGATAAACCTATTAGAGCCAATGGATCCAAGTTTCAATCCCAGTTTAGTCTTGAATTCAACCACTAACGATACATTTCCCCCGCAGACCGGTCCAGTGATCACCATGCCGGTGCCATCATCATACAATGACGTGGGCGAGGACATAACATTGCGCGACCACGTGGGGGTGGTGTGGTATGACCGGCGGTTCTACGTGCCCTCGTCATGGGGTGCTGCGGGGCAGCGAGTGTGGCTGCGCTTCAGCAGCGTACACTACGCCACTGAAGTGGTAAGTACCAACAAATATGATCATGATAGTATTTTACGTCCATCTTGTAATGATGTGATTTGGATGATATTCAAAAGATCGAATGCAAAACCTGGTTGAGACTCGTGCAGACCAAGGAAGATTGGCAGAAATGAGAGAAGGCCTATACTCAGCAGTAGGTGGAACAATGCTGCCAATGATGATGATGAAGATAGTGATGAAATAGATCCAATCGAAATGTAGCCAGACATCAAGTTCATAAAGTTGTAGTAAGGCTGGCTAATGGCTATGCAGTGTGTGTTGGACAGTCATCTTCATTTTAAGCAGTTATACGAGTTGTGTTGTTAAGACTTGGGGATACATTATTAGAGTGCTTCGTCAAGTCACAGTAAAGCACCAGTCTGAAGCCGATCGCATACTATTTGGAATACTAAGCTTGTCTACCTAAAAATTCTAGTCTAAGTCAAGTAAAGCCCGAATTGTAGGTAACCCATAAGGTAACTAGGTCTAGGTAGGACAAAAATAAAAAGCTATTTGGTTAATTAACTCTGCTTTTGAAATTATTTTTGCTCACGGAATAAGCATAATTTATTAAGAATAATAATACGTACTAATTAGTGTTAAAACCTTTGGAAGCCCATGTGACACATTTATATAATAACTAATAAGCTAAGCCATGCCCATCATTATGCTACGAGTATCAAAACACTAACGTAATTTTACCTCGAGACAGTAATTTATCCATTCTGATAGAGTGGAATATATGAGAGCGAGATGAGACAGGTTTCATTGCTTCACAACAATGTTTCCAATCGTCTTCAAAAATTTCCCTTTAGAACGAAAAAGTATTATAAATTATTTGCACGACATTATCCCAATACAGGCGGCAAACAAATAAGAATCACGTAACATTGTACAACAAAGAATTAGGATAATACATTGAAAGTAGATGTTATTATTTCTATCGCGTACCTTTTACATTATTTAAATGGACACAGAAACAAATATACAGCGTGTGCGAACATTGTTGATTCAAAGGATTTGCGCTAAACGGACATTGCAAGCATTGTGGAGAGCCGCGTTTCTCACGATTAACATATAAACGGGTTATATATTCGCTATTTCATCTTTTAGACACATCCTTCTTGAGAAAATCCATACCCAAAGAAGTGTTGAATTTTAAACAGTTACCCAGCTCTCCGTACGGTTGACTACGGACCCAAGTTATTTGGTTAGTTAGTTGTTGGCATGCTTTATAACGTCATTTATGTACGAGTGCTTCTTATGGAAGCTTGGAAATTAGGACATTCTCTATTCTAGATTTGATACAGACTCAATGATATTCCCATAGATATCATTTAGGCGTAAAAGACCTTCAGGTGTGTATAAAAAATAAATCTCTTTGTCTTTGCAATTCATTTGTACAGGTGATGAAATATAATCTCATATCTGCTTTTGATACCGTATAATCATCCCAATCTAATAAGAAAAGTTAGTCTTAATAACATAAAACAGGTCAAGTAGGTTCCAACAAGTATGTTTCAAAACATGGGTGGCTGGTGTTATATCTAAATCTAAAATAGACATGGAGATCGTAACTATTAATATTATGAATTATTGAATCCAAGATGATCTCGAGTGGCTTAAATAACAGGTACCAAATAGTATAAATAAAAGAAAGCACGTTAAAAAAAAAATGTGTAACCAGGCCTTGGCAACAAGAAAGGGTGGATCCAGCCCATTCCTGTGGCCTCAGTAGTAACCAGCCAGAGGTGTCGTTGTCACGAGTAGGCCTAACGACTGTCGGTAATTGGACAATTTGTCGTGCGACACCGGTCTCGCGAGTTCGCTCTCGTTTGACCCGACGGCCGACCACTAACATAGATTTAAAACGAAACACACCTGCTTCGGGAGACAGCAACAAGCCATCAATTATTTACTTTACGCAGAACGCTTGCATGCTAATACGGTACACCTGTTAAACTGTTAACTCATTTGGTTGGTCGAGCCCATTGATTCATGCGATTGATTCCAGTAATTTTGAATTTGCAATTAGGTGCATTTGTCGACAACGATTAAACGTAGGTGCATTTGTCATTTGTCGACAACGATTAAACGATGAGTTGCTGTAGTGAAACGAAATGCTAGCTGCATTTATCTCGCCTGCTTAGTGTTTCTCTTTCGTTTTGATTTCAAAAAATCAAAAAAAAAAAAAAAAAAATCAAAATATTTTATTTCACATAGGCCTAGATGGGCACTTATAAAACGTCGAAAAAGGTGCACGGTTCGCGTTGGTCGATTCCATGGAGAAGAACCGGCAAGAAACTCCATGGTTACTCTTTTCAAATCATTTGGTATTACAATATTTTTATGTTTCATTACAGCATTAGTACTAAAGTATGGGGGAACAGCGTAGGCCCGACAATAGGTCGTTGCTTGCTATACAAAAAATGTAAAACAAAGGAAATATTTAACAAAAGTTAAACAGCATCCGGGAATCTAAAAGAATTCAGTCTGGGCTCTTTAGTAATTTCATCCCACACAGGTGGATCCCGCGGGATTGTTAGGTACGTCTTTGTGCTAAAAATGTAGACAGTCTTCATTCATACGCCAATTGTACTAGAGGGCAATAAGAATCACTGACCTCACTTAACTGACATTACTCAATCAGCTTCCTGCCGACCGAGTTGTCTAGTGGACTCGTTCTTGTCAGGTACCTTTGTTGTTCTGGGAAAGGTTAAACTAAACATTTGAATGAAGTTCGTATTTAGCAGCAGTCCAATTCAGGGGAATTATAAAGCCCAACAACAACATCTTCCGTGATCGTTGTTCAATTTGTCAAAGTAATCTGGTCAAAAAGATGCCCATTCTTGTATCTTTGAATCGCCTTTGACAATCTCCTCAATTCATATGGGTACTTCTGCAATAGTCCTAATCCTACTCAATCAGCCCATCAGCAGGTTTCTAGGTCAAAATAAGTAAATGAAATGTCTTCCAAGTAGAAATTCTAGTGAAGTTGTAAATCATTGGCACGATGATTCATTCTCCATACGACATACTTGCAGTTACAGTACTAGGCATCACAAACTGCTCTGTAGGCGATACCTCATTACGTTTACAATGATTTGTAAATCAACCAAGAGCCGACTTAGTAAGAGGTGCCATAAAGTGGGGCTATAAAGTCGCAATTTGCAGGACAATGTCTCCAGAATATGGGTCGACGGCACACAAATCCGGCTAATATAAACAGATACAAATCAGTTAGCAGTACAGACACCTACGGGATTAAGTTCGCATTTAAACTAAATGGAAACGCAACCCGAGATTTATAAGGACAATGACATTGATTTATAGGACCCGTGTTGGCCGTATATGGGTAAAATGGGCACCGACGGAAAATCACCAAGTATACGGGTACTTCAGGAAGTGCAGGTTAGGAGATTAACCTTATCCACGATAAATAATCTAATTCTAAACCAACAATTTTGAAACTAGGTTCTCTTATGAGTAATAAGTTTAAAGATGAGGTTAAAGATAACATCTTTTGTTATACAAGGCCAAAGATTACGTTATCTGGAATTTGGTCCCTTAGTAGGTCAGTTTATTTCAATTAGGAAAGCCGTTAATCCTTAATAATGGTTGAACACGATAGCCTCCAATAGTTTTCTCGTAGCCATTACAATACTTTTGTTTTCAGTGTCGTAGGGGGGAAGTTTATACTTTTTGCTATTTTGCTAAAAGGCGTCCTTTTTCTCTTGTGTGGGTTCTACATTGCAAGATCCCAAATATAACAATTAAGTTATCCATAATGCGTTGTCTTTTTCTACTCGTAGTCTTTCAGTGTCTGTGAGGCAATAGTCCGTTTGTACTGATAAATATCAAATGTATTTGCAGAACTTAAGTATTAAAAAGGGTTAACACTCTTTTTTCCGCAAAATTAAAAGCTTTTTAGATTCTGATGATGATAAATAAAACAGGAACGCAGGAAAGCTTTTAGCGATCCTCATACACTTTGTTTTATTTCACCACATCTTCGACCATTGTTCGCCTGATTGATGTTAAACTCAACTTTGGCCTTGGTATTATTATAAGGTTAAACGGTATTTCAGCGGTTCCGTCTAAGACCTTTATAGGAATATTATTAAGTAATTCTTATTGTACATTATGGTCACGACATTTACAACTGGAATATTGTTTAACGAGACTTGGTTTTTAGTTGGACATTTAGGAGTGGCGTTGCACGGAGCGATGGTGATGGCTTAAGTTGGACGTACGCACATCGTAGACGCTGAGTGGGACTGCGTAGTGCGTAGGGACCCCAACGATGTTGCGTAGCCCGCATAGCAACCCCGTGGAAACGGCGTAGGCCGTCGTTGAGGCCTCGAAGTCGCCGAGTAGGTTTAGGTGCATTAGGGCTAATTCTCATTTTGGCAACCGACTCCCTAATGGACTACTTCTCATTATGGCCACTTCTGATTAGGGCTACTTCTCTAGGCCCGCGTACCGCGTAGTGACTCGTACACTCTGCGAATTCCCACAAAGACGTCGCCAAGGTAATTTCATTGATTAACTACAGTCATCAACAAAATGACTATATAACAACAAAATTATAACGAAAACAAAATCATTTAAATCATGTATAGAAAAGCGAGTCTTAAAATAATCGCAAACTGTCACGTAAAATGATGAGAGCACCCCGTTCGAGACGCGAACAATATTATAATCGATTGATATGATTGACCTTTTTATAAATTAAATCAAACCTGAGAGCATTGTCATCTTAATTTAAAACAAACTCATCGTAACAACGTCTACGTGCTCACAAGCTTGACACTCAGAATCCTTTTATCGAGATATTGACCTCACTTCAACGTAACAGAATTTCAAAATAATAGAGCACGTATGTGTAAGTATTTAAGAGAATCCTGACAAAATCCCTTCAACAAGGTTCAAATTACGCCCTCTTTATAATGTTTTAGGTACGTAAGTGCGTATGTAGGTACTCGTATATACTGCAGGAACATTTTTACGACACCCACGTGAGGTGAATGCGCCCAGCTTCTGTTCAAATTAACCGTGTATTCTTATCCTGGTAATGTATTGCTCATCTTTATTTTCTCAGATGGTAATTTAACGCATGTGTTAGTACTAAAACAAACCAGAACATATTTTATTAAAATATCAGACCAGTATCGGGTCCGTTTAAAATTCCATTGTTAAGTTTATGACGACTTTTTATCTATTCGTTCTATAATTGCTAAGTTTAATTTCGATAGTGAAACAACTCAACAACAGTCCTTATCTTTGTACCGTTAACGTATTTACCTAAACTTAAATTGCTCACAGCTTGATTCCAATATAGATACCGTGGTATTATCGAGCAATATCCGTAAACACTCACTTAGTATTATCTTATCTAAGTATAAGCGTCAATATAAACAGCTTACACCTTGAATGTTTTACCAATAAAACGATTTAAGCTTTTAGTTGTTGCGTAAGCGAGTAAGAAGTACTTTATAAGAGTTAGAAAGGAATGGAGCAAGCCTTTGCCCAGCACTGGGAAAAAACTGGCTAGTAAAAAAAGAACTTAAGAAAAATATGAGGAGTGACGAACTATGGCAACTAAGTAGATAACTCATGCACTAATGACAATAAATGAGGAATGAAACACACATAGGTACAACGTAATGGTCAACAACAGCTTTGCAACTTAAATTAACAGCAAAATTGCAGTTATAAGCCTACAATCTTCATTTGTCTTCGTTAAAACAAATGACTGTTGCAAAAGTCATCGCACACATTCTGCCTATTATTACCTACGTCCCGTTATAGTTTACCGTTGCTATAAATATAATAGAACAGCATTAGTATCTAAAATGACATATTGTAGTAAATAAAGGCTAGCAAAGACTGCTCGGAGTAAGGT
This sequence comes from Xestia ashworthii, assembly GCA_950022955.1. Lineage (NCBI taxonomy): Eukaryota > Metazoa > Arthropoda > Insecta > Lepidoptera > Noctuidae > Xestia > Xestia ashworthii. Next base: position 8,562,202 of record OX465562.1, on the reverse strand, counting down.
TTCTTCCCACGGATGTAGTAAGGTAAGGCTACATGAAGAAAATGACGCCCAATGAGGTTGCAAATGATGTTCTCGATTAATGGTATGAAGTTTCAGCTGAGAGCCTTTTTAAATATACTTTAAAATTACCATTTTTCTTACAATAATAATATTTGTGGGAAATAAATTAATGCCAAAATCTTCTTTGGTGTATGTACAATAAGAATGGCATTATTCTATGTAGGTTTATTGATGAGCCATAAGTATGTTGACGAACCTCTTTCTTCCTGCGTTCGATTCCCAGGTTTTACTATCAGGATTTTAATTAACTGGCGTAATGTGGCTTACTACCTACTATTATGTAAACTTCTGCCTTCGAGGATTACAGGCATGATGTTGTGTCATGTATTGTACTATAATATTCTATAAACAGCTCCTGCAAACATATTATGCCATCTCTCTGATCTGATGTCAACATTAGACGCAAAAATGTTTCATGCGATTTTGTAATATTGCATGAACATCCGCATTATCTGGCTGGCCTTGGACATCATTTGCCCTATAGTAGTCCCCCTGATCGTCTTTTTAGCTTTCCATGAAACTATTTTTTTTCCATCAAACATTTTTTTTAGCTTTTGAATTATTTGACCTGCCTAATATCCGCCCATTTATTGTATACGCTTTATTATTTATTAATTTTATTTTATTTTATTTATCTTCGATAGGTATCTCAGAACCTGGACGATTTAGAAGATTTTGTCTCACTCAAAACTTATTTGTATTGATCTGATAAAACGGCAGAAGTTATTCAGGCCAGGCTTCATAGAAACATATATTCCAACATTTCCAACCTCTCTCTAACCAATGACGTATCATTCACACCCTTAATTTCAGTTCGTCAACGGCAAGTCGGTGATGTACCACGAGATCGGCCACCTGCCGTTCGAGACGGATATCACGGACTTTGTCAGCTTCAACAGCAGCAACCTCCTGACTGTGGTGGTTGACAACACGCTACTGAGTGACACCGTGCCTCAGGGTGTTGTCAAGAGTATTTACGTTGGGTAAGTGTTCATTGAATGACTTCTTTCTGTTTGTTTTTGGAATGACATGGCAGTTGCAGACGGCATTTGTTGTAAGACGCATGAACAGTGGGATGTTCACGTGCGATCCCAAAGAAGTAGCAGTAGTCCTGCACTTATGTTTTATTGAACAAGTAAAATTATTAAGTGCATTATATACAGACTACAAATAGAATTAGGTAACATAATTACAAAAAATAAAACTACAAGTTAGTAACATTTAATTAATGACTGTATCTAGCAGAAAAACACATTATTGAAGTATAATACAGTCAGAAATAGCCGACTTAAACATCTCTTAAACAAAAAAATGTAGTGAAAGCAGGAATTATAAAGTTCTAATTATTTTTCTCAAAACTTGGACAAATTTTGATGCCCCTTCGCACGTAAATGTAGTTGAGGTATCCCCCCACAAATACCACAACAGTGTCGCTATTGGTTCATAGATCACTTTCGCCCAGTCTCCACAAAATAGATAGATGCCGTGTGAACGGCAAGTAAACGCACATTTTTCAAGTAAAACTCTGTCTAGGATGCATTTTCTATTTGTGAATACGGAAACAATTCGTAAACCTACTCGGTTATAATGATGAGTAGATTATTCACAACTAATGTAAGTACATAACAAAAGAATATTTGAGTACAAAGATTTACTTAAATACTAGTTTATTCAGCCATAAATTTAAATATAATTAAATATGTTCCCGGATAGGACCTACATGCTAAAATTGCAAACATTTGCACCGACTGATGCGTTTAAAACAATACTTAAATATTATTTTAAATATACAAGCTAACAGCATTTTATAGCACTCGTGGTATTTCAGGATCCATTACAACGATCATGGTTAAAACAGAAATGCTTATTATTCAAGGCATAATCATGAAGCTAATGGACTGTTATTTTGGTTCTTTATTATTATTCCGAAATTCTACAAAGTGTTCATTATTCACGCCGGTTCTAGACACCTCATGTTCTATGTTCAAATCTTAAAAGCAAATGAAATCAGAGTTTTTTGTGTCGGTAAATTTTGACCAGAGACTAAATTTGATTTCAAGTGCCTACTGGTGTTTTAACTTCAGGCACTTCAGCTAAGAATGATTCTTTGTCTTTTTGTCAGAATTCCTTTATTCATTCAATCATCTAATTTTAGACATTATTAAATATTTCTTAAAGTTAACCTCAAATAAAAATAAACCATTACCTACTAATGAAGTGGAGCAAGTACTATAAATTAATTCTGCGGATATTCTTAAAATGTTTACTTTAGATAATTATTTGGGTATCCGCTATACAAAATTCAAATAGCCAGATTTGGAATGTATCAAGTACTGAAAAAAATATTATATAATTCTAAATGTTCTATTTCCAATTAGTTCATGAAGTGATTTCAGAATTAATTTCTAAGTACAGTGATTGGTGTAAAATTTTCACAGATGGTTCAAAAAGTGTTACGAATGGTTGTGGAGTCGCCTTCATCATCCAAAACACAGGTTATAAAGCTAGTTAGCTAGTAGCTTAAAATTGATGCAACTTTCTGTATAATGACTCTGGAGCTCATTGCATTTCAAGCAATGGCTTATCAGTTAGTGAAAAACGTAATAAAGTAGTACCTATATTTAAGAAAAAAAAGAGAATAAAAGTAGTAAAGTCTTCATTCAGACTTTGCAATCGTCGATGCAGAATGCCTAGTCAATGAATTTCGTTCTGATACATAGTAAATAGATTAGATATTCAAGTACTTATGTAAATAGTTATACATCATCACACACATAAGGCACGATGGGATTGGCATATCCGTATGGATGAAAACCCCCTTTTATTAACAAAGCACAACAAATTACACTCATTAATATTAAATATTTTCTTCGGCAGACCAAACATAATCCGTCAAGAGCAATCATACACGTTCGACTTCTACAACTATGCTGGTATCCACCGGACTGTGTTCCTGTACTCCACCCCTGAAGTGTACATCAATGACGTCATCGTGAACACTGATATACAAGGACTAACAGGTAGACATTCATTCTTCTAGAATCTAGTCACCAAGCAGTTATTGGCAATTACTCGCTAGTTTATGAAATGATTGATCGTTGTTTACCAATGCTTTAGTGAAATGATTGATAGTCATAAAATATGATACCTACCTACTCTTGGTATTCCCCTTTACCTACATGTTGCATAATTGATATAGCGCCTATTGTTTCCGAAATTCATTATAGTTTAGGTAAAGTTAATTATGTCTGTTGATACGGGTAACATATTTGGAACTTACCTACTCCTATTTTTTTGTTCGTTACGAAACACCTCATGCATGGATACTTAAATATTTCCTCATACTAATCAGTATTATAAGCGTAGGTGCATTAACTAATTAATAAAATGGTAGGTTATCAATATTACATTGGTACCATTATCAACTATTTAACTTATTCGACGCGAAGAGAAGACTGTTATCAATATTAACGTAAACGAATTGGTAACCGCAGACTATCGCAGTAATTTGTGATTATTTGATGCTGATTTTTATTGTAACTGCCCCAGATTGTTTCTCTTTTTCAATTCCATCTTTTACAATGTATATCTTAAATTACAGGTTTCATAGTATACAACGTGACTCAGAAAGGCGCTACTTCGGACAATGTTCGGTGCTTCGTCCAGGTGTTCGACAAGAACGATACGCAAGTGACAGCCTACAACGAGTGCGCTGGACTCCTGGAGATCGGCAACGCCAAATTCTGGTGGCCATACCTGATGCACCCTGAACCTGGATACTTGTATACGTTTAAGGTAAAATATTGCAGCAGCATGTGCACCCAGTCTTCCCCAGTACTAACCGGGATGTGGAGGTCAGGGTCGCCCCAGTTAAAATACTAGTATTCAGCTGCATCCGATAGGACTGGAAGCCGACCTCAGCATAGTTGGGAAAAGGCTTGTCAGTCAGGCTAATCTAAGCAGTATTTTTTAAATTAGAATGAACATTTATGTGGCTTTGGACAGTTTGGAAAATACTGTATTTGTATATTTACCTACTACCGAATTTCATCATAAATCAGTACACCTAATCCACTTGAGATATAAGAACACCATTATTCGGAGTTTCCCCTTTTATTTTTATTAATCACAAAGATCGAAACCACAAGGTAACCGCAGGTATTTAACATAACTGCTTACTTATCCTCCCCAAAGTGAGTAGAAAACATATAGGTACCTAAGAGCACTTCTCCTAATATTATGAGGTCATATTAAGTTTTATCTATTGTGTATAATAAAAGAAAGAAAGAAAGAATTAGTGTCATTTTAATACTACTATTAAAGTATTAACTAATTAACTATCTGACTGATAACTGAAAAACTTCGCTAGAACGTTGCTACAGCATCGCTACACTATCATTTACTCCTTTATCTTTCATATCAAATCTCATACAATCCATCTATCATCCATCGTTTCTTTGGTCTTCCTCCTCATCACATGTCCACATGTCCGCATGTCACCACGACAATCGACAACTACAACAACTACAACAACTACAACAACAACAACAACAACAACAACTGTTTTCGTGTATTGTTGACCAATTTCGTATATTTTCTCTCTAGGCATCACTGATAGGCGCCAAGGGCGAGGTGATCGACACCTACAGCCAGAAGATCGGCATCAGGACAGTCACGTGGTCCAACACCACCATCTACTTGAACGAGAAGCCTCTCTACATGAAAGGATTCGGCATGCATGAAGATTCTGATGTAAGTCAGCTTCTATTATTCTTCAGAGAGTTTCGTAATTAGTGTTGATAAGTTCCGTTCGCAATTTGTATAAAATAGAGTATTTTTGGTCATAGGTTCGCTGTGTCAGGTAGAAGAATCCATCTCATAGCTCAAAACATAGGTTATCCCTACCTACTCGTATGTTTAATGTTAATTACTTTATTTTTAAACTGTTGATTTAATTTGACGACCCGAATGGCTCAACAGTAGCGAGGCTGCCTTACGATCTAAGAGAGAGTCCCGGGTTCGAATCCATTCATGTTGTGATTATACATTTATGTGAGAACTAGCTTCTGCCAGCGGCTTCGCCCGCGTGAAGTTTGATTATTGTCCCATGGAATCTTACTGCCGGGATAAAAAGTATCCTATGTTTTAATCCAGGTTTTAAACTATCTGTGTGCAAAATTTCATCCAAATCCGTTCAGTAGTTGTCGCGTGAAAGCGCAACAAACAAACTTACATTCACATTTATTCTCCGAACTGCTAAGCTATCGGGAGTTACACGTGTTATTGTGAGTCAACTATAAAAGATAGACATATGCTGTCGTGGGATATTTTTTATATAATTTTATGTGGAATATTTCCGTTATACATGATTTCTATGTAGCTTTAACCATTAAGGCTGCACACGCGACGGAAGCTAAAAAAACCAAGTAACTTCTCCCGTTTTCCCAACATTTCCTTTCACTGCTCTGCTCCTATTAATGGTAGCGTGATGAAAGGTATACTATTACCTGCTCAGGAGTATGTAGAATAATTGTACCAAGTTTCGTTAAAATCCGTCGAGTAGTTTTTTTTTTCTATAAATAACATACAGACAGACAGACAGACAGACAGACAGAAAGACAGACAGACAGACAAAAATTTTACTGATTGCATTTTTGGCATCAGTATCGATCACTAATCACCCCCCGATAGTTATTTTGTAAATATATTTCATGTACAGAATTGACCTCTCTACAGATTTATTATAAGTATATATAGATAAACATCCATGACTCGGAAACAAATGTCCATGCTCATCACACAAACATTATTTTGCTCCTACCGAGGAGCAACCGACGTGTCCACGACACAAGCTTCGTTGCTTAGTCCTCGTTCTCACACATATGTATAATCACAACATGAATGATGTAACCAAGATTTTGGTACTTACAATATTTTCATTTAAAAGAGTGTCCATGAAGTTTCTTGCCCATTCTTCTCCATAGAGATACAGTACTTTCTCAAGTTATTGTGCCTTGTGACTGTAGCTTAACGTGTTTTTCTGTTTTTTTTTTGACATTCAAAATTGCCGTAATGGTCTAATTGAAATGAATGCTTTGAGTTTGAGTTTTGAGCTACTAGATACTCCTAACCTGACACAACATTTATACATATGATTTATAAATTGAAGGTATTTTCACATTAAATGTAAGTAATATTTTTGTCTAGTTTTTTCTATGCCCACTGTAATAAAAGCTACTGTTGCACAGCTTAGAGGAAAAGGCTGGGACCCGGTCCTGTGGGTGAAGAACTTCAATCTCATCAAGTGGTTGGGCGCCAACGCGTTCAGAACATCCCACTACCCCTACGCTGAAGAAATCTACCAACTCGCAGACGAATACGGCATCATGATCATCGATGAGTGTCCCAGCGTTGATACTGAGTAAGTATGATAGATTTTAAAACCCTATTTATTTGTTGCTAATAATTTTAAAACACAAAATTGGAAAGTCCCACGTTGGGCGCCAGAACAAATTTATTTTATGGAATACATCATATAATTGTCTCGCATTGGGTGCCAATGACAAATTCTTGGCGCCAAGATGCTTATCCTGCTACCGACTGACAGCTATTTCCAATCTCGCAGTATCTTCACCGACACGTTGCTGGCGAAACACAAGCAGTCTCTAACGGAGCTGATCCGACGCGACAAGAACCACCCTAGCGTTATCATGTGGTCGATCGCCAACGAGCCTAGGTCTTCCAACAAATTGGCCGACAGATACTTCGGGTGAGTACACATTACATTCCGCTGTTATCCACAAAAGCGCCCGAAAGGGTAGAGCTGTACATATAATAGTGCCTATCTACACCAGTTTAACCTGAGACGTGTACGTGTTGGTAGACTTTATTGCCATCAACCGACCGTAAGTCCAGGCTCCGTGGCTGCTAATGAGAAATTCTTGATGGAAAAACCCAACAACAATTGAACGAACGCAGAATCTGTGTATCCGCTTCATTTTCGGGCTTCGTAAGTACAACCATGTGTCGGAATTTCGGAAGCAGCTGAAGTGGCTACCTATTCGTCAGCGTCGAGACTGTCACATTCTTTGTTTTCTTTTCAAATCAAATCAAAATCAAATCAAAAATGTTTATTTGTTAGAATATGGTACAAAATAGATGTTACAATATTGGTTCCAGCATATCCTGCCATAATATGGCGTACAAATATTTTTTTTTTATACAAAAACAAAGCTTATAAATCACTAACTCAGAATGTTTATTTTATTAAACTGGGTATGAACTAGGTAGTCATCTCACACACTATGTAGTGTGAGATGTTACATTTTAATTTGAACATCTACTTTATGTTTTGCCACTTGGTGTACAATTATTATAATAACTTTAAAATGAATTATGTTAATTACCTGCAATAATAACAATTTTCAACCAAATATCATCAAACAAGAATGTCAAAGATCCTTAATATGTCTTCTCCCAAATGTCAACAATAAAATTGATTTTAAGTATAGCTAGAATGATAGATGTCAAAAAAAAACCAAAATATGAAGATAATGTCAAATAAAATATTTTTAAATCAATACATGAAAGTCAAAGAACCATTAATAAATTAATAAAACTATTATGAAGTACCTAATACATTATGATTAGTTATTAAATAAATTATTAAAGATTGAAATTGTATTGTAATGATATAATAATTAACTCTAAGGCTCCTTCCTATCTTCGTGAACGCTTTGAGTATCTCGTACCTAGAGGTAAACCTTGTCGCTCATCATCATCTCTTCTCCTTCGTTTCCCTCCCCACTTCTCAAGTCGGTATGATGGATCATTCACTGTTAGTGCTGTGCGCCTTTGGAATTCACTTCCACACTCCTTGCGGGATAGCTCTTCGTTAGAGGTGTTCAGGAAAGAAATAAAGGAACATTTCCTGTCAACATGATCAATATGTATGTATGTATGTAAATATAGGTATGTATATATTATTATATCTAAGCTGTATGTATTACGTATATTTTACTGTATGTATGTAGTTTAGTAAGTTGAATTAATTTAGGATGTAACGGTAACGCACATTACGTAAGTGTATCCTCCACTCCCCAAACGTGCCCCAAACCCATCTCTGGGTTAAGCTCGCCTTCGTACATAAGCTGTATTATTGCAATTAATATGTATATTTGTTGTTTTTTTTTGTGCAATAAAACATAAGAATAAGAACAATTGCCCGACCAGGAAATCCAACCCTAGACTAAACTTTAAAACTCCACAGCGAGATACTACAGGAACATTTATAGAACGAATGTTTCACTACCTAAAGCATTAGGTCTATTGATCATCGTCGTCAGGTGATAGCGGTCCGCTGCAGGACTGTGAATATAGCCCTGTATTCAATAGAGGACAATTTAACCGGGACGCCTGAGCAACTTGGCCTTGCTAGACCGTCGAGATTTCTGGGCACTTACTTGTTGACTTGATTAATCTACCCACTTGTTTGTGTTTTATACTTTCTGTAATAAACGATGTTTTCATACCTACACAAATACGTAAAAGTAGGTAATCGATAAAGCGACAAGGTAGGTACTACTAAAACATGAAAAAATAAACTTTTACAAAAAAAAACTAAATCGACTTAAAATAATAAACAACTGAGTGAGTACAAAGTTTATTTTAATATTTACCTACTATCGGATCGTTATCGGCCTACTAGTGTTCCCAATGCTGGGACACAAGCCTAATCTCTATTAGAGGGTATGGGCTATAATCCACCACGCGGGTTCAGTGCAGATTGATAGATGTCACACTTTTTGAGTGAACAAAAATCATGGAACTCGCGTGACCGTCATATACTCTTTTTACTCGTAGCAGATACATAGATAGCTACGAGTGCTACGAAATGGTAGCCGATCCGCTACGGCTACGCCGTAGCATGGCTGCGCCGTAGCGGATCGTCTACTAGTTTCCACTTCAATCGGTAGTCACCAAAGGCTGCCCCGCATGTTTTTTTATTCTATCGGATGTTGTAATGAAAATTCTTGTATAGGTATAAAAATATTTTCATCCCCCCATCTCTTAAAGAGTATTTTTGCTCTTCGATATTTGAGTGCAAAAGCCGTTTTTATCGTCTTGAGGGTAAAGTAAATTTGAATTTAGAACATCGTGTGCACTAAGCATGTGAATTCAAAACATCATCAAACCTATTTACTTCTACCTCTATGGTGCCGAATTTATCATACAATTTTTTTTTAATTTGTTAAGAAGGCAGACTCGGAACCTTCTTGGTGTACTTTTTTTAATAGGTTTTGCGCGCGCAATTTTCTTTTCACGTCGTATTGTTAACACCTTAGGTTAAAAACAAGGAATCCAACTTGAAAACAAGTGAAAAACCTAAAATGACCACTCATTATCTAGCGACGAGGAAGTTTATTTGACGCCAACAGAATTAACTGAATTTGTTAATAATGCGAAATTTTTTTTTGCGTTTATTCATTTCCTCGCTGAGGTGGGATGAAAAGTTACGTGTTGCACTCGAGTGCAAAGATTTTTCACCTCATGCTCTTTTGATTCCCTCGCTAACGCTCAAGATTCTAAGTTTTGAATCACTCGCTACGCTCGTGACTCAATTTTAGAATCTTTCGCTTGCTCGAAAATTGAATCTTTACAATAACTATTATTGTAAAGATTCAATTTTCACTAGGACACTGTTGTGGCTATTTTCCTCTTGCCCAGCTACATCAGTTGATAAAAATTCAGTGTGATCGTCATCGTCACCACGCTGTGACATTCCTGACTTCCTGATAGACCGCAGCCTTGCTTCTAATAATACATCATTTATAAAGCTTTTCGCCATAATGACTTCTTCTTCTGATTTTATGTTTCGTAATTCTGAAGCTACGTATTTCGCATAAATATCAAACTCATCTTGGAGGACTTTATCTTTTTTTTTTCTTTTTAGTCTCCATCACGGTTTTATAGGGTTTGTTTAGTTTATTTTCACTAGCTCTTTTTCTTGAAGTTTTTATCAAAATCACAGCTTGATAATCCTATAAATTGTGCTTTCAAGCAGTTGATCCATTTCATCATTTGTTTCTAATTCTGACATGTTCGGTAATTCACAATCTTGCGTGTCTGTCTGCAAAAAAGTGTGCTTTCATTTATTTCATCACCACTACTCTCAAAAAGATGAAGAAACTATGCCAGTTTCTCCGTCTTAGAACTAAAGTATCCAAGGGTCCATGTGGTGAATAGAGCAGTGAGAACATTATAGGCTAGGTACTCATTTTACCAGTAAAATAAATAAGTACTTTTTTATGACCTAACCAAAATCTATTACGATCTGGGGCAAAATCTATTAAGATCAGCCCGAGCGGCTGATATTATTTAGCCACGACCTCCTTTAGATACTCGAGCGAATGTAGTAAGAAGAGATAATAGATTTTAGGGTGTCTCCTAATGTGCCATCAGACAACTCCAGTCTCTGTTAAATATACATATATTTAGGTACTTACTTACATATTGTAATTAGTTTCTACAAATATAATATTAAAACAATATAGATTTATATTATTCAGTTTCATTTTATATTAACCCTTTCAGAGAAGTGGTGCGACACGTTAAATCCATGGATCTGTCAAGGCCAGTCACCATCGCTATTGCAGCGGGCGTTTCCGCTGACAAATCGGTAAATATTAAACGGAAAAAATCTGATCACATTATGATATCGGTAATTCGGTACTTACTTAAGAACTTCCATCATGTTTCTGGAAACTTTAATAAAAACAACATTTTGTTTGTAACTATATAGGGTCGTCACCTGGACGTGATCGGATTCAACCGCTACAACGGGTGGTACGCCAACCCTGGCCAGACGCAACAGATCAGCAACAACGTTGTTGAGGAGGCCACCAACTGGCACCGTATCCACAACAAGCCCGTCATCATGTTAGAGTACGGAGCCGACACCATCGAAGGCTTGCACTTGGTAAGTCTTAATGTGAGACGTTAACCGTCATTTTGGCTTGTAACACAAGGCCTGGTTCGAGGTGGCGCGTGAAAAGAGTTCCTGTCAGGAATTGAGGGGACGCCTTTGCCCGTTAGTGGACAGTATCCTTAAAACTGTACCACTGGCAGCTGGCACTAGCTCTGCTGGGTTTATTTAAGAAGTAGGTACCTACATATGAAATGTTATCCCTATCCTTTAGCTACGTCCCCAAAAGAGGTATCCAACGCTCTACGCTTCGACTACGTAACATTCGGGGTCTATTGTAATAATAATATATCGTTCCACTTCTCGAATATCTTGATTAAAGCAAACAAGGTCGCAAGGTCACAAAATCAAGATTTTGCTATAAATTTCACTGGACTAACGAAGTAGCTCGTGATAGCCAAAGGTGTTCCTTCGTTGCTTTTTATTTTGAACAAAGTCATTGATATAGGTATGTAGGTACTATATTGTTGCTATGTAATTTATTTGAATAGTTATAGTCTTCATTGTTGTTTCCCATCAGTACCCTGAGTACATCTGGTCGGAGGAGTACCAGTGCGTGTTGATCGCAGAGCACTTCAAGGCATTCGATCACCTGCGGAAGGCAGGCTTCTTCGCTGGAGAGTTCATCTGGAACTTCGCTGACTTCAAGACACCGCAATGTAAGTACACAATTATTCATTTTATCTTTGTCATCATAAGGTAGAACTTTAGACTAAAAGAAGATTTGGGATCGTAAAGGTGGTAGATAGGGGTGGAATCTAAGGACACTATACTTGGGGTTTTGTAACCTATTCGTGGTGAATGGAATCGACTTTTTTTTTGTCGTACTCTGTTTTCCAAGATCAAACCAGATGACGTAGTCTCAGCCCAAAACGTAAACCATTTTAAAAATTCACTGTACAAACATACATTATACTGCAATAAGAACATCTAGTGGGCAACAACAGGATACAGGCAGCTATTAGTTGTCTCAACTGCTTGTTTAATAATAAAAAAAACAAAATTGCAAAAAACTTTACGTCTCTTCTAGAATATTTTTCTCTTCAATACTTTCAACCTACAATGTTATTTCATGGCAAAAAGTTGTACAGTTTCACAGACAGAATTGAGATTGTCTTGTTGTTACTTAGGGAGGGTAGGCAAACGCCCTCAGCGTCGTCGAGACCGCCAGCAGCCACACATTCGACACCTCAAGTGGTTGCGCTGTAAGCGACAACGATCCTTCCTTATGATCATATCGAATGATGGATTTAGAAATAGGGTGGTGGTGTACAAACACGCGAACTTGTCATGCCTGTGAACAGGATGCATGGTCTCTGCAAGATGGAATGAACTGATTTGCATGGTTATAAAGTTCTACTGGACAAGACAATAGTACCGTAGCATCATTCATTTTTCGCAAAATATAGCTCTCGGTCTTCCATAACTTCAAACTGGTTTTCATGAATTTGGATTAAGAGACTCTTTTGTGAAGACTCAGCTCCAAGTTACTACATTCTCCTTGTTAAAGCATGAACGAAAAAGGCCCTTGTATCTTTTCTTGCATAAACTGAACTTTCTGATTTGTGATGGATGATGCTAGCTAGTTAATCTTTAAGCATTCTAATGAATATAAATCTTGTTATTCTAATTGCAGCGATTACCCGCGTGGGTGGCAACAAGAAGGGTATATTCACCCGTAACCGGCAACCGAAGGCTGCCGCACATCTGATACGGTCTCGCTATCACGAGCTAGCGACTTCCGACTACGGGGTGTCCCTCCCCGAGACGACGCACTACATAAGTGACAAACAACCCGCGAAGCACCAAGAGTTGTAACCGCTGGACCTCTGCCATAACCACCAAATTGTTTATCATTATAGGTTTTACAAGTACATACAATGAAATTGGAGATTTACGGATTACTTACTTCGCGATTCAATTTCGTTTTTATGACCTGGATATCTGCTGGCCTGTGGGCCTTGCCCTAAGCTGGGAAGTTACCTACCTAGTGCATTTTCTCATAACACGGCCTTAATGATAAAATTATTACCTGTCAAAGTGAAACTTAATAACCGCAAAGTAATCTATAAATCAATAATTTATTTAATTTGCCTAGATTTATATTTTCTAGTTAAAATTTCACACCAAACGAGCAAGCGACTGAAGGACTTGCTCCAAACGATTTTGTGCCACAAGTATGCGACCACGCATTGGTACTTAATAGCAGAATTTAGATCTATTTTTGTGAGTAAACTTTAGTTAAGTAGTGCCTATGAATTATGTAAGATAACACGACCAAACTATAGACCTTGTTTAACTAGATGCCTTATGTTTTTACATAGCCATAAGCGCCATTAATTGTAGATAGAATATACCTACCAAATTTTCGACGGAGGAGTGTATAAAAATCACCTTATTAATTACCTACTTACGTATTTTAAAGGTAATTAAATAAGTAGGGTTTTCGCAACGAGACATGAGTTTTGAAGTGTACAGTAGTTCACCATTTTCCTTCTGCGGGCCCATCGCCCCTGATTGGACAAAAAGTCGCAGTGGAAACGAATTTTAGCTCACTCACATGCCTCATTCTGACTATTTTATGACTTAGGTACTGCTTATCTTTTTAACTAGGTACTTACATTATTAAGTTTTTACAGTTAGGCAACGCATAAAAAAAGAAAGTAACTGCCTTATTGAAAGAGTGGGTCCGTAAAAGTTGGAACTACCTACTACTAAATGCCTACCTGTAAAACCTTTCTTGAGGGGGTTTGCTGTTCTAATAATCTGTTGTATTTTTGTAATAAAGAATGATGGTACAACATTGTTATGAAAAAACCCATAGGTGTGTAATTATTTTTATTTATACTTATTCAATTTAAATTAATTAACTAATAAACATGTAAATATTTATTGTAACGCAAATAAAGTACAAAATAGTAGCGACCGTTATTTTATTTAAAATCAAAAGTCATCAAAGTCATGAAACACTAGGGCCATGGGGTCCGAGTGCCCACTTAGTATTTCGGGAAATCGCCAAACGGTTGGTCGACACTTCACGTGAACAGAGGGCGGGCCTACTTTTTGGCCAAACAATCAGCATTGCCATCCAACGTGGCAATGCTGCCAGCCTTCTGGGCACTTTTCCTGTTGGCAGCGATGTGGACGAATTTTCGATGCCCTGTAACCCTTTTTGATACTTTTACATATTTTTATTTCTATCATAGTATTAGTGTGTATATATTGTAAATAAATATCAGTTAATCAGTAGCACACATAAAAGTCATATAAAACAAGTCTGAAAATGAGCAGAAAATTAACTTACGAGTTTTTGAACGTCAATTACACAAGACAGTCCCCTAGCCCCTTACCTATATATACAGTGGAATTTTTTAGGAGGGAAAGTACTCTAAATACTCGAGATAAGTACCAAATTTTACTCAAAGGAAACGCTCCATTATTTTAAAAAATAAATAAATCTACATTCGCAGACTTTCGAAAGTTCGAAAAAATAACATTCTGTACCTTCTTGACGTCAATCGATAGGGCCAATCGGATCAATAGGGAATATGCAAGGAATATAACACTCTTTTTATTTATTAAAAATGCCTTGTATTGGCGCTTAAAAACATTGTGGTACGCTTGTTTAAGTTTCTAAACCATCACTTATTTTACTATTTATTGTTATACAGGGTGAAAACAACCTCATCACGAAGCCGTCAACCAAGCACTACATCAAACTAAGTGACTTAGTGCAAAAATTATTGCTGGGAAACTAACTTTTTTTTTGGGGTGAAAAATCATATTTTGGTAGAACTCAATGTTAGGTACGCGCTTAATAAATTGTGCTGATGGATGGATTGAATAGTACGGGGGTCGTAGAGATGTAAAGTAAAAGTCTTACAATAAAAACTTGTTAATTCGTCAAAGTTGTGAAAAAGTTGTAAATTTGACTCCCAATATCAGAAGAAGGTTCCCAAGTATGGTGTAGAACAAAAAAATGATCGCAATGACGAGGAGAACAAGTGACTTTCGTCTTCGTGAAGAGGTGTAGGGAGGAGGTTAGGTAGCATGTTTAGTGAAACGGAACGCACTCAAAACACGTCCTCGATAACGGCGGAAGTGACATCAAGCTCTGTGTAAAAAAAAACACTTATTTTAAATTTAGTTAAAGTTTCACAGAGATTATACTATAATATCGCTATAGCAAGTTTTGCTTGATTATAGCACATACAATTAGTAAAATTATTAAGAGCGCGTATCCCAAAAGTTGGCAACGTCGCAAATAGCTGTCAAATATTTACACGTTTTAATTAATTTGGCAATTTTACTGTGTGAAAATAAGAAATATGGCTCTAACAACTTTTGGGATACGCGCTCTTAAAGCCAAAAAGTAGATGTAAATTGTGATAATTGACGTCACATTATGGCCGTGACCTCGGACCAATATCCGAGGCCGTGACAATCACGGACGTCTTAAACGTAGTGATTATAATTACTCTGTGGACGTCTGAACTGTCATAGAAAATTGCAGGAGTTGAATATTTTTGAGCGACATGCAGTAGTTGAAATTAACTTTTTCATCCCCCCATCTCGGAAAGAGTATTTTTGCTCTTCGATATCTGAGTGCAAAAGCCGTTTTTATCGTCTTGAGGGTACCTAAAGTAAATTTGAATTTAGAACATCGTGTGCACTAAGCATGTGAATTCAAAACATCATTAAACCTATTTACTTCTACCTCTATGGTGCCGAATTTATCATACAATTTTTTTTTTAATTTGTTAAGAACTCAGACTCGGAACCTTCTTGGTGTACTTTTTTAATATGTTTTGCGCGCGCCATTTTCTTTGGTCATATTGTTAACACCTTAGGTTAAAAATAGGTTAAAAACAAGGAATCCAACTTGAAAACAAGTGAAAAACCTAAAATGACCACTCATTATCTAGCGACGAGGAAGTTTATTTGACGCCAACAGAATTAACTATTTCAACACACTTGCTCAAAAAGTGCATTTACGAAGCCTGTATACATTGTTCGAAAGTTGAAAATTACGCACCATACAACGGACCGTGCGGTAAAATAGGTACTCTCACGTAAGTATTTATTTTCCGCACTCCCCCTTGTATCACAGAGTTTAAAATCACTTACGTTTACCTTTTATTAGCACCGTGCGTATTCTTCGCGGTTTTTTTTATTTCCAAAAAAAAAAAGAAAAGGATTCCACCAAGGAGTTTCACATTACGAGAATTAATAGGCTGACTGATAGAACCTCCTTGGAAGTGCTTTAGCTCAATACGTTTGTCTAACTTTAATACAAAAGAGTAAGTGAGACGAAAGATGTAGTTCTAATTTTCACCACGTGCATGTGGCGCCATTTGCAAATTCGCGCCATTTTCATAGAAACGTCAAATCCATATCTCAATATCAAAACCCGCCACGTCCTTATTTTTTTGCCACAAATTGATTTATATTTCCGAGATTATGAACAAATTAATGTATTCAATTATTATAATCGGTCTTACTTATTTTATTCCAAATTAACAACAGAAAATTACTTAAGTAACATATAAAGAGGAAAAAAGTTTATTATTGAAAAATTTGGCTTTCTGGATTTAGCGGAGTTTGATTCTAGACGACACAAATATTGTTGCGACTTTCCGACTGATAAACAAAATAATAATATGAGTTCAAGCGTTAATAGAGCGGAGCGGTCAAGATGTTAATATGGAATCTACTCCAACTGATAGTTTGATTGAGGTGCAAATTGCAGAAAACAGGTTCTTGCCGCCAAAATCGCGAGAGCGCTTAACTATTCTTTAGATTTCATGATTTTCCCTTCATTTAATTTATCATGTTTGTTAGAGTGATTTGATGATTTTTGTTAGTTTTTCGAACTTTAGTCGATTCGATTCCCAAGTGTGGCAATCGAATTTTCGAAATTCTGTGAATGCAGATTGTTTCTTTTTAGCAATAAAGGAATGTTTTCTTTGAGTAAAATCTGCTATCTCCAATATTTTGAGCACTTTCCCTCCTGGTGGCATTGAAAAATCTTATGCCTGTATTTCTAGGTGTGGTTTCATCTAATTAAATAATAAATAATAATAATAATAATAAAATTTATTTGCAGACGTTGAAGTCCATAGAATTAAATTCGAAAATATTGACATCATAACATAATCATGATTCATGAAATAACAAACACGCATAATAACAAAAACAACATAATCGAAAAACATCACAAATTACATAATAATGTCATAATTGAATCTCACAAACAACACAAAAATAACACAATACACACACATAAAAATCACAAATAGGCATAGTAATAATAATAACATAACATAATAAGAATAAAATAAAATCCGCGTACACCTAGAGCCGAAACTGTGTGTGCAGTCTCACCCAACGACCAAGCATCGGGCAGTCCCACCGGTCACACAATGCTCTCAACATGCCGTGGGTGCTGACATCCGTTCTGTGCCGGAGAGAAACACAACGTTTTCGAATAACGGCATAAAAATCATCCACTCGCGCATCGGCAAACATACCCGAAGCGCTACAAAACCGCGGCAGCCCCACAAGATCCTGAAAGCATTGTTATACTGCACACGCAGGGCGCTGTATGCCTTCTGCGTATACTTGACCCAAAGGCTGCAGGTGTAAAAAGTCTGACAGTAGGCTCGAAAAAACGTCATTTTAACGTCGTAGGAACACCGTGCAAACCTACGGGCCAGCATATTACTTCGAACAGACAGCGCCCTACGCTCTCTCTCGATATCTAAATCGTCACACAGGTCCTCAGTGACCCAGTGGCCCAGATATTTAAATTTCGAGACTTGCTTCAAGGATGTACCTGCTAATGAGATGCATGGAACATTTATGTATCTTTTGCCACCACCATTGAAAACAAGTAACTCACTCTTAGCGACATTATACCTAAGCCCTGAGCCACCGCATAGTTCTCACAGATCTTCAGCAAACGTCTTAATGCACTGATTGATGGGCTCAGCAAGACCATATCGTCCGCATAGCTGATGTTGTTCATAGCAACTCCGTCAATATGACAGCCAACACCAGTATTGCTGAGCTCAACAATCAGTTGGTTAATATACAAATTGAAAAGACGCGGGGAGCTGATTCCCCCCTGCCTCACCCCACATTCCAATTTATATTCTTCGGACATAGTCCCTGCCCACCTAACATTGTTTATTTGGTTCCCATACCAGAACCTTAACAATGACGTGACCTCAAAATCAACATTTTTCTCATTTCTTAGCTTATCCCACAGCTGGTCATAAGGCACAAGATCGAAAGCCCTGGACAGGTCTAAGAAGCACGCATTAACAGGTGTTTTCCTATCCGTATAATACCGGACAGTCCGCTTTAAACACATAATGGCACTTTCAGTCGACAGCCCAGGCCTGAAGCCAAACTGTGCATCATGCAAGTCAATCCTCGGAGCCAAGTATGTATCCAGCAGACTATCCAGCACCTTTGCTATGACCGTTGCCAGGGATATTGGTCTGTAATTACTGGGATCAGCAGTATCACCGGTTTTTAACCGACTTCTAAATAAGGAGGAGGTTCTCAGTTCGGATGTTTCTATTTTTTTTTTTTTTTTTTATGTTTGTTCGCGCATAACTCCGTCGCTTGCCAACCGATTTGAAAAATTCTTTTTTTGTTGGAAAGGGTATACTTTCCAAATGGTCCCATAGTCGCCAAGTCGGGATCTGATGATGAAATCTTGGCGAAATCGAGGGAACTCTTCAAATTTTATAGGATAACGTACAGCAATTTTGGTATTTTCTACAACAAGTGAAGCATTTGCGTTTGATAAGAACCATTCAACCATCAGATCTGATGATGAAGCCAAGAGTCACGGAACTCCATAATGAGACAATGTATCCTAGTCGTGTTTGGGCTTGTTGTAATTGTAACGGTATGCACTTTCCATGTGTACCAAGCACATGTGAACCACTAAAAAGTGAAAAATAAAAACTTTTTTGCAAAAAATAAAACCGACTTCAAAAAAAAAACAAAAAAGTGAAAAATAACTTTAGCTTCTGAAGTCGGTGACAAAAAAATTAAATCAATCATACAAACGTCACCGACTTCAGAAGCTAAAGTTATTTTTCACTTTTTTGTTTTTTTTTTGAAGTCGGTTTTATTTTTTGCAAAAAAGTTTTTATTTTTCACTTTTTTATAATGAATGAGTTGCTTATAATGTGAACAACTGGACAAATATATGTCCTATTTGCAGAGAGCCCTAGTAAGTATAATCCTCATTTTGTGAAGTAAAACTCCTTTTGTCTACCTTCCCGGTTCTCCCATGAGAAATAGGCGTGAATTGATTTATAAACTTTTTTTTTTCAATAAATCATGGTAACATAGTACAGTAGCGCTCAATATAAAGCAATCAAAATATTGTGCTGATGTGCCAGCAGAGCGTGCCCGTCTGATGAGATTCAAAAGCGAGTGGAGTGAGTTCGAAATTTTTTATATTCTGCAGTCCTGCCAGGGAGATGACAGTAATAATCGTGGGGCCGTGGGCTCGTGCCCAGTGGAAAAGATGTCCTGTGTTCAATAAAAAAATAAAGTTCTCTGCCACTAAAAAACACCCATTATTTTTGTAGAAACTGTCACAAGAAAAGCTGACCTATCCGTGGCGACGTACATAATTATCTTAGAAGGGCCTTTTTATTCTCAAACGCCCAGGGCCTCCACTGCTAGGCCTGGCGCTACTGCTGTGGCTGCTAAGAACCTCAAACAGCGTAAATTATACGGTAATCCAATTGTGTGACGCGCGCCAGGTCTTTTGATCCGAATTTCGAAATTTCCCGCGCGCTATTTAGATTATGAGACTGATTGTCTTTGGAATTATACAGAATACTTGATGCTTGTGCAACGTGTCTAAGAACTTGTAAATTGATTGAAAATTGAATTAATAGACTTTTTATATATGAAACGGTGTTTCATTGGTGTGAACATTAAAATTGGTAGTTACAGTTTTGAGTCGTTTGGGGTCGAAACGAGTCTAGAGCATCGGGTAGGGCCCAAGTGGCAGGTTTCCTTTATAAAGAAATTTCTCGTCAACTAGTCGACAATTCACGTGACAAGAGGCTAGAGGCTGGCTCTTTCTTAGGCCAAAAAAATAATTAGTATTGCAATTATAGGCATGGGGACAGTATCAAAAAATTGCAAATCTATTTAGTTCATCGTTTACATTATTATAAAATAATGGACAATTATTTTTTGTTTTTGTAAATCAATGAGTACAAAGATAAAACGCATCAAAACTCGAGAGTGGGGGTTCGTGACGTTACGTCATACCTGGCTAAAAATTATACTTAGGCGTGACGTATTGAAAATTTTAAAAGCGTCGTCTCTTCGTCAATTTTGGTTAATATAATAAAATAAAAAATACTGGTCAAATATTTGTTGATAATATACCTTTTTTTTTTTTTTTTTAGGATGGGAAATCATCAAATGACTTCTCCCACTCTGGGCGGAGCGGGAGGGAGTGTCAGACTCGTACTGACTAAAACCCATCCATGTTCCTTCCTCGCCCTTTACGTTCCGGGGCCGCGGTATCTCTTTCGAACAGTCCCGCAACCCCGGCAGGGTTGATAATATACCTGACGGACTAATTATTATTTTTGTCGTCGACCCTAGTGACAATGCTGCAAGTCTTGGACACGTTTCCGGATGACAGAGATGTAGAGAAGGACTTTAGACTTGGACTATAGTACACGACTCCGCTCCCACCCGGCAAAAAGAATATAATTCAAATATGACGTTTAAGTATTTCTCTTGGTTAAACATACTTTACATTGGCATTGCCAGCGGTAAGCCCGCTGACAGCGAGCTGTATGCTAATTTATGTTGCCAATGGAAAGTATATCCAAACAGCATTACATAGAGCTCATATTTGAATTACATTCTTTTGGTTGTGTGGGAGCGGAGGTGGCTAAATAATATCAGCTGCTCGGGTCACCCATAGATACCGAGTTTCGTCCGTGCCTCGGAAAGCACGTTAAGCTGTTGGTCACGGCTGTCATTTGTCTATCTTTGACAGTCGTCAGGTAGTCAGTGGCCCAAAAAGTCTGACACCAGTCCTAGTTAGTGGTATCGTATTTCCCAGTATTAACTGGGTTGTGGAGGTCAGATAGGCAGTCGCTCCATGTAAAATACTGGTATTCAGCTGCATCCGGTTAGACTGGAAGCCGACCCCAACATAGTTGGGAAAAGCCTAGATGATGGTTGGGTGGGAGCGGAGTCATTTATGTGGGCTACAAACTTTAGCGTTCTATTTTTTATTTAGTTAGCTTCAAACTTTGTTTCATTTATGTACCATGGACCTTTTTTTATAGGTCCATGTTATGTACATACAAGGTTTTACAGAAATAAAAACAATCTAACCATAGATAACCCACACAAAGACAAGTTGGATGAAATGTCAAGTCAAGACAGTGTTGCCGTTTTGTGTGTAATTACACATTTTGTGGGTAATATAGGCTTATCGTGTGTAACCCGTGTGTAATAAGCATATGTGTGTAATTGTGTACAATTACAATTGGTTTCAGTCACTACAACTTGTTCTAGCTCGGTTAGGTAAACGAGCGTTGCAATGATAATAATACAGTCAAATATCGTGGGTAACTTAACACGTACAAAACTGTACATAATGCGAAACATCTTAAAATGGTTGCATTATACCTGAGATGACAGTTCTTTGTAACCATCATATTTTACTTATCTGTGGTGTTTGAACTTTTGAAATTCTGTCCTTTAATCTAATAGATTGTTTTAGTCTTTGGTTTATTTTGATTTTTTTAATCGATCGGTGAATTTGTATTGTAAGTTGCAATGATTAAGGGGTAAGCGTCAGCTTAGCCCGCTAAAATCAAATTTTCTTACGTTTTTTGCAATTTGCAGGCCAGTGCTAGTTTGTATGTTGTTAAAAAAATCGTTCGTGACTGTAAGACGTGTGTAGTGACGTGTGAATTATGATCATCGAAATCGTCAATATAACCCTCCAAGCTCACAAAAGTCTAGGAACGACAATGACGTTGAAAAAATCGTTCCTCGACTTATATAAACTTAGAGGTTTGGGATTTTGAGGATTTTAATTCTGTAACTACACATGTTTTACAGTCGCGAACGATATTTTCAACTTCATAAAACCTACCACTGGCCTGCAAATTGCAAAGAACGTAAGAAAATATGAATTTCGCGGGCTACCCTGACACTTTCACCTTAATTGGCTCAAGAATTTAATATAACTATATTAATTCTACCCAAATCATAACCCTTCTAATTGCCTATCTGAAAATAAAATAATTTTGAAAATTGTGATCTAGTTCTTGCAAAAACTAATTTTTAAAGATGGCTCTATGTTTATCAAATAACACTATATGAATTATTATTTAATCTGCAAACTTGGCGGTCTGTTTGGTGTGTAATTGTGTGTAATCAGGGAGGTATGTGTGTGGAATTTGACCGAGGTGCAGTGGCAGCACTGAGTCAAGACAACGTCAACGTCAAAAACACGTGTTTATGTTTTTCATGAAAGTAAACAATTTCTGATTTTCTATGCAAAACTTAGGAGATACAAGTCCTGAAAATTAAATAATGAATATGAGTTGCATACAATGTGAACAACTGGCCAAATATAAATGTCCTATATGCAGAGAGCCTTAGTAAGTATATTACTCATTTTGTGAAGTAAAACTTTAACGAAACTGAAACTTATCATAACTAAATAACTGTTATAGCTGCTCAGTGCCGTGCTATAAGAACCACAAACAGATTCCTTGCAATCTCCCACCGGAACCAGTAAAGCAGACATATGAATCAAATAATAAAGAACGAGAATATGACTATCCTACAGAAGACACAGTGCCACTCGAATCATTAAAACTATTAGGTAAGTCTTAGTTCTAGACTTACAATCCAATTTTACATAAGTAGGTTAGCATAATCAGCCTATAACGTTCGCACTGCTGGGACACATGCCTTCTCTGTGTGAAAGTGTAGCCTATAAAGATAAAATTCCTTGATCCGATAGTATAAGTTTTCCGTGTAGTGCATACTTGCTTTGCCTAATTTTTATTGATAGAATTCTTATTAGGTATGTAGCTTCTATCCTATCCGATAAGCGCATTTTTAGTAATTATTATTTTAAGAGTATGAACAAATCTATTGCAATATATTCAGCTACATGTCAATAATTGATGTCATTTTGAGAATTAAAATGTTTAACCAGTTTTCTGATTTCAAACATCAATTTACAGAGCAATCCACAGATGTGAAGAAATGTTTGGAGAACCCCCATGTGAGAGAAATATTGGAGTTACTGGATAAGTCACCATATCCAGATGAATTGATGAAAGAGTACATGCAAGAGCCTATCTTCACAGATTTTGTTGATGCATGTTTGAAAGTTGTACAGCCACAAGATGACAGTGATAAATAATAAAAAAGTTTTGTAAATTTAAACTTTGGTTTCAATAAATTGTTCCAAGCCCCATTACGGCTAGGCACTACAAGCAATAGCACGATATCAGGCATGCTTGAAAAGTTTCTCTAGTTGATTTAAAGAAGCCATTCAGCTCCATCTATTACTGCTTAATGTCTGAATTTACATCAATCAACATAGTCAGTTACTAGGTAGACAAGAACTGATGTAAGTAATATTTCTTTTCAACACACTTCGACTTTGACTAGTAAAATAAAATAAGTACTTAATTAACAAAATGAATTCAAATAATAAATAAAACTACTTGGTTGAGCGAATATTAGGAAAATAAGACTCTAATATGAATATTGATTTTTATGGAATTTTTAAACTTATTTTACAGTGAAAGAACTGAATATTGCATAAGACAAATAAAAAAACTGCTTACATAAAATCAAAAGTTTATTTCTTGTAACAAGCACATTGTTTCTTAGAAAAATACATGCCTAAATCATTTAATTATTCCCCAATCAATGCAGCTCTTAATAAATTTTCAAATTCCAATGATTTCTGTTTCCCTTCTTCAATTTGTTGTTCAAGCTGTTTGACAGCTTCTGCACAGTTGTTATATTTGGATATGCTTACATCCTTTTGCTTTATACTTTCATCAACTATTGTGCGATCCTTGTCTTCTAACATTAGGTAATCTAATGAATCTATTTCTATTTTGCGACGTTTGGCCTCGACGTAAAAGTCAATATCATCTTCATATTCCAAAGCTTTGTGCTTCATTTCATTTATAACTTTTACTTCATGCAACCAAAGTGCATTGCGATATTCTTCCAAAACAGATTTCTCATAAACGGCAAACCTATTTTCAAAATTATTCAGTCTGTTAATCTTTTCGTAAACAATTATATTCATAAAGTCTACAAGATTATAGTGAGCAAAGTATTTGTTGAAATCCTCACAAGGCATGCTTATATTTGAGAGTTCCTTTGGTAGCACAGCTACTACCCGACATAACACTTCTTCAGGATTTTCAAACCAACCAATCTGATTGCAGTAGGTACTCATTTGCTCTTGCATGCTTATTGCGTTCACGGGATTAAAATCTGATGAAGGATTGGGCAATTTCAATTGATTCATAATCCTTTTCATTGCCAACACATTATCAGAAGTCTTTGCACTACTTGGTATAAACTCATAAGGTTTCGGGTAAGGAGATGTGCTGTCCAAGTATGGCTGAAACTCTAATGGAAATAATGAGTAGTTGAACAAATCTTCATTTGTGATGACTTTGGTTAGATTGTCCACAGCAGAGTTGTAACACATGATCAATTTGTATAAATCTCGCAGAACGACATTCATACGGCTATCGTTATCCAGCCTTAATCTACACCATATCTCATTACCAAGGTATCTTTGACAAATAGATTTCAAGTGATCTATTTCCAATGGTGGGGTTTGTGGGAATTTTTTCGCCAACCATTTCATAGCGCTCTTAGAAGATGCATTCAATGATTCGTAAACATTCTGTGAGTCTATAACGAACGTCTTATACCCTGATATGACATTTTTCTGTACAAGATTTGACAGTAGGACTTCTAAGCGTTGCTGAAAACGTTCCACTTTTGGAATGATGACGGCGACTGGAACTACCTGGTATGGGTATTTGTGCTTTAGTGTAGCTTCTATTGTTTCCACAACATCACTATCATGTTCAGTGGCATAGAACAATACAGCATTAGCACCTTCAATAGCCTCACTAATATTCATATCTTTACCAGTCAAACTAACAGATATAGCAAAATCCATCAAATGATTCCAAGAGTGTTTCCCAACATGTATTAATGCATTAGACTCTTCATGATGCTTTCTGTCACTGAAAACATCCAATATCCATTTTTCAATGTTAATCTTTTTGTGTAACCATTTCATTGCACCAGGAGATACCAGAGTTACTTTCCAAAAGAAACATTTATCATAAGGATAGCTAATTTGTTTCATACGCTTCAACAGAGGCGATCTTATTATTTCCATGATGTTATATGGTTCCGGGGTTGGTAATTGTCTAAGTTCCCCAGTAAATTTGTAGCCCCGATGAATAGCATTCATATTCTTTAATGTGGCATTTTCAACTAATCGCCTCAATTCTGATGCTTCTTCGAGTGGAGTTTTACGAGTCAGCCATACAGGTGTATCTTCTAGTAGACTTCGCCTTTTAATATTTCTGGTATACTGTTTCCTCCACACATGAAACCATTTCTTCATTATACGCTGTGTTAAAAATATCTCAGCTTTTAATTCAGACTCAGTCATCTCATGGGACACATTCATCAATATTTCATCAGTTACTGAATTCGCAAACTGCATTAAACTGTTGAACTTATGCAATTCTTCTTGCAATATATTTTTAACAGTTGAATCATTTACTTCACTTACAAGTTCTTCAACAAGATCCGCTGATTCTCTATCAACTCTTTCCCTAAACTTCTTTTCTTCTTCAGCTTTTCGTTTTAATTCAGCTTTCCTTTCTTCTTCTAATTTTTTCTTTAATTCTTCTTGTTTCCTTTGCTCTTCTTTTTTACGTTTTTCTTCCTGAAATCTGAGCTCTTCTTGCTTTCTTCGCGCTTCTTCTTGCTTTTTTCGTGCTTCGTCTTTGCGCTTTTCTTCTTCTTGTCGTCGCATTTCTTGTTTTCTCATTTCTTCCTCTCTTTTCATTTTTTCTTGCAGTTGCCTTTCCTCCTCCTGCCTCATTCTTTCGGCATTTTGACGTTGAATCTCGGCCTGCTTTTGTTCTATGTCCTCATTTTGGTTAAATTCGTAAATGGCAGGATTTTCGGGTGTTGCTATTGAATTTAATATATTATCAGCCACTGTCTGTGCTTTATTTTTGCTTTGAAATATTGAATAGCTTTTAGCGTCCGAGCCATTCGGCGGGATAATTGCACTTTTGAACAGGCTTCCTGGCGACAACTTGCTAGTTGTAGCTTCACCGTTAGCAAATATTGACTGTGGCTTTGCCTGATCTTCTGCATTGCCAGGTTTTGCAAACACATTAGTAACTTCTGGCTGCTTTGCAAAAGTACCAAATATATTACTTGGACTTGGTTTGTCTTCACTTCCTGATGGCGGAGCAGGCTTAGCAAATATATTACCTCCTTTTTCAAAAGCACCTGTACTATCGGGTTTTGAAAACGGATCTGTTTTAACACCAGCGAATATGCTTTTATTAGTAAATAATGCTGGTTTATCTGTAGTGTTTTCTTCTTTTGCCGCAAACACATTTTTGGGCATGGTACTGGTAAACAAATTCGTTGAAGGCTTTGTTGGAATGGGTTGTGCGAAAACAGCATTGCTTACTGGTTTCATGAATAAATTATCTTCTGGCTTCAATCCCTTAAAAAGAGGTAGTGGGTTTTGGTTTTGACCTTTATCATTATTAATTTTTCCAAATATGTTATTAGTTTCTGGCACTGCACTACTTTCGAATAGGCGTTTAACTGTTTCTTTTCCAGTAAATAAATTGGAAACAATCGTTTCTTGAGGTTTAGAAAATGAGAATATTTTTTTCGTATCATTATTAAACATTTTTTCAGGTGAATTTTTAATGATATCAGTGGATGCAACTGTAATAGCTGGTTTGAATAAAAACTGATTGGTTTCACTTGATGTGGTTGGTGGTTTAAAAATAGTGGATGGCGGTGGGATTGTTGTAGCACTAAATTTATGTTTCGGACTTGAAGTATTTACATCAGGTTTAGCAAAAACGTTCGCTTTACTTTCTGGTACTTTCTCGGCCGCATATATAATTTTTCCCCCTTGAGATAATCTTTGAATCTCCGCTTTCAGTGATTGCATATCTTTGTTGCTATCATTCAAAGTATTGTAGCCTTGATCATCTGCGGTCAGAGCACTTTCTTTTAATCTGCCATCTGAGTTAAAACTGGTGTACAGAATGTGCCGACTGTATCCACCATCTGGGAGTTGTCCGCCAGCAATAATTTCGCCAACCGTCAGGTTTCTTTTAGATTCAATAAGTTTTATAGATCTTGCTATTGGATAAGGATCACTATCTTCTATAAACTGATTTCTGTCTAGTATGATTGTTATTTCACCATCACAGTCCTCTGTTCTGGCGAGTCGGAGTCCATAGTGATTGATAAACGATTTCAAATTTTCTATAGTTTCAAAAGCAAGTGAATTCATCACTTCTTCCGCAGGGTAGCGAGAGCCTCCTCTAGGGGCGTACGCTTTGACTATTCTAGCGAGAGCCCTTGCGCGCACGTCGTTGAAGTACCGCAGCAGAATGCACGCTTGCAGGTAGGTCGCCTCATCCCTCACAAGTCGGAAAAATCTCACATAGTTGTTGTTGTCTATCGCGTTGAACACCTTGATGGCAAAAACTATAGGTCCCGACTTCTGGATTTCTATAGGCAGCTGCTTGATCTGTGAAAACATAAATTATAAGTTTTTGTTCTTTAAAGCAAGAGAGATTCAAGTAAAAACGATTCGGACCTCCCACCAAAAGTTAGCGTCACCCATGTTGAGCAGCGCGACATATCCTCTGAACTCGGCTTCTCTAGGTTTTTGTTCGGGGCCCACATCAGCATACATATGTTTTAAAGTTTGCAGACATTTGGTGAGATTATCGGTGTTTAACTTCTGATCGAACTGCGTGTGTTCCAGGTCGGCGAGCCGCGCAGCACAGTGCGCATGAAATCGTGCGCACATTTCCACCAAGCAAATTGACTCTGAAAATAATTAAAAATAATTGTACATGAGTGGAGTGGAGCACTCCTGGGAGGGGGATAGAGAACGCTAAGAAAAAAAAAATTACATGCACAGTACACACATGTGTACCATGTGTGCCATGTGTTACATGGGCAGTAATGTAATGAAGATAAAATTTGAAAAAAAGTATTATATTTCAAACTTACCAGCACAACACAGAGCCTGCTGTGTTATGTCCTTCCTGATACCGCGAAATCGATCCCACATGAAATGGAACCAATCTGCCAACGAGACCTGAAAAATGCATAATCTATTATTTTTGAGCCATTACTGATCCGCAGAACGGATCGCTAATGGGTTTCAGACAAAAAAAAAGATTATTGTTACATTTTTTCTTGTGCCTGGATTAATCCTGAAGGATTTCTCATCATCCACCTTTATGCATTCAAATCTTCCTATTCCTCTTTCATGAGAGACAGAGCTGTAGCTTTTTCTCTCTATTTTTTCTTTTGTTACATTCATTCATTTTGTTATTTTCACTTGGATAAATGTAAATGGGTCAATGTCCCCACATTGACCCATTTACATTTATTCACGTTTATTGATTTGGTTGTACAAATATTAAGAAAAGAGTAATGACCACTATAGCTCTGTTAAAATTCATTTAATATCTAACACTAGTGCGAAAGCCAGGGCGGCTCCTTAATTAAGAAAATCAATAAGTAAATATTAGTGACCTGTCGTTTGGTATCGGCGATTTCATGCAGCAGGTATGCGCAGGTGCGCATGAGCACGGCCGGGGGCCGCAGCTCGTAGCACATCGGTATCTCCTGGTCGGCTGAACTGCGACTGTACTGCTTCACTGCGCGCCACGGCTCCAGCTCACCGTCAGAATCCAACACGGTTTCTAGGGTCATCACCTGGAGTAAAATTTGGAAAAATGATAAAAAAATGATGTGTTAATAAAAAAGGTTACCACTACACTTCCCAAACATAATTGTGTTTTAAGTCCAGTGGGGCAATGGCACACTCACTGTAAAATAATGACTTTTTTTTTTTTTAGGATGGGAAATGATCAAATGACTTCTCCCACTCTGGGCGGAGCGGGAGGGAGTGTCAGACTCTTACTGACTAAAACTCATCCATGTTCCTTCCTCGCCCTTTACGTTCCGGGGCCGCGGTATCTCTTTCGAACAGTCCCGCAACCCCGGCAGGCTTCGGGCCTTGCGGGCCCCTCTCTCTATGCTGACATCTATTTGAGGCGCACGTGGAACACGAACGCGCCGTCGACACGGCCTGTCGTCACTGGACGGACGGACGGCTAGCTAGCCCATCGCAAATTCGGAGGAGTGTTGACATGGGCAGTTCCATTAAATTCTTGGCAGTGCGCTGCCAGAAATGCTCCTCGGAATTGGACTTAGACAGACCTTTATTCATTATTGAAACTGTTATCTTAAAATCAAATGTAATTCTATTATAAGGTACAGGGTCTCACCTGATGTTCTGCTTGTCTGTGCAATAACTCCTTTTCTGGGCACATATCTTGACAGGTACCAATAGTAGCTCCACCTACTTTGATACGGGATCCAGCACCACCCCAGGCTCTCAAAATCCTAAGAAAAAACGAAACCACTATTTAAAAATTCTACCAGTACCTTGTCTTTACATTTTGGTTCTACTAAGTAGTTTTATAAAAAACCTAGACAAATACGAGACAAAGGAAGAAAGGGAAACTAGGGTGAAAACGCGCAGGAAAGATTTGCCTAATTATTTGCAGCCAAAATTAAATGTTGTCAAACATAGCTCTAAAGTGCAGTCTGTGAGAAATTTCAATAAATTGCCATTAGAACTAAAAATGATTAATAGTCCAAGAATATTTAAATTCAAATTAAACTCATTCCTATTACCGAAGTGCTACTATAGTATAGAAGAGTTTTTTAGTGACAAAAATAATGCCACAGTGTAACTTGTTTATTTGTTTAAGTCTAATTCTTGACTTGCTTGATTAAGTTGAATGTTTGTTTTATTTTCTGACTAGGCTAATTGTGTTTTTGTTTTCTTTTTATTTTAATTATGTTGTTGATATATATTTTATTTTATTTTTGACTTTTTATCTATATTATTGATTGGAAATTTTATTGATTATTATTATTGTGCTACTCTGTATTCGACACAAATGTATTTTGTTAAGAATAAATGACTAATGACTAATGACTAACACATAGAATCAGATTGTTAGAGTATGTAATATAAATTCTTTTTTTTTTCAAATAACCGTGCTATACAAATAGTTTCATGTAAAATATAAATAAATCATGTGATAGTTACTTGTCTCTTGCTTCAAGAATACGCCATTGTTCATCAGGGGTGAGGGATGTTTTGAAGCGTAGTTGGTACAGTTCTGTGGCTGCCTCGGTAGTGTTCAGGGTCGTTTGAGTGGCCACCACTGTAACTGGAGCTTCAATGGCACTTACTGGCTGAGCACTAAAAGAAAACAAATTGATTGATTTCAATTATTTGATTGGATGCCAGGACAACTTGGATGTCTATCCTGAGAATTGGAACCAAGTATTGCAGATTTTTTTCTGCAATACTTCGTTTCCATGATGGATTCAATGAAGGGAGGTCTTGGCCCAGCTGTGGGAATGATAACGATGAAGCATTGTACTGCTTTTGTCAGCGTTAACAGTTTTTACAAAATAAAAGTAGTAATGTAATAATACTCGTAGATACTTTACACATATTCCCGGAATATTTGTGTATTTGAATCTTTCGTAAGAACGTGGATCAGCGCAATCCCGTTTTACTGCCAGAACGCAGATCCACAACAAAACGACATCACCGTCATAATCGTTTTTCTTTTTTTTTTTTCTCTCTTTTGTATCTGCAATCAGTCTTGTGTAGTTTAAGCAGATGTGGTAAGTGACATTTGGCAGTTGGAGAGTGCTCTCCAGCGAGAGCAACTACTCATATGTGTAGCTTGTATTTATGCTATCTCAAGAGGGTATATAATAGACAGGATGTCTTTTCTTTTGAGACGTTTTTGGTACGTGCGTGTTGTCAATCCAGCGGCAGCGGCCAGTTCATTTGGATGCCTCTCAAGTCTTTCCAAGTATGTTTTGGTTATGGCCAAGATTTCCTCTTTCACCGAGTTCATCTGAGTTTCACCGAGTTTATTTTGCATTCGCTGTATTATGGAAATATTAGAGTTGCTACAGCGCCCCCATAGCTGGATACCGTACATCCAGACACGCTTTAAAATGGTTTTATATATAAGGAGTTTGTTGTCAATCGATAATTTGCTGTTCCGCCCTAATAGCCAGTGTAGGTTTTTGTAACGCAAGTTGAGCTCATCTCTCTTGGTCTTTATGTGCTGCCTCGACGTTAGGCGGCGATCGAGGTGTAGTATCTTTATGTGGTAGTAAATTGTTATTAAGCTTTACTGGCGGACAATCGCCTCTGCGTACCGCAAAAGTGACTTGTACCGACTTAGATGGGCTGACAGCTATTCGCCACTTTTGGAGCCAGTCCGATATTTTGTCTAGACCTTTTTGCAGCGTTTGTGAAACAATCGTGGGGTCACGGTTGCTAGCTAGAATTGCCGTATCATCAGCAAATGTAGCTGTAGTCACGTTGTCCTCTGCTGGCAAGTCTGACGTATACAACGTGTACAGGATTGGCCCTAGCACTGATCCTTGAGGAACGCCAGCCTTTATTTCAAATAGTTTCGACGTTGCCTCTGTTTCTTTGACTTGAAACAGTCGATCTGTTAGGTAACTCTTCATAAGCTCATAGAAGTTGTGAGGCAGACAAGCTTTTATCTTATCAAGTAGGCCCTTGTGCCAGACGCGGTCGAAAGCATGTTGAATATCCAGGAAGACTGAGCAACAGAACTCCTTTTCCTCCAGCGATTTCCTAACCCTGTCGCACACTCTGTGAACCTGTTCGACGGTAGAGTGCTCAGGTCTGAATCCAAATTGGTGACAAGGTATGGTGTCATTTTCCTTCAATATTGGTTGTATTCTGCAGAGCAGGAGTTTCATAAAGATTTTCAACAGTACTGGTAGTAAGTTAATAGGCCTGTAGGATGCTACCACATTGGGTGGTTTGCCTGGTTTATGCAGCATGAGTATTTATGAAACTTTCCATTCCTGTAGAAAGTACTGCACTCTTAGGACTCCATTGTTAAGCGTCGTTAGAAAAACGATGGCTTTTTTTGGTAGTTGCAGTAAGACTTCCTTCGTGATTAGGTCAAAGCCTGGTGCTTTTCTACTACCGAGGTTTTTTATTGTAGCCCAGACTTCCCTGGCAGTGACGGGCCGCGGCGGAGGTGACATTTGAAAATCTTGACAAAGAGAAACTCGAATTCGTAGATAAAACGGTTTTCCTGGGGCTTACGCTTGATTCAAGGCTACAATGGGGTTCTCATTTAACATCTCTTGCGGGGCGCTTAAGTTCAGCAGCATAATGCCATTAGAAAAATCTGTCAATTCACTGATGTAGATACCGCTAGATTGGTGTATTTTATGAGGACGGGCTGCTGATATTGAGTCTATATTTATTCTGCAGAAAAGAGCCATCAGAGCCATATACAATCTTCGTAGGCGCGATTCTCTAAGGGAACTATTTAAGGATATTGGCATCATGACGGTTCATTGCCAATACATCTACGAAAACATAATGTACTTACGTCAGAAACAATCTGCATCTTTTCGGTAAAAGAGGCGACAGCCACAATTACAGTACTAGAAATAGGGACCAATTAGTTCAGCCAGGCTTTAGACTTGCTAAAGTAGACTCATCTTTCATGGGGTACTGTTTGAGATGCTATAATAAAATTCCACAAAGTATTCTTGAATTGAATCAGACGAAATTTAAAACATGCATTAAACGCACACTATGTAAGCAAGCATAATTATTACAAGTTGAGCGATTATTTCGCAAATAAAAATGCTTGGCTCAATGCTGGTCCTGCTCCACAAGGACAGGGGCGCAAAAATTGATAGCATTATATATGGTATTGTTGGAGCTGCTGAAGATTGTACAACTATCTTTGCATTGAATAGATTCATTCTCTTTAGTATAATCGCATAGCCCATATTGTGTGAGTACTATGTACTAGAAAGCTATAATTCACTGGAAACCTTCTTTAGTTTTTGACTTGAATGTGCCCTGGCGGTTGAGAGTATGTCATGCTCACTCAAATGTCTCGCTGATGGTGGCGCGTGTGTTCGGACCATTTAGTTCCCTTCAAAATGGTTGAGCTGAATGGTGCTGATCCATGCGTCATGTTCGTGAACGGGCGCTGTCAGTTGTGACTGGTCATCTCTTAGTTGCCATGGCTTATTTGAATGAATTATTTTGTTTTTACTAAGGACACTTTTAACGTGCACATCTTGCTTCATTATTCTCACATAATATACCATCTCAACATGTAACCAAGATTTTGTAACAATAATTTGATTTAAAAGAGTGTCCATGGAGTTTCTTGCCCGTTCTTCTCCATAGAGATCTACGCTAGGGAATGGGCAACTACAGTACTTTCACAGTTTTTATGTCTTGTGATTGGGACTGTAGCTACATTTAATTTTCATCTTTGTTTCGATAATTCAGAAGTGCCTTGGCCTACTTGAAATAAATGCTTTGATTGATTGATTGTCGCAAATTTTCTGTTTCGGGGGCAGTAAACAGCCGACACATTCAGACACCCATTTTCGTCTTCCACGCTTATTGTTGTAGCTAGGATGTGGTTGGTTTTATATTCTGGCATTAAGTGATGTTTGATCGACTTTTTCACTATCACTGCCTTTCCAGCATGGGCCGTCCCATCAGGATGATTTGTCACGTAGCATTGGTGGTCTGCAAATTTGACATTAGTAGCTGAGGTGCAATGTGATTCAGATATCAGTAGAATGTCTAGCTTATGCTCTGTCATTAAAAGCTCAACTTAATTTTTTTTTTGGGGTTAGCCCATTTATGTTGAAAGTTACAATTCATAAGGCAGTCATTTTGTCAGTCTGTTCACGAGTTTAGTTATGAGCAGTGATCGTGAATAGGTAGAGCTATTTAGGTTCATTGACGGCAAACATTGATGTTAATATGGATCAAGCTTCTGGCATATTGTTGGCACCTCTGACACTGTACAATCGATTTTCTTTTTCTTGGATCTTCTATAACTACAGATTGGTGGTATATATATATATGTCACCGTAAAATTGTCAAATACGTTATATTGTAATATCTCTAGTGATATTGTAAAATCTCGAAATATTGTCAAATGAACATACTGCTTACAACAAAACGCATTATTTTACGTGAAATGCATGCGATGGTAGTCAACTCATGCGCTGTGGAGGGAAGGAGGAGTCCCCCTTGCCCAGTGGTACAACTCTCATGAAAAGATATTGTACCATTCCGGAGAAATACCGATTATTATAACCTAACCTTAAAACACTTTATATTCCCCTAAAAAGCGTAGTCGACGGAGCCCCGCTTCGCGGGGCCCCTATTTCCGGGTGCAGGGTTTAAAGGAACCTAACTAACCTAACGGGGGGGTGCCCCAAGTCCCGATTATGGGGGCAGAGATACTTCCGTATGTTCAGTTGACAATAATTCGAGACTTTACAATATCGCTAGAGAGATACACGTTATATTGTAATATAACGTATTTGACAATTTTACGGTGACATATATATTAAGTCCTTTACCGCTTTGTTGTTTGGACCAGGAGCCAGATTTACAAAGAGTGTAGAGGTTGGTTTTTTCTCGGGGCCATACTTAGCATCAATAATTTCTCCTCTCGCCTCAATTTCTTCTCTTATAATGCTAGTGGGCGTAGATAGATGTAGGTTGCGAATAACTACTCTTAAGCATCTCATATCCTTTCTGTAAAAAGTATGCCCAATGAGTCCATTCTCCCTCACAAGATCAATCAGCTTTTTGTAGGTGTCAATGTCCACACTACTAATTCTTAGCTGATTTCTATTCACAATCTTGTGAGTGAATTGTCTTCTTCAGCAACAGTCTCCAGAAGTTCAGTGAATTTGCTGACATTTTCTATCCCGTAAAGGATGATTGGTGGAGGTTTGCTAGCTTTTTTTGACTGGTTCACTGGGTTCATTTTGGGTCAAGTCAACTGACAGGCCACTGAAGCTATTGGCTGTTTTAACTGCATCAGGTGAAGGGCTGCTTGACATTTTCCGTTTTTTGGAACTAATCTTTGATGGTACTCTTTGCCAGGATGGAGGTTCTGGTACATTGTTAATCGCCCTAGAATTAAGGGGCTCAACATCAATATTTTCTTAGGATGGTTTGACCGGTGGGTTATTTCCAACTGGGGAAGATCTTGGCCTTGAGAGGAACAAGCTTGGATGGAAAGCTTGTTGTACAAGTTTTTTGTTACTGCTGTTGCAAGTAGTATTCACCAACATTGGAGTCTGGTCAGTGGTCACCTACTCCTGTGTCGTCTTCGGTAACATGATCCATAATTCCTGGGGTAATTTAAGTTTTTATGAGGTACCACTGGATTGAAGATGGCAACACTTTGGACAGAGACATTTTATTAAAGATTTGAAAGTGTTTTTTTTAGACTTTAGTTCAGTTCACAGATACACATTCTAGTAGGTATACCAAAGATTAACAAAAACATAGTAACAAAGCACTTACACAGGCATCTTTTTCTCACGTATCGGCAGTTTCTTTTTCACAAGTGTTTGTTTTACAGGTCTGGCTTGTATCCTTAATTTTGATGGAGGAGTTTTGGGTTCAGGTTCAACATCCATGGCTAACAACAAACAAATACATTAAAACAATAACTTTATACAAAGTTGTTTAGTTGTTAATATAGAAAGTAAATAGATGTAGTGAATGCACCATACATTTCTGACGAGTGACTCTGTATGCTGGTGCTCCACCCATCGCTGACAATTCCTCTTCCACATCAGAATCAGGCACCCAGTCCGGATCATCTTCTTTCCTACTGCTGCGTCTACGTCTGAATGATAGAAATAATGAGGAATATTATATTTAATAACCCCCGACGCAAAAACGACGGGTGTTATAAGTTTGACGTGTCTGTGTGTGTGTGTGTGTGTCTGTCTGTGGCATCCCCAAACCCTTTGAACCGACTTTGATTTTGTTTTCTTTGTTTGAAAGGTGAATTAGTCGGGAGTGTTCTGTGAACTATGTTTAATAAAAATCAGTCCAAGATGGCCGCGCCTCCACAAGATGGCGGATTACATATTTATTCAACATTTCCTTCAAGATGCGTATCAAATAAAAAGACCTTGGCCTATGACATTTCGTTATGTGACGATTTCAACTAAACCGCACTACCCGTAAGAAAAACAACCTTGAAATGATCACTCACTGTGTCGGAGGTTTTTTAAATTTTTAATTTAATTTAACTTGTCCAATATTTACCTTAGCATTAAACAAAACAATAAAAGTTACTATTAATTTAAGTTAATGAACTCAAACTCAAAGCATTTATTTCAATTAGGCAATTACAGCACTTTTGTATGACAAAAAAAAACTAAAAAAGTGAAGCTAGTCTTGTCACAAGACTGTCTCTGTGTCTTGTAACTTGAGAAAGTACTGTAGTTGCAAACAACTAGCTGCACCACAGTGGTTTCACCCACTGCTCAGCTACTTAGGGTCATAGCAAGATGTTAAATAGCCTATAACCTTCTTCGAGAGTTGAACAGTCATATTGAGAAAACGAGTTTTTCAAATCTGGCTGGTAATTCTAGAAATTCACACATATTTATACATTATAAATATTAGTCTAGTATAGATTAATGGAGCACAAAA
Organism: Xestia ashworthii; assembly: GCA_950022955.1. Classification (NCBI taxonomy): domain Eukaryota; kingdom Metazoa; phylum Arthropoda; class Insecta; order Lepidoptera; family Noctuidae; genus Xestia; species Xestia ashworthii. The sequence goes on along the minus strand of OX465562.1, from coordinate 8,525,171 downwards.
TTCAAATGAACAACTTACACCCTCATCTTACTACGAGTGACATCAAACATGAATCCATCATAAGCACCAGCATTGAGCACAGCCCGTTCAATAGAGCTTGGTTGATCATACTCAATGATACACATGTGACGCTTTGGAAACAATCTTATCTTCTGAACACGTCCAAACTTGCTGAAATGCTTTTTAGCTGCAGTGGCATCAAACAGAGAGTCTGGGACATTTGAGCATCTAAAATCACAAAACAAGCAGGTTTGACATCTGGCTGAATGTAAGTATGTCTAACAAATACCAACAACCGTTTTAAAACATTCAAAATAAAGAGTTTTCCATACAATTTGATCTCATTTGTACTCATCAATACAATTGTTTAATCGAATAATTCTAATAAATCTTATGAGAATTCATTAGCGTGGCATTTCTTCAAAAATGTTGTTGTAAATAAGTTAATAATTTATGTTTGGGGGTATGTCAACAACAAAAATAACTTACGTGATGGATGTTTTAGGGTTGATAAGAACATCCTGTAATGGACTCTTCAGTTTTTTACGAGGACTTGTAGCGGACTGCATGTTTATTTCCCCTGCTTCTTTCTTCAAAACACCATCAGGAGGTTGTTATTTACGTCGTTTCAAGATCAAACACACACGAGGTCATAGCTTTTTTTTTGGTGTATTACAGACTGTAAGGCAATATTAGGATTCAAGCTAAACAAATAAGGAAATTTAAAGTTTTTTAGTTTTAGTATCTATTTACACTGTAGAATAGACGCACGAAAAACTGGCTGGACACACTCTCAAAATTAATTAATTGCAGCAGATTGCAGATTCACAGAGTATATAATCACTTGAGCAGATTGAACGTTTGACATTTGTTTGACAGCAACGTTCACAGATTAGATATTAGTAGCTGGCAACGTTTTTGGTGATTTTTGGCCGCGTTCCGAGATAGGCTGTAAAGAATTTGAGCGTCCATTAACCCGTTCCGAATTACTGTGAGCGCTATATCGATGTCCCTTGAATCATCATAGATGACGTCATGACACCTACCATCTTGCGATTACACCGACCATGCCCAAAATAAATATCACTATGAGCGCTGTCAAATGACCTTATGACAGATCTTAACCACAGACGTATAAAGAGTAGCAGACCAAACATAAATTCCTAGTTATACCTATAATATATCCATCATTCTTTATCCTTGTTCTATCAAGCAAAAACTTAATAATGGCGTCTCGTTCATTTACGTGTAGCCACACTGCCACACACATAGACAAATTTTGACATGAAGCCTGTTTTTCTGAGCCGCCATATTGATAAGCATATAACCTAAAAGAACACTCTACGGTGTCAATCACGTTAAGTGAAAAAATATTAATTGTTTGTACCACTAAAGACTTGAAACACGTAAAATAAAATGGTGAAGTACAGTGCGTACCGGTGTGACAGTGATAGCTCTAACAAAATACCTGGATTAAGCTGTCATCGGTAAGTTTTTATTTACGTTGTTGTAAACTGAAACAATTTGTCGATTTTTCGAAATTAATCAACCGTTTCGATGAAGTTTAATCGTTTTTATCGTAGCCCAATTACTGCCATGCAATTTGCCCACACGCTTACTTAGAATAAACCGTACAAAAATAATAAACAAACAAAATTGTCTTATGTTTACTATTAATGACAGCTCAAGTACTTGTGGAATTAACCGGGGACGGATTTAGTATTGCGAAATGCTAAATCTAATAAATATTATTATGATTGTTTACATATTGGGTTAATGCATTTATTGTAGGTGCGTAGGCTTATTAATTACTACAAAGTCGAAAAATCCAACAGGCTTAATTTTTTATAATGTAACAATAATATGTAACGCCTACAATGTATCAGTTTATCACAATTCAATGTTGATATGAAATAGGCATAGGTCACACACATATTATAAGCTACTCATATTTCTTTGATATTTTGGTGCTGTAAATAAAAATAATAGTAATATTTTTGTTCCAGGTTTCCAAAAGATGAAAATTTAAAGAAAGCCTGGATTGATAACATGCAGCTCCAACCTAATCCTACTGGTGAACTCTGTTCGAAGCATTTTGAAGCACACTGATAGATGCCAGCGTCTTTCAAACAAGACTACGTCCTGGATCAATTCCTACACTGTTACCGAATTACCTCTGGCTATGCATGTATGTAATAGTATGCTACTATAGTAACAAATTGTTTTATATTAAACTGGTCTTCATAATAATTTTGTTTGTCTTTTGTTTACAGGATAAGGAAAATGTTATTAACCTCCAAAAAACCTTGCCAATAAAACGAACTACTGCCGGGACAATTGTTTCTGTTCTCAAAGAAGTACCACAATTTAGTGGTGGGGGTATTTTGGACATGCATGCATGATATCCGATGTTTACAAGTTCTCTGTTAAATAAATTTGAAAATTGTCTAAAAATATTAATATCCAAGCAAGCCATGTCGAAAAAATGTAACAAAAGGTGCGAATATTTTTGTGAATGAATTAATGCATGTAACTTGACTACTTTTGGGCATCAGGCGACGATGACGGATGAGAGCGTTCTGGAAAAATGTTATTGCGCGATTAGAGGAAATACATTCCGCACATTGCCAAATAAAAAAATTATATAAACAACGTGTTTTTTTTTTAACCTTAGAAGAAATGCAGTCAATAAAACTTGTTTCCTTTTTGGGTCCTTATCTGGGGTTAAAGTATTAATGAATGCATTGAAACTTTGCATTCCCGTAGGCGTATCTATCATCATCATCATCTCAACCGAAAGACGCCCACTGCTGGACATAGGCCTCCCCCAAGTATCTATACTAATAATATAATATTTCAGGTCGTTAACAGCAAATGGCACTGGGTATTCCGAACACTGCTAATTACTGTTATGGTGCTACTGCGTCTGTCAGTTTCCTGTATTAGTGTGGCGTCGCAACAATATTGATTTAATTGTGACCGTTACAGAAGGTCACAGAGAATGCTTACCAACGTATATTACAAATGATAAAAGTTTGAAAATATGTAGGTACTTTAACGTCCTACAATACTTAGGTACTAATACCGGCCTTAGTCCGGCCCTGTTTAGACAATTTTTTCATATGTGTGTGTAATGACTTCACAAATTTTAGCTTATGTTTGGTCTGCTACTCTTTATACGTCTGTGATCTTAACTGTCATAATCGTGAAAACTAAATCGGAACGCAAAATATTGATGTGAGCGCTGTGAGTGATTATTTAGTATCTCGGAATGCACCCTTTGACAACGTGAGTGTACAGCGATGTCATAGAGAAATAAGCTCTAGAGTTTGGCATACCTGGACCAAAGACGTTATGAAAAACTGATTCATTCGCCTGCAAACGCCATTGTGTATCGTTATTATTCGCAAAAAAGTTTATATTATAATTATCTGCCTAGCCTTTTCCCAACTATTTTGGGGTCGGCTTCCAATGTAACCGGATGCAGCTGAATATCGAGTATTCTACATGGAGCAACTGCCTAATTTTTTATCTTTCAATTCATACTGGGTAATACGATACCACTTCGTAAGACTGAGATTTATTTCTAAGATTTTTATTAATCGCAAAAAAGTATTCCATATAAATGGTTAATTTTTGTACAACATTCTGCTACTTAACATCTGCAAAGGCATGGGGTTGCGTATCACATGTAACGTTGAATGCTGCAAGATGTTTTTATTTTTTGTCAGTAGGTTGGGTTAACCTTGTCTATAGAAACCATTTAGGATCTGAGAAACATGCCTACTATTGTAAGCACTGTTTCCGAGTTATAGGCCTTCGATTTTTTTTTAATTTTATATGTCAAGTGATATAGATTTCCAAAATGGTAGCTCGGATGAAAAACTTGTTGCTCCTGTCAAAAACCGTGAGATAATGTAAAAAAATAAACAGGTTTCAGTCGATCTATCTGCTTGTGTATCTTTAGGGACAGAGGACTTTTTTTATTTTTTCATAAATAGAAGTTTACTTATTTTGTTGCAGCACCATAATAACCTTGTCCATAGAAACCAATTAAACTCTGAAACTTACGACCTTCGACGTTACCTTACGATGCACCGTTTCTGAGCTATGGCTGGTTTTTATAGTAATTTGATGTGTAGGTGTGACTAATTCGCTTCGTGCAGTCCATAGTTTATTCCTCTATGTGCGATGTATACTATGCTTTACTCTAATGGTCTCACATGGTCACAAACAATGGTGTCGATTCTGTTGTGCACAAACTAAACTTAATTTAGGCTATTACTATCTTTTTCTCACCAATAAATCGAGAAAGAGACGGACGTAATTTAGAGCTGTCAAATTTAATTCGAATTAATATTTCCATACAAATGAAGGGTGCACGTAAAAACATGTCGACTAAAAACACGGTGAAGCGCAAGGCATAAACTAGTTTGACGTTTCTAACTTAGTGCATAGCTATAGCCGTCCTTTTCTCGCCCTGCCTTTTAGTAAAAGATAGCAATAGTCTAAATTAAGTTTAGTTTGTACACAACAGAATCGACACCAATAACGTTATTATAATAAATTATTGTAAATCTAAACGGAAACGAAACAATCTATTATATTAGTTTAAGGCCGATGCTCCAGGGTAACCGGTGAAATTCAAATTTTCTTACATTTTTTGCTATTTGCAGGCCAGTGCTAGGTTTTAAGTTGATTAAAATATTGTCGCGGGCTCGCTTAGTCGATTAAAAAAAATGAAGGCGATTTAAAATGTCATGCGAGCTCCACATTCGCGCCGCCAACACCCGCGAAAGCTGCAAACCGTGAATGTGGATGACTTTCGCGTTTTCAAGACTTCGCGACAAATTTTCGCGATTTTGACAATCGCGGCGCGAATGTTGAGCCCGCATAAGGTTTTTGTTTGTGTTGGTACTTTTCCCTTTTTTTTGCAACTCTATCTTATTTCTATGGTAATAAAAAAAATAATAAAAACTCAAAAAACTCAAAACTCAAAGCATTTATTTCAACTAGACCATTACGGCACTTTTGAATGTCAAAATACAAATAAAATCAAAGCTACAGTCACATTCACAAGGCATAATAACTTGAGAAAGTACTGTAGTTGCCCATTCCCTAGCTACATATCTGTGCCCTAGCGTAGATCTCTATGGAGAAGAACGGGCAAGAAACTCCATGGACACTCTTTTAAATCAATATATTTTTACAAAATCTTGGTTACATCATTCATGTGTGATTAAACATATATGTGAGAACGATGTAGTAAGACGTGCACATTAAGAGCGTCCAGAGAAAAGATTAAATCAACAATATAAAAAAAAGAAATTCAAATTAACCGTGGCAGCTAGGAGATGACCAGTCCCAACTGATAGCGCCCGTTCACGAACATGACGCATGAATCGGCGCCATTCAACTCGACCATATTGAAGGGAGCTAAATGACCCGACACACACGCCACCATCAGCGAGACATTTGAGTGAGCATGACATTCTCTCAGCCGCCAAGGCCTATTCAAGTCAAAAAAAAAAAGATAACTAAATGTATATAGTGTATATGGTGGCTTTACAGTACATAGAACTCACACAAATGTGCTATGCAATTATATAATATTACGAGATGGAATCTATACAATGCAAGGATATTTTACAATCTTCTGCAGCTTCCACAATAACGTAACCTGGGGATCAATTAGTTTGCCTATGGTTGTGGAGCCGGACCAGCATTGAGCCAAGCATTTTTATCATTAATGTAATCCCCCAAATTATAATATGCTTGCCTACATAGTGTGCGTTTTATACAAGATTTAAATTTCGTCTCATTCAGTTGTAGAATGTGAGGAGGTATTTTATTGTAACATTTTAAACAGTACCCCATGAAAGATGAATCTACTTTAGCAAGCCTGAAACCTGGCTGAACGAGTTGGTCCCTATTTCTAGTATTATAGTGGGTTTTGAGTTTTTTTGAGTTTTGATTATATACTCTGTGGATGTCATCGATTAAATCAAAGACTCTGTGGAGTAAAGTACCGGTAACTAAATAAATGAAAATGAAATACAATACTTTTCGACAAGAGCGAGGTAGGAAAGTACTGTTTTTCAGATAGGTACTTTTTTATATGTTTCATTCAAATTATTCGATAATTGTGATTGTATTGCTTCTACTACTTCTCATAACACATCATTCTGTTTGATTCAGTTTCAGTTTTTTTCAGTTTTAAATAGCAACCGGTCCCTGCATAGTACAGGACACCATGACCATGCTACGCAGCCAGGGCTTCATCTGACAAGTAGGTAAGTTTTAAATAAATTACTCGCGGAAACACTAGCCCAAAATAAAAGTTGTGATTCGCGCAGACCACGGAAGAAAGGAGCAAAAGCTAGAAGTTATATACTTAGCAGTGGGTGGAACAATGATAACCTTGATGTAATATAAATTAAAGTGAAAACGAAAAAGAAAATGCAGTGCAATCTTTGGGGACTGCATTATAGAACTAAAAACGAGTGCTACTCATCTAATATGGTCGAACCTTTGGCTTGCCCAAACCAGTGGCGGATTATCCTTAAGGCAAACTAGGCACGTGCCTACGGGCGCGCAAAAGGACACGCGTGGATTTTTTAAACGAAGAAAAAAAATACGTATAGAGGGAGATCCAGAGAGTAAGTCGCCGTCGGGACCCTATATTATTATGTTGATGATTCCTATATTTATTTATTTATTTATTTATTAGGATAGGTTCACCAACAGCTTCTGTGTACAGCATTTAGATATAAAAATGTTTTAAGGTCTTGGACTTACACAGTCGCCAATTATAGGTTAACCAGCATTCACAAAAATAAGTGATAACATAAGACGAAAAAAAATAACAATAAGATGAGTGGCTCAAGACATGAAATACAATAGTAAACCTTACTATTAAGAGTTTACTTAACTAACGAAACAATACAAAGAAAAAAAAATACGTTCTGAGTGATTAACTGGGTAATTACAATTAAAATTTAAAAAAAAGAAGACAAGATATAAAAATTATCGTTAAAACATAAAAATTAGATCAGAACTATGAATAAAATAATAACGTTAAAACATTGTTAACAATATAGAAAGAAGTAATATAATTAAATAAACCGAAGGGATCATTAATGATTACTAACACCACAAACATTGTGTTGCGATTTTCGCGAATCCAGTAAATGAGTTTTAAATATTTTTATGGAGTTATGGTAAATGTCGACATCAGGGGAAGATTTAATAAAAGAATTCATCACTCTACAGATTCTATTGAGTGGTGAGTTTACCCCAATATTCGTGTTAGACCCTTGAGTGTTGAAGAGGTTGGTCATAGGATACCTTGGCAAATTGTGAGGTACTTTTAGTCCAATACGCTCAACTAGTCTACTGCAGTCTAGTTTATTATTTACTAATTTATACAAAAACATAAGATCCTGCATTACTCGACGGTCGCGCAAACTATACATTTCATAAGATAGAAGGCGTTGTTCATATGGACACCGGGGAGATATTACACTGAAAGTATACGCTAGATGTTTTGTAAAGGCTCTCTGGATGCTTTCGACTCTCTGTGAGTGTACTGCATAGTGGGGGTTCCATACCACACTGGCAAATTCCAGTTGGCTACGAACTAAGGCGTTATAAAGGACAGTTTTAGTTCTTAGAAGTTTGAACCCTTTAGTACTTCTCTTAAGGAATCCTAGCAACCGTGCTGATTTAGTGACGATGTTATCGATATGGCTTCTAAAGTTAAGTTCACTGTCCATAATGATGCCAAGATCGCGGACCTCACTAACGGTTTCTAATAATTCTCCTCTTATTTTGAATGAGACTGTATTGGGTTGTTTTTTCCTAGAAAATCGTATGTGGTTACATTTTTGGATGTTAAGTTTCATGTGATTCAGGTTGCACCAATGATCAATTCTGACCAAATCCTCTTGAATTAGGGAAGCATCTTTATCTGAAGTGATAATTTTATAAATTTTAAGATCATCGGCAAACATTAGGTATTTACAGTGATGGATATGATCAGTTATGTCATTAATGAAGAGTGAAAATAGAACTGGTGCAAGGTGAGAACCCTGAGGAACTCCTGATTCAGCATAGTAAGGGTAAGATTCATAACCATTAACAACAAGAATTTGCGATCTACGGGATAAATAAGATGAAAACCAGTTTAAAAATGAGCCATGTATACCATTGTATTCTAACTTTGACAGTAGCAGAGAATGGTCAACTTTATCAAACGCATTGCTAAAGTCTGTGTACACAGCATCTACTTCCAATCTTTTGTCAAGAGCCAGCGTTATATCGGAAACAAACTCGACAAGGTTTGTTTCTACGCTGCGACCAGCTTTAAAACCATGCTGATTCGGCGAAATAATTTTGTCAATGTGGTGAGTAATGATTGGACAGATAAGGGATTCGAAGATCTTTGAAAAACATGATAATACTGAAATTGGACGGTAATTTTTAACATTGGCAGGATCTCCTTTCTTGAAAATCGGGACAATTCTTGCACTTTTCCATACATCAGGGAAGATTCCTTCAGCAAGAGAAGAATTAAAAATAAGTAGCAACGGTAGAGCAAGTTCATGGCAGCAGCGTTTTATTAACAGAGGTGGTATGGAATCAGGTCCAGCCCCTTTAGAGGTATCTATGTGTTTGAGCTTGGTAAAAATTTGCATTTCAGTGAACTTGATGGTACTTAGGACAGAGTCAGTACCTAAGAATCTATTTGAATTATTATTATTATTAGTAACAGGGTTATGGCTAAAAACAGACACAAATTGATCTGCGAAAAGGTTAGCAATTCAGGACCACTACGTGCGAGCCTATCATTCATAAACATGTCAGCAGGAATGCAGGATTCCCCACGACCTTTATCCTTTATGAACTGCCAGAAAGCTTTAGGGTTTTTTGGAATATCGTTTTCAATTTTACTTTTATATGAATTATAACAGTTATTTATTAATGTATGACAGCGACTGCGAAGTAATTCAAAGGTTAGCCTGTCTCGGGGATTATTATATTTGCGGTATTTTTGTCTAAATTTCTCTTTTTCAGATAGGGTCCTAATCTAAAAATTATCAATAGCGCTCTGACGGACGCTGTAAAAGATGTCAACCATTTTATTCACATCAACACAATTATTGAAGGCATCAAACCAATTTATATTTTCAAGATACATTATGATTTGTTCATAGTCGGCTTCAAAAAAGTTGTAACCGGAGCGATATTTTGGTTTTAATTGTTCTAAGTTTGACAGTGGAATAGAGATAAGCAAGTTTGGATGATGGGAGTCCAGTTTACTAAGCAGATCAATGGGCTTAGTAACTGTTACATCTGATATTTTACTTAAGACTAGATCTAAAAATCTGTTATCTGCATTATGAATAGAATTAAATTGGTGGAGTTCATTAACCGACAAAAAGTCTACAAATGAGTAACCCAGTGCGTTTTCATAGTTTGATGGTGAAAGATGTAGGTCATCATCTCTCTTTTTCCACTCGATAAAACCCAAGTTAAAATCCCCAAGAATCACAACATCATCGACATTATTGAGCGCAATAGTAGCATTATTTAGGAAACACTGTAGAGAGTCCAGTTTGACAGGCGGGGGCATGTAGATAACACATAGTGCAATTTTTTTAGTATGATTGTTCACAGTTACCTCAATAGATAACCATAAATCTTCCAAATCACTTTCCCAGCTTTTCATTCGTATAGATTTAATTTTACTAGAAACAGCAACCATAATCCCCCATCTTTTTTGGATACTTTAGAACTTAATCTATCTCTACTATATACTGTGTACCGCGGGTCAATGAACCCTCCATTACATACATTAGAGTTTAGCCAAGATTCAATAAATGCAATTACATCATAGCTAGTAAGTAGAATGTTTTTATAGATATCTTCAGTTTTATTTATTTATTTATTTATTTATTTAAACTTCATGTACAATAGTGGTACATAGGCGGACTTAATGCCACAAGGCATTCTCTACCAGTCAACCATTGGGTCAAATAAGACAGCATTGTGATACAGTACAATAAAAATAAACATACCATTTTGCAAGAATAAGATCAAACACATAGATGGGTACCTACATACTAATACATAAATACCTAAGCATATAAAATAAACTAATACATATTAAAATACATACAAATAGTCCGAAATACGAGAAACCTTATAATAATTATTACAACTAATGTAGGCTCGTTGGTAAACAATTTAGACAGACTTTAAATAAAACTTCCGAACTGCTCTTTTGAAAGCTAATTTGCTTTCAGCTTTTTTAATGCCAAGGGGTAGCGCGAGCCAGAGAAGTTTTAGTTCTAATTCCACGAACATTTTGATAATAAATATCAAACATTGCGAATACAAATAACGCGAAGAACACTATTATAGAGACAGAAGTAAACTAAATTCTAAACAGCTATATCTGTCGTTTTCATTAAATTTAAGCTATCGTGATTGCGAATGTAGATAGGCTTCGAATAAATATCTTTACGTACAAAAATTCGCCCATTACGTATCCAGACAAAGTTAAATGACATCTCCTTAGCCAATATCCGTGCTGCTGCATGAAGTTGCTTACCAGTAGGGCATAAATGCTCGCTTACAAAAATAGGCACTCTGTTACCATGTAGGCCTAGGTGATGCGAGCTCAATTTGTCCGAGGGGTGTTTTTTGTTAAAGTTTCCTACAGCAGCTAGAAGATTGTCACGCTGGCGAGGGCTGCGGAGCTTAGCGATCACAGTGCGCGGACGGTTGCTCTCCTTATTCAGTTTGGCTACTCTTGTGATTTGCATAACGTCACTGTCGCCAATTTCACAACAAGTCACCTTTGCGATCTTTTGCAGCGTTTGCACTAGGTTTTCAGACCTATCCTCAGGAATACCATTAATTTCCACGTTGCTTTCACGCATGTTTTGTTCTACGATACATAATCGTGTGGTAAGTTCACTAACACTCTGCTGGAGGGTTGCATTATCGTTGCGCAGTTGGTTTATAAGGGTTTCCTTTTCATCAAAGCGTTTTTTGAACTCTTCAAAGTGCTCGTTGAAAAACCCAAGCGAAACTTTGAATTCCGATATTTCTCCTTGAATATTTTTCAATTGCTCCAAAAGTAATTCTTTAAAAGATGACTTGAAAGCAGCGGCCAATTCTTCCTTAATTATGTCTCTAAGATTATTGTTATTAAAACATTGTTCCTGAATATTTGAGGTAGACATGGACTGATTACTTTTCTTCCTTAGGGTCACATTCATCGTATCGGCTGGAGTGTTTTGAGAGCCAGAAGTTTTAGGAATAGTTGTGGGGCTTGAAGTTTGTTTACGATCCGTTGAGTGACGGAGATTCTCAGTATTGTTGGACGGGCGCGCACGTGTATCAATTTTATCGGTCTTTTGCTGTTTGTAGCTAAAGACATTTATTAATATGCGGCATAAAGCTTGAAGTAGTTGGAGAGCTAAACGGCAAGCAAGCATGCATGTAAGCGCCGAGTGTGTGTACGTAAAAGCGAGCGACTCGCGGGTTACCCTAGGTAACGTAACAACAACGCAGTCGTTATAAAATTTTGAAGGTAATTTGCTTATTACTCACAAACGCACAAGAATCACGATATGATGTAAACACCACTGGATAGTCCGTAAACAAGGCTTTACGGGGATATATAACACTTTTATTTATGGAAAATATTGACCACTTTTATGTTTATTTTAACGGAGCAAAATTTAAAAAAAAAATTCACTTTGGCGTCACATGTCAATTTTTAACAAATCCTATTTTTTTTTCCGCGCATTGGTATATGAGAGGTATTTGTGAGACGCGCCTCTCAAAACTGGAAAAGCCCCTGGTGACGATGGCATAACGACTGAGCTTCTGAAAGCAGAAGAAAGTCCTCTAGAGTTCTTCGGGAGCTTTTATACTCGGTTCTGCATTCTGGGAGAACTCCAGAAGCGTGGAGAAGGAACGTGGTTATTGTTTTCTTTAAAAATAGTGAACAACACCCTATTAAAGAATTACAGACCCATTTACCTCCTTAGCTACGTGTTTTAGCTGTCTGCAAGAGTCGTGACGAATAGTCTAGCGCGAAGACTCGACGTCTTCCAGCCTCCGAAGTAAATCGGATTTCGAAGAGGATACAGCACCACAGACCACATACACGCAGTGCGGCAGGTTAAATTCAGAAGTCCGAAGAGTATAATCGGCCTCCGTGTCTTACATTTGTGGACTATGAGAAGGCTGTTGACTATATCGAGACCTTGTAAGTCCTAGTTCTGTTGGTGCGTTCTGCAACAATGCCAAGTAGACTGGTGATACATCCAAGTGCTGAAAAGTCTATGAAAACGTTACAATATGACTTCAAACTCAGATCCAGCAAACATAGCATTATTATATCCATTGCGTCGAGGGGTGAGACAAGGGGACTTAATTTCCCCGAAATTGTTCACGGATTTTTTTTAGTTCAAACTGGAGAACTGGGAAGGACTTGGAATTCATGAATCATAACGACCTGAATGGCGTAGTGGTAGTGAAGCTGCCTTACGTTCTTAGGGTCCTGGGTTCGAATCCCGGTAGGAGCAAATGTTTGTGTGATGAGCATGGACATTTGTTTCCGAGTTATGGATGTTTATATCACCGTAAAATTGTCAAATACGTTATATTGTAATATCTCTAGCGATATTGTAAAATCTCGAAATATTGTCAAATGAACATACTGCTTACAACAAAACGCATTATTTTACGTTAAATGCATGCGATGGTAGTCAACTCACGCGGTGTGGAGGGAAGAAGGAGTCCCCCTTGCCCAGTGGTACAACTCTCATGAAAAGATATTGTACCATTCCTGAGAAATACCCAACGACCATACAGCCTATAGACGCCTAATACACGATCTAACGCACGAAAACTATTCTGTCAACTCGCTGAGGTACGAGGTACGCGAGGGGGACGGGGTACTGCTTTCTGATTGGCCAATTCAAGGTCATTGCATTTCACTAGGGATGGGACAGTTTTAAATCAAACAAGAAAGCATCGATATTTTTTTAACTGTAGGCATAATAAAATATGTTTTTCAACACACTTGCTCATAAAGTGGCTCTAATTTCACCGCAATTAGGCACATAATGACACCTGTAATCAAACTGTGACTTTTTCATTGCTATTATTCACAAGTGAGTTATAGGGCTTTTTTTTATTTTATTGGTTGAATTGCTTTGTTCTTAAAAAAGTTTCGATACAAAAAAGATCGTGTTCAATAGTACAAATAAATTAATGTACCTATTGCTTGCTCATTTCATACAACTTCGTATCTACATAGATAATTTCAACTTATAAGTTTTTAATAAATAAAACTTTCACTCAAATGCAACTTTTGTTTGCTTTTTTTTAACTTTTTTTTTAATAATAACACTGAATTCCCCATTTCGTACGTGGCTAAAACGCTATCCGCGAAAAGCCAAAAAAAAGAAACCTCATTCTTTTAGTCTATGGGCGATCGCCATGATTGTTAGATGCGCGCGCATAGGAAAACTGATGAATTATTCCCGCCATTGCGAAAAAAAATTCACAACTCGTTTTCACTGTTGAAATTATAGTTATTTTTAGTATTATTTTATTCTCAAGTGTGTTGAAAAACGTCGTATGATACACGTGTGTGTTGATGATTACCGTCCTCGGCTCTCTTAAGAACCTCGCCTAACGGCTCGGTTCTCAATGGCGCCTTGGCGGTAATCACCAACATTACACACTTGTACCATAATGTACTATTACATACTTTACTTGCATTAAGTTACCTTCTTTATTCTAATTACGATTGAATCATGTAGGTAAAATATCTGAACTTATATGAACTTAGTAGGCGGCGACGGTTTTTCATAGGGATAAAACAATCTTCGGTAAAATAACGTGAACATATTAATAAATATTTTTTGCATAAATAAATATTTATAGGTTTTATGTTTTGCTTTATCGATAACAGAGGTGGTCGTACGATTTGGAACATCACTAATTATGTTAACGTAACATCGAGGAAAAGAGATAGAGAAAAAAGTACTTTCAAAAGAAAGGGACGCAATCATAAAAGACATCAAGTATGACCAGTATAAGATGAACTCCGATAAATATTGTCAGAAATTTAATCTAATTTAGATTATGGAACTTTTAAATTACCGATGAAATGTGATACCGTCTTTCAGGAAACTTGAAGTCCGGCTTTCTTTATCACACCAACGTATTATACACGGGGCCATATTATGTCTATTTTCTCGATTTTTTAAAGCAGTAATGCGGAAGTGTTTGCGGCTCACAGGAGTGGTCGAAACTAATTCGAACTCGGTGAGTGACGACGGCTATAAGATTTATACCCCTTATGTGTTGACAGACATCGGTCGCCTGTTATTAGGAGTCTAGAGGCTGTATGGTCGTTGGAAATACCGATTATTATAACCTAACCTTAAAACCGAAGCTAGCCGAAGAAGCTAGCCGAAGCGAGTGTTAATGCCGAGTGTCATGTCTGTCTATTGTTTACACCAGTTCATAGGTAAACAAGTGTTAGGTGGCCTAAGATCATAATTATTATGTGACGACAATTGTGGCGGTGACCGCGGATGATGTAACCACATTCCGTCGCGCAGAACGCGCTGTAGTTCCGGAACGTGCCGGATGTACCTATCACTTTCTAACTCCGCAACGTTGTTTTGGCAATTTTTGGCCCACTAGGCTCTAGGCTTTCAACGGCAGTTGTAAATAGTGTGTTTTCTAGGCAAAATCGTGTTCCTGCCTCTCAGCAAGTCAGCATACTGAGGGTTCTTGACTTCTTGTGACAGAGGACCACTTGTATTTGACCACCAAAAGATCATGACATGCTCATTTCTTGATCTGGTTCCCACGACCATGGCCCTTCTATTTTCCTTGCTGCTGGCCCACTATATTATGTAGCCGAGCTTGGTCATCCCCCGAAGTTGAAAGCTAGTCACTTGTCACTCTGTGTCTGCGTTCTTTGTTGGTACTTGAAGAGACACTGTTGCCGAGCTGATGGATCTGGCAATTTCTCAACATCTTGGCCGTTCATTGTAGTGTGTTTATCAGTGACAGGAACGAGGCTGATTTCTTTTAATTGGCCATTTCAAAATTCCTCCTTTTACTGAACAGGATCAGCAATTTACTTAATGTCTTTAGTTACGTTCTGGTAAAAAGTTTGTTTAGTGTGCATAAAGGTAACTATTTAGAGTTTATAGCAGGGCTGGGATATACATTATTTATATGCCTACCTGTGCCGCATGTGGATAAATAATTATTACAAGTATTTGATTAATATTATTTTTCTCGTCTTTATGAGTGTTTTTGACTATAGCACAAGGATAAAACTGAGCATACAGAATTAAAATTACGTTTTGGCTCCCCATCTTGTCCCTAAACTTTTTAGACAAGGGACCGTATTGGTGTATTTCAAAAACACCAAGAGTCGGTAGGCTACTGCAACCTCAAATCCATCTATGATACAAACACTCCGTTTTCGAGTTCAACGCTCATCAACAAGCAATATAAATATGATAATCCATAATTGGAGTAGGAGCTGTTTAGGCGGTCCGATGGTGCGGAGTGCGGTGAATCACCTCGTTGCGTGACGTCATCGCTATAAATTCGGGTGTCACATTCCGTTGGCAGGCGCATGCGGTTATATAAAAGAAAGTGGCGCGGCCGCGCGGCGACCTTGCTCGGTGAAAGGCGTGGCGCAAGTGGCACAGCCGGAACTCGCTCTTCCCACGGACCGAACCCGCGCCTCTCGCCCGCCATGCCGTTATGCGCTCGCGCAACTTTCGGTAACCGGTTTGATGTTAGCGAAAAAAATGCACTAGGCACGCTTGGACCGGTGCCAGTTTAGAGGGATTCAGAGCGGTGGACATAAAACACGGAATGTTGCAAATGATCTGTATCGTTATCTACGTGAAAGCTTGTGGGGATCAGAGCTATCATTTTTATACGTCTTTTCTCTAAGAAAATTGGTGATATGCAAGAGCACAATGCCACGTAAATCATACGGTATAGACCGTATGATTTACGTGGCATTGTCACATTGTGTTCCTAGCGTTTACCATTTTTCTTCGCCTAAATTTTTTCAGAGTGTTATAGGTACCTACTTACACTGCAATAAAATGTGTCCTACTCTCTTTAAAAGTTTTAACAGAAAATCCTAGGTGGTTTGGTACAGAAGTTTTTGTTAGTTTTTAACTTCTCTAATATACCAAGTCCAAAGACCACAAAAGCGCAAAGTTGTTGGCATCATTTATAACTAAATCGATACAGGGTTTTACCCTGAGGATGTCGATATTACCTTCTTACTGAAATTGAACCTTCACGGATTGGTGTAATACGAAATGCTCAATGAAAGGTATTTTGTTGTGAGACAAGGACATGTCATATACTCGTAGCTTGATGATACTTAAATCTTTATTGTTTGTAACACGTTTATGATTTGTTTAAAGTTTATACCATGTTATATTTTCCAAGAGAAAGTGATTTATTATAATTTTGGATGCTATTGGTCGAGATCTTGTTGGGTCAATCGGTTTTGTTTCCCCGGAATATGCTGAACTGTCTAGGTACGGACGTTATGATTCGAAAGTATCTAATGGTCGAGAAAATTGTTAGTCATCGATAGGCCATTAATAGAAGAAGTAAGACGAGCCAACAACTCAGAAGGATTACATATTCGTAACCCCATCAGAGATCTTCAATGACACCTTCCCACAAAACCTACCTTGTGATTTAGTGGTTAACTGTCCTGCATCCTCGTCCATCCTTTATCTCGCCTTTTGCCTAAATAGGGTGGAGGTTTTTCTAACGAAAATGAGGACTTTCCGACTTGAAATATATTCTATGAGTTTTTACTCTAAAATTAATGTGGATTTGACGATTGATATCACCTGGACTGGACCTTAATTTACAGCTTAAATTACCGGGGAAGACCGTTAAAAACTAATTGTAGATGGCGCCACCATAGCTGGTCTCATTGGTCAATCTGACCAATGAGATAAAGGTACCTATTTTAAAATATGAAATGACATCCCTTGATTTTCTACCAATGACGATGCTTGGATGCTTGCCAGCTATGCTAGCGCCATTAGTTCCACTGTGTGCATCCCCATTCTGCAAGTTTTCTTCAAAAAAGTAAATGAAAATCTACTTTCAAATCTCTTAGCTACCTATTTATTCAACAACACAAAAACAAGTCTTTGTTCACGATTCTTCGGTACGTTTTCCTAGTTAGTAGTACTCAGACAATACGATAGGTAAGTATGTTTATTATCTAATGGTTAACTAGAATTTCAGTGACAAACAATACAGTCAATTTCAGGAAACTAAGCTTGTATTTTATTATAGAATCTAGAAAATCGTGAAGATCATAATTATTGCAATGAACGAATCACCGATACTTGGGAAAAAAAGGCAAAGACATTACACATTTATGAGCACACGATGCATGTAGGCACAATACAAAAGACCATTACATGTCTCTCTGTGGAATGTGACTCGGAGAACTGTTTTGATTAAAACTCACAATCCTCAGAATGCAATTTTTGCAGCGAATGTTAATTGAGTAACATTTTTATTTCAATATACGCAAATACAGCCCGTATTCGCGTATGCTTTGAACGAGGAGGCTTGTAATTGTGCAAGTGAGACAGAATATATAGCGATGTTCGTAGTCGTGTTGGCCTAGAATTCAGACAATTTCCGATTGCCACGGTCGCGGTCGGTCCGGGCGGGGAGGCGGCATCGCCTAGCAACAGATAGACGCGATCAGCGCTCACGCTTACTTGTAAGGGAAATTGACTTTATATTGACCCAGCAGCTTGTTTATTTCGCAAATATAGGCTGTAAGTGAAACCATGCATATATTTAGACTTTGTAAACCTTTGGTCCTTTAAAAGAACATTGCAAAAAGATGGATGCTAAAATTCGGCTTTCGATCATCATGATTTGGGGGTTGAAATATGGAACATCGTGTGGGAACCAGTTATCAAAACATGCGATGTTAAAATAGTTGCTAATATTACCACTTTTATTTCTTATCCGATAATTTTGTAACTCAAAGCTCTGAATATGCCTCATACTCGAATAGTTACAGCAGTGGTGGCTCGACCACGGATCAGACGAACTAACGGTAAAGACAATTTACAGTTTGAAACTTTACAGCTCGCACAAGGTCGATTGAAATGAAGAAACAAACGATTATTTGGAATTGCCTTATCAACATAATGTTGGTTTCATTCAAGATATAGGACAATTTATCATTACAATACACTTTCTGATAACATTATCTAATCAAGGCAGACAATGATACAAGATCGGTAAGGCTGATTTAGGAGTACCCAGGTACGTACGTCCTTTAAAAATTGTCTAGGATCAGCATGAAGAAAATATCCGAAAAATATTCTGGAAAAATCTAGAATGAGCTTTGCAATGCATCCAACATTCGCCGGCATTTTTTGGTCATATCAAAACAGATTTGCTTTCAACATTTGATCTATTATCATGATCTGTGCCCTTACAACTAGGGTGGAAGATATAGAGGGGTGACTGTTGAAGTTTTATCTGTAGTGAGAGGTTCACCTGCTTCAGTGGAGGCATGGAACAATACGGAGCGGACGACACGTGCAGTGCGGCGGCCGCGAACCCGGATGCGGCCGAATGACGTAACGCAGCCTTCACTCCCCCCACCCCCCGGACCGCGCACGCTCCGCGACAACCTCCCCCCCTTGCTGCACCCACCTCTTCGTGTCTGGTCGACCGTCTGAGCCGACATTGCCGCGCTTTGATCTCATGTTAGCCTGTCTTGTCAATGCTCTACTTATTTAATTAATCCCTTATCCGGCGTTAGAGGAGCGATAGTCGGTTCCTCTTCCTGGGTGTAACTATCTGAGAACAGACACACTATACAGTTAGATACATTTCCCCTGATTTTGTTGAGATAGATTGATATCTTGTAGATACTGAAGGGGTGAACACTAACATTGATGGTTTTGTATAGGTGTGTGCGTTCGGTGCATGCATATTGACATTGAAAACTGCATTGATAAGATAATGATAACAACTATTGAAATGCATATTATGCAATGGGGAAAAAATAATGTGCTATTTACGAGTATTAGCTGTCCGATAGGGGTAACTAGCATAGCTTTTAACCCTCCCAAAAGAACTACCACTTAAATTATCATAAAAACCTCAGGGTATAAGTATTTCCATTAGATGCCCATTAGAAAGATTTAAGTTTAGTAGCTCAATATTTTACGTGGCGACGGCGATAGTCTGCCAGAAAATTATTCCGAGACTAATTAGCGAACATGCCTCGAAATATAATTATTATTTGAAATTATAAAGTAACGTCGGCTACCCGTCACGGTCTGAGGGCGGCATGTCGACGTCCTACACTCTGCTTTTAATTATTTTTTAAAAGTTTTCATTTCATTTTATGACCCAACTTTATTGAACATGAAGTTTTAAAATCCCTATTCTAGAAAATATAAGCACCATGCTGTTAAAAAGTATATACTTACAGATAATAGAATATGTCCATTATGTTTCCCATCAGTTTAATTGCTTTGGTACTCGTAAGAACAGATGTGCTTTAGCGACGAATGTGAATATCCTTAACTCGCAGAATACATTAATGTGTTAATTTACACAAGTGGACAGTTGATTATTAACTTTTTTTCGAGAACTTACATAACATTGCGGTAGGACGCTTCCTGGTTTGTTTACCACATCCATATATAGATAACGCCTTCCTTTGACAATTTACTATGTAATAATTACTAAAAATGATAACCGTGATATCGCATAGCATTCCTAGAACATTATTATAACATTTTCATGACGAAGTTTTCAACGAAACTCATTGGTTTTTCAATTCCATATTTCTCAGTAGCAGCCACCGAGTCTGGACTTGGGCCCGGTTGATGGCAATAGGCTCGCCCTCTGTTAATAGGCTTGTTTCCACCATCAATAAATTGCAAATCTAATTAGTCCGTCTGTTAGAGTATTAGAAAATAATGGACACGTATTTTTTGTTTTTGTAAATCAACGAATATTAACAAAGATAAAACGCATCAAAACTCGGGAGTGGGGGCTCGTGACGTCAGTACTCACTAAGAATCATACCGAACAGTGACGTTTTGGAAATTTTAAAAGCGTCGTATCTTCGTCAATTTTGTTTTATGTGACAAAAGAAAAAATACGGGTCAAATATTTTTTGATAATCTAAGTGACGGACTAATTAGATTTTTTCAGTTAACAAGCCTATTGGGCTTTAAACAAAACTGGCGAAATGTGGGTGTAATATTAGGTACCTCTGCCTAACCCTTCAGGGATTGCTGGCGTGATGTTATGTTAGTGTCAATAAAACTCACTAGCTTACCAACGCAATATTTCTAGAACAAAAAACGCGCCATATGCAACAAGTGACAGTAGGACAACGGCGTACTGTGACTACATAATGAGCATTATACCGAAATAAAAACAACCTTGTGTGTGATCACACAGTGAAATGGGCACATCAGTACATCACGCAACCACTGTGAATCATAGCTGCCCGCAGCCACACAAAGAGCAGAGGTGAGTCAAACCTAGGGTTACTATAATTCTGTCTGGATAAAACCGGATTTATCACAGACTTGAAGGCAGTTCAAGTTTATTTTTTTGTGTAGCCTCAAGGATGTCGGGTACCGATATAGACGGGTTACTGCTGATACAAAAGAAAAAAAAATAAGCTGAGTATTAGGCACGTGGCTAAATAATATCAGCCGCTCGGGCCGATCTTTAGGTTAAGCCGTGCTTGCCTAGGTTGGTCTGTGGATGGGTGACCGCCCTTACATACCGAGTATCCTCCGTGCCTCGGAAAGCACGTTAAGCAGTTGGTCCCGGCTGTCATTTGTCCATCTTTGGCAGTCGTTACAGGTAGTCAGTGGCCCAAAAAGTCTGACAACCAGTCTTACCAAGTGGTATCGTATTACCCAGCATTAACTGGGCTGTGGAGGTCAGATAGGCAGTCGCTCCATGTAAAATATTGGTATTCAACTGCATCCGGTTAGACTGGAAGCCGACCCCAACATAGTTGAAAAGGCTAGAGATGATGATCTGCGGGCCTAAAATGGCCGCTTTAGAAGAATCACAATTTGAATCATCTTAAAAAAATTAAATTGGTAAAATGGACCTTATTTTCATAACCATAAAGTACATTTTGAGAATTTTAAATTTTAACGTGATTCAAATTGTGATTCTGATAAAGTGGCCTTTTTAGACCCCCTGTATTAGGCATGTATGCATTGCGTTTCATCTTTTTTGTCGTCAACCTTGCAAACCTTTCTACAATCTATCATTTTGTCTTTCATTTCCACGGTGACCATAGCATATGCACGTGTTATAATCGTATAACTTAGTCTATGAGATGCGCACTTAAATTATGTTTAGCGATCAGTATTGAATAATTCCGCTCAAGAAAACTGGAGATTTATCCTGATTGAAACATTATTTACTGGACCCTCTAGCAGAGTATTATGAATCGTGTAATCCTGTGGTCACTCTCCCTGAAGTGACAACACCAAATGCGATGAATCAAACGACACGTTAATCAGCTTCCTTGTTACTGGGAAATTGAGTTCGGTACTAAAAACAATACCCGTCTGACATCATTTTATTTACGCTGTACTTCTCAAAAAAGGCACATTTCTAGAACATTTGCATTAGTTACCTGTTGTACCATTCCTTCGGACTGATCGGTATGACTGCCACGTTTAATTACATTCTAATTAAAACCGAAGTTAGTATTAGCGTGTACAAAAAACAACAAAGTTCGTTCTATAATAGCCAATTAATATAGCCTCGGAGCACTGCGTCGGTCGAGATGAAACTCCTGATACGATCTCATCGCTGTGAGACCGTGGCTTAGCCGCGAATCCAACGAACTATGTTATATGAAAGCTAGCAGACAATCTTGCATCTCTGGTTTGCAATACATTGATATATTTTTTTGTAGCTATAGTGTATTAACACCATAGAAAGGGGCTATGAAATATGAAAATATAAGAAGTTTAAGAACGTCGAATATGATAAGTTTTTGCGCGGTCACGGTAGAGCCCTGCTTACAATGTAAAGCGGCGGCATTCCTCAAGGCCGGTCGTTCCTTCCTCGTAGATATCACGTAGTCGTTATGTCGAACACTTATTGAATCTAAATTGCTGGCTCTATCGCTCGATGGATATTGTTTTGGGCGAACATTGCTTTTATCGTAACTTTTGTCTAAAAAGCACTTTCATCACCAAAATGAACCTGTTTTCAAAAACTTTCAACATTAAGTAAGTAATCCAAATTTACCTTTGCAAAATGATTCTCTTTTAAATAATCATCATCATCTGCCTAGCCTTTTCCCAACTATGTTGGGGTCGGCCTCCAGTCTAACTGGATGCATCTGAATACCAGCCATCTCATGTTCTTGTTCGTTTCGGTTTTCTCTTTTAAATAACATTTTTGATAAAATTGTAACACTGGGTAGGTTATAAACAATGGAAAACACGACTGCTTTCAAAGTTTTGTTTTAAGTTGCTTATTGGCTAACGAGAAGATGGTTCATTCTAATTATGAGTCGTCGCCTATTGACATCTACAATACCAGATACATTGGCAATTCACTTACAAAAGCCTAATTGAATAAAGTCTTTTTAATTGTGATTTAACAACGTTCATTCCCAGTGTTCAGTGCAATATTATGGTCCGCATGTTAACATAAATTCTCCGTGCCATTGCATATCAGTAAATTAATACATTACAGGGGTTCGACAATGTGCTTATAGCGACGTAAATCTAATATCTTGGCTAGTCTGCATGCCAATGTCTAGAGCCAGTCCAATGGGACAGATCGTGCCCGGGCAACCTCTACCAATGCAATGCTGTGCTATTGGGTGCCATACAGGGTTGCCTAGATCACATTCATTTATCTGATTTGATTCACTGCTTGCTTTGCAAGCCAAATTAGAAATATTGGGTCCCACGGTCCCCACCCCAGACCTCAAGGCAGTTGCTATGATTGGCAATGAAGTATTAAAAACGCAAAGTTTTTATCAGTGTATTTTCTTACAGGCACGTAATCCCTGTAACTTCTTTTAGACATACAATGACTACCCATCATTTCCACTCACGAACTCCACGTAACGGCGTGTTGTTAGTTTCGGTTTTATCAATTGGCAATGTGGACAGATCATTTATAAAATGTCTGATGATCTAATATTATTACCGACGTTTCACATTCGTAAAACACTAGGCTTACAAAGTGTCTGAGTTTTGATAATGTTATCTTCATGACCTTAAAACAGAATGCCAGTAAATTGGCGATATTATATTATGCGCAAACATAGAAGCGTAGCAGTGAGTTTTAATTAAGGAGGTTTGTCTTCATGACGTTCAATCGTCATAATGTTGTTTAATTTTTCTTTGCTTTTAGTCAAAAGTTGGCTTATGTCTTATGATGTTCTGCTCTAACGTTAGAAAAGCATTACCATGCAATATTTCAGGATTTGGTCTTCTGGAAATTCATGTTTTGACAACCATCCCCATGTCAAGGTATTGTAGTACTGATGTATCATTTAAATTACCGTGTAAAAGTTAAACATCTCATGTTCGTATTCGACTTTTTTTTGTTAAAAATATTTTATTTTGTTTAATTTGAAGATAGTGAAGGGCTCTAAAGGCAGCAAAGTTGATACCGTAGACCCGTAGACACCTAGTCTCTTGGTCTTTGGCCTATGCAACGTCCTGTGAAACAAATACATGTTCCCAAAACCTAAATTACAAAGGTGAATTTACATGGTGCCATTTTACCTGTGAATGTGAAGATGTTTCAAAACAAGGAACAGTCAAGATATTCCCACTTCTGGACCTTATTGATATCTAGTCATCGATTTGGTAGAAGCCATATGTCGTCTACTGCCTCAGCTTCTGTAATCTCATTAGTCACTTGGACAATGTCAGGCAACCCTGCTGGTATTTGCCAGAGCAATGGCAGCAACGGTACCCGGCCTCCGCGGCGGTTAAGGGCGAGCCCTGAATGCCGTCCGACTAGTTTCTCCTTTGCGCGAGGAATGTCACCTACATGCTATGTTACATCTTACGGGATTTCATTTGTTAAGTTCAGTCCTAGGCCTGATGCAGTTCCTATATACCTCCCCATTACAAACTGTAAGCAATAGCTATTGGTTTCAACAAAAAGATTTCATGAGGAGTGCTTTAAAAGCTTTTTAATTCCAAAATACCTGCCTGGCGTTTTTCCAACTATATTGGGGTCGGCTTCCAGTCTAACCGGATGCAGCTGAATACCAGTATTTTACATGGAGAGACTGCTTTTCTGACCTCCACAACCCAGTCAGTAGATGGTAAGTTGATACACAAATATTCCCAGTTTATATTAAGTATTCGGTTAAGCAAGACGTTTTACATAATAGAATATAATGTGGCTAATTTCCCAAATTTATTACTCCTAAACGCCTCTTCGCATCGTTTTGCGCGTATAATTTAGAAACACTGCGTACAGTTATTTTCTATAGTACGGTTGCATATTCATAGAATATAATATCTTCCGTGAACGTTGGTATTTTCAGTCTTAACAAGTGATAAGAATGGCGGCACGCGGTATATTCAGTGACAATGCAATCTGGTTTCTGAAGTGGCTGCGAGGCTTGCACGCGCCGCGGAGAGAAATCGAAGTGTCTACCTACAGCAGGTTGTTGCTAAGCAGCTTTACCTTCGATTCGATACATTTTAGGTCGATATCAATTTACTTTTTTATTTTAAAATTAAAATCAATAAAACTGGTCCTGACCATACAATTATGCGATATACGTACTTATGGCTAACAATCAGTTTTTTTTTTTCTTGTCTTCTTTGACTTTGGGCTTGACTACTGAAGTATTTTTAAGGTACTTCATGATTTAGCTTATCTATGGGCATGGAACATTACATTTTACTGTAAAATATTTTGTGTGTGTTCTTTTCATTGGCAATAAAATTAAACGAACATGTATTGGCATGGCAATTATACATCTATCAAAGTGGCAGCAGGTCTTTAAAAATAAGCGTATCTCAATGTTTATTTCGAACAAATTCGTAAGCATCGTTATATTTACTGTGGGCAAACCAAAATAGTTTGGTCTAAATATAATGTTAGATTTGGCACGTGTAATAAGGTAATAATGTGACGTAGGCAGTGCACATGAGATGCTTGCCGGTGAGTCGGTGAATGATGGCAAGTTTGCGCACAAGACATAATGCGCGCGCTCCGTGACGAATCCAATATGGCCGTTTGGCGCGGTTTGGCGGTCATTCACCCGCACCCGGCCGAATCTTGGATCCACGCAGCGCAACATTTGACAACTTGCAGATAACATTTAAATTGTTTTATACTTGGAGAGATAAGTAATGATTCTGATTAAATGAGCCAACCTTCGTAAATCCGTACTTACGTTCACTTACTTTTTTATTCCCTGTAACTGCGATACAGCAGAAGATATTCGGTATTTTTCCATTAAAAGTGGGCCATACTTACGTACCATTTTGGAGGCATGTCTAGGTCCTCGTACAACAACCTAGGCACTTTTCTCCTATAGGATTCTTCTCCAAGACCAAAAGTTTAGAAACCATACAGATATCCAACCAAAAATGTCTGTTCCTTTTAACAATTTACTTTACTGGTATGGAACAAAGTCTCAAAGCTAAAGGATCCGGGATAGTGACCAAAAACAAAAATATAAGATTGACATCCAACACATCGATGACAAATAGCTCAGGCGAGTCTTTCATAACAAAAATAAATAAAACTTGTGACTTCTTGGAAGGAATGCGGCGGGGGCAGGGTGTTGAACAACAGTTAAAGCCAATGCGAGGGCCGATGACGTCACCAGCGCCCTCCCCGAGATGACTCACCGTGAACGCCCGGAGTGGCGGAGGATTTGAAAGTGCCCGCAGCGAATGCAGTAATCGAGTTAAAGATATGAGAATAGGAGTAAGTCAAATATTAAGTAACACTATGAGGATGTTCAGAACACGAAATGTTTGTTACTATACAAATTTGAAATCTAGCTATTCTTTGAAAGACTTATATGACGGAATGGAAAATCCTCTGTGAAATTGTAGGTGGTTCATACCATTATCATTCTCATCATGCAAGTTCTTCGAGAAAAAGTAGCTATATTTTCTTTCAATCGAATTGTTTCTGAAGTATAATGAATGCTAAAATCCAAAGAGAAAAATCCTGGATGGAAAAATGACAAACATATCAAGAATGACTTTCCTATTGCACCAGTAACATGGGACGTAAACACAAGTAACACAATGTAGGAGAGTTCTCCTTGTAAAAGTAACATGCGTCTCCATTATAAAGAAAAACCTAGTAATACGGTGAGTGCGTTTTGTCGTGAGTTACAATCGAGTTCCAGTAGTGCGCGTAACAAAAGACTAAGAAAGAGGGTAGACAGATTGGTCTGCTCATAATAAATAATTATCGTCCTACCCGCATACCTTTTCAGTATTCCCGCGTTCACGATGCTTGCAATAGCATCGAAATATCGGGAGCTCATAGAATCGAAGAAAATCACGGATATAATCCCGTAAGTACTTTAAGTGTAATGAAAAGCCGTGATAGTTTTAAAAGTGAACTATTGTAATTTAATGTATAGTGGTGAGTTACAGGACCCCTCTGCCTAACCCCTCGTAAAATACAGGCGTGATATCATGTCATGTTAAGTATTACTTTCAAATCTATGTTGATGTAATCAAGGGGACCAGTATTTGTTCGTTATGTTGCCAAGATACACCTATACTTATTTCAGGAGAACCTTACCTTTGGGTCATCTTCCTGAAAACGAATAAGATTAATTTCAAGATCATCGCTAAGTTATATAGTTTGTTGTATGCTAAAAATTTTGTTTTTGGTAAAATATATGTTTTTGTAATACTGATATAATTACTTGTCAAGGTATATTTACTGATTGGAATCAATCGATAAACTTCTGTGGATTGATACCGTATATTGAAAAAAAAAAAACAATCAGGACTGAAAACCACCACAACTTTATCTAAGATTATTATCAAGTGACATGTGAGTAAATGATAAAAAGCGGTTTTATTAAAATTCTGGGCATATAATTATCTTATTAAGGCGCCTATACGAGCTAAATTAGCAACTCTATTTGTGGTGGTTCAAACTTCGTTTGAAATGCTGTTAGAATAAAGTTCTAATCAGCTTGCACTACAAAGTGGTTGTTACGTCAGTCACTGCGGGCCAAATAGCGCGAAATGAGTGGTTTCGATCGATTTACAAAAAAACTATTGATTGGATTAAAAAACTAAAACAGTATCATGCTAATATATTGCTTGTAGAATTATTTGCCAAAAAATCAGAATGATCGCATGCATATTAGTATGTTTTCTATTGTTTGAAAGATATTTTTAGAGGTAAGTTCGTGATTTCTTTTTATCGAGCCAAATTAATTGTATTATCTTTTCAAAACAGTATCATGCTATCATATATCCTGAAGAATATCATATATTTTTCTGGTCTTGTTTATACCAGTGAATCATATACTTTTAGTAATTATAAAACTCGCGTTTAGCTCGTGTAGTCGCCTTAATATAATGCAGTTTGATTATAAATCATTGATGCGGTTTTTTACTTTAACACGTTACTCCTTTGTTATTTCCAAGAAGACTCAATAATATGAGTAATTCAGCAACTCGTCCCACATGTCCACGGCCCATTTGGGACGAGTTGATTAAAGTCAAAATAAATAATAATATATATGAATCATTTTTTGGCAAAATATAAAATATGTCGTAGCCACCATTGTCCCTAATAAAAGATTTCAACGAGATGATATTTTAATAGCTCCCCAGGGTTCAATTTTAAATTAACACCGTAAAGAGGTGGACGAGAATTTATGTCAAAAATCTGCTGTTTTTTTTGTTTTAAAACAGATTCTAAAACTATCTTTCTTTTCAATAATAAAATACACGTGACATTGAAAGGGTCCCCGGTCCCCCCTTAAATAAATGCCAAGAACCTCACGACGTATCACCAAGGGGGAATTATAAAACGCTGCCTAAAAGACCTCATGTAATTAAAAGATGAACCCTAACTCAGACTAAACTGTACATCTGTAAGACTTCATATTAGAATTATTGTGTGTCTAAAATTAACACCAAGCAAATCAGAAAACCTTTCAGGAAAATACTTCTACAATGATCAATAGCCTAGGTTGATCAATAGCCTAAGTTTCTCAGTCAAAATTAGATCCTTCTTCGAAAGTTCCGCAATTCTTACGTGACACTTGTAATCATCATACGATCATTCACCACTTCACGATACACAAATACCAACACAATCTTCCCAGTACATTGCTGCTTTACCTACAACATAGTTCGAAGACCTCAATACTGAGTAATCAATGAATATCGATGAACAAATAGTCACGGTCGGAAATGTAAAAAAACAACACACGGATGCTGTGAAACCAGACTTGTGGGCAGGTGTGAGTCATAGGCCGATATATTGATTGTACACCAAAAGATCATTTTATTTGGCTCTGTCCACTTTGTCGCATATTTTGGCTAGCTGCTGCACCCACGTTGAATAGTTTTGAAACAGTGAGCTAGATTCTTCCAACGTCGTAAATTCTATAAAAATAATGTGTGACTTGTCAAACAAGGAGAACAGCTAATGCACTAACATCAATAAATAACATGTCTCAAAGTATGAGGCCTTCAACTTATGATATCGTTACTTAGCATTAGATTACACTAATTGTAATTGACCTGTTCTTTATCTACTTATTTAGGGCGTAGGTCGTTAAATAATACTTTTTTCAATTTTTTTTATGCTTTGTATCCTGCTCGCTAAGATTAGGGCATCCTTTATAAAGACAAACAAATAAACATACTTGTACAAAGATTCGTTCTCCGATGTTTATCCCATAAAATATTCAAGATAACAAGTGAACAAGCGGAGAGAGGTGTTGATCTATTTCGCTTCAGCTATAATGTTGTTCGTAGCGAGTATCGTTTGTTTGTTGCGCGGGCGCACCCGACGACACGGTGACTCAGGGGGCGGTACCAAGGGCGCTACGCCCTGTCCCGCCCCGCGCCCCGCCCAGCCAGCCATGATTTTGCCGCGCTTTTTTTTTTCAATCAGGTCATGTCTGCGTCATTCTTAATGTGTTGCCAAACACTGGTGTAGTCACGTCAATGACTTGCTCCACCGAACAAGCATTCATCATAATATCGTGAGTCGTGATACTTATATTTGTCTGGAGTTTTTTTCTTCTTACCTGTTCACGCGTGTTCTATTGAGAACTGTGAAGGCAAGCTCTTAGAACTGTGGATTCTGCCTCTTTGGAACATTGATGCGCAAGAGTTTTGATTAGCTGTCTTTGTTCAAGTAAGTTGTTTTAAGTTTTTATTACCTAGCTACCTTGTCTGAATCTTATCTCTGTTAGCTAATAAGTAAGCGAAATGCCACGTGGCCAATCTTACCTTGTGCTGTTGATAGCAATTATAACATTATGTACATGAACTTCAGTGCGTTATATTATCAAGATAGCCTCAATGCTACGTTATTTTATGAGTTGTTATAAATATTTGCCTTCTCTGATTTTGCTCGTCTGTCAAAGACAGGAAACCAAAACAATGTCAGTCAAACATCAGTCAGTCATCGAAGTAAACTTAGCATCAAAATATAACGTTATACATTGATTCTCAGAGCAAGCAGTACCTACCCACCAATCCATTTTAGCTGTCGATTATCATGCCCTGTCACCAGTAATACTTTTAAACATGCTATATTTTTAGAAAGGTGTTCTAAAACTTAAATCATTTCATAAAAATGATGACAGATATATCTATACCAAAAACTATCTAACACTCTGGCAAAAATCACCAGGTAAAATTTGGTGACGGGGTCATTAGATCACTCATAATTTTAACCCTGCACATTTCAACCGTTTAACATTTTGTCATGTTGACTACCCAGTCCCTGAATGACAAGGAAAATAAACTGTCACAACCAAATAATGTAGAATAATGATTAATGGTATGTGGAGAAGGAACCACCTATACAATAGGCCATGGAAGGTACATACATGCCCTGCCTGCCCTGCCCTGTTGTAGACAAATACAAATACAAAATACAAAAATATTTATTACTTCTCAATCATTGTGTCATACATAAACTGAGGCAGCCCCAGTAAGTTACAATAGTAATTGTGTTGGAGCTGTCTCGCTCTTCCCGTAAGTGGTATCTTAACAATGTAAATGAAGTTAGAGAACAAAACAAAATACAATTTACTAAAAAGGAAAAAAAAATTAAAGAAAAAAAAAACAAAAGGTCTACCACCAGTCCACTTCAATCATCATCATCATCATCTACCTAATCTTTTTCCCAACTAAGTCTTACCGAATGCAATTGAATACCATCATTTTAGATGAAGTGACTGCCTATCTGACCTCCACAACCCAGCTATTACTGGGTAACGATACCCCTACGTCCACCACCCTCAAATAAAGAGTTAAAAAACAAAAAATCCAATTTAATCACTTTAATCACAGAGTATTCGCTCTCGTTATTATAGAGATAAGTATCGGATTGTTCACGATGTTTGAAGCAAGAGAACGTTGTTAGCGATATGAAACGTGTAATAAATTGAGTACCGCTAGAGTTTCAGTTATGTCTGCGATGGGCGATATACGCTCACCTCTCGCTGTGTGGCATCATCACGCGGTTTTTTAGAACTTTCATATTGTGAAGAAAGGCTTATTTTTAATAACGTGTTGGGAGTCTTTCAGAGATCATACTGTAGACAAAACGCTGATTATTTGTTGAGTTGCTGAATAAAATATCTACGCCACGTTCCACTTTTCAAGCATTTCCAATTACTGATGAATCTGATCTGGCTTCTGATACCATACAGGACATATTTAATGCTAATGGAGAATACAGATTATATACAACGAATAAAAAGGTTTACAAGGTAAAGGTATTGAATTGACAACTACCAGGATAAACTTTACAGACCTTTATCATCATCTGAGGCTTTAAAAATTTTTTTAACGGCTCAAGCTACTACTACGTTCTGCCTAAAACATTAGAGATGGTTAACTGAACTATGTATGTGACTAACGAGGATTATTGAAAAAACCATATCAATCACACACATACATCACCATTTTGAATTCTCTCGTAGCGTCTACGAAAAGATGACCTCTCCAGTATAATATTTTTGAGGTCTGCCAATATCTACATGCTATGACACTATAGGCATTGTGATTTAAAATAGTTAATATCCTTCTACTTAAACACACTTAATTGTTTTTTTCAATAAAATAATTTAATTGAAAAAAAAGAAGACTGTGAAATTCTTAAAAACAAATGCCAGTGTCACCGAGTAATGAGACTTATTTCGAATCTCATATGTAAGAGAAAGCCATAAAATTTGGACGACACAATGTACACGAATTTGAGCCTGGTTGTGATTGTCTGGGAAATGGGACAAGCAGTAGTCTACGGCCAGCATAGCATCAAAAACTCCTCCTCAACGCTGGCCAGGTAATGTGCCCAAGAGAGGTGGTGGTATTGCCACACTTAAATTCTGTATGACAATGCTTAGCCTTTGACCAAGGTAAAAGCCAGCCCTAGCCTGATCTCGGGAAGCGTCAATTAAACGTTTGAATAACGCAAGGGAGTATTCTATTTTCTATCCTTTGGTATTCATCAACAGAATTGTCATATTAATCTCCCTGAATTTATCAAAATTATGGTGAAAACTGCGTGTGAAGGATGGTATGGCAAGACATAGAGATGTCTGATGAGATAAAATAAATAAACATCGCTGGACATTACACACAGCGCCGTCTAGTGCCACACTAAGCAAGATTGTGTCGTGGTCACCAGACAGTTGAAATACTACATACATACTTTTTGTTTGTAAATACATACTTATTATACATATAAACATCCATGACTCGGAAACAAATGTCCATGCTCATCACATAAACATTTGCTCCTACCGGGATTCGAACCCGGGACCCTAAAAACGTAAGGCAGCCTCAGTACCGCTGCGCCATTCGGGACGTCTGAATAATGACGAGTAAGTATGGAACAAGAAGACATCCTGTATCGACCCCAAATAAATTCGGATTAGGGCGGAGAATCACGAAAAATTTTGAATTGTCATAATAACGGTTGTTTAATAGTTGTCATACTCAGTGATTTCTACATAGGTGCGTTTTGAACCACCCAATTCCAGAATCATTATTTCAGAAAGAATCAATTATTCAGTCAGAAAACCTCATGATGATTGTCGACTTTAAATATAAATTGATGGCTCCAATCAACCTCCCAAAAGCCCTTGGTAACCGAGACATCACTTTGACAAACTCATAAAAACACAAAAACTTCTTTTAACAAATAAAATAAATATACGACGTCTGCAGTAAGGATGTTGTGTTACCGTGTGAAACCGGATTGGTTCAAAAGTAAATATTTTCGATAAGTCTGTAACCGGTTACCGTGATAGACGCTGATTGGAAATTAAATTCTGCTTAACCATATCCTAGATTGAGGCCCCCATGATTCATACGTATTGTAGCAGCTTATTATATGCAGGAATAAGGCAATTATTTTTACCGTCTTGTGATGAGAAAGCTGTAAGGAATGTGCTTATGATGGTTTCGATTACAAATAAGTTTCTAAAGCGAATAATAATATGAAAATAACACGGTGATAACTATTGCTATGCTTTTATTAACATTTTATCGCAAAGGTTTGCTGCAATTTGGATTGAAAATCCCAATTCATTACATTACATTCATGGATTCAAATAGCTATGAATGAGTTGCTGAGGTAGCCAGACAACAAAATTGATTTGAATAAAGACCATGTTGGATTTATACTTTCATTGCACAGGTAGCAAGTTCATTTGAGTTTTCTAAGCATAAAGTTAAACATTTAAACTTGTGTTAAAAAAAATCAATGCATCCATCAGCAGAATATTTTGAGTGCGTTACATTGAGTCCTTATGTTAAACGTGATATTCTACCCCAAAGAAAAAGCGAAGAGTTACTTAGTTTTATGTACATAATGCGTGGTTGTCTTCTTCGTGAATGGTCCGTTTACACCTTGTATACTTTATCATGTTTCAACAATTCGATATGTAAAGTAAAAATTAACCTACGCTGATTCCAAAACCATTTGGAGATTTTAGGGTCTTATGCCTTATTTTTCTATTTTTAGCTTTCTATATCACAAGATTGTGTTTATTTTCACAATAATGCTTGTAATCATTTGAATTTCATTTGACCTCTAATTGACGTCATAACGTAGCCTGAATAGACTACTTCCTTCGTGCTTTTCAAGATAAATTAAAAAAAAAATACTTTTGTTTGCATACCGTCAGTGTCAAATCAAAACTGTCAATGCTAGTTACTGTGTTTTTTATTTGAATGCATCGCGCGCTGATAATTTCGCGTTCAAATGATCTTCGCAAAAAAAAGACGACGCCCAGGCTTGTATTCCATATTTACTTCCTTGCACCACTTTTTTTTTAGCGTTTCTTTCACATTTACAAACAATTTGTGTGTCGGCTATTTGTTGTAGTGTTTTTACATGACGGTACGAAGCATTTAGCACTAGTTGTCGATGACAGATTCATTGCACGGATACGCAGCACGAATAGTGGATAGAAATTAAAATTTGCTAAAAATCGTAGGAAAAGAAACTCAAACAAAAAGTTCACATCACAGTCACGATCACAGCACTCACATTTCACAACAAAATAAAAACACGTATCTGTCAAGCGTCAACTGTCATCAATGTCAAATTTGAAGTTATCTATTAGTGTTTTTGTATGTACTGAAAACGTGGCAAAGACTTTAAGCTATTCAGGCTATGAAATGACGTCATCACGAATAATACTTTAAAAAATAATAAAAAAGAAACTGTTACTTGGAAAAAAAAAAGCTTAAAATTAGTTGCTTAATATTAAATGTTTTACGAAATAAAAATGTAAAAAAAATACCTGAAAAATACTTTACATACCGAATTACAAAACACCACAAAACTGAAACATGCAATACATGCAACAGCAACTGACCCTAATAACATTTTATCGCAAAGGTTTGCTGCAATTTGGATTGAAAATCCCAATTCATTACATTACATTCATGGATTCAAATAGCTATGAATGAGTTGCTGAGGTAGCCAGACAACAAAATTGATTTGAATAAAGACCATGTTGGATTTATACTTTCATTGCACAGGTAGCAAGTTCATTTGAGTTTTCTAAGCATAAAGTTAAACATTTAAACTTGTGTTAAAAAAAATCAATGCATCCATCAGCAGAATATTTTGAGTGCGTTACATTGAGTCCTTATGTTAAACGTGATATTCTACCCCAAAGAAAAAGCGAAGAGTTACTTAGTTTTATGTACATAATGCGTGGTTGTCTTCTTCGTGAATGGTCCGTTTACACCTTGTATACTTTATCATGTTTCAACAATTCGATATGTAAAGTAAAAATTAACCTACGCTGATTCCAAAACCATTTGGAGATTTTAGGGTCTTATGCCTTATTTTTCTATTTTTAGCTTTCTATATCACAAGATTGTGTTTATTTTCACAATAATGCTTGTAATCATTTGAATTTCATTTGACCTCTAATTGACGTCATAACGTAGCCTGAATAGACTACTTCCTTCGTGCTTTTCAAGATAAATTAAAAAAAAAATACTTTTGTTTGCATACCGTCAGTGTCAAATCAAAACTGTCAATGCTAGTTACTGTGTTTTTTATTTGAATGCATCGCGCGCTGATAATTTCGCGTTCAAATGATCTTCGCAAAAAAAAGACGACGCCCAGGCTTGTATTCCATATTTACTTCCTTGCACCACTTTTTTTTTAGCGTTTCTTTCACATTTACAAACAATTTGTGTGTCGGCTATTTGTTGTAGTGTTTTTACATGACGGTACGAAGCATTTAGCACTAGTTGTCGATGACAGATTCATTGCACGGATACGCAGCACGAATAGTGGATAGAAATTAAAATTTGCTAAAAATCGTAGGAAAAGAAACTCAAACAAAAAGTTCACATCACAGTCACGATCACAGCACTCACATTTCACAACAAAATAAAAACACGTATCTGTCAAGCGTCAACTGTCATCAATGTCAAATTTGAAGTTATCTATTAGTGTTTTTGTATGTACTGAAAACGTGGCAAAGACTTTAAGCTATTCAGGCTATGAAATGACGTCATCACGAATAATACTTTAAAAAATAATAAAAAAGAAACTGTTACTTGGAAAAAAAAAAGCTTAAAATTAGTTGCTTAATATTAAATGTTTTACGAAATAAAAATGTAAAAAAAATACCTGAAAAATACTTTACATACCGAATTACAAAACACCACAAAACTGAAACATGCAATACATGCAACAGCAACTGACCCTAATAACTACGTAGCTGCTACGCAGATGCTACAGCCGCTACGTAGAAATTGAATGCTACGTCAATAATGTTACTAATAAACCAGCAAAACAATGTACGAGTATCAACCCCCAACACACCATGGACACGTAACGTTTTGGGAAGAATTTCAAACATATTTGGTTCTACGCGTTTTTCGTAGCTGCTACGAGTCTACGACGTAGCACAATTTTTGTCATCAATTTTTTTTGACTGATTGAAGAATATTATTTATTTTGTGTTTTTTTTTTGTGGTCTCTGATTATAAGATTTTACACCCCCAATAGCCCATGCATTAACCTATGCTACAAAATGGAGAATAAGTGGTCATTATTATACTGAAGAGTTAAGTCACTACTTCAGCTGAAGTTAGCGAAATTATGTTATTTTTTGACTGGTATAAAATGAGAATAGAAAAAAAAACAAGTATTGATTGGTATAATAATATTTCACTCATATTAATGACATTATGTCGTATGGTTTTTAAATTCGTAGGTACTATTCTCTTCTGACCAAGTAAGATCAAGATCAAAGACAATTATGTTAGTGTAGCTAACAAGTACTAATTTTCACGGGGTTTCTACTAGCTTCAGTGAAAATAAAACAACATAAACTTGAGAATAGTTTTGCAGTAAACTAAAATAAGAACTCATCGGTATTCCAGCCATGTAAATCAGGTAAAGGCATGGAAATTAAAACGTCGTGATTTTATTTTTAACTCATTTTTTGTGATAAATACCGGCACGTAATCAACTGATTAATTATTCATTGGATTCTGTATTCTAATTTATATGAATACTAACTGAGATTATTTCTTAAAATTGATAAAAGCTATGAAAAATACATAAAATGTTATCAACATTAACATTCAGAAAATGTATAGGTAATCTTAACACGGATGAAATGTTTATTTATTTATTTATTTATTTATTAACATAGGTTCACCAACAGCTTCTGTGTACAGCATTTAGATATAAAAATGTTTTAAGGTCTTGGACTTACACAGTCGCCAATTATAGGTTAACCAGCATTCACAAAAATAAGTGATAACATAAGACGAAAAAAAAATAACAATAAGATGAGTGGCTCAAGACATGAAATAATACAATAGTAAACCTTACTATTAAGAGTTTACTTAACTAACGAAACAATACAAAGAAAAAAACAAAAAAAAATACGCTCTGAGTGATTAACTAGGTAATTACAATTAAAATTTAAAAAAAAAGAAGACAAGATATAAAAATTATCGTTAAAACATAAAAATTAGATCAGAACTATGAATAAAATAATAACGTTAAAACATTGTTAACAATATAGAAAGAAGTAATATAATTAAATAAACCGAAGGGATCATTAATGATTACTAACACCACAAACATTGTGTTGCGATTTTCGCGAATCCAGTAAATGAGTTTTAAATATTTTTATGGAGTTATGGTAAATGTCGACATCAGGGGAAGATTTAATAAAAGAATTCATCACTCTACAGATTCTATTGAGTGGTGAGTTTACCCCAATATTCGTGTTAGACCCTTGAGTGTTGAAGAGGTTGGTCATAGGATACCTTGGCAAATTGTGAGGTACTTTTAGTCCAATACGCTCAACTAGTCTACTGCAGTCTAGTTTATTATTTACTAATTTATACAAAAACATAAGATCCTGCATTACTCGACGGTCGCGCAAACTATACATTTCATAAGATAGAAGGCGTTGTTCATATGGACACCGGGGAGATATTACACTGAAAGTATACGCTAGATGTTTTGTAAAGGCTCTCTGGATGCTTTCGACTCTCTGTGAGTGTACTGCATAGTGGGGGTTCCATACCACACTGGCAAATTCCAGTTGGCTACGAACTAAGGCGTTATAAAGGACAGTTTTAGTTCTTAGAAGTTTGAACCCTTTAGTACTTCTCTTAAGGAATCCTAGCAACCGTGCTGATTTAGTGACGATGTTATCGATATGGCTTCTAAAGTTAAGTTCACTGTCCATAATGATGCCAAGATCGCGGACCTCACTAACGGTTTCTAATAATTCTCCTCTTATTTTGAATGAGACTGTATTAAGTTGTTTTTTCCTAGAAAATCGTATGTGGTTACATTTTTGGATGTTAAGTTTCATGTGATTCAGGTTGCACCAATGATCAATTCTGACCAAATCCTCCTGAATTAGGGAAGCATCTTTATCTGAAGTGATAATTTTATAAATTTTAAGATCATCGGCAAACATTAGGTATTTACAGTGATGGATATGATCAGTTATGTCATTAATGAAGAGTGAAAATAGAACTGGTGCAAGGTGAGAACCCTGAGGAACTCCTGATTCAGCATAGTAAGGGTAAGATTCATAACCATTAACAACAAGAATTTGCGATCTACGGGATAAATAAGATGAAAACCAGTTTAAAAATGAGCCATGTATACCATTGTATTCTAACTTTGACAGTAGCAGAGAATGGTCAACTTTATCAAACGCATTGCTAAAGTCTGTGTACACAGCATCTACTTCCAATCTTTTGTCAAGAGCCAGCGTTATATCGGAAACAAACTCGACAAGGTTTGTTTCTACGCTGCGACCAGCTTTAAAACCATGCTGATTCGGCGAAATAATTTTGTCAATGTGGTGAGTAATGATTGGACAGATAAGGGATTCGAAGATCTTTGAAAAACATGATAATACTGAAATTGGACGGTAATTTTTAACATTGGCAGGATCTCCTTTCTTGAAAATCGGGACAATTCTTGCACTTTTCCATACATCAGGGAAGATTCCTTCAGCAAGAGAAGAATTAAAAATAAGTAGCAACGGTAGAGCAAGTTCATGGCAGCAGCGTTTTATTAACAGAGGTGGTATGGAATCAGGTCCAGCCCCTTTAGAGGTATCTATGTGTTTGAGCTTGGTAAAAATTTGCATTTCAGTGAACTTGATGGTACTTAGGACAGAGTCAGTACCTAAGAATCTATTTGAATTATTATTATTATTAGTAACAGGGTTATGGCTAAAAACAGACACAAATTGATCTGCGAAAAGGTTAGCAATTTCAGGACCACTACGTGCGAGCCTATCATTCATAAACATGTCAGCAGGAATGCAGGATTCCCCACGACCTTTATCCTTTATGAACCGCCAGAAAGCTTTAGGGTTTTTTGGAATATCGTTTTCAATTTTACTCTTATATGAATTATAACAGTTATTTATTAATGTATGACAGCGACTGCGAAGTAATTCAAAGGTTAGCCTGTCTCGGGGATTATTATATTTGCGGTATTTTTGTCTAAATTTCTCTTTTTCAGATAGGGTCCTAATAAGTGAGGCAGTATACCAAGACGGATACTTAGATTTTTTCTTAGTGTAAATGGGTACAAAATTATCAATAGCGCTCTGAAGGACGCTGTAAAAGATGTCAACCATTTTATTCACATCAACACAATTATTGAAGGCATCAAACCAATTTATATTTTCAAGATACATTATGATTTGTTCATAGTCGGCTTTAAAAAAGTTGTAACCGGAGCGATATTTTGGTTTTAATTGTTCTAAGTTTGACAGTGGAATAGAGATAAGCAAGTTTGGATGATGGGAGTCCAGTTTACTAAGCAGATCAATGGGCTTAGTAACTGTTACATCTGATATTTTACTTAATACTAGATCTAAAAATCTGTTATCTGCATTATGAATAGAATTAAATTGGTGGAGTTCATTAACCGACAAAAAGTCTACAAATGAGTAACCCAGTGCGTTTTCATAGTTTGATGGTGAAAGATGTAGGTCATCATCTCTCTTTTTCCACTCGATAAAACCCAAGTTAAAATCCCCAAGAATCACAACATCATCGACATTATTGAGCGCAATAGTAGCATTATTTAGGAAACACTGTAGAGAGTCCAGTTTGACAGGCGGGGGCATGTAGATAACACATAGTGCAATTTTTTTAGTATGATTGTTCACAGTTACCTCAATAGATAACCATAAATCTTCCAAATCACTTTCCCAGCTTTTCATTCGTATAGATTTAATTTTACTAGAAACAGCAACCATAACCCCTCCCCCATCTTTTTTGGATACTTTAGAACTTAACCTATCTCTACGATATACTGTGTACCGCGGGTCAATGAACTCTCCATTACATACATTAGAGTTTAGCCAAGATTCAGTAAATGCAATTACATCATAGCTAGTAAGTAGAATGTTTTTATAGATATCTTCAGTTTTAGTTCTAATTCCACGAACATTTTGATAATAAATATCAAACATTGCGAATACA
This sequence comes from Xestia ashworthii, assembly GCA_950022955.1. Classification (NCBI taxonomy): domain Eukaryota; kingdom Metazoa; phylum Arthropoda; class Insecta; order Lepidoptera; family Noctuidae; genus Xestia; species Xestia ashworthii. Next base: position 8,485,326 of record OX465562.1, on the reverse strand, counting down.
AATAACGCGAAGAACACTATTATAGAGACAGAAGTAAACTAAATTCTAAATAGCTATATCTGTCGTTTTCATTAAATTTAAGCTATCGTGATTGCGAATGTAGATAGGCTTCGAATAAATATCTTTACGTACAAAAATTCGCCCATTACGTATCCAGACAAAGTTAAATGACATCTCCTTAGCCAATATCCGTGCTGCTGCATGAAGTTGCTTACCAGTAGGGCATAAATGCTCGCTTACAAAAATAGGCACTCTGTTACCATGTAGGCCTAGGTGATGCGAGCTCAATTTGTCCGAGGGGTGTTTTTTGTTAAAGTTTCCTACAGCAGCTAGAAGATTGTCACGCTGGCGAGGGCTGCGGAGCTTAGCGATCACAGTGCGCGGACGGTTGCTCTCCTTATTCAGTTTCGCTACTCTTGTGATTTGCATAACGTCACTGTCGCCAATTTCACAACAAGTCACCTTTGCGATCTTTTGCAGCGTTTGCACTAGGTTTTCAGACCTATCCTCAGGAATACCATTAATTTCCACGTTGCTTTCACGCATGTTTTGTTCTACGATACATAATCGTGTAGTAAGTTCACTAACACTCTGCTGGAGGGTTGCATTATCGTTCCGCAGTTGGTTTATAAGGGTTTCCTTTTCATCAAAACGTTTTTTGAACTCTTCAAAGTGCTCGTTGAAAAACCCAAGCGAAACTTTGAATTCCGATATTTCTCCTTGAATATTTTTCAATTGCTCCAAAAGTAATTCTTTAAAAGATGACTTGAAAGCAGCGGCCAATTCTTCCTTAATTATGTCTCTAAGATTATTGTTATTAAAACATTGTTCCTGAATATTTGAGGTAGACATGGACTGATTACTTTTCTTCCTTAGGGTCACATTCATCGTATCGGCTGGAGTGTTTTGAGAGCCAGAAGTTTTAGGAATAGTTGTGGGGCTTGAAGTTTGTTTTCGATCCGTTGAGTGACGGAGATTCTCAGTATTGTTGGACGGGCGCGCACGTGTATCAATTTTATCGGTCTTTTGCTGTTTGTAGCTAAAGACATTTATTAATATGCGGCATAAAGCTTGAAGTAGTTGGAGAGCTAAACGGCAAGCAAGCATGCATGTAAGCGCCGAGTGTGTGTACGTAAAAGCGAGCGACTCGCGGGTTACCCTAGGTAACGTAACAACAACGCAGTCGTTATAAAATTTTGAAGGTAATTTGCTTATTATTCACAAACGCACAAGAATCACGATATGATGTAAACACCACTGGATAGTCCGTAAACAAGGCTTTACGGGGATATATAACACTTTTATTTATGGAAAATATTGACCACTTTTATGTTTATTTTAACGGAGCAAAATTTAAAACAGTGTTGTCACTTTGGCGTCACATGTCATGTTTAACCTTAGATAAATAATTCAATGAGCGTGTTCACATAAAATAAAAGTCACACATACAGCTCAATAGTTTTTGATGAGACGGTTTCGTACTAGAGAATGTGGTCAACATGCAATGACTGACCATCTATCTAGGGCAATAGGGCTGATACTTACGTGTTATTGTATTTTCTATACGTACTCTCACAGTATTTTTTAACGTGTGATGTCAGAGTTTTTATGTCGCTTATCTCTCAGGCATGCTGGTTTCCTCATGATGTTTTCCTTCACCGAAGCAAATAATAATAACGCAATTATCATCATCATCCTCATCATTTCAGTCGAAAGACGTCCACTGCTGGGCATAGGTCTCCCCCAAGTGTCGCCACATTGACCGGTCCCGTGCTACTCGCATCCAACGGATTCCCGCTACCTTCACCAGGGCATCGGTCCACCTAGTGAGAGGTCTTCCAACGCATCGTCTTCCGGTTCGCGGTCGCCACTCCAGAACTTTTCGGCCCCATCCGTTCTGCGAGCAATGTGCCCTGCCCACTGCCACTTAAAGTTTGGCAATTCTTCGGGCTACGTCGGTGACCTTGGTTCTCTTGTCTTCAGTTCTGTTGCGATCACTCAAGGAAACTCCGAGCATAGCCCTCTCCATTGCCCTTTCGGTGACTTTAAGCCTTTTGATAAGGCCATTGTGAGCGACCACGTTTCGGTCCCGTATTTAATCACCGGCAACACACACTGGTCATAGACTTTCGTCTTAAGACACTGCGGTAAGTTGGACGAGCAGCTTCCCGAATGCTACCCAGCCGAGTCAGATTCGACAATTGACCTCTTTCTCGAAGTTAAAATATGTGCAGGATGAGGTTCTGTTCCCGTGGGTTATTGTTTTGAATGAAGCGACTTGCGTGGTTACATTACTTGTATTGAAAATAATTTGGTATTACAGTAGTTTTTGGTTTCCGCTATGAGTAGGTGGTCGAGAAGGTGAAAAGTCCTGAATTACCTAACTGGACCGTTTGTCCCAGCTAGGTACACATAATCGTCTACAACTTAGAGTGTAGAGTCTGCGATCTTGATAGGAATGGTTGTGACATGGGCATTCAACATGACCTTGGTCTTGTCCATGTTCATTTTTAGACCCACTCTTTCGGAAGCTCTACTGAGGTCATCGAGCATTGTACTGAAGCCCTCCATGGTCTCAGCCATGACCACCACCACCATGTCGTCGGCAAACCGAAGGTGAGTGATGTACTCGCCATCGACGTTGATGCCTAGCCCTCTCCAGTCCAGAACCTTGAAGACATCCTCCAGTGCAGCGGTGAACAATTTTGGAGATATGACGTCTCCCTGTCTTACACCTCGCTGCAGAAGGATAGGTTTCGAGGCTTGGTCCTGAAGTCGGGCTGACATGGTGGCGTTTTTGTACAAACACTTCAACACCCCGATGTACCAGTAGTCGATTTGGCACCGTTGGAGAGACTTCAGTACGGCCCAGGTCTCGATCGAATCGAAGGCTTTCTCGTAGTAAACAAACGCTAAACAGAGAGGCAAGTTATACTCTTCGGTCTTCTGTATAACCTGCCGAAGCGTATGTTTGTGGTCCACGGCGCTAAAGCCTTTTCGGAAACCGGCTTGTGCGGGTGGCTGGAAATCGGCAAACCTGCGCGCGAGACGATTCGTGATGACTCTTTAAAACAACTTCTAGACATGGTTTAGAAGTGAGATGGGCCTGTAATTCTTCAACCGAGCATTGTCATTCTTGAAGAAGAGTACCACCACACCCCTGCACCATACCTTTGGCGTTTGCCGCTCGTGTATGACGGAATTAAGCACTTTCTGAAGGGCCTTAAGTACCGGTTTTCCACCCGCCTTCAGGAGTTCGACCGTAATTCCGTCATCACCCTGTGCCTTGTTGTTTTTTAGCTGTTTTAGAGCCACCCTAATGTCGTACAGGCTGACGTCCGGGATGACTTCGGTATAGTGTCGGGTCAGTCTAGCTCTTGGGTCGTTTACTAGGTCGACAACGGGTTTCCTGGTTGACGTGTACAACTGTCCATAGAAGCTCTCAATCTGCCTCAGTAGCTCCGGTTTGGCAAATACGATCCTGCCATTATTGGTCTTCAGTTTTGTGAGCTGGCTCTGCCTAATAGCCAGATCTCTTGAAAATACTTTGAAGCCTTTGTTCCGCTCGATCGCGTCTTTAGTACGCTCGGTATTAAAGCGGCGGGGGTCGCTCTTCAAGGATTTAGAGATCCGTCTATTGAGCTGCCGGTATTTCAACGCCTCGTCTGAAGATTGCAGGATCATCTCACGCCGCTCCTTCATGAGCTTGCGAGTTTGATCGAAAAACCTCTTTTTCTGATCTTTACGACGGGTGTTGAAGAACTTGGACCCGGTCGTATGAACAGTTTCGATGAACACATCGTTGTATTCGCCTACTGAGCTTCCTAGGCACTCGAAACGATTCTGGAGTTCAAGCTGAAAGCTCTCGAGTTTTTAGATTTGGATCTGTGCTGAACGGAGCGTAGACTTCATCAGCCGAGACCTTTCTAACTTGATATTGATGTTCAATGTGCCTCTTACCATGCGGTGATCGCTCCCGGTTTTCACCGAATTGATCAGAGACATCATTGAACATTTGCTTCTTAGTTGACATGATGAAGTTAATCTCGTTTTTGGTTGCACTATCGGGGCTCTGCCAGGTCCACATCCTGTGCTTACGCTTTTTGTAGAAGGAGTTCATCATATAGAGGCCCTCTTTCTCCATGAAACTAACCAGTTGGTGGCCCCGGTGGTTCCGACGTCCAACTCCAAATTGTCCCACCTGCAGCTCATGCCCGTCTCGTTTGCCCAGTTTTGCGTTGAAGACCCCCATGACATCTGTGAAGTGAGTTTTGAAACCATGCATGGCTTTAGAGATATCCCCATACATGGTCTCCACTTCGTCATCGGGGTGTGCCGAGGTCGGAGCGTAGACCTGTATGACCTTCAGCGAATATCTTGAGGATATTCTGAGCATAAGGTACGCCACCCTGGTCGACACACTCTCAATTTTCACCACGTTGTTCACAAGGGACTTGTGGACGATAAACCGAACACCACCCTGGGACTGCCGGTCACCTTCTCGGAAAAAAATCAAATCAAAATCAAATCAAATCATAATTTATTTGTTAACATAGGTATATAAAGTACAGATCTTATGTTGATGAAAAGAGCGCCATGTTATGCCAGGAGGCGTACAAATATGTTGTGCTAATTAGCTTTGGATTAGACCAGATTTCAGGATTATCGTGTCCTCCCCCTCTCTTCGGACTTGGGATAAATCCCACAATATTCCATCGCAGCCTGCTCAATCCCTCTTCAAGTTCCGCTATCTTCTCGTCGGTCCGGAGCGTTGGTATAGGCAGCCGGATCCCATCCGGGGATTCTTCGCACCACTTTACACGCCATAACCTCGACCGCTGCCGTAGTCGAGGGTAGACAGGCTGCCGGGCACTAGGGGCCAAAGGGCCCCTACCGCCGCATTACATAAAGATGTAATGCGGTGTCCATTTTGGGGGGTTTTGCCCTAATCGCCACGCTTGGCAGGCGGGTTGTTACGGTTGTTACAAAAGCACAGAGAATGCTGCTGCCCATTCTCTTCTAAGTCCCTTAGTCACCTCTTCCGACACCCACGGGACGATATTGGATGGTGCTATTCTTTACGTCCGACACCATACGGACAATACGCACACGAATTCGAAAATAAGAGGTCCGTGGCTTGAGTTAGAACTCGAGGACTGTGATTTGGCAGTAACTAACTTTTGTTGAATGACTTTCGAAATTAATGATTCTTGTCAGGTTGGTTCTTATGTGCTTTCGTTAAAGTAGACAATATATTTCATAAATGTGTTAAGCTACTTTATTAGTTTTGGTTCGTTCGTGCTCTTTCAATTCGTCTTAATTTTATTGCCTACATTTTTTTGTTTGCTTTCGGCTGCCTTGGTCAACCTCAGCAAAAAAAATCTATACCTTCTATTTGTATTCGTGAATCTTTCAAGCTTATTTATTTCAACTACATTGCTGAAATAATTTCATGCAGAAATGGTAAAAGGACCTAGGTTGGTCCAATTGACCTTTTACTCTTCATACACTATGGAACGCTACTTATACCATTGTCAAATATACGGAGAGGTTGAGGTTCATGAGTGTCAGCCCTGTAACATCAAACCGGAACTATGGAACGCTACTTATACCATTGTCAAATATACGGAGAGGTTGAGTTCATGAGTGTCAGCCCTGTAACATCAAACCGGAATGTGGTATGTTATGCCGCCGCATCAATGGGCCTCATTGCTAATGTAAATTAACCAAACTGATCACTTGACACTGTGTACTGATGTTTTGACTTGGGTGACAGTCTGTTCATTTAAAACTGTACTGTCCATTTATTTTAAAATTATCTTTCGATTAAATTACATTAAAATTATCTTGGTTAAATCATGTGTTAGTTGCTTAAGAATAACGTTTTTCTTCTAAAAAATCGTTATCATCGAATTCATATTATACAAACAGTATAAAAACTGTTGGTCTAGTAAGTGCGACTGCTGAGGATAAAGTTCTGGCTTGATTTCCAGGTCGGGTAAAGTGTTGTTAGGTGTTTCCTTCAGGTCTTTGGTTGATGGCAATAGGCTCGACCCTATTACATGAGACTTAAACATAACTGGCGAAATGTGTCTGTACACCTCTGCCTAACCCTAAGCCTACAGTGTTATATTATTTTATTTAAATCACTGGAACTGGCACTATATTTTTTTAAGGCCTGCTGATATACAAAATTTTGTATCTACATGGCTAAATAAGGCTGTTGTAACATGGTGTTTGGCAGGTTTTTGGCTTTCCATTATACTTATCATTTAGCATGCTGCCACCTCAAACTTGTCGTGACTTTATTTATCTAGATAACGTTCTCCAGATTGCTATTTATTTACTTTAATAATGCTTTTTTTGTGGTGTGAAACATGCTTGTAAACTTAATCAACACACATATCGAATGGTATCTTTCTCGATAGGTCCCCATTCTAAGCGCGTATCTCATTTTGATTGAGTGCTTGGTCGGTAACTTTCTCCAGTCAGCGATTCCGACGGCCATAGACAAGGCAGACGCTTTGGCGCCAGATTTATGAATGAGAATGGACAATTATTCTTTCCATAACCAGTTCCGTTATGGTTATTTCATTCATTATAAGAGGTCGTAAGATGTTTTGATTTTGATTTCATGTCTCAAATCATTTGAAAAGTTTTGTAATTACTTACTTAAATGTAAAGTAACATTGGGTGTTGGGACCGAAACTTAAAATTTGCCACTTCTATTCTCAAGTTTTTTTTCCCTCTCATTGAGAGGAGGCCGTGTCCCAACAGTGGGAACATTATAGGCTGATGATGATGATGATTCTCAAGTTTGATTCCAGACCGTCCAACCCAATATTCATCTCATTTCTTTCGGCCTATCTAAAGGATGCGTGTAAATAATAATAGCTTAATATTATAGGAACGACCATTTTACACTTAGCATTTTTTTGCACTATACTTAATTTAAAAAATGGTGTGCAATATAGAGTATAGAAGGTAAAGTTGAAATAAGTAACATTAATAATCTAAAAGTCGACTTTCCGTTTGTATTTATTCTTTTGTATGTTCCTTTTAATTAATGTGGAAAACATTACTACTCAACGGGCCTAACCGAGTGTAATTACCATCAAGAATGGAAATAAATTAAAACTTAAGCTTTACGAGTTACACCGTTAAATGTCATAGAAAGCGGCTCCGGCGGCGGCAGAGGCGAAATTTGATACAAAAATTCAATTATATTTTCACAACAGACGCAATGGCCAGTGCTTGTGGCAAACGAGAGCCAGTCCACTGGTGAGAAGACATTCATCAGTTGTAGATAGATAGTCGGACGATGAAGTCGCAAGTTCACAAAGTTGCGCGCCGAAAAGAGTGAACGGCTAGTGGCGGCACAACCGCAAGCGATTGGTGCACAAGTCGAGGTAAAAACGCCCGCGTCGATGAAACATATTCGCGAGACGCTAATTTTTCAGAGGCGAACTGGCGAACGTGTGTCCCCCACCCCCCACCACCGTATGACAGTGACCCAAATGGAGCGCCGGCGCAGTCAGTTCCGTGAGCGCACGCAAGGCTGGTCGACGTTCGTGCGCGCGCGCCCCCTGGCACGCGAGCTCCTATTCGCTGTCGTTTAGTGTGATTTACGATAGGATATTACTGTGCACAATGCAGTGAGTGATCGCCGTGCTTGTGCCAACATGACTCGTGTGGATGCTGAAACCCCCACTCCCCCTAAGGTAAGACGCAAAAAATAAATTACACCTGCAAATCTGACGTCAGAATGATGTTTGGCAAAATGGTAGTAAAATTTCGAATAAGCACCACTTTTGTGGAATGGAAAGTGTATGTAGCGAGACGAGCAGCGTGGCGGCATCGCTGGACGAGGTGATGAGTCAGTGACATCTCGAATTTTCCTCGCGCACAAATAGTGGCATTGTCATAGAGGGGTTGTCGGCCCGCCGACGGCGGCGGCGTCGCTCGCTGCAGCGCCGCGCCACCTCGCGCCAGCGCCGCCTGGCAACAGGTATCTAAGCCTATCAGCAGGCACAGCCGCCGCCGCCGTCTGCGCGCCGGAGCCGGCGGCTCTCGGTTTCGCGCAAGCTGCAAGCTAACGGAATCGGATTCCTCGCGGCCGAAATTCCGCCGCGGACATTCACGCCGCGACCGACTGAAATAAATCGCTCGTTTAACACAAATAGCACGACATTGTCGTCGCATTGACAGACCGACGAGCATTTCCGCTTCTCTTTTTATCTGCCTCTCTCGCCTACTGGAACCACTAAAAGAAGCGCTTCCTCTGACGTAAGCGAGTCTTCCGTCATACATAATTCCATCGGTTTATTTTATTTACGTTGCTAAACACTGACTGTTTATCGATGAATGTAATTTGACTCACATATGTATGCTTGACCACGAATCGTGGAAAGAAATTTGACTCTCATATGAGTTAGGTTATAGGTATTTTATTGACGTCCAATAGCTGAGGGGGGGACCCTATGATGAACTTGCTTCAGAAGACTTTATGTAGCAAGTTGGTAAATCACGATGTAATGAATCCATTCATATACCTTTGATACTAATTATCATGGCTGGTAAAGAAATATTTGCCAACGCCACATCAAAAATCAAATGCGTCTACATGTGGGCAAAGGGATTTCCTTAAATTTTGCCATGGTTGTGAACCAAGGGTACTGTGTAATAAATGCGACATGAATCTTGGGGCGAAAACTATGAGTTTTCCACAGAAACTATCGGCCGTGTAACATGTGAACGATAAAGCACCTATCATACACGTGACGTCAGGAGCACGATTGCGCCCGCGCCGCGATCCGAGCGCTGAACTTTGCGACATTGTCACTGATAACGACAATTTATCGACTAATTCCGAATATGGATAGAGATATAAATTACCAATTAAAGAAGTTTTCCTCTAGGAAATCTCTATATTTGCATATTAATACGAATGCACGTAGCAGCGCCCCTTAAACTGAAATATATGATGAAAACTCAAGTAACTCATTAAAATTAGGCAAAATACCGTATTAATTTATGTTACCTTAATAATTATGTTTAAAATACCGTACTAAGTTAATTATAATAGGTATGAAAATAAAAAAATACTTTAAAAGAAACATTGATTCAAAGCGAGACCACCGAACCAAAATAGACAATTGAAAAATAAGATACCGAGAAAAATCACCTTCATGTCACTCGAAAAGGTCTATAATTTGTTGAATGCCGCAAACATTTAGGCGGGTTATTTCTGGGCAACCAACAAAAAGCTACAACTTTTATAAATCATCGGAGGTTATCGCGAGGTCCCCGGAGGAGGCCGATCGCCTCTGAGCTTCAAGTCGGGACCTGTCGCGGGCGCATAATACCAAACAATTACTCATCTGTCCAGAACAAAGAAATTCTGAGCCTGTCCTTTGTTATTATTATCAAAGCGTAGCAAACTTTCAGGTACTTTCCGTGTCATAATAATACTTGATTACCTTATCTTTTGTTGTTTTTTTTTGCTTTACTTATTAAATAAATTTCGACTTCCAGAATGCGAAAAGAGATTGCATTCTATAGGTATGTGTGAATCCTTTTTCGATTAACCACAAGGAAACAAAACAAAAAAAGATTTAGAATCGAACATGGGAACAGTGAATAAAAGTGTTTCGATTGAGTGCAATATTGTCCGTATAGAAGGGATGGCTGTGTGGCTGGTCCCCCGACAATGAGTCACACAGCCGGTTCCGATGCCTTTGACCAACGTTTGCCTTTTGCACATTAGACCTACGTGTCTCGCACACTGCTTGCATACATACATGAATTTAGAGTTAATAACGATGCTCCATAAATGTTTGTCGTCAGTTTTGATTCTGGTGTTTCTGATTAAAAAACACTAGTCCTTCTACCTAGTAGTAGTGGCTTTATGTTATCAAAAAAACTTTTGATTTAGTGAACATGAAAAAAAAAATTAAAACTTATTCGTTGCGTTGATTAAGACAGGGTAAACTTTCAGCGGATCAGTAAGGGGAACTAGCTTAACTGTTGTAGCTAGACGAAAATGGTTTTAAGAGACTATCTGATCTACATTTATCGTAACATTTTTGATCACCAATCACGAATTTTCAAAAATTTGAGCAGTTAGCAAGAAAATGGCCATATTTGTTTTATTTCTATCGATCCTGCCATGTTTCTAATACAGATCAAAAATTTCTACCGGACCAGCCCAGTTTGAAGTACTACAGAAGTCAGAAATTGCAAAAAACATTCCTCTTTCATTCATCCAGGAGTCCAAGAGAGAATGGAAGTATAAAACGTGTTGCGCCGACCCCAAATAGAATAGGACTAGGGCACGAAGATGATGATGATGATGTTTCTCGTGCCTCGTAACGAGGTTTCAATATAATATGAATCGTTATAAAATAAAATATGATTACATAAACTCAAAATCACCAATAAAAATAGTACTGACATACCTGTATGTGGATTAGGTAAACGTACCTACTTTACTTTTATAGTAGGTTGGTGGGTATTTGAAGAACTTCCAACATGTTTTCGTAGCGTTTTTCCTTTTTACCTATTCTGCAAATGTTTGATGGCTTCGCACATGGCCTTGGAATTTATTCAGTGCCTACTGATGAGTTGCTAACTATGGACTTAGATAGTGTTTTGTGTACTAAAGAGCTGATTTTAACATTTTTGTGAGCTTAAGTTGCACTAATCGCATGTGGAAAACAATTTCGAGGACTTTTCTTCCTCTGCTGTTGCAACTGTAAAAGCGAGAGTAAAAACTATAAACCATACTTACCATACCTTAATAATTTGCATCTTGGAATTCCACTAGAATTTAAATAAATCAAGGAATGTTATCTCTTTTGAAGTATCACAAAATAACGTATCTAGAATTTATAACTTTCAGCCTAAATTAAATTTTGTGGAAGACAGCGTACAATTTTTAATGACGCACGATTAACAACATTAACGAAACAATTAATTCTTGGAATACAGTTGGATACATACACTATACTAATTATTTATGAACTGGTTTGAGTCTAGACACTCACTCGTTATGATATATGTTGGCAGCTAAGCCACATGTCAAACTTATTATATTGCATTTGATGAATTTAATGCGCTAGAAAAGACGCATTAAATCTACTAACATAAACTTTGGTCTTTATTGCATTGGATCTACAAGTTGATGCATCAAATGAATCGAAAAATACATTATTTATATAATGTTGAGATGCATTCATTGATAATATTTTATTTATAGACGCATTGAGTATCGAGAAAGTAACATCACGTCAAGAATAAAGTTTGCGGTAAAACTTGGCATAGAGCGTCGAGAGAGTCAATTTATTCTGTACTTAACATGTGGTAATCTGGATTTCATTCTAAGAACTTTTCGATTTTTTTTGCCTTTTTCATTAATACAGTTTTCCCGTTATAAGTGAATTAGTATTCCGAATTTTCCACATGTGCATTTAACTAAAGCAAAAACAGGATTTTCATCAATCACATTTACATTCAATGTTAGGACCTAACTAACTAATAGCGAATAATTATTTAGGTAAGGTAACTGAGCAGTGGATTGATTGTATGAGAAATGATATGAAAGAGAAAGGAGTAAATGATGTCGTGAGTTCGTGACGTCTGACAGAATGCAAGAAGAAAACGTGTTGCGCCAATCCCAAATATGTAGAATGGGACAAGGGCAAGATTAAGATGATGATGACTGAGTACGAATTATAAACATCATTAATATGATAATAGATTTATATAATGAAAGATGTGGTACCGTATGATCACTTGCCAAAACGAGTGTGATATTGTACACACTCTATGCCTAATAGCCTCCACACAGTGTTGGCGACGACAAAGCGTTTCGTTTTTACGCAACATCACTTGCTGAAAGTGCGCAGTTTGGATTCAAATGGCAAACAAGTTTGACAATGTATGTGTGCTACATTATCAGAGTTATTTGTTGAATGTAAAAGAATATTTTGTAGGCCAACTTTGTATATCTAATTTAGAATTTTGAAATGTTTTTCTAATCAAAAGAAAGGTCCAACTCTGCAGGAAACTACTTGTCAATATAGTCTATATAGTTTCAATTTAATCTCAATTTACCTTTTTTGTATGTTCTAAGATAATCTGCTACCCCGAGGTACGCTGATTCCATTCATTCTCATTACTTAGCAGACCACTCATCGCCATAGGTCTGAATCGTTAAAACCCTTCTTAACAGACCGCGTGGTGCCTCTCTCTTGAAATCTTATTTGCATGATCTCACGATGTTATTGTCTACGCCCGTATATTTTTTGGAATCATCCTCTCTTAAATAGAAAATGTTTTCACAGTATTCTGGATAATGCTTTAAAGAAGGAAGCAGAATATGGGTTAATGTGGACAGGCGCACGGCGCAAGCGCTGCGCGGGAGTCGGCGCGTGATCCAGTGGTGCTGACGTGGGCAGTGCTGCGTCAGCGCACGTCACCACCACACGATTGTCAGTATCGTCACTAATATATTTAGAACGGAATGTGGAAAAATGTTCAATACAAACAGCCGTTACTCCTATAAGTTTCCGGACCACGTTGGCGCGATTCCAGGGACTTTCTAAATTACGCATACCGGTATTTCATCAACCTATCATCATACCTGGTGCTGCATGTTTTTATCATATTTTGGCATTCACTTTATTAAAATGTGGAGCAAATAAAACTACTCCAAATACTTTGGTGCAATTTATCGGCTTTACATTCCACGTCACGTAATAGAAAATTGTTTTCTTTTTATTATTATTTCACGTTCAGCACTGCTAAGTAATATTATGTTTTTTTTTAAACCTACCAAGATAAAGTAGATATTTGTAAGATAATCCAACTTTCAATCCTGTATCCTGATGAAAAATATTGTGCCAATTCAATACCTAATCTGAGACATTTTATGCTGCTTTTAGGCTATCTATTAATACCAACAAAAACGAGAACTATTCACCAAACGGCTGAAATGGATTGAATCTAGACTCTTGGTTCGGTTTTTGTAATCAATTCAATGTTTCGGAACGTCTCGACGCTTGCCAAGACAGGGCTCCGAGATCATTTTATTTCATTGTTTTCCCGACGTCAGTAAATCAGTACGGAACACTATAAATACAACGTGGTTCGCTCAACCTATCTAATCAGTTAACGAACTGTAACGAAGAGGCGTCAAGAATTTCTTGATTAGGACATTAAAACTGAATCTACGGAACAGCAAACTAAGACATTCTAAAACGAATAAAATAGTTACTTACCTATTTGTCATTTCAAATTGACTGTAACTACAGAAACATTTCTAAATATTGAAGCGTTATTTAAGGTCGATGACAAGACTTGGAATCCTAAAGCTATGATGTCAGAGGCTAGTGCACATTGCCATTATCATGGCTATGAATTATCCATTCATGATGTAATGTGTACGCATGAAGTCATTCTGTTTCATACTTCCGTGTCTAATTGTCATCAAACTAGAATATTTCGAATATTAGCTTGAATTTACTACTTTTACACTATTTGTGCTGGTGTCTCATTTATTTATCTACTTCTTATGTTCATGTACATCCTGTGACCAGGAATTGTTCAACAAGTTGGTCATGGTAGTGACTTGTCTCAACTTGTCCAGCCAATGCCCATTACTGGCTTGGCTTGACAACAGGCTTTCCATTCCATACCATTGTCACATCGCCATCGTCTCGAATCTCATTCGTACACTATTATGAATTTAAATCCCTTTAATTACCATAAAAAGGACAAATTATTCCCCAGAAAGACTGTAAGAATAAATCATTTAAACCGTAGGTATTCAATAAATCATCAGCATGCATCAAACATAAAAGAGACACGACTAAAGAAGCAATTTAATCGTAAAGTCAGCGAAATGGTGTCGTAAACAACGTTATTATAACACGCTAGTGACAATAATAGACTAGCATTGAGTGTTCCCAAATTACATTAGAGTGTGTACGGAGCGGCGCCAACTGACTCCCACCTACTGATACCGACAAATATAAACAATTTATCATACAGTACGCTCGTGCTAGTCACTCATCCAAATTCAGCTTATATCCAAATTCTCTCTTTCTATCTAACCAGTCACACCCAGCTGGACACAGGTCTCTTCTGAAGAAGTTTGTGTCCAAATTAAGCCGGGGTGAGTGACCGTAGTGGCTCTTTCGCTCCAGTGAATGACGCTGTTGCCATCCCGACAATTACATCACCTAAGTTTTGTTGTGGTTGGTAGGGGACACAGGGGTTTAATATTTTTGAATGTTTAAGCTCTCGGGACCATTTTGATCTGTTCTGATCCCACCATGGGACAGAAGCATATTACCAAACTGCTTGCTAAATTAAGCTTTTGCACTGTGGACTCTACTGGGATACGTAATCGGGAAATGAGTGATTCAGACACCTATTGTAGCTGATGTGACACGAACTACAAGTGTCCACTGTTCGACGTCATTGAACAACCGTGGCTATCTATTACAGGAGAACTGCCTTGTCTGTGATTTGGGTTTTGTGGACATTTTTAAGTTTTCTGACAAAATAATGACAGTAATTTGCAATCATGTTGGTAGCGAAATCATTGTACTTATAAACAACCTCAGCAGAACCATGTTTCTGTGATGAATGAATGATTTATTTCACGTTCGGTGCTAAATAAAATAATCGTTTTCATTGCATGTAACATAATGGCGCTCAGTAAAGTTTTTTGGATAGCTGAAATGAAATGCCAGGCACCGCAATAAAATACTTTCCCACAGATTCTCCATTGATAATGTCACGTTACGTCTAATCGTTCCAAATGGTCTGCCAAGTATGGTCCTCCTCGTTATTGCAATTGTTGACCATAACACGCGTCATGACCGCAGTCCAAACTGGACGCCGTTGTCAAACATTTTGATTGAAGACTGTCGTCACAGTTACATCATGTCAAGTCATTAGAAGTTATTACATTGCAAGTCTTAACTTTCTTAATTTGAAGTTACAAAACTCCAGTTGCAAACATAACTTACTATTCCTAATCTGGTATAATCATACATTTCTTCCATGAATCAACTCATATTTCCATAAAATCAGATAGCAACAAAACCTGGCTACTGCAAATCGATCTCCATAAGATAACAGAATATAAGAATGCTTAGTTATGCAGCAGTGTGCGTGCATTTAAAGTAATTATCTTTTTATGTGGTCGATGGCACGCTGCGGCGCTGGCGTTCCCTCAGGAATGCTGCGCCGAACTAGTTTAACAGCTGAGCGTGATGTAACGATAACCGTTGTGTTATCTTGTATTTTTGTCATCGTACGTCATTTACACGGAGGTGGATCGCGTTTTGTTTAGATACGGAAAGTTCCATTGTACAGTGAGAGTTTATTTGAATGATGGCGAGAAATTTACTAGACCACCACCAGATGTTAAAAACATTCGCGACAAAGGCTGATATCTTTAAGTAGAACAAAAGAAATGACCGTTAAGTCCCCATTTATTTATGATAATTCGTCAGATAAGTCTATCACGTCCACTGATATAGCGCCTTGATAACAACCAAGTGCTTTCTGTTTACGCCTTATCTGCTCTATTTCAAACAGTATTTCGCCTACAGATACCATTACAATGATATCAAGGACTTTTTAAATTCCAAAATACCTGATTAATTGCCATTTCTTTAGATAAGCTTAAGATAGCCGGCATTCTTTTCTGGCGCGACGGGCCTTTCGTCCAACCGCGGCCCACGGGCCAGCTGACGTTGACGTAACTCGTGACACGAGTCCACGACATTATCGGCTCGTTGACATAACGATAACCCACACAGAAGTAGTGAAGTGTACACAAACACGGCGCTACTCGTGTGTGCTAGCTAGGCCGTAGGTGTGCGCCCGCGCCCGCCGCCATTCAACTGCGCTAACATCAAACAGTCATCATCATTCGAAATAAACGCGTAGGCCTGGAGGTGATTCTTACACGTTTATTACAGAAAAATGGTTGTGTGTCAGGAAATCGTGCTAATGGTAGATATTTATTCTGGTCATTGTTTGATTGCGTGTTCACATTCACACATTTCAGAAAATTTTCTAATCATAATTATAGCAATTTTAAAGTGAAGTATTTGCAAATACTCGTGCATCTTGTGACCTGAAAAAGGCTGCAGTCTGCGGATTTGAGGTGGTATAGTTAACGAATATGTTTCCATATGTTTTTTTGTAACAAAACGAAAACGTATCAGTTACTTTCGCCCACGCTGATCATAAACCCGATAGGAAAGGGTTAGGTACCACGTAGGCGGCAGCCGGGCAGCCTAACGATTTGCCATTGCCATAATATTTAACCATCTTTTTGTCAATGTCAGTTTTAAAGCGTGTTTTTGTTATTTTGTCATTATACTATCATGTAAATCTTATGCAAATCTTGAAGTTTAGACGGGATTTTATGGTTAAACCTGCAAAATAATGTTTCATTTTCTCAGTACCCTGAGAAAAGGCGTAATATGTTTAAGTAAACATGCGTTGTTGCCTTGATCTAGCCTAGTGTTAGCCTTTTAGTAATGAAGGTGAACTGAAGTAATTGCTCAGAAACAGTCACATTCACACACATTCATCATTCAATGGTACAACAATTACATACCTCTCTTACAATTTTTTGATTTTTACGTGTTGGATCAAATTATTTCGATCGGCATACAAGAGTGGATTGTTATGGACGAATAGGTATTTCGTGTCCAGGTCCTTCCTCGTCTAGCGCTCGCGTTAGAATGACAGAATTTAGAGTACTTTAATTTTATTTATTGTAATTTTGTCTTATTATACTGACAAACGAAAACTAATGAAACGTATTCATTGTAGATCGAAGTTTTATATCATATTAATATTTGATAAAATTGAGTTTATTTTGAATATCATGGCCGCTGAATCAAGACATTTTTGGCTTAAATTAGGCTTTCTTTACGATTTTTTCCGTGAAAACTCAAGGAATTTGACGAAATTCTAGAACTCCAACATTCAAGTAAAACATTTGTGTTATCTTTTTAACATTTGGGTTATCTTTAAGTAATTTTAGCTTTTATGTGAATTAAAGTAACTATGTGAATTTGAGCGTCAAACTTCCATCGCCGAAGGTTTTTCTCGCAAATTGAGTTCATAAAATATTTATAGTAAATTACACGAAAAGAAATATGAAAATGTGTAACTCCAACATACAAGAAAGAGAATGACACTATTGTTGTTCATAACAAATAATTAAAATATCTTACTGCTGCTTAGAATTAAATCATAAATTTGCGTAAAAAGTGTCTCTTAATATTAATTGTACCCGCGTTTACCACCCATTATCATCAGTTCCTTTAATATCTCTCATTGAAATGTAAGCCACATTCCAGGCTAGGATCTTGTGGCCATGGTGACTCAATAGTTAGTAAACAGTCATTCAAAACAATTCTACTAACTTAACATATTCTTAGAAACATTACGTCAAGTACCTACAAAAAGCCTTGATGGGGACGATTATCTCACTGATTACTGTTGTTTTTATTTATTTTTAGTTCTAATTATTGTACTTTTATCAGAGAATCGGGGTTTTTTTTGCTTTATTGACCGATTTTAAAGAACATTTCGGAATGGACTGAAAACTTATTCCTATAATTATCACACAAAGCGTACAGTATATTATGTACCTTAATATAATTTTCATGTGATAGAAAATCAGGATTCACTTTGATCTATGCGAGGCCAAAACCATAATTCAGCAAAAAAACAAAACATTTTTATGTCTAACTTTGAGAGAACAAGATACTTACATTTTCTTTTAAACATACCAAAGCAGATGTCATACGACACTATATAATAATTACTTACCACGGGGGCAGAGTCTTTTTAGTGTCAAATAACATTATAATTATTTACTCAGTTTGTTCAATAATGTGAGGGAGTGGTCTTATTACTTACTTGCTAAATTGCGAAGTTATAGTACTATTTAAATGATAATTATTTTGCACTATTCAAACCCCAATAGGAAAACGCATGTCCTACTTGAGTCACGTGTAATACAGGTGACATCATGCAGTTATTTGGCTATGTGTGAGTGATTAAATTCACACATGGTTGAGTGCGCGCGCGCCGCCGCCGTCGCTCCGCCACCCGCGCCTCTCGCTCGCGCTTCCCCGAAGACATACGAATTATTCATAAGGAAACATTAATTGTGGAATAGTTATTGTCTAATTAAAACTCTAAACAAAACACACAACTCCCAAAATAAGTAATCTCTTTAATCAACTCTTTAAAAATTCACGGTTGCTACGCATTACTTTTTTAATGATTTCATGAATTTAGAACTGAATTATGAATAGCAACATCATAACGGTATGAAATAGATGTAGAGTAAACTACTGTTATTAATTTACCTTGAAAAACCAGTCTACAGCAGTAAACAGCATCCAGTTTTTCAGTAAGAAAACTGCAAGTTTTCTAACACATTTCCTTCTACCGAGAAATTAATAAAAAAAACTTTGTTTCAGATTACCTACTGGAAATCGCCTTTCAAAGCAGTGAAGTTTATCCTAACATTCCTGACCTTGCGTAAGGTTGCAAGTGTTGCAACAGGGTGAGAATCCAGAAGACGCAATGGCATAAATATCAAATGGCACGTTAGTGGCGACATGACATCGGCCTTCAGCAGCAAATGAAGACAAAACTGAATGTACAGTAGGTAGGAGCCCTTTAGAATGAGCACAATGCTATAAATAAGTCGAACATGCCTTGAATAATAATGCAGAAGCGACGGACGGAAGGACATGGACGCGCGGAGGTTATGCCGAATTCTGGGAAGCAATAGGGCGAGCAACCGCAGGGTTAACGATTTCACGCCTGCGCCCGCACGTCACACAAAGCGAATTGTTTCCAGAAATGTTGACACTAACATCCCACACACGCCTATTTACACGAGGTATCTTCCTGCCTCACACCTTCTTTCTCTTTACTTAATTACGATAATATTTACGAAGCCTAATTAACATAATGAATGTTAGAAACTAACAGGAAGCTATGGAAGTAATAATAAGACAAAGAGAATTTGCATAAATATTTAACTATTAAACTAAATGACCCATGAACATTATTATCTTAACGTCCAAAGCGTGTAAGCATTACGCTGTCTTCATAAAATACGTCCATCTCGGCTTTGGGAATATTAATAACAGTTTTGTAGTGTGTTATTTGCAAATGAGTGGCCCACATGCCAACACAATTGCTAATAGAACTGAAGTGATAAACATTTGCAGTTGGCTTTGTGATGCGACTTCGTTGGAACCATGTGATTAATAATTCCCGGATGCACGCACAATAAATATTCATTAAATAATTTGTGGCAACTCCTAGCGATAAATAACAATGTTAGTAACTAAGTTAGTGGCACCCTCGTGTTTGGTTATGTGATAAGTTTTATATAAATAATAACAATTTTGGAATTTTTGAGCTGGTTCGTAATACAGTCTACTAAACACAATGTTAGGATAAAACTAAAGATAGGTAGGTACGTTTAGGTTTTTTTACAGATTACCGCAAACTTTTGACACCTAAATATGCGAAGCCAAAATTAACATAAAACTACGACCAGCTTACTTCACTCACGATTACAAAACTCAGTTGAACCATATAAAAAAATACAATAAAAGATAAAAAAATGTGAATACTTAGCAGAATTTAATGAACATATAGGTACTTTAAATCCTGAAGGTGAAGATATACCTTATAAACCTTTTTAGTACTTATTACTGGACTAGCTGTTGCCAGCGACCTTCAGCCGCGTGAAATTATTATAAAAATGTTAAAAAATACTAATAATAAAAGTAGCCTAAACTTCTCCTACTGGTTAATGTCCCGTAAAATCGGTCCTGCCCTTTCGGAAATTAGCCATTACAACCAGACAGGCAAAATTACAAAAAATGTTTTTTGTTATAAGTACTGTATAATTTCATGTGCATTTTGTAAAAAGCTGTTATTTTAATATTTCAAACCAGACACTTCAAATTTATTTATTTGTATAGAATTTATGGATGTATAGATGAGGTCCATGCGCCGCTCTTCATCGATCCGAAATCTAATCGTAGTTGAATGTCAATAAGATGGCGATCGGCGTCATTCAACGTTCTCAAATGAAACGAGCGAGGGTCAACTGAGCGGCGAGATGATAAATAAAAACTGGCGTAAAATATAATGGCAGCGGCTAGGTATTGTGATGACGCGGTGTGGCCGGGTCAATGACACCTGACTCATGTCCTGTGCCGCACTCGCCCAAGACATTCGCTGTGTAAATGATAAGTAGCGAAATATTATTTGAAATACACTCAAGTTTTAACCAGCTACTTACATTTTTGAATATGTTTTTTGTAATGGCCGTCGATACCTACGTGGAATCAGTATTTTCAGGCGGACAGTTAATGGATTAGCTCGTTAATACGTCACTATATTTGGTTTCATCCGACCTTTTTGGAACATGGAAGGTACAAACGAATGATAATAAACCTATAACTAATCGGAGGTACACAGACAAACAGTACACTAAAGTCTTTTGTTAATCACAAATCATATTAAAGGTTAATACACTAGAAATTAATCAGAGAGCACTGCAATTAATAAGCGGTGCCTACTCGGAAGTGAACTGCATAAAATAATATTAATCACCAGTCGACCTCATTCTGTGAAGCACTGACCTGACGACAGTTATGAAATAGAGGTAATAATTAAACAGATAAATACAAGGAAAATTATGGATCTATTTATATTTCGAAGTTGAGACTGGTTGGCTGAAATGAGTCATAGCTCCGAGATCTTACCCTGCAGCTTTCATTTTAGAGGTCGTCCATATTACTGTCTCAAATAAACAACGAACTTGTCGCTGCTTGTTTGTGTTGACTACAGAATGAGGCTGATTTTTATCATTTTTTTTTTCTGATCATTTAAACCAAGAAATATTCATGAGTCAAAATAAAACTGCTTTGGAAATTTTGCCATCTTTAAAAACGTTTCTTTCGTTGACTTGTCGTTCTACACGTAAATAAGTGAGTCAGTGTACTCGTAACAACATTGACTCGAAGAATTCCCATGTTTTTATCCCTGAAAGCTGCAATTTGAGAATTACCATTACTAGTCAACAGCTATTTGACTCACAGGAAATATGAGTACATAAACAATGACGTACATCATATTATTTATGCAAGTAGGTGATTTAGTATTTTTGCAAAAATTGTTTAAATCTTATAAAGACCATTAAGTGATATCAATCAAAAAGTCTTCAGCAAAAACTGGATCCATAAATTCGGTACGATCTCAAAAATGATTACATTAATTAAACCCTAATCACAGGCCCGCGGTTTATAAAGGCAAGCGTTGGTTTGCACCCACGGACTATATTAGGTAGGGTCTCGGGTCTCGCGTTCCCAACCGCCTCTGATTAACTCTGTTTTGAAAAAAATTAAATATGCAGACTGCGAATCATATTTCCGATTGCAATAATGCACTGCTATAAAAATTTTGCGTCGACCCTTTTTGATGCTTGAACGGTTGGTATGCCTAATGCTTATACCTTCGCCAGGTTTATTTTTTAAAACATTACTATAACTATAAGGTTTTGTAATATAAAATACTATTCATTCATAGTCGTCATTATTTCGTAATAAAGTTGTTTAGTTTTAGTTGAAGGAAGGAATCCTTACGCAACTTTGTTTTCATAACATTCACGTCAGTCGCAGGTATTTCTATTGTGTCTGTACTATTATAAAATACAGAAGAATAACAGACTTGTCTCGATTTTATTATTATACATCTTAGAGTTGAAATTGAACGCAGACATCATGTCTTAGATGTTCGTAGACCCCACCGGAGATGAGTTTGTAGCCTGATTTTAAACAATTAAAAAAAACCTTAAGTAAATCTCGTTTATAATCGATTGCAGTAATATTATTTAATTTAAAAATAAAATATAAAATCAAACCAAATGCTTACAAACCTGAAATTGCACTAGTTTGACCTATAAATGTTTTTATTCCGACAAAGGGCCTACACTGCTACGGCGTAGCACTCGCCTACGAAGTATGCGTTTGGGAACAAGGACTCTTTTTCCATGATCTTTTTTTTGTATTGGTTAGTTACTTGGGCAGTTAGTAAATTACGTTCTATGATTAAAGTTTTTTGACACCGATTTAAGGTTAGATCATTTTGCTCATGAAATTCTGCGTTGTTGATTTAAAAACATGTACGATCAAACAAGTTCAAACCTATAAAATAAGGATAGGAAGAGTTAAATCCGTTGCAAAATAAAAATCACACCTGTTTTCGAAAATTTTACACATTTCCAGTAGGTACAATCCAATAATATTATTAACTTTCAACATCTTCTAGTATAGTTACATTCACAGTTATTATAACAATAGTACGTTGAAACAATATGACATAACTATACGAACCAACACAAAGGTTTCCAATAGAAATTACTTCGTTTTAAATGCTTAGTATCGCTTTGGTGAACGCATTTCTCATATTATTTTATAGAAGTGCTATTGATGTTTTTATCTATAAGAATATTTGGATTTTCGAGGCTACTGACTGCTGCCGTACCTATCTGATTTCCACGAAATAGGAGCGGGCTGTCGATTCGTAGCTCGGTTGCGCTTGCGCCGACGCCGGCCGACGGCAGTGCCAGCTGACGTCATGGCACCCAAGTTGCATCCGCCATTTTGATAATAAAATGGATAATAATTACCGCCTATCTAACAAGTCACGGTCGATATATTTTCACTCATACGCAACAGATTTCCTAACCACAAGTCTTATAGCTTACACATAATTTTCCGCCATTAAAATACATTTCCTTTCGTTTAAGTAGGCTTATAAAAGGAGACTCACGTCGAACAATCTACGAGTAAGTTATGTATCGTAGCAGTAAATAAGTACTGTCCGAATAATCAGCGCATCAAAACCGTATAAAACTATAGTTTATCCTCTTCAATTTGTGAATATCTCATAACTGGGAGGAAAATACCGTTTTAATTTACCTACCTCTCAATTAAACCGCGCAAAATATTGCAGGCTTAGTGCTTTATCTCGCTGGGTAGAGAATCGCTCGAGCATGACCACATTACCATTTATCTATTCGTGCTAGACGCCAGACGGCTTCTTATTACCTATATAATTGAGTAATTGAAATGGGCGTCAACATTTCGTGTTGCACTTCATAATAATTGTTAAACAAAATCTTTTTCATTGAAATTTTTGTTTTTAAGGAGGATTTTGCATACGTATTCTATAAAAACTAAAACAAAATGTGAATACGTTCCAAATTCAATTTAAAGAAAATAGAACTCCTAAAATAAAGTGTATATTGAGAATAACTAAGGCTATAACCGTATGAACAATAGAACTTATTTAGTAAAATATACATGAATACATGCCCGTATGTCATTCACAAGATTACGTCGAAAGGTCATCACGCTGAAATCGTGTTGTTGCCGACGCGACGACAGCGCCGCGCAGCGGAGTGCGTGCGACGTTCACAGTGGTTCAGACGACTTGTTCCCGCCAAAATAGTCGCAGGCTGTGGCGCGAAGGCTCGTGATTGGTCGGCTCGGGCGGCGGCGGCGGCGCGCGCGCAAGGCCGCCGGTTTTCCCGCGAACAATGCCAAATGGTGCATTTGTCAAGGTGAGTTCGTTCACCGCCGACGCCCGGCGCCGCGCGCTCCTCCGGCGGACATTCGCCACAGCATTCGCTCGCTTCGCGCCGATCGAAGGTCGACGGAAGGCAAGCGAGCGCTTATTTCACTCCGCACCGAATCTACATCCATTAGCATCCGCTCTTTATTACAGGTGAATAACTTGTTTTATATTTTAAATTATGTTTTACACGTACGCTTTGAATTCAATTTAATTAAATAATCGCACTTGATGTTTGTGTTGATGAGTGTCGTATGTTAGTTTTTTATACTTTTTATGTGAAACTGTAATGTAACGGCAACTGTGAAGACTGAAGAGCGAAGAAAGAAGAAAGAAGAGCGGTATCAAGTGCTACGCCCGGACGAACTTCCCAGCTCGGCCGACATACACGGGTCGGTGGGATCTTCGTCCGTTTGTATCGCTTATACGTTTTATTCTACGAACAACGTTGGATTAAAAACATGCAGAAGAACAGAACATGCCACACCTTGAAGATTGCTTGCTGACTACAAGATTGGAAGAAACAGCTAACTTTCCTTGCGTCTCAATTATCTGTGTGTTTCTCTTTACTCTCCATACATTTTTCAGCCAATACTTTGTATCTTGTTGATGACGTTGCCGCGTTGTGAAAATACCGCAATTTTATTGTGTGCCTACATCCGGAATTGGGTGTTGGATATTTTCGTAGTGACGCCCATCTTGGTTTTCATGTGTGTCCATGTTGGTAGGAATAAACCTTCAAAGTACTTATTAAAACACGAATAAGGCAATCGCTCATGTTCATAATTATATTTTAATTATTGAAACAAAAATGTTCGTGATAAGAAACAGGATTTGTTTCACCACCTCTGGGAAAGTTTAACTTGTCAGGCAGACGAGGCAGACAGTTTTATACAATTCCTGTAATATGTATTTTTTATGTTATCCTTTACTAAATAAATAGACATTCTCTGTCCGGAGACTGAAACAGGTCCTGCAGCCTGTATATTTGTATATTGTTGACCTTTGATTTCAGCACTTCTGTAGTTTAATGTTTTATGCACTGAAACAATATTTTACATGTTTGCTATTGTTTATTTTTGTACACGATTAAGGAAACTCTTTTCTTGTTTTTTTTTTCAAGAAGGCTTCTATGTTCGTCTGCATATCTTTTATGTATGGTCATCGATATTTAAACGTCGTCCCATATAAAGTTCATTAACTTTGCTTGAGTGATTTTATTCATCTTCGACTATGTTGTTGACATGATGGTCCCTAAATAATTTTAACTAGTTTCAATGTGAAATTGATTAATCACAGATATTTTTGTGGGTACGTACTACAACCAGGAAAAGGTAAAATAAAAAAATAAAAACAATTTTTGCATAAAACACCAACTTTCAAAACGGCCCAAAATAACTGTACTATCTGCGGGCCTATAATGGCCGCTTTAGAAGAATCATAATTTGAATCATCTTAAAAAAATCAAATTGGTAAAATGGATCTTATTTTCATAATGATAAAGTCCATTTTAAGAATTTTAAATTTTAACGTGATTCAAATTAAGATTCTGCTAAAGTGGCCTTTTTAGACCCCCTGAAGTCGGTGACATTATTTGTAGTAATAGGCTTGTGTCCTAAAAAAATCTAATTAGTCCGTCAGTTAGATTATAAAAAAATATTTGACCCATATTTTTTCTTTTGTTACATAAACCAAAATTGATGTAGATACGACGCTTTTAAAATTCGCAATACGTCACGGCGTGCTATAGTTTTTAGTGCGTTGTGACGTCACGAGCCCCACTCCCGAGTTTTGATGCGTTTTATCTTTGTCAGCTCAGTGATTTACAAAAACAAAAAAAAACGTGTCCATTATTTTCCAATACTCTAACTGACGGACTAATTAGTTTTGCAATTTATTGATGGTGGAAACTAGCCTATTGTAGTAGGTATGTCATTTTTTAAAACTATTGTTCTATTTTCTCTATTAATTGTTGAGTCCAAGTAATTGCTGTTTGTTGAATAATAAAAATTTGTGAATGTTTCAACATTTCCTTGAACTACTGGGATACATAAATCTGACGATATCTTTAAGTAGGTATGTATGTACAAATAAATATAATGTTAATACATATATGTTTAGACATATGTAGGTACGCGACAATGTTTTCCTTCTTATACTAGATTATATGGATTAATAATGATCCTACCTATTCTTTATTAAAACACCATTACACTTTAACGCATTACAAATACCTATAAACCATTACCTTTAGAGTGTGACAGTGGTCTTGAATTGTTATAATTAGAGACATAATTATTTTGTGAAAACATGAGTATGTGTTCAGGTCTTATAAATAAATGAAAAGTAGGCTTTTTGGCTTAAACCGTAATTCATATAAAGATGTGATTACATAGATTTTTTAATTTGCAAGAATCATGTTTAGAGGAAAACTAAAATCGTATATATGTGTACTAGCTTCTTCCCGCGACTTCGTTCGCGTGAATTTCCCGCTTGCAACATTTCTTATTGCGCAAAAAGAATTTTTCAATTCGAGCCGGTAGTTCCTGAAATTAGCGCGTTCAACCAAACACAAACTCTTCTGCTTTATAATATTAGTATAGATTTCAGCAAAGCCCAATAACAAAATTTC
The DNA here is from genome assembly GCA_950022955.1 of Xestia ashworthii. Taxonomy (NCBI): domain Eukaryota; kingdom Metazoa; phylum Arthropoda; class Insecta; order Lepidoptera; family Noctuidae; genus Xestia; species Xestia ashworthii. The sequence goes on along the minus strand of OX465562.1, from coordinate 8,458,976 downwards.
CATTTATAACAGTACCTGAGACATTATGCGAGTGCCAGACTTCGCTGCGACCAAATTATAAAGAAGTCAGTTTTTATATGATGATGGTGAATTTAATTCGATTTCCAGTCACGGAAAATATCCTTTATGTATTTAGATGATCTAGTATTCATAAATTTAGGTACCGTAGCCTATACAAGGCAAAACTTAGGTAATTAAACTTTTCCCTCCCATACAAATAAATAAAATTGAAGTATATGTTTGTAATATTAAAATAACAGCGTTTTACTGAATGCATATGAAAATATATACGGCACTTATAACAAAAACACATTTTTTTCAATTGTCTTTTGGCTGTCGGTCTGTCTGTCTATTCCGGCTAATCTCTGAAATGAAATCATTCAAGCTCACATAAGTATAGGAACGACTTTGACCTTGCAAAAATCGTCCATCGACTTACATGAACTTAGAGGGTTGTACTGATGAGTTTGATGGTTATAATTCTGTAACTACATACATTTTACAGTCGCGAACGATCTTTTCAACTTCATACAACCTGCTACTAGTCTGCAAATGGCAAAAAACGTAAGAAATTTGAATTTCGTGGGCTACCCTGGCGCTTTCAACTTAAGCAGAGATATTTCGACAGTCATGTGCGTGCTGCCGGGCCATTTTTTCAACTTACCTCGGGTAAAAGACTTTAGTCCCTCGAACTATTGCCGCTCTCGCTACGTTCGGGCGCCAAACCCCGTCTCGGGACTAAATAGGTATGTTACTTTCACCCCTAGGGTAACTATGATGTACTATTACTGTAAGACCAAAGTTCTAATAAAAATAGTACATTTTGATACAAGTGGAGAAAGTTTGCTATTGTAGTTCAAGGCGGTATTAACACACGAGCCGTAAGACGAGGGTGTTTGAGCCGAGAACTTAAAACTAACTAACTATCTTTAAACTAATATTTTCTTTTATAAACAAATTAACATTTATTTGTGTTCTAAATTCAAAAATATATTTAAAAAAAAACTATTTTTATATTAGGCTGTATAATAGCTTCATAACTTTGCTTCTCCTTCAACCTGGCAAAAGCAAAGCGCGGAAAAAAAATTAAATCATAGTCTCGTAATAATTCATGACACAAATATTTTAAGTACCTACATTCTTTTATTTTATTTCTTCAAAAGTGTATTGAAAAATGTCGTTTGATACACGTGGACATTTGTTATTTCAGTTCTCGGCTCAAAAACACCCTCGCCTTACGGCTCGTGTGTAAACTGCAATAGCAAACTTTCTCCACTGGTATCAAAATGTACTATTGTTAGTTTAAAACTTTTTAAAATGACTATGTAGGCACCTAACGTACTAACAATCTTCCGAGTAGTCCCCAGCCTGCACAACTCTTTGATATTATTTATTGTATTATTTCATGTATGTACTGTATGTACAATATCTAGTGTTCTATATTTAGTCAAAGATTATCTCTCTTTAGGTACAACATGATATGAGTTGATACGTGCTCGGTGCTACTGACTTGTTGACCTGCTTACTTGTTTTGCATTATCATCACTGTTTTACTGTTTGCCAAGTTTATTTGATCAAGGTTCCAACCAAAGTTGATGCAATTTGCGTCGCAGAGAGCCGTCGGAGGCGACAGAAACTGTTATTTTGGTAGGAAAACAGTCCGTAAGGCCCACCATAGCGGAGTCGAGCAGAGCGGAGAGGAGACATGCTGAAACTGACCATCCTCATTGCTTGAAATCTACATCGGGTCTCTCATCTCTCCTGTGATTAGTCGAAACTTGCACATCTCACCGCTCTGCTCGCCGGCTATAGTCGATTAAAGGCTGACGCACACTACAGGCAAGCCACATCGCTCTATAGGTATGCGCTGCGGCTTAAAATATGCTCTTAACTTATTAACAGCCGTCTAGGTAGTTTGGGGCTCAATACAGCTCACTAGCAACAACAGTTTCTATTGCGACTGGTTTTATGTTAAATATATTTTAAGCCACTTTTAACATCTCTTATGTGTTACACATAAGAGATGTTAAAAGTGGCTTAAAATATACATTACTAATACGTACTTATTATCTGGATTATCAACAATTTTCTATTCTATTTTTAAATGCTGAAGCTGAAAACCAGTTATCCAAATAGTAATGGCAATTTGTATAATGTTGTGTTTTTTTTTTTGATTTATTTATTTATTTATTCAGTAGCATACATACAGTTTATACATTTAAGTTGGTGCCAACATAAACTCATTAGAGTTTTACCGTGCACCAAGATCATCGACTACATAATTTAGCATTACATCCACTTAAGTAGGTACTTAGTTAAAAATAAAGAAACAAACTAATAGTTACAACGGGTATTTGGCGAAATAATATCAGCGAGCGAAACTCGGTGACCAATCCGACCGTCCGTTCATAAAAACAAAAGTGAACGAACAAACAAACGTGATAATAACGCATTCCTGAACCTCGATTTGAAGATTATTTGATAATTTCAAAAGCATTTGAGACATTTCAGGTTGTTCTCTAGGATGGCAACGCAGATCCGTCAAAAGAAGAGGGGAATAGCTTACTAACGCAGTTCATAGGATTCCAGTCAGGGTTGGATTTAAATTATACAAGGTATTTTTGAGACTAAAATTCGTCTACAAATTCCTTGACTCTATGAAAACAATAAATAGCTATAGGTACATATTTAATTCAATAAAAAAACTCGGTTTTAGGGATTCCAAAAAAAAAATTGTGTAGGTATTTATTTTCAAAGGCTTTTAATAAATCGGGAATCGAACTTTATATTTTATAAAGTGCTGGCTGGCTTTATCCTGTTCTATTGCACCAGCTAAATACCTACAAAAATGTAGTACACTGGATGTTAGGGTTATGTCTTCCATTTTATTTGTCTAGCCGGGTAAATATGCTAGTACAAGTAAATATGGGTTTGGTAGGGAAATTAGCATGGATGAAGTGAGGCGTGCAGTTCAAGTATCAAAAATGGAAACGCCTTGGGCCGTGATGAAATATGCAGTAGAAGTATGGAAGTGTTTAAAAGAAGACGGATAGATATATATGTGGCTGATTTTATTCTTCAATAAGTTGTTGTATGAAGGAACGATCCCAGAATAATATTGCAATAGTTCGCTAGTGCCCATCTTCAAAAATAAAGGTGATGTGCAGGACTGCAACAACTATCAGGGATAAAGCTCTTGTCACATAGTATGAAATTGTGGGAGAAAGTGACAGAGAAAAGAATAGGAGAGTAAAGTATTCACCTAAAACCAGTTTGGGTTTATGCCAGGTCGAGGAACAATGGACGCCACTTTTGTACTCCGCCAATTGTGGGAAAGTACAGACGTGCACTCAAAAACTTGCATATGGTGTTCATTGATCTGGAGAAAACGTATGAAAGACAAAGGTATACCTGGGAAGTATGTAGAATTAATTCACCAATCTTTTACCTACGTCCAGTCAGCTGCTGGCAACACCGACTTTACGTCGGTTTTAAGTCCTTAACGAATACCTCTTCTTGTTGATCATGGACGCTTTGTCGTCGGACATCCAGGAAGAGACACCCTGGTGCATGCTGTTTGCCGACGACATTGTTTTTGTCGGTGAAGATGGAACTGAAATCCAGAGCAAATTGAAGAAATGGCAACAGAAACTAAAGAATGTTGGCTTGAAAATCCGCAGAAGTAAAATTGAATACGTGTTCTGCGATTTCCGCGGTCTTTCCAGTTTTAGGTCCATAGCGCTAGATGCCGCGTCTATACCTGCCTGCTCCGACTTTCGGTATCTCGGTTCAAGTTCTTAGGCATAACTTCGGATGCCAAGCTTCAGTGGGGCCTGCATATTTACAAATTTTCCAAAAAACTTAGCTCAGCAGCAAACGCCGTTACAAGAATAACTGACCTATAGACAGCCCGTTTAGTTTACATTAGTTATTTCCACAGCGTGATGTCGTACGGTATTCTCTTGTGGGGTAATGCCGCCGAAATTTAGACAGTATTAATTTTGCAAAAAAGGGCAATTCGTTCAATTTATAATTTAAGTCCAGAGAAAAAACATTAAAAAATATTCTTACTGTTCCCTCTCAGTTTATTTATGAAAAACTTTTATACGCACATAATAGTACATTTTGATACAAATGGAGAAAGATTTTATACGGTTCGGTCGGTACGGTTTTTATTTTTATACGGTCGGCCTAAAAAGTAGTACTTATCTATATTAGTTTTGACTTTGTTCACTAGTGTGAATATTTTAACGTGTTATAAAACATATGAATACGGGTATTTATCGCGAATTTACCTTTAATTTAATCCCGACGTTTCGACCGGATTGCACCAGCCGTGGTCGCGGGGAGACCGTCGAGTGTCTAAGTAATTAAGTAAAAATAAGGACGTGTAAAAGAGTTTGTGAAAACCAATTTGCAAAATAAATATACCTATATCATTTATCAATTACTCGATTCACTCATACAAAGCTATGGCGAAATAGATCAGTAGTGTAAAATGAATGAAAGGCATATGCTTGCATGTCGCGATTATGAGAATGCTAAGGGGGATGTGCTGATGTGTGGTGTTACGCGAATGGATAAAGTCAGAAATGAGTATAAAGGGAACACCTCTTAACGAAGCCGAAAGGTACTTGTTCTCCCTGTTATTGCGATCATTTTTTTGCTGTACATCATACCTGGGAACCCTCTCTCAGTTACGGAGATATCGGGGGTCAAAGTTCCAACCAACTTCTCGACAAGTTCGTTTTTTAATACTAGATTTAATTTTAATACTTTTACTTTAAACACCTCTACGACCCCCGTACTATTCAATCCATCCATCAGCACAATGTTTCAAGTGCGTTACTTTGAGTTCTACCGCAAAAGCGAATTATGGATTATATCATTAACACAGGATACTTCCCCAAGAGACGGAAAGAAAGCACTTGCATTTTCTTGCACAAACCAGGAAAAGACTACACACAACATACAGACCGATCAGCCTTCTTAACATCATGGGCAAATGGGCTGAACGCATTATTCTCTCGAGAATAAACACAGAAATCCACGAACTGATTCCTGAACACCAACACGGATTCGTTCGTCAGAGAGGCACTGGCACACAAATTCTAAGGACTGGCAAGTACATCACAGACGCCCTAGAGAAAGGACACAGTGTGGCCATGATATCGACTGACCTCAGCAAGGCATTTGATTCTATAAACCATAAAGCACTTTTAAAGAAACTGTATGATGCGGGAGCGCGTAATAACATCATAAAGATGATAGAAAATTATTTGTCGGAAAGAACCACCAGAGGTAGATTTCGAACGACAACAGGAACAGAAACAAACGTACCACACGGTGTTCCCCAAGGTTCGATCTTAGGACCCGTACTCTTCAATTTATACGTCTCTGACATTCCAAAACCACGAATTGCAGGTCAGATGCTCTCTCAATACGCAGATGACCTGTGTATTCTCAACGCAGCGGAGAAGCCAAACCATGCCACAAAGCGTGCAGAATGGGCTGCAGAGAAACTTATCGATTATTACAAGAGATGGGGCCTCCAATGCAACGTGGATAAAACAAAGTGCATCATGTTTTCTCACAAAAGACCTAGACGAGGGAACATGAACAATGGATACAGGAATTATATCCAATTGAAGAATGAAAGAATTGAATATAAGAATGAAGTCAAGTACCTCGGTGTCGTATTCGACAAGAGACTATCCATGAATAAGCACACAAAAGAAAGAATAGAAAATCTAAAACGAGTAAGAGGCGCCCTAAATTCCATCATAGGGTACCGATCTAAAGTGAATATAGAAACAAAATTACTCATCATACAGACGTGCCTCTTACCGGTACGATTATGGAGTCATCCAACTCTTACCTAGATACAGCAAGAGCAATTTGACACAACTGGAAAGACAATACAGAATGGCACTGAAAGCTGCAGGTGACTTCCCACGTCGCACTGAAACCAAAACCCTTCGGGAAATGCTCGGACAAGACCCGTGGCATCTCAGAGCACACGATCTCCATCGCGATATGATCGAAAAACTGACTTCTCTGTCGATCAGCGGCCTAGAAGATCCGGGCTCCGCATATACGAGATATGGACAGTTGAACCCATTCCTTTTCTCAAATAGAATAGGAGATATTGAGTACATAAACAAATCGGTGAGGGGTAAAGCGCTCCATAAGAGAACGCTTTGACTCGTACAGTCACTCCTAGTTATTAAGTAACTACAGGTCTAGACCTGATGGGATCCTAAATCCAAAACTTCTCACACTTGTTTTATATAATTCTAACATGTGTGAAAAGAATAACATAAAAGGTCGCAAAAGATCCCCCCCCCGGACATACTGCGCCAAATGCACCTGTAAAAATTCATAAGTGTAATACATGAACTAAAGAAATAAACATTTATTCTATTCTATTCTACCGCAAAACATGATTTTTCACCCCAAAAAAAAAGTAGTTTCCCACCAATAATTTTTGCGTAAACTTACTTAGTTTGATGTACATACAGAACGCTTGGTTGAGGGCTTTGTTATGAGGTGGTTTACACCCTGTGTATAAGAGGAAGTCTGAAAGTGGCGCCAGTGACTGAAAAGTTGTGGTAATCGGTTGTCGTGGCAAGCGCATGGGCATGTGATGCGGAGGAATGAGGAAAATGTCGTGAGGAAAGTTTTGAGTATGAATGTGTACTCTATATGAGTACCTAGAGGAAGACTAATGGGTACTCTATATGAGTAGAGGAAGACCAAAAGAAACAATGGATGATCTGTGTTAAAACTTAAAATGATATGGCAAGAAAAGACGTGTCTGATGAGATGACGAAAAATAGAGAAGTAAATATGGTAGAAGTGTGTTAAGGGGAGGAGAATGATGATGTTTTTGTCTAACCTACTTCTCTAGCCAAGGGCGAATCCAGAACTTCTAACCGGCTGCTGTACAGTTAGTTATACAGCGTGTGTGTTACTTTGGTGGGTGGGGGTCATGGTCCCCATGACACTGTCCTGGTCTAGGTCTAGTTTCGTTAATTTTTAAATTTCCATTGATTTTAATCAAAAAAATACTTTCTTTGATGGCGAACACATCTAGAATCGATCGTCCATGGCGATTTAATTTTGTAATTATTTTTTTTCAACAAGGCGGTGTTATTCCAAACTAATACCTACTAAATAAGTCACCGAAACGGTTAAACTCGCATACCACTTGGGTACCTTCCTGCTAAAAAAAACTACTAACAAACAACAGCCCTCCAGTAGCTGAGTTAGGTTGGGCTTGAGACACCTGCAGACTAGTTTTCACAAATCTTGTAAGTACCCACTAATACGTTCAGAAAGTTGAAGTTAGGAATAGGCATAACGACAGTATTAAAAAAATCTATTTAGTCCGTCAGAGTATTGAAAAATAATGGACACGTACTTACTTTTTACACGACTGCCAAGGAAGTGTAATGTTTTTCGCGCGTATCTTGTATGTTTTATGTAAATTTCTTTGTCACCTCGTATCTTCCCAATGGCTGGATCGATTTCGACGACTAAGGTATCATTAGATTTGTCTCAAAAACCCAAGTGTCCTTAGACAGGTGTTAAAGAAAATAGGAAATAATTACAAATATAAAGGGTGAATTTTAACACCCCGTCGTTCTTGCGCCTTGGGGGTTAAAAATAATAATAATCAGAATTTACAAGTAAGTTGGCGCCAATAGTGATTTCATTAGACGCTTCGTTGATTTCTAGTAGATAACTATTTGCATACAGCTTATGAAAAGTCATTCAACACAGAGCAGCATTCTGAACAAACACTACCTAGCAATCGGTGAAAAAGTTACGAGTATGCGTGCAGTAAGCGATGGCCACAGAAATAAATGAATTTCACTAGTCACAGAAATAGATATGACCCACAACAGCCAAAAAAGCTCTCCCCCAGCTGCGAACCTGGGCCAGGTGACCGCCAACCAAGTTGCCCACCAGCTGCTTCTTAATAGTAAACCACCGCATCGGTCAGCAAAAATGAAAAAGCTGTCTGAAGTGTTAAATGACAATGTCACACATAAGCAACCCTTTTAATTTTATCACACACAATCTACGGGATAAAAACATAATGAAACATGGCCTAAAACTTCTGGTTTCGATGATATCACGGTCGACCATTTAAAACATCTTGGACCGGTAGCAGTCTCCTATGGATGTTATCTCTTTTCCTGTTTTAAAGATTACAAAATTCTTGAAGCGTGCTAACGTGCGATTGCTCTTTTTGAGCCAGGAAAATGCCCGAAAGACCCTAAAAGACCAGCCCCAGATCTAGGGGGGGGCAAGTCGGGGCCTATGCCCCGGGCAAGTTCAGAGGGCGGCCAAATTCACACTTTACAGACGAATGGACAACTCATCATTTACTTAACTTTGACCACGGAATAAATAATAGTACAAGTACAGAAACATGGTCATACGAGTATTAACTCGACCGATACCCAGAGCGCGGAGTGAGACGTGCTGCACGAATATTTATTATTGGCGAGGCGCGTAGGCATACCTAGTTCAAAATACGCGCCTAATAACTAAAACTAATTAAAAATTATTTGCGATCTTCTATGAGCCAGGAACGCTTATCGAGTCTTGCAATCTTAGCGATAGAAAATCGAATTGCACACGAGTTAAATTATGACAAGGCCATAGATTTATTTGCTAAACAAAAAGCTCGAAGAGTAAAATTGTAACTTCAATTAAAAAATGCAATATTATATTTGATTTTTATTTTATTATCCATCATCATCATCATTTCAGCCGAAAGACGTCCACTACTGGACATAGGCCTTCCCCAAGTGTCGCCACATTGACCGGTCCCTTGCGACTCGCATCCAACGGATTCCCGCAACCTTCATCAGGTCATCGGTCCACCTAGTGGGAGGTCTTCCAATCAAATCAAATCAAATTCATTTATTTCAGGTTAATAACCCATATTACAAATAACATCATACACAAATAAATAAATAAAAAACATCATCAACACACATACAAAATAAAATAAATCAATAATTCTAATTCACATCAACACAGTTAGAAGACAATCGAAATTCAAAATAATTCATATAATCAATTAATTACAGTAGTCTCTTACGTGCGACACTGTATGTAACTTGTCTGTCACAACAGTGCCGCACATAAGAACAGTCCAACCTGTTTGCTATCATACTCAGAACGGTATTGGAGCTGGCCCACACTCTGCGCTCAAAAGACGCTTTCGCATGGTCGCATAGAAGCAGTCGGTGCGTGCCCACGCGAACATACCGGAAGCGCTGCAGTAGCGAGGCAGACCCAAAACCGCTCTGAAAGCGTTGTTAAACTGAACGCGGAGGGTGCTATAGCTCTTTTGCGTGTAATTTGCCCACAGGCTGCAGGTGTACATGGACGAGCAATATGCTCGGAAAAGAGTTATTTTCACGCCATCCGAGCAACGCGCGAACCTGCGAGCCAGCATATTAGCTCTTTTGGATAACGCCCTCCGCTCTCGTTCTAGGTCCGCATGATCCCTGAGGTCAGCCGTGACTATATGCCCTAGGTATTTAAACTGATAAACCCTATCTAAGGGCACACTGTTAATACCTAAAGGAGGTACATAGTCCGGGCAACTAGCACCACCGGCCTCAAAGACCATGTACTGACTCTTCTTAATATTATAAACAAGTCCATGCTTAACAGCGTACTCCTCACACGTTGCCATCAACCTCCTTAGGCCACAGATCGACGCACTCAGCAGCACCATGTCGTCTGCATAGCTTAAGTTATTGACACACACGTCGTCAACATGACAGCCGACATGCTGACTGCTCAGCGCGACGATCAGCGCGTCCATATAAAGGTTGAACAACATGGGTGAGGTCAGTCCGCCCTGTCTCACACCGCACTGCAATCGATATGGCTCCGACATTGCCCCCGCCCACCTGACACTGTTGACTTGGTGCGTATACCAATACTTGAGGATGTTCACAAGTTCTGATGGTAGGCCGACACTCTCAAGTTTTTCCCACAAGAGATCATACGCCACCAAATCAAAGGCCCTGGACAAGTCGAGAAAACACGCATAAACCGGGGTTTTACGGTCATTGTAGTATCTGACGGTATGCTTAAGACACAGTATGGCACTTTCCGTTGACAATTGGGGCCTAAATCCAAACTGATTATCATGCAGAGATATATAATTACTTAACTGTGTATTAAGCAAACCGTCAAACACCTTCGCTATAACTGTAGCCAAAGATATGGGCCTATAGTTTCCTTTATCAGCTAAGTCACCGGTTTTATCTTTAACTACAGGCACAACCACAGTTTTCATAAGCTCCGGTGGAAGATAAGAGTGGCTCACGCATAGTGAGTAGAACATTGCCAATACTCTGTTTATATGTGGGCCAGCGTGAAGTAGGTGTTCAATGGATAAGGAATCATGCCCAGGACTCTTGCCTTTAGTCATGTTCTTAAGGGTTACAGCCACATCTTTGGCACTAATGCATCGTCTTCCGGTTAGCGGTCGCCACTCCAGAACTTTTCGGCCCCATCGGCCATCCGTTCTGCAAGCAATGTGCCCTGCCCACTGCCACTTAAGTTTGGCAATTCTTCGGGATACGTCGGTGACCTTGGTTCTCTTGCGGATGTCTTCATTTCTGATTCGATCACGCAAGGAAACTCCGAGCATAGCCCTCTCCATTGCCCTTTGGGTGACTTTAAGCCTTTTGATTAAGGCCCATTGTGAGCGACCACTGCACGTTTCGGTCCCGTATGTAATCACTGGGAACACACACTGTTCATAGCCTTCCGTCTTGAGACACTGCGGTAAGTTGGACTAGAAGATACCGCGCAGCTTCTCGAACGCTGCCCAGCCGAGTCAGATTCGACGATTGACCTCTTTCTCGAAGTTAGACCTACCTACCTAACTGGACCGATGGTCCTAGGTATACATAATCGTCTACAATTTTGAGTGTATCTTGAGGAATGGGTGTGACATGGGCATTCAACATGACCTTCGTCTTGTCCATGTTCACTCTTTCGGAAGCTCTACTGAGGTCATCGAGCATTGGACTAAGGTCCTCCATGGTCTCAGCCATGACCACTATATCGTCGGCAAACCGAAGGTGAGTGATGTACTCGCTATTGACGTTGATGCCTAGCCCTCTCCAGTCCAGAACCTTGAAGACATCCTCCAGTGCAGCGGTGAACAGTTACGGAGATATGACGTCTCCCTGTCTTACACCTCGCTGCAGAAGGATAGGTTCCGAGGCTTGGTCCTGAAGTCTGACTGACATGGTGGCGTTTTTGTACAAACACTGCAACACCTCGATGTACCAGTAGTCAATTTGGCACCGTTGGAGAGACTGCAGTACAGCCCAGGTCTCGATCGAATCAAAGGCTTTCTCGTAGTCCACAAACGCTAAACAGAGAGGCAAGTTGTACTCTTCGGTCTTCTGTATAACCTGCCGCAGCGTATGTATGTGGTCCACGGTGCTAAAGCCTTTTCAGAAACCTGCATGTTCGGGTGGCTGGAAATCGTCAAACCTGCGCGCGAGACGATTCGTGATGACTCTTGAAAACAACTTGTGGACATGGCTTAGAAGTGAGATGGGCCTGTAATTCTTCAACCGGGCATTGTCACCCTTCTTTAAGAAGAGTACCACTACACCCCTGCACCATGCCTGAGGCGTGGGGGCGGCATTTTTCAGTTTTTTTGAAGATCCGGGGCTGTAAAAGACCGATCCCTCCTAAACCAATAATTCAAAAGTTTTGAAATTCGGGACAAGGAATAACATTCTTCGTCGCCTGACATCCACTCTATTTCCTTTTCTGCTGGGGAGTTTGCATGCTCAGTGTTGCCTTGATCCACCCACGGAAGGTTGCAAAGCACTTGACGAAACCTCTCGCAACGTCACGGGGTGCTAAGACTTCCCCCCTTGCAATGTTGTTCCTGTGGTCAGGTATTTTTCAGTAGATGTAGTACGCCGCAAAATAGCAAGTCGCATAGAAAAGGGAAAACAGGAACAAGACCACCGCCACCCCCTGTACGGGCCGTAAAAGCTTTTTAAGATAAATGACCTTCTTAGAAGACGGTGCGTAAAACGAGAAATGCCAACATCCCATCCCTCCACATTTCATTAACCTGTAAGAACACCTGCCGCCCGGACAGAAACTGCAGTGGCCAAGCTGGAAGTCCCTAAACCGATTGCCTTGCCAGCCCAGGTTGGCCGCTGTAGATAGAATCTGGCTGAAAAGGGTATCCTCGATCCATCCCAAACAGATTTCCAGTGTGGAGCCCTTCTAAAGGATATGCTCCATCTCCTGCCCTGCCTATCCTGCACAACCACTTGCACCTATCAAGATTTATTCGAAGCAAATGTTAGAACTGTGGAGGTGGTTACATACTGGTGTAACACAATTTGAATTCATCGAGACGTAAAGAAGAAGATTTGCATGCTGTTACGTATTATGAAAATATTAGTCTGCCGTATGTCATTTCTGCTCAGAATTTGATCCTTAACGGCGACGCTATTAAGGATCAAATAAATAGCGACGCCATGAAAAGGTGTAATAATAGACTGCGTTATTTTGCAATAATCAACGGGTTCGATTCCTGGCTAGGAATATTGATATTCAAAAAAATCAATGATGCAGTTTTAGTTTTCATCAAAATCGGGCTCGAGACTCCTTTGAGCATTTTTCGCTATTTCTCATAGTTTCAGATTTGGCCGTCCACGATCCACGTCCACTCCAAAAATTCACCGTATAAATTTAGGTACATAATATAATTGAAAGTCGGGTTTTTTGATTTTTTAATTAAATTACTTGTTGTTTTACAAAAACAACAAGTAATTTAAATCAGTGAATATTGACAAAGATAAGACGCGTCAAAACTCGGGAGTGGCTTGTGACGTCAGAACTCGCTAAAACTTATACCAAGGCGCAATTCTTAAAAGCGTCGAATCTTTTTCAATTTTGGTTTAGGCTGGTTAGTTTTTTTACAAAAGAAAAAAATACGGGTCAAATATTTGTTGATAATCTAACTTACGGACTAATTATATTTTTTTGTTGTCTATCCTACTGCCGCCGTTCGTACTAGCTTCGTAGGTACTTATAAATACTCGTATATTTTATAGGCCTAAAGTCTCGCGCTACGTCAAATAAGCCCTCGCGATGATCGTCTTAAAACAAAAATCGAATTGTAAATTTGGTTTCAACCGCCTTGTTCATCTAGTGGTTGGGTTGGGTTATTAACCCATGGAAACTCCATGGGTTTTCCGTTAGGATTTTCTTACTAGCCACCTGGACTACCTGGAATCGAATTTTGTGTGGTTAATGATTTGTTATTCAATGACGCTAGGTGTGAATATGTCACCGTAAAATTGTCAAACACGTGAGATTGTAAAATAACTAGAGAGATTGTAAACTCTCGAAATATTGTCAAACAAACATACTGCTTACAATAAAATGCATTATTTTTCGTGAAATGCATGCGATGGTAGTCAACTCACGCGGTGTGAAGGGAAGGAGGGGTCCCCCTTGCCCAGTGGTACCACTCTCATGAAAAGATACTGTAAGATTCCTGAGAAATGTCGATTAATATGACCTAACCTTAAAACACTATATTCCCCTAAAATGCGTAGTCGACGGAGCCCCGCTTCGCGGGGCGAGGTATTTCCGAGTGCAGGGTTTAAAGGAACCTAACTAACCTAACGGGGGGGTGCCCCAAGTCTCGATTATGGGGGCAGAGATACTTCCGTATGTTCAGTTGACAATATTTCGAGTTTCCAATATCGCTAGAGAGATTACAATCTAACGTGTTTGACAATTTTACGGTGACAAATACACCTAATTTTTTTTTACAATAATGAATAATGCGAATGTATTGCCTGGCCGACTTGGTAACGGTAACGCGTTACCCAGATGCGTAAATAAAGTAATGACACGCTATTTTTGTTAAACAGAGCCTATAAATTATTCAGCGCGTCTTGTCAATTTTATAACCTGTATCATACACATTGCGAGTTCACTTACGCTGGCAACAAATAAAGTAACAAACTCAGCGTTGCTTTCGTATGAGTTATAAATAGATGATGCGTGTCGTACCGACGACCAACGTATCTTGTTAGTCAGCCTATTATTTCGCGACTGCGTCATATGTACTAGCTCAACGAAGATTCACTAGATTCTTCCCAAACAGTGCACCTGTTTACGAGCAATTAATACTGTGAGAAATAGTTTAAATTCAGACCATACTATGACGTCAATGATTTTTGCAAGTTTAGGTATGTGTGCAAATGAAAAGCAAAAGTTTTAAACAAATCAATATTATTTCCAATAAATTTATCAGTACATCCACATTGAATGCATATTAATTTTTACTCAATAAAATACAACATAAAGTCTTCGACAGCATGAACTAAACATAAGAACGAGTATAAGATATAATTTATTTACAATAAGGTGGTTTAAACACAAAATAAAACATTGAACATAACAAAAATCAGTGCAACAATAAAATAATAAATATTTCTAGACAGTGGACTTCAACGTGGTAGAGTTATAATAATCTAAGGATATAATTATTCAATCGTTAGTTACACAAGTTTGTTACAAAATTATCTATTGGCCTCACATCACAGAGCTAAGCGATCTCGAGGGTCGACCATAACGTGAACTGGCTCGCCGAGACGCTCGAGTGCCGCTGAGATGCGTCTCTTATATATCGTAAACATACTCTCTCGCGCACAATCAACTCAAACTGTTCCTCTCAACCAAACTAATAGTGGCACGATAACATCAAAACCAAAACAAAACGTGTACAAGCACGGGGTCAACTCGACCTGTGACTCTTCAACTAAAATGCATCACTGCTACTTAGTAATATTGTCAAAACCTGCAAAACATCAGAGCTGCGCGTAAATGCGCCCACGACAGACGAAGGGTCGTACAGACTAAACTTGTAAAAAAGCTCTAAAACTGTAAAAAACGTAGGAGCTCAAATCGTCATGCAATCAACTCGACATCGATTCTAAAGACTAGAAAAATGCAAACTATTCGAAGAAACCTAACGCCCGTGTCCGCCGACGTATAAATGCCCACACCGTACACCGTGATACCTAACAATGATATGTGTAGCTCCCGAAGCGATGTGACGATAGCTCTGCTGCGGCCGCGAGTCCGTGATGCCCACAAGTATACCATAATAAAAAGATGAACACACTATCAATTATTACCTAAAATATTCAACAAGGGAAATCAGCTGATTCGAGTAGTCACCAAATGTCGCTCGGCTGAGAATTTCGATAGCTCTCATACAACAATAATTACTATAACTTAGGACAGTCGTTAGGCCTTAAAATTTAAAATGTACAGTTATTTATTATGGCAGATATCAACAATCAATTTATACTATATCGATACGATACTGACACTTTTTACAGAAACAATACTAAGTTATATACACTCATGCGATAACAACGTGCACCGACCCTCGCGGCGTGATCACGCCTCCTCGCTAGCAAATGGCACTTTCATACAAGCTCCCGCTACTATTTGTTCTACACCGTCGACTCGCCAGCGTCGCCGTCGGGACCGAGGGTGCACAATAAACCAACTCTATCGTAATATAATATATATTCTAAATTACTCTAATCCATAAATATACCGAAACCCCCGGCCGGCGATCGCGAACAAGAAGCAGCGCATATAATATTTATATTCGAAACGAGGTACCGGCGGGCCGAGTCGCGTACTCGCCGCGGCCGCAGACAGCATCGACAGCACCGACAGCACCGACACAGTGAGCAAAGAGTCTCGCGCTGGCGTCGCGGCCGGCGGGGCTAGGCGAACCCGGGCGGGTCCCACGTGGCCGTCCATCAGGACGCGTGCGGCAGCAGCAGCAGGTACAGCGTCGCCGCCAGCAGCGGCACCAGCAGCGCCAGCACGTGGCGCAGCGACACTCTCCCGCCGCGCTTGTGCTGCAGCGCTGCCAGCGCCGCCGCCAGCCTGGCGCGCTCGCCGCACACCTCGGCCCAGCGCTCCTTGGCGCGCACCAGCTCCTCCTCCAGCGCGTGCAGCGACCCGTTCTGCAGCGTCACCTGCAAGCGCGAGCTGTCGTCCAGCCGCACGAACGAGCTGGAGCCCGCGCCCTCCAGCTCCGCGCTCTCCGTCTCCTCGACGACGGCGTCCTCGTCGCGGTTGATCTCGGTGACGGCGGAGTCGGTCTCCTCGTCGTCGTCGTCGTAGTCGAGGCGGAACATTTCGTCGATCTCGGCGGAGATCTTGCCGGCGTCGATGCTCGGTTCGGGCGTTTCGAGCGGCTCGTCCGGCGCGGCCTCCGTCTCCACGGCCTTGTCCTGCGTGGAGCGCTCCCTGACGGTGGAGGTGCGAAGTCTCTCGATCTGCTGGTCTTTGGCGAGTACTTCGGCGCGCAGATTGCCGACGACGAGGGTGAGGTCGTCGATGTCGGCGCGCGTCGGCCGGAACGCGAGCTCGGCTTGCATGACGGCCGCACTGGACGCCAGTCGCTGGATTTCGGCAATGTTCGATTCTTCTGATACCGTCGAACGGTTGAGTTGCGCCTAGAATCATAAATTAAGTTATTGTAGTGCTTCTAATAAAATATTGATAAGTCTCTTACTAAACCCAGCCAAGTTATCACATCAGCACATGCAGAAGGACACAAGGTGTAATTAAAATAGAGCACAACCCTGAGCAAATAAAGAGCCTCTAACATAATATAGTCTAAGCATGTGTTTTTGCATGTGTTACCTGCAGGTCAGCGATGCGCGCGCGGTAGTTGGCGGCGTCGTCGGAGTCGAGCGCGGGCGGGTCGTGCGCGTCGGGCTGCGCGGCGAGCAGCTCGTCGCGCGCGGCCCGCAGCTGCTCGTTGTCGGCGGCGGCCGCGCTCAGGCGCTCGCGCAGCACCTTGATCTCCTCGTTCAGGCCCGCCATCACACGCAGAATGTTCGCGTACTCCACGCCCGCTTTGCTCTGACAAATACATTGTTTATTACTATGTGTGTCTTTATTATTTTACCCAAACGAATCATGTGAGGTTATAGAATAGATGATAGTTATTTCAAAACATAATCCTAGAAATAACCATGATTATTACCAAGCGGTTACATCTTTACCGCTGCTTTTAAGATTTTTGCAGAAAGAAGTAATAACAATAAACCAATCAACAATTATGTCTGGTAAAAATGGTGCAACACTGAAAACTGCAATGTTAATTAACGATGCTACAGGCAATTAACCGTCGTAATTTCTGTAATTCAAATATTATTATTGCGCAGCAGTTCTTTTACCTGACTTCATAATTTGAGTCATTGCACTGATGAGACAAAACATCCATGTAAAATGTACCTTAACGACGTGTTAAGAACATTTAGTTGGTGATCAAGTGGGACTTGGAGCATCGTGTGGTGAGTGGGCGGGGCGAGGCGGTGCCTACAGCGCGGCCGCCTGCCTGACTCACCGAGTCACCGCCGCGCGCTCGCAATAAAGAACAAAACATCACACGAACTACCGCGCCGTGAAATTGTGCATTAACATACATAATAACACGCTCGTATCGTGCACCGCCCTTTACTTGGATATTGAGGATTTATAGAAAATTAAACATTTATCTGCAACCTGTATGCATTATTTACATGATGGTATAAGACAGTACAACAAAGGAGTACATCAACTACTTATTATCTGAATTCTGTGATAACGATGAGTCAACCTTTTTATACTGAAAAACAAGAATACTCCAATGTTATAAGAGGTGATCAGTCTTTTAAAAAACTGGTACTGGTATACTGGTATTCAGCTACATCCGGTTAGACTGGAAGCCGACCCCAACATAGTTGGGAAAAGGCTAGGCAGATGATGAGTCTTTTAACAAAGACGCCCATACCAACCTACAAACCTCACCTCAGTAAACGAATGTGTTCGCAGAGATACAAATCGAATATGGACTGCACTCTACTACCCCTCACGGACTAGACAAATTCAAAATTGTGACATGTATTCTTATTCCGTCGCTGAGCTCTGGTAGAAGGTGATGAGATTATATCGAGCAGATGTAATCCATTCTAGGTAAGGTTATTTACTGCTGAAAATACGTAAAATCAATTTACAAGTGCCTTCGAAACCGGATAAACGTTTTGGAAACTTGTTTAATTGAAATCGCCGACAACAAAGGTGAGTGAATTAGGCTGATACTTATTTACCAGACATTAAACATAAACGAAGTAATTAGTAGGAAGTTCTAACGGAAGGCGGAACGAAACGTCTTCCGCTATGACAAGGCATAATTACTCGTATTTTACTTCCAAATAAAATAAGCGAAAACATCGCTGAATTACTCAAGTCTACAAACAAGTACAAAAAAATCTCTCACCATGTCAAGAAAAAATGTTTCTCGAACATTTGAGACTGCGACGTCAAAACAAGCAGATTTACGTTCCAATCCGAGGTCTTGTCTGAAACGATGATTCACGCAAACGTTCCGAGGCCGAGTCGAGTCCCAAACAAGCGTAGTATGTGCAATAATTAATACGTTTTTATAAGAACTAATTCATGCTAACTCGTGCCGGATATGGTGTGGCACTGAATGATCTATGTCGTTTGCCCTTAAATATGGGACGTAACATATCAATGTAGGCCTGAGAACTGAATGCCACTTCAGAACAAAATTGTATCTGGAGATTTAAAATATGATTAGATTTTCATTACAGCTGGACCAGACAAATATGATACGAGAAACAAAAATCAGAACACTAGACAAGAAGAAAAGAGGCCCATACTCAGCAGTGATTACTAATGATGATGAGAGAATAATCACTAGAACTAACCAATAAGCAACAAATCAGGGACACTAGACAAAAAGAGAAGAAAGAGGCCTGTACTCGGCGGTAGTTAACTAGCTATAAATGAGTCGCTCAGCGGAAGAGTGGCCTAATCCACAAATTTACAGCAACAGACTTTTATTTATTTATTTATTTAAAATAGGTGCACCAACAGTACATACATAAAACATTTATAATTAAAGGTCCATTTGGTATGGTTCTAATGTACGTACCAATTATAGGTGTACACAACATTCATAACAAAATAAAGCAACTATGACTTAAAACTAAAAAAGAGATCAAATAACAGACTAACAATAACACACTTAAAATAATAAAGTATTAATTAAAGACCAAAATAAAATAACAAAATTTAAATGTATGTAAAGACTGAAAACAAAAATTAAAAAATTACTTAAGGCTATCTAAATGTCGGTTCAAATGTTGAGTAGATATTTGTATACTAGATTATGGACCTTTAAAACTATAGTGGTAAATATTTTTTTCTTTTTTTTACAACTTTTAATTATTATTATTTTTTGTATTTGTAACCCTAGCGATTATTTTTAATATTATGTATCCTAGAGTTAATCTGTGAACAGCGTTGTGGGCTGCAATGTTGTTTTTGAGTTCTGTATATATTTCTTATTTCTATGTTTTATATTGCAGCTGTTTGTTGTTCCATTTGAATAAAAATAAAAAATAAAATTTGTGCAAGGCTTGGGCCACTATTCCACTGAGCGACTCAAATGATGATGATGATGATGATGTTGATTAGGAAAGCATAAACCACTAGAACTATCGAATATACAATTTTGTATATATTTTTTCACCAGATCACCCCCAGAAGTACCACTAATGAGTGAGTGTTAGACAATAATCTACTCTAATGTTCATAAGAAAACCATGTCAGTCACCACCCTGAAATAAGCATGTAAATTGCTGGTAACAGTTGCATTCAGATAACAATACAAAGACTGCTTGCTATCGTCTTATCACAACGCAGTGGAGTCGAATTTTAGGCACTCTAAAGTAGATCGAGTCTCCAACTAGCATCTATTTTGCAGTTACAGTGCAGATCGATTGCAGTGAGCTTTCTCTTTCACTTTGACGACCCGAAGGGCGTAGTGGTAGTGAGGCTGCCTTACGTTCTTAGGGTCCTGGGTTCGAATCTCGGTAGGAGCAAATGTTTGTGTGATGACTGATGAGCATGAACATTTGTTTCCGAGTCATGGACGTTTATATGTATAATAAGTATGTATTTACAAACAAAAAAGTATATATTTCCACGACACAAGCCTTGCTTAGTGTAGCGGTAGATGACGCTGTGTGTTCATGTCCAGCGATATTATTATACCTATATGGCAGTCGCTTTTTAATATTAACGACGGACTACTCTGTCTAATTGACAACCTGTTTTAGGAGTACGATTGGAGTTACGGTTGTCTTACTTAGTAGTGCAGTACTGTACAAAGACGGCGGAGGATAGGTTACTGTAGCTTGGAAAAGGCCTATGACCGGCAATGGTCTATGAAAAGGTCATGAATCCGGTCCAGAAAATACTCGGTTCTTTCAAAATGTGGGTCATACCCTAACCACGATATGCTAAGTTTATTTGACAGTTACTACAGCACACTACAGACACACAAATCACGGCTGTATTCCCCGAAGAGTTAGGCAGAGTTGTATCCAATTGTACATCCACATTTAGCCATTTATATGTCATCATAAAATTGTCAAACACGTTAGATGTAATCTCTGTAGCGAGATTGTAAACTCTCGAAATATTGTCAACTGAATATACTGCTTACAATATAACGCATTATTTTTCAGTAGATTGTAATCTATCGAAGTGAAACCGTAATATTGTCAAATGAATGCGACGGAAGTATCTCTGCCCCCATAATCGGGACTTAGGGCACCCCCACGTTAGGTTAGTTAGGTTCCTTTAAACCCTGCTGACACAAATAGGAGCTCCGCTAAGCGGGGCTCCGTCGACTACGCTTTTTAGGCGAATATAAAGTGTTTTGAGGTTAGGTTATATTAATCGGTATTTCTGAGGAATGGTACATTATCTTTTCATGAGAGTAGCACCATTGGGCAAGGGGGACCCCTCCTTCCCTAACCCTCCTCCACTCCGCGCGAGTTGACTTCCATCGCATACATTTCACAATATTATGGTTTCACTGAGTTAGATTATAATCTACTGAAAAATAATACGTCATATTGTAAGCAGTATGTTCGTTTGACAAATTTTCGAGAGTTTACAATCTCTCTAGTAATTTTACAATCTAACGGTTTTTACAATGTGACGCTGACATATACAAGGTGCCGCTTTGCATCCTGGTCAAATTCATGGGTGTGCTACAGACCATTAAACTGAACAACTTTCTTCATGGGACCACCATCGTAATCGTGAAAAAATAATCAACGGCCAAAAAATACCTGCTCGACCAAATGTTTGTATGAGATAAGCTGAATATTTTTTTACGATTACGGTGGTTCTTCTCCATGGAATCGACCAACGCGAACCGTGCACCTTTTCGACGTTTTGTATGTGCCCATCTAGGCCTATGTGAAATAAAATATTTTGATTTTGATTTTGCCATCAACTGGGTACAAATCTAGTCTCTGTGAGAGAGACATTCATAATGGTGAAAACCCAATAATATTGTGCCCTACCCGGGAACGGAACCCAGGACCTCATGCTAAGCAGTCGTGCTTGCTATCACAAGACGCAACAAGTCATAATGAAATAGAAATTGTATCAAAGTACTCACAGGTGATTCTTCTCTAGTACTGGATTCACTGTAGGTGGAGTTGGCATTATTGTCTGCGTGCAGCTCACCGTCCAACGGGCTCGGACAATCTTCATGGCCGGGGTCTACAACAGGCACACGTTTTTGATGATAACAGACACATAATTGCGTTATCTGAATGTTAGTGACAGGTTTGAAGAATTTTGTAGAAGTTATCAACAGAAAAAAGTATAATGAAGGCGATAAAATGCAGTTTTAGAATAATCGGGGGAAAGACGTAAGTATTGCAGTTGTCTCTAGTTAAAAGATACTATTCCTGTGAAGTACGCGTTCAAAGAAATACGGCAGTATTGGCGCGTATGATACGGTCACAAGCATCATTAACATTCTGTATAAGTACACTTAGCATCTTTTAAAAGTGATTTTCTCCTAGCGTATTGATAGCAAACTTCATACTGTTGCAAATCCAAATTATAGTGATATTATTCTGAATTTAGTGATTACTGTACATTAAGCCATTCAGGTATGTAACAGTGACAATCGAAACCAAATCACCCTAACCCGATCGAACTGTCCGTCCGAACCGTATCGTTCGGATGGAAGATTCTAGTTGAGCGTCACGAACAAACGCTTCTCCCGCAGTTAGTCGTTTTGCTTCTCGTCGAAGTATTACTTCGTTTTCTACGACAATGCCTACCATGATTGAGCCGCGACTGCTTTTCATCGTCAGTACATGAGTCAGGCTCACCAGTCTTCTCTTCACCGCTCCCGCTGACGCTGCCTTCTTCATTATTTTGTTTTTCTGTGAGCAATAAATATTGACTTTATTATGATAATAATACAGTTAACTTGAAGATGAGCAATTGTCCCATAGCATGTTTAGTAGTAACAAAGCTATAATGGGTGCAAAAATACCCTTAACGACGCCGAAAGGCACTTGTTCTCCCTGTTACTGTGATCATGTTTTTGTTCTAGTCTAGACCCATACCTGGAAACCATCTAGTTACGGGAATGATAGAGGTCCAAGTTCCAACTATTTCATACTACTACTACTTTCTACTACTATTTCTTGTTTCAACTATTTTATGTATATTTGTTGTTTTTTAGTGTGCAATAAAGAATAAAAATAAGAATTTCAAAAGTTTTTTTTTCTTTTAAAGACAAGTCTATTATATTAAAACTCTATTTAAAACACCTCCATGACCCCTTTTTTTTCGAATGTGAAATCATCAAATGACCCCTCCCACTCCGGGCGGAGCGAAAGGGAGTGTCAGACTTTTACAGACTAAAACCCATCCATGTTCATTCTTAGCCCTTTGTGACCTCCTTGACCCCTGCATTATTCAATGCAATGTAACGCACTGAAAACATTGTACTATTGTATTGTACAACGGGCTGGTGTCCGCAACTCCACGTCAAAGCGCGAAACATTGTACTAATGGGTTAGTACAATGTTTTCAGTGTGTTACATTGAGTCCTATCATAGACAACATTTTTTTTTACATGTACAGAATAGGCATGACGACAGTATCAAAAAGTTTTTGTAAATCAATAAATATTGACAAAGATAAAACGCATCAAAACTCGGGAGTGGGGGCTCTTGACGTCAGAACTAGCTAAAAATTATACCTAGGCGTGACGTTTTTGGAATTTTAAAAGCGTCGTATCTTCGTCAATTTATATTTACATAACAAAAGCAAAAATACGGGTCAAATATTTTTTAATAATCTACCTGACGGACTGATTAGATTTGTTTTGTCGTCTACCCTATGCTTGGTTGACGGTTTCATGAAAGGTTCTTTTAAAATGTATAATGATGAAATTATGGGTCGAAGGATTACTGTTTTCTAGGCTGTGAGGCCCATAATATGTCTCGAACTCGAGAATCTCGCTCCATTATCATTAATGATTTAGTAACTCTGATCAGTAACAATAATAAAGTAACTAATTTTGGTATTAACTCACCTTTGCTTTCGGCATTATAAATATTATTTGTCTTTAATATTAATTCGAACTCCTTCGCTGACTTTCCTTCAGCTGATATTGCTTTTATTCCGACCTGGACAAAAAAAAAATTTTGTGTTACGTATTTATTTAGCATTTTATGTTGGTAAACTTAATGAATACGGAAAGTAAAGCAGTGCACCACTGAACCAGAAATGAGTTTATTTTATAAGTTAGTGTGGATATGTCGGATGGCTTTAAGGCTCCGTCAGACTTGTGACGTGACTTAAGCTAAGTGCAATTTACGAAAGGCGCATGTTTCCTTCGCCTGCTCCGTCATTCCGCACATTATGTCGCGAACTGATTCTACACGCTGCCGCAAAGACCCGGCGGATAGTACAACTTGAAAGTGCTACTATGCTAAACCTACAGCCAAGGCACCTTATAGGGGTTTTTAAGAGTTAGGTGAAAAACCCTAGAGTAAAGGTTAACACGTATTATAAGGTTAATCAGCTTATAAACCGGTTCAGGCACCGGAATTCAGTATTCCATTAAGTTGGTCTAGCCGGTTAACCTTTTAACTACAGTTAAACGTGTGAGTACCTTGTTGAGCAGTTGTTGCGGTAGCAACATCTTGATGTAGTCAGGCAGCGTCCGCACAGCGTCCTCCAGCGTCCCGCCGCGCTTCGCTTCCTGCAGCTTGTTGCTGTCCGTGCTCAGCACCAACATCTTCGCCTCACCGTTTTGTACTGAATACTGGAAAATTAAAACATTCCTTGTTAAACGGTCAATTTTTGAAAGAGTATGAGCTATTATCGCTTATCGATAAGTAGCTACAATATATTTATTTTGAGTTTCCGATATTTCGTGCGCGGCGTCGCAGGGTGAGCAGACAAATCAATCTACCCTCTTTCTTGGTCTCAAAAAGGACACGGACACGGTATATATATATATCCCGTTTATAATGTTAATGATAGTGTAAGTGGCCATGCCAGTTTAAAAACTCACACAATTATACAATATAAATAAGACAATTCTTAACAAAAAAACGTGCTGTGGAATGTTAGCCACTGCTTTATTAGCCTGAGTCGGAGGTTTTAAAATCATTATGTTACCCGTCCTTCCATTTTTCAATACATTACCAAAGATTGTAAGTTTTTTCAATTTGGCAATGCCAAAAACGTCAAATTAAATATGGCGGCGTTAAAACTAAGTTGTCTGTGGAATTTTTAAAGACGATTTTCTAAAAGGCTTGTCAAAAGTATGGACGATGAACCCCTGTAGTAAATATGTTTGACTTACAGCGAGCGGCAGATGGTTGCGCACGGCTAGCTCGCGCTCCTCGGCCGTGGCGATAGCGAGTCGCGCCGCGCACATCTTGCGCTCACACCGCGCTGCCAGCTTCTGTACACGGAACACCACATCGTATTAGTAAAGAAACCACAAATAACAGAAATTATAAATAAAGGATGAACATTTTGTATGAAAGTTCTTAATTTTTGCTAGTAGGAAATCGTAACGATCCTCTCTTTTCTATGCAAGCTGAGAAACTTTCTGTCCAGTTTCTCGGTCCAGCGTCTCCTCTGCGTCTCCTAGGTCACAGTGTGTTCAGTATATTGTTACCTGTAGCTCGGCGAGCGCGTTGTTAGCGGTGAGGCGCAGCGCGTAGTTGTGTTGGTGCAGCGCGGCCACCTCGCGGCTGCGTCGCTCCAGTGTCTCCTCTAGCGCCAACCTCTGTTCGTGTGCCGCGCGGAGACTTTCCTGCGCCACTTCCTGCATATAACATACGCTTTCATTAGGAAACATGGATCGTAAGTACTTATTTAAAAAATAATAAGAAATACACACACATGCAAGATGACCATGCTACAGGACAGACCTTCTCTCTCTGAGAGGCTGTCAATGCCTTAATCCATGGCGCGGGTGGCTGTCTTATGTTTGTAGGTGTAGGAGATATTTTTGTCTTCCAAGTTTCGTGTGCGTACCTGGTAGTTCCTCTTGTCGCTGAGCAGCTGTGCGAGCTGGTGCGGGTCAGGACGCTGGTCGACGGCCAGCATAGTCTCCAAACTGTGCACTGAAGTGCGTACCTGCCCGCTTAGCATGACCACCGGAGAAACGGTAGAGACTCGACAAATCTTTTGTTCATCTGTCATTGAATCGACAAAATGACAGATGAATAAAAGGTTTGTCGAGTCTCTGTCGTGTCTACGGTGGTCATGCTACGCGGGCTGGTAGTTCCTCTTGTCGCTGAGCAGCTGCGCGAGCTGGTGCGGGTCGGGACGCTGGTCGACGGCCAGCATGGTCCCCAGCGTGTGCTATGAAGTGCGTACCTGGTAGTTCCTCTTGTCGCTGAGCAGCTGCGCAAGCTGGTGCGGGTCGGGACGCTGGTCGACGGCCAGCATGGTCCCCAGCGTGTGCTATGAAGTGCGTACCTGGTAGTTCCTCTTGTCGCTGAGCAGCTGCGCGAGCTGGTGCGGGTCGGGACGCTGGTCGACGGCCAGCATGGTCCCCAGCGTGTGCTATGAAGTGCGTACCTGGTAGTTCCTCTTGTCGCTGAGCAGCTGCGCAAGCTGGTGCGGGTCGGGACGCTGGTCGACGGCCAGCATGGTCTCCAGCGTGTGCACGCGCATGAGCAGACGCTGTTCGCCCACGAACAGTTCCCAGCTGGCGGCCGCCTCGGCGCGCGTGCGCTCCACGCACTCGCGCAGTGTGCGCAGCCGACCCTCCAGGGACGCCTCGCGCTGGATTGCTTCCTGAGTTATGTTGATACATGGGTAAATCAAATATACTAAGTGATTCTTTTAACTGTAACAGTGTAAGGAAATCCGAATCTAGAACGGTGTTCCTTCACCGACCAGGTACATGCAACAAGTCAGGTATAATACAGGCGAATGGTGGCGGTAAGGGAGCGCCTAAAGATACATGGAAACGGTCTGGGAAACATTAGATCAGGGTGATCTGATCTGTGTATGGTAGTTAACCTGACGATCGACTCTTTATTATTCATTAATTTTAGTTCGTTCACCATCCAGTTTAATTAAATGTATTTTATTTGGCTAAAGAGCTAAATTTTCCCCAAAGTTTGACATCATCACTTAATTAAAAGGGTGAACACATCATTGAACAATAACTTCACTATCTATTTGATAAAGAAATTGGCAGTGTTGGCAAATTTTGCCTTATGTACTTGATTAAGAATTAATAAGTGATAATAAATTAATGTAATAATCAACAATGCACTTTAGTTACAATTAGAATAGACACACAATCAAAATCAAGATAACGTTACCTGAACGAAATTATTAAGTTGATACAATTCTTTGAGGTGCAGTGGTGTGGTCATAGTGGGGTTGAACGAGAGCTTGGCTTCCTTTCCATCGGGGTGAAATAGCTTGAGCAGAGCAACCACTGGCGGGAACGTATTCTGTCAATGAATAGGATACACATTATTATCTTATCGAAGTTTTCTCTGATACGAAGAACGGAAGTTGACAATTTTTGGTGTGTTTTGTGCTTAGTCATACTCATAGACATGATTATATTCAACTAGCTGACCCACGCAACTTCGTCTGCGTCACATAAGAGAGAAAACCGAAAGGAAAAAAAATCCCCGTTTTTGCAACATATTTCATTCCTGCTCCGCTCCTAATAATCGTAGCGTGATGTTATATAGCCTAAAGCCTTCCTCGATAAATGGACTATCCAACACAAAAAGAATTTTTCAATTTGAGCCGGTAATTCCTGAGATTAGCGCATTCAACCAAACAAACAAACTCTTCTGCTCTATAATATTAGTATAGATTTGATTAGTGTAATGAAGTTCTCATTATACTTTACAGAACAGTATCAGATAAGCGCGACTGCTGAGCATATGGTCCTGTGTTCGATTACGGGCAAATTTTTTTTGGGTTTTTCCATCATGAATTCTCAGTAGCAGTCACAGAGTTTGGATTTGTGCCCGGTTGATGGTCATAGGCTCGCCTCCCTACCTGGGACTTATACGAACATAACTGGCGAAATGTGGGCCGTACACTTCTGCCTAACCTTTCGGGGATCTGAGGCGTGATAATAAATAAATATCGCTGGACATTACACACAGCACCATCTAGTGCCACACTAAGCAACGAGGCTTGTGTCGTGGACACCAGATAGTTGATATACTACATAGATATACTTTTTTTTTTTTAAATACATACTTATGCAATGAGGTGTTATGATGTAACCTCTCATATCACTTGTTCTATATCCTCGAATGTTAGATCGAAGGTAAACGCGCCATAATTCACAATTGTTATGACACGCCCGGTGTTTCCTCTTATAAACATTGAATGCATTCCAAACATAAACAATGAAGAACTTCACCTACTGATATTACGAGTATTAGTATTGGTATTAAACTTAAGAACTTGCGGTTTTAGTACACAAGCTACAAGCTCCACCAGTTAATAATAGTAACTTCTGTACAAGCTTTCATCCCCAATTACACACTTTAGGGAGAATATTTTACTTTTAGGGACTAATATAATATTATATGGAACTTGTGTATGGTAGTAGACCCAACGGTTTATGTCGTTCATTATCTGACAGCGGATTTAAGATGATTATTAAGTAGATTACACTCAGACTAAAGGAAAAATGTTGAACTCGCGCACCAAGGGTTCCGTATAAACTTGTAGGTATTCCTGAGAAAAGCTTCTTGACAGACGGACAACAAAGTAATCCTAGAAAGGTTCCGTTTTTGCCGATTGCTGTACGAAACCTTAAAAACGCATTGCGCAGACCTCAAGTAATATGAGGCAAGAAGATGATGAAATTAGGAGATTAGAAGTAGAGTTTTGTAAAGCAATAATGTCCACAATAAGACCAATCCCGGATCTAAAACCTAACTAACATGACCATGAACTGTAAAAAGAAGATGTGTCGTTTTCACTCAAATCTAGCACTTCAAGTACAAACAGGTCTTTGTAATAATTAATGACGAATCATCCTGAGAGCATCTAATTAATTTATAATCACAACACGATGTTACCGAGAGTCTGATCTAAGATCGCAAGAATACAAACCGGTTGCGCAACATTATACAAGTTGTATGTATTTGTCAAAACTTTATATCACGGGAAAAACTGAGCGACTCGATTTTTATGATTATTTCGTCTATATTGGGAATTTAGACGCCTTGTGAGGTGACGAACAATACTAATTTGAACGTTAGTGCGCTTACAACATCAGACCCACACATCCGATTGTTGAAAATACAGGTATTTAGCACAGGCTATTTAGGTTTTTGTTTTAATTCATAGATTTATTCTTTTACTTGGTTTTACTCGCAAATTTCTCGTAAGCGGAGCCGAGACGAGGGCTAGACAACTGATTCAAAATTATTCAAAAAAACCTTAAATTCACTAGTGGGTCGTTGTCAAATTTTTGTCGGACGAAACGCAAGTTTTTGCAACGACGAAAACGGTAGCAGAAAACAGTCGTCGTCGTTGCAACTGGTTTAGAGGAAGAAACTAATCCAACATGCGTTTTCGTCGAGAGTCGTTCGTTGAATTGCGTTGTTCTCGAGTGAAATAGTTGTCGAGAGAAATAGAAATAATAAAGACTATAGAAAGACAGTTGAATCATTGCGTTCTCGACTGTATTTTCATAGGCGTAAAATAAAAAATCTCACAAAGTAATTCGGAAGACTGGTTTGTGCAACGAAGACTGTTTGAACCCAGGACGTAAAACGGTTTCATCGTTGAAAACGGTTCGTCGTCGCATCGCCCACCACTAAAATTCACTCACTTGTTGACGATACACGGACTAATCCGCTGCCTAAGAGGGAACAGGGCCCGAGGAGTTTGAAAACTAGGCATTTGGAGAAACTATTGCCGTCGCGTTGCATCAAGCCTGGCCCGTAGAGTGCGATAGGGAGTAGGGACAGCTGCAGCTTAGACCAGTTTGTTGAAGAATACATTTGAATGGAGAATCACAGTCCCTATTCCCTCTTAAGAGTAAAATTGTGAACAAGAGTATGAGAGAATAATGAAAATGACAATGAAAGGTTTAAATAAGGGTTTTTTTTTATAAAAATCGTCTTTTTTCACGGATGAGAAATACCATCGGACACGCGGCTTGTTATAACAAATAATATGTAAATACAAATATAGTGTTACAATAACATACCGCTACAACCACCGCCTGCATAGGGAGCAGTTACAACCTACCGCGCACAGTTGACACGCAGCGACCGCAATCATACAAAAAATTCATTCGCGTCTGTGGTCACCGCGAACAACAACAAGTGTTCGAGTTGATGTCGAGCCATCCGTCGAGTCACTGGGGCCTGGGCTATGTGTAATGGAAACACGTAGAAGCGGGCCAATGGAGTACAGGCCTTTTCCCATTTGATATCCGCACTTGGTATCAAAATTTGAAGAACGGTTTATTTATTCTCAATAAATAAACAAAATATACACTTCATTAAAAATACGCAGATACTTGCACTAAATCTCACTTACACAATTTGAACCATGCACGCAAAAATAACGTGCGTAATTAGAGGCGCGCTTGCGTTGCTCGATTCGGAGCATTTCCGAATAAAATCCAACTATGTACTTCACGCACAATATCACCGCACTGGTCTGCCTTACGTCCGCACGGTATCACTTCATTAACTATCTACTAAACTTGCACTTACCTTCTCAGAATTGCCGGCATTCTCCACGACTGGTATGCCGAATTGCACCACGTCACCGGAGAACACCTCGTGCGGCTCTTGCTCCTTCGATATGGAGCACCGATTGTTATTGATGAACGTGCCATTGCTGCTCTGATTGTCCTGTAAACAATACAACACGCACGTCATACAACGAATACCTGTGTTCAACAACAAAGACGTTGTTTATAAGCAGTTTACTCATATATTTTGAACTATCTTTAGAATTAGTTTCATCGCCTTTTCAGTAGTGTTCAGGTATTTAACAATAACAGTAAAAGATACAGTTGTCACGATCAATGTGCCCCAATTTGATGGCTCACGATTCCAAATAACTGTATAATTTCGATAGCAACTTTAATGGCATTTTTATAGTGTAAATATAAAAAGTTGCAGATTTAATAAGCGTTTCGTATTAAAATATTACACCAGTGTGAAAAACTTTTAGCAAAACTTTTAGTAATAACCTTCCGAAATAAGCCAAAGGATTAGCATTTTTTGCGTGTTGGCTTGTTGAGGATTTAATAAGGATAAAACCGTAGTTGTTATATTCTATTGTTTTGATTAAAAGGCGCAATGCCTAAATATGAAATCGCTGAAATACGTTTTATGAGGAAATGTATAATACTGAAGCGTAGTTCCACTTTTCTATAAATAGCATATTTGAGCCGATAATTAAAACGTCACAAACGAGGCAGAACCTGCTTATTTCGATTTACATACTAAAAGACAAGTTCAAAATCTGTTTCATCTAATTTCGTATTTAAATATATTCAAGCGCTTGGCTTTAGAATTCCTTGTGTTTTGTCCTTTCCGTTTTCTGCTTTATCCTTAAAAGATGCATTCGTTACAAATTAGTTGGCGGTTGTTTGACCTCGAAGATAGCCTGAACTTTACTTATTGTAGATTTTTTTTCAACCTAGGAAAGCGGCAGGTGAATAATTAGAATGCCTTATTGGATCTACGTTACCATTGATGTCCGTGTCTATTTAGTTAACACACACAAGTTTTTTTTAAGCCATTCTCGATCGTTATGCTGAATTTTATCGTGCGGTATTTCCATTCAATGTTAATAATGTTGTTCACTTGCAGTTGCATTGCAGTAGCTTTAATTAGATCCACAGATACGAGTACTCATATGTTACTGTAAAAGTCGAACGTTCCGCCGGAATAATTCAAGATTATCTGGTAGTGAGGGTTGTTAAAAGTGTGGCTAAAAAGAGCAATTAACTTGTATAGTTAATACATATTCATGATAAATATTTCAAATCAGATATGTATCAGTTACCCACTATCGAAGACCATGGTAAAGACTGTGATTCACAGTTCTACATGGAATCTTATCTAAATAAACCTTAGATACGAGTAAAAGCCTTATAAATCAACTCATTACATATTAACCTAATAAATCATTTATATCACTTCCGACAGTTATCGTACATCTCAGGAATCGCCGGTAAATTATGAACATGTTGGGATTGTTGGGCTTTTCCAGTAACATAAATTAATAATACAGAAATGCACTGTGCAAGTGTACAATATTAAATCAACGTATCAGTAATTAATTAATGATATAAAAATAATATTTATTGAACCTTTATCTATTGAGCCCACGATGCAATTGTTACAATATTTTTCTACATAAAAGTAAATAAAGTTAGAATCATGTTAATTTTGCTTTTTACGACAGTCGGCAAAGATAGCTTTTATTTACTATACAATAATTTATGTAAAGTTTATATTTGATGGTAACTTACAAAGTACGGTGTGCCAGCAAATAATAATATCATTCCCCAATCAACAGAAACGAATAGCAAATTGTGGAATTCACAAACAGGCAGTGTATTATCAAGGCATGCTCTTAGTGTCTTCATTCTTTACAACTCATTGTGGATTTTTAAGATGCACAACGATCAACGTTACGCTAACAATTCAGACGTTTGTAGGCAAACAACCTCTAAAACCGGAGACGCAGTTCGGTAAACGGAATTACCATGAAGACAAGCATCCATAGAAATCGCCTGTGGGCGGAAACAGTGAGAGCCGTGCTCGAATTACTAGGCTCCAACACGTAACCAGTACAAGGTTCTTTCATAACATAATGTGGGATGTAATAACCATAACAACTAATTTGGTTTGACTTATTACTGTTATGAACTGCTATTGTGACTTTGTCTCAGAACGTGTCGTGAGATTTTCGGTCGGAAATGTACGGTTCTACATACTTATGTAAATGTGATGTTGTTCTTATGTTGAATCTTAATTATGCACTTAAATTAGGAATATTTATGTCTTTTCACTAATTTTGTTATTTCTTACGTAGGTACTTACTTGTTTTTAACAGTACTTGAGTAGACTGAACCGGTAGAGAACGAAGCATCGTATCCGTCTGTTTATACGGTTTACGTATGTTAATTTAAACGGGCAAAGCCGCGGCCTACTCTAATGTCACATAAATCGGACTGGCCCAGTTGGAAAACCGTTCCAACGCAACATCGGACAAGATGTCGAGAAAAACATCAAAGTGCCTCACATGGCTTCTTCTTCTCCTATACCAATTATTTGTTTGTTTATTTTAAAACTAAATTCAGCATTCCGGGAATATTTAAACGTTGAAAAACTGCAAGTATTTTCAATTCATGTTATAAATGGTAAATTGCACAATATAAGGTAAATATTTCCGAATAAATAATTACGAACAAGGGTGTAAATAACGAATCTTTTTAGATGGCAAACTAAGTCAGAAGGAAATGCTGGCTGTGCTGCTAGTGACAAAAACAAAAAGGAATAAGTAGTCCTTAGTTAAATGGATATCATTTCTTACGAGTCGTGGAATTCAAGCATTTGAACAATATCTTGACGATCTCGCGTCAACTTCCTTGCCGGGCAAATACTACCTTAAAAAGCTGACACAAGGATATAATACAGTTTTAGTAACTATCAGTATTTTATTAAGTAAGACACTTTTATAATCAAGTGGTAAGACCCTTTTTAGAACAAAGAGCAGGAGGTCAAGCCATGCTGGCCCTAATTTGATCTCGTGGGCTTAGTTCAAATACCAACT
This sequence comes from Xestia ashworthii, assembly GCA_950022955.1. Lineage (NCBI taxonomy): Eukaryota > Metazoa > Arthropoda > Insecta > Lepidoptera > Noctuidae > Xestia > Xestia ashworthii. The sequence goes on along the minus strand of OX465562.1, from coordinate 8,425,664 downwards.
AACTCGAAATTTGGGCAAATTGAGTTTAATATACAAATCAATTCCAATTTTTTTCCTTTTTCTACAGGTAAAACCGACTAACCCTTGCGATGCTTCGTTTCGGAGATACTGTATCTTAAAAGCAACTAAATTAAGCTGTTGCTGTACGAAAACCTAATATTCCTTGTTAGTCAGTGAAAATATATATTTATAACGAAGTCAAACAAAATACCTACACTTATCAGTTTTCAAAATAAAACTTTTCGACTAAAATACGGAACATTAAAAAAGTGAAACGATCTTATTCTGTTTAGTTGGTTTTAGTACTAAGATATTAGAGAAAACACACAGTTTTATAATTTTAATAACAATTACTAGAGGTTAGTTGGTTTTCCTATTGATCGCGTATTATCTAACTGGACACAACATAACGAAGTCATTGCGAGTAAATTGGTGTAATAGGTTTTACTTATATAATTTTGTTCATATTCCACGCGCAATATCTAGAGGTAATACCGGCTAACCCAGGGTAGGTACTTGATATTAAATTCTCGAGTTACCGACGGACGGGCAGGCGCACCGCATTGAATCTTTTCCTACAATGGAAAGTCACTACGTACGAAAAGATACACGGCGTAAATATCTGGACAGTAAACTTTCCATTAAAAAAATGTATGCACTTTATGTAGAGAAGTGTCAGGAGAAGCAGAGTATTGCGGTTACAGAAAATACATACCGCAAGATATTTTGCACAGATTTTAATCTCGGGTTCTATGTACCTAAAAAAGATCAATGTCCTCTATGTACAAAATACCAACGATTGGAATCTGAAAATGAAGACGGTTTAAAAAATGAATACAAAGCGCACATTGAGCGAAAAGAAGCATGCAATGAAGAAAAGAAAAGAGACAAAGAAAGAGCGACTAAAGACAGGAAGTTTATTTCGGCAACTTTTGATCTGCAGGCCATATTGCAAATACCAACTGACCAAGTTAGTCTGTTATACTATTGCCGTAAATTGACGGTCTACAACTTCACCATTTATGAAAGTGCCTTGCCTAATGAAGCTTATTGCTTTGCTTGGTCAGAGGTACACGGTAAAAAAGGCAGCGCGGAAATCGGATCTATATTATATCTTTATTTGTCTCAGTATGTACCGACACCATGTCAACGAAGTGGCTTTTTTTTCCGACACATGCGGAGGCCAGAATCGCAACGAATATGTGGCATCTGTCTTGTTATGGGCGGTGCAAACCATTGAAAATTTAACAATAATTGAGCACAAATTTTTGGAATCGGGCCACTCTTACATGGAGGTTGATTCGATGCATAGTAGCATAGAGTCGGCTCAGAAACACTCAAAGATTTATTGTATGTCGGAATGGCTTAACATTTTCCGACGGGCTAGGTCATCTCTATCGACGAAAAATAAAAAAAAAACAAGCCTTATAACGTAAGAGAGATGAAATTCAATGACTTTTTCGATTTAAAAACATTGGCAGGCAGCATCATGAAAAACAAGAATAAAAACACAGAAGGAGAAAAAGTGAATTGGTTAAAGATAAAACGCATGAAATATGAAAAGGGTCAGATGAAGATCTTTTATAACTATGACATGTCCGATAACTTCTTCGTTATAGATCAGGAAATAAACATGGAGTCTGTTCTTCCCAATGCTGCTCCTGATGTTCCCTCTCATCGTTATCATCATCATCATCATCATCGGCCTATAATGTTCCCACTGCTGGGACAGGCCTCCTCTCTATGAGAGGGAATGTGCTATATAATCCACCACGCGGGCCCAGTGCGGATTGGTAGATGTCACATGTCTTCGAATTTATGGTTCTAGGACATGCCGGTTTCCTCACGATGTTTTCCTTCACCGTTTTGAGAGCAGCGGTAATGTAATAAATTACACAAAGTAATGCGCCTGCCTGGGTTCGAACCCACGACTTACTGAACGTATGTCGGGGCCGCCACCACTGGGCCACCGCTGCTATGGAACCAGACAAAAAAAGACCATGGTAAATTCGGCAGCTATAACTACAAACTACAACGCCGGTAGCAGACTTCCAGTCAAACTGAATCAGTTGTATCATGCACCACAGCCCATTTCAGAAGCAAAAAAATCTGCTTTACTGAAATTGTGTAAGAAAGAAGTAATTCCAGAAGAGTATCACGCGTGGTTTGAAAATTTAGCGACTGATAGTACTAAAATAGACCGTACCCAAGGTGTTACGAAGTTTGATGTGTCTTCTGATGAAGAGTAATGTTTTTACAATTTCAAATTCCTTCAATTCCTTTCAAGTGTTTTATTTGATAATAAAATGATAACCTACTTTTAAATATTGTTTTTTTTTTTATAATATTATATAAAAAAAACATAATTGATAGCTCTTAAAAGTTTTTCTTAGTGAATCAGTATTTCTAGCCAGGTAAAGTTAAGGTTAATAAAAAAAAAAAACTAAACTTGAGAAGTAAAACCAACTAGTATTTTACATATTTGCGTTTTTATAGAAAATTAAAAGGATTATTGAAATCTTCGTATGCTTCATTTTTATAAATATTTAAATTAATACATATAGATTTATTAGCACTCAGCAATAACGTTTAGTTTCCAAAATACAGCGTTTTCTTGATAGAGAGGTAAAACCAACTAAATAGGGGGGTTCGGGGCACAAAGTGTAATTTTCTGTGAAACACTGTGACTTTTCTTTGAAAAGATATAAATCAAAGCATACTTTATCAAATTATCCATTATATACAATTACTCAATAATCCATTTTCTAAAGTAATACATGAAAGTTTAGGAACCAAACTTTCAAAACATCATTGCTCATTATCATTATTTTCGAGTTAGTTGGTATTTGAACTAAGCCCACGCTAATAGTTTGGTCCGAGTGACGATAAAATCATCGTGTATTTCATAGAGTTAAATGGATGATATGGATAGCTAAATACAACTAATTTTCGTCACTTTCAAATTTCTGATACGTAATTTTGTCTCAAACGTGAGAAACACCCACATTAGCCCTCGATAGAAGTATTTAACCAAAGCGACTTCTCCGTCTGTCGCAGCTAGTACTGTTATGGTAAGAACTTCGCAAACCTGACTGACGACAATTGATCAATCAGTACTATAAAGAGCTGGCTCCTTTGTTCTATTGTTCAGGGTGATCTCAACAACTACTGCCCCGATTTGAATGGTTTCTTATGAATGAATTACTCAAATTCTTTAGTTTCACGCGTAATATTGTTACACTAGCTTGTTAATACGGTAACTAATGAGATGAGTCGTGGATTAATGAAGCTAATGCCCTCATCTCACATAAAAGAACTATAATCGTTTTCAGAAACAGTGTATAGGTACTGAAATTTATTTAGCTAGTCAAAGGTACTTAGATACTATGACATTTCACATGCAGTTTCGCTTACTAGTACGTACTATAATGATAGTGTTCGACGCAACTAGCCAGTAACAGCACAATGTGAGTAACAATTGGACGTAAGTTGGTACAGCGTACGTAGCAGCAATTTGTGGGACTCACCACAAGGTAAAAGTGGCCCTTGTCGTAATAGAGCGTGGCGTGATGTCGAGACAACACTCGGCATTCGAATATCGTGTTGGTCGGGCTCGGCGTCGCGCGGTACACGTTGCGTCCAATCTGAAACATTACAAACATTCTGTGAATGCAACACGAGCATTAGATCCATTAGATAACAGAAGCTTCCTCAATTATCACAAAATATTTTAAGAATTCCACTGTTTCGACAAACTACCACCATTTATACAGCGAATTATTTATTTTATCTAACGTTCTCACACAAAATAATAGTACTATTTACGTTTTTGGTATTAGGCATTGAGAGAACTGCCCTTCGAAAGTTGGTTACAAAGTCGTATCGGAAAGCAGGTTACAACGATGGTTGTAAGCGAAGAATGGCAACCTAATTATCTGTAACTGCTCCGAACGTCAGGACAGATCGAAATAGATTGATCTGTGTATCAACATGTTATTTGTATGTGAATTAGAACCGTACTATGTAGATCAATGGATCTCTTGCTCACGACGCGACATAGATGAAAAGCGAGCATCGTTAACAAAGATTTATTTATCTTGGATGATATGACATCAAGACCGCGCCTTTGTTTTAGTATCCGAGTGCGTGTTTACTCTCCACTAATGAAGTTTTACCCTTTTCCCTATTAGTAATTACGTGGTGTCATGTGCCTAGGTAGTACTAGTAGAAATATAGGAAAAAAACATCATTCAGTATTTATTTCCGACTAACCACAAACTCTAGTGAACTCTAGTCGAGTTTGCCAGTACCTGATGGTGGACATACATGTAATAATTATAATACCTTCGCCTTCTAGTCAAGCGCATGTGTAAGCGAATGCTTTGCATAATTCATGTGTGATTAATTCAAATCATGTTTGCATTATTACGTCCATAACATAATTACTCAGATGCACGCGCTACTTACAGGTTATTGATTTAGGTACTACACTCGAACCACGACGGACCAACGAGCCCATTAAATGTTCTTTCTTTAAGTAGATACATGATATTAATCCATAGTTTGATTGTTGGCTCGGATTTTGGCGCCTCTACTGCAGTGATATGGAGTTACAACGGATCATAAACGGCAGCTTCCAGCTCTATATCTTATTATCATAATTTTGCGATCGCCAATTGCTTCCCCTGCCAAACTCGCGCACTAGCATTTACATAATATCTATGTGCTGTATGACACCCTTTTTGGCCAAATAGTTGTGTTTATACAAGGACAAGGTAAGTTTCCTATCTTCTATCGTTTGAGCTTACACTTGCGACCTCACAATCGTCTGCAATATGAATCAATTTTTTTGGTAAGATGATAAAGCGAAAAAACACAATGCGTCACATGATACACGAACATGAGCTATTGTTAATTGTTTTAATAATAGTAGAACTTGGGACAAAAGCTTCCCGTACAATAACATAAAGCTGATAAGTATCGGCTTCCTTCCAAGCGTACTAGCAGATGTGTACTCAGAAATAGCACAATTTAATCTCATTAAATTTAATTGCCAATGCACAATTGTGGTCGTCTCAAGCACCTCGGGTCAGGCTGAGTCAGGCGTGCTCGGCCATGCTCAGGCGCATATACCCTCGACAGACAACCACGCGCCTGGACTGAATACAAACTAAATTATGGATAAATGCAATGATTTGAGTGTGACGCGATTGTCAATTGAGTTTTATTTTAATGTTTCAACTGACTTGGACGAAAGAGATGACTGTAATATTGTGTATTCAAGGAATTTTTTAGTAAAAAGTTTTCATCCAGGAAAAAAAATGTAATTTTAATATTCGACTTCTTGGTTGATTTAGGGTATCTTATAAATTCTGACGCGCATACAGGAAAAACTATACGTAAGAATTATTTGCTTTGAATTCCAGAGAGACAGGCCCTCCTAATTTGAGTTGACGGCCTAATGAAGCGTCACGGAGGAATAGGCATAGACAATAGGCCCTTCCATGAACGTTTAAAGGCTAGTGTATCATATATCATGATTTCTGGAAGTCTCAATTTACATATTGTCAGTCATTGCCCTCTGCAAAATTATTACGATGATGGTCAACCGAAAAATATTAATGTTAGGTAAAGAACATGCAAATTAGCGATTAGATTGTTTCGAAATTAACTAGAATCACTGGGACTGGCAATTTTTCGACATGGGAGAAGTGGAAAAGTCTTCCAAACAGATAGTGCTACTTCCTACGATTTGAAGTAGAAGAGGGGCGCGATTTAAAAAATGTGTGAGGAAAGTGAGGGCCATGGCATCTTGCTATTATGCAAGGGGTATTAAGAAAAGCATGATTTATTGGCAAGGCCTGATTTAAGGTTCCAAATCGTCATATCTATGACGTGAATATTAGCGAAATCCGTTGCATGAGGCTAGTTCATTTTATATGTGGTTTCCATTATCTTACACAAGGCAGCGATTAATAGAGGCGGTACCGTGGATCATAGAATCATTGGGACTGGCAATTATTTTTCGACGTGAGAGACCATCATTCGGTAAACGAGGCGGAAAAGATTTCCAAATGAATATATAGGTAACTGCGACCCACGATCTGAAGTAGAGAGCACGAGTCGAGGATAGCTGAGGAAAATGAGGGGCTTAGCATCTTGGTATTATGCGGGACCGGCATAATTGATCGGGCCTGACTTAGGGTGCTTACATAAAGAAACAGGTTTCCGGTACAGACAAATCTGTACGGGTTGGTACCGATCGGTACAGTGTTGACTCGCATAAAGAAACAGGTGAATCTGTCCTTAGTGACACCAGTAAATGCTTCAACCCGTATGGCTGGGTTCAGGTAGTCGGCTCTGACAAGTTACAACCTGTTTCTATAAAAGTGAGTGAATAGAATATATTGAAATATTATACCTGTCTGTACCGACCCGTACAGATTTGTCTGTACCGGAAACCTGTTTCTTTATGTAAGCACCCTTATGCCTAAAAACATGACGCGTCATTGAGACTATTGTCTATTGCAAGAAGTTGCAATATTTTTTATCTGTGTGGTTTCCCGCGATCTTACACACAGCAGCGACTAGTTAGTAAGTCGGAAACAGGAGTTGCATCGTGGTGCGATATATATACAATATTTTTTAATTAAAATATTTGCTTGTTTGTCTCCCTTTCAGACAGCAGAGGAAGAAGGAATGGATGTGATTTCTTACATTGAAAAAGTTTATGGGCATATTCCCTGACCTGACAAAAAAAGAGTAAAAGATGTACAGTATTTAGGGATAAAAATACCACATTTTGATGCAAATTGAAAGTATACTTCAATATATTCTGATAGAATTATAGATTTGTATTATTTTTATTTATTTATTGTTCCTCTATCTGTATATTATTGGGACTCAATCATATACAGTTTTTATCCTTGTGTTTATTATTTTGTCGATAACAGGGCTGTGGAGGTCTGCTCTATGTGAAATACATGAATTCAGCTAGATACAGAATTATCCCACAAAGTTGGGCAAGATTCATCAAAAAAAGTACTAACTGTTTAGTTTTTCTTTTTACATATTAGTAAAGTACAATAGAAAGCAAGTACCTAGCAACAAGCCAAGATATAAGCTGAGAGAAGAAGTACAAGGACTCAGTCCAATTGTAAATCTTTTTCTTTAAAATGGTAAAATTATAAAACTCACAATATTAGGACAAGTGATCTTTACATGAGATAAATTGAAGAAATAATCTATTGTCATCCAGATAAAGGTTTTATCTGTGGCCACAACTAGTATCTAGTTAGAGCCACAGATTAAGATTAGTGAGAATGCTCTTTCGAGTTACAAAAGAAGTTATCAAGTAAGAAATAACACAAAACAATTTAACATGTTTAACTTTTGCCACCATTGATAGATTTCATTGTTGTTTAGGCCAATTAGATAAACCATATTTGGTAAAGAGAAATAAAACATTTTTCACACCACCTGCTCGAAAATGTCAAATTATATGTCAAGCAACCTCAACCTAAAGTGAGTCATTAGTGGCCGGGGGCACAGCCGGTCAATAATGTTACACTGGATTTCATTATGACCCGCTGGTCAATAATGTGATTTGAATTTGGAATCTCACATGCTCAGCTAAATCGGCAGTATAGTACTAACAAACACCCTTTGGTGCCAGAAAGAGGAAAGCTTTCCTCGATACCCTTACTACGCGTGGATGATATTCTCGATTTCCTACAAAATCATAACGACTGCTTCTTCATATCGTTGCCATGTTTTCGAAGACATAATATTATAAGAATAATTAGATAACTACGAACCATTTTTTAAAAGGAATGGAATAACATTAAAATTGGCATTAATAATAACAAATACCGTACCGCGCCGTAATACCGTAATAGTAATTGGCTGTAGCATTAGTTAATTTATTTATTCTTACTGTTTGTTTATTTAATAAATACTTTGTTTTTCGTACTATGGCTATTATTTTCTCACAGTAGGTGTAAAAAGAAGAGTATCCTCCTCTGGGCTAAAGGTGTCTTTGCCTTGGGCTAGCTTGAATCCCTCGCTGCATTCAGGATTCTTGTATTAACTCCCTCGCTTCGCTCGTGAGTTGAACTCTTAACTCCCTCGCTGCGCTCGGGAGTTAAATCCCGAATCCTTCATTGCGCTCAAGATTCAATATGACGCCCGTGACATAAGACACAACTTTAGCCCCTTGGTGCATAATCTACTATAAATTATCAGTTGGCAAAAAAAAAAATTTTTTTTGTTCATACTTAATTTCTATTTCTTTTTAAGTTTTTTTTTAACGCAACAAAAGAATGACTTACAGCAATGGAGTACTAAGAAGGAAACCAATAATTGTCATACTTTGCCTTTGCATTTAATCATTCATATTAAATCTGAACTATCATTAAACCTTCCCAGTTGGATGAATGTTCTTTAGCACCGTCTTAATTTAAACATAATAAAAAGTAATTATTATTTCTACTAGAGTAGATTAATTCTACCTGAAGTTTTCAAGGAATTAACAAATATTTTGTAATAATATTATGATTTCGTTTACACTTATTTAATGTTTGCATGCTAATAGTTACAAACCAACCTTGCAAGCGTTACAACATCATCATTGACACCTAGCTTAGACCAAATTATGTGTGAAACTTACATTCTTACAATGTAATAGTATTGTAAGTTTCTATAGAAAATGATTGTTTTCTTATCCACTTTCCTCTCAAAATTCGGGTAGGCCATGAATACACCCAGAAAGTATATCGTATTTAGAGCACTGAGAAACTACATGGAATGATGTGGAAAATTACTACATTACCGAGTTTTAACAGTTTTATCAACTTTTCTATTTACTGGCTAGAGAACAATACAAAATTACATGTATTGATATCTGAATACGTAGTTTGAGTAAATATTATGTCTGTGTCTACAACTGGTGCATACTCTAGTTGCTGTTCTATTCTTTTTCTACTTAGACAATGCCTAGTCTCACCAGTACTCTAATTACTGGTCAAATTAACACATTACACATACACACACAGCTCTCACAATAATTATTTTGCTCATCTACCTTATAAAAAATAATCCATTGGGCATAGCAACATGACATGTCAGCCTGTTCAAACATTTGTTACATTCCAAGGAAACTATTTACCTTGACAGGTTGCTCCAACGTGACGCGACGTTCTTCGAACGGCAGCGAGTTCGAGTGAGGAATGAAGATAGCCCTGGGTGCACCATCCTGGTTGTTTTGAGACTCTGGCCCAGGTGTCCAGTTGTAGTCTATACTTTTGATAGTATTATTCATGTTTGCCATGTTTGGTTTTGCTTTCTTGCTCTTTGCTATCACCATCGCACACACTGCTCCTCAGAGTCAGCATTCGTGCCTCGTACGTTATTTAACGAGTAACACATCGATGATCGAAACCTAAATCTATTCACTTGCTGCAAGGTGAAAGGTGAGCACTGATCACTGCCATTTTGGAGGCTAAACACTGTTTCAAACTAAATGGATTCAAAATGTTGTAATTGATTATATGTTCATAGTATTGAAGCAATTATGCAAACACCATTATTTATGAAACTTGATTCCTTTCGTCGACGTAGGTATCAACGAACGATGTACAAATAAATCAAAATCTGGAAGAAATTTATTATTAAATGCTAGCTATTATTTATTATTGCCTATTAAAAAGAGTTTACGCGTAGTTGTGTATTGTAGAAATATATTATTTTCAGGGCGTCAATCAAAATTATCATTTGAGGAACTTACGAAATGGGCGCACGATTCGGACATTTGTTTTGTTGAATTAGAGGTGAGCATTGTTAACTAAAAACTCCACAAATCGACTAACATTCATAATTTTGGGTCGATCACTGAAAGTGCGCAGCTTGTGTGTGGTCAAGTTGTAGTAAGCGTTCCACAATTTATATTAAACCTAAAAACACTTTTACTTTTATAACTTTCTCATTTTAACTTCCATTGTCAATCAGTAAACTAAAATTCATGCAAACTGTTTTTTAATCTATAAACCGACGTTTTCCGACTAATGGCGGGTAATGGTAAGTAATGTCCTCGAAATAAAAATATTGAGACACTATTCCCACAAGCAAATCTCATTCAAATACATCAAAATACCATACTAATAAAAACGAAAATCGAATCGATTTCATTTTGCGAAAAAAGTCGTCCCGAATTAAAAAAAACAGTGTTACCAGAAAGAAACAAAAATACAATCTTGGGAGATTTTTACCTTGGTAATATTGATGGAATTTTCGCTTTCTCACTTCCACTCAAGCAATTTTGTATCTTCTATCTTTAATTTTCAAAAATTGCTTTATTCTAAACTAGATGGCGCTGTGCCAGTAAATGTCGACAGACAGAAGAAAGAAAATCGAAACTTCATGTTGTCTTGGATTGGTGGGTGAGTTTGAGCCATTGCAACGAAAACGGTTTTCTGCCTTGGGTCTTGTGTGAAGTGTGATTGTAGAGTGCGTGATATTTATTTCAGACAAAAGTGAAATTTCAAGTGTTTTTGTGTTCCGTAAGTATAATTTGCTTTACTTCTCAGTTATATACGTAGACCTCAACGTAAACTGTTCAAAAATATCTGCGTAGAGCTGGTCCAATGTAGACGTTCAATATGGCCGTTCTTTTTAATATTCGATAAATGTTTATTCGTAATTTAGAAGTAATCGTTTGGATAACGAGCACAAACTCCAATTATAACTGTAGAACATCGAAATTTCATAAGATTCGTGAATTTCGTTGATGTGGCAAAATGACAGTAACCCTATTGGTTTTGACGTTTAATTTCTGAGTCATTTTATTGCATTCACGTTAAATGCTGTTTTTTTAATGTAATTGCATCCATACTTTTTTTTTTTTTTTAAATTGATTTTGGCCTGGATGCAAAGTCCTTTAAGCCAATGCATCCATACTCAATCTACAGTCTAGGATACATTGCATAATAACTTAAGTGCTTGCTACTTCGAATTAAAATGCTAAGCAAAACAACAATGCTGTATAATTACATAAATCTACGAATTCCTGGTCGCATAATTTGACTGGTTCCACTAAAGAAATTAATGGCACAGTCTGTACGTTCAAGTTAATCTCACGAACTTTTTATCAATTAAAAACAAAACCAATTGCTTGAGCGTTGTGGTCATGGTGTTGTTTCTGAACTAGGTACTGATGAAAACATTCAAAAAGTAATAGTTTTAACGTAAAAGTAATTACTTTCTTATTTTAATGCAGAGAAGACCTTATCTTAAAATAATTAATTTGTATAGACAAAAAAAATAACGGCATCATCTTTAATCTTACCGCAGTAACTTTATATTGGGGTCCTGGTTCTGACCATAACATACATTGTTTCCTTTTAACCTTGAATGTGGGTTAGGTACATGTAAATACATATGAATTGTTGAATAAGCACTTTGTACAGCACCAGCACACTTTACTACTTACAAAGTTCATTAAACACCACATTATGGCTTCATTTGCGCAAGTTACCAAAATAAAGGCAGGCTTGCCCTTGACATAGAAGCCATACTTAATTTTGATTAGCTTCAAATTACATGTTCACAAGTTAGCATTTTAAAATGTACTTAATGAAGCCTTTTAAGTGATTTTTATGTTAACTTAAAGCACATTACTGTGTGTAATTAGATTAATTAAAATTTTAATCTTGGTTTTGGCCATAAATTTGTTGATTTGGTTCAATCGGTTTTGATAGTAGATGTGACACACTCGTCCAATGAAGATAGTCTGGGTACACTGTAAATATTCTAGAAACTTGCTTTTTAACCACCTTTGAGAGAGGATTTGAATTATTACAGTGAAGTCCTTTAATTTTTTCACAAACGTTTCTAATCAAATGACATAATAGGAAGTTATGGCCAGGAATAATTCATTACTAATGGTATGTAATAAATTGATTTTATGAGTCTTTGTAGGTACTACTTACTTAAACAAATCAATCAAATTCTAGCCCATCAACTTGATAATATAAAATATGTGTGAAATGATAACACATTTAAAGAAATCTTATATTTTTCATTTGTGCATGGTTATTTTTCATTCTGTATGTATCATATTATTATGCATAATAAATGCTACACCAACCCAATCCTTACTAATCTAGTTAAAGAGAAGAGTTTTTTTAACAGTTTTTTATAAAAAATCCTCGGAGGTTGGCTAAAGACTATTTGACATCACACTACAATCTTTAGAAGCCAAAAAAAAAAACAAAAAAATATACTCAAAATAGCAAGTGAAATGCAGGACACAGCTTTTACACAATACAGTTCAATATCCTGCACTATTTGGCTGCTAGAACGAAGTAATCAAGTAATATGGTTGTCTCTCTCTCTTTACAAATAAATAACTAATCCATGTAAAGTGTTGGTAAATATGATGTCTATCACATTAATGTGTGTCAATGTGCTAGATATCCTTGAATATTCAATAATGAAACTAGAACTTCTGTTAGCTAGTCTAGCATTTCATACTTTTAGGTCATTGACATTAATGATAAATGTCAACAACCTCTCAAATGTTTTTAACAAAACACTAATATTGTCAGTCATAATTATTTTTTTTTAATAAGAAACTGCATGTAAAATACTGATATTCAGCTACATCCAATTAGACTGGAAGCCAACCACAATATAGTTAAGAAAAAGTTAAGAAAAGGCTAGGCAAACGATCATTACGGAACTGTTCAAAATCATTTTCATTTCAACACTTTGATTTGAGATTCATCTGCAATTTGTTAATGGACCTCTATGCAATTTAGGGTTGCAGACCACCTCATAATATAAAATAATACGATAACACAAGATATTGTTACAACACAAAAGTTAGGATTGAAACAATTGCAAATAAGTATGATGTAGTGTCATTGTCAAAATCCATAAATAAAAATGCTTTATAAATTTTTTTTTTTCAGTACACAAAAGATGTCTCATTGCTAACAGTCATTAAGTTTAATCTTGAGTAAAGTATTTTCCTTGACTGTCAAGTACATTTTGTCAGGGTTAAATAAATAAAACACCTTACAAGAACCTAAAAGCATGATTGTTATGTTCCAAAGATGGATACTTATACATAATATTTTTGTAGATGACTCACTGAGTTTATGTTAATGTTGTCAGTGATGTAATGTAACCTTTAATCTGCCTTCCTCATGTCTTAATTTATTTCGTCACATTAATCTGGTTGCACCAATTTTTGTGACAGCTGTTTTTTCTAATATCTATGGTCTTTAATAAACATGAAATAGTTTTTTAGATCATTAGTGCAATCTCTTTACATAAGTAAAAGGCTAAGCAAAGCAGCAAGCAGATTATAGTGCAATCTGTTAAGATAATTATGCACAATTTTTGAAATGTGTATTTCTTATTTTGAAATTCTTAGTTTAAATTAGAATGCAAACTTCAAATTCAAATGCAGCATCTGAGTATAAGGGCGCCAAAAAGCTTAGGTAACTTTTCATAATAACACTTAAGACCTCGTTCAAACAATTGACTAAGGTCCATGTTCACCAAAAATATGACGCTCTGCGCCTCTGCTTATCTAAAAACAACTGTTTAAAACACATTTTTGTATGGGAACATGTTACAGTGACAGCTGTTTTTAGATAACAGTCTTTTAAACAGCTGTTTTAAGATACTCAGACAGTCATCTTTTTGGTGAACATGGACCTAAGAACTGTCTACCTTTTATGAATTTTAAAGTAAACCCAACACAATGCAATAAGACAAATTTTGTTATGTCATTGAAACTTCCTCAACACTAGCTGAAAAACATGACAAGTGGTGTGTAAACAAAACTATTGTGATTGTACACAGGTGTTATAATGGCAACGGCGTTCCTGCCGTCGCCCGCGTGAATAAGTAGACTCTAGTGCAGTGAACCAACCGGGCCCGCCGCCTCAAGCGTCACCCGACCACGATGAAAATGGTGTTGTCACAACGGCAACGAGAGGAGCTGTGAGTAACAATTAATATTATAATTATTTTTGTAACACATGTCACGGAATATAGAACAGACTAGAAGGCGCCTACCTACTCCGGCAATCCGTGCCGCGCACTAGATCTAAAAACGTAAACACTCCAACTCCTGTAAGCCATATTAGATACTAGCCGATGCCCGCGGCTGCGCCCGCGTAAAATTATATACCTACAAAAACTTTCCTCTTGAATCACTCTATCTATTAAAAACCCGCATCAAAATCCGTTGCGTAGTTTTAAAGATCTAAGCATACATAGGGACATACAGACGCGGCGGGAGACTTTGTTTTATAATAAATGTAGTGATAGTGATACACCTCTATGCAATTTAGGGTTGCAGACCACCTCATAATATAAAATAATACGATAACACAAGATATTGTTACAACACAAAAGTTAGGATTGAAACAATTGCAAATAGGTATGTAGTGTCATTGTCAAAATCCATAAATAAAAATGCTTTTACATAAATTATTGAAATGGCGAAAAATTACTAACACACTATTTAATGTTTTTTTTTTTCAGTACACAAAAGATATCTTATTGCGATTTTTTCTACCTATATCTAATATGGCTTACGTGGGAAAATTATAACATTTTTGTGTAAAATATTTCCTCCATTCTGTAAGAGGCGGAAAATATTAAGAAAAACGAGATGCTTGTTCTGAAAAAAGGGTCGAACAAACGTTGGATGTTATGTTTCTACAGCCTCAGTTCTAAACGCGTTCGCGCTCTCTGTTTTCTTATGTATTCTGTGTAATATGCGGTTTATGTGTCAGTTCACGCGAGTTTAACACACTTTCAACCTCTCACTTTGTCTATTACGATCAGTCAGTTGTAAACATTCTATCCGACAATGGCCAAGCTCAAAAGGTGCAAGCAGTTGTAGGGAATGCCGAAACCTCTTAGCAGCTTCTTTTTAATCAAGTTTGTGTCGTTCTATGCGTCGTCATTATTAGAAGATTGGGGACTTTGAATCCTGTTGCTAATACAGAAATCAGTTAATCAAAAGAGGCACTTAAATTTATACTGATACCCAAAGAATAATGCATATAAAAATATCTTATCATGTCATCGATTAATGGGCATTAATTTATTCAATATGCTTATCTCATGTTTATTTTTATCATAACTTGAAAAGATTCAGTATTCGCGAATACCAGATATTTGCAGTTTTATATTTATTTTAAGTTATGCTAAGCATTAAAAGGCCTGGCTCGAAGAATGAAGATAACGTACCTACGCACCTGGGCTGCGACATAGGTAGTTGCCTCACTCCTGACTTTTCATCAGATAGAAATGAACATTAATTCTACGGTTCACAGCGAGGTCATATAAGTAACAATTTGTTCACAGAATAGATCTTTAAATTGGTTAGAAATCCGGAGTAGAAAGCTGTTGCACTTAGAAATTTATATTTATTTCTTTTTAGATGATTTCTGATGCAGTTCATTACTTAGGTATTTCAATTTGTGAGCCTTCGTTAACGAGTATTTGCTCTTTAAGAGCGATGTAGTTTACAGATAATTACGAAATCAATGCATTATTCCGTTGTCTGATCTCAATAGTGGACGGAGCATTGTCTTCAGAATGTAGGTACCTACGATTGCGTTTTAGAACAGCAGAATTGAGTTTCAATGAATTCGGTCAAGCAAATAGTTGCGGCGGCAGCAAGGTCGCTACTAACGCAATGTTACCAATACTCTACTAGAAACTATCTGAATTTGGTATTAATTAAGTACAATATCCTATCAAAACATCACATAGGTATTACAGAAAACCACACGAGTAACGTCCATCTGTGCACGTTTATTTATTGGCTTACCTGGCCAATGGCTATTCCTTCTAACGGCCTTATCACACTAACGATTGTCGAGCGAGTACAAAGCGAGGCGAGTAAGCAAGGATTTTGCTGCGAGTGCGTAACGAGCTCGCCGCGAGTTCGCAACAAGCGCTCGCAGAACACGCCGTGAAGAGGCCGGGGGCGCGCAGCGAGCTTGGCTTGCGGCGTGCGATTCGTGTTTCGGACACTCAGTAACAGAATGGATTCTGACAAGGAAACACTGTTAGCTTCTAAGACGCAGAAAACGAAAACCAAGGCAGGTGCAAAGATCCTTGCTCCGAGCTAGCTGCGTGGTGTGTTCGCCGCGTTCTCGCTGCGAACTCGCATAGGACTCGCTTGCAAATATCCGTAATCAGTGCAAGTCTTACCTCTACCCCAGGGGGCCACACTAAATCCCTGAATATTGTGTGTTCAGTCACACACAACATGAAGACATGAAACTTTCTATGGGTTAATTACAAATCCATCCAGTGATAGTGACATGATAATCTAATCGATGTTAATCTAATCAAGCTGAGACTGACAGACTCGATCTAAAACTTGTTCTAGATAATGATGCTTAAAGTGCTAAGTACACAAGACCTGAGAGCTAACACGCCAATTACTTAAGCATTTCAATTACCTAGTCGATATCAAAATCCTATCGTAGTTTGAGTAACCATATTTTACTTCCTTCCTCGTGTAACTGTCTAGTGTTGCCGATTGCTGTTGCCTATTAACGACAAGGGAGGGATCCCTTGTCGTTATAACCGGATAACGTTTATCGATTTTAACGCATATTGTTTTTGCAAATTCACAGTTACTTGTTGTTGTTATGATCGTATCAAAAATAATTCTAATTTACTTTCTAATTATATTCGTGTCAGCAGGTAGGTACTAACTGGATACTTACTAGATAGTTCCATTAAAATACAATAATAAAAGTGCACCTATCTGATGGTTTAACATTGGTGTTACCGGTCGCGCGGTCTATAAAGTAAGCTCCATTAATACTTGAATCCACATAGGTACAAGTAGTACCACCGGTACTGAGTCGACCTGCGTGCCTGCCGACCTTTGAAAGTGACAGTTGCTCTTATAACGCAATGTCGTTGACCCCGCGTCGCCGTTGGCGCCTTCCTCGACTTAATGCTGGTGTGCAGCTTTCATCGTGAACCTAGAAATCCCATCATTATTATACGATTATATTGATGTTGCAATTGCAAATAACGGCTCACCTGCGCGCTAACACTAATTGCAGTTTTCAAAGAAACTTTATCACACTAATAGGTATTCAATCTGAGATTAAATGAGATTGTAAGCAGGTAGTTTGTCGTTCGATCAAGTGCTTAGTTAATGTATCGCCGTAGCTGAAATTAAACCCTGATCTGATCAAGTCAATCTCTGGTGTCCAATCAAAATCGCTTTTGTTGGTTGTCCAAAACATTGTGGAACAGATCATTGAACAGAAACCAGTAGGGGTAACCTTTTAGAGTACCTATAGGTTACTGCATAATATACCATCGGCCGTGAACAAATGACCTAAAATACCCTAGCGTTCCTTATACCCTTTAACTCGCTTCACACGAAGTGAAAGGCGAGCTGAGATCTAATTCGCGATACTTCTACAAAGATTTGGTCATGCTGTTCACACGCTATTGTTATACAAGTGCAAACAACACATCCGAATTCTAAGCGTCCATGTTATGTAAGTTCACTATACAAATAGGATTAAGTTCATTGAAGCTACGAAAGTGAATAGTTCAATCCCAATATGCTAGACTAGATGACTTTGTTACTGTTACTTCGTAAAATTATTCTAATAGACACATCGTTATTCTTCTGCCCTTGTGCCAATTTATTTGTGGTCGGCGCAGCCAGCATGTCTTCTTCCTTATTTCTCTATTACTCGTCATCACAATTCACAGCACTCACCTCCTTTCTAGCCATCATCTTTTACAGTCCATCCATCGCTTCTGTTTCTCAAGAGACGTGGTTTGAAAATAACCGACATACAAAGTGCTACTTCTTTGCCATTGGTGATCTAATGGTCTAGTCCGCGCGTTCGGTTTGGATCTACTGCGTCGAATCGGGGTCATTGAACGCGTCTGTTGATTAAAAATAACGATCACAAATTAAAACACCAGCAGGCATATTTCGCTAAATGGACATGCTCTTACCGTTGAAGATTGCAGCACTTGCTGTAACTACGCTGTTGCTGTTATTCGGGTCGATCGTTGTTCCAGTAAACGTTTACGAACTCATTATGAAGATTGTGTATTGTGTTGAATATGATGGCTTGCATTATGTACAATATCTTTTTTGATATGTAATATTAATCCTGACTTAAATCCTTTTAATTAACATCGCTCGCAACAATCAAATTTAATTTTGAGCAAGAAACTTGCTCTAGGCATTTGAAACTAAAACAGAGAAAGTACCTTTTGAACATAAAATGCATGTTGCGATTATAATATTTAAATTAGAATGATAAGAATCTTTTAACACCCGCTATTCAAGACCTGGCTCCGAATAAACGAGGTCGTATCGAGAGTTGCCTTACATTCGTTGCACCCAAATAAAAAACCGCTTGCGTCATAGGTATCTCGTTATTACCATAATCGATCAAGATCATAATCTCTGTTACATAAATGTCTAGATGAGTTAGAAAGTGGTTATTTAGGATGTAGATAACTTGAAAAGTGATTTGGTCATTTGGTTCAAATACCGTGACAGTTGACGGACAGACTAGAGGATACATAAACAAAAAACATTTACCACGTGAGCGCTGTTCCCAAAATAATCTGCTTTTCTCGAATTAGTATAACCTGGCCTTGAACACGTGGAAGTTAGGCATGTCCGTACGACACGTTATGTGTACGTCTACGTCATGGCATTCAGTACGAAACATCCCGCCAGGCTATGAGCGATCGTGACTCATCGTACGTTATTGTGATCAAGATACGCCTGCATCAATGTCAACCTGCTCACTGATCTTATTGGTGCAATCTCTGACGCAGACCAAGGCTAACTTCACTCTTATCAAAATTGGAATCAGCATTTCAGTTTTGATTATTACAAATATATTTTTAAGAAAGCAGTACCTATTGTAATTAACTAATTAAGATTATCCAGTCGATGTGTTGATAAAAGTAAAACCACCATAATAATATGTATATGTCACCGTAAAATTGTCAAACACGTTAGATTGTAATCTCTCTAGCGATATTGTAAACTCTCGAAATATTGTCAAACGAACATACTGCTTAGCTTACAATAAAACGCATTCTTTTTCGTGAAATGCATGCGATGGTAGTCAACTCACGCGGTGTCGAGGGAAAGAGGGGTCCCACTTGCCCAGTGGTACCACTTTCATGAAAAGATACTGTACTATTCCTGAGAAATACCGATTAATATAAATATAACCATAGTCGACGGAGCCCCGCTTCACGAGGCTATTTCCGCGGGGGGGGGGGGGGTGCCCCAAGTCCCGATTATGGGGGCAGTTGACAATATTTCGAGAGTTTACAATATCGCCAGTGAGATTACAATCTAACGTGTTTGACAATTTTACGGTGACATATACAGCCGGCTCTGATTTGTCATTAGAATTGAAACAATGTAAAATAAACTCGTCCTTAATCAGGTGCTTATCAGAATATTATCTTATCGGACAAGAATCTATAGAGCAAGCTATTATAAGACAATATTTTCGATAGTAATGAAATCGTAAAAGCCTGGCGTTGTATTGACAAATAATCATTCGACACAACGAAGCCGAAGTGATAATGGGGATCGTAGAATGTAAGCCATTGTTAGGTTCAAGACCCGTTGTCCATCCGCCATACGTAATCTGTGGCCATACTGCTCGCGCCTGTGGATCGCAAGGAATGCAGTCCTCGCCCGGTCGCTCCTCTGCCTCAAACAAGCTGTGATATCGGGATATTTTTTCCAATTTCTTCCTACCATATTCACATATCCCCAAAGCCCCTAGAAGATCCTATACGGCATACCATAAAGTTCTCATGATTGTTTCCGAAACTGTTTATGCCAAAGGAAGAGATAACATCAATGGGAAAGTCACAACGAAGAATACACGTTCTTAATTATCACGACAGGTACTTTATTTTAATTTGGGTACTTGTACCTTTGTTATTTAGAAACACGAAATACATACAAATAATCAACAATTAATTATATTCGTGCTCCAATGGACGTTTTCAGACAAATCGACTGTACGTTCCATGGAGAAATTTGAAATCTAATTAAGCAGAGCATTCACCTGCTTACTTCTATAGGATTTGAGCGTCCGGTCACGAATGTAATTAAATTACTATGTAGAAACTTCCTCGGGAACTTCACTATGTCAACGTTTTTGTTTTACATTGGTTTCTTTTATGGTTTCTTGGCAATTTATTGCGCCTGTTGTTTTTCATTGGCTCTAACCTTTCCCCCCTGGTAAATATCAAGTTGATGGTATTTTCACCCCTCATTCGTTTAGGTTTTCCCGGTATTTAATTTGCCCTTCGACCCCTGTTTGTTGCTAGTAATGAAACCAACGCTAAATTAGACGCTTTTTGGAAATTACACGAGGGTATTTCACTGGAGCTGTGAAATAATCCAACTTTACAATTTAATCAAGTTTCTGATGTTTCTCTTTTACTAGCGCCACGTCGTAACTTACTTCGCCTCTAATTGGCTTTAATGCAATAACTGAGTAGCTTTGTTCTTTATGAAAAAGCATAATACGAGTATAAGCTCACAGTAGCAATGCTTTCAGCTAAATTAGTAATCTTCGTCATGAATGAGACTGAATGTTTAGTTGAAGCAGATAGTTGAATCTTAATAAATCTTCCTAGAATGACGCATCAGTTGTACATTTAATTCAACGAAAAGGAAAAACTGTACAGTTAGAGCCTCTAGGGAAGTTAATTTCGTGAAGCTCGTGGAAAGGGGATTCGCAATGACGCAGTGTCGCTCTGACGTAGCCGGCGCCTCGTGGGGGTGAACTACGATCGATACACCAAGTCGCGTGGGCGGCCTCCCCTTCATCCCAGCTGCGAGAAAAACTATTATCAACTTTACTCCTATACCAATAAACATAAGAATTTCCTTGGCAAACATGAAAATGATGACAGAAAATACCATTGAGTAGGTGCTACGCCTACCCCTTCCCAATTAAAGTTCATCGTATTTAATGTGAAGCGAAAGATGTGTCTACTTAAACCATTGCTTTAATAACATCTATCAATAAATCCATTGAGAACATTATTATAATTTTGTATGTCGAAGAAAAACCTATGACGTGTTACATCTGAACCGTATCCAATCTTAAGTTAACTCCCCTTCGTATATCTATCATAATTATCAGCCAGTTAGTCGACTGATTAACAAGGATGTAGGTACTTTCATGAAATAAATACTTAAAAAGTTCACCGAAAAATGGACAAATCGAAAATAAGCCGTCGAGATGCTTAGACAGTAGCTTAGACACTTAAATTTCAAATCACGACTGCGTATGCAAATTGGTGCTTGTTACGTGTTCTTCATACGGATATGGTGAACACAGTGCGGTTTCTTCAACACTTTTAACATCGTTCCGCTTCGATACATCCATCCCGTTGTTTCCATCATTGGTGATCCCGTTACGCCGAATGCACCATTTCACAATATTTCAGGGTTGAACAACCGATTGTTGATCATGTAATCATCCGTTGCATAAAACGGATGATTGACTTTGAAAACGCTTTAATTTTTGTCTTTTGTGTTCCTGCCTTTTATATTTTGGACTTATAGGAATGACTAGCTTCTGCGCGGCTTGGCCCGCGTGATATCCACATACAAAAGTAGCCTATGTCCACCCGGAATAATGAACCTTTCAAATGGTGAAATAAATTCAAATAGGTTTCGACTGTCGTAGTTCCGGATTAATTACTCTCCGCATACAAGCTCACAAAATACTCACAATATTGTTAGTAAAGAAGTATTGATGTTAGTTGCTGACTTGCTGTCCACAAAACTATGAACAAAAGCTTATATAGGCTAAAGAAAATTCAGAACTGCACTGTGATTTAGGTGTGGTGTGAATAACATTAACATGTGCACTTTGTAATTAAAACATGTGCGTCACTGTCAATGGAACAACATTAGCACTAAGTTGATACAATTATGGTACTTAGTTGATTTAGGATTAACATACTCGAGGCTAGTGAGAGATACAGTATGTCTATGTCCATGTCAATGTGACTGCCGTAAGTCTTGCACAATATCCACAAGTGTCAAGGAAGATTTGAAATGTGTATGTATGTCTGTAATGTTTACAGTTTTACTTGTTCGACATAATTATTTAAAATGGAGAATGACCCTGCATGAAACCTCTAATACATGGCGGGAAAGTCATGGTGTAAACTAGAAATTTCAATGCAAATTACTGCATTTTGTGCTTTTAATCACGAAACAAAAAGAGCTTATTGTTTCGTGATTAAAATTCGTATGATTCAACACTCGGAAGCCGCATCCTTTGTCACTGACTAACGGACCATCTGAAGTCAAGCATTTGTTCTATCTAATTTTGTTCCATAAATCATGACATACTAACGTTACTTAATGTTTGTTATGCCGATGAAGTCACGATAGGTACGATCACTTTTGTCATGAATACAGATTTGCATTAACATTATCACAGGCCATTAATATTCCCTGTTATCGACTGACGTGACGTATTTGTTACGATGTTCCCGTTGTTTCATGTTCCAATACAAACTCGGCTCATACCCCGTACTCATCCGTGTTAATATTTGTTGTTCTTTCAAATAATGCTAATCTATTCGCCCATAAAAATGTCTCGTGGAACAACATGCCCATATGTGGAACAAGCCTATAATTCAAACCGCCTAACAATCAACGATACCTGTTTAGATTACCAATAGGCAATAGAATGTCACGTAATAGTGATGGTAATCAGACCACCATGCAAATTCAGCTTGTTTGTTGTCGTAATTGTTACCAAATGCCGTTAATTCAAGAGCTTTTCCTGGTTTCTGAGTCCAATGCACTCATTTAGATAACAACTGTAAGTTTTTGTTGTATGGCGTGTTATAAACATGTATCCTGTTGCTAGTACCACTTGTCCCTGCAATCAGAGTAATAACGTCGGAAATGTATCGTGAAAGTTATTTTCTCAGGCAGTCCCAGATTGGTCCGCGCCTCTAGCTCTACGCACGAAACCACTTTCGCTGTGCCCCAACATTGCTACTGAAGTCTGTTCAAGATCGGAGTCACCAGCGAAATGTTCAATCTGGCCTCGAGCGTTGACTATGTTTGGTCATTGTATTATTAAAATTTTTGGAGCATTATGATCAATCAATCACCTTAACGACCAACCATTTGAACTCTAAATCCTACGCCCCCTAAGGAAAAGTAAAACCGAATTATTCTGAATGACCAGCAATGTAACAATCGACTGACGTTACACTTTTATATGCTTACGTTTCAACCTGTGCCGCTTAATCTTTTCACTTAGGCAGAATTTATAAGCGATACGTGTAACTTGTAACTTGATTGCTCCCACGCAAACAATAGGGACACCCGCGAGACTGATTGTCTTTGGAATCGATTCGGTTTCACCTCGCTGATATCGAAGCTTGACATAGTAATCAAGCAAGAAATAAACTCTATTCATCAGAGACGTGTAGATGAAACGCTTCACTCGTTATCGTCTTTTCAACGTTTTCGCCAAATTCCAAACAACAAGAAAGTATTGGCAATCGACGCTTTAATGGTCAGGATTATCTGTTGCATAAGCGTAATAATCGAATTATGCACTTCACCGCGGATAGGAAGTCATTGAGTCAGCAATACACAGTGTGTTTAATAGAACACGTAAAATGACGTAAGACTCGAACACGACATTTGGAGCCTGTTTTCTAAATAAAATAAGCGAGTTTGTCCACCACGCAACGAGGTCTCCCTCACACATGAACACTCACTGA
This sequence comes from Xestia ashworthii, assembly GCA_950022955.1. Lineage (NCBI taxonomy): Eukaryota > Metazoa > Arthropoda > Insecta > Lepidoptera > Noctuidae > Xestia > Xestia ashworthii. The sequence continues at coordinate 8,401,820 of OX465562.1, read as the reverse complement.
AAAAAATATGCTCTCTGACATAAAAGACAAAACGAAATGAGGACCGTATACATATAGGTTCATCTGTATAACATTGAGTCACTGTTTGGTCATGATTATTTAACTTTATATGGTAAGTATTTGTAAATTGTACGATATGAACATAAAACGCAAAACAGCTGTTATTGATTTTAATCGTTATAACCAGCGTTTATTACGATTAAATCAATAACAGCTTCTTTAACCGAACTAGTTTCGGTTGCTATGAAGTCTTTGGCCAGCCTAATTTAGAATATTTCTTTTATTGTGTCAGACAACATTGACGATCATCAATTTCACTTTTATGAACTGCTTAATAAAACTAGACTGCGTGTAATGAGGGATATGTGATATCTATGTAACCCTCATTATTGTGAGAGATCTGCTTAACTTTTAAGCAGATCTCTCATAAACCTTTACGCAGTACAACAATTAACGTTTTGCAGAATCCCTTCCATAAAATTTACATATATACGTTTGATGCAAATAACGTCTAGCAAGCAAAGTACAGCTTAATAGGCATATTGAACCTACCTACTAAACTTTCTTAGAAAGTTTGTGTAGGCGGTTCGTTTAATCCTCAGTACGTACTTACCTGATTTGTTGTCGAAGTTTATTAATTAGCAGGTGTATTTACAACCCAGTATTAAATGTAAATAAAATGCCACTAATTGCCAAGTTTAAATATTTGTGAGTCTCTCTACTTTGTAAGTTTTCTCACCGCTTTTATGGACAGTTCTAACTGATTAAAATTATATTATTATATCTGTGTCTCTTCCACTGTGAGCGAAGTAGACGGAATAGTAAAACAATGGCGTCCACAGACGAAGGTGTAGTATAAGATTCTTGAAAGCTGCGAAACCTACTTGGTTATTTCCTCCACAGCCCTTTGATAAAGTAAACTACAAAGATTAGGAACCTAAAACTAAGATGATGCTATTCACAGAAGTTTTTGATTTCTATAAGAACCTAATAAAGACCATATGAGTAAGAACTTTAGTAAAGACCATATATATGAGTATTTGCTATTAGACAAAACACGGCCATTACAAACTGATAATAAAATGCTGGGTGTCACAAGGATGTGTCCTAGGTCCAGTCATATTTTTTTGACTATTACACTTAATAAGTTTTTTATATTATTTTGGTGTTTTAAAACTAACTATTTAACCTTTTGGACGCCATTGTCACATATACGTGACAAGCAAGCGCGTGCCCTGTACGCCAAACGACACAAATATGTGACAAATTAATAGATGAAATTGTGGCTTGGCGTGGAGGGCACGCGCGAACGTTTATGCTGTGGCGGTCAAAAGGTGAGCCTTCATAGTGTCGGTAAAATTGATGGACCAAGCTCCATTATTTTAAAATGTCTTCAAATGACTCATGATATTTTATTAGATTGGAGTATAAGTTTCCATTACTCCAAATTCCAGTTTCTTTAAATATTTAGATAAATTATTAAGTATAACAACTTGTCAAGATTTTTTCGTTATTTATGTAATCTTACCGAACTCGTTTGTTTTTCTTTATAGGATGACCTCATCATAGATTGAACACACATTGTGTCTCGTGTGATTGTGAACCGATCGATGTCAAATACAATTATTGTGACTGTATCAATAAACTAAAGTGAAGATATTTTTAGAAACATTACGTTTGAACAGTGTCCTTAAAAAGAAGGCCTCCATTCAGTAGTGGGTGTAATAAGTACTGTAGTTTGTAAATTGTGATTCAAAATTATATTTATGTATAGTAGGTACTTATAGCGCAAACGTAAGACAGCATCATCTTCCTGCTCTTCTCACATGTTATTTGGGGTTGGCGCGACACGTTTCTCTCTTCCGTTCTGCCCTGTCAATCGTCACGTATCATTTACACTTTTTTCTACATACTCATCACGAAGTCGTCGACAAAGCATTCTGGTCATCATGTTGGAATATTCGGACAGAAAAGTAAACTTTCATTGGTGATTCAACAGGATTTATTTATTTATTTTGAGAACAACTGATGAGCACACACAATCGTATTGATGGCGAACCATAGAGTAGCACAGAGTATAAAATCATAGACAACGGTGACAGAATAGGTTGCGTTTACAAACATAAAGCAGATATTTTCTAACACATTAAACCTAGTAACTTTGCGCAAAAATTATTGCTGGGAAACGACTTTTTTTTTTGAGGTGAAGTTCATATTTTGTGGTAGAACTCAATGTAACGCACTCAAAACATTGTGCTGATGGATTGAATAGTACAGCGGTCGTGGAGGTGGTTAAAGTAAAAAACTTACTTACATTAAAAATTTGTATGAAATAAAAACTTTTTTCGGTTTTATTTTTTGTAAAAAAGTTTTTATTTTACACTTTTTAGTGGTTCACATGTGCTTACCCCTTCACAGCGTACCGACGTGATTTTAAGTTATGAACTGGTGTAAACAATAGACAGATATGAGATTTCAGCAATCCCAGTACATTTGCTATCATTTATTGAGGAGTTCCGTTGCCTATCTCCGAAGTTCTTCATCAGAACTTCATCAAATTGAAATGGGATCACTTCGAGAAAGTACACTCCCTAAAACTACCCAAATCGCTTCTAGTGTGCCTATAAAATGTGAAGAGTTCTCTCTATTTCTCCAGGATTCCATCACCAGATCCTGATTTGATGATTATGGGACAACCTGAGAAGTATACCCTTTCAAAAAATTAAAAAAAAGGTCCAGCCGTCTTCGAGTAATCGGGGAACATTGAATTGAGAACCTCCTTATTTTTGAAGTCGGTTAATAACGACGTTATGGTAGGTGACTCAAATATCCGGATAGCCTATATAAGATTCGGCCGAGTATCCTTAATTTGCTCTTAAGAATTTAAGAGTTCCGTTCCTTTGTCATAGATCCCATAATCAGAAGTAATCAGAACCTAACCAAATTCTCATCAATGTACCCTTGAAGTACATCCATTCCAATAAAAAAAAACAATACATGCCACGGTAATAGGGCTTATCCCCAATAAATGGAACTTAACACACCTAACTGTCGAAGTCTGGGTGTATTATACACTTCTGACTACCCCCTCAAAGCATACAGGCGTGATGTTACGTCGTGATATTGTATAAACAATAAACAACCAACCGTTTGCAGCAATCACTGCAGCTTTGCCGTGTATTTTTGAAGAGTTCCATTTATATCTCCGAAGATCAGCATCAGATCTTCAGCAAATTAAAATAGGACCACACGAGAAGCACCAGCTTTTGAATAAAAAAAGAACCATCAAAATCGGTTCACCCAGTCGAAAGTTCTGAGGTAACAAACACTGTCGAAATCTGGGTGCATTGTACACATCTGCGTACCCCCGCAGAGCATACAGGCGTGATGTTAAGTCACGATATGGTATAGACAATGAACCTACAAGCGATTGCAGCAATCACTGCAGATTTGCTGTGTATTTTTGAAGAGTTCCATTGTATATCTCCGAAGATCAGCATCAGGTCTTCAGCAAATTAAAATGGGACCACACGGGAAGCACCAGCTTTCAAACAAAAAAGAAGCATCAAAATCGGTTCACCCAGTCGAAAGTTCTGAGGTAACAAAAAAAAAAAAAAAAAAAAAAAGATACAGATGAATTGAGAACCTCCTCTTTTTGGAAGTCGGTTGAAAATAGAACTTGTCAAAAAGTTGGAACTTTGACCTCCAATATCTCTGTATCTAGAAGGTTCCCAGGTATGGTGTACAACAAAAAAATGATCGTAATGACGGGGAGAACAAGTGCCTTTCGGTTTCGTTAAGAGGTTTTTTACACCCTATAAAATTCCTCACATAACCATCCATCTTTTCTTTGGTCTTCCTGTCCCACTCGATCCATCTACATTTATTATTTTTAGTCACATGCGTCAAAAATGCAAATTGCAAAATGCTTTGTATGGTCAAACCATATGAATAAAGCTGCTCTTAAATGAATATCAAACTCCAAACTCACCAGCATTTGATGCATTTTAGCTCTTACCAACGAGATCCTAACGATTGACAGATGCAAACTCAGGAAACAATGTACAGCTGGGTTACCACAACCTCTAAATGCGATTCAATTCAGGTCCTAAACTGAGTCGCAAGCTGTCAGTTCCATAGAAAAACTGTCAGAAAATGACAGCTCAAACCTAAATTGAATCGCATTTGGACGTTGTGGTAACCCCGCTGTACTAGGTAGCGATCAAGTACTGCGGTCACCAACCTGCTAGCCTTGCGTTCTAACTAAGAGCATTACCTCCTTTTTGGGATAAGCCAGCTGTAAACGAATGCTACAATAGGTAACGTTAGTATTGTTGATGTGTTTTTAAGCTGGAATGATTAATACTAACTCAAACCGCAGCAATTGACTGATTGATTACTCAGGTTACTTTTTATCTGGTGTTAAATACGTAGTTGATAAACAGAAAAATGCCTACCTATCGTGGGCTCGTGACGTCATGGTCACAGCGACAAGGGCAGCTTATCGAATTGGAGCAAGTTCGATGTCTTTGTTATCATTTTCTATCAGGAAGGTGCGTGATCGAAATTAACAAAATCATTTGACGAGTACTAGAACTAATAGAGAATTATGGAAAAAGAAAACTGCTTCACCGAACCCACATAAAATAGAAAAGAGAAGGGGCATAATGAAAACGATATGACGGGTTCAGCTTAGGCTATTCTTTTGTCAAAAACCCTGAAAAAGCCATCTTCTAAATTTAAACGATTGAAACTTACATTTGACTTAATTAACCGATCGCCCTTTGTAAACTGATAAAGCAAAGTTGTTAATTTGAATTACTGCGTACATTTCGTTTGATTTAGCAACTTAACGTCTTCAACTAATTACTGGCTGACCTGTGGTCTACTTAAACGATAACATTGACAAATCGTGTGGGTTTCCCTTGACATTTGATACGTGCACACATTTAGAGCATTCAGTAACCCGGAAACTGAAAGCAATGAGCTGAAGTAGACTGGTATCAGGTATACTTACAACATACTGCCAGCAAAAACACAGCGCTCTTATCGATCAAGGAGTCGTATAACCTTGAAACGGAAAACGCATAGTATGAGAAATGACAACCAAAAGTCAAACAAATGCGAGAAACGAAAGAGTAAATAAATATTACCTTTGTGCTCATTTTGTATTGAAGTGTGATAAATTAACAAAACACCGGCTGAAATCGAAAACAAACTCTCACTAGAGCTCTATGTTCTTGACGCCCCCGTACGAACAAGATCGTTTAGTTACATCAGCTGATTAATCAACCTCTCAAATGATGAACTACGTAATAATTGTGCCGCAGAAAACGAACTCGTTCGTTGACTGATTACGTTGCAAGTTCACATTGATGTTTCCTACATCGCAATGTACATGTAGCCTTGCTGCGCGACGTCGTTGGCATCCTTAATTATATTTTATCATCACATATCTGCATATCTTCCCGTTTCCCTTATACACCGTGTATTGTCAAGAAATGAGGTCGCTCGCTACAGTAATCGACTAATCAATCCTAATAAACATAGATCAGTGTTATTTTGCAGTAAAGACTTGCACTAAAATGTTGTAAGCCGTATAACTGTATCGGTGTTCATAATGGAACTATGCATCCTAAGAGTAAGCATCGCAACTCAAAACGCAACTACTTAACAAAATCCGAATTTAGTAAAAACGTGATTACGGAAATCCTATGTTCTTGAGATCTCGAGCTGTTAGTTTTTGTAAAAACTTTTTGCCCTCGAACAATACTTGTATCTGCGTCATGCTTGCAGCAACATCCGTTGTCTTAGTTTACGGTTCTCACATGTTATTATTTTAATTATCCTATAACGTGTTACTATTTTCTGGGAATTAGCAAACAACATAGCACGTAACAATCGGTTATTGTTACACCGTGTAACGGAAATGCAATACTATCGGTACACTTATATTCCATAATGGTAATTTTCTATCTGTGTATAGTCACCCGGTATTTTCTGTACCGCTGGTCGAGAGCAAAGAAAATATCGTATCGCTATTCGATATATCTATAGCTAGCTGGTTTCTGCTCGTCACCAACCCAGAATTCAAATTACGAACCAGGATTTGGATAACTCTTCGTGTTTGGATTTTGTCACGTTACGCGATTCGTCGATAAACATAAACGTAACACTGCTATGCCAATATTCTGAACATTTGTACTAAATCAAAATAATTTGTTTTGTTACAGGAACAAAGCGATCGCCGACTATTTAGGTAGCAATGGCTACACGGACGCGCTGGAAGCGTTCAAAAAGGAGGCCGACATGTCCGGCGAGATGGATCGCAAGTTCGGCGGCCTCCTCGAGAAGAAGTGGACTTCGGTCATCAGGTTGCAGAAAAAAGTAAGAACATCTTTGTGGTTGAACTTTACATTTAGTGAAGTAATGATCAGCGAGGACAAGATGTGGTTGCTAGTGCAGTTTTCGTAACTGGATATCTTGTAACATATTATGGAATAGACAACCTCAATAACGGCTTAAGCTCCTTCTGCCAACAATTTTCTTTGTAGCAACAACAAGATTTACAATTAACATATTGCAGTAAAGTCTTGTGTAACACTTTCTATAATTGATTACACGTAATCGATCAGTGAGCACAAAAGATGAAGACGCCTATTAGCGTCCCCGGTGTACGCAATATGTTAGTTACATAAGTGGGAAGCTGTTTCTCTGGTGTTCCAATGGTTCAGAAATTGCTTAACTGCTATCAGCTGAACGCATTGATGGTTAAAACGTGTAGAGCAAAAATTTATAACGACATCTGAGCACGATCCAGTCCGAGCAGTGTATACTCCATCGATCTGTGCAGTGGACGTTTCTAGGTCACTCTTGAGCGATTTTCTTGGGCGGGCGGTCGATGGCGACCGCGAGCGAAGCTTTTATTAAACGACGACACGTTTTATCCACTGACTATGACTCCAGAAATAATGCCAAGTATCTAAACAAATAAAACGCAAGGTGATGGTAATCAGGTCGCTGCTCTGTTTAATCTTGAACCTTGATCCACTAATAGCTGGGATTGTTTACTAATTTAATTCAACGGAAAATGTTTTGCTGAATTTAGAGGATTATGTGTTTGAGGAATGCTGCACTATCTTCATAAATGGCCGATTAGAAGAAGATACGCGTTGCTACTTTATCTTATAGACATATTTTATTGAGTATTTTGTTATCATGTTCATGTTCTAAGCTAGCTAGACTATTTCGGCGTAACATATCCACTGTCCCAAAAGGATTAGCCCTGCACTGGACCTTTTGCTATACATTATACCATAGCTATAGCTTATAACTTATGATATTGGCTATAATGTATGTAAAATGTACTCGAAACGACAATTAATATAGGCATTTTAACCGTGGAGTTCTTGCTAGGAGAGGTGTCCAAGAAGCCTACATGCATAACTGTAAAAACATTTATTCTTTGTTGACCAGGTGATGGAATTAGAATCGAAGCTGTCAGAGGCTCAGAAGGAATTCATCGAAGGTGCGCCAACGCGCGCCAAGCGCACGCCCGCCGAGTGGATCCCACGTCCACCCGAAAAGTTCTGTCTCACCGGACACCGGGCCACCATTACTAAGGTTTATATTACTGTTTGTATAAAGGGACATGGTATTGGACCTCACAGGATAACAGATTCTATCAAACTTGAGGCCGGTCCCATTTTGATGCTTTTATTCTTTTATCCATTTAAAGGGCATTTACGTATCGGGTCGTCCGAACAAAATGACTTCTTCAAGCAAATCTTTCCTTCATTTCCTTTTAAATTTCCGCCCTATATTTACATTTAGCAAATTACCTTTGCCGCTATCACCCCGTTGACATTTTTGAAATCTCAGTACAGCTTACTGAAGATAACTTATGTTTGTTTCTTTTGAAAGTATTCAGAAGTGAATAATCGGTCACATAATCAGATTTCGCTGAAATCGTTTCATTAACACCAATTGGGATTCTTAGTCATTTCATAACAAGAACGAGAGATACTTGAAACACATTCTTTGAATTTTTAACAGTATTCGTCTCTTACTAATTGCATAGTTGAAAATGCTACTAATCTTATATAGGTACTTAGTTATTGAATTGTTAAGTAAGTTGTCAGTTTAACAAAGACGTTTACGATCTAACACGAATTTTGTGCAATAATAACTTTCGAATCCAATGAATGGCTAAAATGTATTGTTTTGGTTTTTGTCTATAATTTCTCGTGATCATAACCATGCACAATTGTATCAAACGAACGGTGTGACTATAGCTTTCCGCGGGTTTTTGTTCAACTGTTAGAATTAACTGCGATTATTCTAGTTCTTTGTGAGAGTCTACGCCAGGCGTGCATAGGTCACGTTTTTATTCTAATTATCGTACGTGTTTAAACAGTTAACGCTGTAGCAATTTTTATGTTTGTATAACAGTCGTTTCAATGTCCGAGAAGCTTGGTTGAAATCTTATAGCAATAAGTTTCTTATTGCTATCAGATTTCTGGCATTAAGTCTCCTGCTAACATCATGATTCAGGTCACGTGTACCGAATTATAAAAATACTATCAATGTGAAATTCATAAACTCGGGGACAAATAAATTACTAAGTTTAAATACTTGTCGTAAAAACCATGAAATAATTTTCCAGGTAATATTCCACCCGGTGTTCAGTTTGATGGTGTCCTCAAGTGAGGACGCGACCATCAAAGTGTGGGACTTTGAGAGCGGCGAGTACGAACGAACCCTGAAGGGACACACCGATTCCGTTCAGGATATCGCCTTCGACCATCATGGAAAACTATTGGGTAAGCCATCGACAATCAACCTTTCTTCGGATAAAGAAGGTATTTATGTGTCTTGGAGCAGATGCGTTCAAGGACTGGAAAGAAAAGCGTTTGTCTTCCGGCGCGCGGCTGTTAGATGGACATACGACAATGTTGCTGTTGAGGTTGGCATTGGAACGCGGTGCTTGGCACTCGTAAAGAGAGGTTAGAGAGGTCTACGACCAGTAGTGGCAGAATGACTTCTGGTTGATGATGAAGTGCTTGAGTGCCTCTGACTACCAATCGCGTACCAATGAGACCTCTGTAAGTCTGTATATTGACGTTTTTAACAAGAGCACGAGGACATTTGCAGTGCATACTTTTCCGTACTATGCCATAACCCATTGTCCTGCAACGTCATCCTCATTCATTATTTTCCATTTACTGTAATAGTGACGTTATTGTTCCATAATACTTCAAATGAGTCGTTTTGTAAAATTGTTTATTTGTTCATCAATTAGTCACGATTTTTTCGCCATATTTAGTTAATAGAAGAAAATGTCGAAATGTGTCATGAACTTGGCACCAATTCATTGCCTTTTCTGGAAACAATGGATGTTAGTAATTTTAAAGTTCATTTGAGGCTCATCTCGTGGGGAATGTGACTAGCATAAGCAGAGTATAATCAAGCTATAATGTTCCCACTGCTGGGCCACGGTGTCCTCTCAATGGGAGGGATTGGGCTGTAATCTACCACGCGGGCCCAGTGCGGGTTGGTAGATGTCACATTTTTTTTGGATCTCTAGGACATGTCGGTTTCCTAACGATGTTTTCCTTTACCATTTTGAGAGCAGTGATGATGAAGTTCTTGGGTTCGAACCCACGACTTACTGCTCGTAAGTCGGGGCCACCGCTGCTCTCTTAGCGATTCTTAATCGTTATGTTACATGAGTGGTTATGGGAAAAGATTGACTTGCTACTTGTAGGTAGCCAAAATAACACGACTGAAATAAAGTTCATTACCCTTTAATAGCAACACTGCAAGAAGTTTGCTAATGATCTTGTTCAATATCTTTTCCAGTGTCCTGCAGCGCTGACATGTCAATAAAGCTGTGGGACTTCAACCAAACGTTCGAGTGCGTGAAGACGATGCACGGGCACGACCACAACGTGTCGTCAGTGGCGTTCTCACCGAGTGGCGACATCGTCTACTCCGCCAGTCGAGACAAGACCATCAAAGCTTGGGAGGTGGCCACTGGGTAAGCAAGAATATTACTTACTATACCATATTCACAATATAATCAGTATTCTAATCTTTATTTTCAATTTACGCTTGAACAAAAATAATCTTTAAGCTTATGCAAAATTAGGTTGACTGTTGAAAAAATCGTAAAAATAAATTATGTTGAACTGCAAGCGGAACTTGTTGAGAGTAGGAAAGTCATCTTCTCAATAACAGACATTATTTTGTTTATATCTTTAGGGTAGGAATTGCATAAGGTATTAAGTTTTAGGAAAAGTTCGGCTTTGTAGAGGGCCCTCCTCTTTCGCTTTTACCTGTTCGTACCTCCAACTAAAGTTCTTTGTGACATGTAAAAACCCGGGTACTATAATTTCTACAGGATGTCGTATTTTTTACTTAATTTCCTGCACTTTTATGCTCCAGTTGCGGATGTAGAAAAAAAAGTGTGTGAGTGCGTTAGTCGGCCATGTGTCACGTAACGCGGATAAAACGTTGTCGCTATTAGAAAATATACAATGTTGATTCCCAGATTCTAGTAAAGTACATGCTTTATCTTAAATAACTAATGAAAAGATAGCCCTCTTTGAATGCCGCATTTCCCAGACTGTGGCAGTAATATTTTTTTACACGAAGCAAAAACAACGATTTGTAAACGGACAATTTAATGTTTCGCGATTGAATAGACCGCGATTGATTTTACCAGAAATGTGGCAAGATGTGTGGACTCACCAAATAATAATAGCTTTGCTTTTATTTTACTGCCAGAGCTTAGCTAGATATGAAATTTATTAGTTTAACGCACATCCCTCACTGCTCTCCGCTCCGCACGTCTCGGGCTTTGGACTCCCGCCCTTTATTCGTGGACCCATATTTCCGTCCCAAATTGGGCTATTTACAAAAGTGCCTATTCAACCTAAAAATATCTGAGATCACCCAGATTGGGGTAATTTTTCCGGCAGGCTTCGGCCCTTGCCCCTTCATTATGCTGACATCTTTTTGTGGCGCGCGTGGAACAAAAACGCGCCGTCGACATGGCCTGTCGTCATAAGACGGACGGACGGTGAGCTAGCCCATACATAGCTCACCGTAAACAGGCCCGCGCCTAAGGTGGCCGATGCCCGGTGCGTCTCGCGCGGCGGCTGGGACGAGAGGTTCTCTCCCTCTCGCGTTCCGCCACCTCCTTCGCTAGCATGACTGTTTCGCAGAAGGAGGTGACGAAGTTCTATACATAATTTTTCAAGAAATCATAATGACTATAACATAAATGCTTGATGAAGACGTTAAACGAAGGATATCTGCCGATCTCCTTAAAGCCCAAACTCATCGCTCGAGCTCTGACCTAGGATTGACTTACAACCTAGGTGTAATAATATTTTTTTTTATTATGTTATGGTATATCCAAGTAATACGTTTATTTTGGTTGGCCCGCACTTTTGAAAATAGCCCAAAAATTTATGAAGGCTGGGTGATCTCCTTTGACTGTGGTTGTTTACTTCAAGTACTGACACTACTTCCCTATCCGCAGGTATTGCATCAAAACGTACAAGGGTCACCGCGAGTGGGTGCGCATGGTGCGCGTGTCGCCCGACGGAACGCTGTTGGCCTCATGCTCCAATGACCAGACTGTGCGCATCTGGAATGCAGACACAAATGAGTGCAAGGTATGTAATCATCTGATTGTATGTAGGTCATCACCATCATTTCAGCCGAAAGACGTCCACTGCTGGACATAGGTCTCCCCCAAATGTCGCCACATTGACCGGTCCCGTGCGACTCGCATCCAGCGGATTCCCGCACCCGTCACCAGATCATAGATCCACCTAGAACGTGTATGTATCATAGATCCACCTGGATCGAAATGGGTGAAAATTCTTCATGACATTTTTCTTTACGGTTTTAAGAGTACTTACTAAGCAGGCCCAAATTATGGACCACTACATGAAGACAAGCAAGGCTGTCTACATGAATGACTGGACTACAGCACTGGGTAGCCGTGAGAAGTGGACAGAGTGAAGCGAGGCCTTTGCCCAGCATGGGCTGGTGTAGTAATAATAAATTCTTACGGTGTTTCAACAACAATACTTTAAAAGAGTTGACAATCGGAATTGTTTTATTTTTACTTTTGTTGGCGTTGGTCCTTTTGATGTCCCTATTTGGATTTCCCGATTGTTAAGTGAAAGCAAGATAAACAGGAAGACTGTCTTAAATCCTAGAGGAGGACCCTGGTCGGAGAATCAATATTACCGGCTTTTATGTGGTCTACCAACATTTTAGACTCTTCCACACAGCAGAAATTTACCGATGTTTTGTCAGTAGTGTCCACTTGTCTAGCTCCATATCTGTGTCCATTTCCCAGATGGAGCTCCGCGAGCACGAGCACGTGGTGGAGTGCGTGTCGTGGGCGCCCGAGGCCGCGGCCGCCGCCATCAACGAGGCCGCCGGACAGGACAACCGCCGCGCCAACCACGCCGGGCCCTTCCTCGCCAGCGGGAGCCGCGACAAGTCCGTCAAGGTGCGTTCTACGAAGAACAAACAGATATTTAAACAACAATAAGGCCCATGCTTTTTTTTCTACGCTACGGTTTCGATCGCTAAACAAGAACCCGAGAACTTCGTACCCCTACTGGCTGCACCAGGTACGGTCTGAATCCGGGGCTGCGGGACTGTTCGAAAGAGATACCGTGGCCCCTGAACATAATGGGCGAAGAAGGAACATGGATGGGTTTTAGTCAGTAAATGTCAGTCACCTGTGTCGACAGCCGAGCTGACTGTTCAATCATACACCCTGCGTTCTTGTACCGATGTAACGATGACGATAAGAAGTCAGGCAACTGTTACAAGACCTATAGTATAGGTGACCTAAATAGCTTAGGTTCTGAGCTTAGGTAAATCTAATTAACTTCGGCTAATTTGTGGCGTTTTTCGTAACACACATTTAGCGAACTAACCCAACCTAAACACTAGACAGCGATTTATTTTGCAATATAGGTAATATTTTGTCACGGCACATGTTTCGTCGCACAAGAGTAATTGCACTCTGTCACTGATGGTGTCAGAAAAACATCAATACAATAAGTGCCGTGACCAGATACTTTGACCATGTGCCGTAACAAATGTGCCCTACTAAATAGTCGAATGATGAAAACAAAGGTCTTCTTTATTTATTTAATCGTCAACAAAATCTGTACTGTTTCTACTGGTCATCTTGCGTCACTATAAGTAATGTCGCTCATGCCAGCAACGAGATTGCTGGACATACCCTGGATGTTGTCCCTTAACACCTGAGTCGTCAAAGCACGTGTGAGGGGGACGCCCTGTGGAGGCAATATTGAGTGTGAATGTATAATGTGCAATGTGTAATGTGTAGATCTGGGACGTGAGCACGGGGCAGTGCCTGGCCACGCTGGTGGGGCACGACAACTGGGTGCGCGGCGCGGCGTGGCACCCCGGCGGCCGCTACCTGCTCACGGCGTCCGACGACAAGACGCTGCGCGTGTGGGACGTCGCGCACACGCGCTGCCTCAAGACGCTCTACGCGCACCAACACTTCGCCACCAGTCTTGGTTCGATACTACTTTCTTTATTTTGTAACAGGAACTTCTTGCTCGCTTTGAACATGTTTAAGCGTTAAATGTGACAAAGATCTCATAATAACTACTGAACCTATTAGCCTATTGTCCTTGATCTTTGTACTCGACCTTTGCTCTCAGTAGTCTCAGTATAATGTAACTCTTTACTTCTATTCTACTCTTTAGTAACTCATGCTGGAGATTATGCTCAGAACGGTCAAGAAGTTTCTAAGTTTGCTACCTAACACACAGTTATGAAATTACTATACTAACCTTCTTCTGTTGTACTCATGCCTGGAAGCACTGACCTTGCTGGGTTACATCGGATCACCTCACACCAGCCATCTTGAGCATTAACTACAATTGCCAGATGATGTGAATACCATAGTTAATCTCTTCATTCAATAACTCGAGGATACTAGCACTACCCCCTAGAAAAACTGGAAATAAACTCATAATGGAGTAGAAAAAGAATTACGAAGATAGTAATCATGTTGATAATAAAATCCACCTCTTGTTTCCTTGGTAATGTTTATGCTGACCTGCAAAAAAATATATAAAAGCTATATTTGAAGATCAGGTGACATCTGCAAGAGTTAGTGGAACCCTTATATCAGTAATACAATAATGTTCTGTTATATTTTCAGATTTCCACAGGAGCTTGCCATACGTGATATCGGGCAGCGTCGATCAGACCGTCAAAGTTTGGGAGTGTCGCTAAGAGCGTTGCCATTTTAGTAACTTAAACTCACCGATGATATCCTTATCATTATTATTTCGCGTTGTAGCTACAATGAGAGCGATGTACGCTGCTGTCATTATGGTCAATCATTTGTAAAGGAGAGACACCTTCGTCTTTTCCTTCTGCTCATTGTAGTTTTTTTTTTGTACAGCTGACGATGCTATGTCCCTATATCTAAATTGGCGTAAACTTTTAGCCCTGATTTTCTTTTCGTGTTCAACTTCTTCGGTTAGTTTCACACATTCCATTAAAGTGTAATGGCATATAGTTTCTGTATATTTTTAGTTAAATTGATATTTCCGAATTTTGTAAAAATTTGGACCTACTTGTAGTTTAGCAATGACGTAGCATTCGTCATGTACCGCTCGCAACGATGGAGTGAGGAGTAAGCTGTGTGTGTTATTATTAAACTTTCAATGTCCTGTTTTATTTGATAGTTATTGTTTATTCGTAAAACGTTTAGATATAAATTTTATTTGTTATAAATAAGTAATATGATTTATTACCCAGCCAATCAGATTTTGTACCTTGATTTCTTTATTGATAATGTTAGTTTTATGAAATTTGATATTGATAGTTATTCATGACAACCATTCAATAAATTAATGAACACACTTGAACTCATCATAAATGCTCCATCAAGTATTGTAGTGTACATAAGGCTTTTGATGTTTGTCTCAGCTCGATACGATGTTCATTATGTTTGTTAGCAGCGCCGCCAACAACATTAATGAATATCTATGGGGACAACGAAACCGAAACGGAATACTGTAGCCACGTTTGTAGAATTTTATAACAATCGGTTTCCTAGAGACTTATTTTAAGTTTTGGCAATTCAAAACTTTAACTATAAGTTAGAAAAGTTATATTTCAAAATTTTATTTATTTATTATTTTGTCAGTCTTTATTTTCTTTGTCTCAAACAACTTTGTTAAGCATAGAGCATTAAATTGCTAAATGGGTAATTGTAATACAATTCACGTTTTACATTATTAATTAATATCTGATTTTAAAGTTAAGACAATTTCATTTATGTCATCATAATTATGTCGTAAGTAAATTAATGTGTGATATAAACTTTAATTAATACTTTGAATTACAGGCCTGTTTAAGGTAGCTAGATTGAAAAAACTTAATTGAAGCCTTTTTACCCGACTGCGGCGAAGCCAATAGGAAGGGTTATGATTTTCGCAGTATATATGGAAGTTCCCTTTTGTGTCGAATTGCTGCACCGGTTGTGACCAATGGGGCTACTATGGATTCCTCTTATTGATGCGCATGTCATAGGGTGATTTATCCGTGGTCGGGTTTTAGTTTTTTAATTAAAAATATCTATTATTACTATCAATAGTTATTTATTGTAATACGGAATAATTTTGTTGCCTGGTGTTGTAGAGGTTAGTTCGTAGTGTAGTTTGCGTAGATACGCTCATACTGTTAGAAACAGCTGTGTTTAGTGCATGACATGGCGCGGCGTGTACATTGCTTACAAAGTGACGGCCGGTAACACCACGCTAATATATGATATTTATGGAGTTATTGCTTACAAAATATATGTCATAATTGCTTTTATATTTCTAATCGAGATGTATGTATCGTGCGTCGCAGCTGCCAGGATAGATGCTAAACTTGGTATCTAGATTCTTATACAAGGATTATATTCGCTTTGTCAGTGTGAATTCGTAAAATATGCTGAGACCAAGGAGATTGTAATAGTAGTGTTGTGGCGTATCTGTAGAGAGCGCTCAACTTAACATCTAGTAGGCATGTGTACCCATCTAGTGTATGATTGATAGTTATAACATTGTTAGCTCAAAACTCCTAAAAAGAAAAAAAAATGTAAAAGCAGTTTTCTATTTGATATGTCGTTTATACTTTATATTGCTAATACATCACAATACACAATTTCTAGTCAATTTTATTTGCAATCATATCCATTTATTAGATTTATTTCTTAATAGATAGTGCATGTTTTATGACCCGAAATGTATTTTTAGTAATAATTAATACAGCAAACTAGAAAAGCATTTGTACTACGGGTTTATGATATGGCAGTTTTAAAATATGTGTTTTTGTCTAGGATGGTAAAGCAACCATCACTTTATACTCCACACCCATTCTGATAATGATGATACAAGATGATTGAAATTCTTATGAAAATTATCTGCAGATAATATCTGGAATTATTCACATTTAAAAACAAGGAGAATAGATCTCCTTGAAGGGCGCTCTCTACTACTACGCGTGCTATATTATCTTGGCATAGTAATATAATCTCTTTGAAATATGGCAATCGCCTACTATAAATAATCTGCTGAACATAAAGTTCTTCATAAAATCGTTTGTATTACAATTTAAAAATAAGTATCTTGCACTTTTAAAAATGTAATTACCGTAAGAATAATATCATCAACGTAAGTTATATACTTGCAGAATTCTCTTGATGCATAACTGAAAAAATATGTTAGATTTATCTACTGAATACATATTAGCACTAAGATTATGTGACTGAAGTGTTAATGGGAGAATTTTGCAGTTACTCACAATAACTGCTGTAACTTGTCAAAATTAATTTCCGAAACCCATAGATTTGGTTCGTGTTTCATGTAAATAAACAAGTATTTAATTTATTTTACAGTGTGTTTTTATTATTGTTGACCCAATATTATCTCCTTCATCCTGCATAGTGCTAGATCGCACCTCAAAGTATTACGGAAACTTAACTAACCAAAAATTTTTTTTTTTTGTTCTAAAAAAAGGTCTTTGTCGCTCATGCGATTATGCCGCCCTGGTTGGAAATTGTAATTGTATTTGTAAAATACAATTACAATAGTTTTAAATCGAAGTTTCTGTTTAACCTTTTCACCGCCACGGACTTCAATAGAAGCTCTTCATTTTAACTATGATAAATGAATACATTTACAGTATTTAACAGGTTTTTTTTTAATTTATTATTTTTAATATTGCACTGTCCAATACCCAATTTTTTTTTCCACACAAAAGAAGCCTTTAATTGTCTCTAAATTGGCAAAAAACAAAAACTCCGAACATTTTTGATGTCCCCAGAACATCAAGGACTATAAACGTGTAACAAAAAGGGTATAGTCATGTGAAAGGGACGTCTATGGAACACCCTTTCATATGACTATACCCTTTCTGGTACACGTTGTATATTTATTATTCTAGGTCTTTGTATATTTGTCACCGTAAAATTGTCAAACGCTCGCCACCTCCCCCCTTCGCTCCACTACTTACTCCCGGTTTAGGTTTCGACGCCTACTTTAATATTTGTTCAAACACCTAATGGCTATCCCTAACCTTTAAGAAGTTACAGTCCTTTCAATTTTATGGGAGGTTGGGGAGGGGAGAGTAAGTTATACAAATTTCAACGCCCCTCAACAATAAGGTATAGTCAAATCAAAAAGCCTCTATGTGTCATAGTTTCTGAGATACGATGGGGGAGGTGTGAAAGGGGGGTGAAGGGGGAGTTTTGAAAAATGGTTTTGACTGATTCGGGGCCCCATTGTATGTCTGAAAAAAAATGTTCCAATTCTCTTAACTTCCGTAATCCGCCTAAAGGGGGGGAGAAGGGAGGCAAGGGGGGCGACTTTGAAAATGGTTTTTTTCTTTTCCGAGTTACGCTTCACCCACTCAACCTTCGTTGCGCTACGGAGGTCGCCGGCTCGCTCTACTCGCCACCTCCCCCCTTCGCTCCACTCGGTCTCGCGGGTTCGCTTCACTCAGGACCTGCCTACCACCGGAAAGCTATCTTGACCCAATCCCTACGCTACGGGGGTTGCCGGCTCGCTTCGCTTGCCACCTCCCCGCTCGCTTTACCAGTACCACCACCGGACAGGTTTCGACGCCTACTATAATATTTGTTAAAACACCTAATGGCTATCCATAACCGTTAAGAAGTTATAGCCCTTTCAATTTTAGGGGAGGTTGGGGAGGGGAGGGTAAGTTATACAAATTTCAACGCCCCTCAACAATAAAGTATAGTCAAATCAAAAAGCCTCTACGTGTCATAGTTTCCGAGATACGATGGGGGAGGTGTGAAAGGGGGGAGAAGGGGGAGTTTTGAAAAATTGTTTTGACTGATTCGGGGCCCCATAAGAGTCTAAAAAAATGTTACATTTCTCTAACTTCCGAAATCCACCTAAAGGGGGGGAGAAGGGGACTTGAGAATGGCTTTTTTCTTTTCCGAGCTACGCTTCACCCACTCAACCTTCGTTGCGCTACGGAGGTCGCTGGCTTGCTTCGCTCGCCACCTCCCCCCTTCGCTCCACTCAGGACCTACCTACCACCGGAAAGCTATCTTGGACCCAATCCCTACGCTACGGGCTCGCTTCGCTCGCCACCTCCCCCACCGGACAGATTACAACGCCTACTATAATATTTGTTCAAACACCTAATGGTTATCTCTAACCGTTATGAAGTTACAGCGCTATCAATTTTAGGGGAGGTTGGGGAGAGGAGGGTATACAAATTTCAACGCCCCTCAATAATAAATTAAAGACAAATCAAAAAGCCTCTACGTGTCCTAGTTTCCGAGATACGATGGGAGAGGTGCGGAAAAGGGGAGAAAGGGGAGTTTTGAAAAATGATTTTAACTGACTCGGGGCCCCGAGTCAGTTAAAATGAATGGTATGAATCTAAAATAAAAATGTTCCAATTCTCTTAACTTTTGAAATCCGCCTAAAGGGGGGGGAGAAGGGGGGCGACTTTGAAAATGGCTTTATTCTTTTCCGAGTTACGCTTCACCCACTCAACCTTCGTTGCGCTACGGAGGTCGCCGGCTCGCTCCGCTCGCCACCTCCCGCCTTCGCTGCACTCAGGACCTACCTACCACCGGAAAGCTATCTTGACCCTATCTCTACGCTACTACCACCACCGGACAGGTTTCGACGCCTACTATAATATTTCTTCAAACACCCAATGGCTATCCCTAACCGTTATGAAGTTACACCCCTTTCAATTTTAGGGGAGGTTGGGGAGGGGAGGGGAGGGTATAGAAATTTCAACGCCCATCAATAATAAAGTATATAGTCTCTGAGCGCCATGCGCCATGAATGACCTCATGAAAGGAATGGAGATGTACCTCATTCCCTACAGCTCTAATTGAGTTATGCATTTGTTTCTTTGATACTTATCATTTGTGCTGTTTTTTCCTACTAGGGATACTGTGAAATTAAATAAAATGGAAATATTTAATCAGTTTTTTTATATTAAAACTGAACCTATCGCGTATAAAACTCATTCATCGATATGACGATACCCTCACCACTGCTGTCATACATTTTAGCTTGGCGCCTGGGGAGGCATCGCTTTCTGTGTACGTTGGCGTTGAAAAGGTTAAAATAAAAATTAAAACTTACTAGTAAGTATTGTGTACAAAGGTAATAGTATTGTATTTTTTAAACTATTATGGGTGGCATGGGCACCAGGCCGGATGCCCGGCACTTCGGGGATAGAAGTCAGAGTGTTATTTAATATGGGAGCGAAGCGAGCTCGCGTCATGGAGTCGTAGCAGGCTTTATATATCGAAAAGTCTTGCTAGCTAGCGTGAGGAGCGTAGGCCAGTAATATTACAAATCGAACTGTTGCTATTAAACATAGAGTATCGGTAGTTCGGTTAACCGGACTACTGCTACTAGAAGCATGGCGCGGGTTCCCCAAAGAGCAGAATACATTAAAAATAAAAGGGTGCCCGCTGTCTTCCTTGGGTAAACCCGTCACGCTGTCACGCGCCCTCTACTACTTTTCTAAACACCCGCCAGCGCGTACCCGCACCTGTTTTACCAGAAGCCCTGAATATTACCGTGTTGAAGTGTGGTCAAGATACGTCTGTGACGAGGGTCTTATTACTATGGCGAAATCACATAAAGGAATAAGCTCGAATCTTAGAAATCCTCTATCTCGAAGGTGACGAGGGTCTTATTACTATGGCGAAATCACTTAGAGGAATAAGCTCGAATCTTAGAAATCCTCTATCTGGAAGGCGTATATTCTCCTACTTGCTCGCGACACCCCCTAGCTTACAATTATCTATTAAGGCGATTACACGAGCTAAACGCGAGTTTTATAATTACTAAAAATATATGATTCACTGGTATAAACAAGACCAGAAAAATATATGATATTCTTCAGGATATATGCTAGCATGATACTGTTTTGAAAACATAATACAATAAATTATTTGGCTCGATAAAAAGAAATCACGAACTTACCTCTAAAAATATCTTTCAAACAATAAAAAACATACTAATATGCATGCGATCATTCAGATTTTTTGGCAAATAATTCTACAATCAATATATGAGCATGATACTGTTTTAGTTTTTTAATCCAATCAATAGTTTTTTTGTAAATCGATCGAAACCACTCATTTCGCGCTATTTGGCCCGCAGTGGCTGACGTAACAACCACTTTGTAGTGCAAGATGATTAGAACTTTATTCTAACAGCATTTCAAACGAAGTTTGAACCACCACAAATAGAGTTGCTAATTTAGCTCGTCTAAGCGCCTTAACGATCACCCCCATAGATCACTTCTAGGTTTACCAGTAGTAGGTAGTCTGTGACAGCCTTTTGTTAATGTTCCGCGGGATCACAGATTAGATATTAGTAGCCAGCTACGCGGGATTCTGTCTGGGTTCGAACCCCATGTTTTCCATATTTATAAAAGTACTCTGTGCCCATGTTGGAAAATAATGTTACTGGTTTCTAAGATTATTCTGAGTTTCTAAGATGCTCTATGGTTACTGGCGGTTTTTTTTTTCAGAGAACAATGCATGGGGAAGGTTGGTCAAACCATGAAGGTATAGATGGTCAAACAAACACAATGTGTTTGTTTGACCAACCTTCAATGTCATTGTAGATTGCGTGTCCATAGTTAGGTCCTATTTTTTTACCAATGAGTTAAAGCCACTTTACAAATAAAAACCGACTTCAAAAAGAAAAAGTGAAAAATAACTTTAGCTTCTGAAGTCGGTGACGTTTGTATGATTGATTTAATTTTTTTGTCACCGACTTCAGAAGCTAAAGTTATTTTTCACTTTTTCTTTTTGAAGTCGGTTTTATTTTTTGCAAAAAAGTTTTTATTTTTCACTTTTTAGTGGTTCACATGGAAAGTGCATACCGTTACAATTACAACAAGCCCAAACACGACTAGGATACATTGTCTCATTATGGAGTTCCGTGACTCTTGGCTTCATCATCAGATCTGATGGTAGAATGGTTCTTATCAAACGCAAATGCTTCACTTGTTGTAGAAAATATAAAAATATAAAAATTGCTGTACGTTTTCATATAAAATTTGAAGAGTTCTCTCGATTTCGCCAAGATTCCATCATCAGATCCCGACTTGGCGACTATGGGACCAACTTGGAAGTATACCCTTTCAAACAAAAAAAGAATTTTTCAAATCGGTTTAGGCGTCTTCGAGTAATCGGGTAACATACATAAAAAAAAAAAAAAAAATAAAAAAAAAAAAATACATACAGTCGAATAGAGAACCTCCTCCTTTTTGGAAGTCGGTTAAAAAATTGCAACAATGTTTGGACAATGTGAAACCATCACAAGCGTGATTTGATAAAATCGACTAAAGTAAATTGAAATATCCATCACGGCATCGGTACTTCTCTAGTTCTTTTATTATCTGTGTCAACGTAACGACAGCTGGCTGGCCGACGACAGCTGACAGTCGAAAGGTCACAGAAAACGGGAATGGAATTCACGCATTTGGTCGAATAATTCTCGTGATTATTTTGTGAAGCTAAATAAGCTAATATTAATTGAAATATCTAATACTACAAAAATGGATGTGGAGGAGTGTCTCAAAGAATGGGAGGATCTCCTGGTGGATTACAAACGCTTAGAGGTAAAGTATGAATGATGATTTACGTCTCAACACTTAGCATAATTTTATCGTCTGTTTTCATGGAATTGAAATGCGTTGTTCGCGATATTTTTGATTTGCAGCCTGTTGATGGTAAACGACATCGCTTACAAAAACAAATACTATATTTTATCTTTATTTACGCGGTACAAAATTTCTTTTCGAGCATTCTTAATTTTGGCAGTAAAATTAATTAAACGAAACTATTTATATTATATATTGTGTTATGGGTTTGTGTTACATTACACAAACTCAATATATTTTGAAGGAAATTGCATGAGCATTGTTTTCTTGTGGCATTTTTCTAGATAACAAACAAAGACTATGTCACGAAATTGGAGGAGGTTGGTGAGTTGCAAGCGGCCTGCATGAAGGAGATCAACCACCAGAAGTACCGCATGTCCATCATAGCGGCCGCTCTGAAAAGGTCAGAATAATACACTCGACATCAGTACTTAATCTAAATGTTGTTAAATAACATATTTTCCTATTTGTCGGACTACTTTATTATTGGTAAAACATGATCAATAATAATTGTTGATCTCATTAACTTGGCATGTAATCTATATAAACAAATAGTAGTGTTGACTGCTCTTAATGGCCAAAGTAATTAGATTTTTATATCCAATTAGGAGTTAAAACTGGGTTGTTTTATTATTATCATTAGTAAAAGAAGGCAGCTTTGTGATTTATGTTCATCTTCTTTGCTGGAAAAGATACATTGATTTGATAAGAGTCCAATTTGATAGTTGTACAGTAACTTTTGTACATTGTAAGTAGTATTTAAACCTCTTGTACTTATAGCAGATCTACCCAAAATTTTAATTTACTTAATGAATAACTGGACATGTCACAAAAACAAAAGAAATCATAATTTTTTTTAATAATCATGGGTTGGTTTGTTCATTCCACCATGTATAATGTGTTATGGGTTTGTGTTACATTACACAAACTCAAACTCAATAACACAAACTCAATAATCCTCTAATAAAGATATAGTCATGAGAAACTTTTATAGCAATCATCATCATCTGCCTAGCCTTTTCCCAACTATGTTGGGGTTGGCTTCCAGTCTAACCATATGCAGCTGAATACCAGTATTTTACATGGAGCGATTGCCTATCTGATCTCCTGAAACATTTAAAGCAATATTCTTTTTATTTTCTCATAATTCTTTTACAAAACAATGTCTTGAGCCTATCTGTAAATTGGTATATGATCTTACTAATGAATGTGATATGATGTAGCTACTGATAACGTAATAGGTACATTTACTTTAAAATTAGAAATTTTAAAATAATGTCAAGTTGTTGGATACAATATAATCAATCAAAAAGAAAAAGCATGGTAGGTACCTATCAGTTTTATAATCAGTTGATATCACTAAGTAGGTACTGATTAATGAGATTAACACATATCGATTTCTTGTTATTTACATTAGTATTATGTAAGCAAAAACGATAAAGAAAGGAGATTATGCTGGATGAATTAAAGACTGCATAACAAATCCTCCTGGTATGATTGATTAAAATTTAATAATGACTTGCACATATCTAGAGCTGAAAATTGGAAGACATGTGCACACTAGGCCTGCATTGTGAAATACCGTCTCTTGTTATGAGGCCTGTGGTGCAGCATTGCTGTAGGAATATTATTGGCTGATTATACTTGACTTCATAATATGGTATCAATTTCATAATGTTTGAACCAACAAGGTTATATTGATTAAAAAATACAGAACAGATATTATTTTTCATCCTTTTTCAGTAATTAAAATTTACAGGCGAGGGATTAATTGCGAGTGCAAGTCAGTCATCTGTACAGATGTCTATAACATAACATCACGCCTGAAATCCTCAAAGGGTTGGGTAGGATTGTACCTAATAGTACACTTTTTTTTTTTAGTATGGGAAATCATCAAATGACTCCTCCCACTCTGGGCGGAGCGGGAGGGAGTGTCAGACTTTTACTGACTAAAACCCATCCATGTTCCTTCCTCGCCCTTTATGTTCCGGGGCCGCGGTATCTCTTTAATAGTACATCTACATGTTCTTTCTTAAGGGTTTTGGTTTCTGCACTTAGTCCTTAAAATTCCGTTACCGTTGTGGGTTGTTCTCCCACATTGCGCCAGTTATGTTTAAGTTACATGTAATAGGGGAAGGACGAGCCTATTGCGCCTCAACCGGGCGCAAATCTACTTTGTGGGTGCTACTGGAATATTCCTGATGGAAAAACTCAATAACACTTTGATGGGCTTGGAAATCGAACCCAGAACTTCAGGCTCAGCAGTCGCGCTTGCTACTAACTAAAATTCCGAATTTATCCCCAAACAGGCTAGATAAGAAAGCGGTGACCAAAGATGACCGCGTCGCGAACTTGGAGAAGGAGATCATGAAGAGGAAAGCTATGTTGCGTGAGATCAACGCAACGCTGCCGAAACAGAACAGCTTGTATCTGCGCATCATACTCGGAAACGTCAATGTTTCTATTCTCAACAAAAATGACAAGTAAGTTTTTCAGTAAGCTTGCTTTTTTCGTGCTTTCGATTCCCACATTTAGATTCACTTTTTGAACGCCAGCCACGTGCTCTCCGCTAAGCCACAATTTAAATTTTCACCTACCATTTTGTCATATATTTGTGTCGTTCAGGCCACGCGCTTGCTAGTCACGTATATGTGACAATGGAGTTCAAAAGGTAAACCAAGATGCTTTAATGCCACTACGAGAGAAAAGCACGCGGTCCAGACTATGTTTATAGCCTAACATAATTATGAGATCTGATTAATTAAAACCCAACTTGTAAGCAAAATTAGTGACAGCGACGATTTTCAGGAGACACAGGCGCAGCTTAAAATGGAGAGACAGTTGTGTCTAGCTGTGGACGACAATCGATGAGTAAAAACAATACCGACAAATGTAACATAAACCTTTTCAAAGCCAACATGACATTTCTAAAACATACATACCTACATACCTAGTTACTAAAAATTTTAGTTACATCATTCTCTCTCTGCATATCAGATTATTACATCTGTTTCTAAAACGGTCGCAAGGACGGACGGTCCAACAGAATGCAACGATGTGTATTATTGTAACAGATTTTATCTGCATTTTCCATAGTATTAAACGAGATCAATGAAGCCGAAAAAAAAATCTGGCACTGAAACCATCATCGTATTATTTTTAAGCCAATTTCCTATGAAGATTTAGATGTTGTTCTAGAAACAGGTGTACAAAACATTCTGGTGTTTCATTTTTAAACGTGTGGGCAAAGTAAGCGCGGTAACTTTAAACAAAGGTCATGCAGTTAGGCAACTTCCTAAGGGGACGGGTCAAATTCGACGACACCGAAACGACCAATAAAATATAAACCAAACTAGTAACGGTCGACGTTTATACAAATACCTACAATAAATTCAATCGATTTCCTCATAGAGACGTCTGCTGTGTTTTAGCACATAATGAAATAAACACGTGATAAATTATAAAGTGGCGCCTCTATAATCAGTGGTCGCTTTTACTACATTTCTAATAATCGTAAATAACAAAGTGCACTTTATGTTTACTATTTACTTCAGCCATAAGTTTAATGATAAATTGAGCACAGTTTAATTATAATATATTAAAATATTGTCGTTATATTACAATTTATCGTGTTTCTCTCTAGCGATATTGTAAACTCTCGAATTATTGTCAACTGAACATACCTACGGAAGTATCTCTGCCCCCATAATCGGTACTTGGGGCACCCCCTCGTTAGGTTAGTTAGGTTCCTTTAGTTTAAACCCTTTTTTTTTTTAACGCACTCGGAAATAGCGCCCCGCGATTAGCGGGGCTCCGTCGACTACGCTTTTTAGGGGAATATAAAGTGTTTTAAGTTTAGGTTATATTAATCGGTATTTCTCAGGAATAGTACAGTATCTTTTCATGAGAGTGATACCACTTGGCAAGGGGACCCCTCTTTCCCTCCACACTGTGAGTTGACTACCATCGCATGCATTTCACGAAAAATAATGCGTATTATTGTAAGCAGTATGTTCGTTTGACAATAATTCGAGAGTTTACAATATCGCGAAAGAGATTATCTACAATATAACGTGTTTGACAATTTTACGGTGACATATACACATAATAAAGGAGATATGCCTGTTAGACGACAATGTATCGGAACCCTGTGTCGCCACTCTATCCCCACCACACGGCAACTACTACACAATCAGTTCAGTAAGCAATAGATACGCAGTCGCGCACACACCCGCATTTTTTAAATCAGAACGTAGTACACAATCAATTATAAACCTTATGCCATCAAACACATCGTGTATTTACCAAGCACCGTACAACTTACCCACACAAAAACATCGGTACACAAGCACATCACTAACTCGTTGTAAAAAGCAGCGGCCGCACAACGCGACGCATGTGCTTATTGAACTATCGTTTGGTTATTTTTACATTGCTTATCCAGTCACTTAGCGACAAACTTAGGTAGTGGTTGAGGAGCAATGTATTTATTGCAAAATATAGTATAGCCATTTGCTTATGACTGGCACAAGAGGTCAGGGTAGAGAGGGGTCTTGTGCCAGTCGCGCGGACACCGACGCGCCCCCTTGCCACTTCTCCTGTTTTTATATTTCTATGTACAAGACTCACGGAGTGTACAGGATGTCCTAAAAGTTGACGTCAAGCCGAAATCGTGTGATAGGCCAAGTCATAATAGTTACTTACTTATAAAAAAAAAATGAAAAAAAAAATAACTGTAAACTTATATTGTCACTTACGGGATAGCTTCCGTGATTATTTGTATTATTTGTAATATCGGGAGCTCAAAATAACAAATAATCACGGAAGATATCCCGTAAGTGACAATATAAGTTTAGTTTTAAACCGTGAAAGCTTAAAACAGTGTTTAAAAAAAACTGTGTTGCGTATTTAAACAAGTAAAATTAAATTAAAATTAAAAAAAAAACCCCGACACAATGTCCTAAAAGTTAAATAGAACATAATTCGTTAATTCGCCATTTTGTGGTGGCGGCCATCTTGGATTTTTTATTTATCATAGTGCACTTATTTTAAACGTATCATTCTACCAGTCAAGCCCTTTCATTTGATATGATGATGATTTTATATTGAGGGAGTTGTTGAATAAATATGTAAGTAATCCGACATTTTGTGGGCTGGCTGCCCTTGGACTGATTTTTATCAAACATAGGTAAGTATAGCTAAGAACACTCCCGACTAATTCATCTTTCAAACAAAAAAAAACAAAATCAGAATCGTTTCATCCGTTCTGGCGCTACGATGCCACAGACAGACATACACACACACAGATACGTCAAACTTATAACACCCCCTCGTTTTTGCGTCGCGGGTTAAAAAATATAATATAAAAGTAAAGAATTAAGAAAACTAAGATTTGTAGCAACAGAAGTGAAAAGACCGTCACAGGGTGTAATGTTTTTTATATATTTTTCTGATAACTATATTACCTATGACTTGGCCTTAGATGAGCCTATCATCCAATTCCGGCTCGACTTCTGGGGCACAATGTATAAAAGAGGTCTTCTTACTGGATATAAGGTGTAAACGGTTCATTAAAAACGACCTAGGGTTGAGGCCGTAAGGCTAATTGTCGAGCGACAGTCGTACTAATGACGTCACTACTTGCTAATGAGTAACATGTCACTCGCGTGCCGAATCTTAACAATGCTGCCCAGCTGTACTCTTGACTCATTTACTTAGATACCAAAGTACACATTGTTTTTGTTTTGTGCTGGTAATCAGTAATCACCTATTTTACGACGTCTACGTAACTTCTAGTAACTAGGTACCTACTCTTAAGGTCATTCGATGTCATCTTGAATTTGGTTATGTTTTCTATTTTAATTACTTGATTGTGAAATTGACCGCGAACCGGAAGACGATGCGTTGGAAGACCTCCCACTAGGTAGACCGATGACCTGGTGAAGGTTGCGGGAATCCGCTGGATGCGAGTCGCAAGGGACCGGTCAATGTGGTGACACTTGGGGGAGGCCTATGTCCAGCAGTGGACGTCTTTCGGCTGAAATGATGATGAATGTGAAATTGTCAAAACATGTATAAGTTTCCAAGTATAATTTAAGAAATTTAAAGCGCATGCATGCATAAAAATTTCTAAGAATTTTCGTATACGTATTTTTCTAATGTTTTAACATACTTAAATAATAAAACAAATAGTTGTGTGTGGTTCTTGCTAGAGTGTTAGGACGTAGGATTTTCAGCTGTAAGTTGTAACATCCCCAAAGTAAAAATAACCGATCGTTTTTTCATCACATTTTCTTCTAACAGGTTTAAATACAAGGATGAATATGAAAAGTTCAAGCTGATCCTCAGCGCGATAGCCTTCGTGTTAGCTGTTGCGAATCTTTACATAGATTTCAGGTAATTAAGAGGTTTCACATTAATAACAACTCAATAAAAAAATATTGTAATTAACACTGCATAGAAACTGCAGTGAATTGTCGATTTAATTGCCTATGATTTAGGGCATAATTTCGTATGTCTTATTTATTGAATTCGTTTGATTTGAGTGTGTCTGATTTGCGTTTGATGACTAATTAGTAATTACTGATTCACATGTAAATAAATGTGCATGAATTTTATTTCAAAACTAATTTCAAAGTTCAAAGTCAATGCAACGGCTTGTCAATACAAAGATTGATTTTGCGATGCAAGCTATACATTCTCAGTATAGCATGCCCTCGCTTTGTGTTGATTTCCGTACAATGAGAGATCTGCATAAACTGTTTTTTTTTTATGGCTTGATTGGTTGCCGTGGGGGACAAGTTCAAGTTAGAGTAGTAACTTCAAAAGATCATCAAATACTTACTTAATTATTACTTTTGTTGTAATCTTGTTAGATATTAGTTACTTGTAGTATGATATTTCATTTCTATTATATTAAGTATACCAATCACGTCTACAAATCCCTCCTTAATTTAATTTGACTCTTTAACCGGGAAAACTAATATCTTCTATTTTATCTTAGGCCATTACAATTAATACTGTTGTTCCTCCTGGTATGGTATTACTGCACGCTGACCATTCGCGAGAGCATCCTCAAGGTGAACGGGTCTCGGATCAAGGGATGGTGGCGCCTCCACCACTTCATCTCAACCGTTGTCGCTGGTATACTGCTCATCTGGCCGCAGAATGAACCATGGAATATGTTCAGACACACGTTTATGTGGTTCATTGCTTATATCAGTAAGTATTTGTGGGTGTTTTTTCATTCCAAAAAGTAAATGTTACACAAATATCTTAATAAAAGGAAGTGAGTCAAAAAAGAGATTTCGTAATGTATAACACAGAACATTAAAGTACAACAGCTAAATTATAAAAAAAAAACTAAATTGGATAACACTTTTGTCGAGAACTGTACTTCGTCATTGGCTTATAGTTAGTCTGTAGGATCTACTTTTGATGTTTGTTATCTGTACAATATGAATTGTAATAAAAATCGATATCAGTTTAGTAGGGATAGAATTTAAATTAACTAATACCTAGATAGCATACAACTGCATAAGATTCGATTATATCTTTTTAGTAGACTTTTCCTTTTGAAATTATAGCATGTCTCGGCTGAAAGGGGAGAATGGAAGAAATAAACTTGTTGCCCCGACCCCTACTAAGTAATACGGGACAAGGTTCAGGACGATGACGGTGTCACCGTTTTTCGTATTTTATTTTCAGAATACTTGACAATATAATACCCATACATTACAACTCCTAAATATGCGTAATTTTCATGAACGCTCGTAATGTGTATGTAAGTAGGTAATCTAAACAAAATTGTCCTCTCACTGACCATGACTGATGGTCTGAGCCTCGGAGCTAATGTCATAACCGCTGTACTTGATTGGTAAAGTAGAATTATGTGATGTGTAGGCGAATCTCCTGGCCCGTACTCGCTACTCGGTCGTCACTAAAAGATTGCACAAGACTAAATGTGGGTAGCGCAACGTGACTTTTTCCCCTCCGAACGGAACTTGAAATTTATTCGGCTTCGCAAACTGGGGACCGGGGCTTAAAACTTTTTATAAAATATACCTACTTAGAAAAAGAAAACCGATTCTTTGCAGAAGTATTACGAGTTTTAAGCAATCTTAATTGAGTTTTTAGGAAATCCGAATAGATAATAATGCTACATATATTTTGTGTGTGTTTTACAGGTGTAGTCCAATACATGCAGTTCAGATATCAAAGTGGAGTACTGTACAGGCTAAAGGCTTTAGGAGCGCGGCATAATATGGACATAACAATAGAAGGATTCCACTCATGGATGTGGCGGGGACTCTCATATCTACTGCCCTTCTTATTTGGTGGATACGTGTTCCAACTTTACATCGCTTACACATTGTACAGTCTCAGTTATCACCCGGATGCCACATGGCAGGTATGTACATGATTATATTTACATTTATTACCTCTATTCTGTGCTCATACTCGGTTATTGCAAGTTACGTGTATAACACGAGTTATAGATAGGAAATGTCGGAAACTGAAATTGTACTAAGACTGTAAACTCTAAGACTCCCATTGCTATGCCATTAATTAAACAAATTAATAGTGTTTTGAGAGCTGGCTTGAAAACAGTAACTTTGTCAAGAACTGTGTACCTACTACTTACTAATGTTTCGAAGAAGAAGTAGCAACCCGTTCTCAATACAACACAGTAAAGCAATAGATAACGGCGATAGATCGCGACGATTTCCTATCTGTTTTTGGTTGTGCAAATGAATCAATGCACATTGATAAATAGTCTTTCATGTCTCTGACAAAAGGGATAAGTCGACGTTAAATGATTGTATTGATTCAAAACAACAATAATATTCTTATGTAATAACCATAATAGAATAATATATAAAACGCATGTCCTGTAACAAACCGACAACAGATCCCAGCATTAAGTTTATCATTCCTGACGATTGGCATCGGGAACTTCGCGACGACACTCATCGTGATTCCTCAGAAACTCAACGAGCAGGTACAGTGGAACTGAAACGATTGGACAACGCAACGCGTCTGACGCGCACCGCACGCTGTGTGATGTAGTGACGTAGACATGTAGACCTTTCAGCATATAGGCTGAAGATGACGGTTCCTGTGCCAGTCCCTAAAATACTAAAACTGTCACTGTCACTTTTGACAGATGGTACACTTACACACACATGTGAAACAATAATAATAATTTTACTGTTACACTAGAATATCAGGAATTTATACGTGCCGTCTTCAGTTTAAATGCTTATAAGTAGATAATTAAATTACGGAAAGCATTTGGTTTATGTCATATTAGTAAATTTTACGATTAAATCTCAAGAATGACGCAACCAAATGCTACTCCGGTTAGTATGGTTTCAGACAATCTTAATAAAATGGTTTTCATTTGTGTTTCTACGAGTTGGTATGCCTGAAAATGTTGGAATTATAAAATTTCGAGTGAATAAAAATGATTGTCTGAAAGCAGACTTAAAAATGTAGCTCTGATAAGTCATGGTATCGTTTAATTAATTAATTTATAGTTTAATAACACCCGGGATTCTGTAAGACGCTCATCAGCTAACTTTGACAGCCTATTGTTAGGTAGGTACACCTTTTTCTTATTGATTGAAATAGCCTGTTTTAGACCGGATGTGTCTAAGTCAAATTGAAAATCCATAATATTCTGCACCTTAGAATATTCAATTAAATAAATATTAAAGATTAGTGTTGTCAATGTATTGAGGTCAATATTATGAGGAGGTCGTGGCTAAATAATAACCACCGCTCAGGCCGATCTTTAGGTTAAGCCGATGGGTGACCCTTACATACCGAGTTTCGTCCGTGCCTCGGAAAGCACGTTAAGCTGTTGGTTCCGGCTGTCATTTGTCCATCTTTGGCAGTCGGTAACAGGTAGTCAGTGGCCCAAATAGTCTGACAACCAGTCTTACCAAGGGGTATCGTATTACCCAGTATTAACTGGGTTGTGGAGGTCAGATAGGCAGTCGCTCCATGTAAAATACTGGTATTCAGCTGCATCCGGTTAGACTGGAAGCCGACCCCAACATAGTTGGGAAAAGGCTATGCAGATGATGAGTGTTGTCAATGTATATGAGTGTCATCCTGAACTTCGACACTCGTTGTCAATGGATAAAAAGTTAGTAACCGTATTAGTCATGTTAGTTCCTACTTCCTATGATCGAGCTCTTTTGGATTCAAAGTGATTCTAGAGTACCTACTGCAGTTTTTACTACACGTTCGCCTTATCAGAGCTACGCTGTCGAAACAAACTCGAATGCATTCTTAGTGTGGATGTTTTGGACCCGTGGACCAATTTGTTCCATCATAGTTTGTAGAACCTTAGATTTTATAAATATTTTATTTTCCGGTGTTTCGTAAAATTCTTCCAAATATATTAGTAGTATTTATTTAATATTCATCTCTTATATGTATAAAAAAATATTCACACAATAAAAATTATGATGAATGACTGACGTTTAAGCGAACAATTTACGAACTATTGGCAAAATTTACATTTCTCAAACTTTTATTTGAATTAAATTTCATTCAAGTTAGTAACTTGGTAAACCTCACCAAGATCGGGGGCTATTACACATAAAAACGACAGAGTAATCATTTTGACAGAATATTAATACCTACTTATAATTTACTTAATCATAAGAATGCCACTAACACTTCACTAAAATATTAATATCTGTATATAATGTGAAGATAGTTTATATTATTTATTATGTGTACTTTTCTATTTTCAGTAAATAACTGGACTTCATTTTAGGCCTATTCGTTTTATACGGAGTCTGTATTAAATGGATTTGTGTATATTATTTCTGCACATTATAATTATTTAGATAAAAAGGTTTCATCTGTACATATTTAAGTATTTTTATTGAAATATACCTATAATAATTTTGCGTTTAATAAATTATTTAAGTAATATAATTTGGAATACGAACAAATTTTGTGCCAAAAATGTATTTTCTGTTTTGCTTTAACTTTTTGCTTATGAATGTTGTTTAAAAATATGCATTTTCATAAGTAGGCTTTAGCTTTTGCTGATAGCTTTCCAGCCCGCGTAGCATGACCACCGTAGACACGACAGAGAGTCGACAAACCTTCTGTTCATCTGTCATTTTGTCGATTCAATGACAGATGAACAAAAGATTTGTCGAGTCTCTCTCGTTTCTCGGTGGCCATGCTAAACGGGCAGATATAGCTCCCGTAGTCGGGTAGTGTTCGATTTGTTTCTTTTAGCTCTGATATGACCTCGTTTACATAGCTCAGAAGCATGGCCGATTGTAACGTCTAAGTGAAATAAATACACGTACAATTATAGCATATTATCTATGTGCATCAACACCTACATGCAATTAAAAAACCATTTCAGTTTACGAGTGAATAAACCTTTTATCTAGATCGTTAACATATCAAATTAAACAACAGTTATAAAAAGGACATTATGAAGTGCTTGCATACTTAGGTACTATTTATTTGAGCATGTTTAGTTCTGTCTGAGTGCTACAACTAGTTTTAATAGTTTTATATTTTGTCACTTGGTGGAATGATAAACAAATGGGAGTAAGACAAAATTTCGCCATCGATAAAAATTGACCAGACTGTTTCATTAGATAGTGGTTTCCATGACTGAAATAAAATAAATGCTGGAGTAATATCTTTACCAGCATCACTCTCTTTTTTAAATGTTATGAGGTGTTTTTTTTCTTTGTTTATCTGTACCATTTATCTTTTTGTTATAGACTCGTAAGACCTTTTCAATGACATAATGTCCGATCGATGTTTATCGGTGGCGATCTATGCCCAGCCGTTACAGAGCATTTTTTCCTTATTTATAAAATGTAAGTACCTATGCATTTCTTAAACTCCAAGTGACATTAAATCGCATTTTATACCTGTTTTTTTATATAAAATCTGTTCAGAACGTGAAGCAGAAGCAATGCAGGTAGTAAAATAATTGCCTTTTCTCAGTTGTGCTATGCTAGCTTTTTTATTTGTCAGCGTAACATTGTAAAACCCGTTAGATTGTAATATATCTAGCGAGATTTTAAACTCGCGAAAGATTGTCAAACGAACATACTATAAAAAAAAAAACAACTCGCGCGGTGTGGAGGAGGGGGAGGGAAAGAGGGGTCCCCCTGCCCCTTGCCCCATGGTACCACTCTCATGAAAAGATCATGTACCATTCCTGAGAAATATCCTAACCTCAAAACACTTAATATTCCCCTAAAAAGTGAAGTCGACTGTCTGCAAGGTTTAAAGGAACCTAACTAACCTAACGTAGGGATGCCCCAAGTCTCGATTATGGGGGCAGAGATACTTCCGTCGCATGCATTTGACAATATTACGGTTTCACTTCGATAGATAACAATCTACCGAAAAATAATGCGTTATATTGTACTAGCCAATGCCCGCGGCTTCGCCCGCGTAAAATTATATACTAAAACCTTCCTCTTGAATCACTATCTATTAAAAAAACCCGCATCGTATTACATTACATGCGTAGGTTTAAAGATCTAAGCATACATAGGGACAGACAGACGCGGCGGGAGACTTTGTTTTATAATATGTAGTGAAGTGATAGTGATAGTGAAGCATTACGTTCAATTGACAATATTTCGAGAGATTACAATCTAACGTGTTTGACAATTTTACGGTGACATATTATTTTTATGGATCTGACCTTACTTCTATATTTTATGTGAATTCAGTTATTGTAAGTAGTGAAAGGCACAAATAGTTCATTTTAGATCTTGTGTTGTGAGTTATGGTCAAAATCGATCAGTTTTATACTATGCCAACGACATCACACTATTAGTCCAAATGTTTTTACAAGGGTAGGTACCTATCTAGAAAAATAAGAATGTCATGTCAATTTTATCGAACATGTAAATTATGAACATAAATATATAAGCTGATGGATTATTTATAACTAGACGAGCCGTCCTGCAGTAATAAATAATGGTTATTATAATATTAGTGTGTTAACATTTTATCAAACTTGTAACAGGACTAGTCATTTTCTAACACCGCCGATTAACTGTTACATTTACGTTGAAAATCTTGCACGGTGACTGACTGCCAAATGTTATCGCTATGTTGTGAAACACCGATATCACAACAATTATTTTAATAAATAATCGTAACAGGTAACTGTTACTGAAATCGTACTGCGATACATGTTTTATGATGCAAGATTATAAAGAGGAATACCTCGACAGGCTATGTACACAACAGAGTGAATATTTCGTGCCTTGATCAAACAATAAACTATTCGTAATTTAGTGATAATGTTGTACTTATGCTTTGTATATTCGATTAATTTATAATGGTTGTTTTTAGCTCTTATGTAATGGATGTTATTTATTTGAATGCATTGATGAATAAATTTGTTTTTCAGCTACATTTGCATTTTGAAATTTATTTTTTATATGTATTTTGTTTGCACCATTCGACAGATATCTTACCTGGCGGCTTTATTTCTTACATTGCACTCTCTCAACATGTACACAATATTCGACACCTTGCGCAAGAAAATGCAAGGAGGTTTGAAGCTACGGTACAAATTACGTGCAATTGCCTACCGTCTATCCAATGAGCTCGCCGTATTGGTACGTGCATGATGTATCACTTTTATTAGCGTACTTTGAACTTCCTATTCTGAACTAATCGCTCGTGTTTACTTTATCGTACGATGAGTCTTGAGTAAAATAATGCCGACTTATTGGCCGATTCCGAATATTACAAGGTCAAAGCGCATTGTATGGTCATGATTTCAGAGCTAACTTTTCGTCTTGTATCATTACGACTGATTATGTCAGATTGGGAGCTTTTGGGTTAGGAGGTTGCAGGCGATTTCAAAATCGCTTTAATCGTATTGTTTGTCAGTTATGTCCACGTCTTGTTTATTTCCGTTTAGTATTAAAAGCACCGTACCGTCGCATAATCAATGATGAATTACTAAAAAACACATAGGTAATCAAGAATAGCAGCGGTGGCCCAGTGGTGGTGGCGGCCTCGACTTACGAATAGTAAGTCGTGGGTTCGTAGCCAGGCAGGCGCATTACTTCGTGTAATTTATTTCATCACTGCACTCGAAAACGGTGAAGGAAAACATCGTGAGGAAACCGGCATGTCCTAGAACCAAAAAATCGAAGACATGTGACATATTGTACAAACCCGCACTGGGCCCGCGTGGTGGATTATAGCCCATACGCAAAATACGCGCTTTGACGTGGAGTTGCGGACACCAGCCCGCTATACAATACAATAAATAATCAATGATGCTAATTGAAAAAATGTAGATTTTAACTTTGTTCCGTTAAAGATGTTAATTAAATAAATAGACTTCAATTATTTCACCTTCTTTAAGAAAGTCAAAGTAATAACAGCTTCTTAATATTCATTGAAAATACTTATAGTAAGTAATACAAACCGTTACTGTTGGCAAGGCAATACTGACAGGATATGAATAGTTCAAGAGCTTGAAATGTCCATGTGAGTAAGGTGCTGGTAAGTAGGTACCTACCTACCTACGTTTTGGGCAAGTGTTGGCAACATGGATAAATACATACCTATTTGTATTGTACTGGATATTCTTTAAAAACGATAAAAAATACAGTATGTTTATTTATCCATGTTAATATTTGTATGTTTGGGTATTACAATGTTGTTGCGTTTCCATTAGATTTCTGTTTTTTCTATTGTTTTGCTGTATGTGCTAGAGTAGTTTGTGGCGGGTGGACTTTGGGTCGTGCTTGGCATTGAAAAAGAAATAATTAACCATATACCTGGCTTAAGCCAAAGTACACTTGATCCCTGCTGTACTGATAATCATTTTCCTGCACTTATCCCAATTTATTCGGGGTCGGTGAAGTATGTCTTCTATTTAATTCGTAATTTCAACAGTCACCTATAGGAGGTGCCATGTCGTCCTTCACACAGTCCATCCATCGTTTCTTTGGTATTTCTCTACTTTTATGGCCACATCTACTTACATTCATTCTCAAAACTTTTCTTACGACAATTTCCTCATTCCTCCGCAACACATGTCCATTCCACGATAACCGATTACCACAACTTTTCAGTCACCGGCGCCACATTACCACAACTTTGCAGTCACGTAACTACGTATTAATTCCTTATTTTATCCATTCGCGTTTACACCACACCACTTTACGGGGGGACACCTAAATATTTTGCAAT
The DNA here is from genome assembly GCA_950022955.1 of Xestia ashworthii. Classification (NCBI taxonomy): domain Eukaryota; kingdom Metazoa; phylum Arthropoda; class Insecta; order Lepidoptera; family Noctuidae; genus Xestia; species Xestia ashworthii. The sequence continues at coordinate 8,364,329 of OX465562.1, read as the reverse complement.
GTTGAAATATCCAACAGTGCATTTTAGGTGTCTGCTGGAGTGCCGTGAAAACGTGAATGAATGATACTTATTTCTTTTTCTATGACATAGCACCTAAGCTAGAGAAAAAAAAATATAAATTCCTTAGTTTACCGTTGTTTACTTGACCTACACGTTAGATACAGGGCGTAAACCACCTCATCACAAAGCCGTTAACCAAGCATTCTGTATATCAAACTAAGTAACTTCATGCAAAAATTATTGCTGGGAAACAACTTTTTTTGAGGTTATAAATCATGTTTTGTGAATTGTGGTAGAACTCAATGTAACGCACTTAAAGCATTGTGCTGGTGGATGGATTAAGTACGGGGCTCGTGGAGGTGTTAAAAGTCAAAATCATACAAAAAAAAAACTTGTATTTAAAAAAAAACTTGTCAAAAAGTTGTAACTTTGACCCCCCATATCTCCGTAACTAGAAGGTTCCCAGGTATGGTGTAGAACAAAAAAATGATCGCAATGATGGGGAGAACAAGTGCCTTTCGGCTTCGTGAAGAGGTGTTTTACACCCTTTATTTTACTTTGTTTTCTCTATAAATTGGTTGTTGCATGTCATTATGTGTTGTGGTCGGTTTGGTTTAAAATACATATTTTGTGTGTGTAATCTAATGGATAACATGGTATTTCAAAATTAATATTTGTCAATTACAGGAACAAAAATGGCGACAGAATAAAGTGGAAACGAAATCAGATTAACTTTATCTGGCCTATATTTTAATGTGATTTACTAACGAATGTATAAAATAGATTGATGGATAATTTATATTTTCATAATTCATGGTGTTTAAATCTGTATAATGGCGTTATTTCTCTAATGTAAATAATATAGTTATTTAATAACTTGTTTGGCTTTTTATTAATCTTGTTACTGATGTGGTGTGGGAGTTTACTATTATATACCTACCTACATTACCTAACTGCCTGAAATCTCTTTGACCTAATTATTCTTTGACAAGGTCACCGACGTAGCCCGAAGAATTGCTAAACTTAAGTGGCAGTGGGCAGGGCACATTGCTCGCAGAACGGATGGCCGTTGGGGCCGAAAAGTTCTGAAGTGGGGACCGCGAACCGGAAGACGATGCGTTGGAAGACCTCCCACTAGGTGGACCGATGACCTGGTGAAGGTTGCGGGAATCCGGTGGATGCGAGTCGCAAGGGACCGGTCAATGTGGCGACACTTGGGGGAGGCCTATGTCCAGCAGTGGGCGTCTTTCGGCTGAGATGATGAAAGAGATTACATCATTCCTACATATTTACATACCATTTGACACTTGGTGAGTATCCAGCATAATATGCCCTGGCTTCCTTCCGAGTGTCTTTCTAAGGAAAATGGTGGATAGTTTGTAGATTTTGCACCCTAAGTTTTTAGAAGTTCCATGCACATTGTCGCTACCATGTTATTAATTCTTCCAACAACAAATTTGAAAACAGCAATAGCATATGTATTTTTCTATCTCAGGTTCGATTCCTGTACGGACGATAATTTAAATAACTATGTTGATCAAAGTTCCTTCTTGTCAAAACGTCTTGTAGGGGATGTCCAATGTCCATTACGTACGTGAGGCGTGGTCGAGCCGAATCTCACGAGGGAGAATAATTAAATAAACATGTTTCTCCGCTAAAATATGCGTGAATCCTACAGAATAATACTCAATAACAAATATTCAATTAAATAATGAACGGGATTTATATTATGACTAGCTGACCCGGCAAACATTGTTTTGCCATGTAAATTACATCTAGTTAAAAAAAAATGTTAGGGGTGGATAACCCTTATCACATAGGGGTATGAAAAATAGATAGTAGCCGATTCTCAGACCTACTGAATATGCATATAAAATTTCATAAAAATCGGTCAAGCCGTTTCAGAGGAGTATGGTAACTAACACTGTGACATGAGAATTTTATATATTAGAAGAAAGAAGATTCTGCTAAAGCGGCCATTTTAGGCCCGCTTTACGCTCTACACACATGAACGTTTTTACAGTAAAAACGGAATTTAAAAAATCTTACAGTCTGATTATCCAAAAACAGCTGTCACTGTGACATGTTCCCATACAAAAAATGTGTCTTAAACAGCCGGTTTTAGATAATCAGACCGTCATCTTTTGGGTGAACATGGATCTTAGTGATACTTCAAACAAAGGTTTCCATTTCAATTTAAAAGAAACATGAATTTTCTTCTTATTTTTATATTATTAGTAATGCTTCATATTTACAACATATTTCATACTTACGCCTAATTAATAAAATAAATTATACAATATTGTATGTATGCATTACAAACAGTGAGTTTAAACAAATCTGGAAAATTTACAAAACTATTATTACTAGGACTTGGCTTTGTGCAAGAATTTACGTCTAAATGGATCAGTCAACTTTTAGCTAAATATTTACACACGTCAATTACTTATATGCTATTCGTCTGGTTCATCTGCTGAACTGTAACCTTCATTCTTATCACCCTCATGATCAGAATCCTCCCTAGCCTCGTTCACTTCTACTCGAGGCTTCTTTACCAAGAGACCTTGCTGCTGTAGCCTTTGTATAGCTTCTAAAGTAGTCCGTTTCATAGGATTTGATTGAGGACTTGATTCGCTGGACTGCTGTTCTTGCACTTGAGATTGTTTGTGTTGACTAGCCATTATTTTTACCCCACTTTTATTACTAAGCCTACCCACCTGTTGGGAAGTAGCTTTTACTTCGGACTTCGTTTGTTTCGCAGTCATCACGGAATTACCTTTGACTATCTTTGTTGTTGTTGTAAAATTTGAACTACTGGTGTGTGAGGCAGAGGTGAACTGCGCAGTGCCCTCACTCCCGCTACTGACAAAACTCGGTACATCTGATACAGGTATCAAAGACTCCTTTGGTTTCTTGAAACAACTGAAAGGTCCGCTCACATCTTCGGTGTTAGGCCTCTTTGCAGTTGCCGTAGCCACCATTGCCGTGGGCGAAATCTTTAGGGGTCGTCCTACCACTGGTTTGTTTAGACTAGGTGAAGGCGTTATTTTTTTTCCTACCGCCATTCTTGGATTATTGGGCCTCGCTAAATTTATACCGGTTCTCATAGGGACAATTTGCTTTGAAGGTCTCACGATATTACTGGCTGGCCTAATTTGAGATATCGCATTACTAGTTCTAGGCCCTAACATTGGTGGCGCATGTCTAATAACAACACCTTGAAGGTTTTTGGACTGGCTTGGTCTAACTCCTAGGATTCGTTGTGTTGCCATTGCAGTATTTCCTTGAAAACTGTTTCGAACTTCATGTTTCATGGTCTGGTTGACTGTTTTTATAGTTTTGGTAACTGTAGTTGTTATTTCTTGTATCATAGTTTTAGTTTGAATCGTTTTTACTGTCACTTCCTTGTTAACAGTATTTACTTGATTCATTGCAGATACCTTTTTATTCCAAGATTGAGCTGAAGTATGATCAACATTCTTTGAAATTCTATTGATAGACATATTATCACTTTGAAGTTGTTTTATAACTTGGTTCGTTGTTTTCGCTGATACTTGTTTTTTCTGTGGTGTTTCTACACTGTTTTGCGTCTGGGCTTGGTTAGCTTTCTCATCATTATCTGGTGTGCTCTTACTCAATGATTTTATTGTTATGCTTTTATTTATATTCTTTAAGTTATCTAAGCACAACGAATTGATTGTTGATTTCATAGATTGATTACTCTTTTGCACAGTACTAACTTTAATGTCAGATTCAAAGTCATGTTTGTCCTCATCTTCATTTTCACTGCAGGATTCTTTTGGTGACTCAACAATTGGATGATCATGATTCTTCATCTTTTCCGAGTCGTCGCCGTTGTCGCTGTCATGTTCCATGTTCTCATCAAGTTCTTTAATTTTGTCATTTCCTGGACAAGAGTCTGAATCGCTTGCTACATTCTCTTCCAATGCATTGAAATCTTGTGAATTTTGCTCTTCCGGTACCGGAAATTGACTAGGTGATGTGTTTCGAGACTTGATTGTAATATTTTTACATAAACCCTGTAGCACGTTTTTAAATGCGCCACTTCTATTCTGCATGTTAATGAGAGTGTCGATGTTAGATTCTTCTTGGAACTTGCTCTGGCTATTGTTATCTTCTTTTTCAATCTTAATATTTCTTACGGCATTTTCAATTTTAATATTTTTCTGAGATGATTGTTGATTCAAAGATTTAATTGTGATATTCTTACTTAGATTTTTGAGTGCATCCATAGATTTAGAATTGTGTGTTGGTGGTGGGGGTGGAGGTTGAGGTGGCTTACTGGTGTCTTCTTCGTCTTCAGAATCATCAATATCAAAAATTTCTATTATTTCTTCCTTTTTCTCTTCAGTTTCAGTAATTTTCTTGGTAAAATTGGCTTGTTTGACAGTTGAAGGTAGACAATTGCTCTTGCTCACTATTGGTTTAGTGGTAATATTTGTCAGCCTTCTTAAAATATTTGCATTAGATGTAGGCAGACTATCGGCCTTTTCAACTATGCCTTTGTTGGGAATATTTCCCACAGGTGATTTAGTAATTGGTGATTTTCCAGGCACGCATTTTCTTTCCTGACTATTCGAAGAATTTATAACCTTGCTATTAGGTTGAGGATCACTTGTTTCAATTTTAGGTTTCTTAATTGTTAATTTTTTATTGCAACTTATATCTTGTAATTTCAGGTTATTTGTTATTTTTTCTTTCATATCTATTTCACCATCTTCAGTTTCACTTTCACCAATATTTATTTTTGTTGCCAGAGATTTTATTGTAATATTTTTACTTAAAGTCTTTAAGGCATCTATGGTTGGGTTTTTTTCAATAATGGTATTTGGTTTGCTTAGACTTGCCGTATCAGTAGCGAGAGGTACACTAGAAGTTTCTTTATTGTCATTTTGAGGAGGTTGACTACTTGTTTCTGTCATTTTATCACTTGTAGGTCCTATTGATATGTTATTCCTATTTTGACTAACAGGCTTCACTGTTATTAGATGACTTAAATGTTTTAAACTAGTTAAAGAGCTGACTGATGCATTAAATACAGTGTCGTGTTTGCTGTTATTGTCTCTATTCTCTAGATTAACATCAGAATTCTTTTCGTTTTTTACACAGTTTTCAAAACCAGATTTCTCTTCACTATCTTCAATTTCTGTATCAGAATTCAATTGATTAGGTTCATTTTTTTCACACTCAGGGTCTTCTTCTGGTTTTGGTGAGTGATCAGAACCTGACATATCTGTTAATTTCTGAGTACTTTCATTAGTATTCAATATATTCTTAGCTGTGTCTTTGACCATATTAGAATTTACATTACTTAATTTATTTGACAATGTGTTATCGGCAGTAGCAATCACTGGTGATTTTTCTGATGTTTCAGGGGATAAACCCTTTGTGTTATTACCAACTGACTTAGGAATAGGTGTGCTTATTTTTTCAATATTATGATTAGGTTCATTTGGATTTTCACTCATGTCATCAAGTTCTGTTTCAGGCTCTTTACTGGGAATATCTTTAACTTGCTTTTCATTTGAAGTATTGGCATTTACTTTTTTCACAATTTTGATTTGATTATTACTTTGATTCATTAATTTAGTCAATACCTCACTTGAAGTTTCTATTTCTCGTACTTTATTTATATTGTGAATAGGTTTATTTAGAACATTTTTATTAGGCATAGAATTAGCAACTGGAAAGCCTTTGATTATTGGATTGCGACTAACTTTCTTCCTTACAACAATACCTGCCCTTTTTAATTTATCTAATTCTGCAGAAGTGACCATGCTGTTACTAGTTTTCTTGTTATTTTTAAGTTGTTTTGTAACTACTCGTGTGGGAACTTCCACTACGCCCTGGACGTCTATATCCTCACCAAACACGTCTTGATTCATACTTAGGAACTCATCGAGGGTAATAGCCGATTTCTTAGATTTTTTACGTTTCTTATGTTTTTTTGCTTTAACGGGATTACTATCTTCGGATTGGTCCATCGCCAACTCCAGGAACTTTTCCTGAAATGACAAAATGGGGGTAGTTACGATTAAAAGGCAAATTAAAGGCGCGTTCGAGGATGAGTGGAAAAAAGTTGTAAGTAATAAAAAAGTTGGACTGATATGAGAATACGACTCGATGTTGAGACATCACGGCGACCCGAATGGCGCAGTGGTAGTGAAGCTGCCTAACGTTCTTAAGGTCCCGGCAGTGCAAGTACGTAGGACTCGATAGGACTATAATAACTGTCAAATTTATCTAATCGAGTCTTACGTACTTGCACTGCGGGTTCGAATCCCGGTAGGAGCAAATGATTGTGTGATGGACATTTGTTTCCAAATCATGGATGTTTATATGTATAAGTATGTATTTACAAACAAAAAGTATGTATGTAGTATATCAACTGTCTGGTGTCCACGACACAAGCTTTGCTTAGTGTGGCACTAGATGGCGCTGTGTGTAACGTCCAGTGATATTTATACAACATGTCCCAAAATTCAACGATAAGCCAGCACCGGAGGATAGACCTGCCCATGACTACTCGGGGAAAAAAAGAAAAAAAATATATATCTCTTTTTTTTTGAAGTTATAAAAAAAAAGAAGAAATTCTTAAAAAAGTGAGACCTTTTATGATATTTTTCACTACCATGACCACACTTTTTTAAATATTTCTGTTATTTTTTTTTATAGGCAACCTGAATAGCACTGCTATCTACCACAATTCTTAAAAAATCCAGAATACCTCTAGTTTTTTCACGTAAATTAATGAAACTTAATTTATTCCCTAAATTTTTTGAAGATTTTTACTTTTAATCAACTTTAACTCATCGTGGTGTAAAAAAAAAGTATGAACACTACTATGGCAAGTTTTTTTATAAATTGACGCAACTAATCAAGATTCCAAAATGGTATAATACTCTAGGCAAACAAGTTTAAAAAAAAAATGTTCCTATTATTTCTAAACAGGGGCCAAATGACGGTCAGGTAATAAAAAGTATTAGTTCTTGGAAAATGTTTAATATTTAAATAAATGGTCAAACAATTTCTCATGTAATTTATTAACATTATAACCAATGTTCAAATTGTTTGCCACCAGCAATAATACATGCACGACATCGCCTTAAAAATGACCGTTTTATTTGTCTTGCATATCTTCTGCGATTAATATGATCCGCAGCCTGACTGATATTTCGACGAAGCTCGTCCAATGACGCAATGGGTTTTGAGTAGACCCTGTCTTTAAGACAACCCCAATAGAAGAAGTCCAGGGGGTTCAAATCGGGTGAACGAGGTGGCCATAAGATAGGACCAAGTCGCCCGATCCAACGCCCTGGATACTCTTGATTTAAATATTCTCGCACAGGGCGGGCATAGTGTGCTGGGCAACCATCATTTTGGAGCCACATGTTTTGGAGATCATTTAAGGGCACGTGGTCTAGCAATTCTTGCAAGTCATTTTGTAAAAAGTTTAAATAACTATTGCCATCTAAGTTTCCTTGTAACTCAAAGGGCCCAATTACTTTTCCATTTAATATGCCGGTCCATAAGTTAACCTTGAATTGATATTGGGATCTGTCTTGTCTCATCAAGTGCGGATTTTCATTGCTCCAACTATGTAGGTTGTGTAGATTTAAATATCCATCTTTCTTGCATGTTGTTTCATCCGACCATAGAATTTTGTCCAGGAATTGGGGATCTTCCCTGTGCCTTTGCAGCATCACACGGCAAAATGTGACTCTTAATGGATAGTCCCGCGGTAACAACGTCTGCACACGCCTGTAATGATATGGGTGAAGCTTATGACGTTGTAAAATTCGATGTGCAGAACTTTTCGGGATTCCTGTAGCTTCTTCTATGGCGCGTACCGAAGTAGTCGAATCATTTTCTATCTCATTGAGAACTTCTTCATCACGATCCGAACTAGGTCTTCCAGCGTTTCTCCTACTGGATGGCATACGACCCTCCGAAAACGCTTGATGCACATTAATAAACACTCGATAATCAGGATATCTTTGAGCATTTGGGTACCTTTCTCGATACAGTCTGCTAGCAGCGTTAGCATTGCATCGGGTTTCTCCATAGATGAGGTGCATATTTGCGTATTCCTGTGGTGTGTATGGTTGCGGCATGTTGATCGTTAAACAGTCCAAAATGCGCCAGAACTCCAAATCACAAAACTCACAATCGTAGTCACAAAACACACAATCGTAGTCCAAGATAATGCCAGGTCAGTTCAGTTTGCAGATCGATTCCAGTCCAAAAAGCCAAGCCAAAAGTCGTTAGTACGTACGAGAGCCACGTCAGTTGAATACGGAACGGTGCGCGCAGTAAACAAAGGAGCAGAGCGTACTGAACTGACTTGCTCTGAGAATAATAACAGCTTCTCTACCTGCCCTGTTGTTGTCTCTTTTTAACGTAAATATCTCTGTCTATCTATCTCTCTCTAACTTCTAAGGTATGTATGCCCCATTCAAATTCCTAGAAATTGTAACAAGAACCCACTACCTGCCCTGTTGTTGTCTCTTTTTAACGTAAATATCTCTATCTATCTATCTCTCTCTAACTTCTAAGGTATGTATGCCCCACTCAAATTCCTAGAAATTGTAACAAGAACCCATTTTGGGCACGCAGTGAAAGTGATTACTGTCAACTATAATTTAAGGAATTTGGTTCTTGTTTTGAACTAGTATGGATATTATTTTTTTGTGGTTGATTTTCCTAGAGTATTATACCATTTTGGAATCTTGATTAGTTGCGTCAATTTATAAAAAAACTTGCCATAGTAGTGTTCATACTTTTTTTTTACACCACGATGAGTTAAAGTTGATTAAAAGTAAAAATCTTCAAAAAATTTAGGGAATAAATTAAGTTTCATTAATTTACGTGAAAAAACTAGAGGTATTCTGGATTTTTTAAGAATTGTGGTAGATAGCAGTGCTATTCAGGTGCCTATAAAAAAAAATAACAGAAATATTTAAAAAAGTGTGGTCATGGTAGTGAAAAATATCATAAAAGGTCTCACTTTTTTAAGAATTTCTTCTTTTTTTTTATAACTTCAAAAAAAAAAGAGATATATATTTTTTTTCTTTTTTTCCCCGAGTAGTCATGGGCAGGTCTATCCTCCGGTGCTGGCTTATCGTTGAATTTTGGGACATGTTGTATTTATCACAATCTATTTGGTGTAAGTACTGATTATACGCATGAAACCTTCTCAATGATTGCTTTAATGGTGGAAACCTTATCAAAATTCATTGTAGAGCTAGGAACATTTAAACGGTCACACAGACAGGCATAAATATGGACTAATAACTCATAAGTGCATCATAATACCTAAGGTTAATCAGGATTTGAGATTTTTATAGTCATGTTTTTCTGAAAAATAACCTTGATGCTGTGACAGGTGAGAACGAAAGAAGAAGAAGGAGAAGGTCTGGATTTTAGCCCCATTAATGGCAGTAGTAGCTCTCTTATTACATGCTTACTTTAACTTAACTGGCGAGAAAAGGATGTACTATTAGGTTAGGTACACCTCTGCCTTAGCCTTCAGGGGTTACAGGAGTGATGTAATGTTACTCGTATATCCAGGGTTCGAAAATATCGGATATTTATTATACATATCAAAAAAGCGGATATTTATGATATATATCAAGTTTGATATCAGATATGGATGGATATAACATTGAACTTAATGTTTCAAAATGTTTTCACATGACCTTTACTCGTCAGAAGTCTATCATCGATTCCACTTATAAGCTTTACAATACCAAGATAGGCAAAGTAAACAGTATTAGGGACCTTGGTATTGTGCAAGACAGCAAGCTACTTTTCGATCAGCATATTGATTGTATAGTGAATAAGGCGTCAAGAGCACTTGGTCTTATTATGAGAACCACGGCATGTTTCCGATCACTAAAACCGATCAAAGTACTATATTGTTCGTTCGTACGCAGCCACCTTGAGTATGCATCACAAGTCTGGAACCCTCAATACGGGATCTACAAGTCTCGTATTGAGGGCATCCAGAGAAAATTTCTGAAGTACCTTGATTACAGGGCAAAACAAATATCTGTCGATTACGCTCACCGATGCAGAAGGTACCATTTTCTACCACTTGACCGTAGACGTCAAATTAATGACGTTTGCTACTTATGTAATATCGCGAATGGCTCAATAGACTGTCCTGAACTTCTGTCAAAATTAACAATGCGCACTAATCAGATGGGACTGCGACAGCGGCCACTTCTACATGTACCTTATGCGAATACTAATTATAGGCGTAATGCATACTTTCCGAGAGCCAGTCGCAGTTTTAATGAAGTTTCTTGTGATCCCGGTATTGACCTATTCTGCACCAAGGCAAGAACAGTAAGGAGACTCTTAGCGAAGCCATTTTTTGTACATGAAGCACCTGCTTAAATTAGCAACAATAGGATAAAATAAACCAACTTTAATTAATTGTAATATAAATAATAATGTAACAGTGCTAGGTTTTTGTAACTTTTGATTTAATTTTTGTATTTATCTGTGGAGGCTTGTTATTAGCAATTTAAGTATATATTTTGTTATTATGATGTTATTAGTCTGTAAGCTTTCCTAAAATGTAAAAAATAAATAAATAAAATAAAATAAATAAAATATAATGTGACTCAGGTTGGCTGGACAAATCTTCTAATAGCTCGCATTTTACTAGGTCAATAGGGCACTTTATGTGACGGCTAAACACCTTTATTTCAGAATTTGTGACACTACAGAATCTTAGATAATCGATCGAAAACGGGTCCAGCCATCTTGAAAAACCACTTTTCGCTGGTCTCTCAATCTCGGTAACGGAAGTGATTTTGACGACTTTTTGCATATCAACGGGCGTCACATAAGTTTGTGACAGGCATCGAGCTAAAAGTTTTGTGATACGTACAGTGGTTTAGTAGAGAAATGCAAAAAATCTGTGCCAGCCATCTTGAATTTAGGTATAAAACTTTTGGCTGGCACTTCCGAATCTCAATAACGGTAGCGTTTTCGAATATGGTTCCTTTACTAAAACTTGGTGACGCAATGTGTGACAGTAATAACGTTTGATTTATGGCGTCACATGCAAGGGTTTACGAGAAATCAATAAAAACCTAATGTCCAGCCAACCTGAGTTAAAGCTGGCTGGACACCTGTATCTCCGCTGGGCGCTGCCTGATGATCTACGACCTTCAAAATGTGTTCAAAATGTTGTGACGGGGACGATAATGTGATGACGAATTCTGATGTGTCAAATATTGCCACTGGGATTTCCACGCCGTCTTTTATATCCCAGCGAAATAAAAGACAAAGACTATCAAGTGAAGAACAACTTGCTTCTTTTAAAGAAGAGATCAAAATCATGCTTGTCGAATGGAAAGATACCCAAAACAGCCTGCTGAATAAACTTGTCGCCGAGCTTTCAGAAATTAAGAAGCAAAACACTGAAATAAAACATTCTAATGACGAAATTGAAAAAAATTTGAAATGCGCAAAAATGTTGTAAATCTAGAGGGTGAACGTAAGCAACACTTGTTAAAGATAGCTATGCTTGAATCATCACTTGAAGATATCCAAACAAACTCAAAGTCATCGTCTATTGAATTGAGAAATATCCCAATATCATCTGAAAAGGAATCAAAAACCGATCTAGCCAAAATTGTCCAAAATACTTGCAAAGCACTTGATGTAAATGTGCAGGAAGCAGCCTTAAGAGATGTTTTCCGAGTAAACTCGAAGTCAGGAAAAGGTACAATTGTTGCTGAATTTACTTCTGTCATATTAAAGCACAATGTCATTCAAGGAATCAAGTCTTACAATAAGCATCATCCAAACCAACGCCTTAACTCGAACGATATAGGATTCCCTGGACAGCATTCTCCAATTTATATATCCGAGGCTTTAACAAGTAAAGGTCGTCGTCTATTTTTCGTCGCAAGAGACGTAGCGAAGACCAAGGAATACAAATTTTGCTGGACGGCTTACGGCAAAATATATCTCCGCAAAGACATCGGGGCTCCTCGCATTGAAGTAAAAGACGAATCTCAACTAGCTACTCTCCGAAACCACATTTGACTAGGGTTAGTTCTGTGTTTACTGTTATTTTTAGTTTTTCATGTACCTTTATTTTTAGTTTTAGCCTTACCCTTTTGCTTAGTTTCTTGTTTATTGCATTGTTTAGTTTCGTGCTCAAAATATTGCTTAGTTTTTTGTTCTTGCGTTATTTGTTATGTTGCTCATCAGTTTGTGTGGAATATTAGATCTACTTTCCATTACATTTTAAACCCTTCCTTGGTATGGACACAGTTACTTATCTTACGACAAAATTTGCCATGTCAAATGGTTATTAAAATAGTATTTCATCCGATCAAGTCACCAGAAATTCTAAAACAAAATTCGATTCCACAACTAATAATAATTTAGTACATGATATAGACAATATCTCTGCTGGGCCATCATTTTTATGTGATCCAGAATCATCTGCGTCTTTCTTGACATCCGATCTAACAACTAAAAACCATTTAAATATTTTAACCCAAAATATTAGAAGTATTACAAAAAACTTTTGCCAATTTGAAGTCTTTTTAACTAGACTACAAATATCTTGTGAAATACTTATACTGACGGAATCGTGGAATTCAAAAGCTACGTACATCCCATGCTTAAAAAACTATGAGACCCACTACACAAAAAATAATCGTAATCAAAATGATGGTATTGTGGCATACACAAGGGAGGGACTCAGCTGTTCAGTTGCAGAAATACCTTTGACTGATGCTACTTGTTTAGTAATACAGATTGGCTCGGACACCGTCGTTATAGGTATCTACAGGTCACCATCATGTTCGAATATAGATAAATTTATAACGTCTCTAGATAGCCTTCTAAACACCTACAAAAATCACAATAATATAATAATTATGGGTGATTTGAACATAGACGTGAAACTGAATAATGAGGATCGTAATTCGACAGATTACCTCAATTTACTAGCTAGCCATGGGTTCCTTCCTGGCCATCTATACCCAACAAGAGAAAATAATTGCATAGATCACGCTATGGTCAAGACTAAGTTCTCCACAACTACACTTGTTCTTCAGTCTCTTCTGACTGATCACTCTCCGGTACTTTCCTGTGTTACATTAGAACATCCAATTAAACCATTAAAACCAATGACTATGAACAAAGTTAATTATGAAGCGATTCTTACAGACCTAAAATCAATAAATTTCAGTTATATAATGGAATCTCAAGATGCGCATTGGTCTTCAGCGCAGTTACTTAACATCCTTAACACATCAATTATTAACAACACTATAAAATTACTAACTCCTAGAAGATTACACTGCATCAAACCGTGGATCACGCCAGGTTTGGTTCGCTGCATTAGGAACCGGGATCGCATGCACCTAAGATCTACTATTGAACCCAACAATGCTACTCTCGCTGTAACGTACAGTAGATATAAAAACTTTTGCAATGACTTATTAAAACGTCTGAAACGGAATTTTCTTGCAAATGAGCTTTACAAAAATGCCAAAAACCCTAAAATGACATGGAAAATAATAAACAACATCACAAACAGAGAAACTAAAAAACCACCGCCATTAGATCTATTAAAAACAAAAAATACCCCAGAATTAGCCTTACAAGGTATTAACCTTTATTTTACTAACATTGCAAAACAATTAGCTTCAAAGATAGTTCCGTGTTCGGATCAAATTGAAGAGTCTTCTATTTCACCGGTTAACTCTATGGTCATGTTGCAGGCAACTGAGGAAGAAGTTGAGTCTATAATTATTAACTTAAAACCTGATAGCGCAATGGGTTGGGATGGAATTTCCACAAAAATAATCAAAATGACAAGAAACATTATTGTACCACTTTTAACTCGTATTGCAAACCTTTCAATACAGACTGGCGTCTTTCCTAATGTATTTAAAATATCGGTCGTCCATCCTGTTCACAAGGCAGGAAGCAGAGACTGTGTCAGTAATTACCGCCCCATTTCAGTGTTACCAGTGCTGTCTAAGATCTTGGAAAAAATTATTAATAAGAGACTACTTTTGTACTTAGAAAAACAACAAATTTTAGCCCACAATCAGTTTGGATTTAGAGCAGGCAGGTCGACAGCACAGGCAGTCACTGAACTTACTAACCTCGTAGCTACTCATATTGATAGCAAAAATAAATGCCTTGGAGTATTCTTAGACCTGGCTAAGGCTTTCGACACCGTCTCTGTTCCAATACTAATCAAAAAAATGGAAAGAATTGGTATAAGGGGCAAGGTACTAGATTTGTTTATAGATTATCTAAGTAATAGATCACAACGAGTTACTATAGACGGTCTCTACAGTCCTGACGCGGAAGTATCATTTGGGGTCCCACAAGGTAGCGTTCTTGGCCCTACCCTTTTTCTAATTTATATTAATTCCTTATGTAGCTTAACGTTACAAAACTGTAAAATGTTTACATTTGCTGACGACACGGCGTTAATATTTTATGGTAGTACATGGGATGAAGTAAGACGTTACGCTGAAATAGGTCTTCACAAAACAAGCAAATGGCTCAGTCAAAATTTACTTACGCTTAATATATCAAAAACAAAATTCATAACTTTTGCTAGTACGGAATTATCACTTAAAACAGCACAAAATTTAAAAATACAAATTCACTCTTGTCAAAGCACAACCCATCTACATACATGCGACTGTGGATACCTGGACAGGGTTAAAACAATTAAGTATCTTGGTATTCTCCTTGACGAAAAATTCACGTGGTGTCCATATATTGATCTGCTGGCAGGGAGAACAAGAAAGTTGATATATGTTTTTAAGAAACTAAGGCACGTGGCTGATACTGATCTCCGCAAAACTGTTTATTTTGCACTCGCACAATCTATCCTAACTTATTGCATCACGTCATGGGGTGGAGCACGAAAAACCCATCTTATTAAACTTGAGCGTGCACAACGCGCTTTGCTTAAGGTGATGAATTTTAAGCCGTTCAGGTATCCTACAGTCGATCTATACTCTGAGTGTGATGTTTTAACTATTAGACAGTTATTCGTTAAAGAAACCGTAATTCTTCAACATCAAAAGCTGAAATTTATTGATAAAACAACAATGACTTCTAGACGCATCGGTAGGGTGTGTCCTACGGTTCCATATAAATCAGTATTCATCGAAAAATTTCAATGTTATCTTGGGCCAATGCTGTATAACAAATTAAATAAAATTTTACAAATATATCCATTAAACTTACACTCATGCAAGAAGTGCTCTTAGGTCCATGTTCACCGAGAAGATAACAGTCTGATTATCGAAATACAGCTGTCACTGTGACATATTCCCATACAAAAATGTGTTTTAAACAGCTGTTTTAGATAATCAGACTGTTATCTTCTCGGTGAACATGGACCTTAATATCCTGGCTGAAATCTCAAAGCTATGAAAGCGTAGAAAAGCTATTTGCAATTTTGAAATAATTATTAAAATCCGGCAGACAGTATTGTTTTAAAAATAAAAATATCAATAATTTCACCAATAATAATTAACTTATCTATTTAAAAAATAATCAATTTCATTTTTTCGAAAGTTGCCTAAGTTCATACTCTTTGTTGTTTCTGTTGCGATTTAAGTCAAATGTAGGGTACTTAGAAAACAAAAAAGGTAAACAGTCATACGTTGACTTTAATAATATTTGATAGTAACTATCTACCCACATTCTAAGCTGAGCACATACATTTTTTTAGTAATATATTTCTACCTAGTAATGTTTAATCACACTATACTCATCTCTGATTGTAACAACATTGGAAGAGACTAACGTCTAAGATACAGGCTTGGCCTAGTTTAGACGTTAGGGTTCATTTTGATCTGTTTACTTACTTACTTATTGTACTTGTGTCAATATTGTGATGTATTATGTATTTCCTCGTTTTTTTTCAATAAAGATTATTATAATGATAACCTGAATTTGTGACGGAGAAACTTTGCGTAGTTTCAAAGATATTGATCATTTAAATTTTCCCATAAAAACATCCATTAATATTGTGAGGTGACCATATTTTTCACATAAAAAAGGATTTCTTTTTAATATACTAATCGGCCGGTAGCAGCCAAGCCTGCTTTGTATTTGATTTATCCGTGGGAATAAAAGGTTTTCCTGCAATAAAAAGCGTAAGTATGTGTTAATTCAAAATAATAATTGACTACCAGCGCTGCAAAAGAGAGCCCACTTGTATTTCGCGTTTAGTTCATTATCTTAGGTAACTGAAAATGAGAACTAAACTCGACAGTCTGCAGTGTATGTACTTTTCGACGTGTTATCACTAATCAGAGTAAGACAACTTTTAATTCATCTGCGGTAAGACAACAAATTAATAAGAGAAGATTCGACCAGTTGTCCTAGTAGTACCAACTTTAAGCAATAGATGGCGACACCAACATCAGCTATCATGGAAGTATTACATTCCGTTCACAGATATTTTGTACATTTTTTACGCAACTTATTGATTCAAAATCACCTAGCTAACTAAGTAGTACGTATTGTTACATCGGACCTACTAGAACATTCGAGAAAGCACGTGATTATAGTATGTGTGCGTTGGAATTTCCAGAGATTTCTATTATTATTAGTTTTAAAGTTTAGTAGGTACAAACTCGCGACCTCTTTATAAAAAGACATTAGAATTTCGACCGTACGCCTAGGGCATACGGTTCATATTTGTTTATTTTGTACAAGTAGCTAGTAATAATAATTACCTACCTACCTACTCTTTTGTTAGTGTTTTTTTTATGATCCTCTAGAATATTCTTGGTTATTCTGGTGTGTCTGTTGGCGAGTATAAATAGACCGCTCAGGGCCGCGACAGTCAGTCTTGTTTTGGCTACCATCGAAGCGAATCGAAGTGAACTTGAAGTGCGATATCTAAGTGAATAGTGAATAGTAGTGTATTGTAGTGTACTTGTGATTAAGTTTCAATTGTTTTGTGATTAATAAAGTGATTGTGTTGTTTAATCGGTAGTAATTAATTTATCTCATACCCAGCTCGTAACAAATTGGTGTCAGAAGTGAGAGATAAATTATGCCAATTCTACCAAAAGACGACACGGACGGTATCCGTACCAGAAGTCAGCGACAGCAGGACATGGACCAAAGGCGGTTTGGAGATTCTCCGACACAGACACCGGGTGGTGTCCAGCCTACGTCACAGCCAGTCGCTGGCCCATCCGCAGTTTCACCAGCATCAATGGCGCCAGACTTGTCTACTCTAATGGCGCTGCTGCAGGAACAGGGGCGCCAATTACGGGAGCAATTGCAACGAGACAAGGAGGAGCAAGCTCGCCGTCAAGAGGAGCAAGCCCGCCGTCAAGAGGAGCAAGCTCGCCGCCAAGAGGAGCAGGCTCGCCGATTGGAAGAGCAGTTACAGCGAGATAAAGAGGAGCAAGCTCGCCGTCAAGAGGAGCAAGCTCGCTGTCAAGAGGAGCAGGCTCGCCGGTTGGAAGAGCAGTTGCAGCGGGACAAAGAGGAGCAGGTCCGTCGCCAAGACGAGCAGATGCTCCTCATAAAGGAGCTTCATGCAACTTTCGGCAAGGACCTCAAGTTGATGAAAGATCAGGTCCACTAGCACGAGAATCGCATCTCGGAGGCCGAAGTTAAGATTGCTGGGGTGCAGAAGGCTTTGGGCGAACTGAAGACTGAAGGTGGAACTGTAGCTTCAGTGATTGTTGCACCTTCTTCGCGTGGTTTTAAAGTGCCTCCATTCGACGGCACATCTTCGTGGTCGGCCTATAGAATCCAGTTTGAGGCCGTCATGAAGGCGAATGGATGGACCAAACCACAAGCCATGACCGCGCTCACCTTGGGCCTCCGAGACCAGGCCCTAACCATTCTCGAGGCACTCGGCAAGGATGTAACCTACGAGCAGCTGCTGGAGGCGTTGGTGTCCAGATAAGGCGACGCGCACCTGGAGCACGTATTTCGTGCTAAGTTGAAGGACCGTGTTCAACGTAGTACCGAGAACCTACAGCAGTGGGCTCTGGAAGTTGAGAAGCTGGTTCGAAAAGCATACCGGTCTGCCCCTGCCCTGATCGATGGAAATCTGGTACAGGCGTTCGTTGATGGAATACGTGACTTAGAAGTTAGAGCCGCCGTGAGACTTGGGCATCATGAGACATTGAAGGACGCCTTAGCCCATGCCTTGGAAGTAGAGGCAGTGAGGCAAGACCACCGAACACACAACGTCAGGGAGATTATGGCATCACCTGTACACGACCGTGCGCAAGGTTACAGCCCTAGCTGTAGAGAAAGGGATCATCTTCGGCCAAGTTGTTCGAAGCAAGTTGTGGCATCACCTGAGCGCCAGCGTCCGCGACGGTACAGCCCTAGGTGTTACACTTGTGGAGAAAGGGGTCACCTTCGGTCGAACTGTAAAAAGCGAAGCGCACCTAGAGAAGATCAATCTCAGCAGAGAAAAGCGACTGAGAAGACTAGTCAGCAACAGTGGAGAAAACACAGCAACACAGACGAACTGACAAGAAGACCTTTGCCCGAAGATTGTAAGCACAGTTCCAGACAGAAGTCTAAGGAAGTGGTGCCTGTGAGGATGCTAAGAACGGATCTTAGCGATGAATGGAAGGTAACTATACAGCAGGCTCAGCACAATGACTCGGACGTCAAACCGATCTTCGAGTGGATCAAAGCTGGTGTTCCTAAACCCAAGTGGAGTGATGTGGCTGCGATGAGTTCCATCACGAAGAGTTATTGGGCACAATGGAATAGCTTGGTGATCCAGGATGGAGTCTTGTGCCGTAAATGGGAAAACGCTAGAGGGGACAGTTGTCATCTACAAATGGTTGTCCCTTAAAGCCAAGGTACCGGATATTCTACGGCTCTACCATGATGGATATTCTGGAGGACATACGGGGGTAAAAAGGACTCTACTAAAAATTCGAGAACGCTTCTACTGGATCCACTGTCGAGATGATGTGGAGGACTGGTGCCGTAAATGTACCAGTTGTGCGGCCGTGAAAGGACCCCGTACACGCAGTAGAGGTGCATTAAAAGTGTACAACGTTGGAGAGATATCTGGCGAAAGTTGTGGAAAGCCGGCAAAGGGATTGGGACAAGCACATACAGCCGTTTCTTCTGTCTTACCGAAGTGCAGTCCACGAAAGTACGACTGTGACACCAGCCTTCGCGAACTTTGGAAGGGAATTACGGTTACCTGCTGATTTAATCACTGGAACTCCCCCTGATGCTCCATGTAGTGTAACAGATTACGCGAATGACTTGCTTAATAAGTTGAACGATGTTTATGAGCATATCCGACAATCCGGCCAACAGATGTCTGAGAAGATGAAGACCCGTTATGACCGGAAAGCAAACGGTAGGGGTTTCGACGAGGGTTCATTGGTGTGGTTGCATAACCCAGTGCGGTGCGGAGCAAGGGGAAGTCTCCGAAGTTACAAGCAAAATGGGATGGACCATATCGAGTCGTAACTAGGATCAACGATGTCACCTACCGAATACAGAAGGGTCCACGAGGTGCGCCTAAGATTGTGCATGTAGACCGGTTGGCGCGATACTACGGGACTAATGATGCTCGGGACGAGCATGTCTAAGGAGGGGGCAGTGTTACATCGGACCTACTAGAACATTCGAGAAAGCACGTGATTACAGTATGTGTGCGTTGGAATTTCCAGAGATTTCTATTATTATTAGTTTTAAAGTTTAGTAGGTACAAACTCGCGACCTCTTTATAAAAAGACATTAGAATTTCGACCGTACGCCTAGGGCATACGGTTCATATTTGTTTATTTTGTACAAGTAGCTAGTAATAATAATTACCTAGCAACGTACCTACTGTTTTTTATGACCCTCTAGAATATTCGTGGTTATTCTGGTGTGTCTGTTGGCGAATATAAATAGACCGCTCAGGGCCGCGACAGTCAGTCTTGTTTTGGCTACCATCGAAGCGAATCGAAGTGAACTTGAAGTGCGATATCTAAGTGAATAGTGAATAGTAGTGTACTTGTGATTAAGTTTAAATTGTTTTGTGATTAATAAAGTGATTGTGTTGTTTAATCGGTAGTAATTAATTTATCTCATACCCAGCTCGTAACAGTATTAAAACCAAAAATGAAGACTGATGCTGTGATTGATTTTGTGTAATAATTGTCTTTTATAAATAGGTATTGAAGAATATTTTAGTATATTCAGCTATATTACAAATAACGACCACTGACTTCATTTGCGCTTCAAACACTTAGGGCGGTGGTAAAAACAACGTTGTGGTACAAGGCGAGGGTTACTGAAGTGCAAATGGAGATCGTCGTCGAGATCATCGTCATTTGAAACGCTGTATAAGTACAAATAAATGTGATTTTATTTACAGCAAACATTATTTTTTCATTTTAATACCTTAGAGCAATAGTTATCCTGATACATTAACTACCAATGTACTTACTATGAAAAACACCAATACCTACCTACTAAAAAGAGTAGATATCTGCACGTAAATAATCAATAACATTAAAAAATTACCCCCATTCCTCACTTCTACACTTTTGTCTTCTATTGATTTAAATATCTACAGTTGTTCTTATTAGTACCACCAGTACACGGATTTTCGTCCATTAAAGAAAACACCATAAAATATACTTAGTCCTACATAAAACCTACAATATTGGTAACCCTACTGCAGTGTTTGTATGGGAAAATTTAAATGATCAATATCTTTGAAAGTACGCAAAGTTTCTCCGTCACAAATTCAGGTTATCATTATCGTCCCCGTCACAACATTTTGAACACATTTTGAAGGTCGTAGATCATCAGGCAGCGGAGATACAGGTGTCCAGCCAGCTTGAACTCAGGTTGGCTGGACATTAGGTTTTTATTGATTTCTCGTAAACTCTTGCATGTGACGCCATAAATCAAACGTTATTACTGTCACACATTGCGTCACCAAGTTTTAGTAAAGGAACCATACTCGAAAACGCTACCGTTATTGAGATTCGGAAGTGCCAGCCAAAAGTTTTTTACGTAAATTCAAGATGGCTGGCACAGATTTTTGCATTTCTCTACTAAACCACTGTACGTATCACAAAACTTTTAGCTCGATGCCTGTCACAAACTTATGTGACGCCCGTTGATATGCAAAAAGTCGTCAAAATCACTTCCGTTACCGAGATTGAGAGACCAGGGAAAAGTGGTTTTTCAGGATGGCTGGACCCGTTTTCGATCGATTATCTAAGATTCTGTAGCGTCACAAATTCTGAAATAAGGGTGTTTAGCCGTCACATAAAGTGCCCTATTGACCTAGTAAAATGCGAGCTATTTTGTATACCCTCCCCTCCCCTCGCCAACCTCCCCTAAAATTGAAAGGGGTGTAACTTCATAACAGTTAGGAATAAGCATTGGGTGTTTGAAGGAATATTATAGTAGGCGTCAAAACCTAACCGGTGGTGGTAAAGGGGGGGAGGTGGCGAGCGAAGCGAGCCGGCGACCCCCGTAGCGTAGGGATAGGGTCACGATAGCTTCCGGTGGTAGATAGGTCCTGAGTGGAGCGAAGGGGGGAGGTGGCGAGCGAAGCGAGCCGGCGACCTCCGTAGCGCAACGAAGGTTGAGTGGGCGAAGCGTTACTCGGAAAAGAAAAAAGCCATTTTCAAAGTCGTCCCCCTTTCCCCCATTCTCCCCCCCTTTAGGTGGATTTCAGAAGTTAAGAGAATTGGAACATTTATTTTTCAGATACATACTAAGGGACCCAGAGTCAGTCAAAATCATTTTTCAAAACTCCCCTTCTCCCCCCTTTCACACCTCCCTCCATTCTATCTCGGAAACTAGGACACGTAGAGGCTTTTTGATTAGACTATACTTTATTGTTGAGGGGCGTTGAAATTTGTATACCCTCCCCTCCCCAACCTCCCCTAAAATTGATAGCGCTGTAACTTCATAACGGTTAGAGATAACCATTAGGTGTTTGAACAAATGTTATAAAAGGCGTCGAAATCTGTCCGGTGGTGGTAAGGGGGGAGGTGGCGAATGAAGCGAGCCGGCGACCTCCGTAGCGTAGGGAAAAGGTCAAGATAGCTTTCTGGTGGTAGATAGGTCCTGAGTGGAGCGAACCTGCGAGACCGAGTGGAGCGAAGGGGGAGGTGGCGAGCGGAGCGAGCCGGCGACCTCCGTAGCGCAACGAAGGTTGAGTGGGTGAAGCGAAACTCGGAAAAGAAAAGAGCCATTCTCTTAGTCACCCCCCTTCGACCCCCCTTTAGGCGGAGCTCGGAAGTTAAGAGAATGGAACATATTTTTCAGATTCATACTAAGGGGCCCCAACGCAGTCAAAATCATTTTTCAAAACTCCCCCCTCTCCTCCCCTTCACTCCTCTCCCCATCGTATCTCGGAAATTAGGACACGTAGAGGCTTTTTGATTTGACTATACTTTATTGCTGAGGGGCGTTGAAATTTGTATACCCTCCCCTCCCCTCCCCAACCTCCCCTAAAATTGAAAGGGGTGTAACTTCATAACGGTTAGGGATAGCCATTGGGTGTTTGAAGAAATATTATAGTAGGCGTCGAAACCTGTCCGGTGGTAGAAAGCGTAGTGTAGGAATACGGTCACAATAGCTTTCCGGAGGCGGGTAGGTCCTGAGTGGAGCGAACCTGCGAGACCGAGTGGCGAGAAGGGGGGAGGTGGCGAGCCAAGCGAGCCGGCGACCTCCGTAGCGCAACGAAGGTTGAGCGGGTGAAGCGTAACTCGGAAAAGTATACATCGTTTTTCAAAGTCGCCCCCTTTGCCCACTTCTCCCCTCCTTTAGACGAATCTCGGAAGTTAAGAGAATTGGAACATTTTTTTTTCAGAGAAATCGTTTTTCTAAACTCCCCTTTCTCCCCTCCATCACCCCTCCCCGATTGTATCTCGGAAACTAGGACACGTAGAGGCTTTTTGATTTGACAATACTTTATTTTTGAGGAGCGTTGAAATTCGTATACCCTCCCCTCCCCAACCTCCCCTAAAATTGAAAGGGCTGTAACTTCATAACGGTTAGAGATAGCCATTAGTTGTTTGAACAAATATTATAGTTGGAGTCGAAACCTGTCCCGTAGCGTAGGGATAGGGTCAAGGTAGCTTTCCGGTAGTAGGTAGGTCCTGGATCAGGGGCGACGACGAGCAAACTTTAGGGTAATGTTTTTTTTAATTTCCATGTTTTATTGAATTCGTTTTTAAAATGTTTTAGGGGTTCTTGAGGGCTTTCCAAATATTTAAAGTGCTCTAATGGATTTTAAAAATCTTTTAACGATTCCACTGAATTTTCAAATTTTTATGAGGGTAAATACTTCTCAAAAACACGAAACCTATAACGCGAGCTGCGCGCAGCTCGCGCACCTCGCAAAAACTAGTCATGATAATATATCTGTCACCGTAAAATTGTCAAATACGTTATATTACAATATAACGTGTATCTCTCTAGCGATATTGTAAAGTCTCGAATTATTGTCAACTGAACATACGGAAGTATCTCTTGCCCCCATAAACGGGACTTGGGGCACCCCCCCGTTAGGTTAGTTAAGTTCCTTTAAACCCTGCACTCGGAAATAGGGGCCCCGCGAAGCGGGGCTCCGTCGACTATGCTTTTTAGGGGAATATGAAGTGTTTTAAGGTTAGGTTATATTAATCGATATTTCTCAGGAATGGTACAGTATCTTTTCATGAGAGTGGTACCACTGGGCAAGGAGGACCCCTCCTTCTCTCCACACCGCGTGAGTTGACTACCATCGCATGCATTTCACGAAAAATAATGCGTTTTATTGTAAGCAGTATGTTCATTTGACAA
Organism: Xestia ashworthii; assembly: GCA_950022955.1. Lineage (NCBI taxonomy): Eukaryota > Metazoa > Arthropoda > Insecta > Lepidoptera > Noctuidae > Xestia > Xestia ashworthii. The sequence continues at coordinate 8,340,479 of OX465562.1, read as the reverse complement.
TAATTCGAGACTACAATATCGCTTGTGATATTATAATATAACGTTTTTGACAATTTTATGGTGACATATCCATTGACATACAACATGTAACGTACCTACTTAGCGCACACCCTCGGACAGCCCAATTAGTAGTTTATGTTATAATCATAATACATGCACTGATTATTTTATTAACTAAGTTTAAGCATTGATTATTTATTAAATTAGTTATCCTAATTCCGGAAAAATGTCGTGGTCACACGGACACAAACGCAAATCCACGAACTCACACAGTCGCATACGTGACGTCGTGGTATAACGGTTTTGTTAGCAAAAAACTACTAGCCTAGTAGGTAGGTATTCGCCGCAGTTAGGGTTTGACACGAGTTCGTCGCTCAATACAACTGTTGGTATTAGTTTCGAAAAAAGTACAATAGTTACATTTGAATGCCCGTTTTCTTAATTGATGTTTCAATTTAGAAAGCACTTCAGATTGATGTTTCAATTTAGAAAGCACTTCAGTGTCATTTTTAACTATTTCAAAAGTGTTCTATCCTATTTTAGGTCCTGGCTGACTTGTTGTCTCACTAAAATAAACTACTTAATGATAATAAGTACGTCTTCCCAAAAAAAACAAGAGGCGTCAAATCAGCTGATTCTCGTGTTATACTGGAATGGAAATTTTCATCGAAATAGCCCTTTACTTCATTTTCACGAGTATGTGTACGCCAATCGCCTCGACTGTCGATTTATGGTCCAATTAAGTTTGTTTTGACTGTACAGGGATAGTATGACTATAATTTACGTAGTTTTAATTATTTTTGGGATAAAATATGACCTATATTAAAAATTATAGAAATCGATTCAGTAAACGATTCTGAACAAACCAATTTCAGGTTTTACATTTAAATTTGTTACATGTTGTAATATCCTCGAAGACTGGTTATATCCAATGTTTTTTTATTTACTTACAATTCCTACAGCATTCATAGTTGATTCAGCTTCTACTTCTTGGACTGGATCTTCTGCTTCTATGTTTTCTACCTTCTCTATGATGGGTGGAACTGTTTCCAGTGAATAATCCAGTAAGTCACTGTATCTATAATTAAAAACAAAAACAACTTTTAGTGTTTGTGTGTATGAATAAGATTTCTTCAAACTAGTTTGAAAGTTCTGTTTAATTGTGATGTTACTTCTGAACAACACTCTTTTTTCTGGATATTTACGATACTAGTAATAAGAACATTGTAATACTCACTCAGGATTTTGAACACTGTACATATCTTCAGAGGAATGAAATGTGAGATGAATTTCATAAGCATCCAAATGGTAAAAGACTGCCTCACACATTGGACACTTCAGCACCTCATCAGGACTCTGATTTTCATCTCCATGATCATCTGTTGTGTGTTTCTATAATTTCATAGAGTATTTAACAATGAGCTTTTAAAATTGCAAAAGATCCATCCATTCATCCATCTTTTGTAATATTAAGCTTAGCTCTTTGCTAGGCTTTATCTCTTTAGAATGGTCAAAAAAAAAGTAGCAATATTTAACTTTTTCACCACTACTGTACAAAATGCAAATAAATAATGAACAGGTTTACTTACAATTAAATTGACTTTGTTTTCATATTCATCTCCACAGAATGCACAATAATAAATTGGGATGACTTCCTGGAATTAGAAAAAGAAATATTAGTTTAACTATGCACTTGAGTAACAGGATCTGTTTACTATTTATTACATCATTTTGGAGTACCTGTTCATACAATTTGACTTTCTTTGAGTGTCCTACATCTGGGAGGTCAGTATCTTGGCGATGAAAGAATTTGTTATGGTTGATCATCGCGGAGGAGACATAGAAGTCGACACTGCAGCTGTCACAGCGAAAACGTTTGCCTTCAATTTTCTCTTGATTGCCATGGTTTGACTGAACATGTACATTATATAAGTGCTGGAACACAGAAGTTTTAAGGATACTAAGTAAGTATGTAGAGACATTTCAACAACAGTAGTATAATGTTCTTTACTGTCAGTAATTATTGGGTTTGTAGACTAAACTGGCAGTAATTTATAGTCAATGAAAATGAGATGAAAGACATCAATAAGCCATACTTCCCAACAAACTAAGAATTCGAAGTTCATTTATAATCAAGTATTGTCCTTAAATCATCAAGAATTCGGGGATTGGAGTCATGATGGTGATAATAGATACAATACACATCTGTCAAATTGATAAGTGATAAGTAAAACTACGTGTGGTGGGGAGGGGGCACAGGTCGAGTTGCAAATACACTACCCACTCGCGAGCGACGCCGGTTCGCAGTCGACACTAGTATTACCTTCATTGTGAACAGTTTCCCACACCAGGGACAGAAGTACTTCGCATCGTGGTTCGGGTGCACCTTGTGTTTGTGAGTAATAGCCTTGGATATCGTCGGGAAAAATTTCCAGCACACGTCACAGCTAACCAACTCCACCTTCTCATCAGACGTATTTGTTTCTATCTCAAAGCGGTTTTTATAATTTGGGTCCCCGTGTTTCCTGAACATAAACAATTATTAATTTTTACCGACTTGTGCAGGCTGTTGTACCTATACACGATGTTATGTTCACATTAACAATACGTTACCTAAAATGTTCTTGCAAATCTTCTTTATTTTCAAAAACGTCTTTGCAAAATACACAGTTGAATTGTTGCTCTGTAGTCATGGTTTTCACTAAATAAATTCTCCAGTCAGACGACAATAATAATCTAGAGCGCTTCTGCTGCCATCATTTTGCCTAATATTATTTTTACCAACAACACTCTGCAATAAGGTCTGACAAACCTAAATTGAAACCAGTTAATGAGATGAATTTTATGTAATTATTACTTTCGGACCACTAAAACGTATTTGACAAATTAAATTGCTCGATCCAAACAATACGTAGGCCATTTTGTATGTATTTATTTCATTTTCTTTCATTCAAAAGCAAAACTCTATGTTCATATTTCATTCATTCCTCTCGCATCTACTCTATAGACCAATCGATTATAGACTTTGACATTAGTCGATTCATAAAATTTTCCTGTTGGTTTGTGTTATCGATGGTGTCGATGATCGGCCCACACGAACTGTAGTGATTATATACTCTGTGACACGAACTTTTTTAATGTAGGAACAAGCTATTTGGTTTACAGTTTAACCCACAAATTACATTGTAAAATGTAAACTAAATAGCTTGTTCGACCGGTGTGCTCGGAAATTTTGCAGATTGGCAAACATGTAAAATAAGGTGAAACGTCAGGGTAGCCCGCGAAATTCAATTTTTTTACTAGTCGAGTGCAATTAGACAATAGGCTGCCTGTCCACTGAAGCGGAGCTAGGCTGCGGAACGGAGAAAAGGATAAATATTAACCAATAGGATTGCATACTGGTGTGAAGCTGGTATTTTAAGCAATTTTATTTTGGTTAATATTTATCCTTTTCTCCGCTCCGCAGCCTAGCTCCGCTTCAGCCTATGGTGGAATGAAATTTATAGTGGGCGGATTTTCATGGGACTTTTTTTTATTGAGTTCCTAGGAGAGTGGAGAAGAAAGTTACTTAAAAAAAAATTTCGCCGCCCGCGACTATTTTTTTTTACCTTTGGAATATTTTTATTTTATTCGTGAACTAGCTGTTGCCCGCGACTTCGTCCGCGTAAACCACCCTTGTCACATATGGGTATAAGAGTAGCCTTCGACTTGTTCTCTAAACTACCAAATATACACAAAAAAAAATGTTAAATCAGTGAAGTCGTTTCGGAGAACTTCGATAACAAACAATGTGACACGAGATTTTTATGTATTAGATAGCTTTGTCTGCGGCTTTGCTCGCGTTGAATTCGGAGTAATTGTAATTAAAAAATGAGAGAATTTCATTGCGCAAAACAAAGAGTAAGTAAAATTCAAGATCCAGCAGACTTTTAAAGATAAACATATCTGGGTTTCTCATAAATTAGTCGGTTTCAAAGCAGAACAGAGGAACCTTGCAGAAGTATTGTGTAAAATCTTAAAATTATTGTCTAGGATGGAATTACTATGGCCGGTAAATTACATAACGATACGTAGCTACGAAAACAAACAAAAGTTAAAGAAAAATTAGATTTGTGTTCAGTGAAAACCATGAAAACGACACCCACGAAGGAAAAACGAAAAAAATCCTAGGTGCCTTCTTGGATTTTCATTTTGACCTCATTTTTGTTATCAACGACTCCGAAAACCACGCAAACGACACACGAGATGGAAAAACAAATACTTTTCCTGGGCGCCATCTTGTATTTATCAATAGGAGTACTCTTGTGAGGTTTCGAATGAAATAGTCATACCAATCTTGTTTCCCCTTACAAACATTTGAGGCCCGTTTCACCCCTTGGAGGGTAAATTTAGAAAAATTATTTCTTATTGCACCCCTAGACTACATAAGGAACCTACTTGCCAAATTTGGAATCAGTAGACCCAGCGGTTTGGGCTGTGCGTTGATTTTTAGAATTTGTCACCCCATTTACCCCTCTTAGGGGTTGAATTTTGAATAATCTGAAACCCGTTTCTACTCATTTGTCAATAAGAGTACTCTTGTGAAGTTTCGAATGAAATAGTCTAACTTATCTTGTTTCCCCATTCAAACTTTGGAGGCCCGTTTCACCCCTCTTAGGGGTTGAATTTTGAAAAAACCTGATACCTGTTTCTACTCATTTATCAATAGGAGTACTCTTGTGAAGTTTCGAATGAAGTAGTCTAACTTATCTTGTTTCCCCATACAAACTTTGGAGGCCCGTTTCACCCCTCTTAGGGGTTGAATTTTGAAAAAACCTAAAACCCATTTCTACTCATTTATCAATAGAAGTACTCTTGTGAAGTTTCGAATGAAATAGTCTAACTAATCTTGTTTCCCATACAAACTTTGGACGCCCGTTTCACCCCCTTAGAGGGTGAATTTTGAAAATTTATTTCTTAATGCACTCCTAAACTACATAAGGAACCTACTTGCCGAATTAAAAATCTGTAGACCCAGCGGTTTGGGCTGTGCGTTGATTTTTAGACTTTGTCACCCCATTTACCCCTCTTAGGGGTTGAATTTTGAAAAAAACTGAAACCCGTTTCTTCTCATTTATCAATAGGAGTACTCTTGTGAAGTTTCGAATAAAATAGTCTAACTAATCTTGTTTCCCCATACAAACTTTGGGGGCCCGTTTCACCCCCTTAGAGGGTGAATATTGAAAAATCCTTAGTGCACCCCTACACCACATAAGGAACTTTCATGCCAAATTTGGAATCTGTAGACCTAGCGGTTTGGGCTGTGCGTTGATATATCACCCAGTCAGTCAGTCAGTCAGTCAGTCAGTTTACTATTTTATATATATATATAAGAAGATAGATAATTTCAAAATTGGCGAATTCATATTGTAGCGTACCTAATACCACTCCTCTAGGAACTCATTGAAAAAAACGTTAAACGCTTTCACCTTAAACTTTTACTCAATTATTTTTTCAACAAAACCGTTTAAAATAATTTATGTGTCGGGGGTTTTTAAGATTTTAATTTTTATACAATTTTACTTGTTTAATTCACAGATTTCATTACCTTTTCAGGAGTTGCGTGTATATCACAGCAAAAATGGTTAAACTACTCCCATCTTTTAATTTTGCCAAACGGATGTATTCAGGAGTTACTGGTAAAGTAAAAGCGCAAAAATACATACTGACAAAGTATTTTCAAGGTGAACCCAAGAAAACGGATTTTAAAATCGTCGAAGAGGAACTTCCGGAATTGAAAGATGGAGGTGCTCTTCTACCAATAATATAATTATATAGCATATTCGTGTTAAACACGTCGTATGTCAACGATTTGTTGCCAAAGTTAACGACCCTACAATTTGCTATGTTGCCAATTTTCATTTCTTACATTTTCAGAAGTTTTAACTGAAGCTGAATATCTTAGTGTTGACCCATACATGAGGGCTTATATGATAGGATACAAATTGCCCACTGATATGATCGGAGGTCAAGTAGCTAAGTTAGTTTTATTGAAATATTCTTTTGTAAAAAAAATGTCGCAAAATTTGTGATGCTAAAACCAATTTTTACGTTTTCAGGATCATATCAAGTCGGAATAAAAATTATGCCGTGGGAAAATACTTAACTGGATCTTTCGGTTGGCGCACGCATACTATTTTAAATCCTGATACTGCTAATGATCAGGCTGGTTTATTACCTGTTACAGTTGTGCCTGATTTTGGCTCGCATCCTGTTTCTCTTGCTTTAGGAGTTCTTGGAATGCCAGGGTTGGTATCTACTTGGGGTGGGGTTGAATTATTGATCAATCCCTTTGTAATTTAATTATTATTTAGAAATCTGATTTACAATCTTTTGCTTTTGCCAGAAACCACTTTCGCATTTATTAATTAAGAGCGCTCTTAAGTAATGGGAGCAGGCTGTCAAATTTCAAACGATTGATTCAGAAGATAGAGCTATCTACCTTTTTTTGTCATATCAGTAAGATACGAGTATGGATTGATGCAACAATTAATTATTTGTGTTTCAGAAACACTGCTTATTTTGGTTTAAAAGAGATTTGCCAACCCAAACCTGGTGAAACAATTGTAATCACTGGTGCAGCTGGTGCTGTGGGATCACATGTTGGGCAACTCGGCAAAATTTTAGGTAAGGCAACGTAGCAATCGACGTTGCTTTAGCGGAATCTTCGAATCGATGAAGATGAATTAGCAACGCACCTCTTTATAATATTAGAATTATCTAAAATGGGTAATATGACAAACCGCGAGCGGCTTGCGTTTTGGGGGACGGTATCTTGTATTAATAAGGGGTTAACTGCTTCAATAATTATAAATATTTACTTGATTTTTGCAAGGTTGCCGTGTAATTGGTTTCGCTGGGACTGATGAAAAATGTGAATATTTGGAGAAAGAATTGGGTTTTGATCGCGCTTTTAACTACAAAACCGTTGATATCAGAGCTGCCCTCAAAGACGGTTGTCCTCAAAGAGTCGATTGCTATTTTGATAACGTAAGTGCATTATAATGAGCTTTGTGTATAATTTATTTACCTATTGATTGATTTATTTATTTTTACCTCGGCCAAAGGTCGTGGTAACGCTCTCTTGGGGACCGGGGGGGAGTTGACAACGTAGAGGAGGAGTTTTTTGACGCAATTTTTTAAGTTTTTAGTTTAAGTTACAATAGTTTAATTAATTTTAGGAAATTGTTAATAATGTACTCTTTCTTAAATAAATTGATTTCAATAAAGATTATTTATTTTCGCAGGTGGGTGGCGAAATAAGCTCAACTATAATCAATTATATGAACAAATATGGAAGGGTAGGCGTTTGCGGCTCCATATCATCATACAATGAGGCCAAACTACCAAAAGGTTTTAAACAATTTATTTTACAAACATTGTGACTGATTCATCTGTATCTGTTGTATAGACACCAGCACATCAAGCTACAACAATCTGTCTTTCTTTAGTAAATGTTGAACTTTGTCGTTGACGCACTAGGTTAGGTTCAAGGTTGACCGGAAAAAATTGTCAGTTTCGAGGAGTTTGATTTGCTGGCGTCTACGCATCGTACTATTTCTTATTTTGATGGTCAAATATGTGTATCAAAAATATACATTTATGTTTTAAATAATGTTTCAGTTTCGATTCTGCAACCTGCAATGGTATTGAAAGAACTGAAAATGGAAGGTTTTCTAGTAAACCGCTGGACAGATCGTTGGAATGAAGGAGTTGAAGCAAACCTGAAATGGCTTGGGGAAGGAAAATTAAAATATCAAGAGAAAATATATCATGGTTTTGATAATATGTTGGATGCTCTTGTGGGCATGCTAAGGGGAGAAAATACAGGAAAAGCTGTTGTAAAGGTCAAATAATTATACGTTAAGTTTTGTAAAACTAAACTAAATGAAGAGGGCGCTATCAATATTAAATTACTAGCTGTACCAATGGCATGCGTTGCAATGCATTTTTTCCTACCTGGCACCTGCATATCTACTACATAACTACTATTACCTAGACCTACCTACCTACTACTACCTACCTACCTACTACTACCTACCCAATACTACCTACCTACTACTACCTACCCACTACTACCTACCTAATAATACCTACCTACTACTACCTACCTACCTACCTACTGCCCACCTACTACTACCTACCTACCTACTGCCCACCTACCTACTACCTACCCACTTCTCACCGTTTAAACCTTCCCTGGACTTCCACAAATAAAATAATTCAAATAATTCAAAACCAAACTGAGCCAAATCGGTCCAGCCGTTCTTGAGTTTTAGCGAGACTAACGAACACCAATAGATTTTTATATACAGGGTGGAATTTTTCAATGCCACCTGGAGGGAAAGTACTCGACATATGGAAATCCAAGATGGCGCCTAGGGAAATGTTTGGGTTTTCCATAATGCGTGTCGTTTTCATGGTTTTTGGGATCGCTGATAAAGAAAATAAGGTCAAAATAAAAATCAAAGATGGTGCCTAGGAAAATTTGAAACACCCATGAATACCGCGGCGCCATCTTGAATTTCCACTTTGACATCATTTTCTTAATCAGCGACCCCAAACACCATGAAAACGACAACCATGATGGAAAAACAAAAAAAAAAAACTAGATGCCGTCTTGAATTTTCACTTTGAACTTATTTTCGTAATCAGCGACCCCAACAACCATGAAAACGACACCCATTACGGAATAACCAAAAAAAAACTAGATGCCATCTTGGATTTTCATTTCGACATCATTTTCGTAATCAGCGGCCCCGAAAACCATGAAAACCTTACCCATGACGGAAAAACCAAAAAAAAAATCCACCTACAACTAATAACAGGCGTGATGTTACGAGTATGTTTACTCTACAGAGTAAACCTCTGTAGCCATTAAGTCGCGCTAAAGTCTAGTCGCGCAAGTTTCCATTCGCGCGATTTTATGTTATGTTAATCACGGAGACATAGACAGGGTTGAACACCTTCTTATTTTGAAGTCTGTTGAAAATACTAAGCTACTAATCACGACGGCTGCGGTGGTACTAAGTTACAGTATCCAAATGCATTTTCAAAGATCCAAGTATTTTCCGGTGTCAATTTCAATAATATTAAAAAATAATATCAAGGACCTAGATTATATAAGTGAAGTATAAATTCGAGCGCTCAGAGTAGTTCACAGATTACTATATTAGTAGCTAGCTACAGATACGACAGTGACTTTTTGGTAGTTTCCAAAGGGTCCGTTTTGGCGCTGTTGTAGCCATCGGGGTTTTGACAGAAGTTTAAAGATATAGTTATGTATGTAAGTGTAATAGTGATTGCAGAAATCTTGTTATCGATAACTAGTGATGTTCTTTTATATCGACTTTTTCATTGATATCGATACTTTAATGGCGCCTTCATGTAGTTGATTTATTTTTGAGGTTCAGGTAATCATAATAAAATAAAAATGATAATTTATAGGTTTTATATTTGTACAAACATTTTTAAAGTAACTGATTTAATTTTTTTGATGGCGTCAATGCAAAAAGAATGATGTAGTGAGTCTTCTTTACAGCTCGTCTTAATTTTCTCCTTTTTCCACCACCAGGATAGCCATTAACACTGTCAAACAGTTCATCAAAAAATTCAACAACTTCAGCTGTTGTGGCTATTGTAGCTCCAGAATCTAGACCATGTAATTTATCTGAAAATAAGAATAATGAACACATTAGAACAAATACCAGTTTTGTAGAAATGGAGACACTTTGTATATGAGACGTTACGTTGCTGGACTGTTTATATAATTATAGCCCTCGCAGTTGCCACAACAACTAAGAAATGTACGTTAATAAAGTAAAAAAAGGTCCATCAGCATGACGCACAACAAACAATTTTAAGTGATGACATGACAAAAGTTATGGGGCACTAAGGAGCCGTCACACTGCTAAGAATATTTTCTGAGGGTGCCACAGTGGAGGGAATTTCTTATTTCCTATACTGGATTAAAATTAAAACATTAGAAGATATTTATGTATTGAGAAATATTGCTGTAATACATATTATTATAAGTTGTACTCATTTTAATAAAACCAGCCTATAACTGACCCACTGCTGAGCAAAGGCCTCTTCTCAACAGAGAAGGCACGAGCATTGATTACCATGCTTGCTCAAGACGGGTTGGCGAGTTGTACTCATACTTATAGTAAAATAATACTGATAAATAGGACTATATTTAGATAACCATACACACCAGTTGTAGTACATGTACATCCTCCTCATCTTGTTCCTTGAAATAATTATGTTCAAGTCATCCCATCCATCAAGTTATTACATCCCACCCTGGAAACATATTTGATTCAGTTAATACAGTAATTTTTAGTATTTCGAAGTTGATTTTATGTTTTCCTTATAGGTACATTATGTATATGTTTTTTGTATAAGTCCGCTATATGTTCTTTACGTTCTGTTGGTTTCTAGTTGAAGTTTTAATAAAAAACTTATAACATCTCAAAAACCTTGACTCAACAACTCTTCCACAAAGGAATGTTTATGAATCGGCCAAGATCAAGCTCTTTTAGCGGAACAACTAATCAAGAACAAGTAACCATTGATCTAGAAGATGAAACAGATAGAGAATCCGAAGAACAACAGTTTACAGAAGTGCAATATGGCAAAAGGCAAAGATCCAGTCCAGACGCAGTAATGCGTAGCCCAAAACAAACAAAATTGAATTACTGGCTTGCAGCACCACCAGTACCAACATCCAACAGTTTCACAGGGCTCGCCGATATAGAGCAAGTAGATATACCTGCTACACAAGCACCAAAATCTATAAGACCCCCACCACTGTTTATTGACGGTGTCAAAAATATCAAACCTCTACTAAAGTTATTAGAAGAAGTTGCAAAAGGAGAGTATGAAACCAAGGTATTAAAAAGCGACAAAGTTAAAATACAATCCAAAACTGCCGAATCGTACTCTACTATTTACAAAGAACTGAAGGCTAAAAACACTGAATTCTTCAGTTACCAGCCTAAACAAGACCGCAGCTTCAGAGTGGTGCTCAAAAATTTACACCCATCGACAGATAAAGAAGAAATAAAAATAGCTATTGAGGAGTTTGGCCATAAAGTAACAAATGTCTGGAACATCCAAAATTCAAAAACAAAACAGGCGTTACCAATGTGGAATATCGATCTAGAATCGCGTGAAAATAATAAAGACATATATAGCGTAAAATCTCTACTACACTGTCGCATATCATTTGAAGCACCTAGACCTAAGCGAGTAATCCCTCAATGCACTAATTGCCAAGATTATAATCACACACAGAAGTTTTGCAATAGGAAGCCCAGATGCGTCAAATGTGCAGGTTCGCATCACACTTCACATTGCTCACGGAAAGAAAGATCAAACCAAGTTAAATGCGTCCTCTGCGAGGGAAACCACCCAGCTAACTACAAAGGCTGCACAGTCTACAAGGAGCTGTTGAAAGTCCGATATCCTCCTCCAATCACCCAACACAGAAGAAAACCTACGAATGTTGAACAAATACCTACAAATAGAACTACAAACAATGGAAAATCGTATGCATCAGCCACAAAAGATCTCCCCAAACAAGCTAAGACGCAAACCGATAACGTCGAAGATGACAACCAAAAAAGCATCGAACTTAAAGCCATTAAAGAAACACTTGTTGCCCTGATGAACCAACTGCTAATTATGACCCAAACGTTAACCGATCTAATCTCAAAAATGTCATTACATTCACAGCACTAAAATTGGGTGTATGGAATGCCAATGGCTTGTCAAACCACTCGGAAGAGTTAAAAATATTTCTTAAAATCCACCACATAGATGCTTTACTAATCTCGGAAACTCACTTCACATCTAAAAGCTACTTCAAGATACCAGGATACAACATGTACCACACTAACCACCCAGACAACAAAGCACATGGAGGATCGGCCGTACTTATCAGGTCAAACATCAAGCACCATGTACTACAAGGTTACTGCAAAAACTACATCCAAGCAACAAACGTCGTAATAACAGATTGGATCAGTGACATCACAGTGTCGGCGCTCTACTGCCCGCCGAGATTTACTATCAAGGAAACGGAGTTTAATGACTTTTTTAAATCCCTTGGAGACAGATTTATAGCGGGAGGTGACTATAATGCCAAGCATACGTTTTGGGGTTCCAGGCTTGTCCTACCCAGAGGGCGAGAACTCCTTAAATGCATCCAAACAGGAAATATGAACGTGATATCGTCTGGTCAACCGACTTACTGGCCAACAGACAAAAGAAAAATCCCGGATGTTATAGATTTTTGTGTCAGCAAAGGAATCGTAAATAACAATATAAAGTGCCGGAGCTGCTGGGATCTATCCTCAGACCACTCTCCAATCATAGTAGAACTACACACCACCGCCCAAGAATGTGTCAAAAAATGCGTGCTTCACAACAAAAGAACCAACTGGCCCCTATTCCGAGAGCTCATTGACAAAGCATTCCAGGAACCAGTTAGTCTAAAAACTCAAGAAGAAATAACAGAAGCTGTTCTGTACTTCAATAACAGTGTGCAGGATGCAGCCTGGTCTTCAACCCCACCGCTACCTCATAGAAGCATGGACAACTATGTAGCGGAACATATATTAGATAAAATAATCCAAAAAAGGAGAATAAGGAAGCACTGGCAGCAAAGCAGAGACCCTGATGTGAAAAAACAACTCAATCACATCAACAGACAGTTGAAACACATTTTAGACAAAGATCGTAATGACGGATTTAATAATTATCTCACTGGCCTGGATGCTACTGCTTCCTCAGATTATTCTTTATGGAAAGCCACCAGAAGACTAAAACGGCCTGTTAGTGTTTCTCCTCCTATAAAAAAATCTGACGGTACCTGGGCACGGACAGACCAAGAGAAAGCCGAAACCTTCTCAGAACATCTCTCAAAAGTCTTTACTCCTCATCCATATGAAGGCTCTCCAGTAGATGCCACAGAAATTACTGACTATTTGAATTCTCCCAAAAATACGGAGGAAAAGCCCTTAAAATTTTCAAAGGCAGAAGTGGCCCAAATCATAAAAAAATCGGATCCAAAAAAGTCACCAGGATACGACCTTATTACAAACCGTGTATTACAAGAACTACCAGAATCTGGCATAACATTTCTTACGTCATTATTTAACGCCATGACAAGACTGCAGTTCTTTCCCCTGGAGTGGAAGGTCGCACAAATTATAATGCTACTGAAACCAGACAAACAACCAGAAGAAGCAAAATCATATAGACCCATAAGCCTGCTACCTATTCCATCTAAAATATATGAATCTCTACTGCTGCAACGAATCCTGCCTATACTCAAAGAAAAAAAATTATTTATTTATTTATTTATTTATTCAATGCACAATGTACACAACCAATTTCACGCTTAAAACTAGTGAGTACATGACCCTGTTAGGGCGCAGCAAGATAACTTATAACTAATACGTAACTAACTACTTAATTAATATTGCAGAGCATCTATTATTTATATTCATTAAACTTACATCTATAGCTTTACACAATTAAGCAAGTAAAAATTAACTAACTAAATAAAAATAAAACCATCAAAATATTTTTAAATGTCGTACCTACATGAACTATATAATAATCATAAAAATGTAAAAAAAAAAAAAAAAAAAAAAAAAAAAAAAAAAAAATTGTAAAAAAATTGAATAAAGATAATAATTATAATAAAATGAACGTCAAATTTAAAATCATAGTACACAAAATCCATTATAAACATGTCATACAAAATAATAAATAAATAGGTAACCATAAAATATCATTTTACATAAAAAGAACTAATATTAAAACGAACACATGTATATATATTGGAGTCTATTTTAACATTTTATCTTCCATAAATTCTTGGATACTATAATAACACTTTTCTAAAAGCAATGACTTTAACCTAGCTTTAAATACACATAGTGTTCTTGTGGACCGTATATTTTCAGGTAATTTGTTGTATATCTGTATGCTTCGATATTCTGGGCTATTTTTGTACATTTGAAGTCTAGGTGCTGGTAGTATTAACTTAGTTTTGCGGCGCTCGTTCTTATCAAAATTAAACAGTTTTATGTTCTTCCTAACAAAAGTGGATATTTCTAATATATAAATGGAGGGCAGAGTTAACATTTTTTCCTTTAAGAAGTGAGGTTTGCAGCTATCTCTAGGTTTTATTTGGAATAATATTCGCATGCATTTCTTTTGTGCTATGAATAAGTCAGTCGCATCTACACTGTGTCCCCACATGATGATACCGTAGCGTAGCCACGCGTAGGCATATGCATAGTATGCAGTGACGGCACAGTGCGTTTTAGTATTTGATTTTAGCACACTAAGTCCATAAGAAAATTGTGACAGTTTTATTCTAGTCGTTTCAACATGTTTTTTCCAATTCAAATGTGAGTCCAAAGTAATACCTAGTAATTTGAATTCTTCAACTTCTTCAATTTGTATTGCGTTTGTTATATTTTTTAAGTTAATTTTTTGTTTTTGGTAGGGTTTAAATTGTATTATTTTAGTTTTTTTGTTGTTTATTTCGAGATTGTGATTTTGGAGCCAACATTTTATTAGGTTAAAAGTTTCGATAATTTGGGAGTTATATTGTGGGTTGTTGGTAGGACATTTAAAGAGTATGGAGATGTCATCAGCGAATAACACACATAGATGGTCACAAATTTTTGGGAGGTCATTGATGTAGATAAGGAAAAGTATACATCCTATAACACTACCTTGTGGAATAGACCAGTTTGTGGTAAGTATATTCGATCGCACATTTTGTAGCTCGCACGTGTCGTCATCTAGGTGTTCTATCTGAACATACTGTTTCCTATTGGCGAGATACGATTTTAGCCAGTCAAGTGCGTCGCCCCTGATGCCAACTCCATGTAATTTCGTTAATAGGATCGAGTGTGATACTTTGTCATACGCTTTGGTCATGTCAAGCAGGAGGCCTATTGCATAGTTTTTGTCCTTGATATATGTAAGTATTTCTTGTGTGTATTTATATACTGCTAGGGTCGTCGATCGGTTGGTCCGGAATCCAAATTGGTTGTTGTCGAGTATGTTGTATTTTTCCAAGAATTTGCACATACGTTTGGTAACTGCTTTTTCAAATATTTTTGAGAACTCTGGAAGAAGTGCTATTGGCCTGTATTGACTGGGGTCATTGGGATTTCCTCCTTTTTTTGGTATAGGTTTAATTATTGCTATTTTTAGTCGGGACGGAAATGTTTTTTCCTCAAAGGATTGATTAATAAGGTATGTTAGAGGGGGGGTGAGTTCTTGGATACATGCTTTTATTAATGTTGGGGGTATCTCGTCGATGCCACAACTGTGTTTGTTTGGGAGATTCTGAATAATGTCAAAAATCTCTTTTCCTGTAACAGGTTCTAGGAACATGGAATTAATGGCAGGCGTAATTACTGCATGGTCATTGGGTGTTTGCGAGCTGTTTAGCGTGTTTGGGGAGCCTACGGAAGCAAAGTATTGGTTAAACCTGTTTGCAACAGCGTAGGGACAGTTTGTTGTATTGTTATTTAAGGTTATTTTCATGTTTTCAGTGTGAATTTTTTTAGATTTTTGTGTTATGCGTTTTATTATATGCCACATGGTTTTTGTTTTATTTTTTGATTTTTCCATGTCTTGTGAATAATTTTGTTTTTTAGAAATCTTAACACATTTTTTGAGAATTTTCGAAAACATTTTGTAATGGTGTTTTAGTACTTTATTTTTTGATTGATTTACTAATGTTTTTAAAAGTCTTTTATGTTTACACGATTTATTTATTCCTTTGGTTATGTAGTTTTTATTTTTGGTATTCGTTAATTTTATACGTTTTATTGGGATAGTGTTATTTAGAATTTCTTTTAGTTTGTCTTCGAAGAGGTTGTAGTTGTCGTTTATTTTATTAGTGGGTATTAAAATGTTTTCCCAGGCTATGTCTCTTAATTTAAGTTTGAAGGGTATGTAGTATTTTGGGTGATTTGTTGGTCTAATGTTTTTATAAATGGGTTTATTTCGATTCCTAGAAAACAGTTCAAAGCTATAGGTTACGCATTTATGGTCGGAGATTCCTTTGTCCTCAACACATAGCGAAACATTTTTATTATTTGTAAAGATTAGGTCTATGCAGGTTGATGACGTGGTTGTTTCCCTAGTTGGTTTGTCAACAATTTGATGTAAATTATATTCAAGCATAGTTGCCATGAGTTTTTTATAGTGTTTGGAACTCGAGACTGCGTTAATGTTAAAGTCGCCTCCTATTATTATGTGTTTTTTGTAGTGGTGAGATTTTAGTTTTTGGAGTAACAATTGGAGAAATATAAAAAAATCTTCTATTTTACGGTCCGTTCTGTACAAGGTAATGAGAATGATATTAGGTTTTATTTCTACCGCACAACATTCAATGACATATTCTATAGTTAAGTCACTAAGGTCTGACCTCTCAGTATACGTAGTTCCGGTTGGCAGCAGGATGGCGACGCCACCGCCGCGGTGCTGTCGGCGACAGTATGCCGCAGCGACTTCGTAGCCGTCTATTTGCACGTAGGGGTGTTGTTTATCAGTGATCCAAGTTTCAGTTAGGCACACAGCTTGGTAGTGTTGTTCTTGAAGTAGGTTTTCTAGTAAATGGGTCTTGTTTTTTATGCTTTGTACGTTTTGTAGTACAATACTGCATTTAGTTTCGAAAGGAATGATCTGCTGAGTTGTGAGCAGAGCTGTTCCTGAGGGAATTGTTGAAGTCGTTCTTGCTAATTTGTGACATATTTCCTTTGTTGGTATCCGGGCCTTTTTCGGGAATGAACGTGATTTTTGTATTTTGTGAGCCTACAGTTTCCATTATATTTTGCGCTTGGCCGTTTATTATAAGTTGGCTATTTCTGATCACCGCATGGTGACCCTCTTTTCTTGCTTCGTATAACATTTTCCTTAATTTATTTCGGTTTTGGAGCTCCTCATTTTCCAAAAATTCGCCAATTACAACTCCAGATCCCTTTAGAAATTGTCTGTTTTGGAGGATGTACCGGGTCATTTGTTTGCTAATTAACTCTATTACGATTGGTCTTCGATATCCTTGTTTCCCTAGTCGTGCTAGTTCATCAATATGTCCTTCTAGATTGACGTTCATGTTATCATAAAAGATGTGTAGGATGCGGTCATAGAGTTCGTCTTCTGTTTCCCAGTTAAATTCATCGAGTCCATACAAAACTAACTTCTTAGTGTTGTTGTTATTATTGTAGTTAGGTATAGGGTTATTTTGGTTCTGTAGATATTTTAATTCATTGTTTAGGCGGTTGCATTCTTTTTCTAAATTATTTATTTTCCCTGTTATGCTTTGTATATCATTGCTTAGTTTGTTTTGTTCTGTGGTTACATTATTAAGTTTATTTGTTATTTCAGTGGTTAATTTCGCCATGAATGTTTTTATTTCTTCCTGTATAAGTGATTTCAGTTCTGTTTTGATTACTGTGACTATTCTGTTTTCGTTACTCTCAAGTTTTTTGTCCAAGAGTTGGCTAAGTTGAACAAGTGTGAATGCGGGGGCGGATGCCCGTTCTTGGTTTAATGGCGCTGCCTGGGTGTTTATCGTGTCTCCTAAGAGACTTACATCAAAAGTGGATAGCTCATATAGTGAAGAGACGTCACTATTATTCCGTTCGGCAGATGGTTGTCTGCCAGATGGGGTTGGTTTTGGGGTTGGTTTTCTCAGAGTAACATTAGGATCTTGGGAGAAAGTTCTATTATTTCCTGTTGTAGTAGAGCAAGCTGGTATGTTCTCATTGTTTCTTCTTGGTGTTTTGGCTGTGCAAGCAGGACACTTCCATACTTTTTTGAAGTCAGAAAGTCGTTTTTCGGAGATGTTAGCACATTCTAGGTCGTAGTTTTGCCCACATTCGCGGCAAACTATATATGATTTAAGTGCTATATCCTGGTGACATCCTTCGCACTTTAATACAATGGTTTTGTTATCCATGTTTGGTTTGAAAGTAGCTAGTGCTGCCCTCTGTTTATCGTTATAGTTAGCAGTAGTGTATTTTTATTGCAATAGATGGCGCTGAGTAATCAATGATACAGAGTTTACTTTGACGATAGATAGATGGCACTATGAGTTCGAAATTTACGCAAGTCTTTGTTTTGTTATCACAATTTTGAATTTGTAACTGTTTTTGTTAATTTTTGTTTAGTGTTGTTTTTAGCACTTACGGCCTTTATTGTAATCCTGGGGCACTTAGTATTCTCAAATTTAGTAAGAAAACACTGTTTATTGCTTGAAATCACTTCGTAAAGTTTACTTTTCTTCTTCACACTTTGGTTTTGTAAACTTTCCTCGTAATTGTTTTAGGCACAATATTTTTGTTGGATAACGATATCACGGCACTATCAGACACTTTACTTTGTTTTTACACTGTTTTGGGGTGGATTATATCAGTTTTACTTATTTTAGATAAATTAGATCGTAGAGCTGATGTTTACTTTGCGCAGTGGCGCCCTCTCTTTTTTTAATTCCTGAATTAAAAAAAGAGAGGGCGCCATTCCTCAATTATTTAATTCCTGACCATCAGTTTGGGTTCCGCAGTAAACATGCCACTGTTGACCAAGTGCACAGACTAACAAATAAGATCATGGAATCACTGGAGGCAAAGTCTTACTGTACCAGTGCATTTTTGGACATATCTCAAGCGTTTGACCGCGTTTGGCATGCAGGTCTACTTTTTAAATTAAAAAATGCTCTACCAGACCACCTGTACGGAATACTGAAATCATTTCTACAGCAGCGCCACTTCATAGTACAAAGTGGGGAAGCACTGTCTGGTCTATGTCCCATACAGGCAGGAGTGCCACAGGGTAGCGTACTGGGTCCCATTCTCTACTTACTGTTCACTGCAGATTTGCCGACGTCTGAAACCTTAACTACTGGAACCTTTGCTGACGATACCGCCATTTTGGCTGCACATAGCGACCCAAAAATTGCCTCACAAATACTCCAAAAAGGACTAGATGACATATCACATTGGCTTAAAAAGTGGCGGATAAAAGCCAACGAAACCAAATCGGTCAATGTTACGTTTACTTTAAGAAGAGGATCTTGTCCTCCAGTCACACTTAACAACATTGAAGTCCCACAAGCAGATCATGTGAGATATCTTGGATTGCATTTAGACAAAAGACTTACTTGGCAGAAACATATTTTCACTAAGAGGAAGCAACTTGGTATCCAAACACGAAAACTTTACTGGCTCATTGGGCGAAAGTCTCAGCTGTCTCTTGAGAACAAAATACTTTTATACAAGGCAATACTGAAGCCCGTCTGGACGTATGGGATTCAATTATGGGGCACTGCATCTCACTCAAACATAGAAATCATACAGAGGTTTCAAAATAAAGCACTGCGTATGATAACCAACGCGCCTTGGTTTGTACCTAACGAACTATTACACCGTGACCTACGAATGCCCACAGTGGAGCAGGAAATCGCACGCTATACATACTAAGTCATATAAAGAACGAATCCAACAACATCCAAATACTCTAGCTCGGCCATTAATGGAGAATCACAACAAAAAGCGTCGATTAAAGCGCAAAATACCTCAAGACCTAATCCAATCACAGTAAAATAACTACTGTATAAACAATGAAGATGTGACGCAGGTCACATACTGAGCGCGCCAGCGATAGCACCAACCAACATACTGCTGAATGTCCCATGAAGGAGACAGATTGTAGTAAACAAAGATCACAAAAAAAAAAAAAAAAAAATAACATCTCAAATCAAGTAATCAAAAAATAGTCCTCTTTTTACTTGTTACTTGATCTGAGTACTTATTACAAAACGACTTTTACATAACCTAGGAAGTTTAACAAAACTCACCAGCTACACTAAGCGGAACGCCTTATGCAACTTCTTCTGTTTTTCCACAGACGTATAAAGAGTAGCAGACCAAACATAAATTCCTAGTTATACCTAATATCCATCATTCTTTATCCTTGTTCTATCAAGCAAAAACTTAATAATGGCGTCTCGTTCTTTTACGTGTAGCCACACTGCCACACACATAGACAAATTTTGACATGAAGCCTGTTATTCTGAGCCGCCATATTGATAAGCTTATAACCTCTAAGAACACTCTACGGTGTCAATCACGTTATGTGAAAAAATATTAATTGTTTGTACCAATAAAGACTTGAAACACGTAAAATAAAATGGTGAAGTGCAGTGCGTACCGGTGTGACAGTGATAGCTCTAACAAAATACGTGGATTAAGCTGTTATCGGTAAGTTTTTATTTACGTTGTTGTAAACTGAAACAATTTGTCGATTTTTCGAAATTAATCAACCGTTTCGATGAAGTTTAATCGTTTTTATCGTAGCCCAATTACTGCCATGCAATTTGCCCACACGCTTACTTAGAATAAACCGTACAAAAATAATAAACAAACAAAATTGTCTTATATTTACTATTAATGACAGCTCAAGTACTTGTGGAATTAACCGGGGACGGATTTAGTATTGCGAAATGCTAATATTATTATGATTGTTTACATATTGGGTTAATGCATTTATTGTAGGTGCGTATGCTTATTAATTACTACGAAGTCGAAAAATCCAACAGGCTTAATTTTTTATAACAATATGTAACGCCTACAATGTATCAGTTTATCACAATTCAATGTTGATATGAAATAAGCATAGGTCACACACTATAACTGGCGAAATCTGGGTGTACTATTAGATACACCTCTGCCTAACCCTTCCGGGGGTTACAGGCGTTTATAAGCTACTCATATTTCTTTGATATTTTGGTGCTGTAAATAAAAATAATAGTAATATTATATGCCTACCAGAAAGACACAGCGTTAGTATGAAGAAGCAGTCTATGATTCTGGTTTCTAGGAGCATAGATATTGTAAAACATACCTGATTCTCTTTGGATTTACGTTGTTACCTCTCATTTCCGGCAGGGGTCGCCATCTCTGGTTCCGGTGACCGGCCGTTTAGGTTTTCATAGCGTTTATGATTTTTGTCGTGTAAGGAGCAAAAGTTTTTCAAAGTTTAAAAAACCGACAAAAATACTATCAGATTCCAATAATTCATTGTTTTCGGTCTGAAAATAGTGTTAGAGTGATTGTACACTAATAATAAACACTTATTCAGTGTTTTAGACAGTGTTCAGTGTTGCGTCATTGACGGCGATTCGGTAAGTACCTACCCACCATTATGAACTCGGAGGATTCCGTTCCTGAACCTGTAGCTCAAGTCGCTGCTCCGGATGGAGAGCGAAGAGCTGTGAGCTCGAGCTCATCGCAAAGCAGTTCTTCGTCTTCGGAAGACGAAGAAGGTTTTGCCTCGCCGCCACCTAATAAAAGGTCTAAGCGGCGCAGGTTCAAACAAGTGGGAACTTGTTCGGATCCTCGCATGGACACTATTGTATTGTATTGTATTGTATAACGGGCTGATGTCCGCAATTCCACGGCGAGGCGCGTATTTTGCGTACGGGTGGGAACTTCACTCGATCCATCCCAGCTCCCCAAAGAAGGCCAGCAGCGCCCCGATGTTGCCGACAATCTCGCGGAGAGTACCTGGACGACCGAAGTACTTTGCCCTATATGATGCAACCGCTGGGCAGTGTAGAAGCACGTGGGCTGCAGTCTCGTCTTCCTCCATGCATGCGCGGCACAGGGGGCTGTCTGTGATTCCTATGACAAAGAGGTGTTTGTTAAAAGAGCCGTGACCGGTGATGGCGGCTGTAATTGTACGCACCTGTGGCTTGGTTAGCCTAAGCGCGCGTTTGGTGAAGCGGCCGTCGATGGCAGGAAGTGCCTCCTTGGCTTGCCTACACTCGCCGTGGTCAAGCCACAGCTTGTGGTGTATTTCACTAGTTCGTTTCCTTACCAGTGTGCGTAGGTAACCGAAAGGGAGTGGTGCGATAGGTTCTGGTCCTACCGCTGCCATGCTCGATCCCCTTCTAGCGAGTTCATCCGCCGCGTCGTTGCCGCGGGAATCGCTGTGTCCTTTGATCCATTGGATGGTTATGTTATTGAGATTACCAACCTGGTTCAGGCGTTGGTGACACTCGTGTATTAACCCGGAGTTCACTGTATGGTTGTTTAGAGCCAGCAGCACCGCCATGCTGTCCGACAGTATACGAATTGAGTGGCCCACAACTTTCCTGGCTATGATGGCCGATGCCGCCAGGGAGATGCCCATGCATTCTGCCTGAAATACCGTGTTGTGCGCCCCCAGAGGTGTGGCTATGTGGATGTTGAGGTCTTCCGAGAAGACTCCCGCCCCAGTGCCAGTACCTGTTTTAGATCCATCTGTGAAGATCCGTAGTTCCGCGGGGTTTAATCCCTCGCAGCGGTGGTCCTCGTGAAGCTGGATTTTGTATTTCTTGTCGAATACGAATTGCTTCGGTATCCGATCGTTGTGTGCTTTCGCCAAGGGGAACTCGCAATAGAATTCCTCCAGTATCGCATTGTGCTGTGTTGTCTTCTTACCCCAGAGCTGAAGTGTTTTGAGGCGTACTGCCGTCATCGTCGCCTCCTGCTGTATGAACAGATGGAGCGGTGGAAGCCCCAACATGGCTTCGAGAGCAGCAGTCGGGGTAGTCCTCATGCAACCAGTGATTGCCATGCAGGCAAGCCTTTGCAGGCGCTGCAGCTTGATGGCTGCTGTACTTAGTTTAGTGCGTGGCCACCAGACCACAGCCCCATAGGCAATCATGGGTCGGATCACCGCGCAGTATAACCAGAGTATAATTTTCGGGGATAGGCCCCATTTCTTACCTATCATCCTCTTGCATTGCCAGAAGGTTATGCAGGCCCTGTTTGTCTTGTTGTCTAGGTGGCTACTCCAGTTTAACTTACTGTCTAGGATGACACCCAGATACTTGACCTCATCGGCTAACTGGAGTTCCGTCTCGAAGAGTTTGGGTAGGCGATAAGGGCCTAGTGTTCGTTTGTGGGTAAACAGGACAAGTTCAGTCTTCGTTGGGTTCACTGAAAGGTCGAACTCTCTGCACCATCGTTCAACAATACGTAGAGCTCGCTGAGTGAGGTCGAAGATTGTCCCCGTCACTTTCCCCGAGATGAGAATAGCGAGGTCGTCGGCATACCCTATTGTGTAGAAGTGGTTCTCGTTGAGTCTAGTGATGAGGTCATTAATCACCAGATTCCAGAGGAGCGGAGATAAAACCCCTCCTTGGGGGCAGCCTCTGGCTATCATGGCCATTTGCTGTTCCCCTTCAAGTCTCACCACTCGTTTGCTCAGCATGTTTGTAATCCAGTCTATCAGTACCTGTTCCACTCCATGGCGAGAGAGCGCGGTGTTGATGCTGGAGAAGTTTGTTTTATCGAAGGCTCCCTCGATGTCTATGAAGGTGCCCAGGCAGCTTCCCTTCTGGTGAATCGCCTCTTCTATCCGGCTGACCACTAGATGGAGGGCGGATTCTGTGGACTTACCTGAGCTGTATGCATGTTGATTAGTATGAAGTGGGATAGTTTGCAAAGCGCCGTCCCTCAGCTCTCTCTCGCACATTTTTTCCATGGTTTTAAGTAGGAAAGAGGTTAGGCTGATAGCTCGGTAGGATTTGGCGTCAGTATAGTCACTCTTACCCGGCTTTGGTATGAATATGACCTTCACTTCTCTCCATCCCTTTGGAACGTATCTGAAGGCCAGACACGCTCTCAGTATAGGGACCAGTCTGCGGGCGACTGAGATCCCACCCCACTGGAGTAGGGCAGGAAATATCCCGTCCGGACCAGCCGCCTTGAAAGGATGGAAGCCTTGGATCGCCCACTGGATTTTCTCCAGCGTAACGACTTTTTGTGCATAGCGCCAGTCATTTCCTGTCGGTGTTTGGGTTGCCTCAGTCCAGTCGATAGCCTCTGTGAAAGCGCAACCTGGGAAGTGAGTTTCAGTGAGGACGCGCGTTGCTTCTTCTGGTGAGGTGGTAAGTGTGCCATCTGGTTTGCGGAGAGCAGCAGGCCCAGTCGGGTTCTGCCGTGCTAAAACCTTCCTTACCCTGTTTGCCTGTTGGCAGGATTCGATGCTGCTGCAGTATTTACGCCAACCAGTTGAGCTCCTGTATCTGATGCATTTTTTATAGCATTTCTTGGCCGCGTAATACGCGTCCCAGTCTCTATCAGCACGAGTGTTCATGGCTCTGTTTAGGGCAGACCTTACCTTCCCACGCTTACGTTCCAGCTCCGGTCCCCACCATGGTTGATTCCCTGGTGTAGCGGGCGGAGTGGACTCCGGGCAGGTTGAGCGGAAGCTGTCTACCATTGATTTTGTGAGATGACTTACCCCCTCGTCGATCCGCGCCGTGTCCTCGTAGGCCATCTCGTAGTTTTTTGACGCAAGTTTGGTTTCGAGGGTGCGTGTGTAGGCAGCACGGTCTGTGTTCCGTGGGTTTCGCCTTGGCAGTGTTGGTGTCACACAGACCTGTATGTCGAACCGGATCCACCTGTGGTCCGAGCAGGAGGCCTCCTTTGAGACCTGCCAGCCGGTGGTGAGGGCCGCCACCCCCTCCGATGCCAGGGTGAGGTCTATGATTGTTCGACTGCGTCTGTTTACGAAGGTTGGCTCTGAGCCTGTATTTAGTAGGGTTAGGTTAGTTGTAAACAAATATTCCACAAGCGCCTTACCCCTTGCATTAGGTGTATCCATGCCCCACAGAGGATGATGCGCGTTTGCGTCGGCGCCTATGACGACCTCCAGCCCAGTGCTCTCGCAGTAAGTCACGAGGCGGGCAAGGTCGTGCGGGGGCGGCTCCTCTGCCTCGGGCATGTAAGCGGAGGCGAAGACAACAGCTGTTGCTGTGCCTTCCTGCTGTATCAACATCCTAGCTGCAGAGACGTCCCTGCAACAGAAGTCTGTTAGTGGCTGTGTTTCTATATTACGTGTTGTGTAGATACACGCCCTTGGCTTATCGTGGTCTGTGCTAACTAGAAGCTTACCGCCAAGGTTGGAGAGTCCTTGTACCTGGCCCGCTCTGACCCACGGCTCCTGGATCAGGACAATGGCCGTGTGTTGAACCTCCAGCCACTTCCGCAGCTGAGCCGTCGCGGTCTGGCTGTGGTGGAGGTTGGCTTGCAGGACTTTACAGGGTGACGAAGGGGACGCCATCGCTGGTCGTTCCTTCCTCGTCTCCTGCCAGCCTCAGCCCGGCGAACAGGTCGCCCGCGTCGAAATCGTCCCCCTCCAGGTCAGAGGCCGAAGACAGGACGATGTCCTCGATCTCCTCACCCGAGAGGACGGCGCCCACGCTGGCGGCAGTAGGTGCGGCTGGCGCTGCTTCTGCAGGCTCGACCGCGGGTGCCCCCACGGTGTTTGTTGAAGGCGGGGCTGCTACCTCCACCTGTGACCCGGCGCTGGCTTCAGCAGCCGGAAGTCCCTGAGGGACGTCGACAAATTTGCCGTTCCGACCCTGGAATTTTACGTAGACCGCCCCTACTCCAAATGAGAGGCGGCGTCCGGCTTCCATCAGGGTCGGAATTTGGTCCTCAGGGATCCCGACCACCACAAACCATGCGTCGGCCTGTTTGTATGCGCCCCACATCACCCATTCCCTAACGGGGACCCAGGGGTTCTGGTAAAACAGAGTCCGCCCAATGTGGGACGGCTCCGTAAATATCCCCTGCCCGTCAGGGATGGAGATTCCGCATCTCACCCGGCGCTTGATGTCCGCCTGTCTCCTGACTACTAGCGTGGCGCTAGTGATCGGAGGCAGCTCGGAGATCGTCTTCCTCAACCACTCTACGGTGTAGGTGTTCCCACACCACAGTTTTAGGGCTCCGTTGCTGAACACCGGCCTCGCTCTGAAGGTCGGTGGGGAGTCCAGTATTAGGGACCAGGCCTCAGCGACTATCTTCCGCTGAATAGCCGCGAGAATCTGCTCCGACACCTCGCTGCTGATGTGCCCCGACCGTTCGCAGGTAACTGCGACATCCAGGTCAGAGCTTGCAGCCTGGGCGTAGCTTCTGGTGGCGTCCCGTCTGGACTGGTCAAGCCGCGGCCGTTTGCGCTCCCCTCGAGGTGTTGAAGTCTCGTTGAGAGCCCGCTTGGCCGCGGCCTGATCACTCTGGCCAGGACGCTGTGCTGCGTGGTCGGCTGGTCCTCTCCCTCCGCTGGCTGCTGGTTGGCTGGGGCCCGGTCGGCTGGTGCCGGCCACGGCCTGCGACTGCTTGCCTGCGGAGAAGTTAACGTTACCGCTGGCCGGTTTTACCCGTCCCGCGGCGTTAGCCCCTGTTTCAAGGGGAGGCATACCTTTCCCCTGTGCCTGCCGCTGCCTCTTGGACGGCCTTTTCCTCCTCTTCGGATTACCCGTTGAGGGGGCCGGGGCAGCCTGCGCTGGTGGTCCAGCGCTGTGCTTGGAGGGACCCCCCCTACCACCTCTACGCTTGCTACTTTGCACCTGCCAGGCGAGCGCGAACGTGTCGCCGGCGATGCCTATCCCCACCGGTTGACCAGTGACGGCCACCGGGGGGGGAGCGGTAGGTGGGGGAGGATGTAACAGGGGAGCCCGGCCCGAGGGATTAACCTGCGTGGCGGTATCCGCACCTGAAAAAGAAGGGGGAGCGGTACTGGTCCCTAGCAGCGCCGTACTCCTCCTATTCTTTTTATGGGACGTTTTGTTCCTGGCAGCGGTTCTCGCCACTGCCGGACCATCACTCGTACTGGAGCCCGCCGTGTTAGCAGCAGAGCATCCGGGTACTTGAGAGGTGCTGCATGCACCCCTTTTGGGAGGATAAATGGCTTTCGCCTCCTCACCAGTGTTCTTGTGTGAGTGTGTGTCGGGTGTGTGAGTTTGTGTGGTTGTGGTGTGTGTGTGAGTTTGTGTGGTTGTTGTGTGTGTGTGAGGTGTGTGTGTGTGTGTGGTGTCGTTTGGTTTTTGGGTATCCATATTTGTGTGTGTCTTAATTCGTCTCTCCGGCTTCCCACCCTCCTTGGAGCCCGCACCTGGGAACGTCTCGCTACAAACTAGCTCAACCGTTAGGACTACCTTCGAGATATAGGGGTGTGAGGCTGGCTTACAGTGCGACATCGGGCGCTTGATCAGGTTGACAACGAATCAACCCTCACTTACACCTTCAGCATGACCTTCACCCACCGCTTCAGCCGTCCGAAGACGACCTCCGCAGACCTCCCACCCCTCGCCGTGGCCCTCTGACGGGACACTTTGGCCATTTCCCTACCCTTGGCTATTGGGTAGGGCCACCGTTTCGCTTGAAATCCAGACCAAAGAGGGCGTGTTGCCTCACGGACGCATAACCACCAGCGCCGCTCGGCTCAACCCTCCAGGACTCCTTCATCCCCGCTTACGGCGCTCAACTACGCAGGTCCTAGCGCAGGTGACCAAGTTTACCTACACGACGCCAGCAGTGTTTAGTGGCGGTCGAGCCCACAACCCCTCAGTCACGGAGGGTCATGGTTAGGTTAAAAAGCGCCTGGTGGTTTTTGTTGCGTCTATTTCCTAGGGAATTAGACCAAAAACAGGGCGGCAACCACGTGAAGGTAAACACACCAGACTTGTCTTGAGGATCTACACGACTGTGGCGCTCCCCCTCAAGACCCCGCCACCCTACTGCCTCTGAGGGAAGCAGTAAGGTAGGCCTTCATCTATACTACCAAGCAAAGCGCAAGCAAAGCATGTCGTTGTGCAACCGCAAAAGCATAAATACAAGCCCTCCCCTCGCATGGACACTATTATTAATCAAGTTTCATATTTAACAAACTGTGTAGCTCAAATGCCGCAGATTTTCACGGCTATTAATACGAATTTCAACAATAATAAAGAAAATGTCGGCAACCATTTGAATTCCGTGAATTCTACGAATACGAATGATCAATTTCTAAACAAACCACAAGTTTTAAGTAAAGCAACTAATAATAATAATATGTGTTTGGGGGAGTTGAAAATAAGTTATGACGAATCTAAGATTGTACCTGTTGCCGATCCCGTTAAACTAGCAGAGTTAAATAGTCTTCAGCAATTTAACTCACAGGCCTGGAAGGGCATTCGGTATAAAAAGGACTTGCAGACACTTATAGCAACACCAGGTTTTATAGGCTTAAAATTAAATGAGGAATTATGTCACCTTAATAAAGGAACAGATTATTTGGCTAGTACGGAGCAATTGTTAGCGGGATTGTCAAATGCTGTTCTGGAAAATAGGCAACTTTTGAAAAATGGTTTGCAGGAGGTTGTAAATTGGGCTGCTAGTTCTGACACAGAGCTCAATGCAAGCACTCTCTGTGATAAGTTGTCTGAAAAATTTGGTCCAGCGTCACCTTCATATAAAAATATGGAAACTTGTATGCAAGTCATATGTGGCAAGCGAGCTGAATGTATTGAGGTTAGACGTGACCGCATTCTAAAAGAAGTTAATAACGTTAATCTTAAATTAGCGTTACAAAATATTCCACCTAGCGCTGAGTATCTCTTCAACAGAGAAGCACTCATCCCACTGGTAGATTCTTTAGGAGGCTCGCAGGTATGGCTTAACATGCCAAGTTATTTAAAAGATAAAAAGAAAGTCAATAATACCAATCAGGTTAACAATAAAAGTTTCAAGCCATCTTATAAAACTAATTTCAATAAGAAAACTAAGTTTAACTCGGACAAAAAATCAAGAAATAATAATTATAAAAAACATTCCTTTCGTCGTACAGGCACTCAAGATACCTCCAACGTTAAAGATAAGTGACAATCAAAGCAGTGTATTCAAAGGCGGTTGCCTAAAATCCCATGTTCAGGCATGGGAACAGTTAGGGGCCAGTCAATATATTCAAAAAATAATAGCAGAGAGTCGCATACCATTTTCAACGAAACCTCCTTTACATTACCCTTACAAAAGAATATTGAACAAGTTTGCAACAAAGTCATCCAAGAAGATGACAGAAATCATACAACAGTTAAAAGATGCAAACATTTTAGAAAAACCAAAAAACATAACACCCGGCTTTCACTCCAAAATGTTTTTAGTCCGGAAACCAGATGGGGGGATACGCCCTATTTTCAATTTAAAGAGCCTAAATTTACATGTCTCGACTCGACATTTCCAATTACTTTCTCGACAGGATGTAACTCAGTTCCTACAGGACAGGGACTGGATGACAAAAATAGACCTCCATCAGGCATATTTTCACCTAAACATAAAGGAAAACCACAGGCGCTTCCTGCGCATAATATATGGAGGCGAAATATTACAGTTAACGGCCTTACCTTTCGGTCTCTCATCAGCTCCTCAAACCTTCGCCTCAGTGACCAATTGGATTGCGGAAATCCTTCGGAAACAAGGCATAAGAATAGTAGTTTACTTGGACGATTTTTTAATAGCCAGTCAAAATCAGACACAACTCATAGAACACACCAAAATAACCATACAAACTCTGGAAAAGTTGGGATGGCATGTAAACTTCAAAAAATCACTTCTCACCCCAACCCAAGAAATAGAATATTTAGGCATAATATGGAATACAAAAACAAAACTAATTTCACTTCCTGTAAAAAAAGTAGAAAAAATTCTAGAACTATTAACAAGCTTATTACAGAAGAAAGAGTCGTGTCTCCGAGTGATGCAAAAATTGCTGGGTATGTTAAATTTTGCAAATTTAGCAACCCCAAACGGCCGCCTCCATTGTCGCCGTACTCAGATTTTTCTAAAATCATTCAGAGGAGCCAGACCAAGGCAAAAGAGGGAGTTGCCACCTCTAGTGACTCAAGAGTTACAATGGTGGGTGAGAAACGTAGGGAAAAGTGCAAGACCTATGCACACGCCCAAGATAACCCACTTTCTCACCACAGACGCGGCGGACGCGGGCTGGGGAGCACACCTGAACAACATCATGTTGTCGGGCAAATGGAATTGTCGCCAGCAAAAGTGGCATTCCAATGTGAAGGAAATGTTTGCTGTGTATGCAGCCTTAGTAAGACAAGGTGCACACATGAAGGACGCACATGTTCTAGTGCAGTCGGACAATCGAACTCTCATAGCCTACTTAAGGAACGAGGGGGGAACCCGGTCCTTAGCCCTGTTGGGCCTAACAAGCAAACTCCTTCACCTAACCGAGCAGCTCAACATAACGCTGTCGGCATCATACCTCCCGGGGAGGTTAAACGGGATTGCAGACCGCCTCTCAAGAGGAAAACCGGTCCCCGAATGGCAGCTACAACCCCAAGCCAAGAATGTAATATTCCAAAAATGGGGCGTCCCAGACGTAGACCTGTTCGCTTCAAAAGAAACAGCAGTGGTCCCTCAATACGTAACTTGGGACTCAACAGATGGGTCAGCAATTTTTTGCGACGCCTTCAGTCGAGTTTGGGACTTTCAGCTGGGCTGGGTATTCCCTCCACCCAACTTGATCCCTCGGGTGCTCCATCATCTGAACGGGGCCATAGGGACATACATAGTAATAGCACCACAGTGGGATCAGTGCTTTTGGCTGGCCGATCTACAAGCCAGGGCCCTGTCAGACCCAATATCGATAACAGATCTGCGGAAGAACCTGATAGATCGATCGACAGGGCTCTGTCCCCCACAAGTGGACAAGTTGTCCCTCCAGGCATGGAAAATTGGGGGTGGTCAGATCAGGTAGCAAACTGGAGTAGGGAGGAAATTGAATTACTAAGCAATAGTTGGCGCAAAAGCACTCTAAATACTTACAAAGCCCCTATTAAAAGGTGGCTTTCATTTTGTGCCACAAATAATATAAATAAAAGAAATCCTGACGGCAAAGACGTTGCAAGATTTTTAGCAGATTTGCATTTAAAAAGAAATTTTTCAGTAAATACAATTTTATTACATAAATCAGCTATTTCTACCTTCTGTGCTTCAAATGCAGACAATATAACAAAAAATTTCTTTGTTCAACAAGTTTTAAAAGCCATAGCATTATCAAAACCTCCACCTACAAAAACCCCTATTTGGGACACAAAAATAATTTTCAATTGGTTGAAAACAGTTCCAAGCACAAATTCCCTTTTTGATATCTCAAGAAGAACTGCAATTATTTTATTGTTAGCATCAGGCAGAAGGATACATGACCTTACCTTGTTGGATATTTCTCAAAGCAACTTCATAAAAGAAGAAGAAAAAATTATACTATGGCCAAAATTTGGATCAAAAACAGACTCAAGCAAATATAGACAGTCCGGCTGGTCTTTATTAAAACACCCAGATGCAAATATATGTCCCTTGAGACATATTTCACAATTGATTCAGATTTCACAGGAAAGAAGACTTAATAGTAATGTTACAAGTCTATTTGTTTCATTAAAAGGCCAAATAAAACCAGCCACAAGGACTATTATAGCAGGTTGGATTAAATCTATATTTAAAGAATTAAATTTAGAAGCTACTCCAGGAAGCGTCAGAGCAGCTGTAGCATCCAAAGGCTGGTGGGAGAATGTTCCTGTAGATGAAATATTGGCTAGAGGGAACTGGAAGAGTGATAAGACTTTCAGAAAGTTTTACTGTAGAGAGATTATTAAAAATACAAATAATGAAGAGGAAGATTTGTTACGATTAAATTTCTCAAGTTTTAATTAGAATTGTTAAGTTTTATGTGCCAAAGTTGATTGTTTAAGTTGAAGTACCTAACAAATTGTTCATTTTAATTTCAAATGATTATAATTATTTATCAGTAATATAACCTTACTGATTATGGTAATTGATAATAAATGTTTAATCTGAAATGAATTTCTTTCATTCTTTAACACATTTATTTATTTCACATAGCGTTTATTATGTTACCTTCACCAGCAGATATCAAACAAGTCTTCATACTAACGCTGTGTCTTTCTGGTAGGCATATAATAGGACTGTTTTACACTAAAATAAAACAGTTATTATGTGCCGAAAGAAAGACACAGCGTTAGCTCAAGGTCCTTGCTGGTATGAAGACACTATGAAAACCTAAACGGCCGGTCACCGGAACCAGAGATGGCGACCCCTGCCGGAAATGAGAGGTAACAACGTAAATCCAAAGAGAATCAGGTATGTTTTACAATATCTATGCTCCTAGAAACCAGAATCATAGACTGCTTCTTCATACTAACGCTGTGTCTTTCTTTCGGCACATAATAACTGTTTTATTTTAGTGTAAAACAGTCCTATTTTTGTTACAGGTTTTCAAAAGATGAAAATTTAAAGAAAGCCTGGATTGATAACATGCAGCTCCAACCTAATCCTACTGGTGAACTCTGTTCGAAGCATTTTGAAGCACACTGATAGATGCCAGCGTCTTTCAAACAAGACTACGTCCTGGATCAATTCCTACACTGTTTACCGAATTACCTCTGGCTATGCATGTATGTAATAGTATGCTACTACATAATATAGTAACAAATTGTTTTATATTAAACTGGTCTTCATAATAATTTTGTTTGTCTTTTGTTTACAGGATAAGGAAAATGTTATTAACCTCCAAAAAACCTTGTTCTCAAAGAAGTACCACAATTTAGCGGTGGGGGTATTTTGGACATGCATGCATGATATCCGATGTTTACAAGTTCTCTGTTAAATAAATTTGAAAATTGTCTAAAAATATTAATATCCAAGCAAGCCATGTCGAAAAAATGTAGCAAAAGGTGCGAATATTTTTGTGAATGAATTAATGCATGTAACTTGACTACTTTTGGGCATCAGGCGACGATGACGGATGAGAGCGTTCTGGAAAAATGTTATTGCGCGATTAGAGGAAATACATTCCGCACATTGCCAAATAAAAAATAATATAAACAACGTGTTTTTTTTTTAACCTTAGAAGAAATGCAGTCAAACTTGTTTCCTTTTTGGGTCCTTATCTGGGGTTAAAGTATTAATGAATGCATTGAAACTTTGCATTCCCGTAGGCGTATCTATTATCATCATCATCTCAGCCGAAAGACGCCCACTGCTGGACATAGGCCTCCCCCAAGTATCTATACTAATATTATAATATTTCAGGTCGTTAACAGCAAATGGCACTGGGTATTCCGAACACTGCTAATTACTGTTATGGTGCTACTGCGTCTGTCAGTCTCCTGTATTAGTGTGGCGTCGCAACACTATTGATTTAATTGTCACAGAGAATGCTTACCAACGTAAATTAGGGGGCGTCCATTAATTACGTGAGGCGTTTAGGGGAGAGAGGGTGTCGAGCCGAATCTCACCCAATCTCACGAGGGAGAGAGGGGTCTCTCGGCAAATATCACGTAATTTTTTTTCTCTAAAGTAACAGCGAAATATTGCGTGAAAACCAGGTTACTAATCAGGTAAACATTTTTCTCCAACAAAATATGGGTAAATCCTACACTACCATATTTAATAATAAATATTCAGTGGAAAAAAATGTTTTTTTTTTAATAAATCCAACGCAATCAAGCACTGATTAACGCATTTACACTTAGCTACGAATTTTGATAAATCTCACGTGAGATTAAGGAGGGGGTGAGGGGGTCAAGCAAATTCTCACGACGTCTCACCAAGGGGGGAGGGGGGGTTAAAAAATCACCGAATCGGCCTCACGTAATTAATGAACGCCTCCTTACAAATGATAAAGTTTGAAAATATGTAGGTACTTTAACGTCCTACAATACTTACTAATACCGGCCTTAGTCCGGCCCTGTTTAGACAATTTTTTCATATGTGTGTGTAATGACTTCACAAATTTTAGCTTATGTTTGGTCTGCTACTCTTTATACGTCTGTGTGTTTTTCATAGACACGTTTCCTGAGTCCAATGAGGAGGGAATTTGTTGGCACTAGGAAGGCATCCACAGATTTCTAAGTTCATTGTTCTTGGGAAAACTCACTGTTGCATTGCAACCACCTACACACCACTTTCGGATTCCCATGACGAATAATCGCACATTTAACATGCACAATCAGTATTGTCTCAAACTACAGAGGAAATTGTGTATCTCAACTCAGTAAAATACGAGGAAAATTAAGGAAAATACATTCAGAGGTTAGAATTCTCTGAAGATTTTTGACAATGAGCGCATTATATACTCAAGTGTCATTTGATTATGACACTTGAGTATATAATGTATGTGCTTGACACACACTGACATAACAAAACCAAGATGGCCGCATGGCGCCGGCGATGCTACGCCAGCGCCAAAACGGACCCTTTGGAACTAAAGCTGTCACAGCCGTGGAGTAGTTCAATGTGTGCGCAGTGCGTACGCGTCATAGAGTAAACTAGATTTGAGTTCAACGAAAATGTTACAGTTACAGCGTCCCATAACTCGAGAACCATATCACACACAAATTTTGCTAATAACTACGCAACAAAAGCTATTTAATCATGTATTTGGTTCCGGGCTAAAGGAATTTTTGAAAATCGATTTTGCCAGGATAACGTTTCAAACGTTACTCCAGCAAAATGTGTTTTTCTCAAATAACTTTAAAACTATAATTCACGCAAATTTTGCTATTAGTAAGCAAAGTGCTCCCCTGCTCCTCATGATACTCTAATTATTTGTTAAGGTCTCGCACACGTTTGGATTCTAGACAATACCAAAAGAATAGGATTCGTACCGAAAAAATGAAATAAAAGAAGGCCATAGACAAACACGTTAAGAAAACGAAAAGAAGCGGGATTCGTAAAGACGTAAATGTCAAACGTCTACACAATACTTAGGTATTATATTTTGTCGTTTGTTTTATTCGTACAGGAATAAATAAAATGTCTGTTTCGAAAATAGTCGAGAAGTTTTCTAAAAATTGTAGGGCCTCTGTTTATGTCTTTACTTATGAATCTCCCGTGGGTAAAGCTATTACTGCAGCAGATGATGATTTTTTGTACATCGTTACTTTTGAGGATTCTATAAACTTTGAAAAAAGTTTTGAAACACTTGCGAAAGAGCTTCTATGCAAATTCATTGAAAATGAAAACAAGATACTTCAGAAATTCAAAGAAGAACTTTTAGATTACTTTAGCGGTAAATTGAAGAAATTCACAGTGCCTATAAAAACATTCGGTTCCGATTTTCAAAAGGTAAGTTATGTAATTAAATACATTCAATTGAATTTCAAATTAAAGTTTCAGTTTCTATTCTCACACTTGGGTATCACCGTACTTGAATACACAACTAAATCATACTTACAGGAATATATCCAAGATAACCATCCTTGTACAGAGACTGTAACATGCTAATAGTAGGTACTACTACTGCTATTGTATTTTGAACTACCCACCACATGTTTGGCACTTACAGGAAGTATGGGACAAACTCTTGGAACTACCATATGGATCTACCCAAACTTACGGTGAATTAGCACAAGCTTTAGGCCGTCCATCAAGCCATTCTCGTGCTGTTGGAGCTGCCTGTGGAGCTAACTCGTTACTTTTAGTGGTGCCATGCCACAGGCTTGTTGCATCTGGATCTAAAGGTGGATATAATAGTGGTGTAGACCGTAAGAGTAAACTTATTGAACTAGAAAAATCTGGCTCAGTGTAACTTAGTTTCATCTGGAAAAGCAACCAACTACCTCATTGACACCTGGTTTCTGAATGAAGTTAATTAAATTCACCATCCATATTAGCTATAATAATATAATTCATTCACTTCTCTAACAACCCTACAAAACAATCCTTGTGATTCGTTTTGACTAATCTATGGATTTGTTGTAATCTTCGTTTAAGAAAACAATGTTTATTTACATCTTTATAGATGTAGAAAGTTAACAATAATTAAAAACCTATGTGTTACATAATTATGATAAGTGCATGTTGACTAGTATAAACAATGTTATTATTTTGAATACTTAATAATTATTTTGATGCTACTTTTTGAGTAAGTTACCACTGATCAAACCTGACTTGTGTTCAAGATTTTTTTAAATATGAATACATACCTACTTGGTATAAAATCTAGTTGTTTGTTTAATTCAATGATCATCTAGAGATGATCAATTTATGACACAAGAACTTCGATCAATAATAGTACTAGATTCCCGATCAGCGCTTCAAAAACGGCCCGAAAAATAAGACCACAAATACTTTTGTGGTCTTATTTCAAATTAGTATGGTCCAAGCATAGCCAACATTAAGACGTCAAAATGCCGCAGTGCGAGTTCAAAAACTGTGTAAAAATACCACCTTAACACCTAGGTTTTGGAAGAAATATTTTTTTTTTTGGTAAGTTTACATCATTAAGTGTTTTTCATAAAATAAAAACCATTAAATAGTTAATAAATTCAAACTGCTAATATTATAATTGTTTGGCCAATGTTTGCTACAACGCACCAACTATTGTATCAAACATTGACAGTTCTTGAACAGGGAACGCATGGAGTAGTGTTGTTTTTATTTATCGTTTTTCTAGTGACCCATTTCGCTGTGCAGAATGGATATCTATTGTCTCGAAAGAAAGAGGAAAAAAAATATGCAACCCTTATAATTTTATTAATTAACTTACCTAGATTACTATTTCAGATACTTTTGTCAAAATCAAAATCAAAATCAAAATCAAAATATTTTATTTCACATAGGCCTAGATGGGCACTTATAAAACGTCGAAAAAGGTGCACGTTTCGCGTTGGTCGATTCCATGGAGAAGAACCGGCAAGAAACTCCATGGTTACTCTTTTCAAATCATTTGGTATTACAATATTTTTATGTTTCATTACAGCATTAGTACTAAAGTATGGGGGAACAGCGTAGGCCCGACAATAGGTCGTTGCTTGCTATACAAAAAATGTAAAACAAAGGAAATATTTAACAAAAGTTAAACAGCATCCGGGAATCTAAAAGGCCTACTTTGTTCACTCATTCACAAATAATAGGTAAAAAAGCATCTATACAAATGTAAGTAAATTAAAAAAAAAAAAAAGAATATTTAATTAAAGGACTAACTAAATTAAACAAGTGACACAATTTTGTATAAAGAATACGCCGAAAACACGTTTCTTGATTCCCTTTATTTTTTTTTACTTTATTATTTTTTTTTATTACCTATTCGTTGTAATAGCGGCAATGAACAACAGTATTTTTTACCTTTTTGAATCGATCAAAAATATTTACTTCCATACATACGAAACTAAAAACATATATTCTGCAACTCTACGTCTTTCAATACTTACTGTGTTCTAAATATTGAAATGTCATACCAAAAATTACGTTTAGTTCCACAATAGAATAAGTACGAAATTGTAAACAAAATGTTTTTAACCTAAGGACTCAGACTTAAGATTCATTTTAGAATAAATATTTTTGTACTGATGACTTTTTATTTTCAAGCAACATTTTAAATTTGTTCTTTTAATCCTTTCTTCGATGAAAGGACTTAAATCAACATATTTTGCAATGGTAATTAAACTTTACGTTTAAGAATTAAGGTTTATATTAAACTGTAGGTTGTTCATATTATTAAACTTTTTGCTATGAAATGTAGATGTTTGCGTGTGTGCAAACGTGGCCACTTGAGCGACGTACTTTTGTTCCTGATCCTTAATCTAGTACTATTATTGATCGAAGCACAAGAACCTTATTTCCCATTAAATATTTCACACAGATAATGCCAGGAAATTAAACATTTATGATGCACAAAAACTCAAAGGAGAATTATCCTTTAACGTGGGGTGCACTCGAGAGCTGTATGCTTTAGTCGCTTACCCCCGCCCCCTCACGGAGAGGCGATACGTAATGCGCAGGATTCGTGTGCGTGTGCGCTAAGTAGAGCAATGCAGTAAACCCACTTGAAGTGATAAGTAGCCGTTTATTTGGTTTTTATTTTTCAAGAAAGTATTGGATAGAAAAGGTTATTTATTTAATTATTTGCTCTCATGCACATCACACATGCACATTACCAGATGATGATTTTGTGAAATGGATTGGATTGTAGAATGGATTAGGTACCAACGTATTGTGTAAACTTGAACCTACGAGTATGTTATTACTAATAATTAAAAATAAGTAGGTATAATTAAAAATAAGTACGTAGGTATACTTAAAAATAATTATTTTTGTGAATAGGGTACATTTAAAATCTGACTGATTGTAAGATCATGAATCGGGTACAATTCAAAACTACACACCGCCGCCGTGCACCAGACTGATTTCTCCAACATATTTCCAAAATAGTAGTTTAGAATCTAAACTACCATTTCATCTAAGCCTTAGATGAAAATCTTTTCTTGAAAGAAATTGTTGGTTTAGTAATTGAAATGTCGAAAACTATGAGATGGTGTAAAAAAAACCCGAGAAATTTCAAATTTTTCGTAATTAATTATTACCTACATGTTGAGCATTACGCGGCAGGCGGTTATAAAGGGGGGCAAATTTTTCAATATTTTTGCGATAGGACACCGTTTTCAAGAAATAAGCAAAAGGAGAAAAAGTAAATACTGTTTTTGCACTCGAAGTAAAGAGATCGATAGTGTCAGGGGACATTTCTAGAGGTATCAAGACAGTTGCGCGAAAGACACTTGCGCGAAAAGACAAATGCGCCAATGGACTTTTGCGCGATTGGACATTTGCGCGCCAGGGTGCCAAGGAAAATTTCCGTTTTTTCCGTCATGGGTGTCGTTTTCATGGTTTTTGGGGTCGCTGATTACGAAAATGGGGTCAAAAAGAAAATCTAAGATGGCGCCAAGGAAAATTTGAGTTTTTTTCGTCATGGGTGTCGTTTTCATGGTTTTTGGGGTCGTTGATTACGATAATGGGGTCAAAAAGAAAATACAAGATGGCGCCAAGGAAAACTTTAGTTTTTTCCGTCATAGGTGTCGTTTTCATGGTTTTTGGGGTCACTGATTACGAAAATGGGGTCAAAAATAAAATCCAAGATGGCAACCAGGAAAATTTTGGGTTTTCCGTCATGGCCGTCATTTTCATGGTTTTTGGGGTCGCTGATTACCAAAATGCGGGAGGATTTTTTTGAGGAGCAAACGGCGTGCTTCCAACCTCAATCACGCCTGGGCATACTGACGTCGTCAGTACCCGACGATGACGAACGGCAGCGACTGCTCAGCGAGCGATATAACGCCTAAATTTTGGTTGTATTCTTTTTTGTAGAAAAATAATAACGAAATTATAAAATGTGAATTCGTCATGTACTTCGAAATAAAAAGTTCTATCTATTCATGTAACTTTCATTTAAATTCATGATAAAATCTCTTAGCAATATACATTTAAAATTGCGATTTAGTGTCATGTTTGATATTTTTTTATCGAGCGAATCATTCTTAATCGCGTTTCTATTTTCGCGACTGACTTGAGGGTTGTTCAATTTTTATAATAATTTTATTTATAAAAAAGTCGTTTTTAATTAGATTTTAATACGTTTAAAAATCATAAAAAGTGCAATCACCCCGCCTTAAGTTGTGGTTTGGGGAAAAACAAAAACAGTATATTTTGTATTCTTACTCTTTTATTAATTTTGGGCTCATGCCCAAATATCGTAATCATTCTGGGATGTATCAACATGTTACTTATTTCCTTGAATTTAAGAAAAATTAACTACCTATTCTGATCCCTGGACAATATAGTTAAAGGCGGCACAATAAACTCTGATAAAGGACACACTTTTGGTGAAATAAAAACAAGGTGGCTGAAGGCGAAGCCGAAGCGGTCGGTCGTGGTTCGGTCGGACAATACACATACCTATTTATAATTATCTTATAATTCAGTGTGTGAGTGCTATAATTTAGTGTGCACTGTCAGTTTAAATTCTGTAACAATATTATTGTGTATGTTACTACTACAGAAGCAATAGAAACCAAAAGTGGATAATTCAGTGTGACGAAATTTTCCATGGTGAAATTTATGGGCCGATCTTGTAGTAACGTCCGCAAATCCCCTATCTCCGTTCGTAGATCCTCATCTGTTGAGAAAAAAAGTATTTTATATACGTTAATACTGAAACAAGCTACCTTAGTGCATCTCCCAAGCCATAAGGTAGTTCCACCAGCTTCAAATTGTTGTTTTATTAGCATCATATTGCACTTCTGTTGATAGAATGTAGGTAGGTAGATTAGATAGAATTAGACAGTATTGTAGCTCTATTTACACCAAAATTATAACACAGCTGCACGAACGTAATTAAAAAAAAAACTTCCAAGAAAAACACTTTTTAGCGTCAGTAATTCACACCGAGTTCCGATGCGATGCGGCGCGACGGTACTGAATGAGACCAGTGATAGACGCGGCGCGCGGCGCAGCGCCCGTAAACTTATATACAAAAACATGGAAAAATTTAAATGATCAATATCTTTGAAACTACGCAAAGTTTCTCCGTCACAAATTCAGGTTATCATTATCGTCCCCGTCACAACATTTTGAACACATTTTGAAGGTCGTAGATCATCAGGCAGCGGAGATACAGGTTTCCAGCCAGCTTGAACTCAGGTTGGCTGGACATTAGGTTTTTATTGATTTCTCGTAAACCCTTGCATGTGACGCCATATATCAAACGTTATTACTGTCACACATTGCGTCACCAAGTTTTAGTAAAGGAACCATATTCGAAAACGCTACCGTTATTGAGATTCGGAAGTGCCAGCCAAAAGTTTTATACGTAAATTCAAGATGGCTGGCACAGATTTTTGCATTTCTCTACTAAACCACTGTACGTATCACAAAACTTTTAGCTCGATGCCTGTCACAAACTTATGTGACGCCCGTTGATATGCAAAAAGTCGTCAAAATCACTTCCGTTACCGAGATTGAGAGACCAGCGAAAAGTGGTTTTTCAAGATGGCTGGACCCGTATTCGATCGATTATCTAAGGTTCTGGAGCGTCACAAATTCTGAAATAAGGGTGTTTAGCCGTCACATAAAGTGCCCTATTGACCTAGTAAAATGCGAGCTATTTTGAAGATTTGTCCAGCCAACCTGAGTCACATACAAAAACCTTCCTCTTGAATCACTCTATCTGTTAAAAAACCCGCATCAAAATCTGTTGCTTAGTTTTAAAGATGTAAGCATAAGTACATAGGGACAGACAGACGCGGCGGGAGACTTTGTTTTATAATAAAGGGTGTAAAACACCTCTTCACGAAGCCGAAAGGCACTTGTTCTCCCAGTGATTGCGATCATTTTTTGTTCTACACCATACCTGGGAACCTTCTAGTTACGGAGATATGGGGGGTCAAAGTTACAACTTTTTGACAAGTTTTTTTTAAATACAAGTTTTTCTTGTAAGATTTTAACTTTTAACACCTCCACGACCCCCGTACTATTCAATTCATCCATCAGCACAATGTTTTAAGTGCGTTACATTGAGTTCTACCACAAAACATGATTTATAACCTCAAAAAAGAAGTTGTTTCCCAGCAATATTTTTTGCGTAAAGTTACTTAGTTAGATGTACAGAATGCTTGGTTAACGGCTTTGTGATGAGGTGGTTTACACCCTGTATGTAGTGATAGTGATTTTACCCTTTCAGATCAGAATCAGATCTTTATTTGCTTTGAATGTAGGTACAGGTAATAAGATTTTGTACATAATTAGGTATGCAACCCCCGCGCGAG